>OX243998.1:12500000-13750000 GCA_945859715.1 Apamea sordens | reverse complement strand
CAAGTTTTTTATATCACCCAAGATAAAAATTAATAGGTGGTTTATCAACCTCTGTTCCAAGCCACAATGTGCTAATTGTTGTTTGCGGTGCCAAACCGCACGTGGGGTTAACGTATTTCCTGTTGATAAGTGTAAATTTGCACTGCTGTGTTTACATTGTTTTGCTCTCGAATATTCGCTGTACGTTTAATTTAGCTACTCTACCTCTCGAAAGGAAACATATAAGATTTAAACAAATATACTTATAACTTAAGTATGTTTGTTTGAATCCTATATTTTATACTGATTAAGAGTCTAATATTATTCTTCAGTTAATAATATACCAATCTCAAGCAAAGTAGATATAGAAGATTAGAATCGTCAACATAGGAAGAGACTGAACATGTCGTACCTAATACTTATGATAAAAAAAACTTATGCAAGACAAAACCAACTTAAAAAAATTTCATTGATAGACTGAAAGTATTTTTATTTTTGTAAAACTTAGTTATAAATAAATGGCAAACGATTTTATTTTGTAAGTAGGTTTGTACAAACGCATTTACAAGTCAATCGTATTATAAAAACTAGATGAGGTCGGCGTTTCGTATCTGACTAGTCTGAGAAGAAAGGCCGAAACAAACTCAGAGGTCACAGTCTCTGTTAAAGTCCAGACATAATCTTGGTCAGATCAAACATATGAAGATCATGTAGATCGATGTCTGAGATGGTCTTTTCGGGAAAGAACCACACAGATTGAGAGGATCTGTCCAGTCAGTGCACGCATTTGTCTGACATCGTGCAGCTCAACTGAAAACGTAAGGAGCTCAATGATTCGACGAACAATACAAAATAAAGGACATTTGGGTAGGTAAATAAACACAGTTTATAAATATATACATTCGTCGAGTGTATCAGCTGCTTTTCTAACCGGACAGGGTAAAAATGTCGGCCAAGAGAAAAGGGTACGAAGGGTCAAAAGCACATGATGTGTTTAGGTAGATGAAATTAAAATATCCCAATTCTCCGAAGGGGATTAAAAAACAGAAGGCCAATTCTCGTAATTTAAAACGGTCAAAATCTAGTCGCAGTCTCATCTCGGCGACAAACAAATATCAAAAACCTGTCAAAATGTAGGGAAATTACAGATTTTTTGACAGATTGAGACTGAGATAAGACTGTGAATATTGTTAAATATAACGAGAATTGCCCCTCTGAGAGTTTGTATCCGAGAATTTGTGAACGAAGTACACTTACAATGGACTTGACAATGAACTGTGGACTTTAATTATGTATACATGTTAATATGACAAGAAAACAAAAATGGAACAGTAAACTTAATAACTAACTATTTGTGATTTTTTCGAAATAATTTATAGTGTTAATGGAAAAAGACAACTAAAATGGCATACCGCTTGAAAAACAACATTAATTTACGTTAAATAATAAATATTGGTGAGTAACAATTTTGTTGTTCATAGATATACCTACAAGACATTATTTCTGCAAATAGAATTGCTTTTCATTATTCATTTCGGATATTATGTCAGGAACCCCAACTTCAAAAATACAAATTTAAATTAAGCCCTCGCAAAACCAAATCACACAAAAAATATGCATGAAATTTTTAGGTCACTTTGTTCGCGAGGCAGGGTTCCGTCAAGTGCCCTTTAGATTACTAACGAGGTTTCACACAAATGAAAAACCACTTCTGTTCAACGTCAGAAGAACTTTGTCTCTATTTTAAAACTGATTCGGAACACAAAGAGAACTTCACTTCTGAACTTGTTTTTTAAATGGAGTGGCGTTTCTGGTCATTCTTGTGGAGTCTGGTTGAAGAGTTTGTTCTATAGTGGGATGCAATTGCTTTGGTGTAAAATTGTTAGGAAATTAAATGTAGATTTTTAGCCCTTTCTTTATAAAAGTTGGTAAAAATTATGAGACGGTTAAACGTCAAAAATGTATGGTTAAACAGTCGCTAATTATTACCAAAGTTAAAACAACGTTTATAAAATAAACCCATTATAGACTAGCCCACTATGCAGTATGAAAATTCAGGGAAATTAAATATTAAGCTACTAACAAATATTGACAGTTGTCTTGTACTTACTATCAAATCACAACTGTCATTCTTTGAGTGTATGAAATAGCTACAATACGGCAAATAGACGTAGGGTCTCATATACCTACATTAAGTTCAACTGTATCAAAGAAGATTTTTTTTATCGTTCGATTTTTATTTATTTTATAATTGCTTTTCCAATTTACTTTAGACCTTGGCAGAATGGTCGATATCAGCTTTGCTTGCCATAATAAAAAATATACGAGGATCTAATACTCGTATACCAAAAATTTATGTTGGAATAACTCGTACATGCAGCTTCAAAGGACCATATTGCGGGCATATAATTTTTGGCGGGGTGAGCTATTGACGACACGCAGTTTTTATCTGAACAGGGTAGGAAAGTGGAATGAAGGACTTACTTGGGAATCTTCTGAATGGATCACGTTGATGCAGGGACTGCTTGAGAAGATTTAGCACGTTTTCGCTGTTCTTCTGGTTTCAATTTGCTTAGCAATTAATTTCCCTGGCTGTAGGTACCTATTTTATTAATTGTGTTAAATGCCTCGCCTCGCTGCCTCATTGGTGTAGTGGCCGCAAGCGTTACTGCTGAGCATAAAGTCCTGGGCTCGATTCCCGGGTTGGGCAATGTGTTGTTAGGTTTTCAAATTATTAGTAGCAGGCTGAAGTCTGGATTTGTGCCTAACTGAAGCCAATAAGTCTATTACAATGAAGGGACAAAAACTAAACTGGTCAAATGTGGGTGTACTAGGTGCACCTCTGCCTGACTCTTCAGGGAATACAGTCGTAATGTTATGTGTACAATTTGGGTATATACCCAAATTTAACACATAACATTCACGACGAGCAACAGCCTGGAGCCTGAAAGGTCCTGACCCGGAAAAAATCTCATAAACCTTTTGAAAGCAAACAATCTTCTTGGACAAAAATACTATCAGCGAGAAAACAAACATTTTAACGGTTTAAAAGTTTCAAAAGTGCCAGAGGTGTCTTTTACTACCTGTCGTAAAAGACAAGTAAACTAAGTCGACCAGTGAATTTCTGTGAGTCAAGTGGGTTTATCTTTTGACAACACGGTTAGCGCAGTGGCTGAGCGATCGGACTGCTGCGCTGCGTGTCGCGGGTTCGATTCCCGCACAGAACAAATATTTGTAAGTCAAACATGTATTTGTTCTGAGTCTGGGTGTTTTTCTATCTATAATATGTATGGATTTATAAAAAAAAATGTATATAAGTAGTTTATCAGCCATCTTGTTACCATAACACAAGCATTAGGTTGTTTAGCTTGGGACTAGATGGCGCTGTGTGAAATGTCCAGGGAATATTATTATTATCTTGGTGAAGGTTAACCTACGAAGGAGGCCTACAAAAATGAATGAAAATAAATAATATAGAAAACCTCTTTATATAAAATTTTAACCGTTTTATTTAGAGGACTAAGGACTGGTTTTTCCAACGCCAGATAATTTTATTCGAGGAATCATTTTGAACTTTTGACAGTTATTTCATACAAAAACTGTGAAACGTAAATTTTATCCTACGAATAAAAGTTATCTGGCGATAGAAAAATCTGCCCTAATGGCATCAGAAGAACGGTAGCGCTTAGGATCGGAAGGCGAATTCGTTCAAAATCTAGTCGCAGTCTCATCTCGGCGACAAACAAATGTCAAAAACTTGTCAAAATATAGGGACATTAGAAGTATTTTTTGATGGCATGCATCTAAGTCGAGTGAGGCTTTCACGTAGTGTACAACACAAAACGCACTGCACAATTTCATTTATTCAATAAATGCCTAATCTGATTAAACGCTAGCGCAATATCACTCCGCCACTACCTACGCTTAAACCAATTAAGATCCGCACTATGCATAGAAACCAAACCGAACCAATTCAATTATTTATTATAAAGACGCGGCTAGATTATTGCCAATAAAACGGCTCTAAACGGCTACCAATTTCATTCACAATCCGCACATTTATAGTGAGCTTTATGGGGTCCATATGTGGCTACTAAAAGTTATGACTCATGCCATTTAATTACGCCATAATAGATTTTTATGATGCATTGCCTGAAACCTCCTGGGAAAACCTCAGTGAACATCGTAAAACAAGATGAGCTTGGTTCTTATTTATTAATGCGATTCTTGGTTTGATTAAAGGGTTTATGTTTAATAAAGTGTTGGGATAGTATTTTTGCTTTGATTTTCGGCTAGAATGGCTAGACAGTACAAATCATTTACAACGTGCAGGGAGCAAAGCTCTCTGTGAAAGTGTTCGTCTAATCAGCTGAACTACGCTACGTACCTGGTCTACCCACGTGTCGTGTTGTGTCCTCATTACAACTGAAAAACTTTTTTGCAAAAAAGTTTTTATTTTTCACTTTTAAGTTGTAATTTTTACCAGTAATTTTGGTTTAAAAACTAAACTACTGAACCGTTTTTAATGAAATTTCTATGGGACCACCTCAGAAGTATCTCCTTTCGAACAAAAAAGAATTTTGAAAATCGGTCTACAATTGGTGGAGTAATCCCATAACAAACACAGAAAAAAAAAAAACATACCGTCGAATTGAGAACCTCCTCCTTTTTTGAAGTCGGTTAAAAATGTATCCTGCTATTTTGATTTCGATGAAAATGAAATTCTAGTTACTAATAATCAATTTAATTTTAAGTTGAGACGTCAACTTTATCCGACGCGACGGTCGGCAAGGCGTTGACTGTTGCTTTGATTCATTCCCTGAGAAAAGAAAAATTCACGAATAATAGCTTTGCCGCACATTTATCAAAAGCATGGTTACCATTTTCAAAGACGACTCTTGCAAAGTGCAACGTTTTTACACTTCAACTTTTTTACACCACGAAATAACTTCAATAAACAAATTAAATATTTCATTTAGAAATCCGTTTGTGAACATTTCCAGTTATGTGAAACAAAATTTGAATCGCTACTTTTTATTGCAACAAAGATGTCTGACATATATGACTTTGGTTCATAATATTAAACTTGAATATGACTACCTAAGTCGTTATGTAAATGTTTCTCGTACAGACCGGTGACTGCAAATCCGAAGTTTCTAAAATTGTCGTATTATTTCTGTCTGGACTTCTTTTACCTACATGCTTATATAAGTAGATTTAACAGAAGACACATTACATAATTTGGAAAATACCAACACATTTACATATTTATCTGTTTGTATTATTTATCAATTAAGTAAATCCTGTAGCTACACCTGTTTTTTCTGCGCTAATAGGAAATTTCCGGCAACTACCAAAAATACCAGATTTTCATATCCACCGCTGAAGCAGGTAAGTTTTTTTTTTGCCCCACACTAAGAATTACTCCTGTATTGAGGGTGCGTTTACAAACATTTAAACTCACATACACAAATAACCAGACCCGGAACAACTACCTGTAGGCAATACAAATATTTGTTCCGTGCGAGAACCGAACCCGCGTCACGCAGCGCAGCAGTCGATCGCTCAGCCACTGCGCCAACCGTGTCGTCAAAATAAAGTAAGTAAATTATGCGATGTGTTAAAGAATGAGTCACAAACTCAGAAAATAAAATAATATGCGGAAATAATGGCAGTCTTCGCTTGTCTGTGGATCCCGCAGGGACCGGGCGTAGAAAAACTGTTTTAAATATTTGTATAAGTTACTGAAAGTTTGCTTGATTTAAGTTACGTAAAGACGGGTTTCTTTTTCATAATAAAATTCTAAAAGCCAAACCACATGCCATTTTTTTTAAATGATGTTTTCCGGCCTACCTTCATACTATTTTTGAACATACTAGATAAGTAAGGTGACTTTCATGTTATTTTTTAATTTATTGATCAAAGTAGGATACAATTCATTAATGCATGAAACTAAAAAAGCACCTTCGAACGAAATTGATTGTTTTTTATTTATCGCTTTCAGCGAAAGGATAGGGTGATAAATATTAAAACAAAAGAACATCAAAACCATAAATCTTTATTTCACACTTTAACTCGCAATTTAGATATAGTACAATTTTTACCGTAAATTTTTCACAGAGTTTATTTAACTTTTCAATGCAAAAGAAAACAGAAATTCATAAATTTTAAAATGGCGTCGTACATCAAACAAATTAAATTCAACTGAATCTGCACACATACCTACAGAAGTCCAAGGATTTTTAACTTATTTCAAACGGAAAAAAAAATAAATGCTTTTGTTGGTGCATAGATGATAAAATCTGCAAATATATTCATGTTATAAAACCATGTTTTGACGAGGTCAAGAATTTGCATAATCTTACTTGATGTTGGAATTTGATTTTCATTGGAAGCAACTACTGAAAACTTACTGAATAATTGTCAGTTTTTTTATGCCTGACAGAAGTTTATAGATAAAATTAGTAGTTACTAGGTAGCTATACGAGGGTCAAACACAATAAAAATAAATAGTTTGTTTGATGACGATGACTTGTAACAACTCGAAGCCCCTCTATCATAAAAGTTTTTATTCCACAATAACTGAGTACAGCGACACTACCGTTATCTTTTACGTGTGACATTTACTTTCAGAGAGAACAATGAACATTATTCTCAAATTATCATCTGCCTAGCCTTGTCCCAACTACATTGGGGTCGGCTTCCAGTCTAACCTGAGCTGAGCTGAGTACCAGTATTTTACATGGAACGACTGCCTATCTGACCTCCACACCCCAGTTACTGGGTAATACGAAACCCATTGGTAAGACTGGTTGTCTCAAACTTTCGGGCTTCTGACGACCCGTAACGACTGTCGAAGATCCACGAATGACAGCCGGGACCAACGGCTTAACGTGCTTTACCAGGCTCAGATGGGTCTTGGTATGTAAAGATGGTCACCCATCCACGGACCAACCGCGACAAGCGTAGCTTAACCTGATCGATCGACCCATGTGGCTGTTATAACTTTACCACACGGCCCTCTAATCTATTCTCAAAATAAATAACAAAAAATAATTTCGACTTCAAATAGTATATGTTAGAACAATAAAACAGTGAATGACGACATAGCATCGTGTTACGAACACCGAGAAGAACATCACTGAAGAAAAACGACTTCTTTGTGGAAGTAAATTAAATCCTTCGAGGTCGTGGAAGGACGTCCCTTCCCGTAAATCTGCGGACGAGACGGCGGTAGGAATATAGTGGCGAGAGGTCACGGGTACACTTCAAACTGATTACATTATAGATGGACTGTTTGTATTTTAGTGCGTTTTGGAGTACATGAAATATCCTCCCCTATACGGTTGACGATACTTAAAAAAAAAACTAATTAGTCCGTCAGTTAGATTATCAAAAAATATTAGACCCGTATTTTTTCTTTTGTCAATTATATAAAAAATGATGAAGATATCGCCCGTTAAAGTTCCGCGTGACGTCACGCTTTGCTACACTTTTTAGCAAGGCGTTACGTCATGACCCCCTACTCCCAAATTTTGACGCACTTTATCTTTGAAATTTTTTGTTTGATTGACAAAAGAAAAAATACGTGCCCATTATTTTTCGATTATCTAACTGACGGACTAAATATAATAATCATTTTTTTACCCAGGCAACTACACTATTGTATATTATCTTCTAGGTGGTTGACCATGCTACTACCTAGCTGATTTGCTATAGTACTATCATCACGATAGAAAAGAACTGTATATTTATTGTTCTCAGTTAGTTTTAATCATGGTCTGGCAGTTAGAGTAATTTATGCGACTTACTCAAATATCTTTTCTGTGGTATTTTTTGTCGAATCGTGGAGCTCTTTACGTTTTGAGTTGGGCTGCCAATTATTGACAAAAGCTTGTAAGTACTGACTGGCTATCCACTCAATTTGTGTGGTATTTTGAGGAAAGCCTTGAAAGACTATTTCAAACACCAATTTACATGGTCTTCACATGATCTGACCAAGATTAAGTCTGGACTTTAAAAGAACCTGTGACTTCTGAGTTTGTTTCGACTTTTCTTCTCAGAGTGAAAGGAAAACGCCGAAACCGACCTCATTCAGTTTTTTTTATAATATGATTGAAAAAGTGTTTGTACAAACCTATTTACACAAAAAAAAAACATTTATAATTTTTTAACAATTTGGTTTTTAAATGTATGGGTGCGAGTCGGGGGTCAGCGCGATCGTACGGGTCGGATCGTATGAGAATTCGGTCGCAATTGAGTCTTTATCCTACTAATATTATAAACGTGAAAGTTTGTATGGATGGATGGATGGATGTTTGTTACGTTTTCACGAAAAAACTACTGGATTTTTTTTTCACACAGGTTTAGGACCCAGGATATATAGGGTACTTTTTATCCCAATATTCCCACAGGAATACGAAACTCATGCGGGTGAAACTGCGGGGCGCAGCGCAGCTAGTACGAAATAATTCTCGAATATAAAATTCTCCCTCATGGCCGTTCTTTGTAAAGGTCAAAACCAAACAGATTATCTGAGATAGCAATGACAAAATGAGTAATTAACAAAATAAAATGACTGAAAACGAAGTGAGAAAGGTAACAGACAAACCCTGTTTTTGTTTAACCAAATTATATCCCCTTCACATTCCCCTTTGTGATGGAAACAAATTCAATTTATTTCTTGATGAAAAGCATACAACCAGCTTGTGAATTTTATTATTGTAATACGCAGGAGTAATGGACGCTTGTGAGAATTAACTTTTTGATGAGCTTTCAAATTCCATCCTTAACTCTTGCATCGTACAGTTCATTTTGAAGTTTTGACGATGTAATGTAATAATAATGTCTATCAAACGTGTGTGAAAATAAGCAGGAAGTCGTAATGAACATTGCAGGCACCCGGCGAAAGGCACAATGTTATTAATTAGGTGTTAGAACGGACATGACTAGTAATTACACCAAATTGAGACGTGTATAAGGTAAAGAGAAGAACTTTGCTCAGTTATGGAACAGAAATAAGACAAGCGAGGTAAATAAAATGAATCTTCCTTAAGCTTAAATTAACACAAACAAGCAAAGCATTTATTTCAATTAAACCATTTACTTACTTTACTTTTCAAATGTTAAAGAGTCGACCAGGCAGAGAGATGATGCTCGTTGCCCATTCCAAAGCGTAGTAGACTTTTATGGAGTAGACAGGGCAAGGAACTCTATGGACGCTATTTTTAATCATAAAATGTTGGTTACATCATTCAAGTTCAAATTATACGTGCGAATGAATTAGACGAGTTAGAAATTAATACCTTATTAAAATCGAAAAAGTTCTAGGTTATCATCGCGATTAACCTGATAAACAAGGAGCGTAAAAATCAGGGGCATAACTTTCAGACCTTCAATATGACAAAGTCGATGTGACTCCTAAAATTAAATAAGTGAAAAATTCAGCTGAAAGTCACATTAAAATCAATCAATCTGGCCTTTTCCCAACTAATATAGTTGAGAAAAGGCCAGATAATGTTGTAATGCATATTTATCTATATAAAAGAACTAAGCTAAGTGAAGTAATAGCGAGAGCAGGCAATGCGATGCGATGAGGTGGGTCGGGAGAGCAATAAACTTCACGTGGATGAAGTCACGTGCAGAAGCTGACTTTTTTTTTATATCTGACTAAATCATCATCTGCCTAGCCTTTTCCCAACTATATTGGGGTCGGCTTCCAGTCTAACCGGATGCAGCTGAATAACAATATTTAACATGAAGCGACTGCCTATCTGACCCCCACAACCCAGTTACTGGACAACACGATACCACTTGGTAAGGTACTTAAAATTGCAAAAATATTGTTAAAAGTTACAACCCGAGGCATTGTAAAACTACATTACTTACAAAACGCTAAACCTTGTGACCTTGGTACACTGAAATCCGGTAAATGTTAACAATATAAAGTGATTCTTTTCAGCCTACATTTCTCTTGGCACTCTGCCAAGGAGGGAGCCGTGAAGGGCCACATTCATGCACGGTATGAATTCTAAAGTCACTCGTTATAAGGGTGCGAGACCGTTGTTCTACGTTAAAGAGGTTGTCTTATGAAGGTTGTACGAAATGAGTACGTAAACATGGTTGGTAGGACTTTGAATTTTAGAGGGTCATCATTTTATCTCAGAAGTAGTTGATAAGGTAAAGGCCGTATAGGAAAATAAAATGTTAACGGTTACAATGACTTGGGGTTATATTGACCCCTTATATTCTTTGATCCCTATTTTCTATATCTTTTCCACTGGTCGTTTTACTAACCTACCTCTAAATCGATATTTAAAGCAAAAAATACCTACTTTATCGAACTTTTCTTTATATTTAGCTAATTATAGTTATGCAACGCACATTGTTTCAAGTAAGACTCCGTGACTTTGTAGAATAAAACTTTTAATTACCTACATGAACCATAAAAAACCGTAATGCAGACTACACACGTAACGATAGGTATACTTGCGCAAGTTTAGACTTGCACAAGTCTGCCTGACACCGAATGGTTCGGATACTTGTGTTAATTCATCTCTCACACCTTCATTTTTAGGGTTCCGTAGCCAAATGGCAACGGAACCCTTATGGATTCGTCATGTCTGTCTGTCTGTCTGTCCGTCCGTATGTCACAGCCGCTTTTTTCCGAAACTATAAGAGCTATACTGTTGAAACTTGGTAAATAGATGTATTCTGTGAACCGCATTTAGATTTTCACACAAAAATAGAAAAAAAACAATAAATTTTGGGGGTCCCCATACTTAGAACTGAAACTCAAATTTTTTTTTTTCATCAAACCCATACATGTGGGGTATCTATGGATAGGTCTTCAAAAATGATATTTCTAATGAGGTTTCTAATATCATTTTTTTCTAAACTGAATAGTTTGCGCGAGAGACACTTCCAAAGTGGTAAAATGTGTGTCCCCCCCCCCCTGTAACTTCTAAAATAAGAGAATGATAAAACTAAAAAAAATATATGATGTACATTACCATATAAACTTCCACCGAAAATTGGTTTGAACGAGATCTAGTGAGTAGTTTTTTTTTAATCCGTCATAAATCGTAACGTAACGGAACCCTTCATGGGCGAGTCCGACTCGCACTTGGCCGGTTTTTGTCTTCATGTCGCTATCACGACAGTTCGATCGTAACGTGTATAGCCTGCATTACATTATCGAATGAGTCCAGAATACTTGTAACAAAGAGGAACGGTCTCCAAGCATTTGTTTCTATGTCAAGGGGGTAAAGCACAGCCTTCACCACTTGTTATAAACGAATAACAGTTAATTAAATTGTAATATCTTCTGCTTGAAGGTTTTGTATAATTATCTTTCGGGGTTTTCGTAAAACAGAGAATTAACATCTGTACAAGCAATAATATTAGTGTCATTTGAAATGTTTTTTTTAATGTGTATAGCTGACCTGCACCCTAATTGCGTAACACACGATCAATTTGAATCGGTTTCATTTTGACAGTTCAAGAACATTCATTGCGTTATTTACGTGTTGAGCAGACAAATTTTTCGAACTTATGAAGCAATGGATTAGCAATTTGCTTCAAAATGATTCTGACTCCGATTGATTGTGTGTTACGCAATTAGGGTGCGGATTGGTGTTGACGGTTTGTTTAGCCTATACTGTCCCACAGCTGGGCAAAGACCTCTCCAACTCCTGCCAGGACCAAAAATATTTATCTAATCATCATCATTTCAGCCGAAAGACGTCCACTGCTGGACTCCCCCAAGCACCTCCACTTCGACCATTTTTGTGCTTTTCGCATCCAACGGGTTCCTGCGGCCTTCACAAGATCGTCGATCCACCTTGTGGGGGGCCTTCCAACGCTACGTCTTCCGGTACGCTGTCGCCACTCCAGAACCTTTCGCCCCCATCGGCCATCTGCATCATCAATATTTATCTGCAGAAGAAATAAAATGATGATGGCTTAGAAACAATAGGTGTGATGTCTAGCCTCATATAATTGGTCCATTGTCATCTCACCTTTACAAATATCTCTTTTAATTAAAATACTGTTACATTTCTGAATGATGTCAGACTATAAAACAAAGATGTCCAGCGTTTGATAAATTTTATATTAATTATTCTGTCCTCGAGTATTTTAAAGATTAATTAGGGACAGTCTTCGTCATTTTGTTTTAAATGAGAAATGACCTTCTTGTGAGCTTTGTTTTATATTGAATAGAATAGAATACCCTTTATTTTGTATATATATAAATTACAGATATAAATGTAGACATTTTTACAAAGGGTGAAACAATGGGCGGCGCTATTTTGTGTCGTACTTATACTCTATACATTGTACCACACTCATTATCAGTGATAGGAATAGGTAGTGCCTATTTGCCTAAACTTCAAAGAACAGAGACAAGAAACGGAGACTTCCTTAGGACTACATTATTTCCGGGACATCTGTCCCGACAACACTTTTAAATACATTAAAAAATATATATTATGTTATTTGGAATAAGTAATTCGTCTATATTTACCTAAAGTTTGCGACTAGACATAACATTTATAATTTATAACTCCATAATAATAATAGACGAATTACTTATTCCAAATAACATATTTTTTAATGTATTTAAAACTGTTGTCCCGAATTTTGAGACAAATGTCCCGGAAAAATTTAGTCCTAAGGAAGTCTCCGTTTCTTGTCTCTGTTCTTCGAAGTTTAGGCAAATAGGCACTACCTATTCCTATCACTGCTCATTATGCATATGTACATACATAAACACACATTTTCTTCCCTGGGCGTAGGAAGAAGCTACAGAACGCCACCTGATACGATCTTAGATGCCTACTTTTCAAATCAAATCAAATCAAATCAAATCAAATCAATTTATTTGCTGTAAGCGTTGGTACAATTTAGGTCTTAACATATATAATACAGATCCATAACACTTAGTCATAATAATGTGACATGCAAATATTTGTGTTTATAATTATCAGTTTTTTGCTTCGTTTAAGTTCATACATCTAGCCATACACGCACGCCGCGCCGGTTGCGAGTACTACGCACCTGACCTCTCAATATGTAAGTACGTAGAGACACGAGCACCAATATGTCAACACTTGGCAACTTTCAAATGCGATTTTTTCGTGAAATAACGAATGCAACGTTGAAATACGACACATTACATAAATCTATGGGTTCGAAAATGCTATGTTCGTAACAGCATAATATTTCATTCAAAAACAAAGGAGTAAATCCCTTCTGAATAAAGCCGAGTGTATACATACTTTTGCTCGTGACTGTACTACCATTTACCATTTTTTTTTATCATTCCTACAGCTTTAGTACCTATTGAAGTTAAATCTTTTTCGAAAAATATACCTTTAGGGTACCCTAAATAATATTTATTTTCAAAATTTTATTTTACCACTTTTTTGACGTCATTAACGTGTACTCATGCCAAATTACAACTTTCTAGTACCAATAGTTTTTGAGCTAAACAGCGGACATACTGACAGACGACATGGCGAAACTATAAGGGTTCCTTGTTAACTACGGAACCCTAAAAACAACAGCAACATTATGATTGAATTATAATATAACGTTGCTAAATTGAAAAGTACAAATGTGACGTAGCATGACAACTGAAGTGACTGGTAATTACGTTTACTCGGTTAACTAAGTCACGTGTGTTTTTTTTGTTTACTTATATTTTATTACCTAAACAAATGGAGTATAAGTACAATACAAGCTCGGCAAGCTCCATACATAAATGCCAATAGACTAGCTACCACAAAGCAACCGTTCGTTGGCGTCTATTGATAAGATCCGATACGAGGTGTCGGGAACAAGCTTTGTAGCTGCATTGTATCGACGTGTCACGTGGAGACCGCTGCATCTGTGTAATGTGAATGACGGCACGGTTGGCGCAGTGGTTAAGCGATTGACTGCTGCGCTGCGTGTCGCGGGTTCGATTCCCGCACGGAACAAATATTTGTATGACCTACATGTATTTGCTCCGAGTCTGGGTGTTTTTCTATCTATAATATGTATGTATTTACAAAAAAAATATGTATATAAGTAGTTTATCAGCCATCTTGTTACCATAACACAAGCATTAGGTTGCTTAGCTTGGGACTAGATGGCGCTGTGTGAAATGTCCAGGGATATTTATTTATTTATTTTTGTTTGTAATCTCACTATCTGCTCCTCAAGCATCACAACGAATTGAACAGACAGAAAGAAAAATATTTTATTTGGCACACGTACAGGAAATACAAACAGTGAAAGGGAGGATATAAAACTAACAAAATTACTTTAAAACCAAAAAAAAAGTATAAAAGACCTGTGCTAAACCAAAAAGGCTCCTATCTCGGCATAATGCTGCGATATTTAAAATTTAAATACCGCAGCACTGGGACTGTTGGGAATCGAACCCAACACAACACCTCGCGTGTCCTGCACTCGCAGGCAGCGTGATCAGCGCGTCATCGGCAAGCTGAGGCGCGGCGCGGCGACGACACGGCTCAGTCCAATGACCAATCGCTTCAACGGACTCCATCGCGACGGACGATACTCTTAAATTATTAATTGTTTGTCCGGGAAAGTTTATATTTGTAGATCAGACGGCATTAAACCATTGCCTAGTTATACAGTCCACGTATTTATTGCTCCCTGCGCTAACAGGTACCTACTCTGATAGAGCCCGAAGAACAGAAGTACAATGTTGCTGCCTACTTTGGTTTGTAAGCTCTACCTGCAGTAATTTTTATAGCAGCCATATTTTTTTATACTTCTTATGATAGTTTCAGAACAAACTCATCTACCTAGCCTTTTCCCAACTACTTATATATATGTTGGGGTCAGCTTCCAGTCTAACCGGATGCAGCTGAATTCAGTATTCTACATGGAGCGACTGCCTATCTGTACTACTCTACCTCCACAACCCAGTAACTGGGTAATACGATACGTTTCAGAAATAACTATCAATACCAAGAAGGTAATTTCGCGATAATATTAATATATTATTATCCGGTCGGCAAAGAGGTACGGTGTGGACTGCCTAGAGTTGGCATGTTTATTAAAAGTATATCATCAAGGAGGCTATTGTACAAAAATACTGTAATTTTGTAGAATTTTTTCAAGTTCTATGACTTACTGATTGCTAAATTTAATTTTGCAGAATTTTTTTATTGCCAGTTTCACCTCGACTCCGTTTAGTTTTTCCAGTTTTTTGTACGAGTACAAAAAAGCAGTGCAGTTTAACTTCTGCCCTGCTATAAGAGCTGGTGGTAAGCCATCTGAACAGCAATTCTGAACTAGTGATGTATTAAAATAGATGCTTATCGACCTGTCAATAATCTAGATATTATCCGTGTTTGTCTAACAATAGACTGAGTGAACACAGACTACTGATGAATGAATAAATTATCAATACTGACATTAATTGGAACTCCACTCGTACGAATTAAATTTTTCCCGGAAACCGTCTAGCAGTTTCTGGGAAATGAAAACAAATCAATTTGTACGGACTTTGATTAAATTATGGAACGATCAATCGAAGCACTTTTCATTGGTTGATAGAGCTCGTATGCGGGATGCGGGAAATTTCTGCAAAGCATGCCTTAGAGCCTGTATTCGGGAAACCGTTTTCATTAGTCGATAGCAGTCTGTCAGTGTCACATTTTTTATTATTCGGTCTAACAAGTAAAGAAGTTACTGAATGTCATTCAACGAAATTGACATTACGGCGCAATACATGCTGAGTTGGTAAAGCAGATTCTATCGTGCAAGGAGCAGACAAAAATTGCCCTTAAAAAGTGAGGGACATATTTTGGTTTTGACTGTATAGACAAGGTTTAAACATTCTTTTCAGTAGTACTGTTATTTTTGAGTTCTTATTTAACAAAGTACCTTAATTAATAAGTTTTCAAAATAGTTCAAATAAAGCCCCGTAG
The DNA here is from genome assembly GCA_945859715.1 of Apamea sordens. Taxonomy (NCBI): domain Eukaryota; kingdom Metazoa; phylum Arthropoda; class Insecta; order Lepidoptera; family Noctuidae; genus Apamea; species Apamea sordens. The sequence continues at coordinate 13,734,071 of OX243998.1, read as the reverse complement.
CCAGGACGTGACTCTAGCAGAGCAATTTCTATGAAACTCCATGGAAAAAGCACCGTCGCGTCGCGCCTATGTGGCAGAGCCATTAATATCCCTGGACATTTCACACAGCGCCATCTAGTCCCAAGCTAAGCAACCTAATGCTTGTGTTATGGTAACAAGATGGCTGATAAACTACTTATATACAGTTTTTTTTTTTGTAAATACATACATATTATAGATAGAAAAACACCAAGGCTCGAAACAAATACATCTAGGACTTACAAATATTTGTTCTGTGCGGGAATCGAACCCGCACCGCGACACGCAGCGCAGCAGTCCGATCGCTCAGCCACTGCGCTAACCGTGTTGCCATTGGTTATTAACTAAGTTATATTTCAAAACAGAACGTATACTATAAATTCCCTTGTAACATCAATAATTACTGCGGTACAGCTGTTTCCCGTTTACTAAAGGCACTATAAGCGAACACAACTATGCACATTGAGTCATCGCTCAATTAAACCAAGAACAAAACAATATTAAACCACGTGCGCCATTTGTGATTGGTTATCGACAAAGTAAATGAAAAAGGAAGCTACTGGAACACCACCGCTACTGAGTCACCTTGTTTCGAGCCTACTGTACTACATTTTATACGAGCAGCCTGTGGGTGTCATACTCGCGAAAAGCCTACGGAGCCCTCCGAGTTCAATATAATAACGCGCTGAAGGCATTGCTGCGGCTGCCTCCTTTCTGCAGCGCGTCGGGGAGGTTCGCCAGTGTGCGCGTAGACTGTTTTTATGCCAATATGCGCTGGAACATATACTAACTGATTGCCCGCTTCACGCCTTAAAAAGACTCGAGGTGGAAAATAAGATAGAAAGAGAAATAGCAGTTGAAAACTTCCCAGACCTCATATCCTGCAAAAAATATAGGCAAACATTTATAGATTATTTCACTGATGTTGTAAAGACTGTAATTAATAGAAACAAATAGTACAATAAATAAATGCTATATATATATTAGCATAAAATATATAGAATGTAATAGCAATAGTAAGTAGTGTATAAGAATAATAAGTAGTATGTCATAGGAATAATAAATGTATTAATATTAAGGAACATGTAAAGCTTGTAATGAAAGCCACTAGTAATAAATTAATAAACAATAAAGAAAACCCGTAGATACATCCCAACTCTAGTTAAATAAGAACTCTAATTATGTTAGAGGTAGCTCGTGGGCAGGGCCTTGACGCCCGGAAATGAAAAAAAAAAAAAAAAATGCGCAGGAGGGTAGCCTCGATAGCGGGCCGAGTGAGGGCCAGCGGCAACAGTCTCCTCGCCGTCATCGCCAACAGGTTAGACGGGCCATTCATGCGGCATTGGTAGGCCCTACATGCGCCCATATTTAGAGCATGGGTGAGATAAATAGTAGTTTTAGGCTATTAATATTATTTTGGATTATATTTATTTATTATGTTATTACCAATTCATCTAATCAATCTAATTGACTATACTATTTTAAATTAGTATGGTGTCCAATTAAGTTACTTATTTTGTTATTTTAAATTGCCTAAGTATTTTGATTATGATTAGTATTTTGTTTATTTTTATTAAGTTATCTAATATTTTTATGTTACGTCGAAATGGTGTATCTCTATGGATATTTTATTTGTCTGACTAATATAAATGAATTGAATTGAATTTAATGAGATATTGAAAATATATGGTAAAAAAAACCTGTCTGGATATTATATTTCGTGTCCGTTTTAATAATCGACGAATAACATCAACCCAGGGGGGTTCAGAATTAGCTGACCGTCCGATTAGGACCAGCCGTTCGATTCTGTAAAAATCTCACCGTGAAAAGTTAGGTGAAGTGAGCTTAGAGTGAGCTGTCAATAGTGTCAATCCCTAGCATTAGTTGGAATGACAGCTCACTCCACGCTCACTTCACCTAAGTTTTCACGGTGAGATGGTTACAGAATCGCACTGCAGACCCATGCTGGACGGCGCGTATGTGTTCCACGCGCGCCTCAAAGAGATGTCAGCAAGATTGACGGGGCCCGATAGGGCCGAAGCCTGCCAGGGTAGCGGGATCGTCCGAAAGGGTTACCGCTGCCCTGGAACATAAAGGGCTAAGGCAGGAACACGGGTGGGTTTCAGTAAGAGTCTGACACTCCCTTCCGCTTCCGCACCCAGAGCGGGAGGGGTCATTTGATGATTTCCCATCCACAAAAAAAAGGGGGGGTTCAGAATCATGTAATGAATCTATGGTAATAGGTTGCGCGTCGATGTCTGATATATTGTAATGAGTAAGATTATTGCTGGCTATTTTACCTGACAAATTCATATCCCGTATGGTCTAGTGGCTAGGATACCTGGCTTTCACCCAGGAGGCTCGGGTTCGATTCCCGGTACGGGAAAATCTTTTTTGTGTTTTGGTTTGAACTGTTATTTTACTAAATGATCGTAAATTAACTTCAACTGTAAGGATCTGCCATTTACAGTTAATGTTAAATGTACTGTTTACAATTTGGCCTGAAACACAGGTTTGAATAAATGTAGTTCGGGCGGTCGCTACCTAACAGTAATTCCGAACCATCATTACTTGCACCTGTTTTAAAAAATATTTTAGTTTATTTTTAGGCACTATAATTTTATGGGAAATTTAGTTCTCCTAAATGTACACCTTTTGTAAACCTTTTTAGTATTTTTTTATATCTTTTGATATTTCTCGGGACCCTGGGATCCCGGAAATTTAAAAGGCGTACGAAGCCAACTAGCAGAGGTCCGCTACACGTTTTTAATGAATTGAGGCACCAACCGACAATTATCGCTGTTCGCACTATGCAAGTCCTCCCAAAGACAACCCCAGGTTGGCGTAGGACTATTGCAGGATGATTATGAAAACAAAGATATTGGATTATGGGTTTGGGTGGCTTAAGTGAACTGGTTATTTAGGACTATGGAAAGTCTATAGCCCTGCCTGACCACGGTCGCTAGCACATAGTGTCGTAGCGACAAGGGGGCAACATGTCCTGAGGTATTTATGAGGAGTTTAGAGGTATTCTATGGCTATCAGTACAATCCCGGAAATACGGTTAAGATCCCTACTAGCATCTTACTGGAATACCTACTTCCTTCCTCCGAGCAACATTTTTTTCTTCATCAGAATAATTCTGATGAAGAAAAAAATGTTGTAGGCTTAACTGCAACCGTTCATACCACAAAGATAAAAAAATCCAAACGCTCGATCTATTTAAAAATCACACACAAAAACTTACAAAAAAGGTGCTAGCAAATATGACAAAGTAAAACTGTTTAACGAACCGAAATGAAACGGTTGTATGTAACCGATATTTGCATATATGGTTTCAAAAGAAGGAGATAAAGGTACCTAAACTCTCTATGAGTGAGAGAGATAGAAAGATAAAAGATAAGTAGGTTATTATGTACAGTTGTGCAAATACATGAAGAATTTCTATTGTTGATGAAAGAAATAAACCAGAATTTTAATTCACAATCATTGTTTTGTAAAGGTTGGTGTTTGTAAAGGATGGGTGTTTGTTACTCTTTCACGCAAAAACTACGAACCGGATTTGGATGAAATTTGGCACACAGATGGTTTATAACCAGGATTAACATATAAAATACTTTTTATCCCGGTATTTCCACGGGATCGAAACTTATGCGGGTGAAACCGCGGAGCGCACCTAGTGTTAATCTATTATTAAAACCTAAAACTCAATACGCTATTATTGTTTACAAAATGAGACAAATAAATAGGAATACACTCTACCTTAAATTATTCATAGTCTGGTCAGTTAATATTAGCTAGCCACTGACTTGTTTGTTATGAATTATGGAGTCTGACAGTTTGATATGGATATTACGAGTATTACCTGACCCAATGTCTTCGGTAACCATGTTTTGTTATTTATGATGGCTCAGCTTCGAGTATTTTTAGTCTATTGTAACAATCGTCTACTCCACAAACAAAGAAGGATTTAACTTAGCGATCCGTAAATAAGTTTCATTACGATTGTCTCGGTTTCATAACAAACGTTTTGGTTTAAAGCTGATTAAGTATTCTCAAGATGGCATCTTCATTTCAGCAAATTTAGAATTACACAAAATATTTTATTTGTTTAGCTACCCGTGTTTTACTAAACTCAAACTCTGTATAGCTACATTAAGCTATCTGTAGTCGGTCGAGAAGTTCGTTCGAGATGCCTATTTGCTACTTCATTTTATCGAATTAACTAAGGCGCTCGCTCGCCGTCTGACATCGCCTGATTGATACCTATCAGTTTGGCTGTACTGATATTATGTTTCTTAGCAAAGCTATATTTAAGAGTGAAATTACGACTATTTTAAGAGATCATATCCCTGGTAATTAGCTAATAAGTGCTTTTTAATTTGTTCTGCTAACAGCTAGCTATTCTGTATAGTAATCTGTGGATAACGTCTTGAGTGCCTCTGTCGTTGGCGCGTGCCGCTCGTGTTTTTGTTACTTTTATTATAAGTTTTTTATACTGCGTGCCAATATGTAATATAGTGTTGTTTGTTATTCCTATCAAATAAATTTCACTTCTACTGATATATGTTTTTTTTTTACTAATCATAATGACCTTAAAACATTCACACTGCCAGAACACAGGCCTCCTCTAGGTGAGAGGGAAAATTAGACTCTAAAAGCTTTTTGGGCTTCTAACGATGCAAACTTTTTAATAAATGAGCCTCTTTTTAAATTTCTGGCATTTTCCCACAGTATGGTACCCTGGCTTAGTATCCGTATCCATATCCGTGGCCAACTGTTGATCGCAGTAATTAAGCTATATACCCCGACCATTAGGTTAGGTTTTAACTGTAAACAACCGCGCTGATTGAATAGGTCGCAATAACTAAGCTGGGGCACCCCGATCAAAAGGTACGCTCGGGAGCCGAGCGAGCGCTACTTCCATGTCGATCGCAGTTACTTGGCTGTTTAGTATTTTTAGGAACCCATAACAGGCATTATTAAAGGTTCACAAAAACAGTTCAATTCATTTATTCTATTAGAGTACCTAGGAGCGACCCGCGGTTTACCCGCATAAGTATCTATACCGTAGGAATATCGGGATAAAAAGTATCCTATGTGTTAACACAGGTTTTAAACTGTGTGCCAAATTTTATCTAAATCTGTTCTGCCGTTTTTGCGTGATTGAATCACGCAGACATACAAACTTTCGCATTTTTTTTATATTAAGCAGGATAGTGGATTCAATAATATTTTTGGGAAAGGAAAATGGAATTATTTGACGTTTGAGAAATACGTGCCGTTTCTATGTAGAATACTCTCGAGCTTGTCGTTATTCACGCTAATGTTGTTGACATTGCGTCACAGAATGCATTACACCTCATGTACTTCAACTTAGAGTGGTTTCGTGTTGCGCGTTGTTTTAGCGTAGGCGTTGGCGCCACGTAGAACCCACATGTGCCAAAGCGGGCATGAAGCGCGGGAGTGGCTAAGTCATAATCGTGACAAAAATGTTTGCGATAGAAAAGTGTTACCTACCTATGAAATTGCATTTATATAGTAGACCGAAAAATTTACAATGTTTAAGGGTTTAGAGTTTTAGGTTTCTGAGCTCAAAAGCTGTCAACGGAAGCCTTTTATTAGTAAAAAATGGCTCCGTATACAAACGTATCGCATACAAACTGAAAGGTTTAGGCCAACGCCATCTTTCAGTTTGTATGTCAGAGGCATTTTTTTTACTATAGAAAATTGCCACTTATTACAAAATAAATACGTGTTACTATCCTATCGATTTAACAATAAATTATTACTTAACAAGCGGTGTTAATCCTTGCCTCAAAAAAGCACCTAATGAGAAGACCGTATTTAAACGTAGTTGTTTACATTAGTTGGCGTTGCAAGCTAGCTCATTACGCGCCTAACTCGCTCAAATATGTATTGGAGACAGACAAAGGCAGCTACGACTCAAAAAGAATAAACATGAAGACACAGTCTCGTTACATTTCTGTGGACCTTGTAGTATGAAAAGAAAATGGAAAACTAAACTAATTATAATTCTTTATACTTCTTTAGGTATAAAGTTTTCATGGATGTATATTATACTAGCTGCACCCCGCGGTTTCACCCTCATAAGTTTCGATCCCGTGGGAATATCGGGATAATAAGTCTCCTATATATTAATCCTAGTTATAAACCATCTGTGTGCGAAATTTCATCCAAATCCATTCTGTAGTTTTTGCGTGAAAGAGTAACAAACATCCATCCATCCCTCCATACAAACTTTCACGTTTATAATATTAAGTAGGATAGTAGAACTAGACGTAGCGTTGGGAGACCGGTGGACTGAATGAGAAGACCTTGTGAAAGAGAATTGAGACAGTGTATATACGGTGGACTGAATGAGAAGACCTTGTGAAAGCCGCATAAATTCGCTGGATGCGGGAAGCCCAGAACCGATAGAAGTGGCGGTGCTTGGAGGAGGCCTATGGCCAGCAGTGGACCTCTTTCGGCTGAAATGATGATGATGGTATTATACTAGCGATCCGCCCCGGCTTTGCACAGCTGCAATTTACATGTGAAGACGATATTCTGTTCACGAGACGTTGTGCACAAGTTAACAAAAAGTAGGTACTAGGCTTACATGAATTCATGATAGTATTTCAAAAGTATTATTTGGTACTTTTTTAAGTGTATACATCGTTAAATTTTGATCGTTTTGATCCTTAAAAGGGGTCATTGTACTCATATTATTATGAACAACCGTCTGACGCAGGCACTCTCACCACGGCTGCTTTGGGAAGTACCTGTGTCGTATAAGTCAGGACCAGACACCGGTGTGTCACCACTGTGAGGCTTGCCTGGAGGATACGGCGCAGTACACGTTGGAGGAGTGCCTAGCTTGGGCAGGGCTGCGCCGCGACCTCATCGTGGCAATAAGCGGGAGCGATCTCTCGATCCCGGCCGTCGTTCAATCGATGGTCGAGAGCGAGACTGCATGGGAAGGGGTTGCCTCCTATTGTGAGGATGTCATTTCTTCAAAAGAGGCAGCCGAGCGTAGAGAGAAGCCGCATCCTCCCTCCCCTCCCACAGGAGACGCACCGGGCGCCCGAGAAGGGTGCAAAACGATCTGCGACCTACATGAGAGGTGGCCTGTGAGCGGCGGACTAGGAACGTCCGTCGTCCGACCAGACAGGCCCCAGTTGGCACCACAGTATTCCACGCGCGCCACTCGAGAGTGGGTGCGACCATTGTGGGAATGGCAGTACCCCCGAGGTGGGACCCGATGAGGAACAGCGGATCAAGGCCTGTCGGGGGAGCGGTAAATGCTTATACAAATCCCGCACCCCCGGCTATAGGCAGAGTCACCCGTCTCCGTCCCCCCGACGATGGATGAAGTCTATGAAGATTTCCGCCGCGAAACCAAAAAAACAAAATGTATCGGGAGCCATTATCGCAATAATGCATCCGATATTATCGACATCCGTTATTCTGTCACGAGGTATGGTTTCCCGGGTTTGAACAAGATTAAAGTCAAAGTTTATTCTATAGTAAGTTTTAACATAAAACTAGCTAGATGATAACCAGCTTCAGGTCATTAATGTGAACGTCGCCGCGTCGTTTAAGAACCACATAAAGCTGAGAACATAAAGATAGCAGACAATTATATAGTTATGCTATCTGCAAACTATACGACTGTTCTAGTGTGCAGTCATGACAAAGGTAATGTTGTTTGAGCGAGTGTGGTGAGAGTATGGTAGATGGTATGTAGAAGCAATAGAGAGGATGATTAATTAGTATAAAGATAGTCTATCTGAGGGGGATCAACAAGTTCTCAGTTCCCTGATAGTCTAGAGTTTTTAAGAAGGAAGTGACAGAAATTTTACAATTGTATTTAGTTAGAGGATAAATATTAAGGATGATATTAAGCTTATTGTACAGATATAGTCCGAGAAAGAAAAAGAAATTACGTAAGTGTGCAGAGCTGGAAGGTTGAGTTTGGCATACTCTGCCTTTACGACGCTTATCCCTAAAAGGATTCGGATCGTATTGCAACAAGGAGTATTACTTTATGTTACCTTTATACAAAAAGCCAATTCTCGTAGTTAAAAACGTTCAAAATCTAGTCGCAATCTCATCTCAGCGACAATCAATGTCAAAAATGTAGGGAAATTAGAGGTATTTTTGACAGATTAAGAACCGAGATCATACTGTGAACGTACTTAAAATTACGAGAATTGTCAATTGCCCCTCTGGCAGGAAAATAAATGAAGAAATGCCCCTAGGACGCGAGTGACACTGCGGGCTACAGTCAAAATGTTTCAATTCAATTTAGGAATCGAAACATTCATATGAAATGACAGCAGTGCTATCGAGTTTCCACTAGATAGCGCTGCTCTAATACCGTACATATCTGCGTTTACGTTCACGCGATCTAGTGGGTAAAAAACTCGCACTACGCCCTCTGATAGAGAAATTTACACGCGTAAAGGGCTTGCAAGTGGACGGAATGTGTTAGCTCATATCAACTCAGCTATACGCGCTTGTCTGAATACGTATAGTCGTACTGGCGTTTGACGCCTTACTTAGATAGGCTCAGATTATCCACAACTCGTATCATCATCATAAACAGCCTATAAGGTTCTCACTGTTGGGACACATGCCTCCTTTCAGTGAGAGGAAGTGGGCCGTAATGCACCACGCGGGCCCAGTGCGGGTTGGTAGATGTCACATGTCTTCGAATCTTTGGTTCTAGGACATGCCGGTTTCCTCACGATGTTTTCTTTCACAGTTTTTGAGAGCAGTATTGATTAAATAATTTACAAAACATAATGCGCTTGTCTAGGCTGGAACCTACCACCTACAGCTCGTCCTACAAGTCGCGGCCGTTACTGCTCGGCCAACACTGCACTCACAACTCGTATATTTTTTATTAAGTTGCTTAACAAAATACCTCTCCCATCATCGTATGTCGAGTCACAACTATAAGCTACCAACTTCATTTAATATAGCCAATTTAGACCAACGACATAGCTCAGATGGTTGCCTAGTGTAGTTATCTCTGCAAATAATAGTTGTTCTGGTAACATACCAGTGTAGATTCGGCGATAAACTTAAGCAAACTTGAGCTTACACAAGACGGCTAGTTTGGACAAGCCAATAATGCTCATACAGCAAAAGAACGATTACGCGTACCTAATTAATAATCATTCAATTCAGTCGTAACTATATAACTCCGACTGTCGATCATAATCAGCCTATAATATTCCCACTGGTGGGACACAGGCCTCCTTTCTGTGAGCTCGTGGGTTTTAATCCACCACACGGACCCTGTGCGGGTTAGTAGATGTCACATGTCTTCGAATTTTTGGTTCTAAGACATACCGGTTTCCTCACGATGTTTTCCTTCATTCGCAAGTCGGGGACTTTACCACTGGGACCCACTGCTCTCATAACGTAACATCAACATCTCATAAGATAATTAAACATACAGAACTTTAAACTATTTCCATAAAATAAACTATTGAACTTAACAGTTGTTTGTGTTACCTACTTTAACTAACTACCTACAACAACTACCAAGGTATCCGTCAACGACGAGAAAACCCATACAAAACTAATTGAGGACCTAGCGCGTCTCCTTTTTGAGGAAATTTCTCGCCGGCTGGTCGAGACTTCATGTCACAAGACGGCTGGGTCGTTTTTTGGCAAAAGAATTAGCATTGCCATTCAACGTGGCAATGCTGCCAGTCTTCTTGGCACGTTTCAGTAAATAGTTACGAGATTATGAAAATATGTGTTGCATTTGTAATTCCCATCAATGCAAATTGTAGGGTTGTAAAGTTTTAAAGTATCTACCTATTAAAACAATCGTAAAATAGCATCTTGGTTAAGTAATGGTAGGTTACTGCAGTTTTTCAGTTAAGTTTTTATATTTTTGATATTTGGATTTTTTTGCGGGGAAGATAGTGCATAAGGTCATACATAAGCTATGGCAGGTGAGTGAGAAAGTAACTTAACAATCACTTCGTGTCTTTACTTGGTAAACTAAATTAAAGTATCCTATCCTACTTATATTATTATTTTATACATTTTTTTTTTTTATTGACAATGGGCTCACTCTTGACCTCAATCCAGCCCAGAGGCAGGGAAGAGATCTACGGTGGAACGAGCTTGCCCAGAAGAAGCCTATTCACTCTCGCCTTGAAGAGATTCGGGTTGTATGAACTCGGGAAGTATGTATGTATATTATTATTACTTATATTATTATTATTTCCTACTACTTAATATTATAAACGCGAAAGTTTGTATGGGTGGATGGATGGATGTTTGTTACTCTTTCACGCAAAAACTACTGAACGGATTTGAATGTTTGCACTCATCCTTATATTTCATAGGTAGGTACTTCTCATTCTCTCATTTTGACGATTCCATGTTTGTTTGCTCACAATTTTTGGCAGGAAATTACAAAGGAAGTTATTTGAGTAACAGATGTGGCAATTTACAAAAACATGTTTTCCCGTCGGTAATGTGGCATACACACGGCTCAAAATGATATACCTACAAACAAAATGTCTCTATAACTTTTTATTTGTATAGGATTTTACCCCATAATTTTTCTTTATTTAGTGTTCAATGACTACCCCACAAAGCCATGTAACGAGAACTTAGAATGGAGTTTCTTATGTTAATAAAAAGAAGAAAAAAACATTATTATACCAATCCCCATAATGAACAAGTTGAACATATTCGCAGCCGCCATCTTGTATTTTCATTTTGACTTCACTATCCGCACCCTTGAAAACCATGAAAACGGTACACAATAATGAAAAATTGAAAATTTTCGCGGTTGCCATCTTGGATTTTCATTCAAACGTGGTTAACAAGACATTGTTGTTACTAAATAATTTCATAAACTACACATGACCGTGGACCATTTGCCAATTATTTGCAGATCTATTTAAGAAGGCAGATTAGATTTAGAAGGGTAAAATAGTTTAAAAGAAGCGTACCTACACAGTTTATTAGAACAAAAATTGAAAGTCAGAAAGATCAATTCGTATTATAAAAGATCACAATGGGAATTTTCCGCTGTCAAACTTTAAAAGATCAGATAATTTAAAAAAACACAAAAATAAAAAAAAGCTTACTAATTTACAGAAAGTTCCTGATCCTCGTGAAGTGCAAAAAGTTGTTTGACGTGCATTTAAATATTTCCCTTAAAAATGTAGAGTAGTTTTAGTATTAACTAAAAACTGAAATTTGTTCATTGAATATTTGTCAAAGTCAAAGATCTTTATTGTGAGACAGTGGTTACAGAGTTGTTATGTATATGATAATTGGTGTGCTTTTGCACTGCTCCACCATGTTAGGCATACAATTTAGTGGTGGTGGTGATGTTTTTTGCTTGTCTATACTGCTGAGCAAAGGCCTCCACCAAATCCTTCCAAGATCTATTTTCCCGCGCCACCTCGAACCAGCCCTCGCGGTACGCGTCCAGTTCATCTCACCATCTTTTTCTGGGCCGGCCTCGGCGACGCCGTCCATCTTCAGGCACCCCTTGTGTGGAGATTTATGCCCAGCGGTCATTATTCATGCGGCTGATGTGACCTGCCCAATCCAATCATCCTGGTAGCGGTCATTCCTACATACAGTATGCCCGTTTTGGAACGCATCGTGGTGTTCCGAATTCTATTCTGTCTTTTACGCCGAGAATGCTGCGTTCCATTGCTCTTTGGCAAATTCCAAGGTGGAGCATCGTAGGTCAAGATATTTAGTTAAAACTAGTTTAATTAAAACTAATATAAATTAGTTAAAACTAAAACTTTCAATCGTATTTGATTTAATTAAACTAATTTAATTACAAAATGTTTAGTTTGAAAAGCAATCGGTTGAAAATTTGTGTGATTGAGCCTAACACTGGTTTCAATACGGTGATATTATGTTACCCAGAATCTTTAGGGATGAAAAACAGCCATGCTCTTGCTTACTCTACCACTTCTGAATAGTAACGAGGTACAGGTCTCAAGGGTAAATTCCTAGTATTTTAAACGTAGTTAGTTACAATGTTATTACACAGCGTACCACTGATGTGACTTGTCTACGTGGAATAATAAGCGTTGGGGGATTTAAACTAGGTTACAAATCGCCACTCTATTTACACAGGTCGGTAAAAATCGCAGGTGACTACTTCATTTTACAACCGACTTCAAAAAAAGAAAAGGTTATCAATTCGGTAGAATATTTTCTATTCATAAGCCGATTTGCCAAATTCTTTTTTTGTTTAAAGGATAATATACTTTCAGATTTTTCACATTGAAAATTCCATATATCAAAATCGGTTCAGTAATTTGATTTTTAAACCAAAATTACTGGTAAAAATTCAAATAAACGAGATTGCGTCGTTTGCTTTCCTATGACTTGTCAGTGGTGGCTTACCTCGTAGAATTTTTTGGTGTGGTTAAAAAAAAACAACCGACTTCCAAAAATACACCACCTAACATGACTTCAATATGACATGATATGATAGTTTGTAGATAGTCATCAACAACAACTAACTATCATAACATTCATAACATAGAAATTAAAAAACGGTTTTTTTCAAACAAATTAATAGTGAAAAAATAGTGATTGGCCGACTCTGAGATGTCACCATTTTTGCACTAGGTAGCCATTATAGTGACTAAACTATTGGATATATTTGGCTGAATTGTTTGTATGTAAGTACACACATCAACACGGTCTAGGGATATTTCATACTCAATTAAATAACTCAAAAAGTACTGGCCGCATTGAAAATTTTTATACGGCAATTTGTTCGTCATTTATCTTGGAGTTGTTCTAAATTCAAATTTTTGAAAAATATTTTGTTTTTGTGGCAAAAAATGTCTTTATGTGTCGGAGAGCGAATTTTCATATAGGCGAGATTTAGAAAAATATACAAATTACGTTGAGTATCAGTTTTTTTTATTTGAATACTTAAAGATAAAGCGCAAATTGAGCCGTTCTAGCCATGCAACGCCGGTATTCAATTAGGGAGGAAATGTTACGGGCTGTAGGAATGCTGGAAGCTGGATCGGTTCAACGTGATGTTGCTGAAGCAATAGGGACGCACCAAAACGTGATTTCAAGATTGTGGACACGCTATCGTGTCACAGGTGAAGTAGCGGAGAGGCATCGGGGGCCAAGTCGCATCACTACTCCCAGACAAAACTGATTTCTGCAAATTTCTGCAAGAGCACAACCAAATGTAACGGCGACTCAATTGGTCCAAAGGCTGCAGGTGGAACACCAAGTGCTTGTGAGTGACACAAACTGTAAGGAGACGACTGCATGAAGCCAATCTACGCTCTCGTAGACCACTCCGGGTCCCATCCTTACGGAGAGGCAATCGTGGACGACGGTTGGAATGGGTTCGGAACCACGTGGACTGGGGCCGTGAGCAATGGTCCAATGTGCTGTTCTCGGATGAATCCAGGTACGGTTTCCATCCAGATTCACGCAGGACGCATGTTTGGAGAGTTCCTGGGCGATGGAGCCGACTCCAGCACCCCCAGGAAGTCCACCCATACCAAGGAGGAACAATTATGGTTTGGGCAGGAATTCGCCTTGGAGGACGGACGGACCTCGTTTGGGTGCGGGGCACTATGACGGCAGAAAAATATCGCCAACAGGTGCTGGGGCCCATAATCTTGCCCCACAGAATACAAATGGGGCAAGATTTCTTGCTCATGCACGACAATGCCCGGGCACATACGGCGGGAACGGTAGCAGCTTGGTTGCAGGAACACAATGTTAGGGCCTTAGAATGGCCTGCTCAATCGGCAGACCTAAATCCCATTGAGCACGCATGGGATATGCTTCAAAGAAGAGCTCTGAGGGAAGCCCCCGAAAATCTGGCAACAGAAGACCAACTTTTTTCGCACCTCAGAAGGACCTGGGACGATATTCCGCAGCAAGACATTGACAACCTTGTTCTGAGCATGCCAAATCGTTGCCGATGTGTTATGAACCTCATGGGCGCTTTCTCAGATTATTAACTCCAAGTTCATTAACACCAATTAAATGATTTTTCTTTTTTTTATGATTTTTCTTAAAAAATAAAAGTTAATTCAAATACGGTTTCGGTCTATTATTCTTTTTCTTTTCATAAAATCCTGAAATTGTAAATTAAGTAAACGTTTATTTAAAAAAATGGTAGAGTATTAAATAACATTTCTTTTAATATATATATGTCATATAAAATTATTAACACATTAATAGTAATTCGCATTTTTTTTAAATATCCCTAGACCGTGTTGATGTGTTTATATTATGAACGTCATTAGATAATATAAGATTATTTGAATTTTTATTGCCGTAAATTGTCGTCTCCACCTTGTACTGAAATTCAATTAAAACTTTTCGTAAAAATATAGGTACTTAATTTAGATTACTAAGCGAATCCAATGCGGATTTTAACAATGTTCTTTATAAAGCAAAGAAAGTCCAACTCCTGTGTACCTACACGCAAACAATTTGGATATCAAATTCAAAGGTCCATATTGTCTGCAAATGACCCAAATATGGGTTTAACTGACGGCCAAATAAAAGGTAAATACAACAGATATGATGGTCAGGAAACCGGACGATGTTTGAGATCCAGAGAACAGACCCTTTTACAAACAATGTTTCAGGGTAAAATGATTTGAATACGATATCTGAGTTAGGATAGGCGTTATTGTACCATAATGGTGTAAGCATACTTTGTTAGGTAGGACTTCACTTTTTATTGAATGTTGTTTAGTGGTTTTCAGAGATTACGTTACCCAGTTACAAAGTCTCAGTATAAAATATAAATGTAAATTGAGGCCTTTTATTCTTATCGAAGGTTTTTGTTTTTTTTTAAGTATGACTATTATTTTTCATGGTTTAAACCAATGTAAAACCAAATCTGCAAATGACAATACTGGTTTTTTCAGCTGAATCCGATTAGACTGGAATCTGATCCCAACACAGTCGGGGAAGAGGCTAGGCAGATGATGACCAAATCTGCGAATGAAGAGGGTTGCTCGGTGTTTTCGTACTGGTGTTATAGACATCAACAAGGACATCACCTTTCCTTTGGCAAACCTGATTAAAATAGTCACTTCAAGAAGTAATATAGTCTTCCAGGCCGTATTTCGGCTATGGCGGCCAATCTCAATGGAGTCTAGCCTTCTGCGCGGGTGATATTATACTGCACAAGTGTGTACGCAGACACAACGACACAACAACAAAGCAGTCTGGGAAATAATAAATCAGAATATTGGAGACATAAATACTAATACAGAAATAGACAAAATATTATATAACAATCAATTATACACAACTACAGATAATATATGTGATTTATTTAATACTTTTTATATTAAATTGACTAATGAAAATGATTTTAATTATAACAATAGTGACATCAATGAAACCATGGATATGGATAATTACAATTCGATTTTTTTAAGCCCGACAGACCGATTGGAGGTATTTACACTAATTAATAATCTCAATAATACTAAATCCGTAGGTATCGATGGGATTAATACAAAGATTTAGAAACTGTGTGCACAATCCATATGTGAACCCTTGTGTTTTATAATTAACATGTCTTTTCAACAAGGCGCTTTTCCTACAAGCTTAAAAAAATCTATTGTTAAGCCCTTGTATAAAAAAGGAGATGCAACAGATATGAACAACTACCGTCCTGTTACCCTTATACCAGTCATCTCAAATTTTTTTGAAAAAGCCATGTTAAAAAGACTACATGACTTTGTACAAAATAAAAAAAAATCTAAAACAAGAACAGTTCGGTTTTCGCAAAAACAGTAGCACTTCACTACCTTGCTTCAATCTGATTAAAACAATTACTGAATCTATTAATGATAGGATACCTGTAACGACCTTATTCTTAGATATGTGTAAGGCATTTGATTATGTCGATCATAAACTGCTTCTTTATAAATTAGAAAAATATGGAATTAGAGGAGTAGCGAATGACTGGATAAAGAGTTACTTAACAGACAGGTATCAGTGCGTCGAAATTGCTAAAATAGTAAATATTGGCAAAAATACAAGCAGATCGAGTTTCAAACTAAATAGATTTGGTGTGCCTCAAGGGAGCGTATTGGGACCATTTTTATTTATAATGTACATTAATGACCTACCTAATATTACTCACCACAAAACAATTTTATTCGCAGATGATACGACACTTGTTATCAGGTGTGAAAATAAAGACACATATGAGACTGACATAAATTTGACGCTTAATAAGACAATTGAATGGTTAAGTAATAATAATTTAAAAAATAATGTGAATAAAACACAAATGATACAGTTCCAAAATTATAGAAGACAACATATTGTTTTAAATATAAATTATAAGAACAACAAAATAGAAGAGGTAAGCACTGCTAAATTTTTAGGGTTGATGCTTGATAAGCACTGCAACTGGAAGGAGCATGTAGAATATGTTTGCAATAAACTTGATAGATTCGTATATGCTATCAAACGTTTACGACAGACCGTTTCAATAGAGGCGGCACTTAGTGCGTACCACGGATACGTATCATCGGTGCTCTCTTATGGTCTAATGATGTGGGGTAACTCGGTTGAGATTGAAAAAGTATTTCGGGCACAAAAGAAATGCGTGAGAGCAATATGTGGAGCCTGGTCTACAGACAGTTGTAGGCCACTATTTACAAAGTTCCATATTTTACCACTGGTTTGCATGTACATTAGAAAACTATGTGTCTCTCTGTCAAACTGCATCCACAGTATTTTAGTAAATATTCTGAAAAAGTGGGTAGACATAATAGATATAAATTTGAACTTCTCCGACCTAGGTGTCGGTTGGACATTTATGAGAAGAATGTCTATGTGCAGGCGATAGATATATACAATAAGTTACCAGATAATTTCAAAGAATTGAAAATTACTCTGTTTAGGGAACAACTTACAGCGTGGCTTGCAGAAAAGTGTTTTTATAATCTGAACGATTTTATGAGCAAAATGATGTAATTAATTAATGTTGAAATTTCTTATTCTTGCTGACATGGCAACACAACACTTGACTTTTAAATTTGGTTCTTTGCTTTTTCATACAATTATTTTATTTAATACAATAATTAATTATCCATGACATACATTTTGACATTAATTTACTAATCAATTATATTATTTTTAAAATCATTATATTTTGTACAACTTTGACATATTATTTACGCACCATTGTTATGGTAGAATGTGACGGGATTAGAATTACCTTACCACCACTATGTAACCACATTTCTTGTGAATAAATGATTATGATACAATCATAATAATCATAATCATTTATTCATTGTAAAACATAGGTACAGTAAAAGTTGATATTTGTTAATACGTTGAGGGCGCTATGCTTTGCCTCTAGGGCGTACAAAAGTAGTAAAGCAGTAACATGCAATATAATTAAAACAATAAATTAATATAAATATTACATTACATAATCACAAATAAAAAGTAAAATAAATTAGATCATCTCACTGAACAATGTCGATAAGTTAACTTGATAAATAATGTGTAGTGATAAAATTAAAAAAAATGTCCGCAATTATTATAATAAAATGAAAATATTGTCAGCACTTACTTAAATAGAATGTTAAAGAAATTGAATGATGTCATAAATAAAATTAAATGTCATTATGGAAGATCAATAATTGTTATTTAGGAAATGTCAGAAATTTAAATGTCATTCAAATATTCGGTGATTGAATAATTAGCATTTTTCTATTAGAAAAATCTTTAATTTTCTCTTAAAGTTGTGCAAATTTTCGTTTTTTATGCAGGAATTTTATTGTATATAACCACAAGTGCACTCTCTCATCCCTCACTTTCATAGTCCGATGTAAATGACCGATGTCCGACGGCACGCAATTCGACACGACCGGAGAGAGATCAGGCGCGGGAACAACAGCTTGCTTGGCTTTCCAACCCACAGACCTCCAACTTCAAAACTCCGGACTGCTACCGAGAAATTTCTAAAGGCAAACCCCAATAACACTCTGCCTGACCTGGGAATCGAACCCAGGACTCCAGCTCAGCAGTCACGCTTGAGATCACAACGGGGCAGTTCCAAGAGTAAGACGACTGCAAAAAAAAAGGCCAGACCTAGTAAACGAAGGATTTATAGCTTGAAAAGTAATTTGTCTCAATTTATTTGCTGAATGTCAATTGGTTTTCACAACACGTCGCACTCCGCTGTTCAATAAATGCCCCGACATTGCCTAGACAAAATAGATGTGGAAAGATCGAATTCCCAGCAAAATTAGGTACCTATATTTTTCTAGTATGTTTTAAACGCGTAGGTTTTAAATGAGGTTTTTTTGTGTTGTAAAAATAAGGAACAGCATAATGCTGAGCGACACCCGTTTTGCGTGGATGTGTCGCATGTCAACCATTTCTTATTGTTTTTTTTTTTCTTTATTTGTTTTTATGTTCATTTTTGCGTCATGTTTACCGCAAATAAACGTATTTTCTTTCATCTTTCAAAATTTTCTTTTCTAAGTAGTAAGTACTTACTGTTCTGTAATATAATTTTGTTATTCCAAATATTCCTTATTTATTGGTAAAATTCAAGTTAGTATCAACGTAATGAAAAAAATCTTTACCTTTTTCACAGAAACGAAGAACACAAGATGTTTTAAAAATTATGTTTCTAACTACTTTTATTCTCCGTTTTTGCTGTTGCTAAGAGCTCTGAGCAAACGTGTTCATCCTACTAATATCCTATCCTACTCCTACTAACATTATAAACGTAAAAGTTTGTATGGATGGATGGATGGATGTTTGTTACTCTTTCACGCAAAAACCACTAAATGAATTTGGATGAAATTTGGCACACAGATGGTTTATAATCAGGATTAACATATATGAAACTTTTTATCGCGATATTCCCACGGGATCGAAACTTATGCGGGTGAAACCGCGGGGCGCAGCTAGTTTATGTATATATTAAAAAAATTGCCTACTTTCCATTTCTTATGAAAGAAAATGGCTAACTCTTCATGGAAATAACAGGCTAAAGTATTCTAGGTTTTAAAATATTCGCATTGTCCCTCTTTCACATGTATAAGACAATTTTAAACAAATACACGTTCAGAATCAACGAACCTTTGTATTCGAGTTGCTCATGCTTACAAATAGACTTTGTAAACGCGAGCTGACTATTAACACTAGGGTAACAGAAAGAAAAAGAGTTTTCTAACGGGTACATGTAAGGGTGCGGTTACATTAGTGAAGCGAAAACGTTGTGCATATTAAGTTCCCTTAGTAACTGAGTTTTTTACTCTTTTTACAAGGTAGGTACAGACGCCAGCAGGTCAAGCTACCCGAAACTGTCAAATTTTCCCAATCAACCTTGAGCCTTAATACTTAAGCAATAAAGTTGAAAATCTATTAAATAAATTTAACAGATTGTAGTAGCTTGATATGCAGCTGGCGTCTGTACTAATTTTGGCAAATACACAGTCTATACCAAAAAGTATCATCATCGGCATCATTTCAGCCGAAAGACGTCCACTGCTGGACATAGGCCTCCCCCAAGCAACTCCACTTCGACCAGTTCCATGCTTCTTGCATCCAACTCGTTCCTATGGCTTTAACCAGGTCGTCGTCTACCTTGTGGGAGGCCTTCCAACGCTACGTCTTCCGATACGGGGTCGCCACTCCAGAACTTTTCCCCATCGGCCATCTATTCTGCGAGCAATGTGCCCTGCCCACTGCCACCGAAAAGTATACTACACACGAATTAACTAATTACTTAAAAATATAGTCTATTGATTTCAAGCACTTTTATATAATTTCTGTAGTAAAACAATTTCACATTGTTGTTTTTTATAAGATAATGTTAATTTGCCAAAAACAGTGAAAGAAAGAAAGAAAAAAAGTTTATTTGGACACAGTTCGTGAAACACAAAATACAAAAATAATAAAATAAAAAATAATGTTTCAGACAACAATAGTGTGTGCCTCACGGCTGCGCCAAAAAGGTTCATTTCAGCATCAATGTCAGATAGAGTGAGTGTTTACGGTTCCTTATAGTTTAAATTAATTGCTAAGTTTTAAAAAAACAAAATAAGTGGAGTGGTTGCTCGTGGAGTCCATGGGTGGTATGACCATATCGATACTGGAAATATGAAATAACGTAAGGGATATTTTGTTGAAAGTGAGTTACATAAAATTATAGTGAAAATGCGCATTACATTAATACAGAAAGTTTTCAGTCGAGAGGCATATGAAAAAGTATTTGTTTCTTTTGTTTAGCCTAAACTGTCCACTGCTGGGCAAAGGCCTTCTGGGAACTCCTTTCCCGCGCCACCTCGAGCCAGCCTTCGTGGTACGCGACCAGGTCATCTTGCCACCGCTTTCTGGGCCGACCTCGGCCGCGCCGTCCATCTTTAGGCACCCATTGTCTGGAATGTGCAATTCCGCCTCGCCTCGCCTTGTACAGTCACGAGCACCAATATGTCAACACTTAGCAACTTTCAATTGCAATTTTTTCGTGAAATAACGAATGCAACGTTGAAATACGACACATTACATAAACCTATGGGTTCGAAAATGCTATGTTCGTAACAACATAAAATGTCATTCAAAAATAAAGGAATAAATCGCTTTTGAATAAAGCCGAGTGTAAACATACTTTTGCTCGTGACTGTACTTGACTTTAAAAAAATAGCGAAAGCAACACAAAATTATTTGATACACTGATTCAAGTGACTCCTAAGTTTATTTTATTGAAATGTTAAATTCATTCCGGTTTTAAAACAACTTTGTCGTTTGATTAAAAAAACCGAATTGTCAGACTTGTCCTTGCTGACTGTTCACGACATGTTCAAGCAAAAAGCGCTCATAACTTGCCATAGCAAGTTTCAAGGCATCGTCGTTTCACGTAGCTACATTGCTTCGATATCGACAAAAGCCTTTGTGCAATTTGACGTGCTGATGTCATACTGGAAGGTGCTACATTACTTATAAGGTTTAGAGTTCATTTACAATTTAGGTATGAGCTTAATTTTGGTGATAATGGCGCCGATTCCCTTGTTCACAAACTAAACTAAAATTCAGGGCATCTTTATCTTTCTATTTCATTAAGAAAAGGAAATAAGATAAATATATAGTTTAGTCCTGCCAAATTAGACAGCGCCTGATATAAATTGAGATATTTTTATTAGCCATGTTTCGAAACTGTCTATGGAGTATCTCAATTTGACAGGACTAAAGTAATATTTATCTTCTGTCCTTTTCTTAATGAAATAGAAAAAAAAAGATGCACTGACCTTAAATTTAGTTAAGTGTGTGAACAAGGGAATCGTCGCCTGTTATTTTACTGATACTTACTTTGTTACCATTAAGAGGATCGGTAAAGGTTTAATTTAGGTACCACTTCAATGTAACTTACATTTTTCATTTTTGTCGCATCATGACCGCTATAATATTGTCGCTCTATGCAGTGAGTTATTATTATATCATTTTATTATTCCGCAGTCGGTTTTTACAGGTACTATATTGAGTAAAAAAAAAAAATGTATATAAGTAGTTTATCAGCCATCTTGTTACCATAACACAAGCATTAAATTGCTTAGCTTGGGACTAGATGGCGCTGCGTGAAATGTCCAGGGATATTATTATTATTATTACTTTCATTTTTAATTAGTACGTTTTTTTTTATTAAGACCTATCCAAAGGCACTCCTTAGTTCAGTTATGTTGCGGGTGTAAAAGGGATAAGACTTCCTGACAAACCCACCTACTTTATTATAGCCAGAAAGACTCATTCAAAACTTCTCGGCCGTCGTCGGGTAAAACACTGATATATAATAATAATAATATCCCTGGACATTTCACACAGCGCCATCTAGTCCCAAGCTAAGCAATTTAATGCTTGTGTTATGGTAACAAGATGGCTGATAAACTACTTATATACATTTTTTTTTTGTAAATACATACATATTATAGATAGAAAAACACCCAGGCTCGGAACAAATACATCTAGGACTTACAAATATTTGTTCTGTGCGGGAATCGAACCCGCGACACGCAGCGCAGCAGTCCGATCTCTCAGCCACTGCGCTAACCGTGTTGTCAAAAATGAAATAACAAAAATGAACAAATATGAAAACATGGAAGATACGTGAAGCTGACGAGAGAATCCGTTCTTGCCACCTGTCAGTTTTATCCAAACGAATACGTGTTTTGCGAATTTGATCTTTATTAGCTACTAGAATTGTCACACTGACAGATGTCAGGAACTCTCAAGATGGCCGGACTGTAGTGCACAAATACACTTTTTCTATTCAAACATGAAATCAGATCCAGTCTCCTGACGTCTACATCTGCATTGCTATTGAATACTTGCCACAAGCATATCGACGTTATTACACGTTACTGGCATCTTAGATTCTACTCCGCACTGACGATACGATCATGCCTTTGAATCGAAGCTTTGAATAGTAGCCAGTTTTGGAGTTACAGTAATGAGTGCGGTGTCTGTCTGTTTAGTTAAGGCTTTAAGAGAATTAAGTGTAGTTTTGTTCGAAAACTCTTAGGTGGCGTAAAAGTTGCTATACTGTAGGAACAAGCTCTCATCTTAGTAAGTCAGCCGAAAGAAAGACGTACACTGCTGGACATGTGCCTCCGCCAAGCACCTCCACTTCGACCGGTTCCGCGCTTCTCGCATCCAACGGGTTCCACACAAACAAATAAACACAAATATCAAAGTCACAAGGAAATAAAAATTCACAAGGACATAAAACACACTATCTTGGCAAGTAGTGTATTTTATTTCCTTGTGACTGATATGTGTCAAGCAAATATAAAATGTACGCTGAAAATCCATAAAGAAAGTATTGTACTCCAAATAAACCACTTTTCTTACGACTCATAATTGGCCAGTGATGCACTGTAAACTCAACGTGAATTGGTTACGGTCACGAATCATATTTTAATCTGCAAATTAAAAAAATACCTAAGAATATTTAAAGAGAACAAACATCCATCTATCCATACATCCATCCATACGAACTTTCTCGTTTATAAAAAAATAGGATAGGAAAATCCACATTCCAAAGCACTTTTATTTTTACAAACGTGATATTTAAAATTTGAATAACCAGTCAGTGAACTTTATAATTATTCCAAAATAATTAATATTAAAAAAAAAAAACGGGTTGCACTCCGGGAGTGCAGAAGTGAAAACTTGAATATTAACATTGTGCATTTTGGATATTTTGGAATGTGGTCTACTCTCCCTCCGTCTTACGAATTTTCGATCAGGACACGTGTCCTGACGCGAGCTCCGTCTTAAGAATTTTCGATCAGGTCACGTGTCCTGACGCGAGTTTAACATTTTTTACCCATCAAAAAAAGTGCAGTTTTCACTTCAAAAACTGGTAACTGACAATATTACTAAGGGCTGATTTTTCCATCGCCAGATAACTTTTATTCGAAGAATAAAATTGACGTTTGACAGTTTTTGTATGAAATAACTGTCAACATTTCAAAATTATTCCTCGAATAAAGTTATCTAAAGATGTAGAAATCAGCCCTTAGTTGAATCTCAAAGATTATGTGATACACAGAATAATCTTGTCTATCTTGTTTTACAAGATGTTACGTCATTTACTTGTGTTGTTGTTCTTACGTTGTGCGTCAAGTGAGCGTTTGAATTTGCCTGAAGGTGTGTCATTGTTGTTACCTATGAAGATAATCAAAATTATGTTTTTCAGAGAGACCATTTCGAAGAAGTATACGAACTGCGGGTCTAGTAGAAACGCGTAGGGTAAACGTTAGGTAAATTTGAACGATTTTAAAATTAAAATTACTCGTTTCGCACCCAATTTTATTTAGTTTATTTCTACGTGATACTAATGCTGTTTGCCGCATAAAGGAGATTGGGCTATTCTGCCCTGAAGTTAAATAATAATAATAATTAGCCTGTATGGTCCCACTGTTGGGTAAATCCCTCCTTCTCCTTTTTCCACTCAACTCGATCCTGAGCCAATATGGACCATTTCCTCACTATAGGAGTCAAGTTTGTCTTAACCATCTACGCCTAGCTAATAAATACCATTAAATATCTCTTTTCTACTTGAGGGGTTTGTGGCTAAGTAATAACGCCTGCGCACGGGTCGATCGATCAGGTTAAGCTACGCTTACCGCGGTTAGTCCGTGAGTGGGTGACCATCTTCACGTACCAAGAACCCTCCGTGCCTCGGAAAGCACGTTAAACCGTTGGTCCCGGCTGTCATTCGTGGATCTTTGACAGTCGTTATGGGTCGTCAATAACCCGAAAGTCTGACAACCAGTCATACCAAGGGGTATCGTATTACCCAGTAATTGGATTGTGGACATCAGATAGGCAGTCGCTCCATTTAAAATACTGGTATTCAACTGCATCCGGTTAGACTGGAAGCTGACCCCAACGTAGTTGGGAATAAGCTAGGCATATTGACTTGTAATTAGAGGTCTCTAACAAGGCCCTTGCCATTTGCGGGGTAATTTACGTGCAAGGCTAGTCAAGGATGACTGTTTGCACCTTTGACCTTTTTTTTGCTGACCTGCAAAATATTCTTATAAAAACAAAATAATTGATTCAACCGCAATGCAGTATAATTTGTTCAGATTCCGACACTGATAGCATCGTTCGTAAGAGCTTCGTGACAGAACTAATAAATCGGAGGTTCCTTATAGTTTCAGACTTATATTTAACTTAAACGCGTTGTTAAGGCACCGTTAAAAGTAGTTTATAGACCAAACGCTTCCTTATACCGCTTTTATAAAGTAAATGTTACATGTAAGTATTTTTGATAAGACAATTTGTTATTTTTACGAGACTGTTATGTGGGTTATTAATTTCCAAGGGGCTAGTTTGTGGCTCGCAGTTATGTGGGGCTTAAAAAATGAAATTTTAGTTATAGTTTGACCAAAACCGCTGTACCGCGCCTTTGGCATGTGCGCGGCGAGACGGGGGGGGGGGGGGGGGGGGGCTCATTCGTCATCGCTCACGGCGTCCCGCGCATTGTTATGGCGCGGTACAGCAGTTTCGGTCAAACTATAGTTGCCCGTTGGACTGCCTAGCGTGGGGTCATGTGTTCGACTCGGGTCGGGCAAAAGTGTTATTGGGGTTTTCTATTGGGAATATCTGAGTAACAGCCAGGAGTTTGGAAGCTGGCGTTATGATACCCCCCGTACCTAAGAAAGCACGCTAAGCCATTGTTCCTGCGCCTATCTCTGTCCGGTCGTGTCTGATTACCGTGCCTTCGGACAATCAGACATTTAATTCCAGGAAAATCACTGTCCATTCTAAGGTTGCCTGGAAGAGATCGCAGTAATGCGATAAGGCCGCCCATTGTATATTTTGTAGTGTATCATGTATTTTTGTGGTGTAAAAAAATGTCGCTTATACCAATTTGAAAGGCTAATTTATTGGTCTAAGCGACATTTTTTTTTCATTAATGAGTTATATGTATACATATTCGGAATCAGCAAATTTTGCCGATTCCGAATATGTATATAACTCATTATTGGAAAAATATGTCGCTTAGACCAATTAGCCTTTCAACCGTCGACAGAGTGAGGGTCTGTCTGCGCACACACTTGTGCAGTACAATATCAACCGCGCCGAAGGGAGGTCTTCGCTGAGATTGGTCGCCTTGGCTGAATTTCGGTCTGGAGGTCTTTACTTTTTTTTTTTTTTTTTTTTTTTTTTTTTATTATAATTCACAAAACTGATGTACAATCACAAATGCATTAAAACCTTTACGACACAATATTTCTGATTGACATCTACTAGATGTGAATCTAGCATGCATAATTTAAGTAAGACAATTAGTTATTTAAAAAAAAAACTTACAAAATTTAAAAAAAAAAGCTTTTCCATAGATAATAAAAAAGTTTCGGGAAAAAACAATTAAACAAAAATAAAACAATATAAAAAAAAAATATACCATTAAGACTCTAAGTTTAGTCCTGACTGAGGCTACAGAACCAGCAAAGACATCTATTTCACCACGAATGGAGTTGGCAAGAGAAAGCATGCGGCAAATGGGTGAGAAATTACCGATATTAGTCCGACTATGAGGCAGGACGAAAGTCTTTCGGTTTGGTAAGCGGCTACTATTTCGTGGGACACTAAAATTCACTTTTTCTAAAAGCTCAGGAGAATCTATTAAACCATTAATTAGTTTAAATAAGAACATGAAATCTAAAGATTTCCTACGTGCGCTTAAAGATTTCATTTTATAATGATTCAGCCTAGAGTTATACGAGGTAAGACTACGACATCTGTTATCCGAGTAACTTAGGTGATATAAAAACCTTTTTTGAACGCGTTCTATTCGATCAGAGTGCACCTGATAAAACGGGTTCCATACTGTACTACAATATTCCAAGATACTTCGAATAACGCTGTTGTAGATGGAAATAGTTAAAAATGGTTCTTTAAAAATTTTCATTTCTCTGACGATGAAACCTGACAATTTAGATGCCCGACTAATCATTTGGTCGTAATGATTCCTAAAACTTAAACTACTGTCTACTAAAACACCAAGGTCCCTTATAGTATCAACTTCTTGTAGCGGGCTGTTATTAATTGAGTAATAATATTGACATGTTTTCCTTTTTCGGCTAAACTTAATGAAGTAACATTTGTTTTGATTTAATGTCATTTTATTTTGTATGCACCAATTGTGTACGTTATTTAAATCTAACTGAAGCTGAATAATATCGGATTCAGTGTATATAGTTCTATACATTTTTAAATCATCAGCAAAGAGTTCATATTCCGAATCAATTTTGTAGCCCAAATCATTTATAAATACTAAAAAAAATAGAGGCCCCAAGTGTGACCCTTGTGGCACCCCTGATGGTATGTAACATTGCTTGGATTTAAAACCCTTGAGATACACCAGTTGCGACCGATTTTTTAAGTACGATTCGCACCAACGTAGCAACGACCCATGAATACCCATACTCTCTAATTTTGCAATTAGTAAGTCATGATCCACCAGGTCGAAGGCCTTTTTAAAGTCGGTGTATATTGCGTGAACTTCTCTACCGCCATCCAATGCAGATGATATATATGAAACATACTCGACTAGATTAGACAGTGTCGATTTTTTGGGGCGAAAGCCGTGCTGGTTATCATTCAGCACATTTTTAAAGTGAGAAAACATTTTTTTCTGTACAAGCGATTCAACCACTTTGCCACAGGCGGATAGAATAGACACTGGTCTGTAGTTTGCAACATCATCAACACTACCAGATTTAAAGATTGGCGTGATATATGCTATTTTCCACTGATCAGGGAATAAGCCCTGTGCCAAAGAATTGTTGAATATTGTAGTCAGTGGATCAGCCAGGTTTGCTGCACATTTTCTTAAAAAAAGAGGAGGGATTGAATCAGGCCCAGGTCCTTTATCACAATCTAGGGAAGACAAGTAATCAAAAACTTCTTTTACTTCAAGTTTGCACCGACTGAAAGTGTTATTGTTACAGGGAGTCGGTTCAACTGGCATTGCATTATGCATATTACCATTTAATCTATATACGGACTGAAAATTATGGGAAAACAAGTCACAAATTTCCTGGCCGCCCCTGGCAAACCTAGTGTTATTACAAGTCATTTTGTTGGGAATATAACTGCTAACTATCCGCTTATTTTTTAAGTACCTCCAAACGTGCTTAGGATTGGTACGCAGATGTTCAGCTACATTCTTTTTAAAATTAGCATAACAGTCTTTTATCAGCTCACTGCAACGCATTCTTAGGCATTCAAATGTAATTTTATCTCTAGGGTTCCCGTATTTTTTATATATATTGTGATATTTTGCCTTTTCTTTAATGACTTTTAGTAAGGCTCGACTGTACCAGACAGGATAGCGTTCATCTCGTGGTTTTGTAATCGGAGTATGCAGTTTAATAATCGGCATAAGAATATCATAAAATTTCTGCAACATTTGGTTAATATCTGTTGTAGAATTCCATTCATCAGACCAAGCAATTTTCGCAAGTTTAGTGTTGACCGCTTCATAATTACAGAGATAAAAGTTCAAGTTAGGGATTTTATTTTGCACAAGAGGATTGCTATGATCAGATTTAAATGAGATCTCCAGCGCTGGATGATGAGGATCAGTTTGTATAAGTGGAATTGAGGCCTGAGAAACCAGCACCTTGTTGTTACTACTACTAAGAACTAGATCTAAAATACGATTTGAAGCGTTGGGTATCGTGTTGCATTGATGAAGATCATTAAAGGCTAGCATATCCAATAAAATGTGTTCTAGATTACTACTAGATCCTTCGGGAACCAATAGGCCAGAATCCGCATTATATTTCCAAGAGATACAGCCCATATTAAAATCACCGATTAGTAAGTTGATAGAATTGATTTTACTCTTTTTGTTAATTACTTCTGTAAAGTTTCGAAATAGTGCATCAATATAGTCTTGTTTGATTGGAGGTGGAATATAAACCGCACAAATATTAATACTTAAGCCACCCTCGCACTTGATTGTGATCCACAATTCTTCACAATGGGACTCCCAATTTAATCTCCGTGAGACCTCATACTTGTTCAGAGTTGCAACAAAGACCCCCCCACCATCTCTTTTTGTAGTCGCGGATACCGTAGATGACCTATCGCGCCTGAACACTCTGTATCGGTTATCTAAAAATTCATGATCTAACACCGTATCATTGAGCCAACTTTCAGTGCCAATAATTATGTCGTAATCAAAATTTAATGCAGCAGTATAAAAAACCTCTGTCTTGGTTCGTAAGCCTCTTACATTTTGATAATATATCTTTAACTTGAATTTAAATTCTTTTATCACTTAAAGCATGCAAATTATACGACTAATAAAAAAGATAAGCTACAAAGATTCTATAAATTCAAAATTTTTAACTAGCAGAGATTTAGTTGTTGCATCTTTCCTCACAAAAATGCGACCATTCCGAACCCATACAAAGTTATATTTCTTTTCCTTAGCAGCGATTCTTGTCGCTGCATGTAGTTTTTTATTAGCTAGAGTCAGATTTTCCGTCACAAAAATTGGCTGCTTTTCTCCACCAATACCAATATGGCTGCTGTTTAACTTCTCCGACTCATTCTTCTTATTAAAGTTTCTAACTGCAGCAAGTATGCTATCGCGAATGCGAGGACTGGCTAACTTGACGACTATGCTACGTGGACGATTTGTTTCTTCGTTTAATTTTGCAACTCTATGAAAAGACTGGATTTCATTGTCTTGAAGTTCATTACCCACAATTCTACCCAACTGTTTTACGATCGTTAAAAGGTTTTCGGTCTTGTGTTCAGGCACGCACTGTATCTCAATATTACCCTCACGTGCTAATTGATCAACTTGCTGCAGTTTAGTCTCCAATTCACTCACTTGAGCGCTCATCGTGGCGTTATTCTTGAGAAGTTCGGCAATATAGCTATTATTTCTGGCATTTAATTCGACTTGATCATCATAAGCGTCAGAAAGAAAAGTAACAGTCTTCTTAAACTCGTCCAAGTCTTCGTGAATTGAGGAAAATCTTAAGGTTAGGTCATTAATTTCCGTTTGGACCTTATCTAGAGTGGATTCGAATTTCGCCAAAGAGGCCTGTTGACTATCAAACTTTTCACTCATTTCCCGCCGTAAATTACGAATTTCTGAGAGTATTGTGTCTTGCAAGTTAACTTCTGAGCCAACGCATGCCACTGGAGGCGTACCTGGTGGTGACTTCTCAGCTGGCGTGAGTCTCTGACCAACGATTGTTTTCTTTCCGCTATTAGATGGTCCCGATATAGAGGAATGCATTGTAGCCGGTTCAGCAACTGGAGCCGCTTGGTCAGTTTGTACAGTGTGGCCTTTAGCATGGACTGGTGTATTAGTGTTATCCAGTTTAGGGCGGCCAGAGACGCAAATTGGACAAGTCCATTTAGTCCTAGGTGTTGACGCTTCATCATACTTAACGCATTCCAAATGGTACTGAAGGACACATTTGCTTAAACAACATTTAATTCTCTTTTGCGTAACGAGAATAGTAGCATTACAACCAGCGCAAATCATTTCAGCAAAAAAAAAAAAAAAAAGGGCAAAAAGTAGATCCTGTACTGGGATTCGAACTCGGAACCTCGCAAGTCTCAGCCTTCGCCGTACAAACGCTGCCACGGACACTTTAGAATTGTCTCTTGAAATATAGGTATTGGTGCGTAACCGTATTATCAGCGATCAGAGTGAAGTAAGTTGGCAAAGTTTTTTTTCAAAACACCCACTTTCGTGTTATCTGGAACTTGCAAAGTCACTCTTGTTTAATTGTTTATTCCACGTTTCTGCTACAATATAGTCACTGATCACTCTGCAAACGATATCACGTATGTCACATATACTTGGCTATGGCTTCCACACAATGGTTATATCGTAAGTAAAGTTATTATAATATTAATACTTAGTTTTTTACGGAACAGCAAAATGTAAGTGTTCACTAATTGACTACCCTACACTTTTCCTCCACTTTATTAGCCAAGGTATGAAAGTTAAGTTGATTTAAATATATCAGCCGAGTCTTAAAAAGTTACTAGGTAGGCTAAACAAGGGGCTTAAAGTTGTGTATTTTAGTTTTTATCAACAAAACTTATTTTTAACCGACTTCTAAAAAAGGTGGAGGTTCTCAATTCGGATGTTTGTATTTTTTTTATGTTTGTTCGCGCATAACTCCGTCGCTTGCCAACCGATTTGAAAAATACTTTTTTTTGTTGGAAAGGGTATACCTACTTCCTAAATGGTCCCATAGAAATTTAGACAAGATCTGGTGATGAGTTTCGGAGACAGACAACGGAACTTTTCAATAAATGCCATCAAATCAACGGCTATTGCTGCTATCGCTTATGTATGTATTGTTTACGCAATCGCACAACATAACGTCACGCCTGTACGCTCTAAAGGGGTACGCAGATGTGTTCAGTACCTATACCACGGTACACCCCCATTTCTGTCAAAGTTGTTATTGGGGTACCTCTAATCTTGTACTTAAGTATATTTGTGTGGGGTAGGTAGGTACAAGTACAACTAAAAAGTAAAAAATAAAAACTTTTTTGAAAAAAAAAAAGAACCACCTTCCAAAAACGACACTATAAAGTGAAAAATAACTTTAATTTCGGAAGTCGGTGGCAAACAACGTAAATGCGAACCCAACGACACCGACTTCCGAAATTAAAGTTATTTTTCACTTTGTAGTGTTGTTTTTGGAAGTCGGTTGTTTTTTTTTAAGTGTGCCTACCGATAAATATGAAAAAAACATGTTCCATACGTTTACGATACTCGATACCTAAGGCTCAGGTATTAAATATGACGACGCAGCAAGTAGCGCCGGCTAGTTTTACTACGAAGTTACTGAAACCACTACTGAAGAGGTCGGATAAGAGAGACATTGTCTAGTGACAGTCACTCTAGCAGTGTCTCATCGATGATTGCATGGCGGCTGTGTTCTGATGACGGATGATGTCAGGGGAGCCGCTGTTGTATCACGTCCACGACGAATTCCTATAATACACTCACAATCCTGATGATATTCAAGCTGCCGAACAACTAAAGACAAAATCAAATAGTTGATTTCAAATAGGCAAATAAAAGGCACTTTAGACAAAAAAAAATCAATTAATTCTACTTCTGGTAAAGTCTATCATGCGCCCTTAAATATTATCCAATTACAAATTAAAAAACAACATCACCACTACAAATTCCCCACACCGATCTATTCAAGAAACTATCAAGTTTCTCGAACTAAAACGTTTCCCGCGTCCGCGTCGCCACCCACTTTCCAGCCTGATAAATAAACAAAAGATAAACGTATACCATGTCGGTATTTAACAGCTGTCATTCCGTTCAAGTTGTAGATCGGGGTAAATAGGTCATCGTGTCACACTTACGTAGGTGACGGTATATTGTGACTAAAATACAATGTCACTCGTTTATTTGATCGTATCGGAAATATATCGGAACTGATATGCGACTGGCTGTATAAGATTTAAATGTTTAGATAATTATGTGATAATTTTGATTTTGTAGAAGGCAATAATGACATTGACATTCTTATACCTACAGAATCTTGTTCAAATAATTAAGACTAGTAACTAGCTAATGATGAGGAGATGCGGGGTAAATGCGAGACCCACTAAAAGTAGCAATGGTTTCATTTTGACAATTCAACAGCATTCATAGCTATTTTAAATAACGCAATGAATGTCTGAATCTGAATCATCTTGAAAATTTGAATCATTTTGAAAGATATTAATTACTAAACCATTGCTTCATAACGTTCGAAACTGCCCCGTTGGTCTCGTGGTTGTAAGTGCGACTGCTGAAAGTGGGGTCCTGGGTTCGATTTCCAGGTCAGACAAAGTGTTAATGGGTTTTCCTTTAGGAATTTCTTCTATTCTATTCTATTTTTCTCTATGGCAATGGTGCCGATGTCGACAATTCTGCCAATGTCAGATGTGGATTAACGTTGTGCATTTTTGATATTTTGGGAATGCGGTCTACTCTCCCTCCGTCTTACGAATTTTCGATCAGAAGGCGTATTCTCGTAATTTAAAACGTTCAAAATCTAGTCGCAGTCTCATCTCAGCGACAAACAAATGTCAAAAACTTGTCAAAATGTAGGGAAATTAGAAGTATTTTTTGACAGATTGAGACTGAGATCAGACTGTGAACGGTCCTAAAATTACGAGAATTGCCCCTCTGGTCACGTGTGACGCGAGTTTAACATTTTTTACCCATCACAACAAAAGTGCACAACGCCGCTAAAGAAGTTTTTACCTAAATAAAACTAGCCAAACCACGTCTATTACAAAAATAATTACGTCCACCACCAACATGTCTATTACACAATTTCTGGATTTAGAATAGAGACATTTTTCATCTAGGTAACTCGAACTGACATTTGAACTGTTCATTTCACAAACAGTTAACATTCCCAAGCTATAATTAACATTGTCGAGAAACCTTTAGGTCTAAAAATAATCGAATACAGGTAAACTAATCTCGTATTCTATTCCAACCCACACTTTACAAAATCGATACTAATGAAGTATTAACGTGCTAATAAAACCTTCACAGAAATCGACTTCAACGAAAATTGTTCAAACAAAAAAAAAATAGGAAACACTGAATGTTTGATTCTAGTGGGAAGTAGGTGCAGGTGGCGACAAAAGTCGATGATCGTTTCTGAATTTTTATTGTCATACAGGGTTACGAATTTATGATAAAGTTAGCGATGAGTCCCGAATTCCCGATCGCCTTTAGCTACGTCATAAAGTCAAAATCAAAGCATTTATTTCAAACTAGCATCACCCCGTGGTTTCACCCGCATAAGTTTCGATCCTGTGAGAATATCGGGATAGAAAGTATCTTATGTATTAATCCAGGGTATCAGCTACGTCCATACAAAATTTCATCAAAATTGGTCCAGCCGTTTGAGCGCGAAGAAGTAACAAACATACAAACACACACACACACTAACTCACAAACATTCGCCTTTGTAATATTAGTGTGATAAACCAATTACAGGTACTTTTGAATTGTCAAAGGGTTGGTCCGTCAGAGAGATGAAGCTAGTTACCGTTGCAAAGCGTAGTAGGTACAGACGCCCGCAGGTCAAACTACCCGAAACTGTCAAATGTTCCCAATCAACCTTGAACCTTCTTGCTTTAACAATAAAGTTGAAAATCTATTAAAGAAATTTGACAGATTGTAGTAGCTTGATGTACTGGCGTCTGTACCTATGGAATCGGGCAATAATTCCACGGACAATCCCTTTTAAATCATAAAATTGCGACAAAATATTGGTTCCATCATTCCTGTTCGAAATATTATTTTCTCGGCTGAATCGAAATATCCGAAATTTCCGAATCGAATTCTTGTTTATAATTTATTATTTTCTCGGCTTTTCAATTATCTAGGTCAAGTAATACTCATCAAGTTACCATCCACAAATCTCTTCTTAAAACTGTGAAAAGTGTTACCCAACTTTTGTTTCAGACTATATATAGTCTGAAACAAAAGTTGAGTAACATACTTTCATGGAAACTCATTTTGGGAACTTACTACCAATGTTTTTCCTCATAAAGTATGGAAGACAACGCTATCGACAGTCCTTCATGAAACAATGTTATGCAAATAGGACAAGTCAATATGAATTTTACTAGTAACGTTGAGTAGAACAATGTTGTTGACTGGTTTGAAAATGTTGGGAATAGAGAAAGTCATAAATTAAATAAGTATTATAGTGCGGATGCAGATGATATAGTGCTATTTTCCAAAACACCAGATGACTTAAACAAAATGCTAGGAGAACTCGCGATAGAAAGTGCGGAAGTGGGACTGACACTGATTCCGGATAAAACTAGAGTAATGAC
The DNA here is from genome assembly GCA_945859715.1 of Apamea sordens. Taxonomy (NCBI): domain Eukaryota; kingdom Metazoa; phylum Arthropoda; class Insecta; order Lepidoptera; family Noctuidae; genus Apamea; species Apamea sordens. The sequence goes on along the minus strand of OX243998.1, from coordinate 13,699,616 downwards.
GAACGGAAGCAAGTACACTATTAAACTAGGGAACACTGAAATACACTATACTGACGAGTACAACTACCTAGGACAGCTTATAACCCAAAAAGAACCCATACAAAAAGAAACGGCGAGAAGAATTACGAACGGCTGGAAGATATACTGGAGCCAGAGAGAGGCTATGAAGGATAAAAAACTCCATATAAACCTAAAAAGTCTACTGTTTAACACCTGATGGCGTATTCTCGTAATTTAAAACGATCAAAATCTAGCCGCAGTCTCATCTCGGCGACATACAAATGTCAAAAACTTGTCAAAATGTAGGGAAATTAGAAGTAATTTTTGACAGATTGAGACCGAGATCAGACTGTGAACGTTCTTAAAATTACGAGAATTGCCCCTCTGTATTCTACCCGTTTTGACAAACGAATACGTGTTTTGTAAATTTGATCTTTATTAGCTGCTAGAATTGTCACACTGACATATGTCAGGAACGCATCTTGATGGCCGGACGGTAGGTATAGTTACGGTTAATTAGTTCGTTGTTTTTTGAGTGAGTAAAAGTGGCTGGCCTGGTTCTCCGTTGTTTTATTAAAAAAAAAAAATGACAAAATTATCACTTCCCAAACAATTTTCCGCATAATTTCATTTGCCAAATTATTACTTAGCAAATAAACTCTTCACAAATAATTGTAACGCAAACCTAATGTTTGGCAAGTTAACGTTTAAACAATAACTTGCATATTAACTAATTTAATACTTTTACCAATTTTATTATAGTCTAATATTTCAGTTGGTATAACATATTTCACGCAAAATAAAATAAGCCGAATATTTAGTACCTTCAGTATTCAATTTACCATTTCTATTCAGTCAATTCCTTAGTCAATGACGTAAGATTTGCATCTTTATGTCAGTTGCACAAAATATAAATTAAATTACAATGTGTTTTGTTGGTTTAGTTTTACATTATAAAATATGTTTCTGGCACTCGCCGGCCGCTGCCGCGGCACCGCTCACTTCGCTTGCTTGGCTCGTGCGTTGTGTGGTCACAGTAGAACTGTGACCACACAACGCCACGCAACGCAACCTAGCTGTTTCATACCAAATGCCTTAGTGACATTATCCTTGGCAATATTCTGCCGAGTAAAAATTTGACCAAATGAAAATGTGAGTTCTAAAATCATTCCATATATTGCATTGGTATAAAAAAAAGTTTTTGTTTGGATAATGACATTTTGTCAACATAATTTTGGCAAAACGGCAGACGTGGGTGGTGGAAATAATTAAAAAAGAAGGAGCTAGCAAAGAATAATATAATATCCTCGCATAAATATATAAATGTACCGGCCAAAAACAAATAGTCCCTAGAAATAGTAAGCATAAGCATAATCAACCAATAATGTTCCCACTGCTGGGACACAGGCCTCCTCTTTTCGAAAGGGAGTGAGCTGTAATCTACCAAGTGGACCCAGTGCGGGTTGGTAGATGTCACATGTCTTGGAATTTTTGGTTCTAGGACATGCCGGTTTCCTCACGATATTTTCCTTTACCGTTTTTAAAGTAATGGTGATGAATATATTAACACAACGTAAAGCGCCTGTCTGGGTTCGAACCCACGACCTACAACAGAAGTTAGGAGCAGTGGTGGCCTAATGGTAACAGCTCCAACTTATGAAATAGTAAAAAATACTTAAACTGATTATGATCATTTGCCTGACATGTTTGATTTGTATAATGTACTAGCTTTTGCCCGCGACTTCGCCCGCGTGAAGCAACTTTCTTAATTTTTTTTTCTGTAAGAACCTTCTACAAAGTATTAGAAAACTACAAAAAAAAATCAGCCAAATCGGTCAAGCCGTTTTCATGTTATGTCGTGACAACGGAAAACGGGTTTCATTTTTATATATATAGATATCGTCTTCTCCCGTACCCAATTTTTTTTCTTTACCGCCTTCTGAGTAGATACCATCGGCTGCCTAGATACTCTTCCATCTAGTAAAATAATCAAAGGTATTATAAATTAATGTCGCGTCTGTTTGAATGTTTCGTGTCTGTTGTGTGACCGCGATGCTCTTCTAAACTAAGCAATTGATTTCGATCGCGATTTTCACCATAATTTAGAGAATTGATTCCGGAAGGTTTGTGTGTTTAACACATTAATATTAATATGTTTCAAGTTGTAAAGCCTTGGTCTACTCTCTAAGCGTGAAATCCGTAATTACGACCCGTATCACCTTCAGACTTATGATTAGTTCCGGGCCCGAACTAAGAACGAATAACAACACGATTTGACAGTTGTCATTACTCCCGATGTGTTTTTGCCGGTCCGAAAATGATAATTAATCCAAGAGTAGGGTTAGTTCCGTAGTATCGAACTTCTTTCGTACGGGTCCGTGAACTTAGGGAGTAGGTGCCCTGGGTTGGCTCGCTTCGCTAGTACTTATGCCATAAACCTTTAGTCCTTCTGTATTCTTTAACATAACAAGTACACTACGAGGGATATAAAAAAACTCCAATAATTTCAATGTGAAAAGGATCACGTGTTAAAAATTCAGCTTTGTATAAAATTGTGGTCTGATAAAAGTCCAATTTCTCTTGAAAATGTTGCTACAATTTTGCCGGATTAAAACGTATTGCACAAAGATAAATGCAGGTGTTTAAAATGTGTGGTTACGTTGTGTTTTAAAATTACTTTTTAAAGGCTTTAAAAGGTAAATTGAAATGGTTGAATTCGCTTTTATTTCACGAATACCATGCCACTATGTTATTTTACCTAAGCGGTGTAATATTTAATTTTTGGTGAAATAAATTTGACTACATTTTGAAGTGGGGAAACCGACTGTCACATGTTTTAGAATTTTTTGGTCTCCGAAAATAATTACATCATGTTTATTAAACCGCAAGCCATTAAATTAATTAATTTGGACCTACATTACGAAGGTCCTACAAAAATACCATACCTGCTTGGTAAAGTTACATGACGCTGTCAATTCGGCCCTGTTAATGATAATGATAAATGATTTTATTTTGTAAATAGGTTTGTACAAACACTTTTGTGCGGTAGGCTAGGGTGTTTTTCTATCTACGTATAATATGTATGTATTTACAAAAAAAAATGTATATAAGTAGTTTATCAGCCATCTTGTTACCATAACACAAGCATTAGGTTGCTTAGCTTGGGACTAGATGGCCCTGTGTGAAATGTCCAGGGATATTATTATTACTTTTACACGTCAATCATATTTTAAAACTAGATGAGGTCGGCGTTTCCTATCTGACTATTCTGAGAAGAAAGGCCGAAACAAACTCAGAGGTCACAGTCTCTTTTAAAGTCCAGACATAATCTTTGGTCAGATCATAGAAGACCATGTAGGTCGATGTCTGAGATGGTCTTTTGAGGAAGGAACCACACAGATTGTGAGGACCTGTCCAGTCAGTGCACGCATTTGTCAGAAATTGATCGTCAGTAACCGAGTTCAGCGCATAATATCCGTGGAGCATTACAGCTTAATGTTTGTTGCTCATTATTTGTTCATAATATATCACTGGTATATTAAATGTCATTAATTTAAAACCAGATTTTGCACCGCTTCATATGAATTTCATATCTTGACGACGGTATTACACGGTTCACTTTCGATTTCAGCAAATTATTTCGTGTAAACATAAAAGTGATTTCATCCATGTTTTAATTAATAGTCTGATTGATACAATACATAATCAGCCAATAATATTCCCACTACTAGAATACAGGCCCTCCTCTCTTCAAGAGGAAGTGGGACCCACCACGCGGGCCCAGTGCGGGTTGGTAGATGTTGCATGGCTTCGAATTTTTAGTTCTAGGACATGCCGGTTTCCTCACGATGTTTTCCTTCACCGTTTTGAGAGCAGTGGTGATGAGATAATTTTCACAAAGTAAAGCGCCTGTCTGGCATCTACTAACCCGCACTGGGCCCGCGTGGTGGATTACGGGCCTCACCGAGACTCTTCTCGGTTAGAAGCCTGTGTCCCACTGCTGGCAACATTATAGGCTAATTATACTTAAACCTACATATTTATGAACAGTGTATCTTGAAAACTTACCTTCTAAGCAGTTGCCATTGGAATTGACGACACTGAAATTATCGCTGTGACGAGAATGAGCGTCTAGGCTATGTTCGGTAGGTTTGTCTGTTCAATCGTAGAATCACCCATCGCTTCTTACTAGACCACATCGATGTAAATAGCGTCCCAGGTGACTAAATAATAAGAAAGATATTTTTACTTGCATTCTAAATACGAAGTACAGTCACGAGCAAAAGTATGTATACACTCGGCTTTATTAAAAAGCGATTTACTTACCCCTTTATTTTTTAATGTTGTTACGAACATAGCAATTTCGAACCCATAGGTTTATGTAATGTGTCGTATTTCAACAAACATCGAAAAGAAAAGCGAAAAAATCGCAATTGAAAGTTGGCAAGTGTTGACATATTGGTGTTCGTGACTGTACGTATGTATTTATTGTATATGCAAATGGCGCAGCACTACCTGCAATATTTTCTCTCCTTCTCCTTTTAATCCATTCAAAAAGCATTCAAAGGTTGTCAGTAAAAGATATGTCTATTTGCTTATACCGATAAAACATAGCACCATATGTTAATTTTTGGAACGAAGTTCCTTATCGCGCGTTGCGAAAGGGGGCTAGACGGAAAAAATTAAGACCAAAAGTTGGAACGACACTTTTTGCTATAGTTGTAAGCCGTGCGGCGTGCGCGTGTTTATCTGTTTATCTGTCTGTCTCTCTCTCTCTCTTTGCACTTCGTTCCATCCGGGTGTCCCTTGACACCTCTCAAGTTTCTATATTATAGTCTGTATTTTTTTTTGGTGTACAGACGCTAACACATCAAGCTACCCGAAACTGTCAAATTTTCCTTATCAACATTGAACCTAATGCTTTAACGATAAAGTTGAAAATCTATTAAAGAAATTTGACAGATTGTAGTAGCTTGGTGTGCTATCAGTACGAAAGTAACTCTGTCTGTGTTACCCTTTCGCGGCATTAGGGCTGGATGGGTTTCGATGGCACACAGGTAGACACAAACCTGGGTAAAGATAAAGGATACTTATCTTACCTATCCCGGCAGTACCTACGTTCCCGTGGAATAATTTCCGACCTACACGCGGGCAAAGCTGCAGGTAAAAGCTAATAGGTAATCTATCTGCCCAGCGTTTTCCCAACTTTGGGGTCGGCTTCCAGTCTAACCTAATGCAGCTGTATACCAGTATTTTACATTAAGCGACTGCCTATCTTACCTTCACAACCAGTTCCTGGGTAATACGATACCCCTTGGCAAGACTGGTTGTCATAAAAGCTAATATTATGTAGGTAATAAAAGAACTAAAATAAGATTTTTAAAATTTTATTTCATCGTGATAGTAAATAGACGTAAGGATGTAAATAGTAATTGTACAATATACTTAATAGACCTTTCATAATGTACATTAAAATTATGAGCATTTATAATTATAACAATCGTGACCATTCAGAGATATGTACAATTTTAGTTAGTAAAACACTATATACGGTATGCATTCTAATATCATGTAAAAGCTACACTAGTATTTTAAATTACAAAATAATTTTAGTGGTGTAACATCTAAACCTTTAGCCCTATATCTTATAATTTTAGAACATCGTCGAATCGAGTAAATAAATAAAATATCGATTAAATTTTGGGTCCGATTACAAAATGTAGGGTAACCTATAGAACTTATGTTCCTTTATTAAATTCATTCACATCGGATCGAAATAATAACACCTGTTAACGGGCCCAAAAGTAATTTACAAAAGTTAAATTTAGAAAAATTATGGCTGAAAGAATTGAAAGTACAAAAGGAATAGAGAAACATCGATAAAATATTGGCACAAGACAACTTCCATCATACACGGATTTGATTGAAAACATCAGAAGAATCCTGTTTCTTTATAAACAAGTTAGAATTATGAAAACAATGTTCCTTACATGTCTTAAAACTTATTTTACAGTAAAAATCTACACACAAGAATCGATTTACGATATGACACTCTTTAGAATTTATTAAATCGATTCAAAAGATACATCTGTATTTACTTTCTATGTAATTGCTGGTTTATGAACTAAGAAATTCTTTTTATGCCTAAGATTTTTTATACTTCTATTAATATGTTATTTTTTTTGCGAATAGAAAATATGCTAGGTATATTCTTAAGATATCTGCTACATATTGACTCTTACGTAAACCAACACAAAATTACGCTCTGTATATTTACTATAATTATTCTACATTATCTATCAATCAGAAAATTTTATATTTTTGTGTAAACTACGATTTGGGATTAAAATTGACAACTACATATGTTATAATTTCTATTATATATAATAATTATTTTAACTGATTTTCGGAAGGTTTTTACGAATTGCAATACTATTTCAATCAAAGTAGAGATGAGATACGTAGGTTGATGGCTATAATTTGAGTCGGAAGGGTTTGCTATTAAAAAGCCACTACTACTTTCTATAATCTATTGCAATAGAGACGCAGCTCAGCAAATTGCTCACGTATACAATCTCTTTAGAGAAGTTTAAAATTGTTAAACGAAATAAGGTCTAAACGTTTGTGCAACACACTACTATTCAAAATTGATGAAGGATAAAATCTATAAATAGTGGAGGGAATAATATAGTCTTAGCTTTGAAATAGGTATTATTATTTCAAAATTTTAATTATAGGATTTGGAAAAACTCCGTGATTTGGATTTAAGGCCTACTGTGACATGTCTGTCCATCTGGTCCCCAAACACCAGTACAGATTCATACATTTAGAAAATAAAACGTTATTTAAATACAATATAGACTAATTTTATCGATTCTTTAATTTGTGCCTTCAATATACCTAATTATTTACAAAAATATGAATTAACGTTAACAAACTAGGTATCGGTGCCGAGATATAATTGACATTTAAAAAATATATTTTGGTAATTTTGATGAGTCCAAAAATAAAAATATAAAGGTGCTCAGAAAATAACAATTCTAGATTTGGGCGTTATCTTAGATTCGTATTAGTTTTAGAAAAAAATAAAACGTGGGCGGAGTCGAAGAATTAACAAATACAAAAGCCTAAATACTTGATATAATATTTTACACACATTTATAAGTAAGTACCTATTATACAGAACTCTGCTATAGTAACTTCCCATCAGACAGAATCCTCTTACCAATACAATCTTACACCCTAACACACCATGTGCACGTAATACATTTCATTGGACCAAAGTTCAACCTTCAAATCATTTCATAGATTCTACCGCTACATATTATACTAGATACATGCAAAATGTTTTCATACCTACATGCAATACAAAATTTTATGCATTATAATTACACTCACAGTGAACTAGTAACTAAATTAAATGAAAAAGTCTAAGACACTGCAGATTATTAATTTATACATCGTAATTAAGATTTAGACGATACTTACATCGAGATTGCTTATGATAATTTTATAGACACTTCCAATAAAGTTAAAAGTGGCACTGTTATATTATTAGTATAAAGTTATTGTGCAGTCCTTACACTATCAAGGTGAATTAAAAGTCTAATCGCGATATCTTAACACTCAATAGACACGGGAGATTAGATACAAAAATATCAATGTTAGGATCAATGAAAACACACCACTCTAAGCTATGGTCCCTCAACAAGACACACAATAAGAACTTCAGCGGAAAGTCTTTGAAATTCGTTGTGACGCCGAAGAGTCAGAACCTTTCATTCAAAAACACACACTATCACAAAAGGAAAAGTTTATGTAGTCCAGTGCAGTGCGATGCTAGCCTAGTCATCACCTTAAGGACTTTGTGCAGGGCTAGGCCAAGGTGGCCTAACCTTTTCCAGCACATATTTCAGCTGGAAACTGGTGTGAAAATGCTACAGATACTCATCTATCTGGTCATAGTCTTCGTCTGGGGGTGAGGGGCCAGATACTGAGAGGATCGGTAGACCGAAATGTTTGACAGTTTCAACACTGCCACTGATGCTGTCATCGGATTTCGCTTCTTCATTGATGGTGTCCTCTCTGTTTTGTTTACCTCTGCACAGCCGCTCTGATGAGTCGCTTAACGCTGTTAAAGGTATGTTGTCGGCTGATCTGTAAGTTGATATAATTATGTGAATAAAATGTGCACTAAAAAGCGACTTATTTGTTGATACCTATTTTTATTTTAAATATGTATTCAATTGAAAATTCCTTGAAACAAGTACTGTTTAAAGAATTTGTGAACACTGGCTGCTTACCTGGCTTTGCGACAAAGTTTAGACTGAGAGCCGTGTCGCCTCAAAAATTCACCAGCATCAAAGCCTGGGAAGCCCCCAGCCGGTTCGGCTGACACGAAGATTGCCGAGTTCACACGAGGCCGGCTACATCGGGCCAATAACCGCTCCTCACACTCCAAGCTCTGTGTATGTGTGTGCGACCACCGCATGTGCTGCAACAGAGAGAAATATTCTTAGAACTTGGTGAAACTTCACGATGTTATTTCTACGGAGAAAACTTAACTCTGTGTAGTGATTGGTCCAACTCCGTGATCTAAAATCTCTATGGCTATAAAGAAAAAAACACCAAGGAAAAAGTGAAGAATTTTGAAATTCAATAGATACAAGGAAGAAAGATTGTGCTCAAAAGCATTCCAATAGTACAATACACAACCGCTGCGAGTGAAAGTTGAAAGTGTTGTTGGTATTTTGGTATTCAGAATTGCTGCGATTTTTTAAATATGAATTAAACAGAATATCAAGTTTTAATTTGTCAAAATGATATTTAACATTAATGAAAGTGTCCAAAGTTATCAAAACTCCGAGAAAACGAAAACGGATTTAGTTATTAGAACTTGAAGACGAGACGGTTTTAAAAATAAAGTTTTGAATGTTCTTTTATCGATATAATCTATATCGTTAAAAGAACATTCAAAACTTTGCTGAACTATGCTGATCTCAGCATAGAGATTTAAAACATAAGTAAGTATATTAAATGACAGTTTAAAAACATTTAATTTTTGGTGGTGGTGGAGTATAATTAGTTTTTGGGTGACGTCTCCGAGTGTGGAAATTATGACTACAGTGCGGTCGACGAGAGAATGAGTTCTTGACACCTGTCAGTTTCATACAAGCAAATACGTGTTTTACGAATTTGATCTTTATTAGCTACTAGAATTGTCGCATGACAGGTGACAGGATCGCAATCTCTCGACGGCCGGACTGTACAGACGCCAGCAGGTCAAGCTACCCGAAACTGTCAAATTTTCCCAATCAATCTTGAACCTTAACGCTTTAGCTTTAATGTTGAAAATATATTAAAGAAATTTGACAGATTGTAGTAGCTTGATGTGCTGGCGTCTGTACATTGTTGTATTGGGTTTTCTCGTGTAAAAACAAACGTAGACGGTAATAGTAATTAAATATGTTTGTGTGGAGCATGTACAAAATTTTACAAAATATTAAAGCGAAGAAGAAAATAAAAGTGAAACATTGAGAAAGGATTGCACAAAATGTAAAAACTATCGCCGTATTGGATTCAGGTAACAAGTTCCGAACAAGATCCTTTTACTGGTGTGGGTTGTACAACTTCAAGAGGAAAGTTTGCCCGCATAATACTTACCGAGATAAATTCAATACCCTGTAGAGGAGTGCTATTCTCTAAGTATCGCTTTGAAACTCGAAAGGAAACGATGAATGAATGCTTATGAATGTTGTTGAATATTAAAAACAATTGAGTTCACTTTCGAATTGTGTGCGGTCACTTGAGTGAGATTCAAAGCGACTTTTACGGAATAGCAGTGCAGTAATCGTTTTATAAAGACGTCGTTGACGTCGTTATATAAGTACTTAGATTTATGTTGTATGTTGTTTGCAGGAATTTATATCAGAACGGTGTGGTGATATTTTAGGGGAAAGGTACAGACTATCTAACTGAACAACTTTCTCTATGGGTAAACATCGAAATTGCGAAAATCTAATCAGCCATCCCAAACATTTGGATCGAGTAGGTATTGAAGTAGTGTATGGGACAGTTGACAATTTTTTCGCGATTGCACCCCTTTAAATATGACAACACCTGTCTGATACATGCTGTATAAATTCAGCGTTAAATAATATAGTCTAATAACTTGTTTTTTTTTTGTATGGAACGATTGGTTCTTGATCAAATTCAAAATCGTGTAAAACAGGGTTTGAAAGCTTTATTCTAAAGTTCTCATAATCTTTCAATTCGACTTAAATTTTCATCTAGTCTAGACTCCATAAATGTCTGTATACGACTGGTTTTATCTTTATAAGACTAACATTTGCATAAGGTTCAGAAAGTTCAACATAATCCATTGATTTAGTTGCCTTTTACAAATTATCTACAGTTAGATTATCTACAGTTTACTGTATCGTATTTTTAAAAGATATTCTTACAAAATTATCCATAAAGCAAAAAACCACCATAATACAATTTTGAGAGCTTTTCTTCCCGTGTCATAAGCACATCATCATCATCATCTGCGTAGTCTTTTCCCAACTATGTTGGGGTCGGCGTCCAGTCTAACTGGATGCAGCTGAATACCAGTGTTTTACATGGAGCGACTGCCTATCTGACCTCCACAACCCAGTTACTGGGTAATACGATATCCCTTGGTAAGACTGGTTGTCAGACTTTCGGGCTTCTGACTACCCGTAACGACTGTCAAAGATCCACGAATGACAGCCGGGACCAACGGCTTAACGTGCTTTCCGAGGCACGGAGGGGTCTCGGTACGTAAAGATGGTCACCCATCCACAGACCAACCGCGGCAAGCGTAGCTTAACCTGACCGATCGACCTGTGCGGCTGTTATTATTTAGCCACGGGCCCCTCTGACATAAGCATATCATCACACATAAAATGCTATAGATACTGGTGACATCAACAAACCAACGATTCAAAGTGAAAATACACTCCCCTTTCAAGTAATTCAAAAACACAATATTAATTATCCTTAGCTTAAAGACATAAGGTTCAATTTTAAATAGCAATATTCATAAAACCACGAGGCTATTTGTCATTGTAAGACACGCGATTCAAGAGCTTTGGAAGGTAAAGTTCTGTTTGATAAATTTGTTTGTTTAAAGAAATGTACGGATTTAAATTCGTGATAATCAGAGGAAAAACGTTTTAATGTACTTCAGTGCTAGTAGCAGTGGGTGACAAATCACAAGTGAGACATTCAAAAGAAAAACATCGTACAAAAACGGAATTGGGCGTATACACCGAAACCTTTAGGCTGGATTTAGCGCTGATTTAATCGGTCGTGACTGAGCGTTTATTGCTTAGCTGACGAAAAACTGATTACTCAATAGGGATATTGCGTAGGCGCGTACGCTCAGTCACTTGGTCAGCGTCGCACTAAATGCCCTCATATTATCGACATACTCGTAGCGCGTCAATCGACCGACGGCGCCGTACGCTCGACCGACGAGCTCAACAGACGGTCCTCGTCAGCACGACGCGACGTAGCGGTACGCGCGTACCGATTCATGAATGCTACACTGTATTTTGTTCATAAGTTTTCATTGATATAGCAACGTTCGCCCGAAGTCATCAATGACCGTCTGTCGAGCGCTAAATCCAGCCTTAAAGTGCGCTTTGAAATGTGTTTGAACGAGGCATTTCACTTTAATACTATTGATACTTTTTCTACAAGTGAGGTCAAGATACTGTGATAAACTGTACTAAAACTAGACAAGATACACATTTACTGGGTTACCCGTTAAAGTTCCGCGTGACGTCACGCCTTGCTACACTTTTTAGCATGGCGTGACGTCACGACCACCACTCCCAAATTTTGACGCGCTTTATCTTTGTCATTTTTTGTTTGACTGACAAAAAAAAAATACATTTCCATTTTTTCGATAATCTAACTGACGGACTAAATATAATAATTATTTTTTTACCCAGGAAACTACCCTATTATGACAATGTTATCTCTAGCCTTTGTCCGTATAAATATCTATGACTTACATAGACATATTCCCTATAGACATATTGAATACAGATTTCCACGATACCTAAGGACGAAAACACATTTTTATGATACTTTAGTACTATTCAAATTATCTTGTATGTTCCTTTATCTAGAAGATAGTTCAAGGAAATAAGAAGAGATTTTTTATAACATTAAAGTACAGAATATGTAGGTAACTGTGATTCAAAAAAAATCTCAGTTTTCAACAAAATGTGTTAATAATAGCTTTACAGCCCAACCGTTACATGTTAACGTGTAAAGTTTTACACTTTCACTATTAAAAAAAAATCTACATTACCTTACACGTCCTAAACGCTACAGGGTGTTTTAAACTTTTATTATTTGCCTATTACCGTCGCGTGCAGCCGTCGACGTTGGCAATGTGGGCCATGGTTTTGTTTAAATTTTTTATTAAACGCTGTTCACCTGGCTTTATTTACATCGAAGGATGACTGACCTGGCTTTACGGTTTGTTATTTCTGTCCTAAAAAAACTTAACCTTTACGCTTTTTTAAATAAACGTGTGAAGTTTTTTATTAAGTTCTATTAATGTTTTCTTTAGATTTATAGCGTATGTATGCGTGTCTTGTGAATAAGTTTTTTTATGTGTGAATAAAAAGCAGCTGTATTTTTATTATAAAAATGTGTGAATGTGTATTTTTCTTTGGTAACGAGTTTATCTTTCTGGTCCTTTTTTTATGTCAGCAAAGCTTTTGATCTTGTAGACATTTGAATGTAATATACATAATTATTATAAGCGTATTGTGGACAAAAAGCTTTCATTTATATTGTGCATTTATAAAATGAATATAATATTTTGTAATTTGAAAAAAAATACAGTAAAATATCGCCTCAGTGGATGCAAACTATTTGATAAGCATTGTAATAAAAATTGTGACTGCCGTTGTATGAAACAATGTGAGTGATTACCACAAATACTGGAATAAATCTGATAAAACTAAATAAATATTGTAATTGTACATTGGAACGTCACGTGTGTTTTATTTATGGCTTTTTTCTAACATTGTTTATCACAATAGCTTTCATTTGCTTACATTGCAATTAAAACAAACACCAACCTAATAGCTACAATACTGTGGCGACCTCTACACCGCCACATACAAACTACGCATCACACTGACGTCACGCAAAATCCTGCATCGCGCAAGCAGAGTTTACCGCGCAACTAGCATATACACAAACATTAATCGTTGGCCAGCCACCAGACACGACACCCGTCTGGTCGCAGAATCCTACCTTTTCTAGGAGGATGTGTGACCTTTACACCCCGTTCCTCTAACCTCTATAATAATACTATTTACCGCTGTGTATGGTTTTTATTTATTTTATTTAATACTTTAAGCATACAAATTTACAGCGCCATGGGCATTTTCTACCAGTCAACCTGTGGGTTATTACGGCCATATTTTAACAATATTGTAAAAACTAACGCTTAATTTAGGCCAATTATAAGCAACAAATCGTGCATTAATTTAAGAGAAAAGGTTTAAGAATCACGAACTGAATTCAAAATTAATATTAAAATCTTACAGACGTTATAAAGGAACGTTTTATCGGGTCATTAAAGTTGTACTTCCGCCAATAAATTATTCGACAAATTGCTGGAAGCCGAGAATTTTAGGCAAATTATTTACCTACTTTTATAAGTATATTAAATTATGTACTCTTTAATAACGCTGTAAAGATTTCTCGGTACCTAGGTAGGTAAATGATTTTACAGAGCACGTATTTTGACTGCGAACTTTTAAAAGTAATTAAACTAATTAATGGATTTTACGCCTAAGGGTAATGTCGTCATAATCATAATTGGTAACAAAATAGCCTTTTTGTCTTTAGAGGAACTCCAATCTACGTTTTATTTAATAAGGAAAAATAGCTGCAAATTCAATTGAGCAAAAGTCAATTGAGAAAAATGGATAGCCTTGTCCACGGAAGTGACCTTATTTACTTCCAAATTATCTGTCTTTATTAAGGTTTGTAGTTTCTAATATTAATTCTCTTTCATCATCATCTGCCTAACTCTTTCCCAATTATGTTGGGGTCGGATTCCAGTCTAACCGGATGCAGCTAAACAACGCAAACTAAAAAAACGCAAAAACGCTTAGCGAATGCCTATCCAACCACCGCAACCTAGTTGCTGGGTACCAGGATACCCCTTGGTAAGACTGGTTGACAGACTTTCAGACTTCTGGCGACCTATAATGACTGTCAATCTACGAATAACAGCCGGGACCAACGATTTAACGTGCATTCCGAGGCTTGGAGGGGTCTTGGATATATAAAAATGGTCACCCAACTACGGACCAACCGCGGCAAGATTTATTATTTAACCTCAAGCCCCGCTCATCCTTTAATTCTCTAGAGTTTAAATATTGTCAACCCAAATACAGTGGGTACCAATCTGATATGATTTCGCCTCAACTTGGTTCATCTGGCATAAATATTTCGACTTTAATCTTTATTAAATCTGTATGAAGTACTTATCGTCCGAATCTCCACATAACAAAACTTATGTTACACAAAACAACACCTAACAATGTAAGTAACTCAATTTACAAAAACTAATCGAAAACAGATCTTAATTCATCGTTCATAACTTCATATACACGGCATGGCCCGTCTAACTCATTCTAAAATGGATCCGAAACACTTATTAGTACATTGTTTGGAGTTTACAGGAAACTCAATTAGGGACTAACTTTAGAGGGTTGGGTATCAAGTTTTTGTTACAGTGCGGAAATATGAAACAGTAGCTCAACCGGGCTAATAACTTTAAGCATCGAAGCATAAAATCCCTAACCGTAATGAAAAGATTGCGAAATAACGAAGGACGTGGATGAAGTAAAAGGTATGTTTATAAGAATCATAACATTCATAACAGAGGTGACGATCTGTAGTTTCTGCCTATGTTTTATGCAAATAAATATTATTTCAATTTCTAACTATCTCATAGGTCGTGTAGCGTGTCTTTGTGAGTACATCGATTCGGGTGTCTATTCGTAGGTAGTTGTTCTACCGTTAATGAATGTACTGTGCTTCTGTTATGTAATGGTTACGGACAGGAAGGGCTGCAACTGACGTGCATATTGCAAGCTACGCAGGCCGGTGTTGTATAATTTGACAGGTGGATATTTGTCCAAATTGGGATATCTGGTCGTTTGCAGATGTTGAAGTTCAGGTTTATTTTGCTTGAACTGAAGGTTATTTTGGTTATGCAATGGAAGGGAGGGATGGTAATGTCATTGGTATACATAATATAGGTACTACAGTCAGTAGGAAGGCAGAGATGAAACTGCTGATTTATTAAGAAGTAGTGGAGCTCTACGTAAAGATAAAGACTTAAATGGCCAGATGGTAAAATATTTAGAAAATAATTTCTTATTAAAGAAAACGAAATGATCTAAAAAAAAACTAAAAAATCAACAAACAAAAACCCTTGGTTATGTACAAAGCCTTTTAAACAAAGCGGAAGCTGGCATGATGCCAGAAAAACTTGAATGAAAACAAAGGAAAATTACGGCAACTTACAAAACATTTCTTTTTGATCCATCACTCTTTGCTGTCAACACAAAATGTTCGCCCCCCATAATGGACTTAGTCGGCTTCAAACCAGATTTACGAACAAAATTATTAAGTCAACCAACCACCGGGATTTAGAATGTGCACAGAGGCAACGTTAGCTGCGCGTTACATTTGTTTCCTAGCCAGCATTCGTGCGTAGGGTGTCCGTCTTGTTTTTTTTTTTTTTTGGGTGGGAAATCATCAAATGACGCCTCCCGCTCTGGGTGGAGCAGGAGGGAGTGTCAGACTCTTACTGACTAAAACCCACCCGTGTTCCTTCCTTAGCCCTTTATGTTCCAGGGCAGCGGTAACTCTTTCGGACGATCCCGCTACCCTGGCAGGCTTCGGCCCTATTGGGCCCCGTCACTCGTGCTGACATCTCTTTGAGGCGCGCGTGGAACACATACACGCCGTCCGGCACGGGCCTGGTCCTGATCGGACGGTGAGTTACCCATTACTCTCCGCCCGCAGGCCCGCGCCAGGGTGTGAGAGGGTGTCCGGCTTAGTGTGTATATACACCAGCGACTGGACCCGTTGAAAGCCGGTAGCCGTCAACCTGTATTGGCGGCATCAATGTATTTGAGCACCGTATTCAAATACAGTGTGCAGTGGTGGACCAGTGGTAACGGCCCCGACTTACGAGTCGAAGGTCGTGGGTTCGAACCCAGGCAGGCGCTTTACTTTGTGTAAATAATTTCATCACCACTGCTCTCAAAACGGTGAAGGAAAACATCGTGAGGAAACCGGCATGTCCTAGAACCAAAAATTCGATGACATGTGACATCTACCAACCCGCACTGGGGCCACGTGGTAGGCTATGGCCCACACCCTCTCACAGAGAGCCTTTATCCCAGCAGTGGGAACATTTTAGGCTGATTATGATTCAAATACACGAGCGACACGTTGACCCCGTCGACGCCCGCCGTCGACGTGTTAGCGGCTGCCATCTACGCGTGTCGGTGGATGCAGTTGCCTATGTCGTCGACGCGTGTCATTCGTGTGTAATGGCCACGTAGTGGACGATCTCGCTTACATTTTCATACAAAGTGAAGCTAAGTACAGTCACGAGCAAAAGTATGTATACACTCGGCTTTACTCAAAAGCAATTTACTCCTTTATTTTTTAATTAAATTTTATGTTGTTACAAACATAGCATTTTTCGAACTCATAGGTTTATGTAATGTGTCGTATTTCAACGTTGCATTCGTTATTTCACGAAAAAATCGCAATTGAAAGTTGCCAAGTGTTGACATATTGGTGCTCGTGACTGTACACGTGCGTACCATAGCCATAGGCTACTGTGGTGTGTGTCTTTACAGCTACGAGTATCGATAACAGACCCTTGAAAATTTACCACGGGAAATGAGGCAGCTTGTTACGTTGCTAATATTTCCTTTGTCCGGCAAATAGCGGCAGTTAAAGCATGGCTTAAAGCGGTTGAATGCAACTTAGGACGGTAGGCCGCATAGTAATGATTATAGTAGTTCTGCTTATGTATTTTTGAATAGTTTAGCGTCTGTTGGTTTTGGGTCTTTTGTTTTGTTTCCATTGTCTGTTCTGTTTCCATTTGGTTGACCTGGTTTTGAATACAGGGTGGCAGGGACATCGACGCGCAAACTGTAACTATGCGTTAAGCACATGCTTCTAGACCCCCTAACGTTGAAATTTAACTCTTGCTTTTCAAAAAACTCATACGTACTAATACTACATAAGGTAGGCGCATTTTGACTTACGAGGTCAAAATGAACAGTATTTTTTTTTTTAAATTAACCGATGACCATTTTAAATCATAATTATACTAAATCCACCGCGCCAATGTCCCTGCCATACAGTATTTTTTATATCTTTGTCTGTCTACTATTTTTGAATTGGCAGAATTAGGTTAAAACTGGGCTAAAAGACTAAAATGATTAAAATCTAGACGATATACAACTACACTACGAAAGTCTATACTTTTTAATCCAACATTTTCTCTTACGTACAAAGTTCAGATTTCATTCCTTTCCTATTCGGCACGGTTGGCGCAGTGGTTAAGCGATTGACTGCTGCGCTGCGTGTCGCGGGTTCGATTCCCGCACGGAACAAATATTTGTATGACCTACATGTATTTGTTCCGAGTCTGGGTGTTTTTCTATCTATAATATGTATGTATTTACAAAAAAAAAAATGTATATAAGTAGTTTATCAGCCATCTTGTTACCATAACACAAGCATTAGGTTGCTTAGCTTGGGACTAGATGGCGCTGTGTGAAAATGTCCAGGGATATTATTATTATTATTATTATTATTATTATTCAGTTAGATCCGTGTTGCTTAGCGTTGAGTTGAAACGCAGAGACTTGACACAAACCTGAGCGATAAGCCTCTCTCTAAAAGAGGTTAGACGTGACCCTAGAGAATAATGTCATTAAAGCTCTAGTGGTGGGCTTTGACAAAAGCAAGTGGATATAAAAATCACGTTACAAAACGGGATATGGTGCAAAAGAATGCTGCTTGCTTCGGAAAATATATATCAAATTTTGCAACATTTTTAGTGATATAAATGCTAGCGTGCATACTCGGGGCTTTAGTGAACAAACGTGTTAGAAAACCTAAAACACTGCAAGTGCGATTGTGAATTATTTGTATAATAACATTATTTGTTCCTTCATGAACGATTCTTATTCTGAGACAAAAGGTAGTACGGTAAAGCACTGTATAAGTCAATCAAAGTGACTTTAACACGCTTTTACACCTTTGACGCTTAACACATAATTATTATTATACATTTCTATCTTCAAACGTTCAATAACTCCAGTGTGACCTCGTGTCAACCCTTACAAGTGACGTGTCACCTAAAATGTGCTGAAAAATATTTGGATTTGGGTCCAAGGGTCATCAAACCTTTGTTGAATAGGTCTCGGTGGCAAATAGGGCCACCACATTTGTTTCGCTGGATGCCTCAGTGGGTCTCTGAATATTTATATCAGATGGAGTGGCAGCATCTTCCTGTGAAATAACATTAAACTGTGATTGAGAACCCGCTGTTGGTGATATGAAGCTACCTTCGGAGGTGACGTCGAACAGACGTTTTGAAAATGAATGAAAAGACGTGATCCGGTGCAAGTGTCGACGTCGTGAGTAGCGTGCTTAGCAGAAATATGTGTGAACTCAACGCGACTTTGTAACACACTAGTAAGCGTGCTACTGCTTACTTGGTGGTCGCAACCGGTACATCTGCATTGGCAGTGGGGGCATGCCCGCGATTTAGCGCGGGCAGGGCTCCGCTAGCTACCATGGTTTTGGTCGTCTGGCGCGGCATGCAGCAATGCAAATTGACAGCCGCAGTCGCGGGCGCTCCGCCGCGGGTATTGGAAGCAACGGTCCAGGAGACAGCATACGTCCTGCGCACGACACGATTTAAGCAACACGCACATACGAGTATAGCAACTATACTATGCCTGCTACCTACATCATAACAAATAGGGAGAGGCGTCATACATTTAGAAGTGGGATGGGAATATTTGACATGAATTATGTAAGCGGCAGAATACGTGGTGGTTAACATAACCAGACAAATCATCGCCAAAAAATGTTAATTATGGTTGACACGTATTCTTACACTTGCATAACACTTGCTAAATAATTCTAAGCCTCATAGAACAATACAATAGCAATCTACGATGTACTGTTTGTTTAGTAACTGGCATGTTAGGAATCTGTTTTCGCAGTATTGTTCAGTAAGTAATGAATTGAGTCGATTTTTTTTTTCTCGCAATAGGTAAGATCAATGTTACTGGAATAACATCAATTACTAAATATTAGGAGATTATGGCACAAAAAATGTATTATACGTCAAAACATATCAATGTATAATCGCATCACGAATTTCTATACACTCAATACGAACATCCGTAATGAAAAACTGAAAATAGATTTATACGCTGGGTTTCTTCTGAACCTATTGTTTGTCAAAATAGAAATAATATGGACGAACGTAGGTTTGACAGTTAACATAATAATATCTAGTTTTAACTTTTATTATTTGAATAAACAAAATTATTTGGGATAAAAATAGGCTGCTAATATATAAGTTTGTAGGTATTATTTCATCAGTTTATGAATAACACAACAATGATTAGAAAGTTACAATAAAAAAAAAATGTCACGGTCAAAAAAAATTCAGAAAGTCAAAAACAGTTGAATTTTTTTTTTTAAATCGCGTATGGTTGTCAGCCCTAGCTGTTGGTCTACGTGACGACTGACATTTTAAATCGTATGAGCGTGAACGTGTCACGTCTAATCCGTTCATAATCCTACTTACATACAAAGCCTTAGTTGAGGACAAAAATAAGCGATTTTTATGTTAAACAACTTTATTTACCTGTTTTGTGTTATAATTTTTATTTTTTTATCGGTGTATTATTAAACAATATGTCATGTGACACTTAACTTTCTCGTATCCAACACAATATTTTACTAATATTTATCATTTACAAACACAGTCCACAATAAATCGAATAATATCAGCACATCTTCAAAATCGTTCTGACTAGACTAGTATCTTCCACCAGAAGGCGTATTCTCGTAATTTAAAACGATCAAAATCTAGTCGCAGTCTCATCTCGGCGACAAACAAATGTCAAATACTTGTCAAAATGTAGGGAAATTAGAAGTATTTTTTGACAGATTGAGACTGAGATCAGACTGTGAACGTTCTTAAAATTACGAGAATTGCCCCTCAGATTGAACGCATCGTTCAATCCAAGTAGATAGCACTCACTGCATATCATGCGATCGAGATTTTCATGTCTCCATAAAATTCAATTTATTTTTAAAATCTTGAGAAAATTCCTAGTGAAGTGAAGGTTTTGGGTTAGCATTTTACCAATAACAGATTTGCATCTAAAAAATTGTGTTTATTGCAACTATTTATAAAGAAAAAAACTTGAGAGGTGTCAAGGGACACCCGGATGGAACGAAGTTCCTTTCGATTAATTAGTGAAGGAATTGTAATAATTTTTTTTTAAGTTATAATACTATTTTTTTTATTAATAACAAATATAAAAACACAGACAAAAAAAAACTGGCTTGCTTTCTATAAGAGAGAGAGAGAGAGAGAGAAACACGCGCACGCCGCACGGCTTACAACATAGCAAAAAGTGTCGTTCCAACTTTTGGTCTTGATTTTTTCCGTCTAGCCCCCTTTCGCAACGTGCGATCAGGAACTTCGGTCCAATAAACGTTGAAACGCAGGGTATGGTTCGTAGAAGGTAATATTACAATTCAAATTAAAAAAAATTGTATTCCTATTATCCTGAGAATCCGCACTTTTTGAACGTCACTTGTTTCAAAAGACCACTCTCCTAAACGCCCACCCTTCATGACATAGTTTATATGAAAGAACTGTGGAGAAGAACTTAAAGGAATACCTATAGAATAATATTCGGTAGTAGTTCTTATAAACATCAAACACATACATAGTTACCAAACCCAACCACAGTATCTGTATTAAAATCCCTATTCCAACTTCAGCGTACATTGTCGTCGTATCAAATAAGTAGGCCTTCGAATCGACCAAGTGAACTTCAAAGGGTAATACACTAAAATCCTATTGTAGTCACCGACTTTGTCACAATACATGTCGCCGTAATCTCATATCATTTCTTCAGAATTTCTATGAAGATCAGACCCGTCTTTGTGTGTGAAGGCTCTTTGGATTTGTTTCAGCTTAGGATTAATATGCCACTGGAACAAGATTTGGATAGTAGAACAAGAAACAACATAGAATTTTATTAAAATGGATTTGAGGTTTCCAAATAAAAAACTTGGCCAGAGGCCTAAGTATTGCCATACAACGTGGTAATGGCCACCAGTCTCTTGGGTACAGACGCCAGCACATCAAGCTACCCAAAAGCGTCAAATTTTCCCAATCAACCTTGAACCTAAGGCTTTAGCGATAAAGTTAGAAATCAATTAAATAAATTTGACAGATTGTAGTAGCTTGAAGTGCTGGCGTCCGTACATTACCAGTCAACAGCGACGCGGAAGAATTTTTAGACGCCATATTTTAGTTTTTTAATAGTCTTCGTTAGGTTAGGATATTATATTTTTATTTTATAGTTTTTAAGTTTATTTGGAATCAGAAGTTTATGCAGTGTAAACACTGCATCAACATCAACTCAAATAAATACCTATTGCAATTGGTTTTCACTTGCTTTTCTTAGCTTGCTATGTATTTGAATGTTTAAAAATTGTGCTAATTGACATAACTATAAAATAGTTCTTTTAAGTGTTACTTTTTTTTTAATTAATAACTACGTAGATAAAAAAGCGGAGGTCCTTTGATACTAATTCGTAACAAATAGGAAAGACATTCTACGCAAGATTTTGCCAAGCTAAGTACCTAGTCATAATATTTTAATATTAGTCAAGCCTCCATACTTATTTATTTATTTATCCTCACACTGGAACGCCATACGGCAATTAAGCCAACGGAGCAAAAAATCACTTCATGTGCTGCTTTACATCCATCCTGTGCGCGCTGGACATCGGACGAGTGGCGATGGATCACGCACGCTCACGCAGCGTGCAAGTGCAGCATTTCTCCATAGCCCATCACTCCTTCCATATTGCGCACATTCATTGCGAATTTTTGAAACTCAATGATTTTTCGAAGAAAATACATTTAAATAAAAACACGGAAAATTTTGAGGTGTCATCCTGAATGACAGATAACAGAAAAAAAAGACCAACCCTAGTTCTGCCGGTTTTTTTCTTTGGTTGTCTTGTATGTGCGAGGGAAGAGAGAACACATGTGTCTGCGCACACACTTGTGCATTATAATATTTCCAGCGCAAGTCTAGTCTTTGTTGAGTTTGTCCGCCATAGCCGAAATACGGTCTGAAGGACTCCATATTGTGCGAGTCTGAATCGCGCACTAAGTGTTCCGTAGGCACCAAAACTATCATAGTTTACCTTCTTTTTATTACTTACCTACGATCTTAGAAGCCATAGTAACACAGGGGCAATTCTAAGAATTATAATTTTAAGAACGTTAAATAACAATTTTAAGAACGTTCACAGTCTGAGGGGCAATTCTCGTAATTTTAATTAAGAACGTTCACAGTCTGATCTCAGTCTCAATCTGTCAAAAAATACTTCTAATTTCCCTACATTTTGACAAGTTTTTGACATTTGTTTGTCGCCGAGATGAGACTGCGACTAGATTTTGAACGTTTTAAATAACGAGAATTGGCCTTCTGATATCAGTCTCAATCTGACAAAAATACCTCTAATTTCCCTACATTTTTGAAAAGTTTTTGACACTGATTGTAATTGAGATGTGATTGCGACTAGATTTTGAACGTATTTAATTAGGGGAAGTGCCCTTCAGGTGTTCTGCGAACATTTCAACTACCTATTACTGTTCAATAAATACAACAGCCCCGCGGTGACTGGCAGTCGGCAGAGATTCAGACAGGTACTATGTACTTACAGTCCGTCCATCGCGTCGAGAGTATGCGCTCCTGACACACCTGTCAGTTTCATACAAAGGAATACGTGTTTTGCGAATTTGTTCTTTATTAACTACTAGAATGGACGTATCGAACGCATTCTCTCTACGATCGGACTGTAGTAGGTAATTGG
Organism: Apamea sordens; assembly: GCA_945859715.1. NCBI lineage: Eukaryota > Metazoa > Arthropoda > Insecta > Lepidoptera > Noctuidae > Apamea > Apamea sordens. The sequence continues at coordinate 13,676,357 of OX243998.1, read as the reverse complement.
GTTCTGTTGACAGCTTAGGGTATGGAAAAAAAGATAGAAATGCATTGTCATTATCTTTTAGCTTGTCGTTTAGTGCTCGTTTGAAATAGTCTCTATAAACACAGATAACAATCGAAGTCTGAAAAATGGAATATAATCGTAGATGTAAAAATTGATAATGACTGATAATGAATGGTTGGCGTGTGTTGAATGCACGTTGTCTAATTATTTATTAAAATTAAACGTGTTTGCCTTGCAGTGTTAATTGCTTTTTAAAATAAAATTTAAAAATAAATTAAAACACGGAACATTTAAATGCATTTAAATTTTTTTTTCTCAATATTACATTATTAAAAACCTGTGATGTCCTGCAGGGCAAATGCCTCCCTACTCTTTTTCCACTTCTCTCTGTTTAAAGCTGATAAGGACCAGAAGGCCAATTCTCGTAATTTAAAACGTTCAAAATCTAGTCGCAGTCTCATCTCGGCGACAAACAAATGTCAAAAACTTGTCAAAATGTAGGAATATTAGACGTATTTTTTGACAGATTGAGACTGAGATCAGACTGTGAACGGTCTTAAAATTACGAGAATTGCCTCTCAGTTCTTGTTGAAGGAGTCGCTATATCCGTCTGGGTATTGTGTATACTTAGTTATTTTCTTTTAATGAAAAAGAAAATAACTATACTATAGTGTATAATTTAGCTTTAAATCTAGTAGGAACAATTACTTAAAAAAATATAAAATCCCTGCATTTTTTTGGCAATTATTATTAAATTTCCTAACATTAACAGACAAGTGTTATTATAATATAAATAACTTTTTGACAGATACCTTTTGACATGCTTGAAATTTTATATTATTATTCCTATAGTATTAATATTCGTTTAAAAATTATTAATGAATGTTAGTGAACCAGTCTTTAGTCTTTGGTTCATTGAATTAATTATATTTTTGGTATAAAAAAAAACATTTTGTACGCCTGGTCGGGCAAACCAAGTAAGGACTTTCAAACTATATTTAAGATCTTGCATGCTTGATTTGTATGTAAACACATGTTTAACAAATAAAGTATCTTTATCTTTACCAACCCGCAGTAGGCTCGCGTGGTGGAATATGGCCCTCTCACCGAGAGGTGGCCTCTGTCCCAACAGTGGGAACATTATAGACTGATTAAGCTTATGCTTGTATCAAAACCAATTTTGAAGCGAAGACAATTTTATTGTTAACATTTCATTTTCTAATTCCACAAACTCATTTTATTAATGTCCAATCTTTCTCGTTGTTCCATAAAAGTCTTTGAACGAAATGACACTAAATAAATGAATCTTAGAGAATTCTTGATTTTCAGCTTCAATTTAGATTCAAAGTCTGGTAAAAGATTGATTCATGAAAGCTGAAAGGGCGCCGCCCTTACTTAGTTATAATGAAATATTGCCCGTTATTACAAATGCGTCACCGTAATAAAAAAGGCTTAATTAAGTGCTAGACAAATTAAGTTAATTAATGTACTCAAATGATTGGCTTAATGGGTGTAAGTGGAATTTATGCTGTGAAAGTATAAGTTCAGTTACTGCAGTGCAGTTAAATTTTATAATATTTACAGACAAGAACGTGCATAGATTTTCGTTTTTATGATATTACGGCTTCATGTCCGTGCATTTTAAATGACATTATATGAATACAACGGGTTGACTGCTGCCCAATATCGCGTGTTAGGACCGCTTTTGCAAAACGACATATTATTGCTCTAGCTCCAAAAATGTACAACAAAATACTTAAAACCTATAACGACTGTAAAACCTACACCGTCTACAAATTAAAAACCAAATTGACAAACAGCACCCTAATTGCGTAACACACGATCAATCGGAATCTGAATAATTTTGAAGCAAATTGCTAATCCATTGCTTCATAAGTTCAAAAAATTTGTCTGCTCAACACGTAAATAACGCAATGAATGTTGTTGAACTGTCAAAATGAAACCGATTCCGATCGGTCGTGTTTTACGCAATTAGAGTGCGGGCTCAAGCATTTCAGTTATGACGAAATCGAAAACTTAAAATAAAAAGACTTATAGGCTTGCTCCCTATTACATGTGGTAACTCTGCTAAACCCTTCGGGAGATACAGGCGTTATATTATTATTAATTCCAGCCGCGGGCGGTAAAGCGGAATTAAGAGGATCGAAAGGTTCGAGTAATTATTAGTTGCAATGGCACCTTATTATCTCTTGCAAAGCTTTAACATTTAAGTCCTATTTTCAAAACTCCACCAATTTTCAAACAATCCCTTTGTCAAACAATTTATACAAATTCTTACCATTGCGCAGAAACTTCAAACACATCTACATATCTTGATTTCTATCACAGACTATAAATGCGTTCGGAGGCCTATTCTCAAATCTTTTTGAATCTGCTTTTACTCTTTGAGCTTAAAAGTACCGTTTCCCTACAAGATCGCGATAGCACCCCCTTGAGAATATTTTATTATAGCATGTTCTCAAACGATTTTCCAAAGAATAAACATTTTTGAGTGCGACACTGAAAATGTTCATTTGTTTTTCACATTTATTGTTCGTTTTCTATGAAATACGATATACCTTTCCGATAACTCACGGAAAATGAAATGGAAAACTTACGGGCATTGACATTCTTTTACAAAACGTAAGTCAATACCACCAAGAGTATAAAGAAAATATCCCTTGCTCATTCATAAACATATGTAGATCGTTTATTTTTTATATATTCGCAAACGGTAATAAAACAAGGCATTTCCCGGAAAACATGAACGACATACTAACGAGAACAACGGCGTCTATCTCATACATTTGAAAAGCCATAACTCTTCCCCAATGCATTCATAGTTTTATTTGCATCCGCCCATAATCGTAATGTTTAACGGTTTGAAATAAAAAGAGACACTTACGATTAACTGGGGTATTCCAGTTAAATCTGGTTTGGTTTGGATTTATTCCAATGTTTGTTTTCATAATAGACCCAATGTTGTGTTTTGTGGACAGCAAATGCTAAACATAGTATATTAACGATATTTTTTAGAATTGAGACGGAATAGCTATTCTAAACCATTCGACACGCTTCCGTGCCAAATCGAATATTAATCAATGTTATCAAAGAAGTCCTCCAAACGCTGTTTACCAATCCAAAACCCAATTTTTAATTGAGTGTTTCCAAATAGACAACCGCTATAATTCCGACGGCTATTTGCTGTCGGGGTCTAAGCAAACCAGGTAAGCGAAAATGTGTCATTTTTTGTGTCAGTTCGGAAATCTGTCGAATGGTTGTGAATTAACTATGCTGACCTAGAAAAGATGATTCACTCCTCACAGTTCCTCCTCCTTCCTTTCAGATTGTAATTTAGGAACTGTTCTATACATAATTTCATTCTGATACCTCTTTAGTTATTCGTAAATGTGTTTGTAACACGGCAAGTAATATTGAAACATAATTCGCTACAAAATAAAGGTATCAAAAATATTGTTGACGGACGATTTGAAAAGTCGATTACAGAGTCCAGCCTTCTACAATACCGACCTGCTAATAACCTACCATTAGGTTAGATTAGCTATGTGAATGAATGAAATAAGCATGTTGGGAAAATTGTGTCACATTCCATTTCTTGCAGTCAAGTGATTTATGGATTTTTTGCTTGGATTAGAACAATCACTATAATGTACATAATTATTCTAGTACGTATTTATTTTGATGCAAAAATGATGGCGGTTGATGAAAAAAGCACTACATGGTGAATTGGTGTTTAATAATAATAATAGATCATTTATTTCAGATTCATCCTAAGATTACATCCATATTTGTTAGTAAAATTGAGAGCTTGCTAATCACAAGTATCCTCAAAATACTTAGAAAATAATGACTTGTTTTTGGTGAATGAACACTTTCTTAATCCGTGCTGACAAAAGAATAGCGTGATATGAATCGATAAACAAAGAAAAACTGAAAATACACAAGATGTTAAAAATAATGACGATGAGAAGTTAATTAATACGATTAAAAACAAAACAAAACCGACATTTTCTACTATCAACAACAACTCCGTTATCAAAGAACTGAATCATACTAAAGCCACACAAGAAAATTGCATTCAAGTTGAAAGACCGTAAATAAAGGATGACGACTTTATCTCATTATGTTGTCAGACAATAAATTAAAAAATGAACATAATTCAGCGGTAAAGCTCTGTATAAAGTGACGTTGCTGTTGAGCAGAAAATTATTTATCTCAGCTGTGAAGAACGAAATAGGGATGATAAAGGTAAACTTGATGCAAAGGAAACCACAACAGCGGAAAGAAGATTATTGCACCGTTCAGTTTGGTGCTAGTTTTTAAGTATGCTAAAGGTTTTAATTTAGTGATGGTAAGTAAACCTGATGTTGATGAGTCAATCAATGCAATGATGGGGCAATGAAGAATTTGTAAAAAACACCAATAAAGAATGTTTAAATTTTTGTTTCCTAAGAAAGCAGTGAACAGTCACAGAGTAATAACTGTCAAGTCTAGAGCGTTTTTTGACGAAACCACTCTTCCAGAAAATTGTAACTTAAGCGAAAAAAGAAATCTGAATGCAACGGTGAAGGTCTATCGGCAGGCATGTCTTAGGGCCAAAAATTCGAAGACATGTGACATTTACCAAACCACACTGGGCACGCGTAGTGGATTACGGCCCATTCTCTCTCACCGAGAGGAGACCTGTGTCCTAGCAGTATGGAAACGTTATAGGCTGATTATGCTTCTGCTACTCGATTATCTAATGTTTTGTTAACTGTCAGATCAAAGGACGATAAGGTCGCTTCAATTGTGTCCAACTCTTAAAACCTCTCTGTCCTAAATAGCTTTGACAAAATTGTGACAATAAAAATTCAACAAAGCTTTGGACTGACAAATCGAATAACAGTACAGCCATCTGTCCCATATTCAGCAACTCGAAACTCAAAGAATTTCCTGTTTTATATTGAAAACTCCGATCCCTGAAGCCAGGATTCTCGCTACTAAATAATGACGTCACAGCAGCGTATCGTTAGTATGGACAAAGCTCGATGCAACTCGAGCTACATTCAGCTTTGAGACAAATGTGATCAATCCGTCAAAGGGTTTTGCATGTGTGTTATATTTATACGTCTGTCCGTTTATATGTCATTCTATGTGACCAGCTTTGAATTGTGAATACTGGTTTGTAGATCAAGATGGAGTTGATATTATCGTGACTACAGTAAAATTCTCTATTGATGTACGATTTCGAATTGTGTAATACATAGTTTTGCTAGAGGCCACAATAAACCATTGTAAATCGCAATGACTTAAGAATTCTTCCTTTGTTTCTTGAATAATGATGACTCATTTAAACCTTTTTTTTAATTCTCCGATGCAAATTAAAATGCGAAGTAGGTAAAGAATAGAGAAAAATAATCTAACAGAAAGATCAACCTGTCACTACACAGACAAAAAGACGAAAAGAAACTGCTGAAAAGTTACAAAACAAAATCTAAAAACGCAAACAAAAATCAGTTCTACCGTAAACATGTCAGCATATCTATCAAAAGTCTTTAAGTAAACACCTTGTGTGTTGCCGCCCACAGTTCTGACGTCATCTTTTCTTTTTTTATGTTTTATACTGCGCCCTGAGGCGCTTTTTATATTTAGGTCAATTGCTCTGTATGTGTGATTAGGCTTGAAAATAATAGATAGGTCTAGAATTCTAGTTGAACCGTGACGTGTTCAATTATGTAAATGTGTGGAAGCTAAAGCTGTAAGCAGACTTGAGTTAATACTGTCTGTAGATAGACCATCATTCTACGAAAGAAAATTGCATCCGGAACCGCATACAACCTAAAAACGGCATCAATAAGCAATGTCGCCACCTACGGAAGTGATTTCATAGAGACATACAAACCAGAAACTGCTTTGCCGCTACGGATTGCGATTGTGGTCGCATTTGGAATTGTACGTTTACAATTGCATCATGGTAAACAATGATAAATAATGAAAAATCTGTTTTGCCATGGCAAAAGTGTTTTAACACATGACAAAACTGTTTTTTCTACACCAAACAAAATTGTTTTGACTCTTGTGTGCCGATTGTCTAAACGTCTGTAATTACACGTTGATGAAAACATGAATGGGTAGTAGTATCAAAAGAAGTCATGACAAAATAAGCTGACAGCATTAAAAGTTCTGGTATTTTTATAGCGATAAGCCCCTAATCCTTAAATTGTTACGCAAAGGCTTGGTTTACTAGAGTTTTGGGATTTTGAGATGACAAGATAAAACGAAAAACATTTCAGTGTCTGTCCGGAAAACAAGTTGATGTTTTTGTGAAAATAAAGTTACAGCACATTGTATAGAATGTCGGAGGTGTTGAATGTAAGAGTGCTGACAAACTTTTACTCAATAATACCGTTATATGTATTAGTTTCTTAACAATTTACGAAACAAATCAATAGTTAAGATAGTAAGTAATTAAATTGGCTGTTTAAAATCAGATCATCCAAAAACAACATAATAAACTAGTTATTTTCTTATTGCCCCATCTCAAAAATCCATCCCGTATACGGCTGAGTAATCCATCCCATATACGGCTGAGTATACGGGATGGATTTTTGAGATGGGGCAGTAAGAAATCAATTAGTTTTTTCTTGAGATTTGTGGTTTTTCTAGTAGTGTAACATCAGTTGGTACAAAAGAGACTTTTATTCCTTAGCTATAGGTACAAAATTGCATCGCGTAACATCATAAAAATAAAACGCGAGAATTGACGTTTTTCTAGCGTATGCATATATGTAGCAATTATTAAACAAGTTAAAGACGAACGTTCCTGAGAACCTTTTCCTGTTGCTACCTACACCGACGGTTAAGACATCCGCGCTTACTGCCCCTCTGGAAAATCCAATCTGTATAAGTGCTAATAGCATGCAAATGCTGTGGTCGCTATAATGGTGTGGTAAACTAACTAATCACTAAGCATTAAGCCGACAAGCTTTGACATTTAGTGCGTCGTTAATGCAGTTGTATGCCAAACGCATTGGTAACTGGATTCAATCTATTGGTACTAAACACTACAAGTACCATAAGTTTGGGATAAGATGAGACTTTGAAATAGGGTTACAGATACACATAACATAACAACATGCCTGTATTTTTCGAATGATTAGGCATCGCGGGTTAGACTGAGGTATATAATATAATACACCATAATACACTCACATTTTGCCAGTTAAGTTCACGTCCCATGTAATACTGGGCAATACTTTTTTTTTTTAAACGTTGCCCCACACTGGGAATTTCTCCTGTATCGTGGGTGCGTTTACAAACATTTAAACTCACATGCACAAACAGCCAGACCCGGAACAGCTACTTTTAGGCCATAGAAATATTTGTTCCGTGTGGGAATCGAACCCGCGACACGCAGCGCAGCAGTCAATCGCTTAACCACTGCGCCAACCGTGCCGTCAAAATCGATCCTAAGCCATCAACCGGGCACAAATCTACCCGGCTTTTAATCGAGAAATTTTTGACGGCAAAACCCAATAACACTGCCTGACCTGAGAATCGAACCCACGACCTCATGCTGAGTAGTGGCGCTTTCGATCACTAGACCAACGAGACAAGGTTGTTATTATTTGTCCAGCACATATGACACAAAAAAAATCACTAACAAATTGCAGGTTTCAACACAACGCCACAAACTACATGTAGGTACGAAAATGTTAGCTCATGCATAGTTAGCTGTTAGTCACGATACGAGTACATGTAACTTTATATCTTTTTAAAATGTGAAGATCCATTGTAAAACCGAGCTCCCTACAAACTGCAGCGAATATCATAAAATCATCTGTGAAAACCCAGTATACGTAATAATATAGTCTTTGTAAAATGAAAATCTTAAACCAATCCCTTTCTTTGTGCACTATCGCTGGCTTAGAACCAAGGTTCACTCGCAAGGTCGGATATTACCTTTCATGTATATTACACACCCGGTCTTATTAGAAAATGTAGAATTTTATGTTCTTAGGTATTGGACTGAGAAAGTTGTGATATAAGAAGAGTCTTAGTACCTACAAGTAGGTAATATTACTGTGTAACTCTAAATTAGAAACCTTTTTTACAAAAAAAAAAACAACCGACTTCCAAGAAAAAACACTACAAAGAGAAAAATAACTTTAATTTCGGAAGTCGGTGTCGCTGGTTATGTTGTGTAATTACGTAAACAATACATACATAAGCGATAGCTGCAATAGCCGTGATTTGCTGGCATTTATTGAAGAGTTCCGTTGTCTGTCTCCGAAACTCGTCATCAGATCTTGTCGAAATTTCAATGGGGCTATTTGGGAAGTATACCCTTTCCAACAAAAAATAATTTATCAAATCGGTTGGCAAGAGACGGAGTTATGTGCGAGCAAAAAAAAAATACAAACATCCGAATTGAGAACCTCCTCCTTTTTTAGAAGTCGATTAAAAATTTAGAATATACCAAGGGTCAAGTTAGATTGATTAGTAGGTAACCTTTAAAGGGTTTCGGCTTTTTGGTTTCATCGCAATCGCGTAAGAAAAAAGATTGTTAAGAAAGCCAGACAAAAAGACATAACATGACAAAGAAATAACAAAGGAATAATAAGATTGATTTTACTTTTGTAATGTGCTTTAAAATCCAGCTGATCTATTCTGTTAAAATCTCACCGTAAAAACTTAGAAGTGAGCTTGAAGTGAGCTGTCAATAGTGTCCCAATTCCTAGCATCAGATGGAATAACAGCTCACTTCACGGAGACTTCGCCTGAGTTTTCACGACGAGTTTTTTACGAAATCGAATCGACCTTCTGATGTTAACATTTAAATCCTGTACAATAACACAAACAAAGACTATGTAACATTTAAACACGCAACACTTCATGAAGATTAACAACTGTGAACAGTAGAATTCCTAGAAAATATATACACTGTAAGTACTTTTGTTACCACGTCAAAGAACTTGCAATTTATGGAAACATACACAAAGGGCTACGAATCTCCTTGATCTAAATAAAAAGAAAACGCAGAATAAATTTACTAGAAGAGGTACAGCGAAAAAAATATAACACCTACTTTTCCTACAATCGCTTGGATTCGACAACACAGTGGTACCTACACTCCATCGGGAAAATCAAACAGATTGATCGATCGAATCTGTGCGGGCAGATTTGAAACAGTCTAAAATGATTGAGTGTCAGCCAGGGTAATGCTAATATTTCCGTAGTATTTCTACTATAAAAATTATAAACGACAAACAAAGAAAACTCTATCGGATAAGATAGATAGATTTACTTTCTCTATTGTAAAGCATTCCTATTAGCAGAAAATACGAAAAGTGCCATACGAACTTTTACTCCTTTAGAGATTGAATTTTGAAAAATGCTTCCCTAGCATGCTTAAAGGGCTTTGAATTTGGCTTACGTCCCTGTCCGAATTTATTCAGACTGATTATTTCAAACATCTATGCAACAAGATGTACGGTCAGCAACAAAAGTCGGTTAACACTTCAGTAGTTTAAATCTTAATTATTGAGCAAAATATTCTTAAAAAACATGTAGTAATAGAATATTTATGAATAATTAACTCTTTTTTATTACATGAAATAGTGAAAACCAATGTAACGCATCATTTTGTATCAATTTAGATGATTTGTAAAAGTAACAGAGTTAATTGACTTTTGTTGCTGACAGTACCTACGCAAGTTAAAAAAATTGATGTCACGTGATCAACTTTGAACGATAACGTCTCGGAAACGTGACGCTTGACAGTGTATGGTCCTAGTGTGTTTTCTGTTTGAATTGATCGCAGCTATTGATTTATAAAGGCTTCATGCGTGGTCGCCATTTTGAAAAAAAAACGGCTGACAGTAGGTTTACCAGGCTCCATATAGAAATCTTCAATCCCCTTTCATGCTTCAAGAAAGACCTAGTCGTTTAGGCGGAGCGTTGTCTCTCTGTGAATTAATGAATTTAAGGTTTCGACCTTATTGCCATTCGGTGCACTCGTGAAATGCAACAACTGTAGGTACTACGATATTATGCTCGTGAAAATTGTCAGGTAGATACTTATATACTTTAATTAAACCCAGTCTTGGTCCACGTTTCATTTCAGAGTGACACAAGTTGTTGCCTTGATTAAAAATTCTACAAAATGTTTTAATTTTGCAAACTGCTTCAGTTTCCCAATTAAGATTTGCTACGCTTTGACTTATTAATTAAGTGAACTATGCTTTGATATCTGAAAAAGAAACTTTCAACGCTAATGGCAGTATCATTAACGCTAAATTATCAATACACAAGATATCATTCAAAGTAACACTGTAGTTTTGAAACGACTCACTTTTGAAGACCACCTCAAAGAAATCATCAACATCAATTTAAACTCAATTTCTTTGGTTTCTAATTTATACTTTAGACTGTACCTATTTTAAAGATGACTATTCATATATATATATATATATATATTTATTTTGTATTCATCGCAAAAACCTGAAGGCCAATTTCGGAAATTAAAACGTTCAAAATGTAGTCGCAGTCTCATCTCAGCGATGATCAATGTCAAAAACTTGTGACACAGATTGATAGATTGAGACTGGAATTGGAATGCAAACGTTCTTAAAAATACGGGAATTCCCCCTTTCATATTTTAATGAAAGATGGTTTGAATAGAATAGAATACTCTTTATAATTGTACACCATACATATTACAGAACATAAACATATAACATTTTACAAAGGCTGACACAATGGGTGGTCTTATCGCTAAGAATCGCTCTTAGCGATAAGACATTGTGTCACTGTCATTTTTTTATACAACTTTTGGATGGATTAAAATTAAGGAGAGACCAATATGTACTGTGGTGTACCGTTTACATTATACAATTAATATATACTTAAAGTATATTTTACTAATCTAAATAAATGGATGGTTTTTATATGAAGGCAGTTGAAGGGAATATTGTGTCACATTTCCTTAAATCTCAAACATCACAATATATCTCCTGACGTCATCGATACGAGAAACGATGTCACCAAAATAGTTCTGACCCCTGAACCGAGGTCAAAGGGTCAAGCGGGCACGTCCACGCCAAATTAATTGGGGCATGAATCACGTGATCTAAGTAAATAAAAGTTAAGCAAGTTAATAGCTGTCTTGAGAGGCATCCCTCGGACTACATCCGATGAACAGAATGGGGTCAATAAAATTTTATTGTAGCACGCTGTAGGGAGTGTTTTGTGAATGTGTGGATGAAGTTGTGAACAGAAAAGAGAGCGATTCTGTTAGAGGATTTGCTTGAGAATACTCAGTGTGGTTCTGAATTCAGTGCTTGGATGTTACCGCTCAGTATGTTACGGTTTGAGAGTTTTGTAAAAGAATGCAGTATTTGTTGGCAAGAAACAGATTTACACATTCATAAGTACAAGTGTTTTTTGTGTGATTATTTCTGTTTTTTTTTTAAGTGCATCATTTAAGATTGCCTTAAATATTAGTTTCGGGATATAAAGAGAATTTTCTCACATAAAAAAAATTGAAACTAATGAGCATGATACATATGCTCGTTTATCCTTTTCTCGTCTTTTTATACCACATTTTTTAATTATTTTTATTGACAATGGGCTCACTCTTGACCTCAATCCAGCCCAGAGGCAGAGATGAGATCTACGGTGGAACGAGCTTGCCCAGAAGAAGCCTATTCACTCTCGCCTTGAAGAGATTCGGGTTGTATAAACTCGAGAATGCGAGGAAACGAGAGGTAGCTATTTCCTGAGATTACGTCGCAACGATTCATCATCAGCCTACAGCAGTCAACTACATGAACATGGACATAGGTGTCTCCAATTGCACGCCATGCCGCTCGTAGAGATACTACCAGCCGATCGATTCTGTAAAAATCTCACTGTGAAAAGTTAGGTGAAGTGAGCTTAGAGTGAGCTGTCAATAGTGTCAATCTCTAGCATTAGTTGGAATGGCAGCTCACTCCACGCTGACTTCACCTGAGTTTTCGCGGTGAGATGGTTACAGAATCGCACTGCAGGTACTCAGGCGAAGATTTTCGCTCAACCTAGACGAGGGCGTCCAACGTTACGCTTGACGATTCGCAGTCTCCATTCAAGAAGACGTCTACCCCAACGGTAATCGATTCTACGGCTAATAATAATTGTGACCGGCCATCCGAAAAACAATTAGTTTAAAATGTTTTTCCCTTAATATATCTATGTGTCGGAGTCATTCGTTTGACTATTCGGAACGCTAGCGCCATCTCGTGGCGTTAGACAGAGTCTAGCCTGAGTTCGTGGTGGGAGCGACCGTTACAAAGGACGGTGTAAGCAGAGCTCCGGGGATCATCGAAACATGGGACATCGTACGAACAACATGTGCTGAGAAACTGTCGCGTTCCGTATCGTTAAATGTGTACCTACAGTGTGTGATTCGCTAGTTTGACTAACTTGCTTGTGAATTGTAATCTGATTTGAAATGCAAACCGTTTTTCTATGGTGCTAAAACCAACATTACCCATAGTACGCCCACAGTAATTAAAATTATGCCTGATGCTAACGAGAGACAGACATACCATCTCCGACATCAGAACTGGGATTCGTGTTGGTTTATGCACAAAATGAGAACGCCTATAGTGAAAGTGACCGTTGACATTTTTGAAAAACAAAGTGCAAACATGCGAACGCTTATTAAATAATCGTGTGGATCTGTTCAAGTTGGAACCAGACAAGTCAGATACGGATGTGCGATTATGGTACATGTTGTTTTGGGCATAGGCTGTATGCAGAAATACCTTTGCCGAGTAACGCGACTGTTGCGCCTACCGCCATGTTTGATAAAAAAAAAGACTAACCGGCGTTCGAGTTTGACGTATCCCGTTCCCGTGTTTAGAACACGCGGTAGGAGGCGTGTGCAAACATAACACTGCACAACAGCTGATTTGTGTTTTGCCGAAAATTCACTGCTAGTTGACCACCTTTCAACTTGTTGTGGCCAGGAGTAAGGCCCTCATAATAGTAGCATCAAAGTGACTATCGCAAATAGCTATCAGTGACGTGGAGTGACTTTAAGAATCGAGCCAAGCAGCCCCGCCGCCGTCAGCGAAGCCCTTTGTGTGCTGCAAGTGAGGGAAACCAGGACATCGCAGCCTGGTGCACGAGTAGTGGCAGCTAAGTGGATGGTGGACAACGTGCTGGAAGTCGTGAACGGCGAGTGGACGTCGTACAACTACCCTCAGACACGTTAGAACATAAAGGTGAGCTGTATTGTTTTGTTTACGATTCTGGTGCTGAATACTCGTTAGTAAAAGCGAGTTGTGCAGCCAAATTTAGTGGCAAACGAGTTAATAACGTTGTTGAATTGACTGGTATTGGTCAAACATGTGTATTCAGCACAGAACAAATCATATTTAGTGTTGTGATTAGCGAGCAACAACTTGAGATTTTATTACATTTCTACCCGACATTTACTTGCAAAGTAATATTATGATAATACGTGAAATATTGAACCTAGGCTTTTCGATTAACATGTCTACGACAAAGTTTTTGTTGCGTAAAGCTCTTGTAATAAATTCAGTTTTAATCGGTCAACAACAGAAAGCTAGATTTGATAGAACAAAGGCAGCTATAACAAAATGTTCCGTTGACGATTTCGTGTTATTAGAAAACGAAGAGTGAAATCAGATTAGAAGATCTAAGTAAGATCGGAAGTTCAGAGGTCCGTTTAAAGTAGCGAAAGTTTTGGCGGGTAATCGCTGTACGTTAAAAGCTTTAAATTCTAACCTTACAAGTATGCTCACGATAGGTAAAGAAAGATGCCAGTAGGTCATGTACCAGTCGAAGTAGATAGTGATCACAGTGGTGATGAGCAAGCCTACATTATGGGAAGCACGCGAGTAGGGGTTCTCTATCGGCCGTAGTAAAGTTGACCGTACCAGTAGTCAATACGTAGTCGTAGCCCGGTAGAAATCGGTGTCTCTTGAGGAAACTCAAGTAGTCCGTGGGTACGCGATGGGCGTTTGTCTCTGGCGGAGGTCGTGGTCTAGAGAGACCGTAGTGTGGTGTCACAGGGTGATGCACACGGATCCATACGCTGGATGTGTGAGAGCAATGCGATTGCTGGTTGAAAGTCGACCGTACCAGTAGTCAATACGTAGTCGTAGCCCGGTAGAAATCGGTGTCTCTTGAGGAAACTCAAGTAGTCCGTGGGTGCGCGACGGGCGTTTGTCTCTGGCGGAGGTCGTGGTCTAGAGAGACCGTAGTGTGGTGTCACAGGGTGATGCACACGGATCCATGCGCTGGATGTGTGAGAGCAATGCGATTGCTGGTCGGCTGGAGAGCCGTGGCGTTAGAGTGGTTTACTCGTGTGTGGGTTTCCAGGTGTCTAAGGCTCTTAGTGATAAAAATTATTGTTAATGTGGATAACGATGGTACATGGCTCTGGTTGATGATTTACGCTATGATTAGATAATCAAAATTTGTTTACTTGGCTCTGGTTGATGATTTACGCTATGATTAGATAATCAAAATTTGTTTACATGGCTCTGGTTGATGATTTACGCTATGATTAGATAAGCAAAGTTTGTTTACATTACTCGGGTTGAATCAATACTCAAAAAGCCTTCAACTCTAGGTGTACGTATAAGTACGCTCACATACAAACGATGCCGCTAAGTATGTAGTGTTCCTTTCGATCATGTTCCTAACGAATTAAACCAGAGGTTCTCCACCGAGTTATTAGGTCGCACTGTACGCACTTGTCTGTAGTAGTAACTGCAACTCAGTTGTGAGTTGTTCAGGGGACGATGGGCAGCTGGTGGTGCAGCCCCGGGTCTCAAAGGAGACTATTGTTGTGTTGGTCTAGTAATGACCTGGGAGTCGTAGACTCTATTTGAAGTGATGTGTGTTGGTCGTATCACTTGAAGTGATGACGATATGGTTGGCATGAGTGTCACTAGCTGCTGCGGCAGCCAGGCCATGAGCGTTGTATGTAATCTACGAGTTAGTTGATATAGGTTCTGACCAATTATTACTAAGGCTTATAGGAATCTTTTGTTATCGATGATAGTTTGGATCAGAGTATTACTAACGAATTTGAAGAAAGTCCACTTATAGTTTTGTTGATGAAACAGAGTAGAGATTAAGTTGTGTGTGTTGTGTGGAGTTTTGTGAGAAACCATAAAGTCCAGGAGTGACTTGGCGATTCGATGGGAATGCGCAAATGAATTTGACGAGTTGAGTAACTGGAGGTTACTAGATAGTATGAGACACATGCATCTTAGTTGATTATTTTGATTGTAATCTTGAGATTTGGGAATCAAATAGTGGGTAATGCTCTGAACTCTGCTATTGTTAGTTTGTTCGAGTTTTCATTGTGTTTTGGCCTGTACCAAATGTGGTCAGGAGTGGCCGAGCTATGTGATACTTTGCGGGTATGTTTCTTTACAGATTAGCACACGAGGACGTGTGTATAGCAGGATGGCCGTGTCGGAGTCATTCGTTTGACTATTCGGAACGCTAGCGCCATCTCGTGGCGTTAGACAGAGTCTAGCCTGAGTTCTTGGTGGGAGCGACCGTTACAAAGGACGGTGTAAGCAGAGCTCCGGGGATCATCGAAACATGGGACATCGTACGAACAACATGTGCTGAGAAACTGTCGCGTTCCGTATCGTTAAATGTGTACCTACAGTGTGTGATTCGCTAGTTTGACTAACTTGCTTGTGAATTGTAATCTGATTTGAAATGCAAACCGTTTTTCTATGGTGCTAAAACCAACATTACCCATAGTACGCCCACAGTAATTAAAATATGCCTGATGCTAACGAGAGACAGACATACCATCTCCGACATATGTATTGATCGGTAGCTTTACTGCATATTTTTTAGGCGCCCTACTTTGCTTTGTATTGGATTCGGTGTATAATTTCGATAAATTAGACTTAATTTTATTTGTCATAGTCACGCGAATTTCACATAATAAGCTAAGTTTGGACTGTTATATATAACATTGAAAAATAATATATGAAAATATTCGTTTGAAATAGTAAATTAGGATTAAGAATTAATATAGTTCCTTATTTAATAATAATAAAAGTTTATTGACCATAAGTTTAGGTTACAGTACACCGGTAATACATATTTACATAGCATATGGCACACTCACTTACGTTCAATTACACTAAGTTAGAACTTATCTATAACAAATAGCAAGGGCAGTAGAAGAAGAAGAAAAAAGCATCACCTCTGTACCTATTTTTTCTGTTCTGTTTTTCAATGTCTGTTTATATGTGTGTAAAATAAATAAATAAGAGTTAAATTATAATAATGCTATCACAAGTAAAGCAGTGGTTCACATACTTGATAAAATTTATAAATGCCCAATGACGGTATACAGTATACAGTATTCAATTTAGAGATTGATTATTAAATTACATATTCATTCCTTCGATTTACAATCGAAAATAACGTAAACCTTTTTCCAAACGCGTTGACGTTATTTTATTCATTTACAAACCTATTGTCTGTTTTTTTTTTGTTATAACACAATTGGTGCCCGCTTCCATTTTGTGCATCGAATCTCCATTTTAATTATAACCTTTGTTTCTTCTTTAGTTATGTCGTACCTTTATTCACTGTAAAAATATTCATGAAATTGTGAGAGCGACGAAAAATATTCATAATACTTATTATAAAGTCATGTTTCATCGTTATTCTAGAACCCCATGGCTCAATTGGCCACTTAATTTTTTGTACGAACAGCTTCGAACAACCTCATTTCATCGTCGTAAAATCCACATTCATAAAGTCAAGTAGGTACTTCAATGTATATTGCAAAGTATCGATAAATCAAAAGATATCGACATTCAACGCTTTTATTAAGATAAAAACATACCTACATAATACATCAATATGTGAGTGGCTACACCTAATATCAACAACACGGACCATACTATAAAATACCTCCTACGCTGTTTGAATTCAGAATGAAGTTGTTTTTTTTTTTTCGACAGTGCGAAAACCCTCGACCTCCTTGAAGTATGACTTCATTTTTAAGGGTCACAAATTTTATAGCTTCAAATACATCTCCATTTTTGAACTGGAATTTAGGTCCGTGAGAAATGTGGCTGGATTTTTTTCGTTGATTGGAATCTGTGATCGGAATTGCGTAGCCTGATGGACTTGTAGATTGATGGTTTGTCGATAAATGGTTTGGACAATCCTAAAAAAAACCGGCCAAGTGCGAGTCGGACTCGCACATGAAGGGTTCCGTACCATTATCTATACATAAAAATCACGTCTGTTGTACGGTAGCCCCCCTTAAATATTTATTTTATTTTAATTTTATTATTTAATATTAAAGTAAAAATACAACTGAGTATTTTGTGAATATTTCAAGTGTATCGAGCAAAAAAGGGCAAAAAAATCGCGTTTGTTGTATGGGAGCCCCCCTTAAATATTTATTTTATTTTGTTTTTAGTAATTGTTGTTATAGCAGCAACAGAAATACCTACATAATTTGTGAAAATTTCAACTGTCTAGCTATCGCGGTTCTTGAGATACAACCTGGTGACACACATACGGACGGATGTTTGTCCGTCGGAACAGTACAGTCCGTACGGACAGACAGCGAAGTCTTAGTAATAGGGACCCGTTTTAGACCTTTGGGTACGGAACCCTAATAAAAAAAAATGAATCAAAGATTCGAAAAGTCCTACCAATTTTCTCGTGGGAAAATAGACAGCGGGCACCTTATAAAAGCAATTAGGTACGCACTTGGAATACAATACAATCCACTATTCAACAATATTCGCAATCATATCATCTGCCTAGCCTTTTTCCCAACTATGTTGGGGTCGGCTTCCAGTCTAACCGGATGCAGCTGAATACCAGTATTTTACATGGAGCGACTGCCTATCTGACCTCCACAACCCAGTTACTGGGTAATACGATACCACTTGGTAAGACTGGTTGTCAGACTTTCGGGCTTCTGACTACCCGTAACGACTGTCAAAGATCCACGAATGACAGCCGGGACCAACGGCTTAACGTGCTTTCCGAGGCACGGAGGGGTCACGGTATGTAAAGATGGTCACCCATCCACAGACCAACCGCGGCAAGCGTAGCTTAACCTGACCGATCGACCTGTGCGGCTGTTATTATTTAGCCACGGGCCCCTTTATATATATTCGCAATCCATATAATATTCCAGATAATATTCGCAATCCATAACCCTATTTTCAATACACACACACATCATACATACATACATTACTCACTTACTTATTTCATACATTATTTTTTTTATTTTATTATTTTTGTATTTTGTGTTTCACGAACTGTGTCCAAATAAACTTTTTTCTTTCTTTCTTTCTTTCTTTCTTTCAATAAAAAAAATAATTTCTTAACACGCACAAATCGGCAAAAAGCCCACAAAATAAAAGGAATGACCCAAAACAATTGCTCACTTGAGCAAATAGAGATGGACAGTGGGTTGTTATACTTGACAGATAACGATACCGGCTCCCCTGACCGATGATCTCGGGGGGAAACCTCTATAATACCTATTTATGCCTACCGGACCACGATGTGACGAGGGGTAAATAGCATTTATTTACTATTCTCTAAGGATTGTTGAGTTATTATTTTGTTAATAGACGAAATTAATAACATGAAGGTAATGTCTTTAAAAACTGATAGCACTTAAATAACTTGGAAATTACCAAAAGCTTATCACTTTGTTTTATCCTACCTACGCGGTCGTAAATCTTTTGTATCTTTGATCAAAACGATGAGAGGAAACGTTGATTGAAGTCTATTTTTAGTTTCCGAACCAGATGAGAAACTGGGTAAGTATACTCTTGAGACTGTAAGGGTCAAAACCAATAACCGGTAAAGCCTTTAACGTCCTTCAAATTCCAAGACACCAAATTAATCTCCAGTTATAAGCTTGTTAAAATAAATTTTACAATTTCCAGAACGTTCCACAGTTTCAAGAACAAAGTGAAAAATTCTTAAAAGTCGATTACATTGCAGAATTCTGTGAACCTACTGTTTATTTGATATTTAGCTATTCTTGGAGATATTGAATAATTCAATCAAACGAACTAAACCCATTACGATCAATCAGTTTAGATTGACACAGTAATTAGTACGTTAGTGGCAGACAATGATGGCGCAGAATACTAATGATATCCCATTAGTCCAATTAATGGGCGTTTGTTTTTTACGTTTGAATCTATACTATGAGTCAGGATTATGATTATGAATCCTAATAATATTATAAACGTGAAAGTTTGTATAGATGTATGTTTGTTACTCTTTCACGCAAAAACTACGGAACGGATTTGGATGAAATTTGGCACACAGATGTTTTATAATCAGGATTAACATATCCCGATATTCACACGGGATTAAAACTTATGCGGGTGAAACCGCGGGGCGCAGCTAGTCGTAAATAATAAAAAGTAGTACATGCAAAGTGGAGACAACATCATCATATGCCTAGCCTTTTCCCAACTATGTTGGGGTCGGATTCCAGACTAGCCGGATGCAGCTGAGTATCAGTATTTTACATAGACCGACTGCCTATCTGACCTCCACAACCCAGTTACTGGGTATTCGATACCCTTTGGTAAGACTGGTTGTCAGACATTCGGGCTTCTGACTACCCGTAACGACTGTCAAAGATCCACGAATGACAGCCGGGACCAACGGGTTAAAGTGCTTTCTGACGCACGGAGAGGTCCCATCCACGGACCAATCGCGGCAAGCAATTATATTCCTGATCGATCGACCCATGCGGTTCTTATTACTTAGCCACGAGGCTTTTTATCTATACATAATATATTATTATAAATTAAAGTCGCTTCTCGTGTCTGTATGTACGATCGCGTTGTTCTTCTAAACTATGCAACGGATTTTGTCGTGGTTTTCATCATCATTTAGAATATTTATTCCGGAAAGTAATACATTAATGTTGAACTCAGATATAAAAACGAAATCTCGGTGTTCTGTCAAGTCGTAAAACTCGTGCGAAGCAGGGGCAGGTCGCTAGTAGGTAATAATAAGTCCTTACCTATAGATCGTCTAATTTAACCTAATTTTACCTCTGATAGCAGCTACCCAACAAAAAAACAACCTTATTGTGACATGAATAAAAATCACTGTGATCTTGACACTGACTTGACTCTTGACTGGTCAGTGGCCACAACCCAACAGAAACCATTTTTTTTTTTTGGATGGGATATCATCAAATGACCCCTCCCGCTCTGGGTGGAGCGGAAGGGAGTGTCAGACTCTTACTGACTCGTACCAGGGCAGCGGTAACCCTTTCGGACGATCCCGCTACCCTGGCAGGACCCAATAGCAACCTTGTAGTAACGAATATAAAGATAAGTTTGATTTTTACAGTGTTGCAAAATCAGAGGTAAAGTAACGATGAAAAGACTAGGATCTTGATTCTATCCAAAATTGTCGACGCTAATGACTCTGTGCGCGACGACGATGTAAAGGGCGGTAGGGTCCTCGGTGTCCGTGGGGGTTAGGGGGGGTTAGTTTGGGGGTTGAAATTAGATGATCGTAAAAACAGTGGAGGACTACTGTTTTTACGTTCTAATACCTTTTAATTGTTGATAAAAAACCTTATTATACTACGCAAGCAGTGGTGGCGGTGGTGGTGGGTAATTTTTTGGTTGTGTGTTAATTAAATCTGGAACTATGGATCATTTCATGCAGCAATGACGTTTTAATAAACGGAAATCCCAAAATATGCTCGTTATTGAAACCGTAAACAAACATTATCATAATATCATGAACTCATCATACCTTTGATGGCGGCGTTAATAATGAAACTCGATACGCGGCATGTTGCAGGAATAATTGCTTTTTAATTGGCGAAATGACTAGCAAAATAAATACAATTTTAAATAATCTTTTGCGACTCTTTTGCTCCTCGGGAAAATTATTTATTATTGTTGGTTAATATGTATTTCTTCGCATGGGTAAAGAATTTGAGTATTGCTAACCTACTAATAATAGAAAGAGGTACAATTTTTGAGTTTGTACGTAGGTACAGTCACGAGCAAAAGTATGTATACACTCGGCTTTATTCAAAAACGATTTACTCCTTTATTTTTAAATGAAATTATATGTTGTTACGAACATAGCATTTTCGAACCCATAGGTTTCTGTAATGTGTCGTATTTCAACGTTGCATACGTTATTTCATGAAAAAATCGTAATTGAAAGTTGCCAAGTATCGACTATTGGTGCTCGTGACTGTACACATAAACTCAAAAATTACACCTCTTTCTTCTTCCTACCTATCTTCGGATTTACTGATCCGCACCCTAATTGCGTAACAAACGATCAATCGGAATCGGTTTCATTTTGACAGTTCAACAACATTCATTGCGTTTTTTACGTGTTGAGCAGACCAATTTTGCGAACTTATGAAGCAATGGGTTAGCAATTTGCTTCAAAATGATTCAGATTATGATTGATCATGTGTTACGCAATTAGGGTGCCGATTCCAAAACTTCTTTATCTTTTATTTATTTTTTTAATTTATCAGCCGGTCAATACACTTGGGTGCAAGTATTGAAGTTTTGAATGAGAAAGCTGATATTTTTTTTGGGATTACAATGCGTTTCAAAAAACTGTCTCCATGGAACCAACATCGTAATCGCGAAAATTTAATTCATTTTTTTTTAGTTAGACGCTCCTACCATTTGTTTATATTTACCAATATTTACAACACATCAAACTTAAGTAAGTAGCTTTGCACACTTAATAGGCTGATAATGTGGAACTTGTTTTGTGCCTACAGAAAAAGAGAGATAAAAAAAACTTGCGTTCGAAGATACAACGAAGAGAAATAAAGAGCGAATAAAAAGTTATATAAAAACGATGTTAACTACCCTCTTTTTACCTAAAGCGCAACTTATAGGTACTCGTAGTTCTTAAGTAGGTAAGGTAAAAGAAAAGAGTGCAAGATAAAACGAGGTTTCATGTCGAAGATTTTACTAAGCAGAAGTTTCGCTTGAAAGTACCTACTTATGTTCTAATAAAACCTACAAGTACTTACCTAATTAACTGTAGGAATCAAGTTTGTTTACTTGTTTTGAGCTTAGAGCTGAATAGAAGTTTTAAAAGGGTGATAAATTGATGAAATATGACAGAGCCTATTATTCTGATCAGAATTATAAACCTCATCTTTATAATACACTAGCTGCGCACCGCGGTTTCACCCGCATAAGTTTCGATCCCGTGGGAATATCGGAATAAAAAGTATCCTATATGATAATCCTGGTTATAAACCATCTGTGTGCCAAATTTTAAAAAGTCTCTTCAAGGCGAGAGTGAATAGGCTTCTTCTGGGCAAGCTCGTTCCACCGTAGATCTCATCCCTGCCTCTAGGCTGGATTGAGGTCAAGAGTGAGCCCATTGTCAATAAAAAAAAAATCCGTTCAGTATTTTTGGCGTGAAAGAGTAACAAACATCCATCCATCCATCTATACAAACTTTCACGTTTATAATATTAGTAGGATACTCGTACATACATAAACTCACTTTTTTTTTCCATGGGGCAGAAATGATAGAATTTAATCTGCTACGATCCTTAGACACTCTTTTTGCTTCGTTTACGTTCATACATCTGAGGGACAATTCCCGTAATTTTAAGAACGTTCACAGTCTGATCTCAGTCTCAATCTGTCAAAAATACCTCTAATTTTCCTATATTTTGACAAGTTTTTCACATTTGTTTGTCGTTGAGATGAGACTGCGACTAGATTTTGAACGTTTTAAATTACGAGAATTGGCCTTCTGGTCATACACGCACGTCGGTTGTGAATACTACGCAAATACTACTGTTGTTGTTTGTGACCTTCCCAAATAACAATACTGATCATCTTTATAATAATTCATGAATATCAAGATTACACGGTAGGCATTAGTGTTCGAAAGTGAACCGTGTATTATCGAATAATCGAAGCCACAAAAGGTCTCTTGGAAACCCCGCAAGTAAAATAGGATGCTACATTTTAGGGCCCACGCCACTAAAAGCCATTTGATCCACACACAATAGATACCTTTCTACCCGAAACGGTAACAAACAAAGTACTACTTCAACTAATAATTATATCAGGTACCTGAACAACGGTAACAACTGAAGTTCGAGAAAGTTCTAATTGATGATATCATTACTAGTTAAGGAAACTTTGAGGTACATTTAACTTTTTACTCAATTAAGTATAGCATTACGTACGAGGTGAGCCCTAAAATAGATCTTTTGATTTAAAATGAAAGTGTATTTTCTTAACTTTGTAACAGGTTAGCAGAAGGAAGGAGGCAGGGTGCAGGTAAGGGAAGTTGAATTCATTAAGTTATTTGCAGAAACAATGACGTAGGTTACGGAGGTTTTTTTTAATCAAGCTTGAAGTCTTTATTTCACATTTTAGTTTATTATTACTTTCTAGAACAGCAGACTGGTCTTTTAACCCTTTGTAACATGGACCCATGCGAGACACAAGGGCTTTTTAATTCTTTCTGTAATTACGGAATTCAACGTTCAAGCATTTTAGAATTTTTAAATGACAAAGTGTAAAATTATGAATTTAGCAAATATTTACTGTAATATTTATAATAAGATTATAGGACAATTTAATTTATAATTTATTGTTTAAATTAAATTTTTAGTTTATGTGAAAATTTAATAATGTTTTTAGCTTTATTTAAATACCTATGAATGACTTTTCTTACCTTTATATTGTATGCCACAAAGGCCGAACATGACGGAGCTTTTTTTATGAACATCCTGCATGTCTTGTATGTACTCGTATACTCATGTTTCTACAAATAAATAAATCAAATCAACCGGTTAAAAACGAGTCTGGAATTTGACAATGGAAATAACTAACTCGTACATATTGGCAAAGATAGAACCTAAGTTCTAACAAACATAGAAAAGTGGAGCTTAGAAATTTAGGGTCAAAACACCCAGCCTCCAAACAACAAGAAACAAAAGAAGATTTACAGAATAAACTAGTATAAATAATACTGCCTCCAGAACTTGCAATCCTATCTTGCAAATCACGTCAACTCTAACAATCTAATCAAACGGCCTATCAACACCGATTTTATTGTCCCCTAATAAAATAGAAACTGCAAATCACATCAGACTGAAGTAATGAAAAAAGACACATCTGCCAAGCTTGTTTTATTTGAAACGAGAAGCTTGGTGCAATATAATGCCATATAAAACACGTTTTATAACTGAGTTTATCGTATTCCTAAGGGCTTATGCAGATAGGTGCGATTTGCCGTTTTGGATGCAAACCGTCTGAATTTGACCAAAAGCGTGACTAACGGTAGGTACGTAAATACTGCTGGACAAATGATTAAAGACGAAGAGTTTTTGTTTTGGTGTGTGAAAGCCAATTTGAATGTGTTTTTGCTGTCGTACAGTTAGAAAAGTTCCTGAATATCATTCAGGAACTTTTCCATTTGTGTAAATTCAAGTTCAAGAAGTAATAATGAAAAGACAATCAATATTTTATTTACATATGCAAATTTAATAAACAATATTGGATATTTTATATCGCGAGTCGCAAGTCGCACCGAAAGAATCGCTCGAAGTCGCCCCCATCTGGACGAATCCTAAAACGGTAAAGATGGAACACGAAGCGTGATCGTGAGGACCTATCATGTTTGCTTACGACCGCTAAAAGTACTAAGGCTCACTTCCGTCTCCTCTAAAAGGAATTGTAATAAGAATAATGTTTTATTCGCCATTTTACGTACCGGATGGAAACGACAGATTTTAGTGGCTATTATTGAATGAACGACTTCATTCGTGACCATTTATTTATGTTGGTTGGATGTACTGTCAAGTCAATGTTGGTATCGTGCCGTGAATTTTTTTATTAACTTAAATGCGAATGATGCAGTAGTGTTAACAGTATCTTGTATCTTGTTAGATCTTCTTCTTCGTCGTCGTATCAATACTTCCCTTTATTAATTTTATAGAAGTTTCAACTAGAATTCGGCCACTTCAACAGCATTAGCGTTGGCCTCGCAAAGGTCATCCATAGTGCAGGTGGTTTTTGCACAGAGGGCATGACAAGAGGTGAGTCTTTTGTGACGTGGCTCCACAGTATCAATGTGGCTCATCGGAGTAACCCCCACCTTACTAAGTATTGTACTTGTACCTGCAGCGACCCAATCATTTAAGAGATGTCCAGATGAGCCATGGTAGTTGCTGGCCCGCTGGCATAGGTAAGGTATTTACAAAATAGTATTTTTCTTAACATAAACTTATTTGAGACCCATTATCAGGCTACTATAGTTCATAATTTTACAAAACAATAAAGTTTTCGTCAATATAATTTCATGTCAACGCTGATTATCGACTTGCCGACCAAGGGACTCAAAACGATGAAGGAAAACATCGTGAGTTAACCGGCATGTCCTAGAACCACATATTCGAAGACATGTGACATCCACCAACCCGCACTGGGCCCGCGTGGTGGATTATGGCCCACTCCCTCTCATAGAGAGGAGGCCTGTGTCCCAGCAGTGGGAACATTATAGACTGATTATGTATGACCAAGGTAAACGTTTTCTCACGTTTTCTAGCAAAGTTTAAAACGATATTGGCGTTCCAGTTCGTAACAGCCTTAAAGAGGTGGAGGCTATAAAATAGGTTCGACTTCTTTTCCGTCGCAGTCATTCAATAAAACGAATGAGACCACTTTGAGAAGGTTATGAAAGTGAAGTACAGTCCGGTCACAGTTATTTTTCTGAGAGCAGCAACGTTATTATGACGAGAATAAAGCTCACAATGATCTTGACCGACTTGTCAATGGCAGGAACCCAACAACAACCTTATTAGTATGGGAATAAAGAACACTGAGGCATTCTCAGAGGTAAAATAACTTTGAATGAACTGTAAAGTATTTTGAGTAGGTACATCAAAGTATCAAGATCTTTTCAGTATTTACTTTTTTAAACTTTCGTTTTTTCATATGCAGTGCTCTTACAAGTTGGTTGAACAAACTGGAAAGAGTTTTCTCTTTGATATTGGTTATGATAATATCAACTTAAAACATGAATGTATTGAAGTGAATATTATCAGGAAAATGTGCCGAAAACTTTTGACCTGGATCAAATATAATTATTTTCATTCTTTCTTTTTGCTACACAGCGTAAATTGTATCAGAAATCACAAACAATCACCAATAAGAGTCTATGGTTAACTTTTATAGGACGGTTTACAGCCTGGAAAAATCCTGTAATTACGGTCAAAATAAAACAAGTAATAAAAAATGAGTCAGTGAATTAATTGCGTAGCATACTTACAGTACCAATGGCTTTCATTTTTATAGTTTGTAGCGGTGTCTACAACGCCACATGCGAACAACGCGTCATACTGACGTCACGCAAATCCTGCATCTCGCAAGCAGAGTTTACCGCGCAGTCAGCATAGATACAATTTCCCAACATCAATCGTTGAGCAAATGCCCGCCAGACACAACACCCGTCTGGTCGGAGGACCCTCCTTTTTCTATGGAGGATGAGTGAACTTTACACCCTGTTCCTCATGCCTCTAAAAGTTCAACAACATTCATTGCGTTATTTACGTTGTTAAGCAGTCAAATTTTTCGAATTTATGAAGCAAATGTCAAAATGGTTCAGATTGTGATTAAAAGTGTGTTACGCAATTCTGGTCAAAGAAATATTGATGTAACTGCCACTGCCTTCCTAGCTATCCTCGTTCTACTAATGAACGAGGATGGCTAAGAAGACAGTGAATTCTGATTTGCCCGTTAATAAAAAATGTATGGAAGAAAAAAATATGCTGCGCAGGCTACAAATAAATTGAGTTAGGGGCAGAAGGGTGATGTACCCAAATCAACCCAACTTTACATACTAAAAAACAGACATAGCTATATACCCAGAAAACTCCTAACAGTTCCCCAAATTCCTTTCTAATATTTAACACTTGAAAAACAAAACGCGAATACGAAACAACTTCATCGTTTCACAATAACAACAGGCAGAAACAAAAACACATCGGAGCCTGATGTAAAGGGCTTTTCTGGAAGCACGTCGCGTTTTATCTTACAGCTTTACAGTCTGCTAACGTCCGTCCACGGCGTCCACATCCGATGTTTCATTATAGAACGGTTGAGTGAGTGTATTTGCATAAGAGGTCTGTTTTGTTTCATTTATAACGGGTATGAAAGTGTAAGCAGTCGTAGTTTTAATGTCAGCCACTACACATTAGTCGATCTAGAATATCCTCGCGCTTGTTAATAAGCTTGTATAGGTATGTTTTATAGCATCTGCCCACGACTTTATCCGCGTAAAATTTCCGCTCCCGACACACAGCGTCGCCTCTAAGTTTTTTACGTTTTCGTCGGCTCCTAAGAATCGTAGCGTGATATTAATAATAGTCTAACACCTTTCTCAAACATTAGGCTATCAAATGCTAAGATTTTTTTCAAATGGTAGTTGTTCGTAGGTAGTTCCAGAGATTCTTCAGTTTTATTTTTAATATTAGCTTAGATTTCGCTGTGTAATTTATTGTAGTTTTTCAAAATAAATCCTGTTTACAAGTAAAAACTTTTAGTTTAGATCATTCGTTATTGTATTTTTATGGATTACTAAATGATGTTTTTATAAATATAAAGCAATAGCTAGATGTTTTAAATACGAACTGACCAATGAAAAATTTTAAATTCATTTTCATTTATTACCGTGTAACTTTTTGAAGTGAAAACATCTTTAGCGGCGTTGTGCACTTTTTTGTGATGAGTAAAAAATGTTAAACTTGCGTCAGGACACGCGACCTGATCGTAAATTCGTAAGACGAAGCTCGCGTCAGGACACGTGACTTGATCGAAAATTCGTAAGACGGAGGGAGTTTTTTTTTATGGGTAAAAAATGTTAAGCTCGCGTCAGGACACGTGACCTGATCGAAAATTCGTAAGACGGAGCTCGCGTCAGGACACGTGACCTGATCGAAAATTCGTAAGACGGTGGGAGAGTAGACCGCATTCCAAAATATCAAAATTTCACAACGATAATATTCAAGTTTTCACTTCTGCCGGCACTCCCGGAGTGCCAACCTTTTTTTTTATTGATAATTCTAGCTCCCTAGACAACCTTTGTGCAAAAAATAAAGAGCTAAGGGGCTAAGCAACTCCAATAATCATTTAAAGTCCTTTATAATAAAAAATAATCAATCAAATCTAGCCCTTATCAATAAAATCAAAGGGCACGCAACGTTTAAAACAATAAGCCGTATAGTTCTATATATAGCTTCAAAGCTGCAGGATTTGCTTCGACCTTCAGCTAAGTAATGCTGCATTGCGGTTAGGAATCACGCTACTTCGTTTTACTGCAAGCCAAGTAATTCACTAACCTTGGCAGTCAATGATAGAGTTGAGATAGTGGAGGTATCTGATTCTAACGTATTTTGTCATTTGTTTTTTTTGGCCATTTTACTTGCGGATTTTTGGGTAGTTTTTTCTTCTGTTCTAAAAAAGTTTTAGTTGCAGTTGTGTAAGCGTAGCGTGGGACGCCCACCAGCTAGATGGACCGACAATCTTAAGAAGGTGGCTGGGACAGACTGTATGCGGAAGGCGGAGGACAGGGTGTTATGGCGCAGCCTGGGAGAGGCGTATATCCAGCAGTGGACTGCGATACCATCATTGGTGTCGACTCTAGTACTATAAATGACAACTTACACCAGTGCAAATGAACGTAGCATATTGCGTTCAAGAGCTGTCAATGTCATCATTATTGTAGAATATTGACATTGACAACGTGGTTTAGATTTATTTATTTATACTGATCACGTTCAGTTTCACTGGTGAAATTCACCCGTAGATAGTTTATTCATAATTTTATGGAGGCTAACCCTGTCCTTACTTAACGATCTTAAAATATTATCTAGAATTGAATTGAATTTATAAGTCCTAAAATAACAGTTAATAGGCGGGTAACTGGAGTTAGTTCATTTTTTTTTAATGGTTGAAATATTAGCTTGTCATCATTATATTCCATATTGCTACCAAAATCCCACTACATTCAGAGAGTAATAGTTTCCTAGAACGATTACTTGAAAAGTTGAGGTCGGTCTTTCTTTTTAAAAAACGTTGCCCAACACTAGGAATTACTCCTGTATCGTGGGTGCGTTTACAAACATTTAAACTCACATATAGAAACAGCCAGACCCGGAACAACTAGGTAGTTGTTCCGGGCCGGCTGTTTTGTATTTGTATTGCCTATAGGTGTAGGTATTACAAATATTTGTTCCGTGCGGGAATCGAACCCGCGACACGCAGCGCAGCAGTCGATCGCTCAGCCACTGCGCCAACCGTGTCGTCGTCTAGGCGAATAGTAGGCGTAAAATTATCGTGGGTTGTGACATTTGTTTTACACCTACAATAAAATTGCTAGTAAGTATTCTACGGCAGTTAAAACCAAATTACATAGTATAATGGACTTTTATGTTTGTAGGCGAAGTTTTACGTTTAAGTAGGTAATTGTACCAAGCTATATCAAAACGTACCAACCCACATGAATCTTACAATTTTCGAATTTATATAGTACATACCTAGTACAGACGCCAGCACATCAAGCCACCCGAAACTGACAAATTTTCCCAATCAACTTTGAACCTAATGCTTTAGCGATAAAGTTGAAAATCTATTCAAGAAATTTGACATATTCGGTAGCTTGATGTGCTGGCGTCTGGACATCATTTTAAAATTCTGAATCCTGGTATACCAGGACTTTTTCCGGATAATATTATCACCATGTTTGAAAAATCGGAGTAGTTTAATGTGATTGAAAATTATTGAAGGTTCGTGAGTTGGTACATTTTGTAAACATTAAATCTGTAGTGTTATTCTGGTAAAAATCTCACCGTGAAAACTGAGATGAAGCGAGTTAGAAGTTAGCTGTCAATCCCTAAATTCTCTAGCGTCAGATAGAATATCAGACCAATTCAAGCTCAGTTCATCAAAATTTTTACGTTGAGGTTTTTACAGAATAGACCGACTTTTAGCTCTACTACGAGTAGCTTTAGGTATAAAATATCAAGACTAGCAATGCTAGCTGGAGATTTATTTAGATGTATATTTCAAAACAGAAAATATTTTTCAGTTTTCTATGAAGCAAAAGATTTTCTCCTTTATATTGTACCATTACCTACAACAATGTACAAAGCCTTGAAAGATGGAGAAATGTGGTACTTGAAGTACCTTGACGTCGTATCAGATTAATATTTTTTATTAATAAGTATATATTATTTCATGGTGTAATTTTAGAATGCCTGTTCATGAGTATTATTAACTTGTAGTTGAACCATAAAGCTGAAAGGAATAATTATGCTGTTAATCAGATTTACAATAATATTTTTGGTTAAAATCGTTATAAAATAAGCTTACTCAGTATAAAAAAGTTTATTCTGTGGAATTGTAATTTTTCTTTGCACGTCAACGGTGACTCTAAAAACATAAATCTGATTGGATAATCTGACTAACAAATATCTATTTCAGTTTTAAATTTATCACTAAATCGAATATCCTATTACCAAAAACAAATTAAATTGGATTTATTCTTATTGAAATAAGTTCATAAGTATAGTAAGTTCTGTACAATTTAAACGTGACGTACAAAAAAGTAATGGAAAGTTTAGATGAGAGAAGTATTTGGAAAGATAGCTTAAAAATAATTAAAATTATTTTAAAACTACAAATTCTACAAGAGATTTTGCTATCAATTTTGAGGAGACAACAATTAAAATAGATAAATCCGATGAAAATATTTTGAATGCCTTTGATTCTGATATGAACACTGTTAATTCACTATTGTTGTCTGAAACTTTATTTTTATTTTATTAATTTTGTATTTTGTGTTTCACGAACTGTGTCTAAATGAACTTTTTTTCTTTCTTTCTAAAGTCAATATTGATAGCAAAATCAATAAGATATCTACAAATATACAGGAAAATGAAATTACATTTACCGAACAGGCCGACGGCGCGGAATGAGCCCCACAAGTACCTCCCGCCGCTGCAGCCGCTAACGCACTGCTTCCAGGCACCTGACAAACGAAAATACATTTTAATTACTCACTCTTAAAATCTATTTCAGATTAATATGAAAGTTTTATGATCGTCTTTAGGAGACCTAGATATGGTAAAAACTTTCCAAAAGTCTGTTGTGAGATTGTTTCAGAGTTGTTCGTTCTGTCATAGCCCTTAAAGTCCTGAATAATCTGGCATAGCTTTCTAATTGCAAAAATGTCTAGCAAGCATTACATAAATTCTTTTTGAAGTTTCATTCTTTGACAAAACGATGCAAAGACTCAAATTGAAATACATAAGATTAAAATTGGCAATACTGAAAAAGCTAAAACATGATATTATACGAGTATATAGTATCATTCCTATGAACACGAAAAAGGATAGTTTGCTTACAGCAAGCAAAGCTGAATGAAAACTGAGGCTAGAAGTGCCTATCTACAATATTGAATGTCCAACTTTCTCAACAAGGGTATACAAAACTAAATAAATTACGTATTAGATCTTGTACACGAAGAAAAGGCATAATAAAAATATAAAATAGATATCAGAAAAAAGTTTGGTAATAATCGAACAATTCATAGCGATTATTTCTAAATACTTTATTATGATTACTAGGTAGAGGAATCTAAGTTTACTGGGAATATTAATAAAGTAGCAATTTCGTGGGCTATGAACAAACCATATTGAAATCCTATAGCGACGTTGGTACATGAGAAGTACACTGATCCACCTGTTGAAATTATATTTGCTTTTACGATTTTTAAATATAAAAAAAGTTCTCTAGAAAATAAAAAGAAACATCTATAGTAACAAATTTCAATTATACGAATGACCCTCTAAGTCTATTAAATTACAATTCTTAATTTCAATGGAAGTTAATTAAGATAATACATATATTTTAAATTTATTCCGACTAAACTTCTAAGTAATTGAATTGTACACCTAGAATGTCAAATAACGAATAGAATACGGATAATCTCTAAGTGTTCATTAAAAAACTTTGATCTAACAAAAAATCTTTGCAACTTTCTATTTCATTATTTATTTATGGATCTCCCAACATCTTAACTACAATATTTTTGTCAGTATTAACCATATTGTAATTAAAAACTCTTAATTCCTCAACTAAAATGTCTATTTCAGTGTCAACAGTATCGTATAATTGTCATTAAAAGCTTTTCATTCCTCTCCTACAACTTCTTCATCAGTATATGCAATATCAATTTTATCATTAAACCTACCTTCAATTGCTCCTGTTTATAGTCAGGCTGGTATGGCAGCAGCATCCTGATCTTCCCCCATCTGTTGAAGAACAGTGCTATCGCCCCAATCCATACGATTAGCACCAAAACTACTATGCCGATCTCCACGCCTCGTATCTGTTTTAAACATATTAATGGGTTAGTTATTATTTTCATGTACGTTATCTTCGATTTCTTCTTCGTCTAGATTACGAAAATCATGTAAAAAAGAAACTTTGTTTTGTTTAGCAAATTGACTACGTACGTAACTTCCGTATATTGAAATCAAACCTCTCATTCTTTGTCTACATATATAGTGTATAAAATGCCTAAAACTCGGCAAATTGACGAACGGTACGTCAATTTCCTCCTGCTATAATGAGTTGATAAAAACTGTGATAGAAAAACAACAAAATTGTGTTTTGCCAAAGAGCAAATTGCAATTTGCGGTATTCAGTTTGAGCAAATCAATGGAAGGACTTGATAGTAAAGAACCGGAGATTGAATTTGTCAATTTTGTAAATATTATCAATGTTTTACTTCACTATTTTTAATAGAGTTCGGGTTTTATATCATGTGGGTGAACTTTCAAAGAACTTGCTATCGCTCAGAATCTTTACCAATCATACTGAAGATATCGTTTTAATAGGTTCCTATATCTACGAATATATTTTAAATTAGCAGTTAAATAAGTAACTAGAAGTAAAAGATTAATTTATACATAAACATTACATTAAAAATTATTAAAAATAAAACAAACACCAATGTTCTATTTTCCAAAACCAACAGAAAAATCTAAAACAGATCAATTAATGATAAAGAAGTCAAGATAAATTAAATCGAATAATTCACACCAAGAAAACAAAATTAATGAACATATCCATCCCCTCAAAAAATCCAATAAAATTGAAAGCGAAAAATCTTAATTTAAAGTTAAACAAGATTTGATTGCCTCCAACAGCTCGTGGTAAATCTGATAAATTCTAACAAAGCGGACCATCCGGGCATCCGTCCAAATATAATAATCTGAATTGCTAATTTCCGTCATGAATACAGTCAGATTCAGCACCATTGTCAAAGTTAACTAAGTTAATCAGCGTTTACTGGCCGTTCTTATTAGGCTTAATACACAGAAGAGAAATAATACTGTGAAGACAGACATCATCATCATCATGATGTTTATCAGAAAAAAAAAACACACACTCACTCGTCACTCTTGATAAAAATATGTGGAGTATTGTAATCGTTTTTTCAAAATTCGTAGCTGCAACAGTTAGGTAAATAACCTTAATTACTCTTTCAAAGACGGCCATTTAAGGCCTTAGAAAAGAATAAACATTTGCCATCGACTCGAAATGAAGAAGATTATTGTCATTTGACCCCTAAAAACATGGCCTTGATTTCGGTCAAGATCGATCGAAGCTTAACTTTAGACAATTTTCATTTCATGTAATTGGAAAAGAGACAAGTCAAAAAGTCAAATATGTCACATTTAAAACTAAATGAACAATCTTGTAATTTACAATGAACTAGAGTTCAAATTCCAGTCACCTCGAACAGGTGTTAAATCAGGCTTATGCCACCAAAGTTACCTACGTGAGTAATAGCTAGCACATGAACCCTAATAATTAAAATCTCATTAATCTGAACAATGGAATCAGTGTCCTGGCAAAGGGTACGTTAACCATACAGAAAGTACTCTGTCTGTATGGTTAACGTAACCAAGCTTTACTAAGCTTGATTTACACGGTGCGTTTTAATTGGCATGGCATATTATAAACTGCTCAATTGTCTAAACAGTGTTTAGACGATGCAAGACATTTGTTGCTTAAATTTTATTATATGCCACAAAAATAAGAAACTTGCATCGTGTAAATGAGGCTTAATCTATGACTGCTTTCT
Organism: Apamea sordens; assembly: GCA_945859715.1. Lineage (NCBI taxonomy): Eukaryota > Metazoa > Arthropoda > Insecta > Lepidoptera > Noctuidae > Apamea > Apamea sordens. The sequence goes on along the minus strand of OX243998.1, from coordinate 13,642,100 downwards.
TAGTAATTGATACATAAGTAATCTCCGACGAGCAATTATGGCAATGAAATCTCTCAGAACAGGCCATATCTTAATACTGATAATACTTTGAAAATAATGATAAAGTATATCACACAATTTTAACTCTCAAAATATAATTGAAGCAATGATGATAATTGAATTCAGATTCTTAGAAAATTATCAAGTTTCGGATAACATTAAAATTTGATTGTAACCAAAATAAATGAGACAAAATCAACTTAGTCTGCTTACAAACAGAATAAAGCTAACGTAATTACGTTAGCTATGTATATTCTGTTTCAATTTGCATCGTTGCTTCAATTAAAATTGTGTGATATACTTTATCATTATTTAAGTGGCAATGGATTGTAAAATATCTAAGTTTCTGGATTTAAGGACAGCTATGATTCATTATCTGCAACCACCTAAGTCCTATTAAATGTAGTTTCAAACATTCTACCTTCAACAATCCTTTCAAAATCACGGTCCACAGCATAAATTTTAACCATCCTTACCACAGAACTCAATATTACCGTTGGAAACGTTGGCGAAGGATCGGGCGGTGAGACGGATGACCGGGGCGTAGCACCAACCAGCCCTCCATCCTGTTGGGGCGAAGTCCTCGGGGGCTCTGCACAGACATGATACCGGCATTAGTTTGATAATACCATTGTTTTAAGGCTTAAACTAAAGACTGTATTTGGGTCTAAAGATAGAGTTAGTTATGTAGATGGAGGGAATATTCGCTTGGGTGGGATCAGAAATGAAATGGATTGTTCACGCTTAAATAAACACTAGTTTAGTCTATTTGCTGCTGCTCGTGGTTTTACTTTCATCGTAGGGGAAATGTCTCATATGCATACTCATATTAAAAGTACCCTATGTCCTGTCCCGGGTTCGGTTCTAACTCTGTGCCAAATTTTGATAAAATCAGTTTAGTAGATTAAGGGGCGCTATACCACAAAATTTAACAAGTCAACAAACTTTTTAAATTGTAAAAAAATGTGTTGCACAGAAATTACAAATATGTATGAGTTACAATTTACAATTCGCATTTTTAAAAGCATAATACAAAGTATGAGGGCTATGTATAAATTGTAGACTTGTCACTACGATTTATATATTTGTAAGATTTTTCCGTTACAATTGTGTCGCTTACTTGGAGTTTTTTGGTACACGGACTTGTACGAAGATGTACAAATTTGTAAATTGTAATTGTAAAGTTTTTTGGTAAGGAGTACAAAGAAGCAGACACATTTTCGGATTTATATATCAAGTATATTTATGAAAATGTATATTCAAATTCTAAAAATAGCCATGACAATTTCTAGTCAACTGCTCCCAACAGATGTCGCTAAAGTTGACAGTATATAAGTTAATTTCTGTTAAATAGTTTTAACAGAAATTAACTTATAAACTGTCAACAAAACTTCAACTCTTCTCAGCAGCTGTTTACCTATGCATTAATCACAGAATATCTCAGTAAATTGCTCTGCATTACAGAACACTTGAACAAACTTTCAACTGATTACAACTTGCAATAACAACCTCGAAGCTTATAATCTTGCAGGTGACGTTCACGGAGACTGAATAAACATATTCATTGTGAATGTATATATTTTGACAGTAGATTAATTTGAAATCAATCAGACTGAAAAAACAGCAGACTGTTGATATATTTTCAAAATAATACAGATTTTACATCATTCAAGGTTAGATTAAAGTGTCTAAATATGATAAAACAAAAATAATTTGATGATTTTTTTGTAGGGGATCCCTGTATAAATTACTAGCGACCCACCCCTGCTTCGCACGCTTTTTTACGAATTGACAAACCATCGAAATTTCTTTGCTAATTGTATGTTTAATATTATTTTTAATATACATTTGCTTTCTGGGATCAATTCTCTAAATTATGTTTAAAATCGCATCAAATCCGTTCCGTAACAGAATAAGACACACAGGCAGACACTTTAATTTATAATAATATATGCTTTAAGATAGATCACCGACAAGTAACTATCTATATTATTATTCATATCAATGCAGAAACTCATTAGAATCTGCAAAAAACCTAAAGGTATTCATTTGAACAAAAGGGTATATAAAGAAATACGGGATGTGAAAAGTCGTTACTTAATACATACGAAATAGAAAAATAATACACTGGATACCCAACAGAAAACACAATGATAATTTATGTAGAGTGTATTCAACCCAGCCTTTTCAATAGATAACTTTTGATTGTATGGGAATCAAAGTAATAATATTCTACTTTTATATTAAAGGCATTGTGCTTTGATGCTTCTGGGGTTTTGTTAATAAAAATAGTCTAGTAAGGGCTGATTTTTCAATCATCTGATAACTTTATTCGAGGAATAATTTTGAAATTTTGACATTTATTTCAAACAAAAACTGTCAAACATCAATTTTATTCCTCGAATAAAAGTTATCTGGCAATGGAAAAATCAGCTTTTAGTAAACCAACTAGAGAGATAGTTTTACTCTTCATGTATAAGAGCATTAAGAATATTTTCATCGTTTTTTTTTTTAACAACATAGTCCATAATCTTGTAAAATTAAATATTATAAATAAAATTCTGTCAATATCAAAATATGTTTTTGTGTATTTGTTATTCTGTCAGTTTTAATTGAATTTGAAAGCCAAATTGGTCGCAGTAATCAAACTAGGGCACCCGACCATGTGGTTTAAGTTAGAACTGTGACTCATCTCTACATCTAAGTTGGTCGCAATTATTTGGCTATTTAGTATTTTTTGGATTCCAAAATAGGAATTATTTAAGGCTCACAAAAAGAGGCACAATCGTTATATTAGAGTGTTTAATAATATTTTTATAAAAGAAATTTTTTAATTAAATGAGGTTTGATGAAATACATGCTTTTTTTTGGGTGGAATATCATCAAATAACTTCTCCCGTTCTGGGCGGAACGGGAGGGTGTTAGACTTTTACTGACTAAAACCCACCCGTGTTCCTTCAGTTGCCTGTGCCAGGAGCCATGGTAACTCTTTCGAACAACCCGCGGCAGATTAAATACATGCCTTAATTAATTTAATAATATCGACAATTACTTCAACCAACGCGAACGGTCTATCCAAAATGGCCGTCCTCTCAAAACGTAGAGTAACCGATCTCTGTAACCGTTGATATGCAACAGTACTCCAGTAAGACCTAGTAAACTAAATGCCGAATCCAATTTTAGAAATCGGTCAGAGCACTCTCCTGTGTACTTTGTACTCAACGGGAGTATTCTGTTTGCGCGATGCTCGCAACGTCGACAAGAAATTAACTTTGACAAGCTCTTTGAAAGTAAACGTACAAGAAACGTGTTTGTTTTGGAGTACCTATACTTTGAGTATGTTTGAGAAAGGTTTAGAGGATTTAAAGGACCAAAATTTTGATAACAAAGACAAAGAAAACAGAAAAGGACGGTTAAAATTGGACGCTTAAAACAAACTTAGAAATAAAAAGGAATCCAATATTTATCAAACCCAGAAATAAGTTAAACCAAATTCATCGGTCCCGCCGCAACTGAAGTGCTTAAAGATTCCTAATCTTAAATTAGCGAAAAATATTTAAAAAAAACTTGAAAACCTCAAAGTAATCCGCAAATCGGAGTTTAATCGTGAGGTTAAAACCGGCCCGGATATTTAAAACGTTTTCGACGTAAACTATCCAATCCCTGGAGTATTTGGGGTGTTGAAATTGAATAAGTCTCGATTTAAAATCCGGGAGGCATACGACGTACAGCCAAATGATTTATTTTGAAGTATTTTAGCCGAGTTCGTCACAGAGTGTACCTGATAAAAAAGATACGTTTCCAATATTTATGTAGAATCATCAATTACTCTAAAAGCTTAGCTGTGTAAATACGGCTTTATCGTATTTATTATTAAAGAGTTCCGTTTTTAAACATTAGGTACCAGTCGTAATATCAACTATGTTTCTGGAAAACGTCAGGTTTGACATCACTTATTCTTAAATTAAACTGTTTTGTGGGCGTAAGTAGAATTTCATCAAAGAAACTGAGCACATCTAAACCGCTTTCAAGAGCTGTTTTAGTACCATCATTATTGTGGAATACACTGACAGCCTGACTGACAGCAGCAGGTTTAGGTGAGCTGAGGGCCAATTCCCGTAATTTTAAGAACGTTCACATCCTAATCTGTCTCAATCTATCAAAAATACCTCTAATTTTCCTACATTTTTGTCAATTTTTTTACATTGATTGTCGCTGAGACAGCGACTTGATTTTAAACATTTTCAATTACGGAGTTGGCTTTCTGATTACGTTCAGTTTCGTATTGGATCGTGTCAAAATGCGATTAGAGAGATCCGCACCCTAATTGCGTAACATACGATCAATCGGAATCGGTTTCATTTTGACAGTTCTACAACATTCATTGCGTTATTTACGAGCAGACAAATTTTTCGAACTTATGAAGCAATGGATTAGAAATTTGCTTCAAAATGATTCAGATTACGATTGATCGTGTGTTACGCAATTATGGTACAGACTAAGATTTTTGACGATAAAAAAAAATCAATTAGCCATCAGAATAACACTCCACATAATATACAGATACGCGTACAGCGATGCATACGGAAGATCGACTGTAGGGTAAATGAACCGGTTGGAGTCGTGCCAAAACTTACTGAGCAATGAGCAAGTACAAAAGGTAAGCGATACAACAAAGAGCAGGCCATACTTGGATGCTCAGTGTTCTGGATTAACTGTACTACTTACTTGTCATGTAGTTCTGTTGAGAACATGGGCTTTGTATTAGTATATTGTTTGTGCCAAAATATTTGTGATGCTTAATAAGTACATTGCTTCATTCCTCATAAGTACCTACTTTCATATTTATCATAATTTTTGATTTTAGTTAAAACTAACACTCTAGGCTTGCTTTACCAATATTAAAGCGTAGTTTCCATAAGAGAACGTTTAAACCAAAAAGAAACATTTACAGGTGACATAGACATTAGAACCGTTTCAAAGACGCATTATTATTAAAATTATGTCTCAAGAAAATTATCCTAAAATTGCTGAACTTTTTCAATATTCAACTATACTTAGTTTCATTTTAATTGTTAAATCAGCAAAATTTTTCAAACATTTTTTTTTCTTTTCTTTTTTATCTATTTTTCTTGGAATATCACAATTATTACTAACTAAATAAAACCTTTACTAAACCCTACCCAGACAATATAAATTTTAATTTACACCCCGCATTAAAGCTTTTGTGGAATGAAGAACTGAGTGAGTAGGTGTTAGTAGGTACTCAACTTTAATGTCTTATAAATTACCAAGTAGTGTACTGAAGGATTTCGTAGAAGAGGTTTTACGCCTTGTTTATTCAGACGATCATTTATTATTGCTATTTTTCTTTGTACAAAATAATGTTCTACGGGCTTTTAAATTAATGTTGACACAAGATTTTCATGATGAGGCCTGTGGGTAAATAATAACAGCCGCACAGGTCGATCGATCAGGTTGAGCTACGCTTGTCGCGGTCGGTCTGTGGATGGGTGACCATCTTTACAAACCGAGACCCCTCCGTGCGTCGGAAAGCAAAACCGTTGGTCCCGGCTATCATTCGTGGATCTTTGACAGTCGTTACGGGTAGTCAGAAGCCCGAGAGTCTGACAACCAGTCTTACCAAGGGGTATCGTATTACCGTTTGACTGGGTTGTGGAGGTCAGATAGGCAGTCGGTCCATGTAAAATACTGGTATTCAGCTGCATCCGGTTAGAATGGAAGCCGACCCCAACATAGTTGGGAAAAGGCTAGGTAGATGATGATGACAAGATTTTCATGATGCTTTGGAAATGCTATCACCAAAATTATTACATACATAAAATCACACCTTCTTCCCATAGGGGTGGTAGGCAGACACTACAGAACGCCACCGGCTTTGATGAATTTTTTTATTAAAAAAAACTTTGCGCCCCACACTAGGAATTTCTCCTGTATCGTGGGTGCGTTTACAAACATTTAAACTCACATACACAAACAGCCAGACCCGGAACAACAACTTGCAGGTCATAATTTGTTCCGTGCGGGAATCTAACCCGCGTCACGCAGCGCAGCAGTCAATCGCTTAATCACTGCGCCAACAGTGTCGTCAAAATCTTCAAATACCTACTACTTTTGTTTCGTTTACTTTCAGCAACACACAATTAGGCTGCTTTTCCACCAAAGATGTGCTATGCTGCGAGGATGTATTAACTAAGCTGTGAAACTTTGTGCCCGTTTCCACTGATACTAAGCTATGTAGCGGTGTGAGTAAGGTGTACTATGAGATGCGCCGCCGCAAAATAGCTGCGCGACGAAGATGCGCAGCTCGAGCTATGCGATGTATCGATAGTAGGGAAGCGAAGAGGGCGGCACACAGCTACACCACTCGCGACCATCCATAGCACGTATCCATAGCACGCATCCATAGCACACATCCATAGCACGCATACATAGCAAAAAACATAAATCTTAGTTGCATCCGTTTCCACCAGTGCTATGTGCATTAATGAATATGATTGGTGGATATCAAGCGCATCCATAGCAACATAGCATAGTACATATCTGGTGAAAAAGCACCCTTAGTCTGTAGATACTGTAGGAGAGGTACAGAGCCAGCACATCAAGCTACTACAATCTGTCAAATTTCTTTAATAGATTTTCAACTTTATCGCGAAAGCATTAAGGCTCAAGGTCGATTGGGAAAATTTGACAGTTTCAGGTAGCTGACCTGCTGGCGTCTGTATATCAGTCAAACAATATCTTTCAGATAAAATAAATAATTATTACGGAATCGTTTTACGTTTTTTATTTTTATTCATGACATCGCTTGTCAGCTATACTGACCCCTAATTCCTTTTTCTGCCTTCTATATTAGTATGGGTGTTTATCTCATAGCTTTATGCCATTATTCTATACTTACTAGAAAAAGTTGCATACCACAAACCATGCAGATCTCCACAGTACCTATACCTAAAGTCTATTCTTTGTTTCAAATTTATGTTATTTCAAGTTAAACAAATATCAACTATATTTAGCAGTAGTAAACTGAACTTTATTGTGTAGGAATTAAAATTATTTTTCATTAAACCCATATTTGTTTACATTATGTATATATTGTCATTTTTGGCAAATAAATCGCAAATGCAGATTACAGTTTACATTTGGAGCTACATGAATTCAAACAACTATCTCCACTCCTACAATTTGTAATACTACAGTTTAAATAAACATTATCCTTTGTTCACATACACATTAGTAGCTTTTTCATAATATTTATTAGTTATCCAACACTTTACTGAATTAATATTAACGTATTCATTTATTCAGCAATACTTGGAAATACAGACTCACTCCAAATCTCTCGAATACTGAATCGAATCAGATTCGAATTAGTGTCAATTTGACACTAGTTCGATTCGATTCAGAATTCGTAGGATACGTTGGGAATAAGTTAGCGCGTAGATACTTTTAAGCTAGTTATGTATAAAAGTGCTACGTATAGTTTATAATATACGTATGATTGTGAACACCGTTACTTTATAATTTTTCTCGCGAGATTGTAAACTGTCGATAAATTGAGAACAGCAGTGCGATTCTGTAACCGGACCGGCTGTACCATACTGCTTACTATCTATCGTATTCATTTTCGATAGTTGACAAACGTTGACTAACTGCTACTTCCACTTAGTTCTTACTTAGTTGGTCGTAATGACTTGACTAATTAGTATTAGTGTAGGTGCGATCCGTCGGATGCAAGTTTCATACCTGTTCACAATTTTTCGGTTTCAAACATAATCAGCCTATAATGTTCCCACTGCTGGGACACAGACCTCCTCTCGATGAGAGGGCCGTAATCCACCACGCGGGCCCAGTGCGGGTTGGTAGATGTCACATGTCTTCGAATTGTTGGTTCTAGGAAATGCCGGTTTCTTCAAGATGTTTTCCTCCACCGTTTTGAGAGCAGTGGTGAGGAAATAATTTACACAAAGTAAAGCGCCTGTCGGGGTTTGAACCTACGACCTACAACCTGTAAGTCACAGCTGTTACCAATGGGCTCTATCACTGTTCCTATTTTTCGGTTTGCCATGGACAGATTATAAACTATCGAAAAATAATGCATTACTTAATAACTCAAGCTAACTTTCAAATTAATATCTTGGTTCCACGAAATATTTACAATTCTGGGGGCCTACTCTTCGGAGTAGGCCCCGAAGTGCAAAGTTGGAATGTTCGGATCGGACCGACACATGGCCGAACCGAATATTATTGAAAAATGCGAAAAACGTTCGGATCGGCTCAGTTGGGTCGGGACCATAGTCAATATTCGAAAGAATATAGGAGTGTAGGATCGGAACTGACCGAACCAAATAGTAAACTTAGTAGCAGGAAACGGCCGAACATTCGGCCGATACTACTTCGGAGTAGACCCCCTGGACACTTTTGTCTTCGCAAGTCAAACGTCAACATTCCTTGAAAACTATTCGATTTTGTAATGGATATGATTATTCAACTTCGAAAATGGTCAATGGTCACCACGGTCATTGAACTTCAGTACCCAAAGGTGCCACAACTTCTAATAATATTATTTCTAGTCTGATATTTTTGTTGAATTTAATTTTTGTAAGTAGGTGTTTTGTTAGCTTTTGTGCTTTGGATACTGACCTATTATTTTCCATTAGGTAGGTATACTATTACATTTTTTGCGTTAGTTTTTCTCGCTATTTTAGCCCTGAATCAATTAGAAATAAATTTCTTTTATGTCACTTTTGACCTTTCTCACGAACACTACAGCAATTTTAAAGACAATTCTGAACAAAAAACATGACTACATTCCCTAATAACTTAAAACTACCCTGCCTTCAAAGAATCCTCGGGGAGCGGACACACGCTCGCGGCACACGCAACAAGTCACTTTATTTACATCAACAACTTTAGTTGTGTACACCCGCTGTTTTTGCTGGTCATACTGTTGATGATCTGCAAGTTGTGTTGTGTTTTGTTTTTGTAGCTCGGGGAAAGTTGGAAACGAAATTCTTATTTGTAGCGAACCTAGTTTTTCCTTAGGGTGTAGTTGTACTTATTCTGTACTTTTCCTTCTACGCCACCAACTAAGCAACTATTTATTTATTCATCTATTTCAGGTGACGCAGCCCCATAGAACCTTAACCTAAAAATAAATATTTTTATAAAAAAATAGTACTTCACTAACTTGTCTTGAAATCATGATGGGGCTGATATTTCTTGAAAACGTATTTTTTGCTATTATAAAGTAGATGTGTGAACATAAACGATGAAAATAATAGATTGATCAATCTATTATTCAATAATAGTTTGATTGAATAATAGATTGATTTCGGGTTTGTTTCAAATATGAACAACGAATGTTTATTTTTAACCCACTTAAGAAAAAGGAGAAGGTTCTCAATTCAGTTGTTTTTTTTTTATGTTTGTTACCTCAGAACTCCGTTTATTATTTAGTAGTAGTAGTTTTTTATTTATGAGCCGATTTGCAAGATTCTTTTTTATTTGAAAGGATATACTTTTTACTGTAGTATTGTATACTATTTTTCTAGTACAGGCATCTAACATCTTTATAATATTATCTTTGTAAGTTATTGTTATTACTAATACTCTGCAAATATTTTACCAATTTTAATACGGAAAAAAAAAATATTATTTATTGCAAATTACGGAAATGTAAAGAGATATTTGAATTCATGTAGCACCAAATGTAAAGATGTGTACCTACAGGCTAATTGTGTGTGTTGTTGAATTTAAATGAAACAAAAAGACTATCGAAGGAGGCATTATCATAGCAGGTGGCATTCTTTACTTCTAAACCTACCCTCGTGGGAAGGCGGCGTAACTGTATGGGTGTATATGTATACGCTATTGTAAAGAGATCGGACTAACAATAGGCTCATCTGATGTCAACTTACATCCTACTAATATTATAAACGTGAAATTATGGATGGATCTTTGTTACTCTTTCACGCAAAAACTACTGAACGGATCTGGATGAAATTTGGCACACAGATGGTTTATAACCAGGATTAACATATTATAGTATACTTTTATCCCGATATTTTCACGGAATCGAAACTTATGCGGGTGAAACCACGGGGCGTAGCTAGTCGACAATAATTCCTATTTTACGATTTTATTTATTTTTATTTTATTTTACATACTTGCCCTATGCACAGAATTATTGCTCCACTAAGTTTAGGAAAACGATAAGTAATAAAACTCATCATCTGCCTAGCCTTTTCCCAACTATGTTAGGGTCGACTTCCAGTCTAACCGGATACAGCTGAATACCAGTATTTCATATGGAGTGACTGCCTACCTGACCTACACAACCCAGTTACTTTGTAATACCCCTGGGTAAGACTGGTTGTCAGACTTTCGGGCTTCTGACTACCCGTAACGACTGTCAAAGATCCGTGAATGACAGCCGGGACCAACGGCTGAACGTGCTTTCCGAGGCAAGGAGGGATCTTGGTATGACTAAAGATCCCACTCATCCTGCGGCTGTTATTACTTAGCCACAAGCCCCTTTTATAAGTAATAAGAGTAAAATCCCAAAATTATCATCACTGTTTAGAATTAAGACATAAATCCCATGAACGTGCTCCAGAAAGAAACCAGTTGAAAATAACAAGGTAGAAGTTCCAATAAATCTCAACGCAACAGGTCACTTATTTACATCGACAATTCTGCCAATGTTGATCTCCGTTTTCCGTTTACCTCCGTTTTTTCGTTTACCTGTGTTCGTTTTTTCCGTTTGCCCATGTCCGTATAATCTAGCTTTGTATACGGAGGCATTAAGAACGTGCTCTCGTTTGCAGGTCGGGGATTTACAGTAAATCTAGTATTTAATAAAATCCTCGGCGTGTTTGTTGTGGTTTCAACGTGAATTTGTTGTTGCTATGTTTGTTTTCTAATGAGGCTAGGTAGATATTTTATTAGGTACTAAGAGGACGAACAATTATGCCCGAAAATACATTAAAAAATATGTATATATAAACATGCAAATTGCGCACCTCCTCCCTTTTTTGAAGTCGGTTAAAAAGACACTACAATTTACGGTAGAAACGGCCAGTTCAGGTCTCTTTATGATCTTGAAAAAAATATTTGGTTAAGGCACCAGCCGATCAATTCTGTAATAAACTCACCGTGAAAAGTTGGGTGAAGTGAGCTTAGAGTGAGCTGTCAATAGTGTCAATCCCTAGCATTAGTTGAAATGACACCTCACTCCACGTTCACTTCACCTAAGTTATCACGGTGAGATGGTTACAGAATCGCACTGCTGGAAGGCCTTGGGGGAGGACTTTACCCTGCAGGGGGGCAGTAATGTATAGTAAAAAAATGCAGAGCCAGTATTTTCGCGTAAATGACAGTTCAACACACGGAAATGGTTTTCCGTTTAATTTCTTCATTTTGACGAATGCAATTATGCCCACACAAAACTAACTTTGTTAACGTTTACGAGTAATCGAGTTTGACATAAAAACCATAAATACCGCGCCTCGAGTAATTCCATCAAAAGCCGTTACACAAAAACATTTAGATATTACATCGCCCACAGTTTGAGGTAATTTAACATAATGGGGGGGTCAGTGACCCATTACTTGTGTGTATTTGGGACAGACTCACGCGACTGAATCACGCAACAGGTGCACTTACCTCACTCTGAACATCGTTGACATTAAGAAAAGTGGTTGAAACTAGATCAGCAGTAAAGACATTTTTCTAGAATTATATAGAAGTATACACCGTTCAACTTTGATCGTTTTAATCCTTAAAAGGGGTCATTGTACTTCCCTCCCCTAAAAAAAAATCTGTTGATTCATACATTATGTTGAGTTAAGCGAACATAAATCTATGGATCAACTGATTTTTTTTTCACGATTTCAGGGTTGGTCCCGTAGTAAAAGTTGTTCATAATGATGGGTAAAATGACCCCTTTTAAGGATTAAAACAATCAAAACTTAAAGGTGTGTATTAAAGATAGTAATTAGAAAGAAGGTAATTAAAACAAAGCTGGAAAAAATTATAACAGCTAAAGCCGACTATGAAAAAATATAATGACCGGAATAAATTCAGAAATTAGATTTTTCCTGTTTTTCATTAGAATTAACTTACAGTTGCTTCCTATAAGGTTTGTTGTATTTTAGATTAAAATTGAAGAAATAGAGGAAAAACTTTGCATATATTATATTTTAATTAGAGAATTTTTTAAAGTTATAGAACAACAAACTGAATGTCATACTTAACAAAAATTCAAATTCCATGGCAACCAAAAACTTATTAGGACATCTTTGTTACAAATGGTCACTCAAAAATCAACTTAGAATACATTTTACTAAAGTAAATAACTGATTATGGTGGCAATGGACTGTTGAATCATCTGAGATTATGAACACTGCTATAGGTACCTACGTAAAAAACATGCGCCAAAATTACTGGCGTGTGTATTTAAAATCAAGCGGAATGCTGTCATTTAAGTTTTTGCCAAAATTTTGTAAACACACTTTTTAGTAAAAGGTTTTTGTATCGCAGTGACAGCAGAACACTGACTCCCAAGACACAGGATCCTCACAGGATCCTAGTTTGGGAGTCAGGGTTACTCTATCTGTATGTCCTTTAATTCACTGAAATTCATGTGACCTAGCCGTTAAGCAATGTTGAAGGTTTTTGTGTAAATAAAGATTTTTATTATTTGTTAAGTAATAACATAAACATAACTTGAAATCATGGCCCTGAAGGGTTAGACAGAGGTGTACATCTTTTTCTTTTTTCTTACTTTTTTTTTTAAACTCTACTACTAAACTTACATACACATATTATAGCACACCCCAATTTCTCCAGTTATGTTTAAGTGACATGTAATATCCCATTGTTCTCACACGTAGAGGCAATAAGAATACTGTACCCAGGATTTTGTAATAATATCTTGATTTAAAAGAGTGTCCGTGGAGTTTCTTGCCCGTTCTTCTCCATAGAGATCTACGTTTTGGAATGGGCAACTAGCTTCAACTTTCTAACTAACTGACTGACTATTTAATTCTGTCAATTCAAAAGTAAATGGTTTAATTTAAATAAATGATTTGAGTTTGAATAGGGGGCGAGCGTATTGCCACCAATCGGGCACTAATCGAGACTCCGGCCTGCTACAAAGAAATTTAGGCCATCTTGCGTGGATGTGACGCATATTTCCTCCAATTTTTGTTTTGGAACGATGTTCCTTATCGCGCGTTGTGAAAGGGGGCTAGACGGAAAAAATTCTTACGAAAAGTTGTCACGACACTTTTTGCTATATGGTAGTTGTAAGCCGTGCGGCGTGCGCGTGTTTCTCTGTCTGTCTCTCTCTCTCTCTCTTTGAACTTCGTTCCATCCGGGTGTCCCTTGACACCTCTCAAGTTTTTTTTTCTCTGTATCGTATGACGCAAAAACGTATTTTCTTACTTAAAAAAAAATCCTGATGGTAAATCCCAATAACACTTTGCTCGACCTGGGGATCAAACCCAGGACCAGCAGCAGTAGCGCTTACGACCACTAGGCCAACGAGTCAAGAATATTGACCAGACTGCTAATTCCCGTAATTAAAAACGTTCAAAATCTAGTCGCCGCAATCTCATCTCAGCGAGAATCAAATGTCAAAAATGCAGGTAAACGCTATACAATTTTTGACAGATTGAGACTGAGAATAGAAAGTGAACGTTTTTAAAATAACCGTTATTGACCTTTACATGCAGGTAAACAATTGACGATCGCGAAATCACCCGCGTTCCTGTTCACATTGGTACGACTCAAATGTCAAAAATGCAGGTAAACGCTATACATTTTTTGACAGATTGAGACTGAGAATAGAAAGTGAACGTTTTTAAAATAACCGTTATTGACCTTTACATGTAGGTAAACAATTGACGATCGCGAAATCACCCGCGTTCCAGTTCACATTGGTACGACTACCTACCAAATAACATTTCCCTTCAAAGCCAACCAAAAACTCACACGCTAATAAAAAGCAGAAATCATAGATACCTAACCAAGTCCGACCTCATCCTACTAATGCTAATGTTCTGCTTGCATGTTTCGGCGACCATATTAACAGTTGACACGCGAAACATCGGACAAGAGGGTGACTACTGAAAGTTCGTTCACATGTTAGAAGCACGTGCAGGTTATAATATTATTACAAAGGTGGTGTGTGGAATTTCTTAATGTCATGGCGTTGATTATAGGTGTCAACTTTTTCTTTTGTTTTCTTTTTTTAATGGTGACTTGTTTGGTGGTTAATTAATTACGTAAAAATCTAAACATAGTCGGCGTTGTTACAAAACAACGGCTTTCTTTAGACGCAGGTTTAAACCATCGAGCCATGTTTGAATGTCAAACTTTATTCCAACAGTTGTAAAGTTCTAATTATAAAAACTGATTCTCAGTTGTCATTTTTGTATGAAGAACTATACCTGTTTTTTTTTGGGTGGGAAATCATCAAATCACCTCTCCTGCTCTGGGCGGAGCAGGAGGGCGTGTCAGACTTTTACTAACTAAAACCCACCCGTTTTCCTTCAGTTGCCTGTGCCAGGAGCCACGGTATCTCTTTCGAACAACCCGCGGCCCTGGCAGGCATCGGCCGTAGCGGACCCCGTCAGTTCATGCTGACATCTCTTTGAGGCGCGCGTAGAACACAACGCGCCGTCGACCCGGGCCTGGTCCTTACCGAGCGGCGAGCTGCCCATTGCTCGCCGCCCACAAGCCCGCGCCTACGGTGGCCGGAAGTCGGCTGACTCCCGACGTCCAGGGCGTCTCCTGCGGCGACTAGGGGCGTGAGGGCGCAGAGATTGCCTCTCCCTCACGCGCTCCGCCTCCTCTTTTGCGAGCATTACTGCTTCGCAGAAGGAGGTGACGGCTTCCTATGCACTCTCACTCCGTACCATGGCCTGGACCATGGCAGCGGAGAAATAGCCGCCACCGAACGCCGCCACAAGGACGCGGCGGTGCTCCGCCCAAGCCGGGCAGACCTCCACCGTATGCTCCATCGTGTCCTCCGGGTGATCCACACAATGGTGACACCCTGGCGTTTCCTCCCACCTTATCCTGAACAGGAACCTCCCGAAACAACCGTGTCCGGTGAGGACCTGCGTCTGGTGGAAGGTAAGAGCGCCGTGGCGCCTCTCCAGCCACTCCTTAAAGAGGGGACTTATCGCCGCAATTTTGGCGTGCTCAGCACTGGGTTGCGACAATCGCACTCTCCATGACGCCATGAGAACCCGCCGGAGCTCTGTCCGCTGTACCGTGATTTCTCGCGGCAGCGGAGTTATGCCCCGATGTTTTGCCTCCTCTCGCCACTCCCATATGTGGGCGAGGACTTTTGGCTCCAGATCCCATAGTGGCAATTCGGCAAGGAGGCTCGCCGCCTCAGCGGAGACCTTGTCATGTGGGAACTTTACCTCAGTCAAAATACCGTTCGAAATATAATGACTTTCGGACAGGTTTGGGCTTGGACTTAAGTTGGCACTCGTTTTGTAATAAGAGGGTATGAGTTAAAAAAAATATCTTATTGTTATTTGTGCTTTTCTACTACCTCTACCTTCTAGTGAAATCAGTTAGGCTAAGCTGACATATTCTTGTCTTAATTATTTTTTTAATTATAAGACGCTTCTCTAGTAAGTAAACAAAACAATATCCAAGCAAAGTCAGTAATGATTTCAGTTGTAGTTAAAGCTCACGATGATACAAAAAGGATAGAATATTAAACAAACAATATAAATTCGGTGATTACCCTTTATACCCATGACCCAATGCTACACGTGTAACGTTACCATAGGAGTTTCCGGAATTCGATACTGTTAGCTCCAACAAATATTTGCGCTGGGTGTTTTAATAAAGATGGATAAAGCGAAATATGTTTCGCTAAACTATCCGAGATCTGAACAAACATTGGATATTAAAACTCAGCTGCCCCGTTGGTTTTGCCCACAAATAAATTAAATTTGTGCGAGCAAAACTTGCGTGGGCGAGTAAATTCGTGCGAATTAAAGAACTTGACTGTTACATACATTATTCTCCGTCCGTGTTATTTATTCAATACAAATTAAAATGTTATGTTATACTATGACGATAGATTTTTTGTACATATTCCACGGAAACATAGAACACTTTTCATACACGTATGATAAAAAAGTTCCCCTACTGTCCGGTCCGTCGAGAAAATGCGTTCCTGACAAACTCAAATCATTTAATTCAACTAAACCAATTACAGGCACTTTTGAATTGTCAAAGGGTCGGTCAGTCAGAAAGATGAAGCTAGTTGCCCATTCCAAAGCGTACCTACGCTTAGGTACCTACCTATGGAGGAGAACGGGCAAGAAACTCCATGTCAGTGCGACAATTCTAGTAGCTAATAATGATCAAATTCGCAAAATATTATATAAAATATTAGAAACTAACAAGTGTCAAAAACGCATTCTCTCGATGGCCGAGCTGTAGGATGCGAGCAAAACCACAGGCAGCAGCAAATTCCTAAAAAATCTTAACATAATTAGACTCACCCAGCGTGCGGAAGACAATAGGCCTACTCCTGTACTTGTGACCACCCCACAGCGCGGCGACCGTCACTTGGTACTGCGTGTCAGCTTCCAACCCGCTCAGGATGACAGCATCCGAGTTGCCAGCCACCTCCAGGACGACTCTGTAACTAATAGACGATGAGTCAATTTCGTTGTATTCTAGTGAAAAGCTGTATACGGTGAGGCCACATTTAGAAGGTTCTAGAAGATTTTTTGATGATGTTTTAGCATTTAAGCCCGCTTGCACTAAATCACTTAATGAGCATAAACAAGAGCGGTACGCCTCAACTGCACATGCAATTGCAGCCTTCGACAACGTGCCACTGGTGTATTTTAGTACGGTGTTCAACTATACGAGCGGCATGTTGTTGTCGGCAGTCGCTCACGCGTCGACGTCTGCAGTTCCCTTTGCCGTTGACGCATGTCGCTCGTGTGTATACACACTAATGCATTTAGCGCTAAACATAATTATTTAAACCATCATTCTATCATCTTCGAATATCTGATAGAAACTGAACGATGTTTTAAATTTGTAGCTCCAACCACAGTCAGTGATACGTGGTGCAATCGGGCCTAAATGTCTGAAAAATAATTTTCAGAGTTCAAGAGGTCGGTACTGATATATTTACATAGAATTTATTAGTAACACTGAAAGCTTTTGGTTAGCTATACCACATGCTACGTAAACACTGCATTAAAAAAATATTTACAAAAATATTAGACAGAAAGTTTACGTTATGTCGGAAATTAAAACAAATTTGTTTTTATTTCAAATTCATAACATCTATACGTGAAATACAAAAACAAACAATCCTTTATTCAAGGAGTTTTATCCCATTGTCTTTTATAAATTTACACGAAACCTCGCGTTCAGTATCACACAGCGTCAACATTGACTGATTGAGGACAAAGAATTACGTCTAACGCTCCACTGTTAACGAGTTTGATACTATGGAGCGTTGAATTAAATAGGATTGGAGATAGTTTTTTCCGAATTGATTTTTTATTCAAAATTTACTTAGAATTTTAGATGGAATGTGGCCCCACCGTTAGGAAGAAAGAAGTAAGAAAAATGATGAAATAAATGGGACAGATTTTACTAACACTATGCAAAACCTTAAAACTCAATAAAATTGACATAAACAGTACGTTCTAATCTAATATCACGACAAATTCGCCAAAAATGTAAACAAATATGAGTTTATGGAAAAATAACTTTAATTTCTATACAATAAAGTTCAGTTTACGCTACAACTTCAAACATTTTCATAACTTTTTCAATAGTGCTAGTCACTCTGAAATCAACTTAATTAACATTAAAATAAAGTTGATATTTGTTTAACTTGAAATAACGTAAATTTGAATATACATAAAGACATTCTTGCTATGTATCTTCACAATATCCTGAAAATTACCACTGGTTTTATAGGTACGCTACACGTGTATCGAATATTATTATTTGTCAATTCCGCTATCTTCATTGTCTGTGTTGTTTCGTAAATTGAGCTTTTAAAGATAATATAATATGCAAGAAAAAAGAAGACATATTTTTTAGAAATATCAGGGTTCCTGCCTTCCTTTGTGACATGAAAGATTGTTAACAGAGTGTTAACACGACCATCCCACGCGTTTTAGATCTAAGATTGTAAAGACTGCAGACAAAAAAACAAAATAATATATTAGTCAATGTTTAAGTCGATGATACCCTCATCGACTTAAACATTGACTAATATATTATTTCTCTCTACTACCTTTTTATTCTTTTGTTGTTTTCTTTTATTGTTATTGTTTTTTTTTTTTTTGAATGCTGTGCACGTCTGTAATTGACGTAAATACTAGTTCATGTCTCTGTTCTATGTTATTTGTAAATGTTTGTGTGTGTTGTTGATGTGCCTTAATAATAAATAAACAAATGAAAATGGTTTATGGCCATTCGGAACCTTACAAGAACTCATTAAAATAAAATGGTAGTAGGTATGAATGGTCAAGCTGTCGTGATTTCATTGATGTCGAATTGAAATGATGTCAAAGCGATGATTTAAACTATTGGGTAAGTCGCAGGAAGGTTCTAAATCAGGAGCGGAAGGCTTAGACAAAGTGACATTTTATCAGCGATAATGATGACGAAAAATTCATGTCGAAAGTCGTTTTAGAATTACGTAACGCTTTGAAAGCGATTGCTACTTAGCTACGAAATTTATCAAGCAACGTTAAAATGAATCGAAAATCGTTTCCCACTAAAATCGCATCTTCGTGATAACTATCCATTATCACCTTAATACAAGTCTATAACCAATA
Organism: Apamea sordens; assembly: GCA_945859715.1. Lineage (NCBI taxonomy): Eukaryota > Metazoa > Arthropoda > Insecta > Lepidoptera > Noctuidae > Apamea > Apamea sordens. The sequence continues at coordinate 13,623,183 of OX243998.1, read as the reverse complement.
GTAGTGTGAGAAACTCCATCGAAACAAATTAGGGTTACGCGGACAACAAAAGCGTACGAGTTTTCGCCAGGAAATTTATCGGTAATAAGACTTCCGCCCGCCACCCCTACCTATTCCGTTCACAATTTGTGGTAAATTCTTTGGTTTTTTGTACTCTATTGTGTTATTTTTATTATGACAGAGGAGAGTTTTGTATGGTTTTATTGAACGAATAACGTTTTTTTATGTATTCAGGTTTGAAATAACATTCTTTTTTGGGTCTAATGTTTTCAATTCACTTAATTTGCGAAGTAAATATTCTAATTCTTCTTATTCTTCTAGGACAAGTGCATAATTTAAAAAGAAAATCTCGTTCACTTCCTGGGTACCTATTTGTCTGCGTCGAACGTTTTCCGCCGGGATTTAAGAGATTTCAACAAATCCTCTCTCATCTGTACCTAAATATAAACTCACTTCACTTCGCTTGTTTCATTGATTTTGATAAGAAAAAACGAGTAGTCCCTTTGATCCTATAAAATTTTAATGTTTTTGAATAAGTTTGAAATATGCATGCAGGTATTAAATTGAAACAAGTCGGAATTCTGCAATGCAAGGACTCCCGAAAATGTTGAACTGGTGGAACAGAGTTTACTTGAAAATGTACGATTTCAGTACGTATAAGGGCAGCCTCATTGGGACTTCCAAGACCGATTATCCATTCAATTTTGAAAAAGGATTTGATGTTCCATGCTTTTAAAATTCAAATCGTTCAAGAACTTTTTTTTGTTTTTTATGCAAACAATTTTGTGAAACGATGTTGAAGCGTTTTTGCACTTTTGGAATTCAGCAATTTTGGAGTGAATTCCATTTTTTGAAGCGACAAGGCTCATTTTCATTTAAACGGGCACGTTAATAAGCAGAACAGCCGTTACTGGTCTCCAACAACCAGTAAGCCATGACTGAAGCATCAAAAATCTTTGCATTGCCCCCAATATAATTCAGCCGAGCTTACTGCAGAGTTTGGCGCGGAACACGAGGCTCCGTTTCAAACAGTGTGTGCAGCTGGACGAAAGACATTTGGGTCATATAATTTAAAAAAAAAAATCTGCATCTTTACTCTGTCTTCCTATACTTTCATTAAAACAATGCGTCAAGTAGTTAATTTTTTATTAAATTTTGAAAACATAAATGATCATCTTTCCAGTTCAAGAAACAAATGATAGCTGAACTAACATGTCTGACATACTTGAACAAGATAAAGCCCGTATCCCATCAGAAAATCCATCAATTCCGAAAGCGAACCGAACTCTCACAAAACTTTTGTCAGTAATCCACCGGGGTGTAATAGCGAAGGTGATAACGTAACTTAGCTAAATGAATTCATAATCGACTATTAAAAGTTGGGAGACAACGTAATCCCAATCCCATTTGAGGAACAATGCATAAAGTAGAAGCTAAGGTACGTGGAGACGTTAACGTGACACCTGACCTTTAGGCCTCGTTCATAGTAAACACGTGGTGTAGTGACTAGGGCGGTAGCGTGTACGACGGGAGGCCACAGAGCATCGCGAATTGGTTTAAAGGCAATAGCCCTCTATAGCCAGCTAAAACAACTTGCAATGCTCTCGGAGACGTGTTTCCACTTTCCACGGAGACAAAACAATAGACTGTCGCTCGCTATTTCATACTCAAATCCTTGTTTTCTTTCAACCTAAACGAATCTTTATAAACCACATATTTTGTTTACGTGTTGTAATTTACATTGCGAAAGCAGGACCTGTCAGTATGGCCGCAACTTGTGGGCAGGTACGTAGAAACTAGGCGTCTTCCATAGTTACTATACTATGGACGATAAAGGCGATTGCATAATTTTGATATTACGCGCCCGCTTTAGCACCCGCGTAAGCTAATCACCTTGGCCGAGGCCTTACACTCGGTTTAGGAAGCGCTAACTCTCAACTGATGTCACTCGTACCGACACACTAAAAGACGTTAAAACCTTAATAACTGGAGATAGTAGAGTTCCTGACATAAAGGACAGGAGCGAGAATAATAATTCAACACGCCTGTATTCCGAGACGGGATAGGCAGTGGTTTATTACACCCACATTTTGATATTTATATAGAAGTATTAGGAACAGCGGTGTAAAGTTCACTCATACTCCATAGAAAAGGGAGGTTCGTCCAAATGTTGCGTCTGGTGGGTTACCTGCCCTACGATTGATGTCGGGACATTTTATATTATGCTAGATGTGTGGGAAACTTTGCTTGTGTGATGTACGATTTTACATGACGTCAGTGTGTTGCGTAGTTTGGATGTGGCGATGTAGATGGCGCCACAGTTTTGTTAAAAAGGGGGAGGTGAGAAACTATTGTCAGTAATCTTGCCAATAATCCAAGAATCTGGGCTGCTACATTGGTTTTTTTTTTGCGCCTCTCTAGAAATTACTCCTGTATCGTGGGTGCATTTACAAACATTTAAACTCACATACACAAACAGCCAGACCCGGAACAACTACCTGTAGGCAATACAAATATTTGTTCCGTGCGGGAATCGAACCCGCGACATGCAGCGCAGCAGTCGATCGCTCAGCCACTGCACCAACCGTGTCGTCGTCGTCGTAATGGTTCTAATGTTTTGACTTTGAACCATCTATGACGGTATATTATATTAATTTGATTATTTGTGTTATCACAGTAAAATATATACACACACAACATTATAATTTTTGAGTATAAAGATGATTTTGAGTGTAATGGTTATATTGAATTTGAAATTTATTTGCAGGCTCACCGTTCAGATATACCTATGGGTGACTATACTCATATAACTGCCGGCTTTCTATGAAATACTAGTATTACCTCCGAGTGCACTCTTGGGACATTATTATGATCATAATGCACCTTATACCTGGATCCAGAATATACTTGATACTCTAGTTTTCATAATACTTAATAATAGACGTTACGAATAGAGAATATAGAGACTGTAAGATATTTAGAGTAAAATGTAAAGTGAAATTTTCCAAGTAATCTGCTGAAAAGCAAATACAAATAATGAATTACCTTACTAACGAGTATTACCTGTTATTTATCCTGATAAAGATAATTGAGGAAAATTATAACAATAAATAATTGGTTGTTATTCAGCGTTTGGTCCAACAATAGAATTATTATAATCAATCACTTTTTTTAAGAAAATATTAAATAAGTTCCGTCGTACTAAGAACTTGATTGATTGTAGAAAAATAATGACGAAGTTTTCGATGACAACCTTTTTCCATTACCCACCCTTTTTTCTTAGCGTGAAATATTTTTCAGAAAATCTGCCATCCCACCCATCACCATTAACACCATCTAAATCAAAGCAATTTACTTGTCGAATTCTGAATCAACAAATGAACTTAACGATAGACTGCTTAATCTTAATAATAAATGAGATCGTATTCAAGACTATGTTGTATAAAGTGGGGCTAAAATCGATCTACAGTCTATTCCAAAACTATTTGAAGAAAATGTAAACAAATAATTCAGAGAACGTACCCGTGGATGCTTTGATTTGATTATTTAAAATACTTAAAGCCTGAAATCTAGTTTTAAATCAACTTAATAATCCTTTTCAATTGACAATTGAGGTTATTTTTAAAACCTCAACTTTCGTCGACAATTTTTTTATTCTTCGTAACGTATCGATGGCAAAAAGTTCAAACATATTTGCCCAAAATTAAGCTGCGCGAACTACGCTCACTGACACAATCATAGAATCATCAAGTGCACATTTTTTTTTTACAATTTGACGATGTTATTCAAACAATAATAATTAGAAAAAGTGGTGAGACAAAAAGAAGAAACCTTCTAAACACAGATGAATGTGTTATTGTCCCTGTAGTGAGTGATTGCGTAAGAATTTAATCTGAACAGGGTTGGTTTACACTATTGTCAGATACTTTTAGAACAGACATTAGAGTGTCAAATGCTTCTTAGGAATACCAAAACTTTGCCTAAATATTGAATATTCTGGTTGACACTTTCCAGTCTAGCCGTTTGTGGGATGACTGCTCAAATATTGATAGACCCGCCAAACTAACATTATAAGCTGAAAGTTCAATTTTCTGTCTTAGAAATTGTGTGCGTGTATTTTTGAAGATTAATGCTGACTCAAGTTTTCTTATATTGAGTTTTAGAAGAAAAAGAATATTATGAACGAATTTCAATGCATAGAAAAATTACTAAATTATTGTTTGGTAGCAAGACAACTCCTTTTTAATCAAATTAAATACCCTTTTTGAAACAAGACCAAATTAAGAACCAATCAATCATTCTGCCTAGCCTTTTTCCGACTATATTCGAGTCAGCTTCCAGTTTAACTGGATGCAGCTGAATACCAGTATTTTACATGGAGCGACTGCCTATCTGATGTCCACAACCCAGTTACTGGGTAACACGATACCGCTTGGTATGACAATTTTAGAACCAAGAGTAAAATAATAAAACAATAACATTTGTCTTAGTTTAGCTACTCTTTAGCTAATCTAGATTCGTATACCAATAAGACGGTTCCCTATCCATTTGCATAAAATTGTAAGACCTAATATAACTTGGCATAGTTTTGTTTCTTCTAATTATATTTTCGCATAGCATTATTTACGCATAACAGCTAACGCATAATTTTTTAAGCATAATTCATAAATAAATAAATAAATTTATTGACACATAATGATATTAAAACATATTTTTATAGGCAAATAAGCATAATAAAATACTCCTAAAATGTTAGATAGTGATACACGTTTTTATACAGTATTGCTCTAATTAAATTTGTAAGCGCTTTAGATTGTAGGTAGAATAAATCATTGTATTATTTTTCTAAGTGGACACGGTGGTGTCATAAAAATATTGTGTCACTAAGAGTATTATTGCAAAAAAAAAAAAAACTGTAATGAATAAGTAAATATCAGGAAACATCATACTGTTATAACCTCATCTAACCCCAAACCACAACCTACAACACCAACAATAGAGGGAATCTGGCGCTCAGCGGCCGCTGCCGCAGCACAAAAAATATGGCAATGTACTATTATGGCAAAACAAATTATACCAAAATCGTTATGCCAAAGTATATAATATAGTATATTAGGAAAAATAATATTCTGCGAAAAGAAGGGATCCCCAATAAAAAATACCTAAAAGTGATACATATACCGTAACCTCATAAGTCGTTTCATATGGGAAAAGTCATTACATTTTCTCTTATCCTGTCAATAAAAGTAGTTTTAGTATAACACGCCCTTCACATGATGTGTCTTGAGTAAACATCACTTTGACGAAGCACTTACAGAGACAAACATAAAAACCTTCATTACACACCGGAGATGGGATTTATTCGCTACCTAGACTCACTTTTACAACTACTAAGAACTCGGATCATAAAACCTGAAACTTACTAAGAGAAGAATATCGCCTATAAAAACACAATCGTCTTATTCGACAAGATTTGTATGAACATCTGCTGAGAGCAAAGGAATATTCGTCATAAAATCTGGCTCGATAAGTTGTAATGGATCACATGGATCACGTCATCTTCAATAAAAGTTTTATCGATGAACAGATAAGAATATAGCTATGTATTATACAACATATCCCTGAATTAACGCATACCACCAAACACCCCAATTAGAATATTATAATCATAATACATATAAGTACTGGTAAAATACTGGTATTTAGCTGCATCCGGTTAGACTAGAAGCTGACCCTAACATAGTTGGGAAATGGTAAGGCAGATGATGATGATATTTATGTATTGATTTTTTACTATTATGTATTAGTTATTGTGATTGTGAGAAAAATTGTGGTTCCATTACAAATCTACGGACACACACAGTCGCACACGTATAAGGTAGAGCCTTATACGCGTAGTAAGTACTTCGTCCATTTGGGTTTGTTTTGACTGTACAGTGGAAATTTACGTAGTTTTATTATTTTTGGGATAAAAAATTACCTTTATTAAAAATGTCGGAAAACGATTCAGTAATCGATTCTAAACAAACTACTTTTGTAATATGAATTAATTCAGTTACACATTGTAGATATGCGAGGTTGATATGGAATTAGGCAGTCGCGCTTATAAGATGCACTAATAGACAGGCCAGGATCGTCACGCAGTGGGTGCCTGAAGACGGACGTCTTCACCAAGGCAGGCCTAAGAAATGCTGACGTGACGATTTGGACTCGTTCCTGAATGATTGGCCGGAGAAGAAAAAAAATAAAGATAATTGGAAGAGTTATATATTCGGGAGACAAAATAGTTTAACATTTTAATCAAATCAAAAAGAGATGAGGATTATCTTTATCATGAATTTTAACATGATACCGCTGATATTGAGACAAGTAACTTATGTTCTTAAAAGTCATTATAATAATAATAATAATAATATCCCTGGACATTTCACACAGCGCCATCTAGTCCCAAGCTAAGCAACCTAATGCTTGTGTTATGGTAACAAGATGGCTGATAAACTACTTATATACATATTTTTTTTGTAAATACATACATATTATAGATAGAAAAACACCCAGACTCGGAACAAATACATGTAGGTCATACAAATATTTGTTCCGTGCGGGAATCGAACCCGCGACACGCAGCGCAGCAGTCAATCGCTTAACCACTGCGCCAACCGTGTCGTCGTATGTTACTAAACTACCAAAAACAGCACGAACTTTTTGTTGTTTCTGAAACAAAATATAGTTGCGTTTACAAATTCGTTCAAAAGACTACTTCTTCTTAGCTTGAAGACATTTATATTGAGTCGATACAGAACTTAGCCACTTGTTTGGCGTCATCGTCCATCAATTCCTATAGCGTCATCATCATCATCATCATGATTTCAACCCGGAACCCACTGCTGGGTATGACCTCCCTTTCTTCTACCATACTTCCCTGTTCAGTGCGTCTCTCATCCAGGACTTCCCCGCGACTTTGACGATATCCTCAACCCAACACGCTTTTGAACGGCCCTGGTTAAAATAGCTATAGCGTGAAATTACAGAATACCACATTTCAGAATAGCTTGCTTTCGTGTTAAAAACCTTTCCTTCCATGCCTTAGCGTGTTGTTATATCAAGTTCAAAAACAATGTCGTGTACAATACCATCGAACATAATCACGATCGCAATCACAGTTCGCTTCGTCGACGGTAATTCCATTATGCTATGTTTAATCAATACACGCGCCCGCCTTCCCTACGTATCGAACGCATTCTGCTCTGCTATCACTATATCACCTATTCCATCTATATCTGCTTCTATTGGAGATTGCATGTCATGATACTTATTGAAATTAGTGTGAAGAACGGTATTAAGTGTCATTTCATTGGACACGTATTTTTTCTTTTGTCAATCTAACAAAAAATGACAAAGATAAAGCACGTCAAAATTTGGGAGGGGGTCGTGACGTCACGCGGAACTTTAACGGGCGATATCTTCATCATTTTTTATATAATTGACAAAAGAAAAAATACGGGTCCAATATTTTTTGATAATCTAACTGACGGACTAATTAGATTTATTTAGGCAGCTAGTCTATTATGTCGCGCATTATTTAGCAGCTTTTGTTCATATGTTTTCCGAGTATCGTTTTTGTTATTTTTGTTGAGGAATGTTTTAAGACTGTCTTGTTGGTCTAGCACACTGCTGAGCATGAGGCAAAGTGGCAGGTAAAGTGTTATTTGGTTTTCCACCAGGAAATTCTCAGCAGCAGCCAGGAGTCTGGATTTGTGCCCAATTGACGGCAGGAGGCTTGCCCCCATTTCATGGGTCCTAGACATAACTGGAAAAATGTGGGTATAATCCACGAAGGGTTAGGCAGAATTGTACCTAGGGTAGGGCCCTAGGTACAATTCTGCCTCTGTTCGTGGATTGTAAGCGTGATGTTACGTTAGGTGTTGTTACTTTTGGTGGGGAAAGTTAAAGTAACGATGGTTAATGGAGCAGTCGTTTTTTTTTAACATTTCATTAATACAGTAAGTAATGATCATTAATTGTTTGACCATGTTTACCATAATTAATTTGAAGGTCATTTCTTTTAGCAAAAAGGTACCAAATATTAATAACCGAAGCCGTATTTTATCCAATAATAGCTACAAAGGGAATTTAAAATTGCTATCATACAGAAATTCGATTTGTTTGCGTAAGTAAATATACAGGATGCTCGCTTTGTTCGGAAAATATGAAATGTGTTCAAAGATAAAAATCAATTTGACCTGCAAATAATAAACATGTTTCCTTATTATCTGTACGTTTTTATGAACCTAAAACGAAACTTATTTACCTATAGAGATCAGACAGCTCTTTTGTAGTCAAAACAAAGAATTCCCTGAATATGATCAGGTGGAAAAATATATAGAACTGGTCTCTAAAAGCCAACCGAACGAAAACGACAGAAATTTACTGTACAGACGCCAGCACATCAAGCTACTACAATCTGTCAAATTTCTTTAATAGATTTTCAACTTTATCGCTAAAACATTAGGTTCAAATTTGATTGGGAAAATTTGACAGTTTCGGGTAGCTTGATATGTTGGCGTCTATACCTACTAGACAAGGACGTGGACAAAAACTTCTTCATCTACAAACATTAGGTAGGTAACACAATTATTTAAACCTTAAACAATATGGGGTTTATTAATAAACGATGATTAAAGTTAAGTGACGTAAAACGTCAAAAATATACATTTTTGACGTTTGTACGTCACTTAACTTTGAAAAAATTCTAAATTTCTTTGAAATTTCGAAATTTTGAATAAATAAATATTAATAAATACTTAACTTTAAGCAACGTTTATGAATAAAGCGGTTAGTATAAAGAAAATAATAATTATATCCAACAGGAAATCACACAGCGTTAAGATCCGTGACAAAATCAAATATTCACAACCCCTGAGTAAACCGGAGTACCTAAATATAATACTTTGGCAAGTATAAGTTTACTACAAACTTCCTTGTAGCGAAAGTTTTGAGCAGTTCACTGAAACCCACCCGGTACCTTGAGGCTTACATTGAGTAAAATAATATTGTTCGTACAATTTATTTTTAAACCATATGGAGGAAGTTTCGAGAGTGCTTTGTTATTTTTGCTGCACGTTTAAGCTGAAGTTTGTTGATTTCACCAAAGTCACGAACCTTTTACCCGTGGAATAAAATTGACGTCTGACAATTCTGTTATGGAAAACTGTCAAAAATTTAAAACATATGCTCAGGATACGACTTATTCTAGGTATAAAAGTTTGGTGAAATTCGCCCTTAATCGAAATGAGAAAATATTATATTTGCTTTACTTTGCTTCGTTATGTTACTTCATTAGCGTTTATATTTACAAGTTTATATTAAAAGTAAAGTAAGGACTTTCAAAATAAAACTATAATCGTGTTTTTTATCTTTTTTAGCAAAGGTTTCTTCTCATACAGAAAAAGGACGAACGTTATAAACACGTTTGCTCAAGATGGATTGGCGATTTCAGACTTATATTACCTAATTATAGGTCCATATTACCTAATTACACTCCGAAGTGCAAAGTGCGAATGTTCGGATCGGACCGACACATGGCCGAACCGAATATTATTGAAAAATGTGAAAAATGTTCAGATCGGCTCAGTTGGGTCGGGACCATAGTCAATATTCGAAAGAGTGTAGGATCGGAACCGACCGAACCAAATAGTAACTTCGTAGCAGGAAACGGCCGAACATTCGGCCGATACTACTTCGGAGTAGACCCCAGGTTTCTTCACGATGTTTTCCTTCCCCGAAGTCATTCTGTTTCTATTTCACGACGAAATTCTTTCACACCGTCAAACAGATACTTAAGTCAACCCACATTTATAACCATGTCATCCCTTTTTTGTGGATATAAATTCCACCACACCCTGTACCATAATTGAGTAAGTTTCCCAATAGAATATAGCTCTCACCAATAATTTGGTTAGAGACTTCTAAAAGCAATAAATGGGTATATTTATTGATTTATCTGGATATACCGGGTGAAATAAAATTAGCTAGCGAAACTCTGCAGGGTAGCAATATCTAAATAAAACAAAAATATCGAAACATGATAAAACAAAAAAGAAATTAATTTGATGTTTTTTTGTGGGGTCATCGACCGCTAGTGTATCTACTTGAAATATCAGTTGAAAAATCATTTAGTTTTACGTAAACTTCACAGACGCGATTGGTATCGATATCAAACATCATAAAAAAAACTCAACTCACACTTTTTTTTTTTTTGAGGATGGGAAATCATCAAATGACTCCTCCCGCTCTGGGTGGAGCAGAAGGGAGTGTCAGACTCTTACTGACTAAAACCCACTCGTGTTCCTTCCTTAGCCCTTTATGTTCCAGGGCAGCGGTAAACCCTTTCGGATGTTCCCGCTACCCTGGCAGGCTTCGGCCCTATGGGGCCCCGTCGCTTTTGATGACATCTCTTTGAGGCGCACGTGGAACACGTACACGCCGTCCGGCACGGGCCTAGTCCTGATCGGACGGAGAGCTACCCATTACTCTCCGCCCGCAGGCCCGCGCCTGCGGTGGCCGGGAGTCGTCACGCGGCTCCCGACGCCCGGAGCGTCTCCCGCGGCGGCTGAGGCGTGAGGTGCGCAAGGTGCGTTCCCTCGCCCACCCCGGCACCTCCTTCGCTAGCATGACTGCTTCGCAGAAGGAGGTGACTGCCTCCCACTCCCTCTGACCCCGGACCAAACTAAACTTCACAGACGTGATTGGTATCGATATCAAACATCATAAAAAAAAAACTCAACTCTCACTTCAAGTGACAACAACAACCAGCGGTCGTTTACTCCTAAAAAAAACAACAAATCTTTTTTATTTTTTATTTTATCGTGTTTAGATATCGAAATCTATCCTCTGCAGAGTTTTGCTAGCTAATTTAACTTGATCCTGTATAAAGGTACTTGGATATTGGCATTGCGGTTTGTGACAGTTGGTCTGTATGAGTGGGTAAGGGTTGGACACGTAATATCTGGGAATTAATTGCTTTTTGTTGCTTCTTGGAATTGAGTGGTCTATGAAATTGATCGGCTTGGAACAGGTTTGGAATCTATGAAGTAAATATCCAATTTCGATGACCTCAATAAGGAATGTTGTCAATACAAAAGCCTGTTTCACGGTGTCCTGGAACTGTTTGTTAGATAAACTAAACATAAATAATTTTATATTCCAGATAATTTTAAACAGACTAAAGAAGGCAGAAGGTGTTTAAACAGGCTATTTCTACTCCATTTAGATTGCCATGGACACGCTAAAAAGGAGAAGAAACAGGCCACAATTCCTTAACCCTTCGTATTCAACGTGAACGTGTACCTGGATCCCCGCGAAACACGATGGCTTTTAAGGCCGCTATCACATTAGGACGTTAGCAGCGCGATAGTCGCGCGGCAGAAGCCGTTAAGCCAATCCAATTAAGCGGATTGCTTCTGCCGCGCGACTGTCGCGCTGCTAACGTCCTAATGTGAAAGCGGCCTTATTGTTTCTGTAATTACGACATTCAACTGGATAGGTCGCCTTGATTTAGTATTTTACTGAGATGTCCTTTATTTAACATACACTGATTAATTACTATTTTTACAAGCTAAAACTAAAGCACGTTAAGCCGTTGGTCCCGGCTGTCATTCGTGGATCTTTGACAGTCGTTACGTCAGAAGCCCGAAAGTCTGACAAACAGTCTTACTAAAGGGTATCGTATTACCCAGTCAGATAGGCAGTCGCTCCATGTAAAATACTGGTATTCAGCTGCATTCGGTTAGACTGGAGGCCGACCCCAACATAGTTGGGAAAAGGCTAGGCAAATGATGATGACAAAGATACTAGTATATTAAAAAATCCTACTTGCTAACTACGCCACGCCAGTAGAAAAATATATACTAGAGTTTTTGTACGCTGAAATTTCATTTTAACTTTCTTTCTAAAAGTGAGTCGATATAATCTACCATACTTAAAACGAAAAGGAAGCCGTACCTTCCTAAGTACAAATAAAATAGTTAATTCTTTACGAAAATCTGCCGACCGTCAAGGAATCGTCAACAAAGAAAAACTAAACGCTAAGAGTAAAACGCTTAACCGTTTAATTTCACAACAGTGTCAAGATCCGATTCAGCACAGTCAGGAAACCGATCTCATTTCCATTAATTATCATATTCCCTTTTTAGTGGCATGAACTTTCAACTTTTAGCGTTGCACTATCGACTAGCAACTCCTGAATATTTAGCAGTTTGCGGTGTTCCCATTTTAATATTGAATATTTAAAACAGACGCGCGCTGATTCTGTAAATATAATATCTGGGAAATATTGCAATTGGATTTTCTTCTTCAAAGTTTGCTTTGTTTTCCTCTGTAAAGTTTATTTATAGAAAAATCTTGCGCTTTGTGCCCATTTTAGTACAAATGGCTTCGTTATAACCATTGCGCTCAATCGAAGGCTTTGATGGATGGTAAAAATATGTCACACGCAAATGATATTTTTGCATCCCCTAAGTATCTAACAACACAACACGGTTAGCGCAGTGGCTGAGCGATCGGACTGCTGCGCTGCGTGTGGCGGGTTCGATTCCCGCACAGAACAAATATTTGTAAGTCCTACATGTATTTGTTCTGAGTCTGGGTGTTTTTCTATCTATAATATGTATGTATTTACAAAAAAAAAATGTATATAAGTAGTTTATCAGCCATCTTGTTACCATAACACAAGCATTAGGTTGCTTAGCTTGAGACTAGATGGCGCTGTGTGAAATGTCCAGGGATATTATTATTATTATTTATTATCTAAAAATGAAGAATATTGTCCGTGAAATTTGACATAACTCTCTTATGAGTTTCTCGTTTTCTTAAGGCATAGTTCAACGCCAGATTGTCGAAAAAAATGTATTTTATTGACTCTTAGCAAGCTTAAACTAGAAACAACTCCATTTAATTCAAATTACATGTTGGTCTTTATCGATCATATCTTACGGATAAACTATTAATACTATTTCGGTTAAAAAATTGCCTGAATAAAAATGAAAACATTTAGCTTATTGGCACGATACTGCAAATCTTCCCATCAAACTGTTACATTTTTCTTTTGTTCTTAGATATAATAAATGATTTGATATTTGTATTCGATTTAATGTATAAATTCTAAGTGTACTTTTCGACATTATTTAGCTACGAAGAGTTATTAGAAACGATTAATATTATATTTTTATAAAACAAAATTGTACAATTTTAAATTTAACATCCTATCTACACTGAAATGCGTCAACAATAAATTGTTTCTACTCATGACACAATTAAGGGGGAAGCACCAGGGTAGCACATGAAATTCAAATTTTCTAGTTTGATGTTGAACAAAATGTGATTCGCGATCGTAACAAGTATGTATTTACAGAAAGATAATCATTAAAATCATCAATACAACACTCGAAGTTCATATAACACTATTGATTGTTATTTTACATGAAATAGTAATTCAATAGGGTTATATGGATATTATTTATTTATTTATTCAAATCTTACCTACAACTACCATTACAGATCAGCGATCCAATGCGATAGCGAGGCCTTACATGCTAAATCCTTAATCTACATCCTATTAAATTACATACAATATCCTAAATCTTAAATCTTAACCTACATCTAAATAACATATACAACTTAATAACATATGTCGTTTCCCCCTTAAGATCAAAGACCAAACAGTTACATTTTGACAGCAGTTACCTCAGCTTTAGAACCCTTCCTATGAAGGTAGCACTTAATCTATCAACGGAAACCTTAAGCTTAGTGACGACTTTCAAATTAATTTATTAATTTATTTAACACAGACATGGCTTATGTTTGGATAGGCCTAACAAAGCGGTTCGCGACTTGTAATAGGTTAGTATAAAACCAATATTTTATCTTTATCCACTGTTTCAACATATTTGGTTTGGTCATTATTCAAATTGTACTATGAAGCTTTGTGTAAATAGGATAGGTCCTATAGCACACAAAGCTATATAATAGTGTTATCAGTAAAAACAACATTTTAAAGCAATAATAGGTTATTGCTCTAAAATCTTGTCTTTACTGATAGAAAGTCGCATCATCATCATCATTATCAGCCTACCGCAGTCCACTGCTGGACAAAGGCCTCTCCAATTACACCATTCCATTTAGCCCTATTCTCGGCAACTCTCATCCAGCTGCGAAGATCGTCGCTCCACTTCGCCCGTCTACCCTAATGATCATCGGTCGTAAAAGTCGCATAGAGGGGACATAACGTACGGCACGGTTGGCGCAGTGGTTAAGCGATTGACTGCTGCACTGCGTGTCGCAGGTTCGATTCCCCCATGGACCAAATATTTATATGACCTACAAGTACGTAGTTGTTCCGGGTCTGGCTATTTGTGTATGTGAGTTTAAATGTTTGTAAACGCACCCACGATACAGGAGAAATTACTAGTGTTGCTGCTAAAAAAAACCGCGCCAAAGAACTTCGTTCCAATAGCTCATATAGTTTGTAAAGTATTAGCCACTTAGCAAGAGTAGTAATTAAGGCTGAACGTCCTTTAAATTCTGAGCTGAGTCTCTATCAATCTGATGATACTACTACCATAACGATTTGATCCTAACCATATCCTACTAATATTATAAACGCGAAATTTTGTATGGATGAATGGCTGGGTGCCACTTTCACCTCAATTTTAACAACACCACAACACCTTCGATTACTCCAGCTTAGCATATGGAAAAATTAAATTGAAAAAGCAGTGTGAATTGTCGAAAATTCCCGGTAAATGTCTAGTGTAGTTACTGCAGGCAATTACCGGGAATTCCGACAGTTTACTTAGTATATTGAGTTGTATTAACTCAGTATAATATAATATTCAGGGAGGCATGGCTGGGTGAAACGTTTGCCATTGTAACGTGTGTAACAGTCGTGGCACATGGCTCAGTTCTAGGAAATAGGCATAACGTGGTATCAGTATCTAATTGACCGTTATTGGTTAAGGAATATTAAAATATGTGTGTTACGTCCGTATTATTAGGACTTCGGAGAATTTACCTATTCATATGATGATGCGTTAATTCAATTGTAGTCTGGTGTAGGTGGACATCTATATCATGCTTGCTTTGTCTGGTAATATACCTATCTGGCGGAGGACAGGGTATTGTGGTGCTGCCTGACAGAGGCCTATCCAGCAGTGGACTGCAATAGGTTGAGTTGATTGATACCTATCTGGTATTACATTTTAATGGCAACGTAGAATGTATGTGGATAACTAGCTAAGATGGAAATCTATTATAATGATTGGGCGTCCTATATCTTCCGTCCATATACCTCTATCGAGATAACACGAATTAGGAAAACCCTTATTAATTAGGGTGGGTTGGGTACAATAAGTGGGACCTATTTTGTGGTGATATGAAAACCGATATGTTCTCCAGTAACTAATGCCAATCCAAGGGTCTATCGAGAATACCAGTTTGTATGCCATTTTTGTCCCGATTTCCAAATTCCATTTAACTTAACTGTTATCAAATCTTATAATTTCACAACAATGTTTGGTTATTTCGATAAAAAAATTATAACAGTAACATTGGACTAGGTATATCAAGGTTATAACATTTTTTTTACAACCTTTTCTGCCCTTTCTTCGGTAAATTATTTAATGGAAAACGCTAGCAACATTTAGCAGGACCTGGGAATTAAACCCTGCAGGACCAAACGCTCAGCAGTCGTATTGTCGACAACTTGATCAACGAGGCAGTCTCGTATTGGTATGTCGCAGTATGACAGTTGTGCAAATAGAAAGAAAGAAAGAAAATACGATAATTTGCGGAAACCTGACGCAAAAAAGAACATAAAAAACAAATAAGAAAAAAAAACAATAAGAAATGGTTGACATGCGTCACATCCACGCAAAACGGCTATCGCTCAACATTATGCTGCGACCCTATGCAAGACAGAGCCCCAGCGCTGGTTTTCAGCGACAGCCGGAAATCAAAGAAAATAACTACATACTTACTAATATTTTCATTAGTCTAGTAAGATATTTATATTACTAGACAGTGCTCGTATCATAGTTATATTCCTAGTAAGACAGTTATGAATCGTTTTCATATAACTTTATTACGGTATATAGCTATACATCCCTTGGGAAATAACTATATCACGGCTTCAACCATCTTACTGCGACCTTACAGCGCAAACAGTAGGTTTCTATATTAAACCTATAATACTGAAGCAACAATACGTAACCCAGGTGCGACTTAATATCAAGATGTATATAATTTACACTCGGGTCTTGAACTAAATCCAACGTATGTTGAACGTTCTGTCAGTAATCAGAACCAAAATATATTATTAGTCCTGCTACACACTTGTTCAGGTGTTAACATTTGATTGCCCCGTTGGTGTTGTGGTCGCAAACGTGACTGTTGAGTGTGGGGTTCGATTCCCGGGTCGGACAAAATGTTATTCGGTTTTTCTATTAGAAATTTCTTAGAAAGAGCCCTGGGAGCCTACTCCGAAGTGCAAAGTGCGAATGTTCGGATCGGACCGACACATGGCCGAACCGAATATTATTGAAAAATGCGAAAAAAAATCGGATCGGATTAGTTGGGTCAGGACCATAGTCAATATTCGAAAGAGTGTAGGAGTGTAGGATCGGAACCGACCGAACCAAATAGTAACTTCGTAGCAGGAAACGGCCGAACATTCGGCCGATATTTCTTCGGAGTAGAACCCCAGAGTTTGGAAGTTGGCGCGGTGTGATACCCTCGTGTCTTGGAAAGCTCGTTAAGCCGTTGGTACTGCGCTTTATCTCTCTCTGGATTAACGTACCGTTCCGTCGAACTATGAGAGTATGGGACGAGAGAGTGCATCTTAGTTCTGTGCACACACTTGTGCACTATATTATCTCCCTCGCCGAAGGCTAGTCTCCGTTGAGATAAGCCGCCCAGCAGTGCGATTCTGTAACCATCTCACCGTGAAAACTTAGGTGAAGTGAGCGTGGAGTGAGCTGTTATTCCAAATAATGCTAGGGACAACTCACATCAAGCTCACTTCACTTGAGTTTTCACGGTGAGATTTTTACAGAATCGACAGGCTGGACAAAGTACGGTCTGGAAGATTATATACCTATAGAAAGAAAGAAAGAAAATACTTGTATTTGCTGTAAACATGACGCAGAGAAAGAACACAAACACAAACAGAAAAAATAACAAGTTGGGGGATACATTTGATTAAAAATATTTTATGTCACTAGTGTTAAGGTATGTAGTATGTTAGTATGGGAGAGAGTAGGAGGTAGTTTAGGCACACAACAAGTACTAGACAGTGTTTGTTGAACAACAAAGCTTACCCGAAGCAATGATGTAGGCCCTGCCAGGGTAGCGGGACCATCCGAAAGGGTTTACCGCTGCCCTGGAACATAAAGGGCTAAGGAAGGAACACGGGTGGGTTTTAGTCAGTAAAAGTCTGACACTCCCTTCTGCTCCACCCAGAGCGGGAGGGGTCATTTGATGATTTCCCATCCTCAAAAAAAAAAAAAAAAAGCAATGTTGTAGGTGTAGATGTACTTACTTATGCTGCATTCGCGATTTATTTGGCAAAAATATAAACAAATATGAGTTTATGGAAAAATAACTTTGACTCCTACACAATAAAGTTCAGTTTACGCTACAACTTTAAACATTTTTATAACTTCTTCAATATCACTCTGAAATCAACTTGATATTAGTTTAACTTGAAATAACATCAATTTTAAGCATTAGTTTAAATAGACTAGGTAATGAAATAAATGATGTGATTATGCCACCCGGCTGTATCGATTAACGCCAACCCGAACAAGTGTAAAACACGCCTTACAGAGAATTTACAATTTAAATCTCTGTAAATGTTGCTTATGTTGTAAATTACAGTAATTAATTTGATTAAGAGGCGTCTTGTGTTGTTTTAGGCCCCGTTAAGATCGCGTCTGTTTAAAATACGTGGGCGAAATGTTTTGTTCTTAATTTTGTTGTGTCAACGTGAAATATGGTGTCTACTTGTTCTTACTAGGGTAAGAACAAGTAGACACCATATTTCACGTTGACATTGACGTCGTCGTCGACGTCGTCGTTGAGTATAGACGCAATTATTCAGATTATAAGGTAATGTCAGTATAACCTCATTTGTTGCAGACCCCAGTGGTAGACTAGAGGCTACAGACGGAACTCGTACACACGGCTACACGTCAAGCTATACAAAACCAGTTTGTCTTGGCCTCACTTTGTATGATATTTTCTCACAATGAACGGTCAGCCAATACTGGTTTTGCATAGCTTGATGTGTAGCCGTGTGTACATGGTGAGAGCGAGTCGTATGTACAACGCAACCTGCCAGGAAGCTGATATCGACATTTTTAATACTAGTGTTGCTAAATTGAAGAAAATGTTATCTAATTGTGTACGAGCTACGCTGTACATTGACCCTAACTAACTAGTCCTACTTACAGTGAAACGTTGCAGTTTGTTTTACAACATAAATATACTTCTTCGAATGTAAATAGTAATTTTTCTGTGTTGTGTTATATGTACCTAGTCTATTAACAATTTTCATATGATTTGTATACTGCATGTGGAAACTTGTAATTGTCCATATTCTATGTATAAACTATTATTTATTGTATCTGTTTAGCTGCAAGTGTTCCTAAAATAAATCAAATAAAATTAAATGTATCTTACCAAAACTTTCCTATATTGTACTAATTGTTAGCGATCAATACCGGTATTGTTGTTATATTTTCAAATACATTGCCCTATGCTTGCAAGTTGGTCTCATTGTCTGGTATATTTAAGTAACTGATCCCATTGTTTTGTTATCCTTAGTCTGTAGTGTAATACTAACAAAGTTTTTGGACCTTTGTAACTAACAATTATTATTATTATGAATGTACTAACACTAGTGTCTAGTGTGTATGTAATTACTAACAAATTGGATTTTATGATCTGAAAATAAATAAATGATGTTGAACAACTACTGGGGGCCTACTCCGAAGTAGTAAGTTACTATTTGGTTCGGTCAGTCCCAATCCTACACTCATTCGAATATTGACTATGGTCCCGACCCAACTGAGCCGAACTGAATTTTTTTCGCATTTTTCAATAATATTCGGTTCGGCCATGTGTCGGTCCGATCCGAACATTCGCACTTTTCACTTCGGAGTAGGCCTCCTGAATAGAAATTTAACTCAATTTAAGGATCACATAATCAGACTATAATGTTCCCACTGCTGGGACACAGGCCTCCTCTCTTCAAGAGGGAGTCGGCAGTAATCTACCACGCGGGCCCAGTGCGGGTTGGTAGAGGTCACATTTCTTCGAATGTTTGTTTCTAGACATGCCGGTTTCCTCAAAATGTTTTAGGTACTTCACCGTTTGAGAGCATTGGTGTTTTTTTTTTTATTGACAATGGGCTCACTCTTGACCTCAATCCAGCCCAGAGGTAGGGATGAGATCTACGGTGGAACGAGCTTGCCCAGAAGAAGCCTATTCACTCTCGCCTTGATGAAACTATTTACACAAAGTAAAGCGCCTGTCTGGGTTTGAACCCACGACATACGACTCGTATGTTGGGGCTGTTACCACTGGGCCACCGCTGTTTCTCCATTTAAGGATCGCGCCAGTGATATCCATTAAAAATTGTTTACAAAAAACTATAATTCCGTTTAATTCCAAAAGTGTACTTACTTTTGCAAACCATTATTCCGCTATATGGATGAACGGCATTTCAACTTTCTTTTCGTAATATTCCTTTTATCTGGATATTCTTAGAGAACGCATAATTAAGTTAAACACAAACTATCGGAAAAGGTGAAGTTATAAACTAATCAATCTTTTATAGCTTTTATAAGCGTATCTAGTTCATGAGAAAAACTTCCCTGCCATTGACGGCGCCACGGTTAATTATTCAACCGTTAATTACGGCCACTAAGCAGATCATGAAATAAACCAAGTTGAGATTACTTTTCTTCTACATAAAACTTTTTTTTTTGGAATGAATAATAGATCAAAACAGTAGGTACGTCTAATTGCACAACTTCTACTTCTTTTCGTGTCGATGGTTCTTATAGTCGTTGTTTTTTAGGGTTCCTTACCTCAAAACGAAAAACGGAACTCTTCTAAGTTCACTTCGTTGTCCGTTTGTCAAGACCCTTTTTCTCAGGAACGCGCGAAGTTATCAAGTTGAAATTACGAGTAATATCAAATACCCTTACAACCCCTTGAAGCAGTGAAGAAAATCGAACTTCTAAGTCAACGCAATCAAAAGTTACGTTTGTTTATGTTCCGTTTATGCCGCATATTTTAGACTCGCAAGGGAATCAAAACCTATACCATCGCTCAGCAGTCACTAAGCTAGACCAATAGAATTAGCAATATAAAAGCCATCTAAGAGTAAATAGTCATAATGAAGTCAGTAGAATAAACAACGCGAAAACTGGAAAAAAATTCCCACTAAATAAATAAAGCCAACTATGTCAGCCGACATTTTATCAACATCATCAGACTATATCAGTCCACTGCTGGATATAGGCATCTCCTATTGCACGCCATTCAACTCGATTTTCAGCCGATATTTATTTGTACGGAAATAAACGTCACCTACAATATCAGGTGACACTGCTAGATTGAGCAACCCACTAATGTAGACGTTAAACGTTAGGAAATGTTTCTTTTTGTGACTTCTTTTATTAGTACAAATGTTATTCAACAGGTTGGGTTTTTGCTTGAAAAATATTACAATGAGATTCCAAGAGGAATTTGATGCTACAAAAATATTCGGTGGAACAATCCTACTATAATATTATAAATGCGAAAGTTTGTATGGATGGATGTTTGTTACTCTTTCACGCCAACACTACTGAACGGATTCGGATGAAATTTGGCACACAGATAGTTTATAACCAGGATTAACACAGGATATTTCATCCCAATATTCCCACGGGATCGAAAGTAATGCGGGTGAAACCGCAGGGCGCAGCTAGTTCTAAATAATTTTAAACTGTAACTGGCTTTAAAAATGTAACTAATGGTTTCTTAACCAAGATAATGGCTATTACTCATCATTTTATTATTATTATCTTCTATATCTACATATACATATTGTAAATAAAAGTCGTTTGTCCGTGTGTCCGTTGTGTAGTTAAGAATAACAACACAGCCAGCGTTGTCTTTTGCGGTTTACACCATCAGTTAGATTATTTACTCCGTAAGGGTTATGTATTTTTTTTTTTTTTTTTCCCTGTACATTCACACAGCGCCATCTAGTCCCAAGCTAAGCAACCTAATGCTTGTGTTATGGTAACTAGATGGCTGATAAACTACTTATATACATTTTTTTTTTTGTAAATATATACATATTATAGATAGAAAAACACCCAGACTCGGAAAAAATACATGTAGGTCATACAAATATTTGTTCCGTGCGGGAATCGAACCCGCGACACGCAGCGCAGCAGTCAATCGCTTAACCACTGCGCCAACCGTGCCGTATTGTATAAGACATTAATAATAAACTAACTTATACTAAAGTAATCGCGATGTTTTGGCAAGTCGTAAATACCGTATGAAGCAGGGGCGGTTTGCTAGTGAGGGATAAGATAAAAGCCTTATGTGGCTGTTATTTAATCGGGTAATATCCACTATCAAACACAAAATCTGTTTGATAGCTGAATAGAACGATGAGCTGTATCTCTACAGCTCTTATTACTTAGCCACAAGCCCCTCGGTTAGTGGCTAAGTAATAACAGCCGCACGGGTCGATCGACCAGGTTAAGCTACGCTTGCCGCGGTTGGTCCGTGGATGGGTAACCATCTATACATACCAAGACCCCTCCATACCTCGGAAAGCACGTTAAGCCGTTGGTCCCGGCTGTCGTTCGTGGATCTTTGACAGTCGTTACGGGTAGTCAGAAGCCCGAAAGTCTGACATCCAGTTTTACCAAGGGATGTCGTTTTGCCAAGTTACTGGGTCGTGGAGGTCAGATAGGCAGTCGCTCCATGTAAAATACTGGTACTCAGCTGCAACTGGTTAGACTGGAAGCCAACCCCAACATAGTTGGGAAAAGGCTAGGCAGATGATGATGAGCTGAATAAGATATGATGATAGTAGGTACTTACTTTCTCGAATAAATCTATCTCATCAAGCGTAATTTTACAAAATTTAAGTTTCGTATCAAAAATATATTAGGCAAGTAATAAATTAGGTAAGATTCCAAAAAGGTTAATGTAAGCAACCATTGACAAATCTGTCAATTCATTAGCCATCAGATTAGACTCGAAACAATGTCTTTGAATTCTCTGTATAATTATTACCTTTCATCCGATTCTAAAATGTTATTATTGGGAAACATTACATTACATCATTGAAAATGTGGGAAATGGTTGGTGTTTATTTAGCTTTTAATTAACTTTTGCAAGCATTAATATTAATTGACCATGTTTATTTGTTAACAACGATATCATAATATTAGTAATTCTGTTGAAATTGCGGTAGAATCCTGTTTGGTTAGCGAATTTTATCATTTACCATTGTGAAAAACCAAGTACGAAATAGTCGAAATAGTCGTGTTGGATTACCGTCCCATCGTACTACGAGAGTAAGGAGAGAGAGAGAGAGAGTACCTACCTGTACACACTTGTCCACTATAATATCTCCCGCCGTAGGCTAGTGAGAATTGGAGAAGATTAGTCGCCATGACCGAAATCCGACCTTTAGAACTATATTTTTTTAAATGGAGAAATGTGCTAGTAGCTCAGTTCTGTGCCGACACTATTTTACATACTGGAGAGAACTTTTGACGGCACGGTTGGCGCAGTGGTTAGTAGTTAGTGGTCTTAATAAAAATAAACTTAGTTATTCACACACACCAATAAGTACAACATCTTACAGTATTCCAAGACGATGAAGACACACTTAATACACTATCTATAAACAATACAAACATAAAATTCGACAATAAAAATAAAAAAAATAAAAATTACAATATTATGCCTCTTTCAATTCACCTTTGTGCTCCTAACACAAATTTCGTCAGGCTATCTTACGCATCTTCCGATGGAATATTATTTATAATACGTGCGACTAGGCGGTATGTGCGTGCGTGCGGTTATGTCTTTCAGTATCAATATACAGAATCAAAAATAGAAGAACTACAAAACTATTATGATATCACAAATGGCTTTAGTGATAAGGGATCTAAAATTAAGAAAATTCCTCTAATAGTTAATACTTAATAGTTTATACTTAATAGCTATCCTACTGAAGGCCTAAGTGAAGAAGGATTCATAACTAGATATTGAATGCTGTAGTTCAATTAGTATGTCCTACTTGTATCCCATAATTTCATTGTCTTTGTTGTTTTTTCTTTCTTTTTTATTTTTAACTACTTTTATATAGCTTAAAATATATTTTTCTTATCTGTAACGAACTACCCTCTCACTAGGAGCCGGGCGTTGATAGCTGCGCCACAGTTATTAACTTTTGCAGTTATCATCGTTTAACTATTTTTATGATTGTATCTGTTTTTGTTCCAAAATAAACGATTTTTATTTATTATTTTTACTTTAATCGAAGTAGTACCTACCTAATCGATAGTGTCATCGGAGAATCATCTTGTACCTACCTATCATTTAGAGTAAGTACAATTACACTAAAGACTAATTAACATTACATAGACATCAAATATCTTGTGTGAGACGTAATAATTACTCTGAGGAATTTCACATATTGAGTATAACAACCTAATCTTACTGACAACGCGTAGTTCGCGAAAACGACGGAGCCAAAACTACGCTTTATTTTAGAAATAATTATGTTTTCAACATAACGTAATGTTATGTTTAAATTATGGCTGTAAATAGGACTCGCTTTGAATACTACATAGAGTTTCTAATCTCTGTCTGTCTCTCAACGCTTTGAGTGTCATAATCATAAACTTACAAGTCGTGTGCCCGATGGGATTACCCATCGGCTAAAATAATGGACGGTTAACCTAATAAAAAAAAATAAAAAAAAAATATCTTTAATTCAGACCTAAGCAGTCCATACGTGGTTAGTGGTTAGTAACAAACTGTGCTTACATGCTATGTTATTTTTGTTAGTACTTAATTCTATTTAACATAAACCTATACCTAATTCTACCCAGTGCCTTTGGATGGGGCAGTCCACTCTGCTAACAATCATTTTCAGGATGCCGTTCCGAGTGCTACGCAAACGTTGCAGTAGGGAAGCCGCTTTCTTACGCATGATGGCGTGAAAGCCATCCGTACGTGCTTCAGCAAACATTCCCGACGCACTGCAACGTCGTGGCAACCGCAACAGCATCCTGAAGGCATTGTTGTATTGCACGCGCAGGACGTTGTAGGCTCGGCTCGTATATGACACCCATAGGCCGCTCGTGTAAAAGGACTGACAGAACCCTTTAAATAAACAGGGTATAACATACAAACTTTCATCCCCAGTTTAAGCCCTATTGGAGATGAATTCTTAAAAATCCTTCCCTAGTGCTCGCTTTCGTTATATAAAAAACGCTTGTGCAAAATTTCATGCTTCTAGCTAGACCCAGCGGCTTAGGCTGTGCGGTGTCCGCCAGTGAATGAATTTAAGATTTTTATCAAGCAGATGTCAACGGAAAAGCCATGATTAGTCTGTAAATAGCAGGCAATCAGGTAGAGAGCAAAGGAATACAGACTTCTAAAACAAATACTGGAAACTAACAAAGATAATATTAACCTCCTACTAATTGTAAGTGGCGTTCTGATTCTAACTTTTATTTTCGCAGACCAGGAATAGCTAATTCTAATGAATATAGACACAGCGAATATTTATTTTATTTTTACTTTTAAACTTTGCTTCTGCACCACTTAATGTATTCATATATTCGGAAAAGCTGTTACCGTTGCGCAGCTGTGTCGACCACTATTTTTGTTATTGAATTAAATTCCATGCAGTCGAACAAAGAGTTTGGTATACAAAATATTTACCTGCCAGTATTAATTTTAATTCTTGCTTTTTCTTTCTTTCTTTCTTTTATGTGTAAATATTTTTAAAC
Organism: Apamea sordens; assembly: GCA_945859715.1. Taxonomy (NCBI): domain Eukaryota; kingdom Metazoa; phylum Arthropoda; class Insecta; order Lepidoptera; family Noctuidae; genus Apamea; species Apamea sordens. The sequence continues at coordinate 13,598,080 of OX243998.1, read as the reverse complement.
TCAAGATACTTTTATAAGCCTGACGTAAAAGACTTGCCTACTCAGGACACTCCACGGATATCGAGATAGTCCAATTGTTTTAATAGTTTCAAGTTAGCTGCCTGTAAACCAATCGCTCTATAGGCTGTACTTTTATATAGGGATCGTCATTTATTCCTGTTTTACCAGTGTTGGATTCCATTTCATATTCATTTGGTGACGAGTCGTCAGAAGCCCGGAAGTCTAAAAAACCAGTCTTACTCAGTAATTTGTGGCGATCAGATAGGCAGTCGCTGCATTTAAAATATTCGTATTCAGCTGCATCTGTTTAGACTGGAAACTGAATATAGGCTAATCGAACCGAAGCCCAATATAGTTGGGTAAAGGCTCAGCAGATAATGATAATTCATTTGGATTCTCGTGTTTAATTTCATCATTAATTTGTGCAACAGGTCTGGCATGTGCATGATTAAACATGTCAACAATTTGAATAGCAGGTGACACAAGGTTTAACTGCTCATTTTCATACATATTCATTCCTTCCTCAATTAAATGGTATGCTTATTTGTATTGTAAAGCCTGTTTGGGTTTCACTATCGGGCTCTTTTTTTGTTAGGATAATTACGTCATCGCTAGTTTGAGATTGTCATTCATCAATTTCATGAGACAGCAAGAATAACGAAATCGGAGGAATGATATTATAATTGTACAAAATTATATCTCTAATTTTCATATTGGAGAGTAAACGGAGCGAAAATTGTACCTAATGAGAAACCATTTTCAAAGAGAGGTAGGAACTCCAATAAAACATGTTTATTGTGGAAACCATGAGACCATTTACAACATGACGTATTATATTGCTGTGATACTGTTCAACACTTTTAAAACGAGAATCGGAACATGGCCGTTCCAGGGGGTCTACTCCGAAGTAGTATCGGCCGAATGTTCGGCCGTTTCCTGCTACGAAGTTACTATTTGGTTCGGTCGGTTCCGATCCTACACTCCTACACTCTTTCGAATATTGACTATGGTCCCGACCCAACTGACCCGATCCGAACCTTTTTCGCATTTTTCAATAATATTCGGTTCGGCCATGTGTCGGTCCGATCCAAACATTCGCACTTTGCACTTCGGAGTAGGCCCTCTGGAATGATACGGCTACAATGAATAATATCACTTGTAAGGGGTTTGAAGATTTGGATCCTAGCATACCTACTGGTCTTATAATGTTTTCTGTTAGCATTGATGTCAGTTATCGATTTGTATACCAAAATGGGGTCAGGTAAGTATGATAGGTACGTATGCCACGCACCTTTAATACACATACCATACATGATTAGTTTATTAAAATGAATAAACTTGCTTGTAAGTCGGCAAGAAGTGCAAATATAATTATGTAAATGTCGCTCAAAAAGAAGTCCAAGTTAGTCCCACCACTTATTTAGTCAGAAAACATGAATATACGGGTGTAGAACCAAATAAAACAAGAGAAAATTCAAAACAACACAGAAAACATGTTCTTTCCATATACATCACGACAAGATAAACTATAAGCTCTTATGCTCATAAGCGCTTGAACACATTCCATACCCTTTCCATATGCAATTCGAGAAGAGATGGCGTCTAAAATAAACTTAGCATGAGTTATGAGTTTATGACAACTCTCGTCTACTAAATTTAGGACATAAATAATATAAGCTGCTCTGCCATCCAGATTTATCTTCCGTCACGGAGCGCATTTTTCAACTGGATGCCAATTTTTCAAATGTACGTACACGATTTCTATTTTGATGTGGATTTGTTTTTGTTAAAAAACGATGATCAAATGTCAATTTTAAATGTATTTTGTGTGATCGATGGAGAAAATGAAGTCTAGAGACATTTGGTTGATGTTATGTGTAGCCACATTTCTAGCTCATTATTTTAAAAACTTTTGTGATATTGTGAATGTCGGAAGTTGCACACTAGTTAATACAGTGCAAATTTAATAAAAACGTATCTCAATATAACGAATTCCTCGATTTAACGAATTCTTCGTAATCCCCTTGAATTGTCCATAAGAGTCAATGTTGTAGCGGTATCTACAACGCCACATGCGAACAACGCGTCATACTGACGTCACGCAAATCCTGCATCTCGCAAGCAGAGTTTACCGCGCAATTAGCATAGATACAAATTCCCAACATCAATCGTTGGGCAATTGCCGAGCAATAGCCCGCCAGACACAACACCCGTCTGGTTGGAGGATCCTCCCCTTTCTATGGAGGTTGAGTGAACTTTACACCCTGTTCCTCATGCCTCCAAAATGTAAAATATACCTTTACATTGCGAAGATTTTTTGCGAACAACATCTTTATAACGAATTTTCAACTATCAAAAAAAAGTGTAATCCTCTAATTAACGAATTTTGTCAACCCAATACCTTTATATAACGTTACCAATAGGTGATTCAGTCGCGACAGGTTTCGACACGACAGGACTGTCATTTTGACGGATTGTCTGTCAGTGGTTTGACACTGCATCTGTTAGTGGAAATAAAGCAGTCTCCGGATTCGTATTCAAGGTAACAAGTGCGTGTTATTTATCTTTTTTCCTATCCCTCGTATCCTGGCAATCAAACCAACCTACAGTCCACTAAATAAGACAGGGAGTCGTGCGGGTTTGCCAAGTAGTGCCACACACCAGCATTTCACACCGTCGCGCGTCGATACCTCGAACAGTGAAAGTTATGGAGAATTTTAATAATTTTGATTATCAGTAGTTAATTGCAACGTAGAATCATTAAGCTTTTTCATTTTAAATCATTAAGCATTCACTATGTAATATTTATTTAATATCAAGACAAGCTTATGAAAACATTACAATTATAATTTATCATGCAAAAATATTTCTTTTTTAGCAGCTTTGAAGTTTAATACAAAATGTTTTTATACAAACAAATATAATTCTACTTTTTAAATTCTATTTTGTCATGAAAAATACATTATTATATTTTATTTTATCCTGAGCGGCAGTATTTTATTTTCATTCAAATTCTGATCTCTTCATTGTCAAACAGATTCTTTTATTCGTCTACAATACCGAAGAAAACAAAGCATTTCGTACGTGAAAGTGTTTACTGATAACCGCATTTTTATCTTCAAAAGAATTCGCTTTTCAAACTCAAGAATGTTTGAGAAAAAAATAAGTTCTGTAATGTTATCAGTGACACGTAGTTTCCGTTTACCGAATTTATTTTACCTTTGGTTTTCTTTTGTTAAAGGGAACTTCAGAGCCTTGAAAATATAATGAAATTGTTATCTTTAGAATGCTGATATTGGCGCCGATTCCCTTGTTCAAAAACTATACTATTAATCAAATTAGTCAACGCCTGACGTAAATTGACGTATTTTTAGTAGCCATGTTTTTAATCACGTCTAAATTGTCTATGGAGTATCTTAATTTGACAGGACTAAACTAATATTTATCTTCTGTCCTTTTCTAAATGAAATAGAAAGAAAAAGATGCACTGAACTTAAATTTTGTTTAGTTTATGAAGAAGGGAATCGGCGCCATTATTATTGTTTTTGGTTTTAAATTATGTTACACGTGTCAGAGCTACTGGCCATTGGAATTTCGAATACCTATTGTGTTTTTCTAAACGTTTATTGTATCGCCCTTTTGGTCAGATAAAGTTATTATTATAGGCTGAAGGCCAATTCCCGTAGTAAAAAACGTTCAAAATCTAGTCGCAATCTAACCTCAGCGACAGGCAATGCCAAAAAAATTAGAGGTATTTTTGATAGATTCTGACTGACATCAGATCAGATCAGATCTTAAAACGTGAATTGCCCCTCAGAAATTTCGTGTAAGTTTTTATCACTGCAGGCTAGTAGGTATGCATAATTATTTTTGTATAGTTTTATTACCTATATTTTTGTTAACATAGTCATTATTTTCTCTAAATTCCTCTTTTCTCCTTCTATGCTGTGTTTTGTTCATAATTTATTTATTATAATATAAAATATTCACAATGTTGCGTGGTTCCCACGCTAATTCATGGAAGTGAATGTTGGGTGTGGCATGAAAGTAGAATAAATGCGGTGGAAATGCGTTCCATGCGAAGCATGTGTGGTGTAACTATGAATAATAGGCTGAGAAATGATGTGATAAAACAACGTTGAGGTTTAATGAAGATGTAGTGACAACAATTGAAAAGAGTATGCTTAGATGGTTTGGTCATGTTGACAAGATGAATAAGAGGCAACTAACAAAAGGTATTTATATGGTAGATGTGAGTGGACACGCTCGAGCTCTAAAAAGACGAATAGTGACCTCAGTAGTGATGTTCTTCATAATGGTCAGATGCGTAGTACCTACTCGCAATCGACATGCGTGTATGACCAGAAGGCCAATTCCCGTAATTAAAAACGTTCAAAATCTAGTCGCAATCACATCACAGCGAGAATCACTTTCAAAAACATGTCAAAAATTTAGGGAAATTACAGGTATTTTTGACAGATTGAGACTGAGATCAGACTGTGAATGTCCTTAAAATTTTGAGAATCGCCCCACAAATCTATGAAGGTAATAAACAAAGCAAAAGGAGAATGTAACGTCGTAGCAGGTTCTTCTGTAGTTTCTGCATACCCCCATAGGAAGAAGTAAGTGGGTGTTTATGTAAGTGTATGTATTATTGATTGCAATCAGTTTTATTCCAAGAGTTCATGTAAGAATTTCATTCATCCAGGACTTTGTTTTTAGACATCGTTAGCGCTTTCTCTTTTATGCAATATTATGGTAACACTTTCAAGGAGGTGCCTTGATATCGCTTAAAGTCTCGTTTATTTTATATATTGCGACGTTGTTCTGGGGGTCTACTCCGAAGTAGTATCGGCCGAATGTTCGGCCGTTTCTTCCTACGAAGTTACTATTTGGTTCGGTCGGTTCCGATCCTACACTCCTACACTCTTTCGAATATTGACTATGGCCCCGAACCAACTGAGCCGATCCGAACTTTTTTCGCATTTTTCAATAATATTCGGCTCGGCCATGTGTCGGTCCAATCCGAACATTCGCACTTTGCACTTCGGAGTAGGCCCCCTGAACTCTCTGCCCTGTCTAGCCATAATATTACAGAAATTTTTCTTTCATAGACATTTTTTGTACGTGTTTTATTCGTATTTTATGCTATAAGGCTAACGCTTATAATAATAATAATTGGTGTGTGCTAAGGTCCGTCAATTATAAATAATGTGTTAGTTGTCAACGCTCCTACGGCAGCGCGACGATGTTAGCGGGGACTGAGAGGAGAGAGGGGGCGGTAATGGTCGAGGGCCTACTTTCCCCCTCCAACACGACGCACCGACACTTGCCGATAGATCGCCTTCCGCGTCACCAACCCAAAATTGTAATTCTTACGAATTTAATATACGTTTGTACTATCGTGTAAGTCGCCTTTTATTTCTTATGTTCCTGTACTGAACATAAAGTGGCGACCGTGAATATTATTCCGTAACAACAACTATCGCATCAACGGACGGTGTCGATACCGCGCCGCGTGTCGCCGGGACAAAGGTCGTAGCGGTCAAACTCGTTTCGAGCGTTCACGAAGAAAGAAGAACATTGAAGAGACGGACTACAGCTGCTACAAGCCACCCAGCGCCACACAAGGGCAGCATACGGTCAAGAATCAGCAAGAACAACCACTTTTGCAGCCATCGCGAGCCGGCCAAGCTGACGTCATCGTTGTCTACGTGCAGCATCGCAGCAGCGGTTTGCCAGCCAAGAGTGAGCCCGTTCCATATCTATTCCTTTAATTTCCACATCATTATTCCTTTTAATATTTGCGTGAACAGAGATATAAGGAATCATTACTCTCATAAGAAGGTACCCTAAAACTAAGGCCTAACTTCTTACCCTATCAGTTAATGAGCATCTATTCATCTGCAATTGTATAACTATTATTACCAAAACTATATAATAATTTAAAATTGCTATTGCCTACCTATTGCTATTCCATAACTTAATATATTTATACGCAACACCATAAGTGTAGCAAAGTTCAAGTTGCCTACTTTCGCATTTGTATGCATCTATTTTTCGACTTGAAAGTCTGCATTGCAATAATTATATTGCCCGTAATCTGCTACTACTATTCACAAATAAAAACACAATAGCTTAACCTATTTCAAACACAAGCTAAGATAGCCTATAATTACGTAACACTACATTAAGCAATAAGTTGCTAAATTTTCACCACTAAACACTATCACGCTTGCCTTCCTATTGTTTATCCCTGCACAAACATACAAAGCATTCCAACAATCTATTCCAGCTGCCGCGCATTCGACGCTTGTACACCGCGCTCAAAGATCTCACGCGCACTGCGGCCGGACTTCGAGTGCTGCTGCAGCGCGGCCGGGCGCTCCGCACACGAAGTTAACAGCTGATCCAGACCGGTTTCCGAGTGGGGCGTCATCGAAGCGAGGAGCGTATCGTATTCATTTATCATTTGTTATTGTTAACTAATCACTTTGCTGTTTGCGCATTAACTTCATTAGTATGGAGACTTATAAATCTTTAAATTTAAAACGTGCTTCAATTAAAGGACGTATTACAAAGTTTAACAATCAATTAGAAGAATTTCAAGGTAAAAAACTTACTCCTACAGAGGTTGATGTTCTTACACAAAAATTAGTTAAAATTGAGGCGTTATTTGTCGAATTCGAAGGCGTGCAGAATCAAATCGAGGCGATAGATGAAAAAGGTTTAAGTGCTGAATTAGATACTAGGGAGTTAATTGAACAAGCTTTCCACAATTCAATCGCAAAGGCACACGAAATAATTTCACAAAATACTTCGACAAAAAAGTCGACGCTTGAACACAGCAGCAGTTTCACCACAGCCGATGAAGAGGATCATGAAGTAATCGGGTTCCGTTTGCCAATCATCAAAATAAGCAATTTTGATGGTACCTTCTACAAATGGTTGGAATTTCGTGATACATTTAGTTCATTGATTCACAATAATTCAAAAGTTAAAAATATTCACAAATTTCACTATTTAAATTCTTATTTGGAGGGTGAAGCTGCTCGTGTGATCAGTAACCTTGAAGTTACAGACAATAATTATCCTGAGGCTTGGAAAATTCTTTGCGAGCGTTACAATAATATTCGTCAGTTAATAAATAATCACTTAAAGATTTTGTTTAGCATTGAACCGTTACGTGAGTCAGATAAATCGTTAAGGTTTCTTGTAGACCACATTACCAAAAACTTACGTGCCTTAAATATTTTGAAGCAGCCAACGGACCATTGGGATTCCGTAATCATATATACATTCGCAGCGAAACTAGACAGTAATACGCGCCTCAAATGGGAAGAATATATACAAAGTAATGTTAGCGCTTTGGAGATGCCTACTTTAGATGATTTCTTAACGTTCATTAGGGGTCGGGCAGATGTCCTCGAGTCCGTTTATCGCAGCAAACAAGCTATGAGCATGAAATCTTCACAAAATCACACTCAAAACTCAAAGCCAGGATCCAATTCGCACACAAAGTCGTTTGTGACTGCTGACCAACCAAACGTATCGTCATTAAATAAATGTATCTTCTGTAACAGTGACTCACATTACATTCATGAATGCTCACAATTTAAGTCCAAAACAATTGATGAAAGGCTATCTTTTGTAACTAAATCAAAATTATGTACCAACTGTTTGCGTAAAGGTCACAACAAGCGCGCGTGTAGACTACCAGGAACATGCAGAATTTGTAAGAAACGTCATAACACCAATCTACATAAAGACGAAGAACCTAACAATAACAACACGGATTCTGTACCTGTTTCTATGTCAGCTGTTTCAGATACACATTCCTTACACACACACTCTGAGACATTGTTATGTACTGCATTGGTTGACATAATTAATCCTGCAAATAATAAGTTAGTTACTACCAAAGCTTTATTAGACAGCGGTAGTCAGTCTTCATTCATCACGGAGTACTTAAAAGAAGAACTAAATTTAACTGTTTTGAGCTCTAATACAAAGAACGTTATTGGAATAGGTAACACTGTATACAAACTTAATGCAGAACGTTGTAATATACGCATACAATCAAAGGTACGTTCATACAGCGTCAATACGTCATGTTTAGTCATCCCGCAAATTTCAGGTACAATACCTAAGACAACTTTAAATATTACGCAGTTAAACTTAAAATCATTTGAGTTAGCAGACCCCAGCTTCTATGAGCCTTCCGAAATAGGATTGCTTATCGGTGCTGACTTGTTTTGGGATATCATAGGTACCAAACAGCACTCTTTAGGAAAAAGCAACCCTATCTTACATGATTCGAAGCTAGGATGGCTCATCGCAGGTCCCTTGCACTACAACACTCAAATCATGAATAACGAAATAAAATGCAACTTAGCTAACATACAAAATAATGACAAATTAATCGAACTTCACAATGATTTGACAAGATTCTGGGAGCTGGAAAGATTGCCACAAAAACAGCCTCTTACTGACCAGCAAAAGGCTTGTGAACTTCATTATTTGCAGCACACTAAACGAACCCAAGACGGTCGTTTTTGTGTCAAGCTGCCACTCATTGATGAGCCTGATTGTCTTGGTGAATCATATTTCATAGCTAAACGTAGATTTCTAAATTTGGAACGCAGGTTTCGCAAGCAGCCTGACCTTAAGTCTGCTTATGTAGATTTTATTAATGAGTACCACAAACTAGGTCATCTGTCAATCTCTCAGGAAGACCGACCAGAGAGAGCCTATTTTGTTCCGCATCACCCAATCATTCGAGAGGACAGTGAATCCACGCGACTTCGCGTTGTTTTTGACGCATCTGCTCGCACCACATCTGGTTTGTCTATAAACGACATTCAAATGATAGGCCCTACCATTCAAGATTCTCTTTTTAACATCCTCATTCGATTCCGTCAATATCGGTATGTCCTTTCGGGGGACATAGAAAAAATGTACCGCCAGATATTGATAGATGAGTCACACCGCACTTTACAGTTGATTTTGTGGCGTGATGCGGAAGATAAACCATTGCAAACTCTCAGGCTTAACACGGTTACCTACGGTTACGCTAGCGCTAGTTACCTTGCCACCAAAAGTATATGGCAAGTAGGTGAAGAATGCGAGGATAATTTAATAAAAAATGTTATTCAGCAAGACACATATGTTGATGACTTGTTGACCAGTAATGATGATGAAAAACAGCTACAGTCTATTCAACGATTAACATCTGCAGCTCTTCTAAAGGCTGGCTTCAATCTTCGAAAGTATCGTTCGAATTTACTTTCTATACTGCCTTCAGACGAGGCACAGTCTCGTGAAAACCTCAAGATAAGTCATTCCACTAATACTTTAGGCCTGGATTGGAATCCTTCATCAGACAGTCTTCATTTTCCCATTACAGTAGGCCGTAATTCTGTAGTTACTAAGCGGAGCATCTTGTCTTCAACGTTCAAGATTTTCGATCCCCTGGGGCTCCTATCCTTGTGCACTATCGTTCCCAAAATTTTAATTCAAACCTTATGGTCCTTAAAGCTTGACTGGGACGATCCTGCACCCGAAAATGTGATAAAAATATGGAGAGCTTTCTGTGAGGGTCTTACGTCAATTTCCACTTTGTCTGTACCACGATGGGTATCCATTGCTAACCCAGTATTAGTTGAAATGCACTGTTTTTGCGATGCATCTCAGCGTGCTTACGGTGCGTGTTTGTATCTTCGGTCCGTAAATGAGGAAGGACAAGTACATGTTGAGCTATTATGCGCCAAATCTCGCGTTGCTCCCGCATCAAACTCAATTACTATTCCTCGACTTGAGCTTTCAGGAGCGCTTCTTGCAGCTGAGATGGGCTCTTCTGTGACAAACGCCTTGCAACGCAAAATAGCAAGACACATTTATTGGACCGATTCTAGTATCGTGCTTAGTTGGTTACGTATCGGTTCAACTAATTTAAAAACTTTTGTTGCCAACAGAGTTGCCACAATCAGGGAATTAACTGATACGACCTCGTGGCGCCATGTTCCCACAGAACAAAACCCTGCGGACTTACTGTCCCGTGGTGTAAGCCCACAAGAAGTCACTGCATGTAGTCTGTGGTGGCATGGGCCGGAGTTCTTGTTGGCACCCGAGTCTAATTGGCCTGTCGCACAGTCACAGACTAATATTGAGACAAACGATTTACCTGAAGTTAAGGCACATTCTACTACTATCGTAAGCACAAACACATTGATACAACTAAATAAATTTTCCAATTTTAAAACACTACAACACATCTTTTGCTACATAAACAGATTTATAAATAATTGCAAACGCCCTAGTAATAAATACGTAGGTCCGTTGACTGCTGTTGAGCTCAACAAAGCTCTCAACACATTAGTTTATTTGTCCCAGTTAGAATCATTCCCCAAAGAACACGATTTATTAGTCAAAGAAAAGACACTTAATTCTAAATCTCACATTGCCTCACTTAATCCTTTTTTACACGAAGGAATCATTAGAGTAGGTGGTCGAATACAGGCTTCGGAATACAGTTTTGACATGAAACACCCCATGTTACTAAGCCACAAACACCATTTCACCCACCTTTTATTCCACCAGGAACACCGACGTCTTTTGCACATAGGCCCACAGGCTTTGTTAGCGTCTATTCGAACTCGTTTTTGGCCTGTAGGTGGAAGAAATTTAGCTCGGCAAACAGTACGTAATTGTAACGTTTGTAGGCGCTTCAAAGGTAAACCGATGGAAAATATTATGGGAAACCTACCTGCCGAAAGACTGCTTGCTGATTTTCCCTTTCGTACTGTAGGCACTGATTTTGCTGGTCCATTTATGATTACGGATCGCAAGGGTCGTGGTTGCAAAATAACAAAGAGCTATTTATGTATTTTTATATGCTTTAGATATAAGTGCATCCATTTGGAGGCCGTGAGTGAACTCTCCAAAGATGCTTTTATTTTAAGTTTAAGACGTTTTATTTCCCGGAGAGGCCTACCAAATCATGTATTTTGCGACAATGGTGGAAACTTTGTTGCTGCTTCTAAGGAGATCAAAGAATTTATAAAAAGTAATGCCAATTCTATCACTGATTTTGCCGCCGGCGAGGGCGTCGAATTTCACTTCTCCCCTGCATACGCTCCTCACTTCAATGGCTTGATGGAAGCCGGTGTGAAATCAGCCAAGTTCCATTTGGCTAGGATATTAGGGACCGCTCACCTTACCTTCGAGGAATTATCAACTCTGTTCGCTCAAATAGAGAGTATCCTCAATAGCCGCCCTATATGTCCATTAAGCTCCTCACCCACTGATTTCTATCCCTTGACCCCGGGCCACTTTTTGATTGGTAGACCCCTCCAGTCATTACCATCTCCGTGTCTACAAGCAGCTAATGCCAATCGTCTTGACAGGTTCAAGCGTCTGGAGCAGATAAGACAGCACTTCTGGCAGCGCTGGAGCCATGAGTATATCGCTGAACTTCAGACGAGGACCAAGTGGCGCACTAAGTCTTCAGAGACCCTACAAATAGACGACTTAGTCATCCTCAAGGAAGACAACGCTCCACCGTTGTACTGGCGTCTCGGTCGTATCCAGAGGTTATTCCCGGGGCCTGATGGCGTTACGCGCGTCGCTGATGTCCTTACAGCGCGAGGGACTGTCCGACGCGCGCTCAACAGGATTTGTTTACTCCCAAGACCGGATGACAATGAAAACTTGAAAGCTGCTGAGCTTTCCAGGGCCGGGAATATGTCAACGCTCCTACGGCAGCGCGACGATGTTAGCGGGGACTGAGAGGAGAGAGGGGGCGGTAATGGTCGAGGGCCTACTTTCCCCCTCCAACACGACGCACCGACACTTGCCGATAGATCGCCTTCCGCGTCACCAACCCAAAATTGTAATTCTTACGAATTTAATATACGTTTGTACTATCGTGTAAGTCGCCTTTTATTTCTTATGTTCCTGTACTGAACATTAGTACTGTTGTAGACACTTATCGATTTTCTTTAGTGACCCTTACGCCCTTCGTAATACAGGTGTCTGCAACCTTGAATCTATTAGAATATATAATCAGACTGTAACGTTCCCACTGCTGGGCCACAGGCCTCCTGTGTGTGAAAGGAAGTGGGCTGTAATCCACCACGTGGGCCCAGTGCGGGTTGACAGGTGACAAATGTCTTCGAATTTTTGGTTCTAGGACATGCCGGTTTCCTCACGATGTTTTCCTTCTCCGTTTTGAGAGCAATAGTAGTGAAATAATTTACAAAAAGTAAAGCACCTGTCTGGGTTCGAACCAACGACCAGCAACTCGTAAGTTGCGGCTGTTACCACTGGGGGTAAAATCAACCAATTTCCTCGCCTTTTTCCAACTATGTTGCGGTCAGCTTCCAGTCCCACCGGATGTAGCTGAATACCAATATTTTACATGGACCGACTGCCTATCTGACCTCCACAACCCAGTTACTGGGTAATACGATACCCCTTGGTAAGACTAGTTGTTGTCGAATGTCGAATGACTGCCCGGACAAACCTGATCGATGCAGCTGTTATTACTTAGCCACAAGCCCCTCGAAAATTCATAAAAAATACTTTTTAAAATAAATCTTACGTTGAGAAATGTTCAGGAGACATAATAACATGTGCTCATACATTGGATTATTCAATTAATATGCCAACCGAAGTAATTAAAAGTATAACAGCGGACACTTTCTGGTATAAAATGAAATCGGGTGCTAAGCAGAGGATTATTTCAATACGAAAAGGTTACAATTTATACATTTACTCCAGGGATGTTATGGAGCTCCGTAACCGTAACCGAAACTATCGTATATCCGAAATAAAAATATATCCGTAACCGTATCCGTTTCACAAGTTTCGGATAGTTTCGTATAAGGGCGGAGTCTAAAAAACGAAATGTTTCGACCGGTTTTTGTAACATCTCTAAATAATTACTTACCTATATGACTGATTATATTATTATGTATAATACTAAATGATAATCTAGACTAGGTAAAACCTATAAATAATACCAAATTATTACATAGGTACTATTTGTGTTTATATTTTACTTCAATCTATTATCCGTAACCGAAACTATCCGAAACTAACGGATAATCCGAAATAATTACATATCCGTAACCTTATCCGAAACCGATATAATTTTATTCCTATATCCATAACATCTCTAATTTACAACCTAACCTTTGAGTTCTTCACAAACGTATTCGCGGCCGTAGTCTTCATTTATATAGCTCAACAAACTAATTTCTAATTTACTCGTGAGCTATACAAATAAACTCTGACTCGGAAGCTTGATTTTCCTAGTACAAGGTGTAAATGTTTAACAATGAGTTACGTACAAAATATGTTTGTACAGTAAACGTTAACAAGGAGCCACGAGCTACTTACAATGTGTATACGTGTTTACGTAAGCGGAATTGTTTCACGTCATTGAATTAGTATTCTTACCATTTAATTCTATACACATACTACAAATCATAGTTCTAGAAGAAAGACAGATAGACAGACAGACAAGAAAGAATACAACAGATAACACCCAACTGGAGGCGTTTCGCAGACTTAAGTAACACAGTAAAAGCGAATTTTAATGTTTTTTTTAAAGATTTTAAAGACCGATGCTTGTCATGGTATTTCTTAACAAAGTATCAACAAAATATATCATAGCCATTGAATATTAATTCGGATGGTAGAAAACAGATTGTAATGTTGAGTCGCACACAGAATTTGCTAAGCTAGTCCCGACTATTTACATGCAAACATTAAAGCACATTACACAAAACCAATACGTCACTTTTTACTGCAGCGTTACTTATGGTATCGCAAACTGTAATCATGAATTCAGCACATGATTCTAGACTTACTAGCAGAGAAATTATTTTTGTCGGTTATCAAAAATAAAAACTGTTTTTTCATAAAAAAGCGCGATACCTTCGCGGTCAAAATGTATGAAACAGTTTTTTTTTTAATAAGAGTCGAAAACATTCGACGCCGGGAAGTGTAGAATCATCTACTGAATCCATGGCAACAGATTGCTCTTCGGTGTTCCTGTCATCCTGTATACTGCAGTCTGTGAACGCACTTTACTTTTTACTACAACATTGCTAATAGAAGGCATCCTGGTCTTCGAAAATAGTGCTACATTTACTACAGTGTTACTTAAGGTAAAAAAAGCCAGTCTGCGAAACCCTCAGTCACAAATTGCAATGGCAGATCTTACCTCGCGTCGGAAGGTTTATATGTGACGTCATATTTCTCCACCAGGTCCGCCGTGGTGGACCAGGAGACCCTCACCGTGGTGGGGTTAAGGAACGTCACGGTAATGTTCTCGGGTACTCCGGGGCCCATTGAGCCTAGAAATTGAAGAGGGGTTAATCTTCGCAAAATATTTTGGTTAGCTAAACGAACTGAACTGCCTTACTATATGAGAAACTACGAAAGCCAACAAGTGCCGTTTACCTGAAAACTTATTATGATAGGAAGCAAAACTCGTTTTACGGGCATTCATTTTATTTTAGTTTTATGTGCACTAGTATTAAAATAGTCTCACTGTTTGAAAGCGCTGTTGTTCGAAAAGTTTTGAACAGAATTTACTTGTGCTTTTTCAATGTCCCTTGGTGGTCATTGTGTCTATAATGAATGCTCATAATGTTACTTTAGCGACTTACGAGTTATCCATTCTGCCCACACAGCATTTGCAATAATATATCAGTGTTTAACTAACACTCATGGCAGTCGGTTTTATTTGATCATCCCAATAGAATCGCCCCGTTATCATATCAGTAAGCGTAGGGATCCCTAAAATTTATGTTGGTCTTTCGAGTCGGATCCCCTACACATAATAGCAATGTGCAATCGGATCAGCTAGTACCTGTTAAATTGAATATTTAAATGGTTGCAAGCTTATCATATTGCGCAGAGGACCAAAAATTTTCACTATCCCCACAAAGTTACACAAACAGAACCACACAGTTAAGTCCTATGACCACTTTTAAATATTAACAGATCGATTAAAGTTCAGTACCTATATCTGTTAGTAGGTCAGGTACAGGTCGAGGTTACCTCCCTGAGGAAGGTGCAAGTTTAATTAAGTGATAGTTATGCAGAGAACCCGTCCTGCCTGGTTGTTCATGCATCTTAATACCGGCAGATTTAAGTTGACTATAGGTACGTTATCAGATAAAACTGCAGTTCTACCTTATTTTGTAAAAATCTGGATCGTACGTCAAGGGCCTCAGACTTCATAAGGCAACCGGAGCGACTACTTCTTGCAGCAAAGTATTAAAAACTAAAAAGTACATTAATACTCGTAAATACCCGGAACCAATAATTTACGAACGATTTCTTTATGTGAGCTTTTAATTAAAACCACTTATGTAGGCACTGCTGTACATAATTCATGACATTTTGTACTTCACTTCATAAAAACACGCATAATAAGGTAAGATAAAGCAGGGTACTGACCGGCGTTCACTAAGCGCAAAAGCAAAGAGAGCGCGAGAGCGACGGCGGCGGGTTGCGCGGGCGGCGCGCGCCGCATGTCGCGCCCACCCCACCGCTCATGCCATGCCGCTTCTGTAACAATACAAATGAATATTTATTAATGAAGTTGACTATGACAAACCTAATTTAACGCTCAGCATGTGACAACTTGACAGTTTCCCTATTAAAGTGTCATCTAGCATAATAGCGTAATCAGTCTATAATGTTCCCACCGCTGTGACACAGGCCTCCTCTCTGTGAGAGGGAGTGGGCCATAATCCACCACGTGGGCCCAGTGCGGGTTGGTAGAGATCACATGTCTTAGAATTTTAGGTTCTAGGCCATGCCGGTTTCCTCACGATGTTTTACTTCACCGTTTTTTATTTTTTATTTATCATTTATAAAAAAGAATACAGGATTATTTACAAAAAATAGCAACCAAAAACCACTAAGGTTTAAACTTGTGCTATCTCAATGTCAAACTATACAATGAAACAGAGAGCAGCAGAAGCAGTGAGAGCAGTGGTAATGAAATAATTTATACATAGTAAGTACCTAAAACTTGCAAGTTGCGGCCGTTACCACTGAACCACTACTGCACTGCAAGTGGCATCTATTCCAACACAATCATATCATGTAGGTATCTTCTGAATCCATTAATGATATTACCTCATTAATGTTTATGTTTATGTTCTGTAATTTGTATGGTGTACAATAAAGAGTATTCTATTCTATATTAATATTTAATAATATGGATGAGGTATGCATATAGTGTCATCTTCTCTGCAAGACTTAGGTAAAAAAAAATTGTATTGGCTAGTAGCAGGTAGGTAGGTATGTGGTGTTAGGTAAACAGACCAAACAAACAAAATTATTTCTCCACTAGGGATTAGTCAATTCAAATTACCAAAATTAATTATAATAATCCACCACATTTAATTAATTACGCTAAAACCAAGTATTATTATGGGAATTGCAATAACAAAACTGACAGAATTTCTTGTTCAAACGGCATTAGCCAATTACTTTAACGTTCAAATCAGTTCTCTAATCCTTACAATGAAACTGGTTTCAACTTGTTGCTGATTGGTAGTGATAATTCTCGGCTCAAAGCGACTTTGCGCTAATTAGTTCGGTTGCGCTGTCTATTGGTGCGTGTGAACCTCGCTTTAGATCTATTATTTGGTTGTTGGAATTTGAATTAATTCGAACAGTCTCTGTTTTCGTTCACTTTAGTATTAAGTTGCAATTGATTTTTATTATTTATTTAAATAATGCAGGTTACTCACAACCAGTGCACATCGTTGTAAGTACAGACGGGCGCACGTCAAGCTACTACAATCTGTCAAATTTCTTAAATCGATTTTCAACTTTATTGTAAAGCTGTCAAATTTTCCCCAATCATCCTTGAACCGTTCAAGGATAATTGGGGAAAATTTGACAGTTTCGGGTAGCTTGATGTTTTAAAACAAAAAGAGGAATATTTTCTTGCTTTTTTAATTTCTACCAGTCTTTTATCTCACACGCATACGTCATTCACAGCGTGTTTGTACACTAGGTTACCACAAGTAAAGCGCGTCTTTTTTCATAAATTAATGGCTTATTTACCACCAAAAAGTTTCAGTATACTTAGCAGATAATTTTGTACAAATTCTGTGTAGATTTTTTATTTATCTCGTAGACAGTAAGATAATTCACACCGTAAATAAGTATAATATGTTTTTGAATATACGGTTAACTTACATCTCACAAAATGTTATACAAAAATCTGTTATAAAGACCCATTTGGGGTTGAAACACGAGGGCCGTGGGGGTTCCGAGTGCTCATCGAATATTTCGGGACATCGCCAAACGGTTGGTCGACACTTTACGTGACAAGAGGGTTGGCCTATTTTTATGTCAAAGAATCAGCATTGTGATCCAACCTGGCAAAACTGCCAGCCTTTTGAGCACTTTTCCTCTGACAGCGATGCGGACGCATTGTTTTGAACTGCCGGTCGATTCTGTAAAAATCTCATCGTGAAAACTCAAGTGAAGTGAGCTTGATGTGAGTTGTCAGTAGTGTCAATCCCTAGCATTATTTGGAATGACAGCTAACTCCACGCTCACTTCACCTAAGTTTTCACGGTGAGATGGTTACAGAATCGCACTGCTGTTCTTTTTTTTTCAGTTATATACTTTTACATGAAAGGAGCCTCCCCGAGCGACGTACCTATCTATAGAGATACTATATGCCTGGCGCACCCTGGGCAATCTGCGAGTTTCCACGCTGGTTGGCTAATCCTTTCACCACGATGGGCATCGACAGGCGAAGAAGAAGATATAATATATATATTTTAGTATTAGATTGTATATTTTATTTAAGATTTCTCGGGCTAGTAAAACTTTGAAATAAAAAACTTGAAAGGTGTCAAGGGACACCCGGATGGAACGAGGTATAACTGGCTTGGTTTCTATAAGTGAGAGAGACAGACAGACAGAGAAACACGCGCACGCCGCACGGCCTACAACTATAGCAAAAAGTGTCGTTCCAACTTTTGGTCTTAATTTTTTCCGTCTAGCCCCCTTTCGCAACGCGCGTTATGGAACTTCGTTCCAAAAACCTTACGGTACTGCGTACACTTAGACTTTAAGAATGTAATGTAATGGTTTTGCCTATTTCTAAAATAATCCACATAAGCAGGAGATTGATTTGACATACTTACATAATATAAAAATGGCAAGGCCTAATGTCAGTTCAGCCTAGAACAAACATGTCACTTTGTTTACCGAAGCCAGGTCACTATGGAAATTGCTCCGAGTTCACTAGGTTAGGTTCAAAATAGATGCAAAATTACTTTCTAACTTGACCTGGTAAAAACAAATTTGATGTGTCTGGATTACTCAGATTTTGTTGAAAAAAAAAAATGTGTAAGTAAATATTTTAAGACACACGTCAATATTTAAAAACTAGATGCCGTCTGCATTTCCTAGCTGACTGATCCCTGAAAAGAAATGCCGAAACAAACTCAGAGATCATGATATTATTAGGATTTTATGTAAGCCTAACAATGCAGGGCAATGTCTGGAAGAACCTTTTGAAGAAAGAGCCAGTGCAACTTTGAGTTGGCCTGTCCCAACAGACGGCATGTATGCATCAGTCATCGTGTATGTAGCTCAAACCTATTTTATTTAAACACATACTAATAATTAAATGACATACCTTAAAAGTAAACACTAAATAATTCCTAAACTTTATAAGAAGTTTCTTTTTTGATCAAATGATCGAGCATTATACCTATTCGTGTATTACCTATAGTAAATACACAAAGGACTATAATTTACTAATATGCATGATAACAGACTGGACACTAGAGTAACTAAATGAAGTAGATACCTACATACTATAATTTAATTAAGTAAGTAAACTAAAAAAAGGCTTTTTTTCAAACTAGCTCAATTACCTGTCGTCTAGAGGCTGAGGTCATTGCCAAATAATTACCAAATTATTAATAAAATTACGTAAACCATACCGTTTAGTAATCTAAACGTCAAATTAAGGTCAAGTTTTAGTATTCTAGTTCCACGCCTTTTACTGCCGCACTCAGAGACGTCACTTAAAAATAAATCAATCATTCACTTTAACACACACCGGTCAATTTTGCCACGCTTGGTCCGTGTTAAGTCCAGCAGTGGACGTCTTTCGGTTGAAATAATGATGGATATAATAATACCAGCCTGTGACTTTTCTATTGGCCTCTTCTCATTATACGAAGGTACGAGAATTAATCACCACGTTTTTTCAAGCTGGATTAGCGATTGCACACTGACATTCATCATAATTCCAGATTTCCTAACGATGTTTTCCTTCGACGAAGTTAAACTCAGAAGAGAGTACATTTGAATTGAAAAAGTCACATGCCCGAATAATAACGATGATTAACTTTTATTATTAACCAACATATTAATTTTAAGACATTTTAACAAAATTAAAATGTTCTCTATCTGTTATGTTATTGACTGAGAAGTAACTGACGACTCGGAGTGCGGCAGTTAGACGACCTGAAAAGAGGTTTGGTCCAAATGTGTTTAGTGCAGGTGCTAAATGCTAAATATAGGACTAAAGGTTATATATAACTAAGGGCCGACATACACGGACTGCTCGAGCAGTTAGCGATTGATCATCATATGTAGACGGACCGCTCTTGTAGTCATAGTCAACAGCTTGAAGCTGCCATTGATAACTGCTGGAGCAGTTGATACCAACTGCTTTTCATTCAAATCAGGTAACTGCGCGAGAGCAGTCGACAGCTCGAGCAGTTAGTGTATGCCTGGCGACTGCTTGACCGCACGACCGCCCGAAGCAGTTGCAACTGCTTGAGCGGTTTCGTGTATGTATGTACGTAGAAGACTGTAGTTCACTATGCAGTCGCAGCTTGAAGCAGTCCATCCTGACTGCTTCAAGCAGTCCGTGTATCCCGGCCGGCCCGGTCCGGCCCTTAATGTTAGTATCTAATAATAAATCCTACCTACAAGGTAGGCCCTGCGCAGACGACAGACTATCCGTGACCCACTTTTTAGTCTGTGAAAATAGAACCTATGCAATTATATGCAGTAACGCACACGACGCGCAAAAAGGTCATGTGCGTTACTGCATATAATTGCATAGGTTCTATTTTCACAGACTAAAAAGTGCGTCACGGATAGTCTGTCGTCTGCGCAGGGCCGTAAGGTCTTATCGAATCGGCAATCGAATAAGGTTCTAGTTCAAAGGAATTTGAGGTTTTGAGACAAATGATTTTCCAACCGCATACGAGTACATATCAAACTATTCGTAATTCTAGTTTTGCGGTTGGCTACCTGAATGAATTGACATTTTCATGAAAGCATAAATATTATTATACAGTATAGACTGGCAAAACATTGAGGAAAGAGAATTGTGTCATATTGAGGAGAAGCCCTCCCCCCTGCCGGCTTTGTAACAACTAAGAAAGTGTCTTAAAACAAGTGATTTGAAATGTTTTGCCAAAAAGTTGAGGTTTAGACTAGGTGAAAAATGAATTATGATTCTTTTTTATATGTGTGTACATAAATGGTAAAATAAATAAAAAACAGGTCTTCAAATAATCCTTCAGATTCTATACAATATATTAATAATTTTAATAAACACATTCCTAACGATCACAAGTATCATCGATTGCAAAAGCAAGCTCACATTTCTCTAACCTAGTTCTCACCATATCACTCTACAGTCTATACCTACAGGACAAAATAATCAATCGAACAGCACAACCGTACTTACTTGATGGCGTCACCAAAGAAGTTTACACATCAGTTTACATAATTTCCTAGCAACATTGAACCACTACAATTACATAAATGCGTGCCAATGACCTCAGAACACGAAACGTTACAGAAAACTGGGCTTTACAAACTTGCGAACAAATATAACACAACACGGTATGAATGTAGGATTAGCAAAATCTATACCTGTATTCTTCGAAAGTATAAGCAGAGGCAATTTAGAATAAAATAGAATACAATACTTTTTATTATGTCATCATCTGCCGCGCTTTTTTCCACCTATGTTGGGGTCGGCTTGTAGTGTAACCCGATGCAGCTGAATACCAGTATTTTACATGGAGTGACTGCCTATCTGTCCTCCACAATCCAGTTACTGGATAATATGATACCCCTTAGTAAGACTGGTTGTCAGACTTTCGGGCTTCTGACTACCCGTAACAACTGTCAAAGATCTACAAATGACAGAGGGAACCAACGGCTTAATGTGCTAACGGCTTAACGAATAGTAATGATAGTCACATGTAATGATAGTCACCCATCCAAGGACCGACTTCAGCAAGCATAGCCTAACATTCGATCGACCATTGCGGCTGTTAGTTAAATACTATTTGTATTATTGTGCACTATACTAATTACAGATATAAATGTAGGAATTATACATAGAGTGATACAATGGACAGTCTTATCACTAAAAGCAATCTTTTAACGGTAACCTTTCGATAGATTTGAAAGGAAAAGGAGATATAATACTGCTACAACCACATTCTGCCAGTTATGTTGAAATTCAACATAACTTCACATCGTGACTGTTATGGGAGCGAGTCTATTACTATTAACAGCAGTGCGATTCTGTAACCATCTCACCGTGAAAACTTAGGTGAAGTGGAGGTGAAGTGAAGCGTGGAGTGAGCTGTCATTCCAACTAATGATAGGGGATTGACACTATTGACAGCTCACTCACTCATTTTTAAGCTCACTTCACCAACTTTTCACGGTGAGATTTTTACAGAATCGATCGGCAGGGCTCAAATTCAAACCCTTGACTGCTGCTGACAAATCGCATATCAAAAACCAAAGAAAACGTTACCCCTCCTAGGAATTGAACCCAAGAGAAACGCTTACATCAGGCTTATGACCACCGTACTACGCTCGGCCGACATTATGTATTCCGTAGGTAATTCCCAAGAGTTTAGTAAGAAACTTCAAGCGATGTCATTTGACTAAATAGCTTGAGGCGTTCTCCATTAAAATTCCATCACAGGTCACAGTGAAAATGGTCGCGATGTCAGTTGGGTCGTTAGGGAAAGATACAGGATGGAAAATCGGAAACAGATTTTTGTACGTGAAAATAATAGTGATTTAAGATGTCGAAAGGAAATCGGTTTAGGATTTTTGTCAGTCGACGAGTAATCTAATATGAACGGTCGATTTTAAAAAGCAGGTTTATTGAACACTAGCAGCACCCCACGGTTTCACCCGCATACGTTTCGATCCTGTAGGAATATCGGGATAAAAAGTATTCTATATATTAAACCTGGTTATAAACCATCTGTGTGCCAAATTTCATCCAAATCCGTTCAGTAGTTTTTGCGTAAAAGTGTAACAAACAAAACTTTCCCGTTTATAATATTAGTAGCAAGTAAAAATATTTCTGGGCAAAATTGAAAGACCATTTAAACGGTTGTCGAAACTAGATACTTTATAATAAAAAAATTAGACCTATTAAAAGTTTCCCTTTATAAAAGAGTGAATACATAATATCTTATAAAACCTACTTTAATCAAGCTTGGCCTCAGCCGAGTCATGAAGTATCCTTGTCGAGTTCGGGGGACGTTAGGGGACATTTTCGCTTGTTATTAATTTATGCGTTTAATCTAACAACACAACTAGCCCCTAATTACAGGTTGAGGTTTCCGTAACCTCTGAGAGGGTTATTAGCCTTGGCTTCAGTACTAAGGTGAGATGCTTAATCTAGAAGAAATTATATTCTCTCAAGATTCTAGCGGCAAATTTTCTTTTCCCCAGACAAATCTGAGTAGTTCCGAACTTATGTACGCGCGGTTTCAACCGTATAAGTTTTCATCATATGGGAATATCGGGTTAAAAAGTATGTGTTAATCCTGGTTATAAACTATCAATCCAAATCCGTGCAGTAGTTTTTGCGCCAAAGAGTAATAAACATCATCCATTCTCACAAACTTTCCCGTTTATAATAAACACGAAATTGTTTTGTTTTTGGTGAACGCATTGTCTAATGCCCAATCGTAATAATAAGCCAGAGTTTTACCATTCACCGCACGTTTTGAATACTAAGTCCAAATTCTTGTAAAATAAAATCCAATGTCCAATATAAACACTGTATAATATTAGGGAATGCCAAACACACTGGCAGATTGCGTGACCCAACATGATTAGCAATGCTAGGCCGGACGCGTTTGTGAGAGTCAAATCGTTTGACATATCAAGAACTATGCACTAGGTATTTAAAACATTAAATAGAGCAGTTATATGCGCCTAGTGTAACTATATTGACTGCACCGAGCCATTGTGGATGAGGATAGCTTATCTCAAAACTTTTTCAATTGCATGAAAGCAACCAGCATGGGGTCCTGGGTTAGAGCTCCAGGTGGAGCAGTGTTATTTAATTTTTTTATATCGATTTATTTTAAAAAATCATTTTAAGTAAAAATGTTACCCACAACGCAGCCGGAAGGAAGACATTAAAGTTTAGAAGGTTTAGCTTATGTGGTTTTTTCATGACGATATTTCAGTGGTATTCTTGAATCTGGACTTGTGCCCGGGTAATAGCATAATGCACACATGGGACTTAATCACACCACTGCCTACCTCTTTGAGGAATATGGGCGTGATGCGTTTAATACTTTAACGATAAAGTTGAAAATCTATTAAACAAATTTGATTTATTGATTTACAGATTGTAGTAGCTTGATGTGCTGGCGTCTGTACTATCAACATTTTCTAATTTTGGTGCCAATATTTAAAAAAAAAAATCTCTCTTTGATACCTACGGAATTTATCGACATTTTTTTGAATTTGTTGACATTTTTTTTTATTTTTTTGACTGCAAACTTTAAAACTACCCATATTAGCATGTCTTACCATAGACAAAACATGGCGCACTGTATTTACCTTTAAGATGTGTATTTTTTTTGTTACCTGTTTTTTTCAAATAATAAATGATTGATTGATTGATGTACATACTGTCAGACACACTGACAGACTGTGTGAAACAACGTGATTAGCAATGCTAGGCCTAGCGCAATTGTGAGAACCAATTAGTTTGACATATCAATAACTATGCAGGTGTCTACATACCTAATGCAGGTAATAGAAACCGCCTGCCTTGGATTAAATGCAATGGAATGAGGTATTGATGGCTTAATTGTATTGTTGGCTGTTTGATATTGATGTATTGGGGTTTATTGTACGTATAGAGAGGAGTTTATAATGAAGCTATGACGTGCAACTTTTTTTTTTTGGTAAAAAACAACTTGTCAGAATTTGTACTACAAACGGTTATTAAAGTAATTATTATTCATTCAAAATATATTATGTATGCTCAAGAGTGTCAGTTTATTAAAAACACACTTACAACGTGGCAACACACTTTCAAAGGGGCTTGTGGCTAAGTAACAACAGCCGCACGGGTCTATCGATCAGGTTAAGCTACGATTGCCGCGGTTGGTCCGTGGATGGGTGACCATCATCACGCACATTAAGCTGTTGGTCCCGGCTGTCATTTGTGGATGTTTGACAGTCGTTACGGGTCGTCAGTAGCTCGAAAGTCTGACAACCAGTCTTACCAAGGCGTATCGTATTACCCAATAACTGGGTTCTGGAGGTCAGATAGGCAGTCGCTCCATGTAAAATACTGGTATTCAGCTGCATCGGGTTAGACTGGAAGCTGACCCCAACAAAGTTGGGAAAAGGCTAGGCAGATGATGACACTTTCAGCGTAATGCTGCGGATGTCAATAACCCTGATCCATAATCAATAATAACACATACACTACATAACTCTTGTAACAACATTCAACAAGAATGACTCGACGCATGGCGGATCATTTATCGTCTAAGTGTCTACGACAGCGTAGCCGGCGTAGCGACTACGACAGCTACGCCGTAGCAATTATGCCGTCACTTATAATAAGGCATGCAGACTGAGGTCTTATAAACTGACGTGGATTTTTACTCTTTTAATTTTCTTTGAGAGCTCAAATAACAATTATTTTGAATTGGATAGTCTGAGAAATTTTATTTTTAGATTTGAAAATTTATTTATTTTTATCCTTAAAATATAACTTACCTAACAATCGAAGCCATTTTGGCTTCGATTGTTAGCTAAGTTATATTTTAACTTTTACCGGGCTAAATACTCCATGCTTAATTTCTGAAGGTGTTTTTTTTTTAATTCGTAGAGATTAAAAATATTTCTGTATCATATTTTCTAACTGTAATAAAATAATGTTAAAATGTCCCAAATGCCGCGCAAAATGATTAATCATTTATTTAAAGTAGGCCATTACAAAGCACTTTTGAACGTCAAAATTCGCAAGAAAATACATTTGATTCCTAGGTGCCCTTGCAAAAGTTAGTTTGAATTGGAGAAGAATGGAATTCATGAAATTTATTATTTATAATCTGTCCTTGAGTTACAGAATAAAATTTATTTTCGCTGTTTAATTATTTTTATTTAATCCGTTAGCCAAACCATTTGTAAAATTAAAGCTATTAAACGTTAGCTGTATACAAACTATGTTAATTGCTATGAACTAGTTAATCCTCACGGTTTACTCGGGCTCTGTAATTTGGCAAAATGGCAATGTTGTTAATAAAACTTTTATGACTCAATTTTCTTTTATGCTTCCACGAAAATACTAAGCAAGCTGCCTGCTTCATTGTAATCTACTGACAATTATGAAAAGATAGAGAGGTATGAAAATCTAGCGAATTATCATTTGGTACCACTTTCACGGAGAAATAAAACTTACCAATCAAATGTAATGTAAGAAATAAAAAAGAAAAGAAAAAAATGAAAAGAAAAGAAATGAGAATGTGTAGAAAAGTAATGTTGAAAATCACATTTAAACCTTCGTGATTGTGATTTTCATAACTATATATTATAATACATTCGAGATAAACGAGTATATATATAATATATATATTTGTAACTTACCGAAATAGCCGCGGTGATTGCGCGAAGAAAGTGGAAATTGGCAGGGCACTGAGGGCGTAGAACAAATGACAGATGGGATAGAACAGTGCTGGACTGGAGACTGAGACCTGGTAGTAGAAGTGTGGGCAGACAGCCGATGAGGTGGACTGACGACCTGGTCAAGATTTTTAGACGACTCAAGCTTAGAAAGGCTAGAGACAGAGAAGAGTGGCCTGCATTGCAGGATGCCTACACTCAGCATTGAATGGTGAAAGGCTGAAGAAGGTGCCGAACGAAGAACGTGGATCCACGCGAGACTTATTGGCTTTTTAATTGTTTCTGTGATTACGGCATTCAATCGGCTAAAACACTGTTTACTAGGTACAACTATGTTCTGTTCAACTTATTCCATTTAACACAACGTTAATTTTAATGATCTCGTGTATGTAAATAAGCACTAATTTTATTGTAAAAGAACTATGTAGAACACATGTGTGGTGATCTATTCTCGTTTATTTTCTAATGGATGTAAAAAGACACTTAATGAAGCCGAGAGTCACTTGTACTCCTCGTCTGGACGTACTGGACCATATTTTCTGGTCTACGGAGATATTGAAGATCGAAATTCCAACTTTTACTGATGTTTTTTTTTTATGAAATCAATTTTTTTGTGTTATAACACAACTTTAATCACCCTGTTCCGTTGCATGCACCTATAAGCACAATGTTTTGCGTGCGTTACATTGCGCACTACCGCAAACAGAAAATTTTCACACCAAAAATAAAAGTTTCCCAGCAATTATTTTTGTGTTGTGTCTTTTTACACCCTGTATATGATTCTTTTCACATTCTGTATATGATTTTTTTTACACTCTGTATATGATGCTTTCACTCTACGGCCTAATGGATAGTTTGAAATAGCTTCACCCGCAAAGTTTAGCCACTGTACTATCACCTTTCACATAAAGGCATTATTGTTAGGTATACAGGTTAGCAGTGACTTCGACGCTCAAATTGTAAACATGAATTCAGCACATGACTCTAGACCCCCTAGCGTCATTGGTTATTGAAAAAAAAGCTGCTTCATAGAACAGTACTGTAGAGACTTGTCTGCCGAAGGCAACCTCATATGTTGCAGGCCGGATATAATTTAGCGCGGATGACATTCGAACGTTCAAGCCAGTGTCAAAGATATTTAGTTAGGATTTTGGGTTTAGAATAAGAAGTGATAATTTAGACGAAAATATGTGAAGACGTTCTGATAATATAATCAAAAGGAATCATATAGTGTTTGATTCCTCCCGTTACCTCAGAGGGCGTGTCTAGTCCTCTATAGTACCTAGGTACAAAACCTACGCGGTCAAAATGTATGGAACAGAAATTTTTAAATAACCGACTAAAAATTTCAAGGCAGGATGGTTCAGACTCATGTACCTACTGAATCCATGGTAACAGGTTGAGCATCGATGTCCCTGCCACCCTGTGCCACCCTGTATATTTACCTGTCACTCTATATCGAAGTATTTACCCACAACAACAACCCGTCGTTAACTTTCAATTACATTGTATGTGACACGATGATACACTGTGTGTCACTAGCTAGAAAACAACTAATGACTGAACTTTGATTAGCAAACTTGTTGATAAGACACGCCGAAACCAATGATTAATTATGGGAGTTCTACGTCGAAGCGACGTACTGTGATCCATTGCTGAAATTCAATATCGTTGATCATTTTCATTTATTAGGCGGAAACTATTTCAATTTATCACGAGTGGGAACAGTGAAGTCTTTGTTTTGAAAAGTTTTCGTTAAACTACATTATCATTAATTTTGAAAGAAAGTAGGTACTTGACACTAACATCATTCGTTAGAATTACAATAAGTAAGTACAGCCCACCCTACATTATCCAGCCCCCTCTTGAGTAATAATGAGTTTGGACCTCAATCCGATGTAAATTAAGTGCTACATTTTTTTAAAGACTGTTTGCATTACTGAATTACTCCTTCACGCATTCTTCTGTTTTTAAATGATTCTATCCATATCACGGCCGCAGGGCGACCCGGATGGAAGATACAATACCTTATAAAAGTTGTTATTGAAATTACTGAAAATCGAGAGAGGAGGCCATGAAACTCAAAATTATTAATAACTTTCAGGGTCCTTTGAAAGCAACTTTTTTTACAAAGATGAGTTCAACGATCCCTTTTTGGGTTTTCAGTTATTTCAAATAAAACATCTAGGGACCCTACATGTTTTATTTGACTGTCATACTGAATTTTGTTCAACAAGTGTTTAATGTCAGTGTTATGTCAAATTCCATATAATTATGTCGTGTTTAAAAGGTGTTTAGCCTAAACAACTGATAAACACTGTTTTGTGGTAGTCAGGTTACTGTTTTCTGTTGCATTCTTAGTACAAATTTCACGCAAAATGTCAGAACTAAAACTAAACGAAAGCCTGTCATATAAAACTTCAACATGGTTGATACTCGATCCTCAAGGGAAATTAGTCAGATGGCACTTAATATTTTTCCGCCAACAACACTCTAAGCTTTGTTTACCCATTAGAGATACAAGCGTGATGGACGACCTGGATTACGTCGCCATATTATTATTAAGTTTACCACAGAGTTGGGAAGTACAGAAGACTTATTTATACGATAACAGGTTAGACCAATAGCATCGGGGGTTTGGTAATGATCAGAGTAGGAAACGCAGGAAAGGAAAGGTAGTCTGGAGCACTGAAAGTTAGTAATTTTAATCTAGGTGCATCGTCAATACACATCATTATATAATTCATGTATACTACATTATGTAAAACCTTTTAAAAGAGTAACGGTGGAGTTTCTTGCACTTTTTTCTCCATACGAAACGACCTTTTGGAAATTTTGACGTTCAAAAGTGCCTTTTATTTGCCCATTTGAAATACATTTTTTGACTTTTTTTTGATACCTATCAAGCCAAGAACGTATACGGTGAAGAGGTATATACCTACCTAAATGTATAAGGCTAAACGAAGGACATCATTTAAGTACGCGTGAAAATGTACATAATTTACCTACTATGGGACAATCACTGGAATATGAAAAAAAATCAGCTCTTCTTTACATTTTGATAGCGTAGGATCTACACTTTGTAGAGAACAGCAAATTTTTGACACATTGTATACTATAGCATGAATAAAAAAGGTCTTAAACATTTTTCTTCTTAAAATGTCCAGTTGACCCTTTGTATGAACATGGATCCACGCCACAATGCCTTTTTAATTGTTTTTTTTTAATTACGGCATTCAACCGGCTATAGTTGTCATGTGGTTGCACTTTAGTTATATTACTGATATCTATTATGTGAGCGTTGCAGGATGAATGACCTGAAATTATAGCCTTGAGCCCAAAAACTCTGTGAGAACTTTTTTCACATACCTCGTCGTACAGACACGAGCAAAAGTATGTATACACTCGGCTTTATTCAAAAGCGATTTACTCCTTTATTTTTTAATGAAATTTTATGTTGTCACGAACATAGCATTTTCGAACCCATAGGTTTATGTAATGTGTCGTATTTCAGCGTTGCATTCGTTATTTCACGAAAAAATCGAAATTGAAAGTTGCCAGGTGTTGACATATTGGTGCTCGTGACTGTACACATAAAAGTTTTTTTTAAATAACCTTTATAAGTCCAGTAGAGATTTATAAACATACACTTAAATCTTCTGGTAGTGTATATTTTCTTCTATGTAAAACGACCGGTCCTTGACATCACACTGTCCCTGCTCTCCAATTCAGCTCGCATTCATTCTTACTAGATACGGTCCATTGAGTACGATCATAAAACACTTGATAGACACTTTGTGTACGGTCGACTACAAGTCAAAGGTTACACTTGGACTACGAGAAACGCCCTTACTACTACGACATAAAGGCGCTATTAATTTCAAACTGTTACCATGGACGCGGGGGTGACCGTACCTACCCGTAAAGTGATAGGGACATTGATTTTCTTTATTTAGCTGTGACGGTGCTCGTTGCGAGACTTTCATTAAAAGTAGAGTGGCAGGTACTGACATTTATAAGCATCTTCCCCACAGCTAGAGTGGTGACTTTGAATCAATCTCGGTAAGGGATGACTGCGATGCGATTTTATTGATAACTACCTGGTGCTCGCGACTTCCATTTCGTCACATCGCAACGCCTACCTTACTTCTTTTTCGCGTTCTTTCTTACTTTTTGCTCGGCTCCTAAGCGTGATATTGAATAGTCTATAACCTTCCTGGACTAGTAACAAATGCAAAAAGATTTATTTTAATGCAACTAGTAGTTTCAGAGATTATCGCGTACAAACAAACAAACAAGAAAACTATTCAGCTTTATTATTAGAATAGATATAGATGTGCCTTAAATGCATAGCTTTTTTAAACTAAAGTTGCGGTATCACATTTAATATAACTACATCTTCTAAGGAATTTATTCTATATCGACTCAACATTATTTATTTATTACTACTATCACTTAGATTGGTTTTGTTTGTATTTAAAACGTGGCATGTAGCAACGTTACTTTTTTTAATACCAAGTTTTTAATTAGTTATTACATAGCGCAATGTGTAAGCATAGTGATGTGCCTAGAATTAGCCGTTTCAATGTCTCGTCTTCCATAATTATGTACCTACTAATATTATAAAGAAGTAAAATTTGTTTGTTTGTATGTATGTAGGGGCTAATCTCCAGAACTACCAGTCAGATTAAAAAAAAATCTTATTGCATTTGATACCCCAATTCTTCAGGAAGGCATGGCATCACGCTACGATACTTGAAGCCGAGCAGAATGAAAAAAAATCACAAAGAAAATTAAGCGAAAACGAAGAAGTTAGCGATGGGATGCGATGCGATGGGTCGAGGGCAGAAATTTCACGTGGATGAAGTTGC
This sequence comes from Apamea sordens, assembly GCA_945859715.1. NCBI lineage: Eukaryota > Metazoa > Arthropoda > Insecta > Lepidoptera > Noctuidae > Apamea > Apamea sordens. The sequence continues at coordinate 13,567,202 of OX243998.1, read as the reverse complement.
AGCCAGAAGCTAGTTTCAAAGATATAATGACAACAATAGTATGTTAACTTTGATAATAACTAGAAGCAATAGGCCATATATTGTAATCAACATGATCTAACATATTACACTCATGTAATATCGTGAGAAAGTGTCATAAATAGCACTGTCGCTTCATTAGTTGAACGATAACAACATGTCATCGACCAGTATAACTGTATGTTATTAGTGTCATTATTTATGTAACCACCTATCAACGGAAAAATATGTAGTAACAGTGAGAAATCGAGCACATATACAGGGTGACAGAGAAACTCGACGTGTTCCTTGAAAGGCGTTATACAAGAAGTTTTAGCAACTAGGGTTAACTAGGCTTCAAAACAGGATGGTTATCGAGCTGTGTCGGTTCTTCGATCTGACTTGTAACCAAAAACAATTAATTATGAAAAAAAACTACTCCACTCCAAATATTTAATTGATACTTTTCTGAAAGTTGAAAAATGAGTGACCATTTAAAAAAAAATGCTTGCAAAACTAACATACTCTCAGAAGTAAAAGGTCCTTATGGCATTTTTTTTTTTTAACCATCCATTTTTGACCTCTAGTTCACTGGACTTAATTTGTTGATAATGACCTCTAGTGTAACCCCTTTCAAGGAATACGTCGCGTTTCCCTGTCACCCTGTATATCTACTTAATAATATTGTATATATTCGTTTATTTGCATTCCACAAGGTATAACAAGATGTTCACAAAAGGCTTTGAGCTAAGAGCCGTTGTAGATCCTGTTGTTTGATACATATCTATTAAAAATCTAAATCGTAGTAACTAAAATCAAAATAAAATTCAGCATGAAAATAAATAATTACGTTCGCATAAAGAGTTAGCAAGTAGTTTAAAAGACAATGTTCTTATTTATTTTGGATTATGTTGAGATAACTGTTGTTTTTTCAAGACAAGACTGCGTTTTTGTAATCAAACAATGAAATATCCCGTAAGGTTACGGTTACCTCATAACAACAGTCTATTTTACATAAGTTTAGCGGTGTGGGTACAGTCAAGTAAATTAATTGTAAAGAAAATTTGCACCCTTCGCTAATTTGACGTGTTATAGCCATTTCTATACAACTGTCAAAGAATAACATGACATGACAATAATGACAGTAAATTGTGATTTGCAAATTAGGACATTTAAAGTTAGTAGGGATACATGAAACGCAATTGCATGCAGCTGAGATGAGATTGCTAACAGGGATGTGTGGTGTTACACGAATGGATAGAATAAGAAATGAGTACATAAAAAGAAGTCTGCAAGTGGCATCGGTATCTGAAAAGTTGTGTAGAAATCGGTTGTCATAGTATGGGCACGTGTCACGGAGAAATGAGGAAAATGTCGTGAGGAAAGTTTTGAGTATGCATGTCCATGGCTATAAGAGTAGGGGAAGGCCAAAGAAACGATGGATGGACTGTGTGACTGATGATATGGTTAGAAAGGGCGTGACTGCCGAGATGGCGACTAATAGAGAAGTATGGAAGAAAAAGATGTGTTACGCCGACCCCAAATAAATTGGGATAAGGGCGGGAGATTGATGAATGATGAGTCAATTTGCGTTAGGTACAAATAATTTCCTTGACATTAGGTAATGTGTATTAGATTCTTGCGTATATCAATGTAAATCTCACGCTCCGCAATAAATAAACACTTTCTGAAGTCCTAATATGTCTCTGATATCACTTTAATAAAACACTAAGATTAAGCATCAGGTTTGAAGAATATCAAACGATCAGACGAAGTTGTGCAAATATTGATTTTAACAAAAAGATAAGTCAAATTCCGTTTCTAGATAAACTTTCATTGATCGAGAGGCAAACTGTCTAAGTAATTAAGTAATTGGACTTGTGTAATTATCTAAAAGGTAAAGTCAGGAAATTTAATTATTTATCAAATTGACTGACTTTCAACATAAATTGCCCGTATATCCAAATCACAGCTGTCATTCTTTGACAATTGTATGACATGGCTTTAACACTGTAAATTGACGTAGTGTGTTAGTTTGATAATTTATAATTAATCAATTTCCTGACTGTGTATTAGCTAATAGAGAAATAGACAGCGTTTTGTGATAACTAAATCCAATTTGTGCAGGAATAATAGCCATGAATCGCTCTGTACAAGCGTGATGTTATGTTATGTTTATACAGGGTGGCAGGGACATCGACGCGCAAACTGTAACCATGGATTCAGCACATGAGTTTAGACCCCATAGCGTCGAAATTTTTCGCTGATTAGCAAAAAAAAAATCTTCTGTTTCATAGAAAAGTGTACTTAATACCTACGCGGTCAAAATGCATGGAACAGCAATATTTGCAATACAAGTGTTGTTTTGCATCCTCGTCAAATTCAAGGAGGTAACTATGCTACTGATTCTCGACAGGAATCAATAATAAAATAAGTAGGTTTTTTTTCTAACTTTCGGAAATCAGCATGTCTGGGACACGCATTTTAAAACGGCATGTGTGAGATCGCACTGTAACTGCCCTTTTACACACACAAAAATGCGGCCGCTTATACGATACCATAACGCGATTCTGTTCTTTTAAAGTGGTGTATTCCGAAATAATGTCAAACTTAAATAACTAAAAAAAATAAGTTGTATTCATTATTTACCAGGGATCGTATTTTTATTTGATTATTTATGTCTTTCATAACAGCCTCCTGAAATTTGACGAGGATGCAAAACAACAGCTTGTATTTACAGATTGCGCGTCGATGTCCCTGCTACCCTGTATAGGTACCTAGTTCAGTATCACATTCAGTTTATATTGATGCTTCCATCCAGGTTAGGTCCCGACCTGCAGAGTATTTTTAAACCCCAAGGAACACGTAAAAAAACTTGAGAGGTGTAAAGGGACACCCGGGTGGAACGAAGTATAACTGGCATGCTTTCTATAAGAAAGAGAGAGAGAGAGACAGACAGAGAAACACGCGCACGCCGCACGGCTTACAACTATAGCAAAAAGTGTCGTTCCAACTTTTAGTCTTAATTTTTTCCGTCTAGCCCCCTTTCGCAACGCGCGATAAGGAACTTCGTTCCAAAACGCTTGTTTATTACAACATCTGACGCTAGAATCCGACACTAAAGTTCACCACGTGTAAGGTTACACGCGCGTCTCCATTTATTTGCATGGTACTATCTATAAAACGACAAACGGTTGTGATTCCTATTGAAGTAAAATAAACATGGAATTGTGGTGCTAGGGCTGTGGACAGAAGAGCGTGTTTTGTTATTTTTGCTTGTGTGTTCAGTAGTCGGTATGATAAAGCGTCAGATGAAGGTCGCACCATCGTTTTCGTGGAATAGAATAGAATACTCCAAAGAGTATTGGTGTACAGACACATCAAGCTACTACAATCTGTCAAATTTCTTTAATAGATTTTCAACTTTATCGCTAATGTATTAAGGTTCAAGGTTGATTGGGAAAATTTGACAGTTTCGGGTAGCTTGACCTACTGGCGTCTGTACATAACAAATTATGTACAACATAAAAATTACTCATAAAAATATAAAATATCGATATTTTGGTTCTATTTACGAAAAACTTATCAACTAAAGCACATCGTCCACGATGATTTTAATAAAGTAACTTTGGGGAAAGCAATATAACTCGTACAAAATCATTTCTTTAGCTAGCCAGTCCTTATTACTATCACATAATATCATTTTGATAGAGGTTATTTTAATATATTATGATCGAAAACAATGGCGTGTGTATCGTACCTACCCAATAGAACTGCTGAACTTTCTAGTTTATAGTATTTATAAATCACTTAGTTAGTTGTGCACTTATACCAATAGTTAAACACAATTTCTTAGCGTCCGCTACTGGTACTCAATAAAAGTCAATTATAGGCCAAACGCTTAACTGAGGCGTTGCCTGAGGTAGCAGCGCGGTGCGGGATGCCCTCAAAACGGTGAAGAAAAACATCGTGAGGAAACTTTTCCTAGGACGCGAGTTAATCCGTGGGTTAATGCTGTGCCCTAATTATCGTATACACAAAATTGTAACACACTTTGTTTCACAATCCGAATGATTTTGAAGCAAATTTCTAATCCATTACTTATGTTTGAACAATTCGTCTGCTCGACAGCGTAAATAATGCAATGAATGTTGTCAATTACTCGAAATGAAAGACATTGCTCGATTTTCGCCATGCGGCTGGTCGCTTACCAAATCGCCTCACAAGCCGAATCGCCACCAGGTTTACACGGGTCGATAAAATCGCAGGTGATTATATTTATTTTGCATCAAAATGTCGACCATTGGCGATCGCCTGCGACCGCCGCATTTTCACGGTCAATTTTAGTCACCGCATGCGACAAAATCGAAACCTACTCTACTTTGGCACTTGCGATTTTAGTCACTAGCCGAGTTGCCATTTAGACAGTGCGGCTTAGTCACTTGTGCAAAGCCCGCATTACGCAATAGGCTACCTGGTAATACATACCTACATAAAACCAAACAATGTACCTACTAATTACGCAAATTAATTAATCAAATAACCAAACATCCGTGTTCAGTCAGCCCTACGGACAAAATTTATTCATCCCACAAAGTTATATTCGCTAAAATTATATATCCAATATGCATTCATTTAAATATTGAATATTATTTTCGTCTGCTTAGCATAAGGATACCTACGCTATGAAAGGTATAACTAGTTGATAAATGATTTTATTTTATAAGTGGGTTTGTACAAACACTTTTTATACGTCAATCATATTTTAAAACTAGATGAGTCTGCGTTTCGTATCTGACTGGTCTGAGAAGAAAGGCCGAAATAAATTCAGAGGTCACAGTCTCATTTAAAGTCCAGACATAATCTTGGTCAGATAATATGAAGACCATGTAGATCGATGTCTGAGATGGCTTATGAAGAAAAGATGGAATATTTTTATGGCCCATTGACAGCCTACGTTGTTTGTCTATTGTCAGGGGGATCCTGAGGGCGACTCCCGGGTCTGGAAAGTGTCATTAGTTTTATCTTTTAAGAAATTCTCAGTAACAGTCCGAAGTCTCTAATTTAATTTAGTTATACCGGGCTTGTGAGAATAGGTTAGATCACTATTACATAGGACGCACAACACGTTTCTAGAGCTAAAATGTATGAATCATCATCATCATCATCTGCCTAGCCTTTTCCCAACTATGTTGGAGTCGGTCAGTCTAACCGGATGCAGCTGAATACCAGTATTTTACATGGAGCGACTGCCTATCTGACCTCCACAACCCAGTTACTGGGTAATACGATACCCCTTGGTAAGACTGGTTGCCAGACTTTCGGGCTTCTGACTACCCGTAACGACTGTCAAAGATCCACGAATGACAGCCGGGACTGGGTATTACCTAGTCACTGGGTTGTGGAAGTCAGATAGGCAGTCGCTCCATGTGAAATACTGGTATTCAGCTGCGTCCGGTTAGACTGGAAGCCGACCCCAACATAGTTGGGAAAAGATTTCACCACTATGTTTAAATCCTCTGTAATAAGGGGCCAGCCTATTGCCGAACGGACACAATTCCAGACTCCAAGCTGCTACTGATAAATTTAAGACTGTAAAATCCAATAGCAGCTACTTATTGCTTCTCTGCCTACAATTTCGTAAAATACAGACACGATGTTATATTAAATATCTCCGATTGAAAGATTTCTACTGTAATTTTCATCTCATTTGATTTCACAGATGACTGATTAAAGCCATCGAAACAAACTTTGAACTGAAATCGGAGAATTCGAATTACTTAAGAATTTTCATTGATTCGTTTTTTTACATGGTTTCAGTTGCCAAGTATTATTTGTATTACTATATTAATAATGGTATGATTGGCACATTTGTCTTTTGCTGAAGGTTGTACAGTCACGAGCAAAAGTATGTATACACTCGGCTTTATTCAAAAGCGATTTACATATCTACTGTTGGAGCTGCTGAAGATTTTAAAATAGGTACTGTTTTTGCATTATATAAATTCAATCTCCTAGTATTGTATAATTGCATAACATTAATATGTGAGTACTATGTACATACTATAACTGGGCACGTCTTTCATTGGCTTGAATGTGCCTTGGCGGCTGAGAGTATGTCATGCTTACTCTAATGTCTCGCTGGTGGTGGCGCATGTGTTGGATCATTTAGCTCCCTTTAAAATGGTTGAGCTGAATTGTGCTGATCTATGCGTCATGTTCGTGAACGGGTGCCGTCATTAGGGTCAACTCTTTGCTACCATGGCTTATTTTAATTTCATATTTGAATTGTTTTTTTTTTTAATATATTTTCATTACGGACGCTTTTAACGATCTGCATCGTTCTCACATGCCTAATTTTTAACATGAATGATGTAACCAATACTTTGTAACCATATTATTGTGATTTAAAAGAGTGTCCATGGAGTTTCTAGCCCGTTCTTCTCCATAGGTACCTACTACGCTTTGGAATGGGCAACTAGCTTCATCTTTTTGACTGACCGACCAAAGTGCCTGTAATCCTACCAGGGTAGCGGGAACATCCGAAAGGGTTTACCGCTGCCCTGGAACATAAAGGGCTAAGGAAGGAACACGGGTGGGTTTTAGTCAGTAAGAGTCTGACACTCCCTCCTGCTCCATCCAGAGCGGGAGGAGTCATTTGATGATTTCCCATCCTCAAAAAAAAAAAAAAAAAGTGCCTGTAATTGGTTTAGTTGAAATAAATAGTTTGGGTTTGAACGCAAGTCCTGAAAGTAATTTGTTCATAATTGCCTACTTGATCAAATTCACACCCTCTTCAAATTACGCAATCGCTCACTAAAGCTTTATATCTCACCACTTTTCCCAACAATGAGTGATTAAATAACACTATTAAATACTCATATCAATGGAAGTTATAAAGTAAATTCCAATAATTGTCAAATTAAAACATGTTTATGGAGATTTTAAGTAAGAATCTATAAAGAAGTTAGTTTGTATTGATTCTTCATTTTTTTTTTGCATTATTCTCTCATATAGAAGCAACAAGAATAATGTACTCAGGACTTTGTACTATCGTGATTTAAAAGAGTGTCCTTTTCTTGCCTGTTTTTCTCTACAGAGATCTACGTTTTGGAATGGGCAACTAGCTTCAACTTTCTGGCTAACTGACCGACTTTTTGACATTTTAAAAGTGCCTGTAAATGGTTTAATTAAAATAAATGCTCTGAGCTTGAGTTAATTTCTCTCCCTGAACAGAGGATCCTAATTTTAATAATGAAAATCATCGTGTCATTTCATGTTATGAGTCATCAGCTCAGCCTGTCGCAGTCTACTACTGGAAATGGGCCTCTCCCAGGCTGCGCCACAATACCCAGTCCTCCGCCTTCCGCACGGTCCATCTAGCTATTATGTATCATGTCTATGAATCGTCTCAGGTTATCTTAGATTGCTCAATCAAGCTTCGTCTAAACGCCTACCAGGCATTGCCTCAAGCAAACTCTAGTGAGTAGTGACCCATAATATCAAACGCACTATATGTAGGTACTGGGTCAGCCTAATTTAGTTTAGACGTAGGAAACAGTCTAGAGGCTAAGGGCAATAATAAACAGGACCACTATGGTGACGCAACTATCGATCGTTGCGCTGCCAGCAGGATGTATACAGCTTTATAGAGAGTGAAAGCCGCGTGTCCGATGGGATTTCACACATCGTAAATGACGAATTTCCATAAAAACTTTCATCGCTACTTATTTAACCCGTAAGTGCGCATTTTAGTTATATAAGGAACTCTTGTGCAAAATTTTGTGCTTCTAGACCCAGCGGATTAGGCTGTGCATTGTTGTCAGGGAATAAATTTAAGATTTTTATTATAGAAAATATCTCACCAGGTTCGATTGGTTGTGCATCCATTGCATTTTTGAATTTTTTGAGGTTTTGTTGTAAAGTTGTGCCAATAAACCCAATTTTCTTTATTTTTTAATTTTGTTGGTAGCGCGACCATGTTTGCGTCACTTGGAGTCCCAGTATAATATAGCTCTAAGTTATGACCTAAGACCTGAGTAATAACATTGTAGAAACAACGTCATTGTTCATGAAATAAAGAACAATCCCTAGTGATGAATAAAGAAAATTCTTGTGATAAAGTACTGTTTCGCTGAAAAAATGTTTTTTTCTTCATTTCGTCTTAGCGAAATATTTTTTTCAAAGAAATAAAGTGAAAGTAGTTTGTAGGACTTATGGAGTTTAGATTTCTAGACTTCTGCTAATATTTAGTCATCTGTTGAGTTTACCAAAGATCCTTGAAAAATCTTCATAGCTTTATTATTGCATTTTGGGATTATGTGAAAAAGGACGAGACTTGTTGCGAACCTAAATATTATAAAATGAAGTCTTATTTCGTGTCTGGCTGTGTTACCGCATTGTTCTTCTAACCTAACCACGCAACGGATTTTGATGTGATTTTTAATATCATTTAGAGAATGGATTCCGGAAGGTTTATGGGTACACTACCTGCACCCCGCGGTTTTACCCGCATAAGCTTCGATCCCGTAAGAATATCAGGATAAAAAGTATTCTATATGTTAATACTGGTTATAAACCATCCTTGTGCCAAATTTAATCCAAATCCGTTCAGTCGTTTTTGCATGAAAGAGTAACAAACATCCATTCATCTATCCATCTATCCATCCATACAAACTTTCACGTTTATAATATTATATATATACATAAGTAGGGTAGGATGACATTAATATTTAACTTAGATATAGTAAAGAACGACGACATCGCCGAGACAGCTGGTGCCCTGTAAGCTAGACACACGAGACCATGACAAATAGAGGAGCCTAGGAGAGCCATATTGGTCAAAGAATGCGCTAATTGACGCAGACACCGAAATGCAATAGTTTTGTTTTTGCTTAATTTATTTTATACTATCTTCGGCCCGCGGTTTGACCCGCATAAGTTTCTATCCTTTGAGAATTTTGGGATAAAAAGTAGATAATATCCTATATATTGGTCGTGTTTATAAACTATCTGTGTACCAAATTTCATCCCAATCCGTTCAGTAGTTTTTGCGTGAAAGAGTAACCAAAATCTATCCATCCATAAAAACTTTCACGTTTATAATATTAGTAGGATTGTAATTCTTGTTAGTCACTGACCTAATAAACAAGTTCGCTAGACTTCATATTATCATGCTACTTCATGATACTTCATAATTATCGATGACAAAATGAACACATTGGATTTTCGCCATTTTGACGCTGACAGCAACGTGAGTGTCCGTGGAACTAATATTTTTGATAGCGAGTTTTACAAAAAGCGCATACTCTCATGATAAAAAATTTCTAATTATCTCGTAGTAAACACAAAATACACAAAAAAAGTCTTATTCCGCGATTTAGACCTAAATCATCAGAGACGTACCAATACAAAACGACGGCCATTTGCGGCAATGTGTCAATTTTAGTTCCTGAGACGCTCGAGCGGGGCGCTTTGAATCAGCACAAAAAACAAGTGTCATTTCGAATCGTATATTTAGCGTATCGTATAGCAGTGGTTTTAGTTTATAACTAAAGAAAATCCGTAAAACAGAACTATTTAGTCTCTTGAATCCAAGTTAGGTACCCAACTCGTCACTCACTCAACAACATTGTATCCACCATTCACTCAAAGGTGTTCACCATAACTTTCCCACTACAGACGAAAGCTCCTAGCGGTTACACTTACATTACATCGCGGATGTACCCTTTGTAACCACACAAAGCTATTCCGAGTCGGTCCTGCGAATACCACAACAATGCATAAGTTACATCTGTTCGTAGAAGGTGGCCTGTGTACAGTCACGAGTAATAGTATGTATACACTCGGCTTTATTCAAAAACGATTTACTCCTTTATTTTTTAATGAAATTTTATGTTTTTACGAACATAGCATTTTCGAACCCATAAGTTTATGTAATGTATCGTATTTCAACGTTGCATTCGTTATTTCACAAAAAAATCGAAATTAAAAGTAGCCAAGTGTTGACATATTGGTGCTCGTGACTGTACTATGTAAGTACCTACACTATGTTTAGAAGGATCCTTGGCTATTAAGATAGGTACTTAATAAAATATCTTCCCACTTCCGTCTCCGGACGCAAGTCCAACTGTGGAGACGGAAGTGGGAAGATGTAAGTCCAACCCGGTAAATTGGACGTCAGAAAATTTCTAAATAATCAAACAACCGACACAGCTCGGTAACCCACCAGTTTAGACCCCTAGTTCACTGGACTTAATTTGTTGCTAATGACCTATAGTATAACCCCTTTCAAGGAATACGTAAGTTTCCCTGTCACCCTGTATAATTATTTACCTACATATTCTAAAGTACCTACAGTCGGTTTTCACTGTTGTATTTCTGTGTGACCACATTGTTCTTTAAACTTTGATGTGGTTTTCATAATCATTAAGAAATTTTGAAAAAAAAAATTGGGTGACGTCACCGAGTGTGGAAATAGTGACTACATTGTTGTATTGGGTTCCCACCTGTTGTAAGTATAATTGGTATTTTTTTTTTCCAGAAGGTTTGTCTATGTGTGCGAAAAATTGATGTATTTTCTGATTTACAGGATAGGTTATTTAAAAAAATAATAATAATATCCCTGGACATTTAAGGTTACTATTGTACGTCATAGCCTCATTATAGAATCAAAATCAAAAGTCATTTATTCAAATTAGGCTGAGAATCAGCACTTTTCGAACGTCAAAATTACAAAAGACGGTCCCTCAAAAACTCGCGCACGCCGCACGGCTTACAACTATAGCAAAAAGTGTCATTCCAACTTTTGGTCTTAATTTTTTCCGTCTAGCCCCCTTTCGCAACGCGCGATAAGGAACTTCGTTCCAAAAACTTACTACCTAAATAAAAGCCTCCAAGCAAAAGGGCGTGACAGCTTATATATTTATGCATTGCTGGGTTCTGGTCACAAAGCTGTGCAATCTTCTCTATACGTACAATAAACCCCAATCCATCAGTATCAATCCGCCAACAATACAATTAACCCATCAATACCTCATTCCGTTGTGACTCCAAGGCACTGGTTTCAATTACCTGCATAATGTACGAGTATGTAGACACCTAGGTGCATAATTATTGATATTTCAAACTAATTGGCTCTCACAAACGTGGCCGCCCTAGCGTTGCTAATCGTTTTCGGTCACACAGTGTATTTGACGGAATATTATGTATGACGGAGAAGGTACGTCTGTCTCGATATATATTTTAATTACTGTGGGCGTACTAAAAACCGTTTGAAGTTCAAATCAAATTATAATTTTACGAATAAATTAATCATAATAGCGAATCACACCATGTACGTTCACGACACAACTAGATATGGAACGCGAGACAGTTTCTGAGCACATGTTGTTCGATTCCCGCACGGAACAAATATTTGTATGACCTACATGTATTTGTTCCGAGTCTGGGTGTTTTTATATCTATAATATGTATGTATTTAGAAAAAAAAAATGTATATAAGTAGTTTATCAGCCATCTTCAGACATCGACATACATGGTCTTCATATGATCTGACCAAAGATTATGTTTGGACTTAAAAGAGACTGTGACCTCTGAGTTTGTTTCGGCCTTTCTTCTCAGACTAGTCAGATAGGAAACGCCGACCTCATCTAGTTTTAAAATATGATTGACGTGTAAAAGTGTTTGTACAAACCTACTTACAAAAATAAAATCATTTATCATTTTATCATCTATATCTATCTTCTATACTTATAATAAATCTGTAGAAGTGAAAATTCTGTACATTGAAAATATCAAAAAAATAAATGGCAGGGGGTGTTACTAGATCGACACCGAACCCAAAAATGTAATTTAAAAAACATTTGTCTGTCTGTCTGTCGGTCTGTCTGTCTGTCTGTTTGTTCAGGCATCACGCAAAAACTACCGGTTCGATTACGATGAAACTTGGTATAATTATTCTTTAATATCCTGGGCACCACACTGGGTACTTTTTATCCCGGAAAAGTATATACAATAAAAAACAAACTTAATTTTGCGGTTCGATCCCTAGACCGATTACTGTACCAACCGCAAATAATAAGTTTGTCGTAGGTTACGTCACCCGCAGTATTATCTGTGCGACCTTTTTATTCCTTTTAGTTTTTAGAGTTATTTAGGTTTATTTTTATAAGTCGTAGGTATAGATTTTATTTTAAAGTATAGGTAGTATATTTGTTAGTGTACGTAGTGACCGTAGGTTATTTTATAATACTGTTAGGTAGGATTAGTCATTCGTATAGATATTAGTTTTTAGGGATTTTGCTTATTTATTGAGTTTAGATTAGTTGTCATCAGAAATAGATTTATTTAGGTAGGTTATTTTTTTTTTAATTAGGTAGGTACTTAGGTAAAGATATCATATAAGTACCCTCTTAATCACCACTAATGAGACACAATTGGTTTTTTATTGTAATTAGCCACAAAGGGCCCGCGAGATAGATGGCATCCTGGGGAAGCACATACATTTTATCCTGTTAGCACGTTCCCGTGGGATAATTTCCGACATCCACGCGGGCAAAGCCGCGGGCAGAAGCTAATTGTATAATAAAGGACTCAAAATTTAAAGAGATGACTAATACATTTAAGTAAGTAAATCTTTCTGAGTTCAAATGTTTAACCAAACACGCTTTGAAGACAAGAGTTCGTCTTAATATTAAATTATTTCTGCGAATCTCAAGAAGTGCTCGTGAAAAAATTGTGGGCAAAGAAGTTTCAATGGCAAATCTTTCTACTAATATTATAAACGTGAAAGTTTGTATGGATGGATGGATGTTTGTTACTCTTTCACGCAAAAACTACTGAACGGATTTGGATGAAATTTGGCACACAGGTGGTTTATAACCAGGATTAACATATAGGATACTTTTTATCCCGCTGTTCCCATGAGATCGAAACCTATGCGAGTGAAATCGCGGGGCGCAGCTAATCCTATATAATATCATTCAATTATGTCTATAAGAAATTCTTCAACCGAATAACAATTGTCATTTATTGACGAAAATGAGATTCACAAGGTTTTTATAACAAATATGTTTTCATCATCATCATTCACAGCCCCACTTCCCCCACTGCTGGGCACCTCTCTTTTATTGTGCCAATCCCCACGCTCCCAGCCTCATTCAGGTTTTGCCCGCGATGACAACAATGTCGTCCGGCCATCTAGTCGCCGGATGACCAAAACCTCGTCGTCCAGTCCTTGGGTTATGATGGTTTAGTTTGGTTAAGCTGCGTTACCACAAGTTGATACAAAAACGCAACGAGAAACTTGTCTGCCACGGTAGCGGGATCGTCCGAAAGTATTACCGCTGCCCTGGAACATAAAGGGCTAAGGAAGGAACACGGGTGGGTTTTAGTCAGTAAGAGTCTGACACTCCCTTCTGCTCCACCCAGAGCGGGAGGAGTCATTTGATGATTTCCCATCCTGAAAGAAAAAAAAAAAAAAACGGTAACCATGCCCATAGACGCTGCTGCACTGAAAACTATTTTTTTGTTTTTTTTTTATTTCCGAAACAATAAACTATATTCAAGAAGAAAAATGCAGCATAACATTCACGCCTGGTTCACCCACAGTCTGCCAGTAAGGTTTAAGTTCCATGCAACAATGCCCTGCACTTTCCTCAAAAAAATCAGTTTCGGAAGCCATCGTCGTGTCGTCTAGGCACTACATTGCCGAGATCTCACAATAGATCCCCCGAGGCAGGCAGGCAGAAGCTTTCCGAAACATCGTATTTCACTAGCCATTTTAAAGAGAACAAATCCTTTACTTTTCAATAGAACGTTGGAATATAAAGCCGTGAAAGGAAAGTACCAAAAGTTTGAACAAAAACAATGTTTAAAGTTAAGTTATTGCTTTGTTTTGGATGTCTTATTTGGGCTATGGTCTTATATTACATCTTTTCCTTTTTATTATTATTTAAAACTCGCTTTTGCCCCCGTGCTTAACAGAAAATATACCCTATGACCCTCGGCAATAGTGTAGCTTCTGAATGGAGAAATAATTTTTGCAATTTTATAAGTACTCACTTTCAGAGAATTACATTTTACAAACAATTTTACCTTCGTAGTCATTGATCTTTGACAGTCGTGACGGGTCGTCAGAAGCCCGAAAGTCTGACAACCAGTCTTACCAAGGGGTTTCGTATTACCCAGTAGCTGGGTTGTGGAGGTCAAATCAGTCGCTCCATGTAAAATAATGGTACTTAGCTGCATCCGGTTAGACTAAAAGCCGACCCCAACATTGCTGGGAAAAGGTTAGACAAATTATGAAACAATTTTACCGTTTAATAATATTAGTTTAAAAGTTCAGATTGTTTGAGCATTTGAATATAAAATTGATTTGGTTTACGTTCGGATAGGGGATGATTGATATGGGTACCTATGTTAGAATTTTAGGTTACCTACTTGTAATTTTTAGACACAAAATCTAGGATCTAGACTGTGTCTGACATTACAATCAGTAGGTTTGAGATTTACAATCAATCAATCACTTACAGCTTTCACTTGATATGTCTGTAGCTTAAAAAAGCCTAAACTTTAATAGAGTTTATATAGTGTTAATGACAATATGGCAACTATACTCCCCATATACTACACCTATTTATGTATTTGTGTACCTAGTTTTAATAGTTTTTTTTTTCATTCATCCTCTCAACCAAAGCACCTACCATCTAATCTCTTCACCACCCTTGGTTGACTGGTAGAAAATGCCTAAGGCATTATGTACGCCTTTATACCTTTTTGTGCGAAAAGTTTAAATAAATAAATAATACGGGGAGTATTTTTGATAGCTCTACTGACACTCAAGTAGAGCAGACAAGATACATTAATTCTATAGATCATGATGACGTCGCGTAAGACCGCCTATATTTATCTATAAGCCTTTTTTACTTTATGTTATATAATTATTCTTATTTTGTCTTTTACTAGTTATAATCCGTAAAATTAATTTTAGTTTTTACAATTTATAATTATTATAAGTAAATATGCAATCTTAACATTTTGTTGACACGGCATATTTTTCTGTACTAAGTATGACAAAGTAAACGCGACTTTACTAAAAATGTAAAATTGCAAAAATCATAATAGAATATGGTGGCAAAAATGTCTTACGATGGTACAGTCAGCGTCAATAATGTCGGGACGAACAGACTGTTCAAAATGATCTAAGCAACTATGAAAATGAAATATTAACTCAATGACACAAGGAATGTTTCAGAATGAAGACAGTACACGACAAATGTCATTCTGACAAGAACTTTATCCAATTGAGACAAAGTTTAGTTTTCTTAGTTGTTGAGATCATTTTGAACAGTCTGTTCGTCCCGATATTTTTGACGCTGACTGTACAAAAAAGTAGTATATTAGTTTGCTCAATTTGAATATAACCTTAATTAAAGTAGATAAATTATTTACTATTTGTAGGAATTTTAGATAATACTTATGTATAAGCACTTGAATGAGATACCTGAGATAAAGGTTTATTCCTAGTTCAGATAGAATCCAATTATTTCTTACCTACCTCTAGTTTAAGGCCCTAGTTTGTAAATATTTATGTAAATCAATTATTTCAATAAAAAACAAAACAAATTATTAGTTTCAGAAATCCTATTCAATTTAATCTGGTCCCTCTCATTTCAAATAATTGAATTGTCTGTTCTGATTTCAATTTACCAATCACAATAACTCGCACGAGATAGCGGATTTACGAATCCCTATCAGGCTTTCAAGAACTGACAGTTCGACGAACAGAGTTAGTAGCGCGAACCGTGTATACAAACACTTTAGTGCGAATTTCATTTGAGCTTCTAGTGCGGGAAACTGACATCATTATTGACATGAGATAATACCTCGGAGTTTGGGCTATGCCTGCTTTCCCTGTACGCTTTAAAGGTCTGTACTGGCCAAACTGAGGCAAATCTCTCAACTTTTCTGTTACCTGTGCCACTTTCAGGTATAAATAATAATGATTTGGTGAAAAATAACAATTTTACACGTCAATATTTAGAGGTCGGTGTTTGTTAATAAACTACTCTGAGAAGAAATACCGACACAATTAAAATTTAACTGTCAGATCATTGTAAAATTATTATACTTTTACAATTTAAAAGTCCGTAGGTACTATGAACCAACGTAGTAGATGATACTAAAGTCAAAATAACAATTTGGACTCATCACGGTCTACCAAATTACCTCTTCAACAAAAAAATACCTAAGTATTCGGCGAATGAAAACGTACAAATGAAATTCGGATTTTTCTCCATTAACGGAAAATTCATTTGGAATTTTTGTAAATTGTTATAATTGCTTGCTCGAATTCGGGGAGGGACGGGTATGAATTGGAATTCGGCATACATTAAAGAAAAGACCATTCGTATAGGGATTTCTTCTAGTCGGTTTTATTGGTAAAATCTAGAAAATGACTGTTATTTTATAGATTTATCAGGCTTGTCTACGAGTATAATAAAAATATGGCGAATTCTAAGTACTTATATCTGTCTGATTAGGTAAAACTGTGACCAACGACGCATGAGCCGAGATGGTCGATATATCTAAGCTAGGGCACCCTGACCAAATGGGTTTGGTTAAGTTAGAACGGTGACCAACCGCGCGAGCCGAGCGAGCCAAGCGAGTAGTGCCACGGACGGTGAGCGCTACATCCAAGTTGGTCGCCATTAATTGGCTGTTTAGCATTTAAGGGCAAATAAATGGGAATTATTTGAGGCTCATAAAAAGAAGCAGGTGTCCATAAATAATTCTAGTACATCAAAATATAAACTTTTTTGGATTCCATTAATAAATACTTGCCAATTTCTAATTTTATATTTTATCAATCAGTCATCGAAAATACTAAACCGCATAAGTAAGTACATTAATTGTTAGCCAACAACAAGACCAATGAAAAATTACAACAAAATTCTGAACTAACAATAATGTTACACCGATTTGAAGCCGTTAATAATAAACGTGTTCCACAGTTTAACAACTGAAGTAAACCAAGAATATCAACGCAAACAATACAGTCATTAGTGTCTGACACGAACTTACCATTAAAATTTAAATCAAAGCATAAAAGCTGAAGTACTTGAATTAATAGTTAGACCTGTTAAGACATTGATTTTTTCAACAGTTTGTACATTTGAAACGAAAAGTGTTGAAACAGACATTTGCTTTCAAAATTTTGGCAGTTGGGACGTAGCCGGAAAAATAATTAAAAAAAAGAAAGAATGTACGTTTCTTTGCGGTAAACAAGGCGCAAAGAAAGAACACAAACACAAACACAAAAATGAAGAAGTTGAGGGAAAATATGCGTCAGATTCACGCAAAACGGCCTTTGCTCAAATGCTGTGACGCTAGGCGAAATAGAGCCACAGGTTTCAGCGACAGCCGGTCTTAAATATAGGGCACGCTAAAACTTTGCCAAAAGGTGCCCAACCTTTTCATTACTCGACTGTGCGTAGTCACAACCGCGGACAATAATGGTCGACCACTTTTCACCCTTATACATCCACCAGTGTACAGTACAGTGTGTATATGGGGTTTCGTAATACCCTGATGCGCGCTTACATAATAATCCATTTTTAATCCTCCTATTAGTTAAGTGGTGAAACCATGCAACGCACAACATAGAATTATAAATCATAGCTGGATGTTAATCGCGTTAAATAAAATATCCATAGAGTAATACACAATTTCGACGTAACATAAAAATATTAGATAACATAATCAAAATAAAAATAAACAAAATAATAATCTTAATCAAAATAGGCAATTTAAAATAACAATTAGGTATAAGTAACTTAATTCCGTCATCATACTAATTTAGAATAATATAGTCAATTATAGTCACATTCTACTATCTATTATGCAGCAGTGAAATATTAAAACTGAAATAACATAATTTGTAAATTAAAATTATTCATTAGAAATTTCGGGGTAAAACAAGGATTCGGTGACAGTGGATATTGTTAAGCATGTTAAATTGAAAACCAGCGAGCTAGTGAAACTGGAAAAGCTGTCACTTCATAAGGAGACTGACTATGACGCGTACAAGTTTTATGTAGCAGAATCAAAGGTTCCAATATTTTTAGACGAAAAAATCTGGTCTGAGGATTATATTTATTTACTAGCTTCTGCCCGCGGCTTCGCCCGCGTGGATGTCGGAAATTATCCCACGGGAACGTGCTAACAGGATAAAATGTATGTGCTTCCCCAGAATGCCATCTATCTCGCGGGCCCTTTGTGGCTAATTACAGTAGAAAACCAATTGTGTCTCATTAGTGGTGATTAAGAGGGTACCTATATGATATCTTTACCTAAGTACCTACCTAATTTAAAAAAAACTCAATAACAGAAAATTAAATACCTACCTAAATAAACCTATTTCTGATGATAACTAATCTAAACTCAATAAATAAGCAAAATCCCTAAAAACTAATATCTATACGAATGACTAATCCTACCTAACAGTATTATAAAATAACCTACGGTCACTACGTACACTATCAAATATACTACCTATA
Source organism: Apamea sordens (assembly GCA_945859715.1). NCBI lineage: Eukaryota > Metazoa > Arthropoda > Insecta > Lepidoptera > Noctuidae > Apamea > Apamea sordens. Next base: position 13,548,645 of record OX243998.1, on the reverse strand, counting down.
CTTTAAAATTAAAATCTATACCTACGACTCATATAAAAATAAACCTAAATAACTCTAAAAACTAAAAGGAATAAAAATGAACTCCACTGCGGGTGACCCAACCTACCACAAACTTAGTATTTGCGGTTGGTACAGTACAGACAGTGGTAATCAGGTATAGGGATCGAACCGCAAAATTAAGTTTGTTTTTTATTGTATATACTTTTCCGGGATAAAAAGTACCCAGTGTGGTGCCTAGGATATTAAAGAATAATTATACCAAGTTTCATCGTAATCGAACCGGTAGTTTTTGCGTGATGCCTGAACAAACAGACAGACAGACAGACAGACCGACAGACAGACAGACAGACAAAAATTTTTTTAATCACATTTTTGGGTTCGGTGTCGGTCTAGTAACACCCCCTGTAAATTATTTTTTTGATATTTTCAATGTACAGAATTTTCACTTCTACAGATTTATTATAAGTATAGAATAGATATAGATTATGTTATTGCCAATTCATCTAATCAATATAATTGACTATATTATTCTAAATTAGACAGATTGAGATTAGTGATGATAATGACGTCACGCTGACGTGTTTGCACGAAGGCTGCGCTGACGTTCATACTCGGGGTCACCAGTTTAGAGGTATGAGGAACAGGGTGTAAAGTTCACTAATCCTCTATAGAAAAGGGAGGATCCTCCGACCAGACGGGTGTTGTGTCTGGCGGGCTATTGCCCAACGATTGATGTTGGGAAATTGTATCTATGCTAATTGCGCGGTAAACTTTGCTTGCGAGATGCAGGATTTGCGTGACGTCAGTATGACGCGTTGTTCGCATGTGGCGTTGTAGATACCGCTACAGTATGATGTAATTAAGTTACTTATATTGTTATTTTAAATTGCCTATTTTGATTAAGATTATTATTTTGTTTATTTTTATTATGATTATGTTATCTAATATTTTGATGTTAAGTCGAAATTGTGTATTTACTCTATGGATATTTTATTTGTTTGGCTAAAATAAATGAATTGAATTGAGTTGAATATGTTCTAAGCGCTGGGAAAGCGCCACACGTAATGTTGTTGTAGTATAAGCATATCGGTGACGTGAACCCATAAGATTTTCCCTCAACGCTCAACGCGCCCAAAATAAATTTTTACTTCAAAAATTTTAAAGTAGCATAAAAAGTAATTTTATTAAACAGATAACATTTATAAATTATACGACAAAAAATTAAGAGATACCATAACGTTAAGGGCTGATTTTCAATCGACAGATATTTTTTATTCGTGCAATAAAATTGTCGTCTGGCAGAATTTGTATGGAAGAACGGTCAAAAATTCAAAATTATTCCTCGGACAAAATTATCTGGCGATGGAAAACTCAGCCCTTAATGACATAAAACTACGTAACGAGTATAATCAAGGATGATTCCATCTTTTCCACCATTTTTATTTTATGGCAGGCGAAGATAGCACTTATCTATCTTGCATTCTTGGACAAAAATGTCACCCGCTGTCATAAAACTGGCGGCTGTTTTCAAATCTTTTACGGATGAGTTATACGATCGTATCCCATAGTCCTTTTCTGATTAGATCCCAGCAAAATCCCGGAAAATCGTGGAAAGTTACGGGTTATTTGAAGGTTTTTTCCTTCAGGCGTGGGTCGACTATCGTTTCTAGCTATTCCCACTGGGTCATGAAGACAAATAATAATAAGAAAAATTATTGCAATCTACACAGCTGTTATTGTGGAGACAGTTATTTATTTACAACACTCATAATCCCCTTTATTTATAAACGTTTTAGCAACTGTTTAACCATACATTTATGACGTTTAAACGTCTTTTAACTATAAGCAACGTTTATAAATAAACACGCCTTGTATCCCGGAAGGCCCGCAAGCACCTTTGCCCAAGCCGCCGCAAGCACCTCTGGTATGTGGGTGTACCTATAGTACACCCAAATCTCACCCCCCCATCCCCTTCATCCCCCCATCTCTCACTCTCTCTCTCTCTCTCTCATCTTTCTTTTCTTTCCACATGTCTCCAATGTAATACGGGCAAGCCTGTTGTCATCAACCCAGGAAAAATCCATATAAAAAACATATACAATATTGTACAGGTTTATTAGATAGCCCACAGCTAGATGGACAGACGACCTAAAGAAGGTTGCTGGGACGGACTGGATGCGGAAGGCGGACGACAGGGTGTTGTGGCACAGTCTGAGAGAATCTTATGTCCAGCAGTGGACATAAGATTCAAGCATAAGTGGGCTATGTCCACTGCTGGACATAGCCATCTCCTATTGCACGCCATTCAACTCGATTTTCGGCAACTCTCATCCAGCTGTTACCAGCCATCCATCAACTCCTACAAATCCTATCAAATAAGAAAGACCTTCGTCACAAATCGTCCTTCAATTGAAAAAAAAAACAATTGAACACGCAAAGCGATGTAAAGCCTAGTTCGAAATAAAACAGCGCAAATCCTGACACGTAATCAGCCAAATCTCCGAGCTTATCGAGGCGTGTTTACGTTTAGCAGAGTGAATACCAAGTATAGTTAGTTCGTTTGTACTTTATAATGGGATTTTCAGTACTCCAACGCTGGTGGCGTTAATGTAAGAGTTTTTTTTTTAAGAGTGTCCGTGGAGTTTCTTTCTCGTTCTTCTCCCTAGGAACCTACTGCGCTTTGAAATAGGCAACTAACTTCATCTTTGTGACAGACCGACCCCTAGACAATTCAAATGTGCCTGTAATTGTTTTATTTGAAATAAATGCTTTGAATTTGAGTTTTGTACTGACCAAATGAAATATGTCAATGCAAGTACAAATAAAGTAAAGCGCGGCGCGTCATTTCGTGAGAAAAAAATACTATATCAGTTTATTACGATACTTTTATAGGTAAGCGCGTTTGTTAGAACACATCGTATATTAACATTATGTCTAGACTCGTAAACGGTGGCGAGGCTAATAAAACGAGTATAAAACTAAAACCTCGTGTTTATGATTCTTCTGCGCCAGGTGAGAATTTTATTATGACGTGACAACCAATATTAGGTTTTAACTTTGGTAAAATTGGTAGGTTTATTATATTGTACTAGCTACGCCCCGCGGTTTCACCCGTATAAGTTTCGATCCCGTGGGAATATCGGGCTAAAAATATCCAATGTATTAATTCTAGTTATAAACCATCTGTGTGCCAAATTTCATCCAAATCTGATCAGTAGTTTTTGCGTGAAAGAGTAACAAACATCCATCCATCTATTTATCCATACAAACTTTCGCGATTACTTATTAGTAGGAAGTAAGTAGTTATATGCAGGGAAAACCAATGTATTTCAAATGAACGTACGTAAGCTGGCGTTCCCATTGTTTCGTTATGACATATATTGATAATAATCAGCGATGTCACTGTGTTAAAATTAAGAAGTACCTAGATAGACATTATGCAATCTACCAATTACTTACTAGAAAGCATAAAAAGGCAGCTAAGTGTGAAAGTATCTAAACATAACTTTATGCCTGTAATTAATCCTGTACTAATCCGCCTGTAACTAATTCACGAAGGGTTAGGCAAAGATGTTGTACACCCACAAGTACTACTAAATCGTTGAAAATGTCGCGGCATGATCTGTCGTCCGGATTTTTACCGATTGTCATTCTTTTCAATATTTTTTGTCGTCAGAACACAGTCGAACGGGTCTGAGAAAAGAAAAATGTTAATCCATCTATGAATAAAAGCTCTGTCTGTTCTATAGAATATTATGAAAGTTTTTACGACTTTATTCTACTTAAAAAATATGGCGCATGTGATTTTATAACTCTATTTCTTTCTCATAAAACAACTGATAGTGAAGATCTATACGGCAGCTGGTGCATTGCGGCTATAAATAAGTCCCTATAAAAAGTGTTACCCCATGACCCTACCTCTCGCAAAAGAGAAGGGTCAAATTAATGGCTGCCAAGAAATATCGCCACTCCTATAAAAACGTCGAAAACAATGGTTTTGTGGGTTTTTGTGTTCATAAAGTACAATAAAATCCGAGTTTATAACACAGGTATGAATTTGGTGTAGCAAATAATAGTGTTAGGTTAGGTATGGGTATATGGTATAGGTAGGTAGTGTGTGTCTTATGGCGAATTTCACCGTAGCAGATCTAAACCGCCTTCGAGGGCAGGCGGCTGTCAGTGTCAATATTCTACAACAATGATGTCAATGATAGCTCTTGAACGCGGTTTAAATGAGGATATAGGTACTTTTTATCCCGACACTCCCACGGGATCGAGATTTATGCGAGTAAAACCGCGAGGCGCAGCTAGTCTATACTTATAATAAATCTGTAGAAGTGAAAATTCTGTACATTGAAAATATCCAAAAAATAAATGGCAGGGGGTGTTACTTGACAAAGTCAAAGTCAAATCATTTATTTCAATTAGGCACATAAAAGGCACTTTTGAACGTCAAAATTTAAATTAAAATAAAATTGATTCTAGTCGCCCCTTCCAAAAGGTAGTTTTCGTATGGAGAAGAATGGGCAAGAAACTCCACCGTTACTCTTTTAAAATGTTTTGCAATATTTTGCATACATTAATTATATAATTATATGTGAACGACACCGAACCCAAAAATGTGATTAAAAAAATTTTTGTCTGTCTGTCTGTTTGTTCAGGCATCACGCAAAAACTACCGGTTCGATTACGATGAAACTTGGTATAATTATTCTTTAATATCCTAGGCACCACACTGGGTACTTTTTATCCCGGAAAAGTATATACAATAAAAAACAAACTTAATTCTCAATTCTCAATTCTCAATTCTTTATTGCGTACCATAATGTATATTCATAGTTAGTAGGAAATAATTAAATTAGTCACAATTATGGACCCTGTCGGGCACAGCATAGATCAAGTAGGAGAGAGGAGGAAGAAACGCTGGGGTTTTTTAATGCGGTGAATTATATTTAATTTAATTTAATTTTGCGGTTCGATCCCTATACCCGATTACCACTGTCTGTACTGTACCAACCGCAAATACTAAGTTTGTCGTAGGTTGGGTCACCCGCAGTGGAGTTCATTTTTATTCCTTTTAGTTTTTAGAGTTATTTAGGTTTATTTTTATATGAGTCGTAGGTATAGATTTTAATTTTAAAGTATAGGTAGTATATTTGATAGTGTACGTAGTGACCGTAGGTTATTTTATAATACTGTTAGGTAGGTTTAGTCATTCGTATATATATTAGTTTTTAGCGATTTTGCTTATTTATTGAGTTTAGATTAGTTATCATCAGAAATAGGTTTATTTAGGTAGGTAGGTATTTAATTTTCTGTTATTGAGTTTTTTTTTTTAAATTAGTTAGGTACTTAGGTAAAGATATCATATAGGTACCCTCTTAATCACCACTAATGAGACACAATTGGTTTTCTATTGTAATTAGCCACAAAGGGCCCGCGACATAGATGGCATTCTGGGGAAGCACATACATTTTATCCTGTTAGCACGTTCCCGTGGGTAAATTTCCGACATCCACGCGGGCGAAGCCGCGGGCAGAAGCTAGTTTTAAATAAATAAGTAAGCACCTAAGCATGCATATAATATACCACTCATTACAAACTCATTCTTATCAAAGCAATCATGACCTGACCATGATCAGGTCCATCACACTTATGGAAAGCTGATAGCTCTAATAAAACTATCAAACAAAAATTGGCACTATGCCAAAAGAACGTAAAGAGAAAGTTCTCCCCTCAGCTATTTATTATCATGACCGTACTCGTTATGAGAGCATAATGTTAGTTATTTGCTCATTTGTGTCATTCTTGCTCTGTAAGTAAAATATATTGATGGTATAGACCTGTTGCTTGTAACAATGCTAACCTATATTCTGTATGGTATATTTGAATAAAGATAAAGTAAAGGTAACGCTCTGCGATTCCAAATCAAAAGTAATTTATGCTAACTAGGCTGAGAATCAGCACTTTTTGAACGATAAAATTACATGAGACAGTCTCCCAATATGCTCGCCTGTCACCACTTCCAAGTGCTTTAGATGGGAAGAAGATGAGGCTCGACAACCTCTCCAGAAGCACAGCTGTCTGTTCAGTTAGAAGAACTAGATCCTATACAATAGTATGCAAAGTAATTAACATACCAAATATGTTTAACGTACCATCATTAACGTTTGACGTACCATCGTTGAAGCACAAGACATGTACTCATACTATCGCCCAAATGTATATCTGACCACGCACCGCAGCTTGCAGCGCATATTATTATGTGCACGGGATTTTGTTTTCAAAATGGTCAGATATAGCTTTTGGCGATAGTTACCCGTGCGTATCACTGGAGATACCGGTTACCTCTCAACGTATGCTACGAAAGGCCAAGAAAGAAGATAAATCAAAACCCTGCAGCGGTTACAATAAAAGCACCTATTACAACAGAATTAAGGTCAATATCACAAAAGCAAAAATCGTTGAAAAAAAGCAGACTTAAATAAAATAAACACCAAGCAAATTGCCTTTCACATCACGGGCACTTCTTTTTTCCAACCTAAGAAATACGCCCCGGTACTTAATACTGTGAACGAAAACTGATCCCAAAAGTAAATTGAAAATGGTATAAAATAACACCTAACAAAAAGTTTAGCAAATGTAAAGCAAAATACAAGCGTTTAATTTTTGCTGTCCCTTTGGAGTGAAAACTACGGATAGAATGGAAAGCGAGTGTGTAAAATCAAATCAAATCACTTTTATTTGTTAACACAGGTAAAGAAATACAGATCTAGTAGTAGTAGTCTGTATGAAACTAAGGCTGAACTAAGAGCACCTATGATACTACTCGCAATAGTCGCTTTTTGATCTGCTTCGCTTTTATTTTTTTATTCGAGTTATTATAACTTTTTAATGCACGTGTTCTACACGGACACTTCAACAGAGGGGGGAAAATATGCATTCGGCGCGGATTTTTTTTCAAAGTTGGTGTCGGTAGTCGGTGGGAAAAAATTAAAGAAAACTATAATTTATTATTTTTAACGTTGGTTGTTTTTAGTGGCCGCGAACCAGATTTTCTTCACCAGAATCTCCTAAAGTTTTGCTGCGGTAGTTCTTATCGTCCATAGTTACAAAGTCTATAGTAATATAATATGTAATACGAGTATCTTGCCTTAGTAAATGAAAAAAACTTCGGAAGTACAAAGTACCTATCATTAACCTACTATTTGCAAATCGTTGAGCTCCTCAAGTTCTGAGTTGAGCTGCACGATTTTTGACAAATGCGTGCACTAACTGGACAGATCCACTTAATCTGTGTGGTTCTTTCCTCAAAATACCATTTCAGACACCAATCTACAAGGTCTTAACATGATCTGACCAAGATTATGTCTGGACTTAAAAAGAGACTGTGAACTGTGTTTGTTTCGGCCTTTCTTCTCAGAGTAGGTAGGTACCTAGTCAGATAGGAAACGCCAACCTCATCTAGTTAAAAAAAAACAAACGTGTTAAGTGTTTGTACAGCCCTACTTACAGAAAATAAATTATTTATCAAAGAAGTTCCTTATCGCACGTTATACTTAGCACACTTGGCGAATCAGCGCGAAAAAAGGGTAACATTTTGACTGTCATGTCATTTTTGCTATAGGTACCTAGTATTCGTTTGTTTTTCATTTAGTTACTTTCAAACGTTGTTATTTTATTTAATTGTGCTTGTTATTAAATACATACTATTCAGTGAAAGAAAGTTTGTTCCAATCAGGTGACCCACGACCCCTCTCGACTTTTTTATTTGAAATACCTAATTATTAAACTCAAACTCAATTTCAAGACTCAAACACAAAAATCAAAGCATTTATTTCAAAAACGGTTTACAGGCACTTTTGAATTGTCAAAGAGTCGGTCAGTTAGTCAGAAAGTTAAGTTGAAGCTAGTTGCCCATTCCAAAACGTAGATCTCTATAGACAAGAACGGGCAAATTAGTAGATGTAATTAAACGTTCATTGAGTGAGAAAGTAACTGATTGTTACTCATCACCCCATAAACAAGATATTACGTTAAATATTTTACAGAACCTATAACCACAGATTATTCCGGTAATTAATTCTGTGTATAGGGTTTTGCGTGCGAGTCATTGTATCCTTTCTGTAAAATATTGAAAGGATTTTGCTTACACAACATTATTTTGGGTAACATTTTGAACGCATTATTTTTAGGTTGGTTGTTAAATCATTTAAACCCGCTTGAACCACAAATCACTAAATGCGTTTTACGCTAAACATTTATACAGGGTGACAGGACCCATCGACGCACAACCTTTTCAGTACATGATTCTGAACCCAACTGCGTTGAAATATAGCGTCGGTTTAAAATAAAACCGGCCAAGTGCGAGTCGGACTCGCGCACGAAGGGTCCCGTACCATTATATACAAAAATCAATCATGAGTTGATTGAATGAAAGGTAAATTGCGGTTTACGATTCATGACGTATTAAAAAAAACTACTTACTATAGATCTCGTTCAAACCAATTTTCGGTGAAAGTTTACATGGTAATGTACATCATATATTTTTTTTAGTTTTATCATTCTCTTATTTTAGAAGTTACGGGGCCCGGACACTTTTTCCATTTTGGAAGTGTCTCTCGCGCAAACTATTCAGTTTAAAAAAATATATATTAGAAACCTCAATATCATTTTTGAAGACCTATCCACCCCACACGCATGGGATTGATGAAAAAAAAAAATTGAGTTTAAGTTCTAAGTATGGAGAACCCCCAAAATTTATTGTTTTTTTTTCTATTTTTGTATGAAAATCTTAATGCGGTTCACAGAATACATCTACTTACCAAGTTTCAATAGTATAGCTCTTATAGTTTCGGAAAAAAGTGGCTGTGACATACGGACGGACACACAGACAGACATGACGAATCCATAAGGGTTCCGTTTTTTGTCATTTGGCTACGGAACCCTAAAAATGTTCCATGTTGTTGTTCCATTTTGACCACGTAGGTTGCATTTTTCGCGGTCTTAGAGTTAGTAAAGGTTTACACCACTTTGGGGATCTCTGTAGTTTTTACAAACGACTGTGGAAAATGCTTAAGATTGTGGGTAGTAGGTAATTTCGTCCCTTAACAAACTACTATCGCTAGGCGAATTGACAAGGGTAGAAATAGTGACAATTCTTCCACGATTTTCTTTGTATTTGGTAACAGCCGTCCCGTTTAAAACAAGGAAGACTAATTGATAAAAGCCGAGCTTTCATTAGGAGCGCCTTGAGTGCAGTCAATTGGATAGTTTTCAAGTTTTCTCAGAGTTTGCTGTATTGTCCGGAGAACTTGAGAGAGTAAACCGCAAGAAATATGGAGTTATTTCAGTATTGATTTGAAAGTAAGGAAAAATAGACGAGAACACACGTAGTACACATGCCAGCCGTTTCTAGAAAATAATAATAAAAAAACTAATAAATAATCTAATTACAGCAGATTTTTCTACCGCCAGATAATTTTATCAGAGGAATAATTTTAAAATTTTGACAGTTCTTCCATACAAAATCTGTCAGAACTCAATATTATTCCACGAATAAATACCATCTGTCGATTGATAAATCAGCCCTTGAATGCTAAAAATAACTGTTATTTACAGAATAAAACTCTCAAAGAGAAATTATTTTATTCTGTAAATAACAGTTATTTGAACTATTATTACTAACTGTATTAAAATAATAGTTATTTTTTGCATTTAAAGGCTGATTTATCCATCATACAGCATAAGCATAAAGCATAATCAGCCTAGAATGTTCCCACTGCTGGGACACAGGCCTCTTCTCTGTCAGAGGGAATGGGCCGTAATCCACCACGCGGGCCCAGTGCGGGTGGATGACATGTGACATCTACCATCACAAGCAATATTATAATTAAATTCAATACTACGTTATTTCAGACTGCTGTCCATACAGTGTTAGTAATACATAAACAACTTATGTTTGTTGGTAATGACACTGGAGTTGGTTTAAAAGATTTTTTATTACTGCATAGAACTCTCTAATTGACTATTTATCTGAATGTTTTACTTTAATCAAGAAAGACAAAGACATTGTCGAATATGGCAGCAACAAAGTTACGTAGTATAGTTGTGTTCGGAGCACATTCACAGCCACAAGCGGTTTACGAATATTAACAATATTACACATGGTTATAAAACCTAACTTTTGTTCTACTTATATTCTAATAAACAATACAAAACACAATAAAGTCAAAAGTCAAAAAAGTCAAATCATTTATTTCAAATGGGCACAAAAGGCACTTTTGAACGTCAAAAATTACAGTAAAAATAGAATTGATTCTAGTCGCCCCTTCCAAAAAGTAGGTTTCGTATATAGAATAATGGGCAAGAAACTCCACCGTTACTCTTTTATAATGTTTTCCAATATTTTGCATACATTAATTATATAATAATATGTGAAGACGATGCGCCTAAAATAAAATTACCTTACCACAATAGGTAAAAGAATTAAAATGGATTAATGAAAGCATGACATATAAATTAACTATGTGATACATGGTGGTGCTATAGACATAAAGATACATTTACTATATTTATATACACATTTATATTTATACTTCATTAAAGAATCACATACAACGTACTGTAGCAAAGCTTTTAAAATATATAAAGTAGGTAGGTACTTCTTTAAATCAATATTCCTCTTTTAAAGAAATCACTTAATTAAAGGACCGTTCGAATCATTTGGATTTTGCCAAGTGCGTACCGAAAGCTTAAAAGAAAATAATTAATTTCCAATCTGTCCAAGCTTGAAAACTTTGTAATTGGATTTATTATTTTGTCTTAAATGATTTAACTACCAATTAACTTTTTAGGTAATTACTTCTTATTCTTGACTTGTTTTAATGATGACGTAAAACCATTATTTAATTTTTATACAGTAAACCATGCGTCAGTGGTAGCGAAAACCACCCTTACTGCTACGACACAAAAGTGTTCTAAATGTCAATTTGTTACCACTGATATGCGGTATCTGTAGATACTGGTGATCTACGGAAGTGATTTATGTAGTTTTAGTAGGTATTTAAAATAAAAAAATCTAATTAATAAAGTCAATCTGACATGTTACACATTACAATGAGCAGTCTATAATATTATCACAGAGAATAATAATTTAGTAGAATAGTACTAATATTAACATTAATGAGATCAGTTGCTTATATTGTGGATGAATACACGCACTGATTAATAAAATACCGAAAAGTGAGATCAAGTATTAATAATGAGGTCACAACATAGTTAAATATCGAATGACTTGGCACTATTGCAATAATGAAAAAGTAAAAAAGCGTCTAGCTACCTTTTTAAAATATAAGCATAGCGTCAAATAAATTGCGTATGTAAAAGACGGAGTACGGACAGCAAATAAAAATAGATACCGCGTCATTTTTGCGAACCCTCATCATTATGATTCACAAAATAAATCTAGATAATTTGAATGCCGAAAAGGTACGAGTATCTCAACATAATTTAGGTTTGGTAGAAACGAGAGAAGTCTTTTTTTAAACGCAGTTGTTACGCTCACTGTTACAAACCAGCCACATCCTTAGTTTTTGGGGAAAACTCATGGCTCCCTGACATCCCTTCTACTGAGAACTATAGCTACAGACTTAAATCCTACGGTGTCCCTCCTCATCCCCCTTACTTGGAAGTGTAGGATTCGCTTTCGCATAAAATATTTTGAACTGAAAATAGTTTAAATAACTTGATTTATCTTTGTGGTATTTATTATAATTATCTATATAAGAGGCAATCATTTTCACTAATTTTTTTGGGCAGAGGGGAAACAATTTCATCGTGCCGTAAAACTCAGAGAAACTTACCAAACCCACTACCAAAAACCTAGGTGCAATTTCAAATACCCAGTGTAACAACCTTAACTTTCTTTGACGTGACAAATGAACAATGTATGTTTATTTATAAAAATGTAAGAAGTTTCACAGATGAATATTATAAATATTATTTTTTGTCACGTCATAAGAATTTATTATGATTTCTTAGGACGTGCGTTGAATTGTAAGCCCCGTTCCCACTGTTGGATTTATAACTCTCGGCGCTATGCAGTGCGTTGAAAATAAAGTGCGCAAAAAAAATGACCGCGATGCGCGAATAAAGTGCCGCGGCAGCGGCTGGCGACTGCCACAAACATATTTTTGAATGTAAAACCAAACCAACAAAACACATTGTAATTTAATTTGTATATTTTGTGCAACTGACATAAAGATGCAAATATTTTATCATTGACTAAGCAATTGACTGAATAGAAATGGTAAATTGAAAACTGACGATACTAAATATTTGGCTTATTTTATTTTGGATAAAATAAAATAAGCCAACTAAAATATTTGACTACATCAAATGTACTAGTAAAAAACTACTAGGTACTAGTTAAAACGTACTAGTTGGTAAGCAAGTTATTGTTTAAACGTTCACTTGCCAAACATTAGGTTTGCGTTACAATTATTTGTGAAGAGTTTATTTGCTACGTTACAATTTGGAAAATGAAATTATGCGGAAAATTGTTTGAAAAGTGATAAATTGTCTTTTATTTTTGTGAAACAAGGGAGACCCCTTTAAGAGTAATAGTGTTCTCATTAAAAGATTAAGATGGATAAACTTTGCGGCTTGACCTGAGAAATGGATTTAAGTAACGTAGGGTAACTCCGGCCGGAATGTAGCGGTATCTACAACGCCACATGCGAACAACGCGTCATTGACGTCACGCAAATTCTGCATCTCGCAAGCAGAGTTTACCGCGCAATTAGCATATACAAACTTCCCAACATCAATCGTTGGGGCCGTTGCCCGCCAGACACAACACCCGTCTGGTCGGATGATCCTCCCTTTTCTATAGAGGATGAGTGAACTTTACACCCTGTTCCTCATACCTCTATACTGGTGACCCCGAGTATGAACGTCAGCGCAGCCTTCGTGCAAATACTTCAGCGTGACGTCATCATCATTACTCTCGCAAGCTTTAGCGGAGAGTCACCCAGCCAGCCAGCATCCACGGCTTCAACGGGTATCCTCCTGACCACCAGCATGCAGCGTCCGCGCATACCTGGTCATTACCCTCAGCCTCATCAGCAACTTTGGCACTGCACACTTGTGCACTATAATATCTCCAGCGTAGTTGGCTAGTCTCCGTTGCCGAAATTCGGTTTGGAGGTCGACTCACGAAAACTTTAACCATAAGTAGGTACTTAGAACCAACCAATTCATATTATACGATGCAAATGCCGACGTCAAAAATGACATGTTTAATGTGATAGAGTCCAAAAGTGATTAACATTGTCGTAATTTGATCGTACATAGTTCAAATATTATAATTATAATAATAATATTTTATTCAGTATTCAATTGGTAAAATATTTACATAAAATCTTAGAAATAACTTACAAAGGTATAATAATGTTAGATGCCTGTACTAGGATAAACCTGTATGTAAAAAACCTATGTGATAAACCTGAACCACAGGCGGCATGAGCATACTTTATGGTAACTGTAGGACAAAAAAAATCTTGATATGATTATAAAAAAATATTAATTAGTTATTTTATACCTAGTTTACTATGTTTTTTTATTTTTATTATGTTTTATTACTGAAAACAAGTTTCCTGAAAGGGACAAAAAGCGGTCGCTAAGAGCGGAAACACTTCATTATTAACTAATTATTTCTGTTTCCATGAACGAAAAGCTTCACATTCAAACATACTTCTGTTTTGATTAATAAATCTCTGATTCTTTAGAAGGTATATTATAAAAATATGGTAGATTTTTGTGAACTAGATTACTTTAAAGAAGTCGTATTTCAACAACACATAAAGGTCAATATTTGACAAGAAGGAGAAAAAAACACGATTCGGAATACCAATTACTTAATACTTTTCATTGAAATTCGAGAGTTAGAAGGAATAATTAAATCTTTTCAAAAACATTTTTCTTTACAGCCAATCTTGGCTTACTTTTCGTTCCATTTTTGCCATTGGCCAATTTATTATTCATGAAACGGCTTCAACATTTAGTCAAGCGTGAGCCAAGCACTTCACGAACAGTTCTTCACTTTATAACGACACTAGCAAAAGACTCCGACTTTGCCCGCCTAGCAACGATGTTGACACTTTTGCTGCACAACTTCCGAGTAAGCGTTTAAGTTGCATTTTTATTCGACGGTAAAGAGAGGTTTATTTTTCACAGTTTTTGCGAACGAATATGAAATGACAAGATAATTTCTGTTGAAAATACTAGGAAACTTTTGACTTCAAAACTGCGGTGTAGGTACTTTTGAGATCTTAACCTGCTTAGTTTTACCCTGCAACCTTTTCGAGTACCTACCTAATTATAAGATAATGGCATAAGATTATGAGATAAACGCTACTACGAAGGCAAAAAACCAATGGGGAGCCAGCTTAGTGAGCTGACAGGGATGTCATCAGATAGCTTGTAAAATAATATAAATTGATTTGATTATTTCAAATAATTACGCATTATTTTCGTCCTTGTGAAACTTGTAGTACCAACCTATATAATAAGTGAATGATGTGGTCTTCTATAGTTGAAAGCGTACACTAGTATGTATTTGACCCTGTTTATGTTAACTTATATAGTGTAATTGCAAAGCATCTGTTGGCGATCCAAGAAATAAAATAAATAGTCTATTATTCATTCAAGTATCTTTCGCCCAGTACTTACCAACTCTTGTCAGCCCTTAAGGCTCCATAATTTGGCTCTAAATTCTATACGGACGTACTTATAATTATATGTTTTGGTCTCTGGTAGATACCGAAAGTATTCGCTCAACCCCAATCAACGAAAAACGAACGACGACGACAAAAACAATGATAAACGTGACTAAAGCCATACTTGTCGAAAGTTGTAAGAAAAGAATTTTTTTTTTAATATTCCCTTCGTTGACCTTTCCAATAATTCAAAGAACTTTCTATCAATAATAAAGTTTTCTGGTCGCCGCACGTTTTTATTGGCGATAACGACACGTGTTAGGACATAAGGCAGGCTTATACGTCTTCATAAATAAATAAACCTTGGAGGTAAGTGGAATTGCGAAAGGGATGACTCTACTAGAATATACACTGACGGACCTTTTGTGTTCGTCAAAATGGCGGGTACGTATTGTATGGAAAAGGAGCGAATGGAGTATTGTAAGGATATGACTGTAACACGTGACATCTTTTAGGATTTTCCTACCATCCGTGAAGAAAAAAAAACATTATGTAATATCCTTTTTGGGCTTCGCCGAAGTCGGGTGAAAAGGAAAATATTTTCGTAAAAGAAACCCGTTTCATCCTGCTTTTTACAAACTCAAGGAAATATGAATCTACATGAGCAAACACGAATAAGGAATTCTCATTTCTTTTATTTACTGAAGTAATTTAATGTAGAAATATTCATAGACAGTGCTTTTAAGCATGTAGATTCTTCAGCGTTTTAGTATTTTTGCATCCATGTTTGTGCTCACTTTGTATGCAGTAATCATCTAGTTTGCTGTGCAATCTTGTTATACAATTTTCATATTCCATGCTTTAATTTACTTTATTATTAGATTGCTCTAGTTTATCGAATATGCCATAGTAGGAATAATAGAAAATTCACATAGAGAAACTGATTTATTGGTTATGTTCTTCAGATGCGTAGTACTTGCAACCGGCCTGCGTGTATGACCAGAAGGCCATCTCGTAATTTAAAACGTTCGAAATCTAGTCGCAGTCTCATCTCAGCGACAAACAAATGTCAAAAACTTGTCAAAATGTAGGGAAATTAGAAGTATTTTTTGACAGATTGAGATTGAGATCAGAAGGCCAATTCTCGTAATTTAAAACGTTCAAAATCTAGTCGCAGTCTCATCTCAGCGACAAACAAATATCAAAGACTTATCCAAATGTAGGGAAATTAGAAATATTTTTTGCCAGATTGAGACAGAGATCAAACTGTGAACGGTCTTAAAATTACGAGAATTGCCCCTCTGATGTATGGCAAAAGCAGTATGTCAGGGTCGTAGCAGGTAGCGTTCTGTTGTTTTTGCCAACCCTCATGGGAAACCGGCGTGAGTTTATGTATGTATAGAAAAACTTCTTTGTCATCGCCAAAAACTTTTGTATACTAAGGCATAGGTACTATCGCCAAAATCTATATCTAACCACCGCAAGGACTATTTCTGCTTGCAGCGCATATTATTAGTCGACTTAAAAAGGATCTTCTTTTGTTTTACTTACGGACGCAGCTGTGGTCATCATGTGCACGGGATTTTGTTTGCAAAATGGTCAGATATAATTTTTGGCGATAGTATCTAGTTTACATAAAGATAACATTATGTCTGACTGAATGTTGATCTCTCCTATGTCACCAGAACTATTAATGTTAATATTCGCAACTTGTACAAGAAATATAAGCTACTGACCTTCACCACTTCATCAAACATGTAAACACACTCAAAAAGGAACAAACATGGGTCCTTCCCATCTTCCACCCTTCATTTCCCGTATTCGACCCAAAACCTTGGGTCTTCCTTAACTAAAGGGTAATACAGGCTTTTCAATATAGGTACGCTGTTTGATCCCATCGGACAAATTGAGTTGTTAGCAGGCCGACGCGACAGTTGGAATACTTATTGCTCAATCAGGACGGCCTCAATTGTAATCAGCTGAAATAGCCCGAAGTCCCCCGAAGTACCCCGAATTCCCTTAAAGTTGAACGACTGCGAAAATTGTCGGGTCGAACTGTGTACTAAGGTGCAAATCTGCTTGATATTTGGGTAACCCTTGAGTTCGTAGTTGTTTGGATTTGAGTTCAGTTTATGTTAATTACGGCGGGGGACTGTTAAGCTAATATGTACATGAGTATAATCACACTGCGACGGAAATCTAATTTGCAACGCTTGTCACAGAGAATGAGACAGCTGTTAAAGGGAAAATATATTTACCTAATCGGTTTATTTTTCTCAAACCAGTCATATCATTCAAATATTTTAGTTAAATGAGACTTCACTGAAAAAAGTTTTCTGCTACTTTTTATAATAAACAATTCGCGAGAAAAATCTAGAAGACTGTCTCTTTCAAATGATTCTGTCATGGAGAAATTACTACTTGTAAAATTCCAAGTTTCTCGCGTAAGTTGGTCTTAAGTATCGTTCTTGAGCGTTCATGCATATAGAAGAGGTTGAGTGAAGAGAGAAAAATCCTTGCAGTAGTAAAAGAGATGCAAGATGAAAAACATGAAGGTTCTAATATTATGTAAGAGTGAGACAGGTGTAAATTGCGAGACTTTGTTAACAAGCACGCTCTCGTCGTTGATGAGAATTATTTTTAGAACGAAGAGCTTTGGTCTTCATATGGTGAAATATTTCTACTACAGTTTGCGTCTGAATTAAGAAATTCTACAAGATGCCCTGCTAAAAATAGCTGCTAAACATGTTCTGAAAAAGTTTTTGCTTTGTTAATATATGATGACACACAAACACTATATTTTGATTGTTATGTTGGTACAGTACAGTCCAAAAGCCATTAGTCATTGCAATGTAACTCTTTCCTCATTATGATAAAGTATAAATTAGAATGATGCCGTGAGTTTTATACAAATCTCGGCAATCAGTATAATTTATACTTTATGTGAATGTGCTTACCAAAGTCATTTAAAAATTTTGTTCGGTGCAATGATCGTTCACACTAAAATCGGGTCAAGTAGGCTGCTGTTGGCAAAAGTTAAGTGGAACCATCTTTTGCTGAGATGAAGAATGACAAGTAAGTAGCTTTGAAATTCTCAAATAGGACCACGACCAGCTCATTACACACAATGTTTGTGTAAGGATCGCGTAGATGAGAAGCACTTTTCTACAGGTATACCAAATGCCTATGTTCATAAATACATACTTGTGGAAATTGGTTTCAGAATTTATAATGAGCGCACGACTCTTTCCTCGAAACCTTACAATATAGGGGCACTGAGATGAAAGAATGCAATATCGCTACTAGGAAAGAAAGAAAGAAAAAAATAATTGCAGGTTTTCTCGTTCATTACTTGAGGAAAGTTGAATGTCGGCTTCTATAAAGGTGAGTTCACACCGGGAGTATTTGTTTTGAAGTATTCGTAAGCGAACGTTGAAGTCAATCTGCTTAGGGTTTTCCTAACTACGTTGAGGTCGGCTTCCAGTCTATCTAACCAGATACCTACAGCTGAATTACCGGTATTTTACATGAAACAATAGCCTATCTGACTTTCACAAACCTAACTGGGTAACACGATACTTCTTGGTAAGACTGTCAATAAATGATAGCCTGGACCAACGGCTTAACGTGCTTTCTGAGGTATGGAGCCTGGAGGAGTCTCCATATGTAATGGATGGGTGACCATCCATCACACACACCATTACATATCATCCATCCACGAACCTACCGCGGCAAGCGTAACTTCGATCGACCCTTGCGACTGTTATACCACTGTGAAAATTGCACTGCGAGCCAATCATTTGCTGGCGGACTAATTATAGCGTTGACCGAAGAAGCTCGTTCTCGCGTATTTTGTAATGCTTGGTTCAACGAACCCCAGAGGGGAAATTCTCGTAATTTTAAGAACGTTCACAGTCTGATCTCAGTCTCCATCTGTCAATGCATGCAATATACTCCATGTAACTTTGTAAATAATATAGGAATCAAGTAATCAAAGCACAATACTAACACACCTACGAACAAGAACGTTTCCCAATGCAAAACTTACTGTAGAATACATAATTATAGTGTCGGGTATACTTACAAAGCTTCACTCTGCACTTAACACCTGTCACAACACCAATATATCTCGTCTTCTCAACGTCCGTGTGTCACAGCAGTGATCCAGCAAAATATCAGCGTCAGGTACAGACGCCAGCAGGTCAACCTACCCGAAACTGTCAACTTTTCCCAATCAACCTTGAACCTAAATGCTTCAGCGATAAAGTTGAAAATCTATTAAATAAATTTGACAGATTGTAGTAGCTTGATGTGCTGGCGTCTGTACATTTGCCTGACACATGCTGAGCTGGACTCCCATTTGGTGCAACCTTGAGACGCACACCGCACTGTGTAGGTATGTTTCGTTATTAATTTTATTCGTCAGCGTGTCACTTTTATTTCGATATTTGTGTGTTTTTCATTTTGTTTTCTTTATCGGCACCTTGTTTTTATATTATAATCATGTGGGTAGTTTGGTTATCATCTAAATGTACTTTTGTGTGTTGTGCTGTCTTTTTTATGTGCGCCAAATTTATCTATCTATCTAATGAGGGAGTTGTGAAAAAATATGTAATCCGCCATTTTGTGGCGGCGGCCATCTTGGGCCGATTTTTATCAAACATAGGTAAGAACACTCCCGACAAAAATAAATCAATTAAAATCGGTTCATCCGTTCGGGAGCTACCGACAGACATACACACACAGACACGTCAAACTTTTAACACCCCGTCGTTTTTGCGTCGGGGGTTAAAAATTTCTCTAATTACCCTTTATTTTTTTTTTAATTTTGAACAGTTTTTAGTCGCTGAGATGAGACTACGACTAGATTTTGACCGTTTTAAATTACGAGAATTGGCCTTCTGATCAAATGCTGTGTGCGTGGACTGTAAGCAGTGTGGACGATATGCCCGTTAAAAAAAACTCTCTGTGGTTGTTTTCTTTCATTATACATACCTGTCTTAGAATATTATCTACTTCTTTGTGAATAAAATATTTAGGGTTAGGCAGAGTTGTACCTACAGTACACCCACATTTCGCCAATTATGTTTAAGTTCTATGTAATAAGGCGCGAGGCTATTGTCATAAATCCTGTTCAAATCCAAACTCCAGGCTGCTACTGATAACTTCCAGATGGGAAAACCCAATAACACTTTGCCCGACTTGGGAATCGAACACAGGACCTCATGCTCAGCAGTTACCAGTAGCGCTTGCGATTGCGATCACTAGAGCAACGCGGTAGTCATTTCAAACAATTTTACCTAGAATAGTCTGTGAAGGTGTGTACTGTAAAGGTTTTCTGCAACAGTCGACCTTATGTAGTGTAAGCAACAAAAACTCAAACCAACCAATCGGGGGTGTGGCGAATGTACAAGTATCTCCCGGGCCCCCGACTCATGGTACTGGAAGGAACAGTGGGGTTTTAGTCGGTAGGACTCCGACTGATGTTATAAAAGATCTGGGGGTCCTTTTGGATACAAAATTAACATTTGTCCCACACGTAGATAATGTTATAAAAAAGGCATCGAAATCACTGGGATTTATCATTCGCAACGCAAAATCCTTTCGTAAGCCCGAAACTAAAATTTATCTTTATAATTGCCTCGTCCGTAGCTTACTTGAGTATTGTGTTGTTGTTTGGCGACCACACTACTCAACCCACAGCCTAAGGATTGAACGTATCCAGAAGCGATTTTTAAATCACTTAGTATATTCTACTGCGAGACGGAAAATTCCGAGTTACACAAAACGTTTAAGCACCTTTAATATGATATCCCTCGAAAAACGGAGAGATATTATTGATTTAATATTTTTATATAAAATTTTAAATAACAAGCTTGATTCTCCACAGCTACTAAATAAATTAAAATTCCATATTCCGCACAATTATCCTAGAAATCCTATTGATCTCCTATATCCACCATTTCGTAGAACTGTTTCAGGTCGTAACTCTGCAATCCCTAGACTTAGTCGACTACATAATAAATTTAGTAAAATTGATATCTTTGGCTCTTCCCTTCAGCACTTCAAGCACCAATTGTTTCTAACATTAATTTAGTATTTAATTAGTATATTAATAAGCCTAGTCTAAAATAGTTTTAACTAAAGTCACTCAAAACCATATTTTACTTTGCCATGTATTTTCAGTTAATATTTGTGATACTAACTAACTAAAACACAAAATTGTTTCTGGTCTTTTTGTTTACTTTTAAAGTTGTTCTTTTTATATATTGCATGTGGTGTTTACCTCTTAATATTGTACATCTAGAATGAATTTTTTGTGCTCTTTTTATTATGTATTGATGTAACAATTGTTGGTGAACCAATTAAATAAATAAATAACCCTCCGTTCTTCCCAGACGGAGGGTATCCATGAGGATTTCCCCACGATAAAAAAAAGGCTGACAATCAAATAACTCTGCTTGCATTTTAACAGTCAAGCTGAGCTTAGAATGAGCTTTAAAATTTTTGTATTAGCCTCTTGTTTGGAAGAACGAGTGATACTCGTAAAATAGCCGCAGTGATGTAAAGACGTTCGCTTGGAATAAACTCAGAAAAAACGTTGTATGATTTTAACATACTATAACACTAAACATATACACATACCTACTCGTTCTATGGTACCTAAAAAGAAGTGCCGAAACCAGAATTAGAATCCCTAGACTTATGTAATAGGTACCTCAGAGGTTCCAAATATGAAGGTACCTGTCATATTACAAAGTCAATGCAGAGAAGGTAACACGTGTCCCAACAAAATTTGTTCCAAAGAATGTATTTTTAATATCTTTTATGAACCCCGAAGCTCAAGTATGAGCCTTAATAATGTTTCTCTCCTCTTCTTTATGTCACAGACTCCCAGTTCCTCCCTCAATTCGCCAAGTTTTTAATTTAATTTCACAGAAGAATGCTCTTTGTACACTCGAGTACTGACGGGAACTGAATTACAAAAAATCCTGTTCAAATGCACGAGGAAATGTTTGATTTAGAGCTTTGTGGAGCATTTTTAATTAATTCTCATTTCAAAGGAACTAATAAAACTGTTGTAAATACTCTTTTTTTAAGTTTTCGGCGCTGTGTCACCAATCTGTGATAGTACAGTCAAAGTCAACCACACATCAGCCGATGTGTTCTGTAAAATTCTCACCGTGAAAACTTAGGTAAAGTACTCACTTTACCTAAGTTTTCACGGTGACACTCGTCAATCAGGCGGAATAACAGCTCAGTTCAAGCTCACGTCACCTAAGTTTTCACGGTGAAATTTTAACGGAATTTTAAGATCGGTAGTGGTAACCCAAGTAGCACATTAGCGATGAATTAGGTCATAAACAAGCCACATTATAGTCTACAGCTTTTATGCAGATGTACTAAAGGATAGGACGAGTCTTTAGACTGTATTAAGGAAAGATTATACACTATTAAACAGCATAGCTGACTAATGACTTTATGATGGCGAAAAAATATACTAAAAGCATTTAAGTAGAATTTGAAAATGATCTAGTCCAGCTTTTGGCTGCATGTGAAACTACTAGCTGGTTTAGAAGTCCAAAGCTTGTTAACGACTGCTTAATACGAAAAATTCACCTCTCTTGTAATGTTGCGGGCTGCATTAAAGTATCGAATAATGCCACTGGCTTTTAATTGGTGTACACTAATTCTATTCTAATTCTACTTCAACGAGCTTGTTAATAGCTGATTAAAAGTGGATATATAATCTCTACAAATGCCGTTACATTTATAAGAGAATCATTAATTCACCCTGAGTTGTAAATTGGAGTAGGCGTACTCCATCCTAATGCCAATGCATAAAGTGTAGCTGACAGCTATTTTACAGCTTTCGGCGTTATTTAAGAGTAAATCTAGATTATTGGTGTTTAAATTACGTCAGATTTGATTTTTTTGATTTGATATTTACAAGCCAAGCGTGACGTTTACGCATAGTGAGGGTTCCGCACAAATAGATTTTGATCAAAATATTGGCTTATAATAATGATGCAGCTTATGTTTATAAGCCAGTGTCGTTTTCGTATAGTGAGGGTTCCCGACAAACAGATTTTGATCAAAATATTGATGAAAATTTAATTATAGGCTACAAAATAACAGGTTTAATAGACATTTTTGACTACCCAGTAAAGTCATCTACTTTTGACATATTTAAAGTAAAACGGCCTAACGCAGAACGTATTGAAGTGAAAATACATTTTCTGGATGTGAAGTTTAAATTTATAATGTATTGAGCATAAAAACTACTAAACTTGTATTTCATACCCCTTTTACATATTTTGTAATCAATTATGGAAATAGATTTTTTTAAATACTATTATTTCAAGTAAAGTGTATGTAATTCTGCTGAGCCTTAATAAGAAAAAATAATAATAAGAAAAATAAAAATCGTTTTAGAAATTTGTAAGTACTGTTTTGATATCAATATGAAATATAATTTGTGGAAATACAACATAATTACGAAAATGCTATTTTTCATAATCTGAATTATTTTCTAATCACAGCCACCAGATTTGGTATCGATATTATAATAAAAATCAATCAATTTGTCACTTTTTATTCGCAATTTTAAAGAAACGTTTTTCCTGGCAGTCTCAAAATCCCGTTATGCTCCACTTGGAACAATTGTTAATCTGTCCTTTCCTTTTTCAACAGTTTTGATTATTTTAAACAGCATTATCAATCCTGAAAACAATATTAATGTAATTAGCAATCACAATATAGTACGAAAAGGGCAAAACAAAATAAAAACAAATCACATGAACTGAAGGTTTGTATGTAAATTATGTACGATTGGCTCTCCAAATACCTGCCCTTGCAGATCCGAAAGATATCAAAAGCAAAAAGTTATGTTCAAAAACGCGCCAAGTACACTACCTCACGGGAAGCGCGGAAACGTGCAAAAGAAGAACACAACTTTTTCAACTTATTGTGGGACTGTTGAGCGAGCCAAGCCGTCTCTTAACGTGTTATTTAAAAAAAAATAAATATCTTCTGGGCCTGCAACGGTATTTCGAAAGCTAAACATTGTAGGTACATAATGAAATGGTTTTCTGTCGAGATTTCTTTATCCCTGAAAACATATTGTATGCTCTCTCTTTATACCAATA
Source organism: Apamea sordens (assembly GCA_945859715.1). NCBI lineage: Eukaryota > Metazoa > Arthropoda > Insecta > Lepidoptera > Noctuidae > Apamea > Apamea sordens. The sequence goes on along the minus strand of OX243998.1, from coordinate 13,524,776 downwards.
CACAGTAATGAAGCTAATTAAAATCCTTTGTCCAGCCAGCGTAATGCTTTAAGCTGGTACATAGACTTGGCAACACCACTGTTACAGTAAATAACTTTTCAAAAGCATTTATGGAGAATTTGTGCTGGATAATACATGGACGCCATTTTAGCATTACAGAAATGATTTGTTACTAAATATCCAGATGATTTCTTATAGATTTCAAGGATATTTGATAGCTTTTAATTCAAACAATATATTTTCCACTCATTTCCTAATGGAACACAATAAGTTAGAAAGCAATAATTTGAGTGATAAATCTATTAAGTTTTCGTACACCATATATCTTGTGAAATATTTTCGTTAAAACGGTATTATTCTGATGGCGCGTGAAATATTTGATGTAATTACCTATACACATTTACAGTAAAATGGTACTCGCAACTCAATTTAAATACAAGGACACTCAAAATCAACGTGAAAAGTATTAAAAATATCTTACCTTAAATATTGTCCGCCCTCGCACTTTAACAAACTGTCGTCTGTCACAAATACACAAAATAAATTTAAAAAAAACATTTTTGGTTAGGATTTATACTTTAATAAAAGCTGTTGACAAGCCTCAAAACATCTAAAAGCTGTTGAAGAGAATTAAAGAAGCTGAATCATAGGCTGCAATGACTGTTGTATAGCTGTATAAGCCAATGTACAGGCCTTGTACAGCTGTTTCAATGATTATACTGCCGTTAACCAGTCACTTTAATGCTCAAGGCTGGTTAATTTGGGGCCCAAATCGGAATTACAAAGGCTGCGTAGCTAACTACAAAGCCCTTATGCAGGAAACTAAAACAGCCTTGAGTAGTCACTAATTCTATAATCAAGTCACTGTGCGGCTGTCATGTGCTACTTGGGAAGTGTGGTAACCAGCGTCTTTATATCGTAGCAGTGAGTGCGAGTTTCGTGTGTTAGCACTGATGTACGGTTGATTAAATCCACCTACCGAAGTATTTTTTTGTATCTCAAAATATTTGAGCCACTGCATCTTCGACATTTCATTCAGCTATTAGTTTCATTCACTCAGTCGTCAATCGTTTCGACGTGAAATATTTTGGTTTTTAATCGTTTGAAATAAGTAGGTTTTAAATAAAGTTACCAATCTGAACTCAAATAAACCTAACGTGCGACTGTACCCTAACTAAATAAACCAATTAGTACAACATTTAAGCGTAACTAATTAAATCCCACAGCTTTTCGAACGCGAAATACTACGATTATTGCACCATAACATGCCAAGCTTACAAGAAAATTATTTTCTTTCGAGTCACTATCGCCTGTTTAAAGGTAGGTACAACAGTTATTTAACTCTTTGAAAATCATTGAAATAATCATAAATTAACAGTAGTAGATACACACGTCAGGGTCGGTGAGAGAGTCACTTAATTGTATCACTTTAAAACAAAGATGCATCTCCTAAAACATGTGACGTATTATGACGGTTTAATGCCATCGTGATTTTAGTGTAAGAGAGAGATGGAGCTATACTTGACCGATAGCACCATCCCTTTTTCGGACTGGAATCATAATGGCATTAATACTTCATAATAATACCCCGTTCTTTTTAGTGTATCGATGGCAAAAAAATTATATAGTATGTTTGACGACGGAAGGCAGACGTTTGTATCGATCGAAAAATTTAAGAGTCGAACTTTACCTGGCAATGACAACACCACTTTAAAACAAAGGTGTATCTCCTAAAACATGACATTGTGACGTATTATGACGGTTTAATGCCATCGTGATTTTACCTGGCAATGACAACATCACCTGTAATATATTTTAAACAGTATCCACCAGCTGATTTCAGGGCAAAGCGACCAACATTTCCATTCAAAACTTCATTCTTTGTTCCTCTTACTAGGTTTTTCAATTAATTTCTCTTCCAACAAACCAAAGTTTATTGCTGCATCGTTACCACTAAAGTTTGGCTCAGCTCTTTGTGTATTTACCAATTGCCTGTCCTGTAGACTTTTCGTTACTGATAGACCAGATTTGTTAACAAACGCTTTGATATTTTTTGGTAAAAAATGTATTTAAAACTGCTTCGTTTCCATCCATGGCCCCAAGGCTTCGAATGTATAGGTACAAATGAAAGGTATGTGTATGTTACGTAGGTTTAAAAATTTGAAAGATTATTTTAGGCGCTGATATTATACAGGCAATTGAGAATTTTTGCATCGCGACATTTTGTTTTTTTTTTTTCAAAATGGCGGTCACACATGAAACCTACATAAATCGATGGCTGACATCAATCATCATCATCATCATCTGCCTAGCCTTTTCCCAACTATATTGGGGTCGGCTTCCAGTCTAACCGGATGCAGCTGAATAATGGCTGACATCAATGCGAATGGAAAATATCATAGAACCAAACCCCGTAAAGGGTCACGTTTCCAAGATATTAATTATTACGTACAAAGTTGATCACGTGACATCTATATTTTTTGAACTTGCTTACGATGTCATCTTGCTTATATCTTATGTTGCATAGATGTTTGATGACTTCAAACATTCAGAGTGATTATTTCAAACATCTCTCGGAAACGTGACACTAACGGGATTTGTTCTTATTATGTTTTCTGTTGGCACTGACGTCAGCTATTTTGAAATAAAAACAAAATGGTGAATAGGTGGGTGTGCCACGGATATTCAAAGTCCTTTGCTTTAAAACTGAACAAAGAGGCTAAAGTTATACTTTGATTTAAACTATCCTTAACCCACTTTACAACCGTGCCATAGTTAGTTAAAAACTGACCTCAGTCTTACAAACTCCACGTTTAAATAAAACATGACAACACAGAATAATCTACAATAAATAGTTCAACAGGAAATTTCCATTTGAAGCTACTCGATGAGTCATCGTTAGAAAAACTTTTAGGTTCAACATTCCGCCTAATCGTTTATATAGGTTACTGTTATTTGAACCCTAGCTCGAGACCTACATTTAATCCGTCATCAGCCGAACTATGATCGCACGTCGTAAGCAGCTACATCATCGTCAGCCAAACTCAGCCGACCGAATCTGTAATCATATGAAAATGTAAGTGAGTTCGTACACCAGCCGATCGATTCTGTAAAAATCTCACCGTGAAAAGTTAGGTGAAGTGAGCTGTCAATAGTGCCAATCCCTAGCATTAGTTGGAATGATAGCTCACTCCACGCTCACTTCACCTAAGTTTTTACGGTGAGATGGTTACAGAATCGCACTGCAGAAAGCCAATTCCTGATGAGATTGTGCATCTCAGCGATAATTAATGTCAAAACTGGTCAAAAATGCAGTTATAGTATATTCTCTATTATGTACACCATAAATATTACAGATATAAGTACAAGGAGTGACACAATTTTAATGCAAACGTTCTTAAAAATACGGGAATTGCTTCTGGTGGGCAGACGTCATCGGACGATATCGGTGGACGTAGTGTAAGCAGTCACTTTCTAGTTCGGCCGATGACGGATGAGGTGTACGCGAGCTGTTGGCCTACGTGCTAGACCGAAGTTATAGGCTACGCATTATATTTCGTGCGACACGCAAATATTTAACAAAAACTCCTTACTGATTAATTTTGTATGAACTAATAGGCACAAACGATCTATCAACTTGTTTCTTTTTAATTAGGAACACTGTTTAAAGGCGTTTAATATAACAACAAAAAAAAAATTAAGTATCATGTTTATTAGTTATCATGACAATCAAAATGCCATTTTGAATCATTTATAAAATAATTTTAAGATTAATGGACACGAAAAAGTTTCAGATAAGAAATTGTACACATAAACGGAAATAACCTTATAAACCGTCAAGAAAAACCCTTAAATCACCACGTTCGTTTGTGTGCGCCAGTAGTGTCCGCATTGTGCTCTAACCCTCAAACGACCATACTAAACTTGACACAGTTCGATAAACCAATAGAAAGAGAGGGCGTGGCCTACTCTTTGCCCATACTAGTTTACTTTCGAACCATTCACACTGTAAACACGAAATAAATAAATGTCAAAACAACCATACAATTACCGGTTTCACTATACCAAAGAAAAAATGAAAAACTCGACTTAATGAAGAATAGATGCAAACTACCCTTATGATTTCAATGGAATATTGAAACGACCCTCACTACAAATAGCAGGTGGAGTGGCCTCAGTAATTTATGTCCCAGCTGTCATACGGTTATGTCCATAAACGATCAAGCAAAAATAATCTGTAATGGCTTGAGTTATAATTTAAAATTGATTGGTGAGTTTGGTGTGTTTTAAAGAATTTCAACCTTGTTAAATAGCAAGAACACTGTTGTTTGCATGTTTCAGAAGACACTATTATATCACGAAGAGTGTTAGTAGTTCATTGCTTACTTGATTACCTACAAAAAGTTTTTTCGGTAGATATCTCTGCTTTATTTCAATAGAAAAGGAATTTGGTAACACGCAGGCTTATATCAACGTCAGGTAAACTCTTCTACGTGAATAGATGGGACATGAAAAGTGAATAGAACGGTGGTATTTTTCGTCCGAAGGTGGTGAAGCACGTAGGGTTGAGTTTCATGTTTGTTCACAAATAAACAAAAAGCTTTGTACAAAGAGTGCACTGATGATGCTTCAATATAAACATGAGAACTAAAGATATTATGCGTGTTTTTGGTGGGGCCGAGAGCGCCATTTCTACCGCAGCATGTCTTCCCAAACTCCCAATTTTTTTTAAAATTTTCAGTCCTTTTTGAGAAAAATATAGGAATTTATTTTACGAAATTAGATTAAAACTTAGGCACATAACATTACAACTACAGATTCCGATCAACTTTCTAAAATAGAAAGTATTATTTTAGCCTGTACCTTTTGTAGAAAATAATCCTTAGTTGGGTGGAAAAGTTTGAACAATGTGTGTAGAACAAAGAACAGAGCGTATTTTCATGTCTGGTTATTTACCTATGTACCTACTGGTTTTGTTTTTCTTTGAGCTCTTGTCAGCTACCCACATTGTTAGCACTTTAAGTACACACACCTCGTTACCTAAATTTTTAATCATACTTAAGTATTTATGAGCTGACTGTGCCCTGACCTACACTTGTAACATTTTTTGACCTATTTTTAACCTTAAAGACAATATGGCTACTATATGGCTACTTAGGGCTGATTTTCCCAAAGTCAGATATATTTTATCCGTGGAATTAATGCACGTCTGACAGTTCTTAAATGGTAAAACTGTCAAAAATTCAAAATTTATTCTCAGGATCAGACATGTTCTGGGTATAAAAGTTTGGTGAAATTTGTCAACTTGAACACCTATATAAATTACCTACTAGCTGATCCAACAAACGTTGTCCTGTCCAAACTTCAATAATTCATACAAAATTCCCATAGAAAATTCACTTTCAGTTTACCCGAATTTTCCAATTTTCCCGGCAACTTTTTTTTTTTTTCTTTTTCGATCCTGATTCAGAATATTACGAACATTTTAAAACAATAATTTGCCAAATAAGTCCAGCAGTTCTAAAGTAGAGCGCTTGCCAACCAACAGCATTTCATTTTTGCAGATGTTTTTACAAAGAAAAAAAGACAGGTTGTTTACCAAAATAAAGTTTGTTGAGACTTTCAACTTCTCCAGAATACGAAAACATGACCTAATTACCTACAAGGAGGTTATACTTTTATAGCTAAGGTAGATTTTTTGGCCAAGTATATTTATGTAAATACCTCTTAATTTATGTACTCTAATCCTTTAATTATATTTTCTTAATAACGCATTGCCAGTAAACAAATAAACTACATTACACTTTACACTATTGCACCCTAAAAAAATCATTTACCAACAAGTAAAAACATCTATACTCCATTCATTTTAGCATTAGAAAAATAACGTTATAACGCCATCGTTATTTCCATATAAGCGTATAATAAGCTCCGTTATATCAATATAAATACAAATCAATGTATTGTATTTACCATTTAAATATATATTGAAACACTAAATTCAGTTATTTCAACAATACAACACTACTTTATTACATTAGACAAATAACGTCCAAATAACTGTCGTTATTTGGACGTTATTTGTCTAATAATAAATGGAATAGAGTTATCCGTAAAATAAATACAATTCTTTACACCAATTCCGCTGTTCTTGTTTCACAAAACACAGAAAATACGTCCAAAATAAGTCGTGAAATAGAACAAATACTGAAATAGGTAGCTATTTCAGCTTAGTATCTGGTTCACACGTTACGGATCCTACAAAAGCTCGCGCTTAATATGTCTAAAACGAGGCAATTCAATTTAGGTTTTGTGTTCCTAATGCTGTAGAAATAGACGAGATAATAAATTGAATTGTGTATTTATTAATAGCTGCTTTGAAAGCTTTTAGTACTTAATATTATTGTGAACACAAAACCTAAATTGTAGCAAATTGATTTAAAGTAACTAGATATTATTATTATAATGTATGGACGAATCGTTTGTTAGCATTTCTGAATTTCATAGGTATAGAAGTTTATTTTCGGACATAAGACCTAGGTAATTTTCATAAAGTTAGTTGTTCTGTCTTATTGAAAATACGTTTTTTTTTTATTTAAAACATTCAATTCAAAGCCAATTCACAACTAAACTAACTTGTACAACTAAAATAAATTATTTTTTCTAACATGATTAAATAAACCTAATTTCATTCTATCATAATATTAAATTCAGTTCTAAAAATAGTTCCCTAATGAAACCCACCCATTAAAAAAATTACCACAAACAAAAATAAAAAATACACACCTCAAAATAGATCCAATTACTCAAAAGGCCAGCGACACAATTTAATCATAAGTTAAAACTACGAAAATTAGGTCACTATCCGTATGTGACTATTTTCAAACAAATCAATAAACACGACCTATTGCACTAAATACTGTGAGGCTTTTATAAGGTGGCCTAAAAATAATAAAACATTTTGAGGCACTGTTGGAGTGGATATGCATCAAAGATGCATAAGCAGTGATCACGCGAGCTGCTAAACGAAGGATACACAGTCACGGCCAGAAAAAGTATGAGCATTTTTCCTCGAATCAACACAATGTAATTATCAAGGCATTATGTATGTAGGATGTATTGATCACGCTTTCATTTGGAACATTTCTTTAGAAGTCGAATTTCTATGGAATGTTGGTTAGTCATAGATTTTATTTGTAGTGTAGTAATAAAGGTCAGATTTATGAGTTGATTTAGAAGTTGCGGTAGTCGTAAAAGGGCAATTACATTACCTACAACATAATAATTAATATGGCGTCTTATGGGTTTAGTAGTGCTAAATAAACTCTATTAGCTTTAATTATACCTTAAGCATAAATTATCCCTCTGAAGGCCATTGATCGAGACACAATAGAAGTTTTAGTTTAGTGATAATACGTCAAGGGGCGTTTAGTGTCCTGCAAAGTGTTAAGCAAGAAAGTTGTAAAAAGTAACCAACACGATTGACTGTTTTTTCTTTCTTCATTTAATATATTTTTCCTTGTCATGTTTTCTAAAACTACCCACTAGTGCTGTAAGCGTTATTTCTGCACAATTATTGCAATTTTATTGATGTTATAAGTTTATTTTTGCATGCTATGTCTATCGCATCATATTGTACACTATGCTTGTATATTGCTTGTATTTTAAGGATAAACAGTGTAACAATTGTAGATAGGCCAATAAATAAATAAATTGTGTACAGTCAACAAAAGAGATAAGTATGCAGGGTCGTCGGATATAGTTGAAGTTTAGTAAGAAACGGATTGATGTTTTCGAATGAAACATCAACATACATCGTAGTCTAACGCTCACATCGTCCTTAGTGAGAAAATTTTAGGTACTTACCGTAGAATCGTAATTTCGCTTCAAGATCAACAACGTAGGAGTCCACTCGCAAAGTAATGGTTTACTTCTTAGTTAACCGCTTGATAAGGAACACCGTACCTGAAAACAAAGACAAAAAACTATCAGAACACAGTATAAGCATAACATAGCATAATCAGCCTATAATAGTCCCACTGCTGGGACACAGGCATCTTTGAAAGGGAGTGGGCTGTAACACACAACCCGGGCCCAGTGCGGTTTGGTGGATGTCACATGTTTCCTTTAGTTTTTTTTTAATTCTAGGTCATTTTTCCTCTTCCTCACGATGTTTTCCTTCACCGTTTTGAGAGCAGTGGTAATGCAATAATAATCACAAAGTGCCTGCTTGGGTTTAAACCCACGACCTACAACTCGAAGGTCACAGCTGTTACCACTTGGCCACCACTACTCATTCAGAACACGTGTCAAAAATTAGGTACACATTATTTTTTATGAAACATCACTGGCCACCTAACAAAACACTGACTCACCTGCCCGTAAACCGAGGTCTTTGTCACCATAATGTCATATGGAATAGGCCCAAGAGACCTCATAGGTAATGCTAACCGTTGATTACCATGGCCTCACGTGCCACCGGCCCTGATGGTTGCCCTATGCAAATACACGACGCATGTCTGATGGTACGATAGCGGGAAGGTTATGATGTTTAATTACATTGAAATGGTCATGGTATTTGCCATAAATGTGTGACAACGATGTTATGATGCCTAAAGGCTATACTTATAACTAGTACTAAAACCTTGGAGATTAAAGTAAAAAGTTTCAGTCTATATTAGTTTCTGTTTTATTCTGAAAATGGGCTGTATTTTGACAGTTAATAGACTCCAAATCTTGCGTGGGAGCCTAAACAAAGTGACATTAACGGTGATGGAAAAGTCAAACATTTATGGGACTGACATATTAGGTTACTGAAAAACTCATATCAATCCTGTTGTAAGTTGTTGAAAGCGATTGCCATTTCTCTATTCTCTGATGGATATTCATAGAAGAGATGCTGTTCTGCAAACAATGGGACTTAACGCGTTCCTGCCTGGTCTAATTGCTGCATGCTTAGGAAACTAAAATAATTATGTAACGCTTTTTCTTCGTCGTATCGATAATTTCCTTTTATTATTTTATATGAACTTCGACCAATTTGGCCACTTTGTCAGCGTAAACGTTGACCTCGCAAAGGTATTCTATAGTGCAGGTGATTTTGCACAGAAAGCACGGCCTCGTTTGTGATGTGGCTTCACAGTCGTACTGTGGCTCATCGGAGTACCCCCACCTGACTAAAATGTCTCTGCAGCGACCAACCTGGCTTCTAAATTGGCTAAGATTAACACTAATTTCCAGATGGGCCATGGTGGTTGGTGGCCCTCTGGAAGCTTAACATAAGCTAAGCAAATATGCTGGAGGGTATATAACACTAAAACTTTTGCCAAACTTAAGTGGCAGTAGGCAGGGCACATTGCTCGCAGAACAGATCGCCGATGGGGCCGAAAGATTCTGGAGTGGTGACCGCGTACCGGAAGACGTAGCGTTGGAAGGCCTCTCACAAGGTGGACTGGCGACCTTGTGAAGGCAGCAGGAACTCGTTGGATGCGAGAAGCACAGAACCGGGCGAAGTGGTGGTCGAGGTGCTTGGGGGACGCTTATGTCCAGCAGTGGACGTCTTTTGACGTGGATGATGATGTAACACTAATAACGATGTTCGTTGCTAAATTCAGGACCAATTTCAAACTAAATGGGCGACCCCATTTAGTTTGAAATTGGTAGAAAAAGTCGAGGAATCGAGCTCCTATTTTTGTAATCCAATATTGGTCCGTCTCGGCTTTACTTAAGTCACTGTCAACGTAAACGATGTCGACGTAATCCTAACCTTTGAGACTAAAAAGTAAAGAAGAATGAAGATCGATCTTTTGACATGGCAGCGATTTATTTGTGGGCTTTTAATTCGGGTTTAAGAATATTGGTTGATTATATTCATAATAATGCTATGTTTTTTATCTATTCTCATTATTAACGAATTAATATAGGTCCGAAAGTTAAACATTTCCATCTTATTGATAATTTGACAATATTACTAAGCCTCAGCTGTCCGTCCGTCCATCCGTTTGTATGTCAGCGGGCTGTATGCCATGAACCGTAATAGGTAGACAGTTTCATAGAGTGTGTATTTCGATTGTCATAATAAAAACAAAATAAAGTTGTTTTTACGGCGTTTGTTGCCTTGTGGTACGGAACTCAGACTTTGTTGGTGTAGTTTTCTCCTAGATTTATTTCTGAATTCCGGAATCAGTCACTTCCACTGTTTCACTTGAACTTCACTCAAGGGACCGAACACAAATTAAAAGCAAACTTCAATTCAGTATTTGTTAATCATGGAGAATTTGCACTTCAACACTGTTCGGACTTCGAAGCGATGTTTAGAGCACAACACTACAGCATTGTTCAGTAAACATACTCGCAGGTACTTAGCTAGTGCATTATTTCAGCCAGATACATATTTATACATGTACCGTTGCATCTAAGCTATCTCTAAGCTCCCGGTTTACACGGCAGTGCTAAGACCGTGGCGTCAGGTACGTACACTTAAGTTATATATATCAACTTAGAACTTGCATGGCACTTTATGCTAATAAAGTAACTTGAGTTACACGCGTGTCAGTTTACACAGTACATACGTCACCTTTTTATTGTAGGACGAAGAAGTATACTGGGGGGCTTTCAAGGGCTGAATTAAAATAGACTTGTAAGTAAATAATTATAGTTAGTTAGGTCGAGATTAACAATCGTTACTTAGCTTATCAGTTTTGCTCGACTGTGAAACTACTTGTGAAAGATAGAGATGGGAACATAGATATAAATCAGAACGTACTACATAATCAATTATAAAACTTAACTCAAACATCAAACATTACCATGCACCATACCACTTACTCACACAAAAACATCTGTCGCTATCGTTGTGCTGTGCAAAAGCCATTTATTTTACATATACGCTAGTGATTGACTTAATCGGAACGTTACCGATTCTCCCATTTATTATTGTACTAAAAAAAATTGGGGTTCTGAAAAGAAAATAAATAAAAAACGATATGTCCAGAAAGTATTACATTTAATTATTATCAATAAAAAAAGCAAAAAAAAAATGAGAGTAAATAAAAAAAATTAAAGATTATTTTACATCTCCTCAAGGGTCTTCCAACCGGATTTAAACGTCATCTTTTTAGGTCTTCCAACTGGGTTAAAACGGTTGACAAATTGTAAAATTAAGTAGGTATACATTCGTTGGGTAATCGACATTGTTGTCGATAGCCTACGTTAGTGGATCTGCACAGCCACATCACTAGCTGGTCGCAAGAAGCAGCGGCCATACCATGCGATGCACCGCATAAATAAAGTATCGTTTTGTGATTTTTACATTGCTAGTTGCTTAGCGACATACTTAAGTAGTATTTACTGCGAAAATACTACTGTCGCGATATTTGAAAACAAAATTTACGTAGTAAAAGCAAGAAATACATTTTTTGCTTTTCATGATAAGTAAAATACTCTTATTTATATATAATATGGTAAATGATCCCATGATTTGCAAAGTTTTGGTTTTGGCTTCGGTTTTTACAAGAAACCACTAACCAACACGGCATTCTTATATTTTTTTTCGATCACGGTCGAAAGCGCACTCGTTCGCGGAGACGGCCATTTGACTAGAACATGGTAATTTTGAACATACCGCGATGACACAGATACGCCTCCTTTTTTGGGTCAGAAATCATCGTATGACGTCTTCCGCTCTGGGCGGAGCGGGAGGACGTGTCAGACTTTTACTGACTAAAACCCACCTGTGTTCCTTCAGTTGCCTGTGCCAGGGGCCACGGTATCTCTTTTGAACAACCCGCGGCCCTGGCAGACATCGGCCTTAGCGGACCCCGTCAGTTCGTGCTGACATCTCTGTGAGGCGCGCGTGAAATACAACACGCCGTCGACCTGGGCCTGAAGGCCAATTCTCGTAATTCGAAACGTTAAAAATCTAGTCGCAGTCTCAGCTTGGTGACAAACAGATGTCAAAAACTGGTCAAAAATATAGGGAAATAAGAGGTAGTTGGTAAGGTTGACAGATTGAGACTGAAATCAGACTGTGAACGATCTTAAAATTACGAGAATTACCCCTCTGGTCCTTACCGGGCGGCGAGCTGCCCATTCCTCGCCGCCCGCAAGCCCGCGCCTACGGTCGCGGTGGCCGGGAGTCGGTTACTGACTCCCGACGTCCAGGGCGTCTCCTACTGCGACTAGGGGCATTAGGGCGCAGAGATTGCCTGGGGGGATTGAGGGGCTGATTAACAAAAACCCGGAAAGACGATACTTTATGCCGTCAAAATAACGTTCAATAAAGATACCGTCAAAATAATAAAACTCTTTCATGTTAAAACATAATCGAGTTGAAACTGTTTACATTTTCGATAATACTTAATAATCTCCGTATTTTATGCTGAGAACGTCCCCGAGGCTTACCGAGAAAAGATGGTCGCTACAGAAATTGGTAGCTCAGAGACTTTCGTTGGAATATTAATCTGAAAAGTATGTTTATTTCTTTACTTATCGTGGCATTTAGGAAATATTAAAGTGTTGGTTCTAATTCGTGTGAACCTTTTTGTGATTCCTTTTTAAAATATTTGTATGTTTTGGTACAAAGTTCTTTTTGTTTTTCACACGGTATCTTGAACTTGTCGTGGCAGACTCCATAGAAGATGGCGGGATGTGCTGGAGAAAACAGATGACCAGTGATCTGACCAATAGTCTACTTTAGCCGTGGATCGAAAGAGCTGGAAGTCATGACGAGAGACCTTTGCCACAGTTTTTCTGAATAAACGTAAGAAAAATTAAAGTAAGTTTAAATTTCTTTGATTAATCAAAGCGCATTTTATATCGTAAAAAATTCCAACTTTTCCGAGTTTTCCCACAACTTCATCAATACCCCTGAGTATTACCTTTTACTATTAAATCTTCTAGATCTAGATTTTTACTCGTTTTTATAACACCCAACGTAGGAAAATTATCGTAACAATTAATAATAATTTGTCATTATGTAACAGCTGCTGTTTGCGCTTCATCACGCAATTTATCTATCATCAGATTAAAAGATTTCATCTACCAAAATTGAAGTCATAATACTTATAAATTAACAACTTATCCATATATCTATACTACAAACTACAAACGAATAATATGAAAATACGTACAATTCAAGTTGGTACTCAATTTGCCTAGTTACCTACCGAACCTAAGTTTGCAGTTTATGGGCACCGGTGAAATTAACTTGCACATAAGACTTTTCAACTTTGCCTAGAAGTTTGCCAATGCACAAAGTGTCTGTTTGTTATGTCAAAACAACAGCTTTTTACTAAAGTATATACGGTACTATAAAATTACAATTTTCAAAAAAAAAAAAACTGTTCTCTCTGTTTGTTCCGGCTTATCTCCGAAACGGCTTGACCGATTTTAACGGGACTTTCACTGGCAGATAGATGATGTTCCAAAGAGTAGCTAATTTTGGATAGGCTACTTTTTATTCTAAGCTAGTCCTAAATAAAAATAATGAAATATTAATGTAGATGACGATTGGATTATATTAGTTAATTTGTATATTTATACACCGTGACTTTTTAGTCGTCTGACAACGGCAGCCCACTTTGTGTATCCAATGACTACTACACATTCATAACAAAAAAAATGGCATTTAAGAGAAAAAAAAAAGAAAAAATATTCAGTATTATGATGCATAACGTAGTTGAAACATTCTGTTGCGAGCGAAGATCTATCTACTCGACTCGTGCGATGGTTAGGTATGTTCTACTGTTTGATACGTAAACATTATTAACAGGATGTTTCATAATTCTAATGTATTATTTATTTTTCTTTGTACCTATTATCTTAATTAATGGTAAAAAAAAACACGCCTAGAGGTATTTTATGTCGGATACATTGAGTGGACCACCTTTGTCAGACGACTAAAAAATCACGGTGTATAGTGTTTATTTGTATAGCATATTTGTATAGTGATTTATTCGACAACTTCTATATTGACGTGATTACAATAAAACTTGGCGAGCGTATTAGTGTAAACAAATGAATGTTTTATGTTTATTTTTCTAATTCTTTGTTGATATCATAAACTTCTCGACTACAGTATGTATTATGTATAATCAAACCATAATAATTCCACTGCTTGGACTCAGGGCTCTCTAAGGGCCATAATCCACCACGCGGGCCCAGTTCGCGTTGGTAGATGACACGTCTTTGATTTTTTTAGAACAAAAGTTCTAGGACATGCCGGTTTCCTCACGATGTTTTTCTTCACTGCAGCAGTGAGCAGTGGCGATGAAATAATTTACACAAAGTAAAACGCCTCTCTGGGTTCAAACCTACGACCTACAACTCGCATGTCACGGCCATTACCCATGAGCCACCACTGCCCGTGCGACTACAGGGTCTAGTTTTATTGTATTTTAAGAACTCTCAAACGAAGTTCTAACGCATTACATAGCTGAGTTTTTGCTATGTCCTTATTTACCTACCAGCCCTAATTACACTTTACCTAAACTTACAATAGGTAAAAACTTTAGTATAATATGAGGGCGGAGTGATGAGTCTGGTAAAAATCTATTTTGGAATAAAATGATCGCAAATTGCATGGAACCTCCTTGTTCACAACTCTTTTCAAGGACTAAATTAAAATTTCCAGCTAGTACTGCCACTTAGCAGTGACTTTCAAAAGTCGTTCGGTTTTCATAACGATGTAATAATAGCCTGGACAACTTTCGGAAATTCTGACCTCTTCGGAAATAAGGAATAAACTGCTCTAAGGTTGTTTAAACTTTGACGTTTTTTTTATTCAAGTAGATATTCAAATGAGGGTTTTATGGCTAAATAATAACTGAAGCACTGGTCGATCGATCAGATTAAGCTACGCTTGCCGCGGTTGGTCCATAGATGGGTGGCCATCTTTACATACCAAGAGCCCTCCGTGCCTCGGAAAGCATGCTAAGCTCTTGGTCCCGGCTGTCTTTCATGGATCTTTGACAGTCGTTACGGGTCGTCAGCATCCTGAAAGTCTGACAAACAGTCTTACCAAGGGGTTTCGTATTACCCAGTAACTGGGTTGTGAAATACTAGTACTCACTGCATCCGGTTAGACTGGAAGCCGACCCCAACATAGTTGGGAAAAGGCTAGGCAGATGTTGATAGTCAATTAAACGTTCAATGGGCAGTACGACAGTGTTAACAAAACCAGCGTAAGCTGACCTCCTTGTTCTATTGAAACCCCCTACTACGCTAGGCCAGGTCACGGTCAAAGTGTTACCACCGAAGTTTAGTCAACTGTATCTAGGGACATGTTTATTTCATGTTTTTATATTTGTCATGTTGGTTTTTTATGTTTAATGTAATAATAATAATATCCCTGGACATTTTACACAGCGCCATCTAGTCCCAAGCTAAGCAACCAAATGCTTGTGTTATGGTAACAAGATGGCTGATAAACTACTTATATACATTTTTTTTTTTTTTGTAAATACATACATATTATAGATAGAAAAACACCCAGACTCGGAACAAATACATGTAGGTCATACAAATATTTGTTCCGTGCGGGAATCGAGCCGGCAATGTGTTTTCTTTCTTTCTTTCTTTCTATTTACATAGCATAATCAGCCTGCAATGTCCCCACTGTTGGGACACAGGCCTCCTCTCGGTGAGAGGAAGTAGGCCGTAAACCAGCACGCAAGCCCAGTGCGGGTTGGTGGATGTCACACGTCTTAGAATTTTTAGTTTAGGATAGGTATGTGGGTTTCCTCACGATATATCCCTTCACCGTTTTGAGAGCAGCGGTGAGGAAATAATTTACACAATGTAAAGCGCCTGTCTGGGTTCGAACCTACGATCTACAACTCTTAAGTCGCGGCCTTTACCACTTGGCCGCCACCAATGTATAAATTATTTTTTATAAAAATAAAACAAACGTCAGGTTTTTAGAACCAACTGGTCCTTAACGATGGAAGCAATATACATTTTTATTTTGGTACTACACATGTTTGAAAAAGCCACTACAGTTGTAGGTACAAAAGTAAACCAAAAAAAATCAGTGACTAAACAAACTGCCCATATTACTTTCGACTTAGACATAACAGGAAAAAAGAACGTTTACTACAGCCGGTCGATTCTGTAAAAATCTCACCGTGAAAAGTTAGGTGAAGTGAGCTTAGAGTGAGCTGTCAATAGAGTCAATCCCTAGCATTAGTTGGAATGACAGCTCATTCCACGATCACAGAATCGCACTGCTGGTACACCTCTAAGGCAGGTACACCCCTGCCTAACCCTTTGGAGTATACAGGCGTGATGTTATCCTACTAATATTATAAACGTGAAAGTTTGTATGGATGGATGGATGTTACTCTTTCGCGCAAAAACGGATTTAGATGAAATTTGGCACACAGATGGTTTATTACCAGGATTAACATATAGGACTTTTTATCCCGATATTACCACGGGATCGAAACTTATGTGGATGAAACCGCGGGGTGCAGCTAGTGTTATAATATATGCGAGCAAGTGTAGACCGGTGCCCAACCTCCGGCACTTTAATAGAAAATTAATTAATTTCCTAGGAAACCGGTAGTAAAATGAACTACAGACCTTATCGTGTACATAATTAATCAAATATAAACGCGTAAAAATGTTAGATGACGTCGTGTGGGTTAATAAATCATAGCTCAACTGTGTTTAAATATAGTTCACGGTAATATTTCATCGATTTCAAAACGTTAGAACGTAGTTTTGAATGACAGACCGTTTTACCGTAATTTATTATTTATATCCTTTTTAGAACTTAGTAGGTCAAAATAAATAACATACCTAGGTACCTATTTCAATATTTTACATGAGGCTACCATTTAATTGTTTTACATGGTTTATGGTAGGATAAAAACTTACCTGAGGGGCAATAGGCTAGTTTCCTAAAAAAATCTAATTAATCCGTCAGTTAGATTATCAAAAAATATTGGAACCGTATTTTTTCTTTTGTCAATTATATCAAAAAACGAAGAAGAAATTGCCCGTTAAAGATTCGCGTGACGTCACGCCCTGCTACACTTTTTAGCATGGCGTGACGTCACGACCCCCACTCCCAAATTTTGACGCGCTTTATCTTTGTCATTTTTTGTTTAATTGACAAAAGAAAAAATACGTGTCCATTATTTTTCGATAATCTAACTGACGGACTAAATATAATAATTATTTTTGTACCTAGGAAACTACCCTATTCTCGTAATTTTAATAACGTTCACAGTCAGATCTCAGTCTCTATCTGTCAAAAATACCTCTAATTTTCCTACATGTTCGACAAGTTTTTGACATTGATCTCTAGTCGCAATCTCATCTCAGCGACATGAGATGAGATTGTGATTAGATTTTAAACGTTTTTAATTACGGGAATTGTCCTTCTGTTATGTTCAAGAAAATTTATATTTGAGTTTTCCACATCAGTAAAAATACAGAATAATGCATAATCAGCCTATAATGTTCCCACTGCTGGGACACAGGCCTCCTCTCTGTGAGAGGGAGTGGGCCATAATCTACCACGCGGGCCCAGTGCCGGCTGGTAGATGTCACATGTCTTCAAATTTTTGGTTCTAGGACAAAAAAATATGATCTACCTTAAACCCAAAACCATAATGAGAAAAAAAAAAACAAAATTTAATTATCCGGCGAAATTTTTCAAGTCCTTCGTTATTAAAAACTACGCATAATTATGTTTATACTTGCCTCTTCTAAGTAACTCTCATAAGACGTAAGAACGCCGCAGTTGAGTACCGGCCTAATTAACTTTGTAGACAAGGTTTGGGTGAATTAAGCTTGCGTAGCGGTTCGTGTACTCACAACTTTATGGTAAATTTTCTTATAAAAAAATTAAATATTAGGGTTCATGCACACACTGCAGTCACGTCAACCTCAAGGTACCGATCAGTCACGCCAAAAATATAAAAAAAAACAGTCCCACTAACATCTTCCCCACTTTACTTTGTTTGTTTGTTCTCAAAACGGTGAAGGCAAACATCATGAGGAAACACCATGTCCTAGAACTAAAAATTAAAAGATCTATGACATCAACCGGCATTGGTCCCCGCAAAGTATATTACGACCCACTCTTTTTCACCATTCACAGTGATTTCGTAAGGTTCACTTTCAGCTATCGGCGGGGTAATGGCATAGTACACTATTAGTAGCAGTCGCTTGCATTTTGACAGTTCATCAACATTCATTGCATTATTAAGGTTGTTGAGCAGATGATTCTTTCGAACACATTAAGCAATGGATTAGCAATATCCTTCAAAATGATTCACACTATGGTTGACAGTGGTAACCTGGCACTCTCATTGATTAAATTTCGTAGATAAGACATCGGCCAGGCACGTCAGTCACGTCACCACTCAGTAAACGTCACGTCACAAGCACGCTCAAACGCGGTGACGTGCCTGATGTGTGTGCATGAACCTTTAGGCTTACGTAGAGTGGTTCGAGATTCGAGTAGGTAGCTTTATATTTTTATTTTTATGAGAAAGTTTTTGAGAGTTTTAAATCTCTGTAGGTATTCGCTTAGGCGGGTAATGGAGCAGAAATGAGCAATTAGCTTTTATAATCCCCTTCTCTTAGATTAAAGACTTACTGTTTTTTGTTGTGAAAAGATGGCTTCATTCAGGAGATTAATCTTTATTAGATTACATTCGATTAGCCGGACAAAATTCTATGCATCCTCGTTTGACGCAAGAATGGCGACGCTATCAGTTTCCTTGCTTCTTGCAAGAAGAAGGTTATTTATATCATAATAATCATAATCAGCTTGTAATGTTCCCGTTGCTAGGACACAGATCTCCTCTCTGTGAGAGAGGGTTATTTATACAGGGTTAAATAAAATTAGCTAGCGAAACTTCGCCGACGTGTTGGGTATCGATATCTAAACACGATAACAAAAAATATAATATGATTTGTTTTGGGGATTAATGACCTCTGGTAGTTTTAATTTAATTTGACGCTACATAATTAAAGATAAATATCTATATAATTTGTCTACTACAGAATGACCAAAGCAATAATTTCTGGCCACAATGATGTCCCCTATGAATGAATAAGAAAGATTTAATTAAACTGTGAAGGAAAACATCGTGAGGAAACCGGCACGTCCTAGAGCCAAAACATTCGAAGACATGTGACATCTACCAACCCACACTGGGTCCGCCTGGTGGATCACAGCCCACTCCCTCTCACCGAGAGGAGGCCTGTGTCCCAGCAGTGGGAACATTATAGACTGATTATGTAATTAATCAAGGTCCATTTAACTTCGACAAAACCCAAATAGCTTAATGTTTCGTGCATAAATGCAACGATTGGAATCTTACCACTCAATAGATATACACCTACCTACGTTCTTGAAAACGTGACCCAAAAGTTATACGTATCTCTCTTGAAAAGACTTGGAAACTAGCCAAGCCACAAAGAAAAATATATGTGTCAAAGAAAGAAAATACACGCCGTTTAAATCAACGTTATTTTAAGAAAAAACGCGGAAACATGGACAATAGTTTATTTGATTATGCGAAAGTTATTTTTGAGCTATAACAGGTTTTAATTAACACTAACTTTTGCTCGGAGCTTGGCACTGAAACTCACGATGCTTGTCCGCGGGGACCAGAATCCATGCACGAATAAAAAGTATTCAGAATACGTAGATCCAATTCTGGGCCAAAAAATACGAGTTTTTCGCCTATATTAACTTCTGCGCCATGTAACAATACCGCAATGCTTGATTATGCAACGTCAAATAGCATACCACTTTCCCAATACGATTCCAGAATTATACCCTGGCCCGGTAACCGTTTTTAAACCGATGGAACTATAGTGATTGCAGCAACACACAATACATTGATTGATACACGTACGGTATTATAATGTATGTAAGAAGCCATAAATAAGATAATTCAATAAGATAAGGAAGTTTATATTTTTATTATATTACACATTTTAAATTTAACTTTTACGTAATCTGTAATTTGTACGTTCTAAGACAGCTGTCAAAAAACGGTTAAACTAATGGACAGGGTATAAGTTAAAAAAAAACAAATGAAAGTCGCGTCAAAAACAAATTCTGATTCGCCAACCAGTAATTTGCCCGAAAACCAATAGTTGGTTTCCGTTTCAACTTGGAACCGATGAAGTGGCCAACATAAATACCATTAAGATTGCAATCGTAACTCAAACACGTTTGTACGAAGTATAAAAGCAGCCAGTACCTACCTACGAACGATTTGTACCCATGTTTACATTACCGAAGAAATCACAACCCTACGATTTAAAACCTAAAGGTCAACTTGCCATTTATGACCGTCATTTGTAGGTAATAGTGATAAAAGCGGTGCACTGCGTTTTATATTCTTCGAATAGAATTCCGTGTTCCCTTTTGTTCTTTAACCGAGAATGGGAATTAAAATCTGAATTTAAACGCTTGAATGGTAAATGGGGATTAAACGAGCTTATCTGAACATTTCACATATTATGTGCATTAAAGCTGTTTTTAATACTGCAGATCAAATGAAGATTCGTATATATGTTTTTAATTTGCAATATGCAGAAGCTAGCTTTATAGTTGCGTTCTTATTATTGTTGTCTGTTTGTTACAAAAGTAGTTATTTTTCCACTCTGCAATTTTATGTTTTTATTGTGGTTGTTGTTTTTGGTTGTCATCTACCAGTGACGCAAGCGCAACACAGATGAATGTGTATTGTCTTTGGTCCCGGGCCCATAGACAAAACTGTAAACCTTTTATGCCTTGAGTACGAGGCTTTTGGCTACTTTGTAGGTATGTGTATATTTTCATTTTTTTTTTGTAATGTGCCTTGTGTTTGTGTAGAATAAACATTTTTCTCTCTTTTCTTTTATCTAATGCGGAAAGAAGGATCGATGCGAATTTTATTAAGGATCTATTTTAAATTATTTTTTATGCTTAACTTGATCAATATAATAAAAGAGAAATCATTTTCACTGTATGATTCTATTAAGTCTTAACTAAGTGCGAATATCAGCATATCTAAACCGCGTTAAAGAGCTGTCAGTGTCAACATTCGACTGAAAATAATGACACTTAAACGTGGTTTATGTGTTGTCATCGCAGTCCAAAACCCAATTAATGTTCACGTATCACTTAATCACTTCTAGTACGCAATACAAAGGCTTTGTATCATTGCAGTAAATTCATAATCCTATTGTATATGGTTAAGTCTTTTAAGTACATGTCCAATTATTATTTGAATTCAACAACAATATTCCTTTCACTAGACGAAGGTACATGAATATTTTAATCAAGTTTAAGTAAACTAACTAATTTAACCATGTAAGTTTTAAAATAATCAATTTTAATACAAACACAACAGGGTTTCAAAGTTAGAAAACAACGAGAATGTACAACAAAGTGGTAGCTTAGGTTAATATTCAATTTTGGAATACCTACCCGTGTAACTTTAGACAGCTAACCACTAAGTAAAACTTTACTTTGAAAATGAAATTTAAAGCTCAAAAGATTCATCAAAAGGTGGGACTGTTATTATTTAAATTAAATAGCTTCTGTCCGCGTGTAATTTCGGCCCCAGACCCATCGCATCGTATCCCATAGCAGCTATGGGATACGACGCGATGCGAAAATGGTACTCATGGTTTCCGAGCCACGGAGGAGTCTCAGTACGTAATGATGGTTACACATTCACGGATCAACCCCGTCAAGCGTAGCTTAACCTGATGGAACAACCCATGCGGCAGTTATTACTTAGCCACCAGCATATCACTAATTGGAGGTGATGTAGACACTACACAAAGAATTTTTTTTTCATAAATGCGATGTACAGACGCCAGCACATCAAGCTACTACAATCTGTCAAATTTCTTTAATAGATTTTCTACTTTATCGCTGAAGCATTAAGGTTCAAGGTTGATTGGGAAAATTTGACAGTTTCGGGTAGCTTGACCTGCTGGCGTCTGTACCATATTTACGATCGGATACATACCATAGTACGCACGGCTACACATCGAGCGATAGATACATAAACAGTATAAGCTGATTTCTGACTGTACAAAAAATCTAAAACTGTAAATGTATAGCTTGATGTGTCGCCGCGTGTACCAATAGCGATGACAAAATTCCTCCATGATGACAACATGTAAACAAATGTGTTAGGAATGGAACGGAAACTGACCGAGTTATCAACTGCAGTAAACAAGTCATTTATAGAAACTGAATCTGTTAGCACTCAATTCTCCAACGTTCGTAAATGTGTTGTAACGTCACATCAGACTACGCTGCAATGTGCCCATTATGAAACAATTTGAATTTAGATTCCATTGAGAGATTGAGAGGATACTGATGATGAAACAAACGCACGTGTAAGATTGTGTATTGAGGATTAAAACTCTAGTATCAAAAAAGGTCCATATGAAGTTAATAATAATATAATAATATCCCTGGACATTTCACACACCGCCATCTAGTCCCAAGCTAAGCAACCTAATGCTTGTGTTATGGTAACAAGATGGCTGATAAACTACTTATATACATTTTTTTTGTTGTAAATACATACATATTATAGATAGAAAAACACCCAGACTCGGAACAAATACATGTAGGTCATACAAATATTTGTTCCGTGCGGGAATCGAACCCGCGACACGCAGCGCAGCAGTCAATCGCTTAACCACTGCGCCAACCGTGCCGTAGTTGTTGATACGAATTCATCTTTAAGAGCGATTATTTATTTATTATGCTTTATTCTAGTCGCATCGTCTTCACATATAATTACAAAATTAATGTATACAAAATATTTTAAAATATTGTATTGGTTTTTTAAAAGAGTAACAGTGGAGTAAGGGCGACTAGAATCAATAATTATAAATTATTTTATAAATTTTGATGTTCAAAATGCCTTTTATGTGGCTATTTGAATTTAATTATTTGACTTTGACTTTTCGGTTTTATATAATAATAATAAATTCTTTGTTTCGGACAACGTAAGGTCCACTGTGTTAGTAAATTCCTTATAATTAATGTTAGTGCCATATTATTTAATACTTATTTATCCGAGATCGCTTCATGTAGACGACGCATAAGCGAAGGGACAGTACTTCACTCGTTCATCACCCCCACAAAACGTCTCAGAATAAGGGAGTAGATACTATCCGCCACTGTCCTCAGAATACTGTTGTCACTGTCCCGCATTCTTTTTGCCGCATGACCGCATAAAAGTCGTCGGTCCGATTGAGCGCAAACATCTCAGATGCGCTACAAAAACGGGACAGTCCCAACAGCATTCTGAAAACATTATTAAATTGGATGCGCAGGACCTCCAGCGAGCTTTTGGTAAAGCTAACCCACAGGCTTCCCGTGTACATACCCTGAAAATACGCTTTGAAAAGGGTTATTTTAACCTGACTAGTACAACGGCAAAACCTACGCGCCAACATATTCCCTCTGACCGCCAGTACCTTGCGCTCCTTCTCTATGACCACATTGTCTTTAAGGTCGTCGTTAAGTATGTGCCCCAAGTACTTAAAATTATTTACTCGCCTTATACTTAAGCCATTTAGAGTAAAATTTGGTACATAGTCGAGGGCCTTACCAGCGGCCTTAAAAACCATGTATTCACTCTTTTTTACATTATAAACGAGTCCGTGTGCAGCTGCATAGTTTTCGCATACTCTCAACATCTCTCTAATCGATTCCGCAGTCGGGCCCAGCAGCACCATGTCGTCCGCGTAGCTGGTATTATTAATGGTAACACCACCCACGCGGCATCCAACCCATATGCTGCCGAGCCCGGCCAGAAGATCATTCACATATCCTACCTACCTATACCTAGGTTCACATAGGTATATAATAATGGCTGCCATGAAAATTTGCCATTTTCACCAGTATTTAACATTAAGTTATCTAAAACACTCTGTATACGAGTATACATACCCGTTATTGTGTGACTGTTAACCACTTTCTTAGGAATCTAAAGCTAAAGCGATTTCGCCAAAAAAGTCGTTGAATGGAAACATGAAAAGCAGAGCATTGGTTACCCTAATAGATAGAGAGACTTTTAGTTAAAAGTAAATGAAAAGGGCTTGGAACTTTTCGACGAAAAAATGAAGCCTCATGTGTACCTATTCAAGAGCAAAAGGAAAGATAATGATTTATTAAGGGCTGATTTTAACAAAGTCAGATATCTTTTCATTTTTTCTTTTCTTTTATCTTTTTTTTTCTTTTTTTGTTTTTTTTTCTGTCTGTCTTTTTCTTTTCTATTCTAGTATGGAAAAACTGTCAAAAATTTAACATTTATTCTTAGGATAGGACTTATTCTAGGTATAAAAGTTTGGTGAAATGCGCTCTTAGAAGGATAGAATATATACTCTGATTAAACTTCTAATGCTTAATAAACTAACAAAGTATTAAAATAAAAATATAATATCCCAACCTAGCTAAAACTATTAACAAACTAAAATATGGCATCGAAAACTTCCTCCGCATTGCTGTCGACTCACTATTACACCAAAATTGGCTATGATAATCTCTCGGACCCACAAAAGTAAACTATTATTATTGAAGCCCATTCAGCATTGAAACTGAACTATTACAGTCGCGTTAATAACACAAAATCATTCAACATTGCCAAGTCCTTTCAACTGAAATCGAACTTAATAGACCGGTTAATTTTGAGAAATGCATTCATAGGAATTCGCAGTACCATGAAACAGTTACCTACGTATAGTACTCGCCCGCGGCATGAATATTGATAGATTTCCATGTAACGTAATGTACTACAGAGCTATACAGTATGACTGGGTAAACGAGGGACTTACTTAGGGGCATAATAATTAACTTTAGGTATGTTTGTAAGAAGTAAGGAGTAATAAATCCAAAGAAAACTTGGGGCAACGCACACCAGCAGGACTCCACTAGAAAAATGATCTTTGCTAAGGTAGGAAAAGGAATGAATTGTGTTCCCTCCATTATCATCTGTCTGGCCTTTTCCAACTATGTTTGGATCAGCTTCCATTCTTACCAACGGCTTAACATGCGTTCTACCCATGCGTTCTAATGGTCGCCCCTACGGTCTTCCTTAACCTTAAAAATTGACCCGATCGAACCGCAGGGTCTCGTGGTTCGTGGAATGTCCAGAAATATTGATGTATGCAATTGGATAATTATATCGAACTTTGAAAGTCCTCCTTCAATAAAATAAATATCCCTAGTTTTATCAGTCAGCCCATGTATGTAATGAGGCTACACACATATTTCGACCTACATATATGTATCAATTACCACGCACGTTCGAGTGGATATTGAATTTGTAACCTAACGTTATTATTACAGATATGGAAGAGGTATATTCTGGATGAATATGTAATACATAAGTACACAAGTTGGACATAGATATTTCATGGCTACGTAATAATGTATCTCTTTTTTGTTTTTTAGAAAGACCAAAATATGTTTCCAGTATAGTTATATGAACGAGGTTGCATTAAGATGTTCTTTCTCACTATTAATCGAATACAAATATATTTCTTAATTACAAGGCTGTTATATACATATCTACTTGCATGACACAGTTGAAGATTAATGAATGTCTTTAAGAAAACATCATGCTTCCTGGTGGACTTTACTCATTCATCATCATTCGCCGGTCCTGATCCTAATTGATTTGGGGTCTGTGCAACATTTCTTGTTCTTCCATACTTCTCAATGAGTCGTCATCTTGGTAGTCTTCCTTCCAGCCATATCATCTTTCACACAGTCCATATATCGTTTCTTTGGTCTTCCCCTACTCTTATAGCCATCTACATTCATACTCAAAACTTTCCTCACGACATTTTCCTCATTTCTCCGCCCACTTTACTCATATTGTATAGAATCTTAAATAAGAAACTATTGCTTGTGCAGTTTCTGATCTTTCTGTACGAGTCACAATAAATACGTTTTCTTTCTTTTCTTTCTTACTACAAAAATACCTTCAGCTTAGTATTATTTTTTTCCTCAAGCTATCCTCTTATTTGCTTCCATCCCAAGCTCAACCGAGCAACAAGTTAAACTTAAATAAAAAAGAATCTTTAACAGCCTTGTTTTTAACTGCTATCTAATTATTATTGCAGCCCCTTTCGACGACCGACTAATTGCTCTATTATGTCTGTTGAGCTTTCATTTTGTTTTTCTATTTCTTTTCACCGTTGACAGATTGTCGCATTTCGAGGAAAAAGGAGGCTTTGTAATTGTCTCTGGGAGGTTTTGTTCCTTATCTCTGTCTGTTAAATCTTTAATGGTAACTGTATTGTCGTCGACTTCAGTGGCCTCGTGGTTCTTTGGAGCTGGTTTAAATACAGTTCAAATGTTTAATAAATTGTAAACTTCAAATAAAAGTGGATATTAATTCTGCCTTTCATTTTCTTTGATTTGGGTTTATTCATTGTTTCTTAGCAATGTTTTTTGATACTCTGCTAACAGTGGCACCCATGCTTAGTTGTCTTCGGCATCATACGCAACGACTGATTGGTTTTAAAAGTAAGTAATATATGTATTTGTAGTAATATAACAAAGCTGAACACTTTGTTTTTTTTTTTGTTTGAGCGTACTAATCTCTGGAGCTACCAGACGGATTTGAAAAATCTTTTTACATTTGATAAATATAGGTTATAGGCTATTTAACTTCACGACCCTTAGGAGCCGAGCAAAAAGAAAAAAAGCCAGAAAGAACGCTGTGCCAAAACGAAGTAATAGCGCGGGTGGGCGATGCGATGCGACGCGGTGGGTCCCGGGGCGGGGAGTGAGTTTTCTAAATATGTGGCTGTTATATTAGCATAATTGTGTATCTTACGACTTCAATGCGATCGAAGTTGCGGGCAGAAACCAGTAAGCTAATAATTTGATGAAACTTAAGATTATGTGGAAACATACCTGAACAAAGAAAAGACTTTGAAATATTACTAAAGACGAATGACGTCATCTTTTAACGTTCTTTAAACTCATTAATAATAAGAACCCGGAAACAGCCAGGTGATGTCGCGATGTTGCGTTTATATCCGGTATCTACACCACAATTATTCAAGGTTACGTTTTATTATTTCCTTTGTCATTTACTTTTATGTAACTGCAACTGTAATACGGTTAAGGCACAGCTTTTGTTTCTGCAAAAACTTTGCATTTACCTTTTTCATAAAATAATAGAAATTCCTTTTCTGTCGACGAATTTTCTCTTGAATTTCCTTTATAAAATTCTCAAAAGAATCAAGTAGTAGAAAGGAAAAAAATGTCCGTTAAAAATTCAACAAATTAAAATTGGCTTCATAATTGTATTTTATATGAAGCATGAAACAGCTTCATCCAACTCAGAAATTGCTCTCCTTTGAACCATTGAAACTTTTTTTAATTGTCGTTCAGAAAAAAGTTACCAATTGCTCAGACACGAAACGCGTTATTGTGCATCTGGGTCGAACCACGGTAATAGCTTCCATATGGCTTTAATTGAAAGCGGTCGTTTGTCCCTCACCGCACTCTAGGGGTTGGGATATCAAACAAAAGTCGTTCAATATGATGACTATAATAACAATCGGAAGCCAGAAATACTCCCCATGTCCCTACGTATTTGATTAAAACATTCAGAAAATTTTCCGTAATGAAGAGGTATCTTCCACTGCCGCTGTCCCAGACCCATGGGAAGCCGGAAATAGATTGCGTAATAAAATTGGAATCCAAAGTATTGAAAACATTTATAATGCCACTCATTTTGACTGCTGCGCTGCGTGTCGCGGGTTCGATTAACGCACGGAACAAATATTTGTATGGCCTACTAGTAGTTGTTCCGGGTGTGTTTGTGTATGTGATTTTAAATGTTTGTAAACGCAACCACGACACAGGAGAAATTCCTAGTGTGGGGCAACGTTTTAAAAAAAATGGTATCCGGAAAATGAAATGGGGTATTACCCGATTTAATATTGAAAAGGTGACTCCTCATCTGTCTTGTGATTAAAATATTTGGTATTGTATCGACCAATCGGTGGTGAAGCGCTCCTAAAAACTGTCAATGTTTTTTCAGATAATTGTCTCGTGGTTAGGTTTGATTAGAATGTAGCCACACAAGAGCTAGCTAGTAATAATATTACCAATAATAATAGTGCAAAGATGAGACACAACATTTTCTGTATTGGGCTACTAGTGACTATTAGGTAGGCCATTGACGGACATTGATAGCTGCGACACAGTATTAATTTATGTAGCTATTATCGTTTCTATTGCAATTATGCTAATTTGTGGTTGTTCCAAAAAAAAACGTTTCCTTTTAAGTACCTACATATACAAGTTAGAGACAATAATAAATGGAAACACTGGAAATATATAAGTATTAATAATAATAATATCCCTGCACATTTCACACAGCGCCATCTAGTCCCAAGCTAAGCAACCTAATGCTTGTGATAGGGTAACAAGATCGCTGATAAACTACTTATATACATTTTTTTTATATATTATTTTTATGAATTAGTGTTTTTATATTTTATTTTACTCAGAATGTTACTAACGTAGTTTTATAAGTGTTACTTACAACAATATGAATCATTTGTGTTCGAAATAAATAAATAATAATAAGAGTATTTTGGAACTATCAAATAAATCCTTGCATCAAGTGATTTTTTTTTCAAACAAACTAAATAGTCGTGGGCTGACTATGGGTTGTGCCGATCTTTGACTAGCTACTGTTGGATAGGCACATAAATGGCACTTTTGAACGTTAAACATTACATTAAAATAAAATTGATTCTAGTCGCCCCTACCAAGAGTAGTATTCGTATGGAGAAGAATGGGCAAGAAACTCCTCCTTGTCGTCTACACATGGTATAGGCCCTATGAAATCAAATTTAGTTACCACCGTATGATAATAGTATATTTTATGGCGACAAGGGTCTTACAAATGATTACTCACACAATAAAAAAAAAAGTGTGTGGTCAGGGGACCCCCAACAAGTTCAAAATGAGGGTTCAAGATGGCGGCTGCGAAAATTTCAAAATGACGAATAATTTGAAAAATTCCTCCATCTTGGGTTTTCATTTTGACCTCACTATCGGCTTCAGCATCCTCGAAAACCTTGGAAACTATCTTTCTGTCTCCCTTGGACTCTTTCTATTATAAAAAATAAATACTCGCATGGAACATAACGCCTTTTCGTTACGTGACGATTTCTCAAGTTTACTCCTACCGCAAGCTCCTTTAAAGAACTTTGTTCCAAACATCTGGTAACTGTTACCTTGCTCCAGGACACGTGTATGCAATTCCTTTTTCAGCTGAACATCGAAACTTGCAACAAAAACTAAAAGTACGTGTACGTAGTTAAAGTGCATATGGGTCATGTCGCGGTAATGGCCGACATGTGGCTCTAATTGAAACCGGCGTGGTTTGGCCTCAGCGGGGCTTTGGGGTTAATCGTGCCAGCAAGGAGAATTGTTTGGACGTATGAAATTTTTATGGGATCTTTTTAATTCTTTTGGTGAAAGAGTTTATTGGTGGCGTGGGATTTGATGAGAGTTTCTATTGGGAATTCCTTTTAGGTTTGGAAAATAACGTCCTACGATTGTATACAATCGTTTTTAAAACCGATCGCTTTTAAGAATGTATGAAGGTTTGGACGTATGAAATTTTTATGGGAACTTTTTAATTCTTTTGGCGAAAGAATTTATAGGTGGCGTGGGATTTGATGAGAGTTTCTATTGAGAATTCATTTAAGGTTTGGAAAATAACGTTCTACGATTGTATACAATCGTTTTTAAAACCGATCGCTTTTAAGAATGTATGAAGCATTAAGCGGGTATCTAAAAATGGCTGGCGAGACGGGTCACATGAAGGTAGTGACCACCACATTGATAGTCACATAATGATAACAACTATTGTAAAGATATTAATAGTGGTTAAAAATAATAGCGCTCATGATAACAGACCAGTTACAGAAAAAGCGATGGCATCAGTAGTAAGGTTAAATTAAAACCAAGTAATTCCTGCCTTAAGCGTCATCACCATCACACACCCCCCGACTTAGAAAGAAAGAAAAAGTATTTATTGTGACTCGTACAGGATCATAAACTAAACCAAACACAGTTAAAAATAAAAATAAAAACAATTATATAAAAAAGTAACAAAAGGAAAAATGAAACAGAAAGTCCTATACGAGGCCAAAAGGCTCCTATCTCAGCATGATGCTTCGACATTTAAAAAATAATTGTCGCAGCGCTGGTATTCTGATAGGGCGCGCTGTGATTTAATTATATTGTAGAAATAATTTAAATACATTTTCAAATCTAACTCATACATTGGAGCCCAATCTGCGGCCGCAATTGATGAGTACAATAAGAAAAAATCACGGGCAATCACAGTAATAAATATTTCACAAAATAAATAATACACCCACTGCTGGGCACAGGCTTCATCCAGGTTTTGCCCTCGATGGCAGCAATGTCTTCTGCCCATCTCGTCTGCCAGTCCTCGGACGTCACTCTGTCACACCCTTACTCTACCTGTCATCACTACCGCTTACCAGGTATCCTGCCCAACTCCATTTGAGTTCCATAATACGCTTTCCGATATCGAACACCTTCGTACGTCTTCGCATTTCGACGTTTGGAACTCGGTCTATTAGCCTGATGCCAAGCATGGAACGCGCCATGGCTCTCCGTGCAACTCTTAGCCTACACAGTCTCCTGCATGAGCGTGCACATCTCAGCACCGTACGTCATGGTGGTCAGAACTCACTGGTTATAGAGACGGGAATTCAGAAACTGTGGAATTTTGGCTGATCTCAGCCTTAAGTGTACACACAGTAGCGGGATCGTCCGAAAGGGTTACCGCTGCCGTGGAACATAAAGGGCTAAGGAACACGGGTGGGTTTTAGTCAGTAAGAATCTGACACTCCGCTCCACCCAGAGCGGGAGGGGTCATTTGATGATTACCCATACTCAAAAGAAAAAAAAGTGTAGACACAGCTGTTGATATTGAGCACACCATAACGGAGACAAAAACATTTTAAAATTAATTTCTAACAAAATTTAAATCTTATACATAAATATGAATGAGTAATCGAATATAAAGTGCATTAAACTCTTGGATTTGAATAAAATGGTAATATTTAAATCGGATTTACGCCAATATTTTTGGCAATTGGCAATTGCCCGAAAGACACAACAGCCGTCTGGTCGGAAGAGCCTCCCTTTTCTATAGAGGATGAGTGGACTTTACACCCTGTTCCTCATACCTCTAGATTGTCATGGCAGTGCGGTTGACTGTTACTGTTACTGCTGTGTTATCACGTGGACAACATTGCATAAAATTTATAAAAATCTTACGACATCGATATAATCAGTGCAACTCACAAAAACACAGCTTATATAATAAAATGTCTATTCATTCTCTAACTGACGTATCTTGGTACATTATAAATAAAGCGCTATGTTTATATGCAATTTATTTCAATGATTCATTTGTGTTTTTTGGCAGAATAAATTTTCTGAAATTATCGTCTTGCAATAAAAATGCAAAATCTGAACACATTATAGAATAGAATATTTTGAATACCACCTCTAAAATGCATAGATACATTAACACTAAACTTTAACATACGAATGCGAATGCCTAATGTGAATACAATGTCTGTTAAACCGTAAAGCCAAAATGTTTTGTTGCAAATGGATTTGTGAGCTGTATAGTCTGAATATAACTTTGTTTGCTCCATTAGCACTGAAAACATGATTAATAATACATTGTCTACTGAATCTCTTTATTACTTTTGGGAATAGCCCAATCAATAGTGAAGTTGTTCTCATTATTTGAAATTCGCGATGACAAATTGGACGGTCGTATATCAGTCAATTTGCTTTGTTATCTAACATTTATTCAAATAGTACTTAATAATCGGTAGAGTTTTCACCATTGAGGTCATCTATTCTAAATCCAACCAATGCGCACTGGGCCCACGTAGTAGTTTACGGTTTACTCCATCTCACTGAGAGGAGGCCTGAGTCCCAGCAGTGGGAACATTATAGTCTGATTATGTTATGTTATTCTCAATCGGTCAAATCACTGTTGACTTTAAACTAACCAACTTCTACTAACAGTGGTTAACATTTAAATCCTTAATGAATAGTTAATTATAATTTGGACCTTAATCAACCTGAATATTTTCACCATCGAACATAATAAATAATCATAATTATCATCTAGATATACCAAGTACCTATTCCTATAGTCTAATGCCCTGCCCTAGTAAATACGATCGACGATATAATCAAATTTTTCCAAGTCAATTTTACTTGCTAGCATAAACGGTTTACATCAATTGACTTTGTTTACTCATCCAAGAGCATTGTACACATGAGTGACCCATGGGAAGAGGTCTATATCCCGAGCTGATATCTAAAATAATTATCATTTATTTCCAGTTCAACTGCTTATTTTAAGAACCATAATAACTCTGAAATGTCCACTGCTGGACAAGAGTTTCCCATCGTGAAAGGCAAGCGAAGAAAAATTATTTGAACGAATAACACCAAAAATAAATACAAAATCCTTACTTCATCCATGCATTGAAGCGTTTCAAATTGTCGACAAAATGAACTTATAACAGCCATAAGTCTTGTCAAGCGCCAAGTTTGTTTAATGAAAATCACTCGATGTCGTGTGATTAGCGGCTTAAATCCGATTAACTTTCGTAGAGGGGACGCTGAAGTAATTTGGTGCGCTGTGGCGTTGACAAGCCGTTGCTATGCTAGGGTTGAGTGGAAAATAGAGGTGACAAAACCGTACGCTGTGACTTGATTGAGCTGTCGGGCAGTGACTGCTACAACTTTATGATTCGATATTTCATCTCTCAGGCTCTTTTTTATTTTTTTTCTCAATGGGCCTGCGCTTGACCTCGATTACGCGTGATGGAAAGCGATGGATGAGGTCTGTGATGGGGCGAGCGTGCCCAGAAGCTGCCTCTTAATATTAAAAAGTATGGGTTAACGATGGAATTACACAGTCTCAGACTAAAACATTATTTTCTTTCTTGCAGAGAAAAGTCGAGAGGTTGAATTAAACTTCGGAAAAGATTTGAAATACACCTCAGAATATACATAAATAATGCAATTTTACCGATCTTTATTTATTGGAACGAAGTTCCTTATCGCGCGTTGCGAAAGGGGGCTAGACGGAAAAAATTATGACCAAAAGTTGGAACGACACTTTTTGCTATAGTTGTAAGCCGTGCGGCGTGCGCGTGTTTCTCTGTCTGTCTCTCTCTCTCTCTCTTATAGAAAGCAAGCCAGTTATACTTCGTTCCATCCGGGTGTCCCTTGACACCTCTCAAGTTTTTTAAATTAAATTTTTATTCCATCATCATCATTTCAGCCGGGAATCACCCACCGCTGGAATCACCCTCCCCTTTATTCTGCCATACTTCCCGGTTCCATGCATCCCTCATCCAGGTGTATCCCGCGACTGTGACGATATCACCAACCCAACGCGCTTTTAGAGTTTTTGTTTGTTGTTATTATATTACCTACATCTCATCAGCCTCGGTAGCGCAGTAGGCAGCGTGTAAGTCTCATATTACATCTCATAAAATGTTAAACTTCTAGAGAAGAACGTCTTATATTTTATGAATAGAGCTGGAAACGAGTACGTTTCAAAGCCGTAAAGTCTACCATAAAAGCTATATCTGTCAAAATCGTTTAAGATAGGTACGTTTTCTATGCATCTTGGGTTTATTTTTCTTTCTTAGATTTTTTGTAGCTTTGCGGTCATAATAGTTTGTTATCCGCAGTTTTGGCATGACATCAAAAAAAGTAAAAATGCGGTTTTATATTATGCACTAGAGATATTTACATAATAATAAATCTAACGAGAATAAAAATAAAGCTTTGATAGATAGGTACAGCATAAATAAAAAGTAGGAGAAAAATAACTAAACAAAACAAATTTTATGATGGTTATGTTTGTACTAGAAGTGGGTTTACGATCCGATTTGAAATAACAACCTCTCGACCGCGCGTCTAATCATGGATTGATAGTTTAGACAGCTGAGTACCTATATCGTCAAATGATATAAACCAGACCATCATTTACATGTTCTATAAGATCCAATTTAAATAGCTCTCCATCGGACGCAATTTTAACAGATAATTTCTTTAAACAAAAACTCGCTAGTAAAAGGTAAGTATATAACAAGGCAGATGTGAGTGGAAACGCTGGGAAGGGACGGCCTAGATGGACATTAAATAGTGACCTTATTCACCAATAAGGTCACTGTAAATGTCCTTCTAGACCGTCCTTCACCATGTCCGCACACATCACCATGTCCTTCAGAAAGGTCAAGAGGTCTACTCCAAAGTAACACATTAGAATGATCGGATCGGACCGACACATGGCTGAACCAAATATTATTGAAAAATGCGAAAAAACGTTCAGATCGGCTCAGTTGGGTCGGGACCATAGTCAATATTCGAAAGAGTGTAGGAGTGTAGGATCGGGACCGACCGAACCAAATAGTAACTTCGTAGCAGGAAACGGCCGAACATTTGGCCGATAGGATACATTTACCACTTCGCAGTAGCCCCCAGGTTCGTATTAATCGCAACCGGCGTGCGTGTATGACCTGACGGGCGATTCCCGTAATTTTAAGAACGTTCACAGTCTGATCTCAGTCTCAATCTGTCAAAAATAGCTGTAAGTTCCCTACATTTTTGACAACCTTTTGACATTGATTGTCGCCGAGATGAGACTGCGACTAGATTTGAACGTTTTAAATTACGAGAATGATCTTCAGATGTATGAACGTAAACGAAACAAAAGGAGTATGTAAGGATCATAGCAGGTGTGGCGTTCTATAGTTTAGAAGTACTATGTCATGTGTAAAAGTTACTTTAAAAAAAAAATAGAAAATCTATAGCTACTTTTGCACGCAAGTGTACCCCCCACTTATGTACAGACGCCAGCACATCAAGCTACTACAATCTGTCAAATTTCTTTAATAGATTTTCAACTTTATCGCTAAATCATGAAGGTTCAAGGTTGATTGGAAAAATTTGACAGTTTCGGGTAGCTTGACCTGCTGGCGTCTGTACTTAGTACCCTAATGGAAATCGGCTTCCATTTGCGCTTAAATATTCAAATACATATTTGTCAAGTGGTTTTAAACTATAAAACTTTCCGTTTAAATTGTCGTTTACATGATTTGTTACGGGATATAAATTGGATTAAACTAAAGTTCAATACCCGCTTCAGTCAATACTGGAGACATTTCAGGGTCGGCGTTGTCGAACTAATGTATTCAAATTAGCTTTTACGACGATAATATGGCTTGGTGAGGTAGATCGGAGCTATAGACAAAACAAAGACAACATGCCAATGTTAATTTAGCTTAGTCATGTTTAGAAAATGAACTATATTTGTGTTTTGAACCTGAAATATTATGCCGAACTGTATGTTGGCTGGAATTAAAAAAACTGTGGTAATATATTATTTCTCCGTCTGGGCGGAGATGACGGGGTTTAGTCTAGGAATGACTTATTCGCGAAATTACTACAGAGCGATGATCTGGGCTCCTTTAATAAAGATTGGTCCTTGGCAACTCTGGACGGAGAGATATGGAAGGAGAGTAGGGAGGCCCAGCAATGGGACATCAAAGGCTAGTTAAAAAAAAACACATAATTTGGTACAGACACATCAAGCTACTACAATCTGTCAAATTTCTTTAATAGATTTTCAACTTTATCGCTAGAGCGTTAAGGTTCAAGGTTGATTGGGAAAATTTGACAGTTTCGGGTAGCTTGACCTGCTGGCGTACCTACGTAAAATCGGACAACACTTGATTCTACCATTCTTGTTTTCGTCAGTAGGTAGATAAATAATTACATGGGACTTTTAAATACTGGTGAGACGATGTACACACGGCTACACGTCAAGCTATACAAAACCAGTTTGTCTTGGCCTCACTTTGTATGATATTTTCTCACAATGAACGGTCAGCCAATACTAGTTTTGCATAGCTTGATGTGTAGCCGTATGTACTATAGCTGCACCCCTGCCTAACCCTTCGCGTATTACAAGCGTGATGTTATGTCAATTTTTATGCTAACGTAACAACCATTTCGCAATTTTTCATGATTTTAAAAACACATTTTCACACGTCTAATCTACATGAATGAATTATTGTGTAACAGACTTACAGTCCAATGTGTAATGGATTTATTGCGTATAAAAATAACTGAGCTACTGGTACGGGTACCCGCCAATTGTAATTGGGCCGGGCGGGTCTAATCTGGGCTTTAACCGAGCTACAAGATACCTATATTCAAATGACTATATTTTCAATTATTGTTCAGGTAAGCCGCTGTGGTATTATGGGGCAGGCTTTAGTTAATTTGCAGGGGTTACTGGTTGAGGAATGGTTATTATGGTGGGAAAAAAGGCTTGGTTGGTATTATTGTCTGTGATTTGTTCACTGTTACTTATTCATTGAATTGCAAGCTCGAGCGCGAGTGTCTAATTAATCATTTAAACATTGTATTTTTATAATCTGAGGGGCAATTCTCGTTATTTTAAGAACGTTCACAGTTGATCAGTCTGATTCTGTCAAAAATGCGTCTAATTTCCCTACATTTTAACAAGTTTTTGACATTTGTTTGTCGCCGATATGAGACTGTGACTAGATTCTAAACATTTTAAATTACGAGAAATGGCCTTTAGATATTTTTGTCTTTTCTTATTTTCTTTCTGTGCTACAGCAGTGGGTAGCTATGGTAACTTAGTATTTAGATATGGTGGCTCAGGTAAAAAGGACTAAATTGGTGTGGTGATAAATGCTTGACCAAATGACCTCCCTATAACTTTCGCCGAACATTCGGCCGATACTACTTCTGAGTAGACCCCCTGACCTTTGAATTACAATATTAATTATTAATTACACGAACGATTACAATATTTCTTCTTAAAAAAAACGATAAATGATTTTGTTGATACATGGGTCCTTAGTGTGCATACACACGCTCCATTTTTAGAAACAATTGAAGAAAATAAAAAATATCAACTGTAATTAATTAACATTGTAATAATTAGATACCAAAGTTTCTTACACTCCAAATACTACAAGTAAAAAGTGTAGGTAAGTGCTGATACACACGAGCAACATGCGTGTGTATGGACACTAGGAACCCATGTGTCAACAGAATCATTTATCTTTTTCTTGAAGAAGAAATATTGTAATATTTCGTGTGTTTATTTAAAGGTCAGGGTCGAAATCGACGTTCGTAACAGTTCAACATAACATAACACCGCCTGTATCGGGGGATACAGGTGGTGTTATGTTATGTTGAAGGGTTAGGCAGAGGTACACCGCTAGTACACCCACATTTCGCCAGTCATCTATGTTGAAGTCCCATTTAAGGCTGCCATCAGACAGACTGTATCGCAGCAACCGCGCGCAGTTGATATATTCAACTGCATGCAGTTATCTGCAGTCGGATCTGACTTTGCGCAGTTGACGCCACGCATCTAGCCCAGGAGCTCAGTGTAAGATTTGACATCGAAATGGAAGCACAGACGTTACTTCTCTTACTGTATGCGGCTAGCGATGGACAGCGTGCGTCGACACTACACGACTGTAGCCGACCGCGTAAAGTTGAAGTCACGACTGTATGCAGTTCATATTGACTTCACACGACTGCAGCCTACCGCGTGATGTTGATATCATGACTGAACGAAGTCGAACGTACAACTGCATGCAGTTGAATATATCGACTGCGCGCGGTTGCTGCGATGCGGTCCGTCTGATGGCAGCCTAAGTCCTAGGGGGCTTCGACTTCGAGACTTCGGGCTGCATTACTGAAAAAATCCAGATGGACAATCCCAATAACACTTTGCCTGACCCGGGAATCGAACCCAGGATCTCATGCTCAGCAATAGCGCCTATGACCGCTAAGCCCACGAGGTAATTGCAAAATTCAATAAAATAAATAAAATGTGATAAGTCGACGCCATTCCACTCAATATGGTACTTCGTAAATTATCTACTACGTCTTCAAGCCCTCGAGTTCTCGAAAGTGTTCTTAAGAAAGAATTTATAGGTACTGCTTGAGTACTGACAGTGATTTCGTACATATTTATGAACGAAACCAATTTTACTTCCTACTTAACTCAAAAGTTTGGCGGGAAGGATGTATGTTTGTTACTCTTTCACGCAAAAACTACCGGACGGATTTTTATGAAACTTTACAGGCTTATTCATACATCAGAATAACACATAGGATACTTTTTATCCCGATACTCCCACGGGATCGACGCTTATGCGGGTGAAACCGCGGGTCGCAGCTAGTACTTTGAAAAATCAGCCCTCAGACGTCAATTTTATACCACGAATAAAAATTACCGTTCGATTGAAAAATCAGCACTTAAACAAGTAATGAGTACTGATAATAATTATTATTTTCTTAATAAAACTCTGATGGTACTCCAGTAAAAACATTATCGTCTCTGAAATGTACAAAACCAACACTCTAATGCCAAAGTTCAACAAAAGGGCGATAGCGAACGGAAAGTAGTTAAATTTTGTTCAAAGTGGGACAAATTGGGCTGGACTCAATAAAGAATTTAAAGCACAGAGTAGGTATTGATTGAAACCAAATATTGTTTTAACGAAAATATTCGTCAGAAACTTTTCATTGGAGAAAAACGTTTGTGAGAGCTTTTAGACAAGAATCAATAACTGAATGAGGTACTTGAGGATGTTAAATGACTTACCATGACTGGCTAAATATAGTAAAAGCTCTTTAGCAATGTGAGTTCAGATCATCATCTGCCTAGCCTGTTCCCAATTATGTTGTGATCGGCTTCCAGTCTAACCAGACGCAGCTGAGTACCAGTATTTTACATGGAGTGACTGCCTGTCTGACCTCCACAACCCAGTTACTGGGTAATACGAAACCCTTTGGTAAGACTGGTTGTCAGACTTTCGGGCTTCTGACGACCCGTAACGACTGTCAAAGATCCAAAAATGACAGTCGGGACCAACGGCTTAACGTGCTTTTCGAGCCATGGAGGGGTCTTGGAATGTAAAGATGGTCACCCATCTACGGACCAACCGAGGCAAGCGTAGCTTAACCGGATCGATCGACCCTTGCGGCTGTTATTACTTAGCCACAAGCCCCTCATGTGTGTTCAGGTATATAATAAAATTTCAAGTAATTTAAAAACTTTAGATCTACGAATAAGTGTGTTTAAATAAAATCCATAAATGAATAAACACTAATCATTTTTACAGCGTAAAAGAGTTTGTTGACGGGAAACATTTTGTAATGTAACCATTTGCATGCTATCATATAAGCAAAACATGTTTAATCTATAATGTATTTGACGGAGATGGTAAGTGTGTAATAAATCGAAAAATAAATGGTTAGTGGCGGTGTTTTCAGGATAATATTTTCCATAACAAAAGTACTTGATTAGTGACTTACAACGTCAGAATTTTCAGACTCTGTTGTAAGAATGTTGATAAAGCAAAAAGAGTATGTATGAATGGATTGTAGCACGTAACGTTATGCAGTTATTGCCTATGCCCATGCGAAAAAAGTGCGGGTTTATGTATGGTACGCACGACGCCCTATCTAGCTATGACTTCTCATTGTACGACAAGCCTATATAAAGTTAGGTCAGCTGGAAATATAGTTTGATATTAATAATAATAATATCCATGGACATTTCACACAGCGCCATCTAGTCCCAAGCTAAGCAACTTAATGCTTGTGTTATGGTAACAAGATGGCTGATATACTACTTATATAATTATTTTTTTTGTAAATACATACATATTATAGATAGAAATACACCCAGACTCGGAACAAATACATGTAGGTCATACAAATATTTGTTCCGTGCGGGAATCGAACCCGCGACACGCAGCGCAGCAGTCAATCGCTTAACCACTGCGCCAACCGTGCCGTCAATAACATGGTAATAATAATTCTTCGTGTGTACAACCACGTGCCACCGTGTGTGTGAAAACTGAAAAAATATCACTGGCGCCGATACCCTTATTCACAAACTAAACTAAATTTAAGTTCAGCGCATCTTTTTCTTTCTATTTCATTAAGAAAAGGACAGAAGATAAATATTAGTATAGTCCTGTCAAATTAATCAGCGCCTGACGTAAATTGACGTATTTTTAGTAGCCATGTTTTTAATCACGTCTAAACTTGTTTAGGGAGTATCTTAATTTGACAGGACTAAACTAATATTTATCTTCTGTCCTTTTCTTAATGAAATAGAAAGAAAAAGGTGCACTGAACTTAAATTTAGTTTAGTTTGTGAACTAGGGAATCGGCGCCACTGTACAGGGTGGCAGGGACATCGACGCTCAAACTGTAACCATGAATTCAGCACATGATTCTAGAACGGCTAGCATAGAAAAGGTTATGAAAAAAAAATCAGCTGTTACATACATTTTGATCGCGTAGGTATTGCACTTTTCTATGAAACAGCAGATAAGCAACGAACAGTTTCTACGCTAGAAGGAGAGAGAGAGAGAGAAGACAAAATAATAAATAAATGCAAATGAATGAATGAATGAATAATGAATGATAATATGCTGAATTCATGGTCAGTTTGCACGTCAATATCCCTGCCACCCTTAATAAGGCAATGGTGTTCCCGCCGATAATAAAATTAGCAGAGTTATCCATAAAACCAAAGCTAACAACATCCCCAAAAGCTAGACTACATAATTCAGTGGTTTTCGTAAAAGCAACCGACGCGTGTAACAAGTTACTGCCTTAATAACGAAATGTTGGTATAACCGACATTACTTTAGTAGACCGTTTGTTACGTCACCTAACACTGATGACGTCACTACCGCCATAAAATCTGGAGAAATAAAAATATATACATAATTATATTACACCATAGCTTTTGCCCAGTTTCGTCCTCGTGGAAATCGAAAATTATCCCACGGGAACGTAGGTTCCTGTATTTTAATAATTTTCGACTGCTTTCGGATGTACTACTGGGATAAAAAGTATTATATTATATCCTAAACCAGATTGTCTATTCTGTCAAAATCTCTCCGTGAAAATTTGGGTGAAGTGATCTCTAAGTGAGCTGTCAATACTGTTAATCCCTAGCACCAGGTGGAATGACTGCTCCCTTTACCAATTTTTTTACTGTGAGATTTTTACAGAATAGCACTGTAGGTCATGATTTACCTGTGTGCGGAATTTAATCAAAATCCATTCTGCCGTTAAGGCCCGAAAGGGTAACAGACAGGCAGACAGACAACTTTCAGATGTTACATAGATTTATAGCAAGATACACGGATCGCACTTTAGCTTTTGACTTGTAATCATGAATTTACCATGTTCAATAAAACAACCATAATGTTCAGCGTCAAAGGTTTTAATGGCGAAGATGTAGAACATCTTAAGGGTACTCGATTAGGTTAATGGCCTATTACATAAAACGGTAATTAATTTGGGACATGACAAGCTTTGGGAGGTGCTTTAAGCCGTAACAGATTAGAATCAATATGTGTAAACCGTTTTACAGGACATCGTTTTGGTGAAATTATAATTTTACGATTGATTGAAATCGAAAGACATAATTTACGATAATACTAAATAATGGCTAAATAATAACAACCACACAGTTCGATCGATCAGGTTAAGCTACGCTTGCCGCGGATGGTCTGTGGATGGGTAACCATCTTTACATACCGAGACCCCTCCCTGCCTCGGAAAGTACGTTAAGCCGTTGGTCCCAGATGATCTTTGACAGTCGTTACGGGTAGTCAGAAGCCCGAATGTCTGACAACCAGTCTTACCAAGGGATATCGTATTATTAGCAGTCGCCCGATGAAAAATACTGGTACTCAGTTGCATCCGGTTAGTCTGGAAGCTGACCCCAACATAGTTGGGAAAAGGCTAGGCAAACGATGATGACTAAATAATGATACAATTACAGCTCTGAAGGCAACCCGATAATCAGTAAACATAACATAACATCACTCCTGTAATCCCAGAAGGGTTAGGCAATAATGTACACACGGCTACACATCAAGCTATGCAAAACCAGTATAGTTTAAAAATATAATTTATTTATGATGTGTGTTTGTGCAAACCTTCAGAAATAAAATCATTTATATTGTTATGGTAATGATAACAATTATTTGAGTATCAATCAGTAGTGAACTTACTTTGTGTATCAAATAGTTTTTTTTTTTTTCGATAGCTGGGAAGCGTAGGTTTCAATCTAGAACGACAAAATGACCTACTTTTTATGCCAGCTATAAATAAAAACAGTAATATACCATTGACCTCGTAAAGGGGAATATTTTTTGCTCGTTAGAAAAAAATAAAACAGCCGACGTCCAATTAAGAGACGCTATTGGATACTTACTCAATTTGTTCCAAGCTTTGTTCGTTCGAGCCTAAATTATATGGAAAATGTGCAAAAATATAAATTAATCAAAGAAAATTCGACCGAAATTGCCTGAATTTGTCTTTTATTGTAATGGAACGTGTGTTTCAGTCCTTTTTCAGGCAAATTGAGAAAGGAGTTGTATTCTGCTCAAGCAGGGGATAATTTGTCCCAGTTCCATTGATTGTAAAGCTAATACTGATACAATATTCCAATGCTGCATTATAAAAACATCAACAAAAAGTATGTGACAAAAGTATAAACAAATCGTGTTCAAGTTAAGGTGTGTCCAGATCTGGCGAATGCGCCGTGAATGCGCCACTCGCG
This sequence comes from Apamea sordens, assembly GCA_945859715.1. Classification (NCBI taxonomy): domain Eukaryota; kingdom Metazoa; phylum Arthropoda; class Insecta; order Lepidoptera; family Noctuidae; genus Apamea; species Apamea sordens. Next base: position 13,482,006 of record OX243998.1, on the reverse strand, counting down.
AGCCGCTTGCGAACTGCGCGCGTGTTGCTCGCGTGCGGTTACAGCGTACCCTACGTTTGGTGCGCCGCTCTAATGCAACTCCGGCAAGCCTCGAGTGGGGCGCGCGTGCATCGCGCGCGCAGCTCGTGCGCACATAGCTTCTTTCGCATTTGAACTATGAGCCTCAGTTGTGAATTTGCTTCCGAAGATGTCGGACCATTCGACTGCGGTTAGCATAATTGCTGCAGCATCGGCTATTTTATTACTGACAAAAACTAAAAGTTAAAACAGAAGACGTTGGTGGCGGGTTCTATTTTTTTAAATAAGACAGAATAGCGAGGGAGGTGTACCGCGCGAGAGCGGTGCGCGGATGGCGCAGGGTCTGCGTACGAACATAAAATGCACGCGCACCGTTCGGAAGCGGCTCGCGAGCGACGCATTCACCAGGTCTGGACACACCTTTAAATTCTTACGCACTCGCTCACTAAAGAGAATTAGTAACACATTCATCTGCATTTAGAAGTTTTCAACTCTCTAGATCACCCCTTTTCTCCACAATTATTGTTTGAATAATATTAATAATTGTAATTGAACAGTCTTCGAAGTAAATTGAGGTTATGAAGTTAACCTCAAATTGTCAAATAAAAAACATCAGTTGATTTAAAATTGGGTTTTTATGTTGAGTCCTAAGTGGCACTATAAATTGACATTTACAGGTCAATTTTCTGATACATTTGTTTACATTTTCATCCGATACTTTTGGAACAGACTGAAGAGCTTGTGGCTAAGTAATAACAGCTGCACGGGTCGATTGATCAGGTTGGTCCGTGGATGGGTGACCATCTTTACATACCAAGACCCCTGTGCCTCGGAAAGCACGTTAAGCCGCGTTGGTCCCGGCTGCTATTCGTGGGTCTTTGACAGTCGTTACGGGTTGTCAGAAGCGAGAAATTCTGACGATATCGTATTACCCAGTTACTGGATTGTGGAGGTCAGATAGGCAGTTACTCCATGTAAAATACTGGTATTCAGCTGCATCCTGTTAGACTGGAAGCCGACCCCAACATAGTTAGGAATAGGCTAGGCAGATGATGACTTTTAGAACGGACTAATATAATTATAGTCATGTATTTGCCTGGGTTTGTCACGATGGCCATGAACGTTTCCTGGACTCCAATTTTTTTTCAATTTTCAATTAATTCACAAGAAATAATATATCAGCGATAAGAAGCCATCATGATTGTAAACGCAAATACTTCTTAGACGAATGTTTTGAAAACCACAAGGTCTTTCTCCGAAGAGTTGGTATAATTTCTTAGAAATAAATTTTCTGATTACAACAACCTTTGGCTGGCTTCAGAAAGTTACGTCAAGCTCGCTCGTTGCCTGCGTTATTGGTTAAAACGTTGCTTAGGTATACCTACCTTTTAATTGGTATAGAGATGCTATAAATTAATTGGCAAACTGCGCAGTTTCACCAAGTATTTGATTGATAACAAAATATTGGGTGTATTAGGGTAAGTTCGGATGAGCATACATAAGTACATAATCAGCGTATAAAGTTCCCACTGCTGGGACACAGGCCTCCTCTCTTTAAGAGGTAGTGGGCGGTAATCCACCACGCGGGCCCAGTGCGGGTTGGTAGATGTCACATATCTTCAAATTTTTGGTTTTAGGACATGTCGGTTTCCTCACGATGTTTTCCTTCACCGTTTTGAGAGCAGTAGTGATGAAATAATTTACACAAAGTAAAGCGCCTGTCTGGGTTCGAACCTACGACCTACAACTCGTAAGTCGCGGCCGTTCCCACTGGGCCACCACTGCTCGCGTTGACATGACATTAACTCGGCACCCTAATTGCGTAACACACGATAAATCGAAATCGGTTTCATTTTGACAGTTCAACAACATTCATTGCGTTATTTACATGTTGAGCAGACAAATTTTTCGAACTTATGAAGCAATGGATTAGCAATGTGCTTCAAAATGATTCAGATTACGATTGATCGTGTGTTACGCAATTAGGGTGCGGATGAGCAAATCGATTAAATCTAACTATAATTTATGATATAAATACTACCATAGACATAAGAATTTTATATTTCTACGTATACTACTAGCTTCTGCTCACGACTTCGTCCGCGTCAAGTTTTGGCCCCTCGCGCTTTTACTTAGTTTTCTCTTAGCGTTCTTTCTGGCTTATTTTTTTTTCGGCTCCTAAGAATCGTGACTTCACGTTAAATAGCCTAAAATAGAATACTCTTTATTTTGAACATCATACAGAATCTTCCTCAAGAATTGGGCTATCAAATGAAATAAGAAATTTTCATATGCGACTAGTTTATTTTGATGGCGGTAGTTCCAACAAAAAAAAAACTTCTGCTTTATTATTATTAGTACACAAGATACAGAAGTTAGATGACTGCAAAATATTTCTGCTGACTTGCTGATTCAGATGTGTGACAGAAAAAACATGCCGAGACCACTCCACATAGAGATGTCAGCACGAACTGACGGGGTCCGCTAAGGCCGATGCCGCCAGGGCAGTGGGTTGTTCGAAAGAGATACCGTGGCCCCTGGCATAGGCAACTGAAGGAACACGGGTGGGTTTTAGTCAGTAAAAGTCTGACACACCCTTCCGCTCAGCCCAGAGCGGGAGAGGTCATTTGATGATTTTCCACCCAAAAAAAAAAGACCACTCCACATAAATTGGAAAGACGATTACGACTTCTAAAAAAAGAAGAATTGTTTGACATTTTGTTTCTCCCCTTTCAGCCAAATAACGATGTTTATACAATGTGTTAATGAAATAACCCAAAACCGATTTTTATATTAATAAATTGATATGACGTATAATTATTTATTTTCATAAATTATAGTAAAAGATCTTTGTAAATGTTGTTGTCGCGCTACTTCTTACAGATTCGTAGCTCTATCGCCGCGCCGCTGCACGCTGTCAAACGTTCGTTGACACGGGAGCACTATCGTTTGAGGTTAATCCTCTGTTATTAAATAATGTGTATGTTTTGCTTTGGAATAGAAAAGTGAATCAAATTTTTCCATCTCACTTTTTCCAGGTTTTGGACTGGCTGCATGTAAACCTACCACGCTTAAAAATAAGCAAAGGCTAATTGAAAGAAAAATCAAAAAACCAGTGCTCCCGACTCCCGACCCTCTGTTACCGTTAATCCGTTTTTGCGTGAAAGAGTAAACATCCATCCAGCCATCCATCCATACAAACTTTCGCGTATATAATATTAGTAGTAAAATAGAATAATAAACGGCACGGCACGGTTGGCGCAGTGGTTAAGCGATTGACTGCTGCGCTGCATGTCGCGGGTTCGATTCCAGCACGGAACAAATATTTGTTGTTGTTCCGGGTCTGGCTGTTTGTGTATGTGAGTTTTAATGTTTGTAAACGCACCCACGATACAGGAGAAATTCCTAGTGTGGGGCAACGAAAAAAAAAGTAGGATAGCAGAAAGGTATAACTATGTCGAATATTCTGAACCCTTATTCCGATTAACTCTGAAAAACAGCTTGCGTTGTTTTTGCTTAGGAATCCCAAAATATTCATGAAATCCCTCTTCTTTCCCTAACTAAGCGTTACAATTTTAATGAATCCTGACTTCCATCCAAGAGGGAATCGCTTAAAGCTGTTGATTTTGATTTAAGGAAACTCATTTAGGAGATCAAATTACCCAATTTATTATCTTCCTCCGAATTTTGAACAGATCTTTATTATACAGGGTGTCCAGTAATTAATGGATAACCTCTTAAGGGATCATTGTACTTATCATTATGAACCACTTTTACTACGGGAATAAACATGACATCGTGAAAAAAAACAGCTGTTCCCCACATTTATGTTCGCATAACTCGTCAAAATTCACAGCAGCAACACACACAGCAGCAGCAACAGCTTATTCTTTTTTCGCGATATCAGGCCCGTATTCCCGTAATTTACAACGTTCAAAATCTAGTCACAGTCTCATCTCAGCGACAAACAAATGTCAAAAACTTGTCAAAATGTAGGGAAATTAGAAGTATTTTTTGACAGATTGAGACTGAGATCAGACTGTGAACGTTCTTAAAATTACGAGAATTGCCCCTCTGGTTTGGTCCCATAGTAATAGTAGTTCATAATGATGAGTACCCCTTCAGAGGTTATCTATTAATTACCGGATAGCCTGTATATTATTTAAGTGTATATTTTATAGGGATGAGGGAGACCTTTGCCCAACAGTGAAAAAAAAGAGGTTAGTCAATTTAAAAAAAAAACGTGTTCTGTTGGTAGGTATTAGGTTACATTTCACTCGATACTTTGTATTACAACTCAGTAGGTACCGTGTAATGTGTTAGGCACATGACTTCTTTGAAAGGCTAAGTGAAGAATACCAATATACTAGAGTCCACGCACTGTGTGTGGTACAAAACACTTGAGAATTCGCTTGAAATTTTTTTTGCGTTTGCGATTTTATTTCGCATGGACATGCGATTAAAATGGTCGCAGTGCCCGCTTAGCCTTAGCTACATGCGTAACGAGAAGACACAACATGTCAGTACCTATTCTTTCAACCCGATCTAAATTCCAACCCAAAACACAATTGTATAATAAAACAAACGCTATCTTTGTTGATCCTCATGACCCGCCGAAATTCAAACAAAATATACGCGTTCATTTTATATCAAGGGACGGTGTCGAGAAGGACATATTTAAGAAGTACCCTTGCCTTCCGAGCTTCAATGTCAAGAGCATAAGGGGTAATTTCAACAATGGCCGCGGAGAAATAAAGGAGTTTGTGGTGAAGCATATCTAAGGAAATCAGTGGATAGTTCAATAGCCTAATATAAAACGTGTAGCTTTTGTTTTAGAAAAAGAATTGATGTTGCCTCCGAAAACGAATAAGGGTTGATTTTTCAATGAACAGATATTTTTTATTCGTGGAATAAAATTGACGTTTGACAGTTTTTGTCTGGAAGAACTGTTAAAAATTCAAAATTATTCCTCCGATAAATTATCTAGCGTAGCAAAAATCAGCCCTGAAACTTAAAGGCTTTGGCGCTTTTCAATTTTCTTTTATACGTGTGCCCGATGGGATTGCCCTTCGGCAAAAATGACTATTATAACTTCCAAACTAACCTCGAAAAGCACGATAAGCTGTTGGTCCCGGCTGTCAATCGTGGATCTTTGGCAGTCGTTACGAGTTTGACAACCCGAAAGTTTGACAACCAGTCTCGCCAATGGGTATCGTATTAACCAGTTACAGGGAAATTTCAACAATGGCCGCGGAGAAATAAAGGAGTGTGCGGTGAAGCGTATCTTAGGAAATCAGTGGATAGTTCAATAGCCTGATATAAAACGAATCAGTGGATAGTTCAATAGCCTGATATAAAACGAATCAGTGGATAGTTCAATAGCCTGTTATAAAACGAATCAGTGGATAGTTCAATAGCCTGATATAAAACGTGTATATTTGGTTTTAGATAAGAATTGATGTTGCCTCCGAAAACGACTAAAACTAAAAAGCTTTGGCGCTTTTCAATTTTCTTTTATACAAGCCGTGTTGCCCGATGGGATTGCCCATCGGCATAAATGACAATTATAACTTCCATACAAACCTCGGAAAACACGGTAAGCCGTTTTTCCCGGCTGTTAGTCCCATCTTTGGTAGTAGTTACGGGTCGTAAGAAGGCCAAAAGTCTGTCAATAAGACTACTACCCGGTAACTGGGCTGTGAAGGTCAGATAGGCAGTTGCTCCATGTAAAATACTGGTATTTAGCTGCATCCGGTTAGACTGGAAGCCGATCTTAACATTGTTGGGAAAAGATGATAAATGCAGATGATATAACTTATGATTTTTATTATTTTATTTTTATTGTTGAATTTTATGTTTGTATAGTTTATAAATAGTTTATTAAGTGTGTATAACATCGTCTTGGAATACTGTAAGATGTTGTACTTATTGGTGTGAATAAATCTATACATATAATAAAATTGTAGAAAAGTGGTGTCTGTACAATGGAAATATATTAAAAAAAAGTAGCAGGGGTTGTTGTTATATCGATACCGAACCCGAAATTGTAATTAATTTTTTTTTTGTCTGTTTGTCTGTGTGTTTGTGCACGCTAATATCAGAAACGGCCTATTTGATTTATATGCGGTTTTCACTAATATATTGTAGTAAGCTTCACTTAACAGTTAGTGTTTATTTCATGTCAATCGGTTCATAAATAAAAAAGTTATGTCAATTTAAAGAATCACGGCGAACATTTGTTAAGGTATTCTATCAGAGTACGTACAGGCCTCGCGCCTGCGCGTCTATGGCTATATAAAGCGCGCTGAGAGCAGCGCCGCTGCCCCCCATCAGAGCAGGAGTCCCTCAGGGCTCCGTACTCGCCCCTCTCTTATTTACGCTGTTCACTAGCGACATCCCTAAAGATGCTAAGTCCCAATTGGCTCTGTGCGCAGACGACACAGCCATCTATTACACTGGTCGCAGCCATATCCAACTACGACTTCGTCTCCAAACCGCAGTCAATAAGTTGGCTGCTTGGTTCAGGAAATGGCGAATCGAAGTCAACCCCGATAAGAGTCAAGCGGTGCTCTATTCGAGACCCAGACGACAACCCACCCCCCCTCCACCAATCACCATGTTCGGCAAGCCGATCCCTTGGGAAAAGCGAGCCAAATACCTTTGTTTTACTCTTCTCCTTCTCCTCACCTTCTCAGAGCACATAAAGACGGTCGGTTCGCGCGCCTCTTTCGCTCTATTGCCTTCATTCCGTCCTCAATGAATGCAGCAAGCTGTCACTCAAGTGCAAAAAGCGCCTGTACACAGCATGCATCCGTCCCATAATGACTTACGCTTGCGTAGTCTTCGCTCACGCAAAGCCCCGTCACATCCATAGGATGCAAACCCTGCAGAACCGATTTTTCCGCAAGGCCACAAACTCCCCTTGGTTCGTTAGCAATGAGATCCTCCATGTTGATCTCAAGATCCCCACTATCCAGCAGTTCATGAAACGCCTCTCCAAGCGTTTCTTTGCCACAGCCGCTAATCACCCCAACCCTCTGGTGGTCGCAGCCGCCAACTACACCCCCTCCAAACTCAGTAAAATTCGCCGTCCAAGGCATGTTCTCGACGACCCCGATGACCCCATAACCCTCCTCCAGGAGAGCGATAGGGCAACCAGTACAGTATACAAACACAAATTACCGACATTCCGACCTCGCCGCCGAGGTCCCTCGCGACGCCCCCAAGTAAATTCTCCCCCCTGACCCTTGCCCGCTGAAGTGCCAGCCCGCGTCGTAGCTGAGCCTGTAGCTTTAAATTCCCCGACTGAGACCTCTGAGTTTGTTTCGGCCTTTCCTCTCAGAGATAGTCCTAGGAAACGCCGCGCTCATCAAAGCATTAATACTACTAATTTGATCCAGCCTGTCCCCTTGCTGCCCTCTCCCAGCGACGCCCTAAGCCAAGGTTCGTACCCCACAGGGGGTGCCTTTAGCGTGCAGTCGCTTAGTCTAAGTCGCTTAGTTTAATCTAGATGTAGCCCTGGCTGGAGGCTTTAAGAATTCCTAAGGCAACCACAGGATAGTCCGGTTAAGTAGTCACGGCCTCTCAAGGAAAAAAAAACTGACTGCATATTTCATTTATTTATATTTTAGTGTTTGTAGGTTAAGTTCTTTTTCTTAATTTTATTTAAAATAATTGTTTACGATAGTACGTGTTTACTAAATAACTGTGTGTTAAGTAGTAAGTACTATTTTATTGTAAGAATGCCTCGAAGAAGATCCAACCTCTCCCAATGTAGCAAAAATGCTAAAAGGATGAGATTAGTTCGATCACAGGAATCTGAAGAAGGTCGTGAGGCAAGGCTTTCTGCAACTCGGGAACATCAGGCTAGGTTTCGTGCTGCAGAAACTTCGACTCAGCGAGAATCTCGACTGAGTTCAAATCGTTCTCGAATGATGACAACTCGAAATAGGGAAAACGGGGAACAACGAAAGGCACGTTTATCTGTCGATCGCGAAGCTCACGCGCTATCGCGTGAGTCTGAGACTTCTGCGAACCCCTAATGCTTCTTAGAAATTTAAGCCCCCCAAAACTTTGCAATGGTACCAGGTTAAAAGTGACCAATTTACAACGAAATCTGATAGAAGCAGAGATTTTAACAGGGTGTGGAAAAGGTGGAAAGTGTTTTCATTCCTCAGATTCCTCTCATTCCAAACAATTTTCCATTTAGTTTTAAACGAGTCCAGTTTCCAGTCAGCCTATGTTTTGCGATGACAATTAATAAAGCAGATCTAAGTATCAGCTGTTTCTCGCACGGTCAGTTGTATGTGGTTCTGTCACGGGTTAGCAATCCTAGGAGCCTGTATGCTTTCATCCCCGATGGCCATACGTCAAATATCGTATACAGAGAAGCATTACTGTAAAGTATTTTTTTTGCTACCCAAACGACGGTATATGTAATTCAAAATATGCTGCCCGAAAAGTCACTATTCCACGCGGACGAAGTCGCGGGCACAGCTAGTAAATAAATAAAATAATAAACTTCCATACGAACTTTCATCCCCTATATTTCAACCCCTTTAGGGAATTAATTTTCAAAAGATACAAAAAGTACTTGTGCTAAATTTCATGCTTCTAGACTCAGCGGTTTAGATCGGTACATTAACTGTCATTGAATCATCATCATCATCATCATTTTGCCGAAAGACGTCCACTGCTGGACATAGGCCTCCTCCAAGCACCTCCACTTCGACCGGTTCTGTGCTTCTCTCATCCAACGGGTTCCTGCGGCCTTTACAAGGTCGTCGGTCCACCTTGTTGCCTTCCAACGCTACGTCTTCCGCGGTCGCCACTCCAGAACCTTTTGGCCACATCAGTCATCTGTTCTACGAACAATGTGCCCTGCCCACTGCCACTTCAGTTTGGCAATTATTCGGGCTATGTCGGTTACCTGTCATTGAATGAATTGATGGATCTAAGATGTTAACTAAACAGAATATATTTAGTTACTAGTAACATTTAGCATCATGTTGATTGGATTCTTTAATTTACCGGTCATGGCATGACCTAGTTTCCAATAGTATATCAAATTGATATAATATCAATTAACTTTATCTTGAAACCCAGTGCAAAATCATAGAATCATAAAACTATAAGAAAAAATTACCTTTAATTTTTCTTTTAATTTAACCTCTCAATTGCTTCTCATTACAGGCATCAGCATCATCACCATCATCATCAGCATGTAGCAGTCCACTGTTGAACATAGGCCTCTCCTATTGCAAGCCATTCAACCCCTACATAAAACAATTTCCTACAAATAGTAATTCCTTAAAATTAACCCGACGTAGTAACGTACACGAAAATTCGATGGAATTACTAAGTAATTTTTGAACATTCAGTCTGTCTGAATAGAGTATGCAATTGTTAATTCATAAGTTAAATACGCCCTAAACTTCGCAATTTAACTGCGAAACATTTTGTATTCATATGTCCCCGTACAATAAAGTTTTTAAAACAAATTAAAACAAAACAAACGTAACATAAAACAATCATGTGAGATGAAATTAAATAAATAGAAGGTTCTGTGTAAACGAATAATATCATTGACAATGTTTTGTTTAGGTCTGTTTCGGTAGGAGAGATGATGAAAATATTGTTGCCTCACAGTAATACATAACACAACATCACGCCTGTAATCCCCAACGAGTAAAGCAGATGCGTAGGTTACACCCTCATTTCACCAGTTATGTCTAAATTCCATTTAATAGGAGGCAATCTTATTGCCACCAACCGGGTACAAATCCCGACTCCAGACTGCTACTGAGAAATTCCTGATGAAAAATCCCAGTAACACTTTGCCCGACCTGGGCATCGAACCCAGGACCTCATGCTCATCAGAAGCGTTTGCGACCACTAGACAACCGAGGCAGTCACAGTAAACATTACTACTAACACATTACATCGTCACACATTGTTGTTACTACTACATAGTAGTACATAATTATATCAACAATGTGTTAGTTCGTATTCTAGTGCCTAAATTCAATTAACATTTGATTAGTGCTACTTAGCGTTTTGGTAACGGGAGCAATTAAAACAAACTCATGGTTGAGGTTTCAGTTGATATAAATTGGTTACGTTTTTGTACAAAATGTAAGTTAGCTTTTGTGACAAAAATCGGTTAGAGTTTCATTCACAAAAGATGGTTTTTTATAATTGCAATTAGTTCGTTTTTTCTGCTCTGCATTATCATTAATATTCAAATAAGTAGATACTTAATTAATAGATTGACCTAATATTATTCCCTTCTTGAAGTAAGTCTTGTATTAAACCAATTATTGAGTTGATAGTTTTCCGTAACATTTACATTAGAATGTTTTCAGTAAACGGCATCTTTCACTTTTGCAGATTATAAGACAAAAAAACCGACCAGTGGTACGACATTAGCTCTGCATCGTCATCATTTCAGCCGAAAGACGTCCACTGCTGGACATAGGCCTCCCCCAAGCACCTCCACTTCGACCGGTTCTGTGCTTCTCGCATCCAACGTGTTCCTGCGGCCTTCATAAACTTCGTTTCATTGAGGGAGTCTGAGAGAGATTCGAAGTCATTGAGGGAGGCCTTTGTCCAACAGTAGGATGAATGCATCAACATCGTAAATCTCAAAATCGTTTCAAATCAAACGAGATTGTGGTCTAACACAAACCTATCCAATTAAAAAAAACTTCGCTATTATGAACTAGAACTAGTGAACTATGGAACTTCAACAATCTACGCTATCCATTCAATGATCGGGTTGACATTTATGACTTAGCAACATGAAGAGATGATTAACGACCTCGACAGCAATGGCCCTGCGGTCATTGCTTTGAGCACGGGCGGGCGCCTTTGTGCGAATTGTGTGAACTGTGCGGTGCATACAGAGACAAGCGCTTCGCACCCCACTACTGTTAGTGGCGTGCGAAGTGCTTGTATCTTGTTTGTTGTAGCCTAAATTACAGTCTATCAAATACAGGCAATGGTGACGGTGGTTTGTCAGATTTGTTTTAAATTGGTGGCGCTACGTTATTGCTAATCTTTGCAGCTGCCGACTTTTATACCTATATCGAGCTAACATATTTTCTGTGACATTTTTTGGAATTCGCGGTAGGAGTAAACTCGGAGAAATCGTCAATTACTTACGAAAATGCGTTATGCCCCCTCCATGCGACTTGTTATTACATAATTATAATAGAGAGAGTCGGGGAAAAGGCTTGGCAGATGATGATAATAGGGAGATTCAGAGAGACAGAGATAGTTTTCATGGTTTTCAAGGGTGCTGAAGCTGATAGTAAGGTCAAAATAGAAATACAAGAGCGGCTGCGAAAATTTTCTAATTTTTCGTCATGTGTGTCGTTTTTGTTCTTTTCGTGCCTAATCTTTGGAAGCGACATAGGTCTAATGAATATGTGTTGTACTGGCATCATCCTGCGTGAAGTGAATTTCATGCCACAGGATAAAAAATACACGTAACCTACAACACTGTTAATCAAAATCGTTTTGGTAATATAACATTATAAACGTACAAACAGATTCCATTTTGCATTCATGATGGTAATGCGGGAATTTTCTTTTATCAAAGGCCGCACTGATAGTGTGATTACAGTGGCAGCGGTTTCTAGTAGCAATTTTCTCATATCGACGGAAACTCATAAAATAAAACCCACTCAGAATAGCTGCCTGTTGAATCGAATGAAAAACTTATTCCGACATGTCGCACTTTCAAATAGCGTAATAATTTCCTTCGTTAAACAGCACCTAAAACTACGCACCAGCACATATTTGCGCAATTACGTAACACATTTCCAACCACAATAATTTTGAAGGGTACTGGTATACCATTGCTTCATTTGTCCTAAAATTTTGTCTGCTCAGCAACGTAAATAACGCAATGGATGTTATTAACCCAGCACCGGCGCCAATGACGCTGGGACATAATGACCCGAGGCGACTTAAATCTGTCATTATTCTTTTTACGCCGATCGTGCAATTTTAGTGTTTGTGTAGCTGGAGATACGATCTCCTTCTAACTGAACCGCAGGTATGCTAAGTGCAACGCTACATACATAGCGAGATATACGTGTATCAACTCAAAACGGGTAAATATGACCTAGCGTCATCGCTGGCGTAGTATTTTTGTGACATACTTTTATTAGGTCATTTAGTATTTGTTGTCAATTCACCTTGTTCTTTTATAAGTTTTTGTTAAATATGGCACTGATATACCACCCTGAGAGAATATTTGTTGTGTTAGAAGAGTCGGGGTCTGACGAAGAAGGGTCAAATGCTGCTTCGACAGTTGTGCGAAAGAATCGCAGGTTTTGCGAGTGACCCCACCTAGGAACAGTCAGGGGAGGTCCCCCGAAGGTTCCAGGAACTCACAGAAGATGTCAAATATGACCGTTTCAAAGGAATAAGAAGACATCTAATACTTGTAATGCAAGCCAGATTTACATGTGCCCAGATCATTAGATTTCGTACTGCAATAATAACAGTAGTTCTATGTCTCTGAATGAGGAAGTAGAAGACTAATTTGTTACTATTATTATGATAAGAAGTTTCTTTGTTCTCTATTTGACTATGTACGATTATTAATTTATATTATTATTTAGAATAATTTAACAAAAATTTATGTTATGTTTTCAGAGTTGATTTTGCATGTGCTATTAAGAAAGCTAGTAAAAGTTTGAATTACAAAATATTCTTTATTACTACATGTGCAAAAAGTCTTGTTTAATATACAATTACAAAAATTTAGACAACTTAAATTTTATGACAATATCTGGGTCATAATGACCCGTTGTCATCGTCGGCGTAATTATGTTCACGTCATTTGCCCCAGGTTAAACCGTCAATATGAAAACCATTGCTACTGATAGTATGTTACACAACTACCCCGCTGTCCTGTAAATTAAGGTCACGAAAAAATTCATGGCGTCATCGTGACACGAGCGATTATAAAAAAAAACCGCCCCACGCAGTTCAATGTCTTCATAATTTACTTACACGCAAGCTACGTACCAAATTGTATCGATTTTACGTGAGTGACCCGTCCCTGAACGTCGGATAGTCCAATAGTATTGTATTTAGACGTATAAACAAGTCACCTCCGGCGATCAATAGTAATCAGTTAGGAGCCACACTGTGTGGACTGAGGTGCGGGTATCGAGACTCGAGAATTTTGTTATCATATCCATTCCATTTGGTAAAGCTTATTAGAATATTTTGTCTTTGGGTTAATCTATTATACTTAGGATGAAACCTAAGAGGAACTCGAAGCGGTCAGTTTTATTCTAGGTAGGTATGTACTAAAAAAACAACGGGTTGCACTCCGGGAGTGCCGGCAGAAGTGAAAACTTGAATATTAACGTTGTGCATTTTTGATATTTTAGAATGCGGTCTACTCTCCCTCCGTCTTACGAATTTTCGATCAGGTCACGTGTCCTGACGCGAGCTCCGTCTTACGAATTTTCGATCAGGTCACGTGACCTGACGCGAGTTTAACATTTTTTACCCATCACAACAAAAGTGCACAACGCCCCTAAATAAGTTTTCACTTCAAATATCCGTAAGTAATTACCTAATGTTTGTGTTTTCGATCAGTTTTTCGGTCAAGTTTAACAACAGATTCAGACAATTCTCGTAATTTTAAGAACGTTCACAGTCTGATCTCAGTCGCAATCTGTCAAATAAACCTCTAATTTCCTTACATTCTTGATAAGATTTTGACATTTGGTTGTCGAGATTTTGAACATTTTGAATTACGACTATTGGCCTTCAGTACTTAGTAACTCCATGATAGTAATCAACTTGTAGTCGTAGAATTATTTATGTAACCATTTATGTACACACGGCTACACATCAAGCTATGCAAAACCAGTATTGGCTGACCGTTCATTGTGAGAAAGACCAAGAGAAGAGTGAGGCCAAGACAAACTGGTTTTGTATAGCTTGACGTGTAGCCGTGTGTACACACATATAAACAGACAATAGGAAGGTACAGAAAAATACGTAGGTACGAAAGTGATGCTTATTTCTAAAGAAATCTCTTCCAGCATACCTGCCTGCCTGCTCACTACCGCAGCTACAATAAAAACTTTTTCCTATAGGTCTTCTTCTTAGCGTCTCGATGGCAAATATCGTTCGAGGATACATTTCTTGTTTGGCCCAGAACTTGGCAACGCCAACACCTCCCATTCCACCCATTCCCTGATGCAGATATTAGGTCCTCACGACTATGAAAGTATTTTCAAAACTGAACAAACAGCAGTGCTGTTTGGGAGTTTGTTGCGCCACTTCTTCTTCCCAGCGAAAGCAATAGAAAGTGGTGAAGGGCGGGGTTTCAGGGGACAGTCTTTCGTTATTTTGACGATCGAAAAGTGCTGATTCTCAGCCTAATTTGAATAAATGACTTTTGATTTTGATTAAAAGGTGGGCCATGGTCTGCGAGGAGATGCCACATATACATAGAGGATCGGAACCATCCGGGAAACGTATTATTAAAAAAAAAAAAATCTCGGACAAGAACCAATAAATGAAGTTCGTCGGCGAAGAGAAAATAGGTCAATAAACTCACGTCATTTCGATTATATCAACACATTGACTTTGGACATAAATAAAAAATCCACTCTTGCATTTTTTATTTTATCAAGCGTGAGTGAGTGAAGCTAAATATAAACGGTACGAAGTCTCTTTATTACTTTACATTATAAGAGTTCGAAGATTGCTGCTTGTAATTCCTACATAATAAAGTTCAGTTTACGCTACCACTTCAAACACTTTTAAGACTTTTTAAATAATGCTAGTTACTTTGAAATCAGCTGAATTACTTCTGAAATAAAGTTTATATTTGTTTAACTTGAAATAATATACTTACATTGGAAACGTAAATATGAATAGACCTTTTTTTTCGACCGCTCTGGGCTGAGCGGAAAGGCGTGTTAGACTTTTACTGACTAAAACCCACTCGTGTTCCTTCAGTTGCCTGTGCCAGGGGCCACGGTATCTCTTTCGAACAACCCGCGGCCCTGGCAGGATATGAATAGACCTTAGGTATAAAACGTCAAATAAAATCTCAAAGGAATTTTCGATTTCCGACATTTGCTCTCGAATCGCATCATCACCTACGAAAGGTTAATTTACGTAGTTCTGAAGATTACACCCTACATACATACAAACAAACAAACAAATTTTACCTATTAATAATACGAGTATTAGTATAGATAAAAAAATTAGTAATTTGAAAACTACCTGCGCCGCTCGCCGACATAGGGCTCTCTCTCTTTCCTTCAATTCGCCAACTCTTTGCATGTTATTCGTTTTATTTTTTGAAAACAGATAACTTTTACAAATATACTTAAAGATTAGGTTACAAGTTTAGATAGTAAAGGTTGCTTAAATAATGGAAACCCTGCCTCCTAAACTAGGGGAAACCTGTGACTTAGGAGTCAGTGTTCTACTGTTGCTTCGAATGCTCCAAAAAAACTTTCTGTGTGTGTTTTGTTTGAGAATCTAATTACATAATTGAGGCAATAACAATGAACAAAAAGCTATCAATATGGAGTGTGAAAAGGTAAGTAGTGATGCGATGTTATGACCCATGCCCCCTACCAATGACCCCTGCGCTAAAGTTCTTTAAGTACAGGTTGCTACAAGATGGTATTTTAGAAAATTGTAACTATAATAAATAATAATGTTTAATGAATTTTTTTTTTTAATACATTACCATGTAAACTTCCACCGAAAATTGGTTTGAACGAGATCTAGTATGTAGTTTTTTTTTAATACGTCATAAATCGTAAACCGCAATTTACCTTCCATTCAATCAACTCAACGGAACCCTTCATGGGCGAGTCCGACTCGCACTTGTTTTATTCCATATTTCTCTATTAGTCGTCATCTCGACAGTCACCCCCTTTCTAACCATATCATCATTCACACATTCCATCCATCGTTTCTTTAGTTTCCCCCTACTCATATAGCCATCGACATTCATACCAAAAACTCTCCTCACGACATTTTCCTCGTATCGCATACCGTCCATACCAACAACCGATTTCCACACAACTTTTCAGTTACCAGTAGGCGGTGCCACTTTCAGACTTCCTCTTATGTACTCATTTCTTATTCTATCCATTCAACCGCGAACATTAACACGCGAAAGTATACGAGTGTTAAATTAATGTTGCTATTAAAACGGCTCGCTGTATAACTTGAAAAAATACCTCCATTAGGTAACACAGATTTTCACTTCGGTCAGTGACAGAATGAGTGTCCAAGAGTACTAAGAATCTTCACGACAGTTTTCGGTATAAAACTTTTTTCTTCGGAAGTTAATATTTAAGTTCTAAGTAGTGATTGAATGATAAATGGTGGTCTTACTCTGAGAAGCGGTGCCTGTCCTTGCTTAGTAATTTATTCCGAGGAACTACTAAATAACGTACCATTTAGACATTCTTTGTAAAATACTTATTTTACAAAGAATGTCTAAATGGTACGTTATTTAGCTAGAGTGGTACTTTGGCCGTCATAACAAGCGAAGAATCCTAGGCAAAGTGTTTGGAAAGACTTGACTACGTAAATTTTGAATGGATAAAACGTTCTAGTGTAACTGAGTTTTTATCAGAGAAAAACATTGGCTGAATTGCTCTGAATTCGATGGATCTGACTTTTGGTTAGAATACATCATTCAAGAGTCGAACATTTTATACCCAAAAATTTAAGTCTGACCAGAAAAAAAGTATCATTTTCTTATGGGAAATAAAATCTTGAACATTTTTTACTATTACAACAAAAGTCTACAATTCACCCTCCGGCTGATATTTTAGATTGAAAATTCCAAAAATGATATTTTCATAACAAGTGTTTTAAGCATAACATTTAAAAAAAAACAACTTTTAATTGAATGTTACACCCCGAACATGTTTTTAACTGACTTCTAAAAAAGGAGGAGGTTCTCAATTCGGATATTTGTAATTTTTTTTTTAAATGTTTGTTCGCACTATTACAACACAGATCTACAATTATTAACTGTCAACTGTTTGAGTTGAATGTACCAAAAATCTTATTTTAGCAATTATATTTAATCATATAAAGTTATTGATTCGCTGGTTTCTAGTTCTAAGCCTGTTACTCCATGGTAACAATGGACATGTGCGTTAGGTATACATAATAAGTACCCATGACAAAATAACGACAAAAAGAATGAGGGAAATGTTTTTATTATTTTTTAATACATTTCGGTAGTCCTCCTTTAGGTTGTTCAATCTCAAATAGCAGCTTGGGGGTTAATTGTATACTTTCGTAGTAATAATAAAAATGCTCAAGATGACTGTTATTTCCCTTAAGAAAACCGTACTTTGTTCTTCTGGCCTTTTTACTTTATTTTTTGGTACGAAATGAATGATGCCCTTTAAGTGAATGAGAATATACATTTTTGCCGAATGGTGTAATAAGGCTGACTTTAATGTATCATAACACTTATCATGTATAATTATTTGCAATATAAATGTCTACTTTCTCACATGGTTAATTTCAACACGAATGATGTAATCAAATATTTTGTAACAATTTTATGATTTAAAAGAGTGTCCATGGAGTGTCTTGCCCGTTCTTCTCCATAGGTACCTACGCTTTGGAATGGGCAACTAGCTTCATCTTTCTGACTGACCGACCCTTTGACAATTCAAAAGTACCTGTAATTGGTTTAGTTGATTTAAATGATTTGAGTTTGAGTTTTGAGTTTATTACATTCAAAACTGCTTATGAAGACTGAAAACGGGTAAAGTAAGTAAGTAGGTACCCACCCTCAGGCAAATGAAATCTTTTTGTCAGTCCATCAAACTTCAGCCTTTGACTAAAAGTCCGTTCACAGTGATTTTACCTCTGATTTTGCATCATTGTCAAAAACTCAGTGATCTTTATTCTCATTACAATAAGGTTGCTATTGGCTTGCTGGCCGATGACAAGTCTGTCAAAATCATTTTGATCTTTATTCTTGTTATGATAAGATTGCTGTCGGGTTGCTGCTGTCAAACGTAAAATAACTATGACAGGACTGTATGTTTTGCTTTCCTATCTTGATTTTTTCCCATAGTATTTATTGACCTAAGTAAAACATCTCAAACAATCTTCAAACCCATTTTATAGTACAGCAGTGCGATTCTGTAACCATCTCACCGTGAAAACTTAAGTGAAGTGAGCGTGGAGTACACTACTGACAACTCACATCAAGCTCACTTCACTTGAGTTTTCACGGTGAGATTTTTACAGAATCGACCGGCTGACGCCAGCTAGCACATTAAGCTACTACAATCTGTCAAAAATGGAAAATTTGACAGCTTCGGGTAGCTTGACCTGCTGGCGTATGTACCTACCTCCTTTAATTGGTTAAATTGACCTAAAAAGGTATCTTGCCAAATCGGACGAGTAATGACAACTCAGTCTAAAAGACTCTCTATATTTAAAAAAACGTATATAAGTAGTTTATCAGCCATCTTGTTACCATAACACAAGCATTAGGTTGCTTAGCTTGGGACTAGATGGCGCTGTGTGAAATGTCTAGGGATATTTATTTATATTTATTTATTTATTAATTTAACACACTGAAAATATTTCGTAGCATTTCATCACAAATGAAAATTAGAACTTGACACGAAGAACAGACTATTACCTCATTTTTGTATGAGTAAGCTTTGATGTACATTATTTTGTTTGTACATACTTAATAAGTACATGTACGCACAAACTACACACGTACAGATAGACTGTTCACCAAACAAACGGTAGATATAGATTGTATTATTTCTGAGGTAGATTCTATCGACATCGATAATTATTTATTCAGCGAATCGATTTCGTTAAATTGTACTTCGGTCTACTTTGTTTTTTTGGTAACGCACGGCTTATCGATCGCCAGCAATTTTGAGTATCCGAAACATTGAGGTCAAACACGTGGGTACGTCGGAAAAAGTAAACGAATAGAATCTATCGATACATTGTTGATGTGGCGTTCTGTTAGTTTTGTTGTAGGAATATTTTGTTTGAATCTAAATATCACAACATAAAGGGCAATGACCTTCACTGGGTTTACATTGTACAATTCCTATTACTAAAAGTGTTTCCTACCTATCATGCCGTCAAGCGACAAGCCTTACTCGACATTGTAGCCAAAGTTATGTCGGCACTCGGACAGTAATCGACAAAATTGCGTTACGGACATAAATTGTAGCACTCAAGACCACTCGACCACATTTACATGAAGTACCAACGAAGTACCATCGAAGTACTATCAAGCATTCAATTCACTTACGACACGGAAATACACTCGATGGCAATTTATTTGCCTTTTAAAAGCAGTAGTTATAAAGTATTTGCGTGGACAGAAGCTGAAATGCGAATAAGTACTCGTATCAGCAATAAAAACGAGTCGATGCATGAAAAGTAGAGAATTATCTCTACTGGACACGGAGCGTATTGTACAAATAATGATATGCATTTTAGGGCTGCCAAATCGAATAGATTTTACATTTTTACAGTTTTAAAATAATAATAATATCCCTGGACATTTCACACAGCGCCATCTATTCCCAAGCTAAGCAACCTAATGCTTGTGTTATGGTACCAAGATGGCTGATAAAATACTTATATACATTTTTTTTTTTTTTTGTAAATTCATACTTATTATAGATAGAAAAAATGATCACCTTGTTAAGAAAACACAGCAAAGATACAGACCAATTCAAACTTTATAGTGACTCTGAAGTGCGCTACTCACTGCGCAGTACCTCACCCCTCACCCCCGCTGACACGTGAATTTGAGACTGCGCAGCGACTCGCCTCATGTTCTGAGCAGCCATGAAGTTTGAATCGGGCTTTAAGAGCAATTTGAATAGGCCTACGTTCTACGTTAGATGGACGATGGAGGAAAACATCAAGAGGAAACCATGTCCAAGAACCAAAAATTCGTCGACATGTGACATCCACCAAACCCGCACTGGGTCCACGTGGTGGATTACGGCCCACTGCCTCTCATAGACAGGAGGTCTGTGTCCCAGCAGTGGGAATACTATAGGCTGATGTATGCTGCATTAGATGATATCTGGACAAAAAATATTATCACCATGCTTAAAGATGACAAGAGAACACCTACGGAATTTTCTACTTGAAAGTAACAATCATGGACAAAACTAGTTAAAACTTTCGCGCCAAATAAAGATTCGTACGTGCTACAGTAATTTATCTTACGGAGCGACGCGCGCTTCACTTGTGGTTACCAAGTGTACAAACACGCTGTGAATGTGGATGTAAGCGTAGGACTCGGGAACTCACGTTGCCGTCCGAGGCATTGGTGAGGTCGGAGGTATGTGTGTGTGTAAGTGCTGACGCTACTTGTCTTCACGCACATATTCACAGAGTGATTGTACACTTGGTTATAACAAGTAAAGCACGCGTCATGCTTCATGAGATGAAAATACTATAGGTACCATATTTTGCCATAAAATATATCCAAATGAGCCCCAATGAGCTGTAAAATCGTGATAGCCAGCCCTACAATATGAATGTACTTACATATTGACAATCCCAACCAATACTCCTATCACGGGAGAGAAGTGAAAACCTCGCCATTTTTATTTTCCATTCAGGCACTGTTATATCCCGAGCTTTATAGAAATAACAGGAGCAAAACTAGTAAAGCGTATTCTTATTTACTTGTCTTATTTGGTAAACAAATATGGCGCATCTACTGTGATTTCGTACTAGAGAAAATGTGTAGCTTTTTAGAGATCGTTGAATGAATCTTTGTATGTTAGAAAGAAAAGTAAAATATGTAGGTTTATTTGTCACAGAAACACGTGCATACAAAAAGATAATTAATTCTAATAATAAAGAAAAATAATAACATGTGGGATGTGGACTCAGCGATCATTGTGCCGATAGTCGTGACAGCCAATGGCTTAATAGCCAAGTGCCTCGACCAACACCTGAGGAGGCTCTCGTTGGGCAGCTGGATCAAGGGCTTGATTCAGAAAGCGGTACTTCTGGACACGACTCGCATTGTCAGGAGGTTCCTCTCTCTGGAGCCCTGACCACCGGTAGCTTGGACCCTGTTCCTGATACCGGTGGGCTACTATTTTTTATATTTTTAAATGTTTTTTCATCTTTTTGTTTACAAAAATATTTAAAAATGTAATTTATATGTATTTAAATGCAATAAAGAAAAATAAAACTTGAGAGGTGTCAAGGGACAGCCGGATGGAACGATGTATAAATGGCTTGCTTTCTATAAGAGAGAGAGAGAGAGAAACACGCGCACGCCGCACGGCTTACAACTATAGCAAAAAGTGTCGTTCCAACTTTTGGTCTTAATTTTTTCCGTCTAGCCCCCTTTCGCAACGCGCGATAAGGAACTTCGTTCCAAAAACAAAATATACCTATCTCCTTTGTGCTCGTGATTATAGAATCACGAGCACAAAGGAGAAATAGTCCACACGTAGTTACTATTAGCCTGCATTATCCCACGACTGGGCAAAGGCCTCTCCCCATGACTTCCAGCTCTTTCGATCCAGGGCTAAAGTAGATCACTGGTCGTTTGTTTTGTCCAGCTCGTCCCGCCATTTTTTACGGGGTCTGCCGCAACGCCTTCTAGCTGTGTCAGGGCTCCACGTTATGGTTACTTTGGTCCACGGCTCATTGGGCATACGGCAGACGTGGCCAGCTCAATCCCAGTTCAGCTTAGCGGCTTTTTGAGCAACGTCAGTAATCTATGTTCGTTATTTCATTTAAGGCATTGACTGCCACCGCGGTCACCGGTGTCCACTATCAATAGATATTCTATTGTGTCTGTTGTCTAGCAGTCAATGTGTTAAAGTCTGTCATAGCTAATAGAGTCCGCAAAATATTTTTTTTATGTATGCACCTTGTTGTTACTTTCTTAATATTCATGCAATGTGTTTAATGGATACTCTAAGAATGTTTGGTGTGATTCATAATACGTTTCATATATTTTATCCGATTTGTAGGTACTAATTTCATACAGAAATCACCTGAAGTTTACAATGAATAAGAAAACTAATGATTTGGTAACGCGTTTGTTTCATCATCATCTGCCTAGCCTTTTCCCAACTATGTTGGGGTCAGCTTCCAGTGTAACCGAATGCAGCTAAATACCAGTATTTTACATGGAGCGACTGCCTATCTGGTAACGCAATTGTTTACTACATGTAAAAAAAAACAAAACTCTAGTCTTAGGGACTTAGGTTCTATATGTGAGCAAAACTATTATTCTATTTTCGATTCGTAAAGAAACGTTCAACTACCAATTCACATTTGTGAGAATTCCCATTTTACCGTGAAAAACTGAAGGTATTCGAGTCAGTAAATGAAATGTAACCCCACGGGGGATTGAAGGCAATGATCCCGAATAACACTTTGGGGACCGGACACGAACAGACTTAAGTGAATGGACATTAGACTTGTTCCTGTCATATAAAATGTAATGGGAGTGGGTCAGTCCTTTTATCACGACTAGGTACTTCAGAAAAGGGTCTCCTGATGCTCTTATTATGTATAGATTAAGTGCCATATTCGTCTAAAACTTCCCAAGAGTTTTAAATTAGTCATTTTGTTTGACAATTTTGGGAATCAGTCTAATGGAAATTGCGCAGTGTACAATACTGAAATTCAGTCTCACGTTACTACTGAAAGCTGTCTCTAACATGATTGAGCATATTCCAGATGGATGCCATGAGGTGTTAATGAAAAAAAAAAAGAGAAAATGGCTTTCAAAATTGTTTGAATAGCGAAGTATATTTCAACTTGAGTCATGGATACAAACTGCATTTTATCTAATAGGTACTAGTTTCTTCCCGCGACTTCATAGCATGTTTTTTTTAACATAAAATGTATCTATTATTCCCATTACTGAAATCTTTCCATTGGTGTAAGAATTTTCGGAATCGGATCAATAACGCAACAAGCAGCGGAAGGATGAACGCCCTTCCGCTGCTTGTTGCGTGCACATCTCAATTGTTTGTATGCATAATTTTAGTGGAGGGGCGTGCAGTTTAGAATGGTTTATCTCTACGAGTTTATGTATTATTTTGTTGATAAATATCATTTAGTATTAGCCAATATAAGTAATGTAATATATCTTGGGACAACCAACAAACCAACCAAGTTTAACTAATATGTAACAAACCATCCAACACAATAATTATGTGTCACTGTACCTACATCATTTTGTAATACGTGAAAACGCAGTTGACTGTACAGTAATATATGTATTTGTTAAGCTTATATAATTAGGTTAAGATATACTGTATAGTTGTTTGTTTTCCAAATAAATAAATAAATATATACAAATATCTCTTTATAATATTAGATAGTCTTAGGTAAAGAACTGGGGTGGCAATGCTCGGGTTTGATAATAATAATAGCCTCCCGACCGATTTTGGTCACGGTAGCCAATCTCAACGGAGATTAGCCAGGTACGCAGGAGATATTATAGTGCACAAGTGTGTGCGCAAACACAGGTGCACTCTCTGTTCCTTTACTCTCATAGTCCAATGGTACGGCAATCCGCAACGACCGGAGAGAGATCAGGCATAGGACCAACGTCGTTTTACGTACTATCCGAGGCACGGGGGTATTAAAACGCCAACTTCCAAACTCCGGGCTGTTACTAAGAAATTCCTTATGGAAAACCCATTAACACTTTGTCCGACCTGGGAATCGAACCCAGGACCCTACGATTAGCAGTCGCGCTTGCAACCATGACGCACCAACGGGGCAGAAAGTCGAGTTTGATATACTTAAAACTTACCGAGAAAACTTAGCAAAACAACACATTACAGCATCTGTTTCATACGCTGCTTCACCTCCAAACTTCCACCAGAACTACATAACAAACAATAGATTAGGCACCGAACGCCCCAAAAGTTCATCGTTTTCAACCTACTTTTAGCCTTTCAGGTGGCCTAACGATCTTCTAACAAAGGGAACCACAACATTGGCGAGGGATGTCAAGTATTCCTGAAACTAGGTTGAGTTATGGCAGTTATAAATCGGTCACACGTCCAATGGACTGCATTGTAGCGGGGTTGGTTTCTAGTTAAGCAAGTAGACGTTGTTTTGTAGTCACAACGTTCACAGGTAATAGTGGGCGTAACCTGAGATTTAGTATACAGGTAGCAGGGACATCAACTTAGGGAAAGGACCTCACGCCTCAGCCGCCGCGGGAGACGCTCCGGGCGTCGGGAGCCGCGTGACAACTCCCGGCCACCGTAGGCGCGGGCCTGCGGGCGGAGAGTAATGGGTAGCTCACCGCCCGATCAGGACCAGGCCCGTGCCGGACGGCGCGTATGTGTTCCACGCGCGCCTCAAAGAGATGTCAGCACGAGTGACGGGGCCCGATAGGGCCGAAGCCTGCCAGGGTAGCGGGATCGTCCGAAAAGGTTACCGCTGCCTGGAACATAAAGGGCTAAGGAAGGAACACGGGTGGGTTTTAGTCAGTAAGAATCTGACACTTCCTTCCGCTCCACTCAGAGCGGGAGGGGTTAGTTGATGATTTCCCATCCTGAAAAAAAAAAAAGGGACATCAACTTGCAACCTGTTCCCATGGATTTAGTACTTGATTCTGAACCTCACTGCGTTGAAATTTTTCACCGGATATTTTTGGAATTTTTTAATCTGCCGTTTCCTTCGAAAGTGCAATACATACGCGTTCAAGGTGTATGGAACAGCAATTTTGGAACGAAGTTCCTTATCGCGTTGCGAAAGGGGGCTAGACGGAAAAAATTAAGACCAAAAGTTGGAACGACACTTTTTGCTATAGTTGTAAGCCGTGCGGCGTGCGCGTGTTTCTCTGTCTGTCTCTCTCTCTCACTCTTATAGAAAGCAAGCCAGTTATGCTTCGTTCCATCCGGGTGTCCCTTGACACCTCTCAAGTTTTAAATCTGATGTTTCCTTCGAAAGTTCAGGTGTATGGAACAGCAATTTTTTTTTTTTAATAACCCACGGCAAATTTCATGGGGGTCCAGATTCTGGACCCCCATGTGTTGAAATACTTCGTTCGGGATTCAGGACGTGATTCCGGATTTCAGAATCACGTTCTGAAACCCTGGTAACAGGGTGTGCGTAGCCCTAAGTTGATAATGGTGTTGTGTCCATTTCAGGCAGTTCGCAAAAAGTATATTGTTTCCGAAATATAAGGGTAAATAATTTTGTAATTTAATTAAATTTCATTTAAGTAAATCGTGAGTGACTTTTAGGAAATTTTTATAATTCTCGGAAAGGAAGGACGGATTTTCTCTTAAGGTAAGGTAACACAAGGTAACATTAACCCAAGGTAAACAAACTATTTTTTTTTTACTTATACTTTTTTTTATACTACGTATATAAATGCTCCAAAAACTCGAAGGAAACGACCTAACCTTAACACAATTACAGCCTAATTAGTTATTCAAAACTTTGGTCGTTAGGATCCTATTCAGCTGTGTGATTCTGTAACCATCTCACCGTAAAAACTTAGGTGAAGTGAGCGTGGAGTGAGCTATCATTCCAAATAATGCTAGGGACACTATCGAAAGCTCACTTCACCTAACTTTTCACGGTGAAATTTTTACTGAATCAATCGGCAGTACATTTAATCCACATCTCAGAATTAATTTCATCTTAACTTAAAACTGAATCTTTGAGATGTGTTTAATCACCTAATACTTTATCCTTTAAACTCACATGTCATCAAATATTTTAAAGAAATCTTCAATACAACGTTCTCGATACAAAGAACACGAATTCTTATTATCTTTTGGTGCGTGTCTAACATCGGAACTTATGTAAGTCGCCATCTTGTTTTTTCTATAAAGATTATGTCACAAATGCTTACCAACGACGACCCCCTGTCAATGTCACTCAGGCGTCAAAAGATCCTTGTGGAAATCTAGCTGATTCATCTGTATACTATGCTGTTTTTATTGAATAACTATGACTAGATACTGAATTAAATGAGTAACTAACTTACTATACAAATAAATATAAAAGCAAAGGAAACTAGGCGTCGAAGTACTCGTCCGCATTGCTGTCAACCGGAAACGTGCCCAGAAGACTAGCAGCATTGCCACGTTGAATGGCAATACTAATTCTTAGGCCGAAGAACGAGTCAGCCCTCGGGTTACGTGAAGTGTCGACCAGCCCTCTGGTCATGTGAAGTGTCGACCAGCCGCACAGTGGTTCGTCCCCATACAAGTGGTCGGTCATAGCATCTTTGAAAGTCCAAATACCATATTCTGGACAACTAAAATTCTACTACAGTGTTTTAGATGGAGTTTTAGTTTTCAGGTAATTAAATAAAAATCGTTACTTTAGTACCTATGGGAAGCAACATTAAAAAAAAATTAACTCACGATTCTGTGTGTTCATGTGTGTGTTCGTGTTTCTGTTAGCGGTTTTCAAAATTGCTATTCCCGTATTATTTGCAATTTTTCATCCATTGACATATGGTGCCCCTTCGGAGATAGGGGGCGCAGCTAGTCGTTTATAAATAAACCCGAATACTAATAATTTATGTGCACGGTCAAACAAGTTTTAGATGTAACGCACTTTCGTCTAGACAACTACCCTTATAGTCCCGACGGGAGGATACTAAGTTTTCTTCCCTTATAAGTAAGGGTAGGGATACACATGCAAGTTGTACTCAACATGCCTATCGGTCGAGCGTCGAGGGAGTTGTAAGAAAAATTGTATTATCCTGTAATCATGGTTGTGATTCCTTGGATGTTGCTTTTAGCCGTTTGGGTCTGCCTTTGGCTTTCCCTCTCATATAACATTGGTATATTAAGATAATTCTGTATGTCAGTATAGATTCTGGATAGGTATGTACTTCTGTAGGGAACTAAGGTACACTTCATGTAACTACATTGAAGTGGTTTTCCCTCTAACTTATACCCTGTCCATTAGGTTAACCGTTTTTCGACAGCTGTCTTAGCTGTCGCTAGCGTTAAACTCGATAGCGTATTAACGTGGATCGAATAGATTTCGATAATGCTTGCACCATGAGTTTTACGGAGTCTTACACAGGCGCTACGGTAAACTCGATAGATCGTGTCATCTTAAGTTTTGTTTCTTTCTTTCTCAGTAATAAGAAAAGGGAACGGCATAATTATATGCTCAAAATGTGGTGCTATTTAAAAATGTTATGACAGTCAATAATCCGACTAAATAGAAAGGTCGGCGGTTAGTGAACTAAGTACTTAAGGTAATTTAGTGGTTGTTGAATTTTTTTCCTTATATGTCACTGTTGTGTCATCGAGTAAGTTTAGTGACAAGTCACGTTAGGTTTCTTACCTATCAAAATCTATAGTGCTCATGGTACGAATTTGAATTCATCTGTGACCGCTAGGGGCGTGTCATATACACTGGTGGACAATAAAATTAGGCCACCTACCAAACCGGTTATCGTGACTGTGTTTCATAATAAAAACTTTTTTAATATTTTTTTTAGCTCGTCCCATAAATGTTCTATGGGATTAAGGTCTGGACTTCGTACGGGCCAGTCCAGAACCTGTATCCCCACTTCTCGCAAGTAACATCTAACACACATCGCAGTGTCGTGCATTAATTTAAATTCTTAACCGATAAATCCCGAGTGATGTACGAATCAGCAGTCACAATTCCTCTATCTACGTTAACCAGCTCTGTACGGGCTTCTAAGCTTATAACTCCCCAGAACAAAACTGAATCATCTCCAAATCTTACCCTTTCAGATATGACACGTTGTGCATATCGTTCTCCCGGCCTACGATATACTCTTTTGCAACCATCAGCACCACATGGACACATACGGGACTCATCAGAAAAGAGTACTTGCCCCCATTGCGCCAAGGTCCAGTCACGGTGTTCACGAGCAAAATTTAACCTTGCTGCCTTATAAGCTGTTGTAGGTAAGTTTAGGACCTGTTGCGGGTCTGTATTGTTTTAAACCACGTTCTTTTAGGCGGCTTCTTTTTGTCCTATCGCCTACAGCAACACCTCGGACATCTCTGAGCAAGTGCTGCAATTCTAATCCAGAATGATGACGATTTCTAAGGCTTGCTGACGCTACAAATCGATCATCCCGTTCAGATGTCTTTCTTCTTCGACCTGATCCAAGTTTTCTAAATCAGAAGACTTGGATCAGGTCGAAGAAGAACACCGGTCTCCAGATACCTTTTGTAGACATATTGAACCGTTGATTGACTAACTTCATATTGTCGAGCGAAATTTTGCTCGATTATTCCAGTTACATTACGATTCGAACCACTTATGCTTCGCGTAGATTCATATTTATCAGTGAAAATGAAGACTGATTTAAGTTATGTGCCTCCCGCACATAACTTAAATCAGTAATACAAGTTTAACGATAGTTTTAAATAGCGTCCTAGCGACAGGACATTAAACATAGAAGAATAAAAGTGTGGGTATCTAAAAAACTGATTAAATGACATTTGACACATTTACACTTGGTAATTTTATTAATATACCCTACACTAAGATTGCAAATGAAGAAACGTATTATTTAATTTAATTTTTAAACAGACCGTAATTAATGGATAAATCATAAAAATAGGGGTGGCTTAATTTTATTGTCCTCCAGTCCACCATTTACGGAGTTTTGACTCTGCAAACTCATGGTAGAGTTACAGACTATGTAAAAGTTAACTTTAAAATGCAAATAAAATAAATGATATATACATATTTATAAACTGCCTAAACTTATTTAATTCTCTCATTTATGACTTCATACAGACATTCCAATACCGTACGTATGTCAGTTTTGACAAAAAAAATATAATTGCTCACTAGTTCAATCTGTCAAAAAACAGTTAACCTAGTGGACAGACTATAACATAGAATTAACCATCTAAGACATTTATCACGACTAAAAAGTTGATGTTATGGATTGTTGCTTCATAAATATATGTATGTACATTATCAATAAAAACAGGAGATATTGTAGGATTCTTTGAAACAAGTTTCTTACAGGCTAAGCTATTAATAAATATCTCAAAGGGACAACTTAACACCGTTGCCGTATTTATGTCTAACTTTGAAACCAGAAGCAATTACAGAAGTCAATTCAGAATAAATAAATGTCGTAAATTATTTATGGGGAAAGAAAAACCTTGTAAAATAAACAGGCATGTCCTAGAAGGCCCATAGTATTATGGTGACATCCACCAAGCCACCGCCCAGCGTAATGGAGTCCCCATCAGTGGGAACATTATAGGCTGGTTGTGCTTTATGCTTAGCAAGCATTATAACAAGTATTATGAGAACGTTGAATGAATCTTTGTATGTTCGTTGTTTCATTTGAAGTATGTAAGCTTATAGAGTCTACAATTTTTTTTTTTTTTTGTTATATTGCCTCATTTTTTAATTTTCTTAATATTCATGTAATCGTCTTTTTGTGTTTGTGTGCTTTTTCTTTTGTGTGCACCAAATAAACAATATGTATCTATTTAATGAGAGTAGAGAGAACTAGACGGAGTTGTAGAAAAAAATAAGAATGAGTTTTTCAATGGAACATCCTACTTTTCACTCATTGTATTCCCAACACATAGACCTCAATTCCACTCTAAGGAATATCAACTTTATACTAACGTTCGATTTATGAAAGGAGCGGATCATTCCGTCTCACGCTAGACCATCGTTCAAAATTGTATTACCTACGAGATATCCCTTGGCGTTGCTACGTGGAGCAAGTCTATTTAGGTCCGAGCTTTCCAATACAGAGCAAGTTAGTGTTACAGTTTTAGCTGCACCGCACTAGGTTCAAAATTGCTTGGCAAATCACATCGTGACGGCCAAATTTTTGACCAATATTGGCTTGTGCATAGCATATAGCCCATCGCATTTCTATTGTTGCTTTGTATATATTGATTGACGATAATGAAGTTTCATAAGCTAAGAGACGGTATCTTATAAAGATTTATTTTAATGAGGATTTTAGCAGATTTTCTCTGTAAGTTGGAAAGATCAGACAGGAGTGCTAAAACCCAAAACTTTATTCTTACGGATATCATAAGTTCATATCCTACTTCCTACTAATATTATAAACGTAAAAGTTTGTATATGTAGATGGATGGATGATGGATGGAGACGGCACGGTTGGCGCAGTGGTTAAGCGATTGACTGCTGCGCTGCGTGTCGCGGGTTCGATTTCCGCACGGAACAAATATTTGTAAGTCCTACATGTATTTGTTCCGAGTCTGGGTGTTTTTCTATCTATAATATGTATGTATTTACAACAAAAAAAAATGTATATAAGTAGTTTATCAGTCATCTTGTTACCATAACACAAGCATTAGGTTGCTTAGCTTGGGACTAGATGGCGCTGTGTGAAATGTCCAGGGATATTATTATTATTATTATGGATGGATGATGTTTGTTACTCTTTCACGAAAAACGACTGAACGGATTTGGATGAAATTTGGCACACAGATAGTTTATAACCAGGATTAACACATAGGATGCTTTTTATCCCGAAATTCCCACGGGATCGAAACTTATGCGGGTGAAATCACGGGGCGCAGCTAGTCATAGATAGGTTTGAGTGTACCCGACCCAAATTACTTCTTCTTCCCAGGTCAAACACTGGAGGGAGTGTTTTAGAGGAAGACTTTTGTTACTTTTGATGCTCGAAAAGTGCTGACTCCCAGCCTAATTTGAACATGTATGACGGTTATCGATTTTCTAAAGGCTGTATGGATATAGGTAACAATAATTACCTATAATCAATATGAAACCATACCTTGTTTTAAGCATAAGGATATTTTGGTATTAAACAGTACCTACTATAACTGTTTGCGAAAAACCTATCTATATTAATGATCTTCTTCAGATTTTATCCGATAAGACGCTTATAACCATCTCTCTTCTCACGAGAAGGCATTATTATATTTTCATGATCATTTTCTTACTATCTCACTAATTTCTCTTTCATTTATTTCTTACTAAAATATCTGCCGTTATATTCTACTAAAGACCATCCTGAAGCACTAAGGCTGAGATCTATAAAATATACTTAGCTAGTACGTATTACACCCTGTCTATTAGGTTAACCGTTTTTTGACAGCTGTCTTTGACGGTATAGTCGCCAAAATAGATAAGTAACCAGGGGACTTACTCCGAAGTGCAAAGTGCGAATGTTCATAAATCATGTCCTGGGTTCGAATACCAGGTCGGGGAAAGTGTCTGCCCGGAGTCTGGGGGCCTCCTCCGAAGTGCAAAGTGCGAATGTTCGGATCGGACCGACACATGGCCGAACCGAATATTATTGAAAAATGCGAAAAAAGTACGGATCGGCTCAGTTGGGTCGGGACCATAATCAAAATTCGAAAGAGTGTAGGAGTGTAGGATTGGAACTGATCGAACCAAATAGTAACTTCGTAGCAGGGAACGGCCGAACATTCGGCCGATACTACTTCGGAGTAGACCCCCAGGGTCGTCGGATATAGTTGAAGTTTTGTAAGAAACCGATGGATTCTTTCCAATGAAATTTAATTTTATAAATATACTGTCTGTTTTCTATTAATTAAACTAAATTTTATTCGAAAACATCCATCGGTTTCTTACAAAACTTCAACTACCTACATATTATTATATCCAATGGCCCTGGTTACTTATCTCCTTTGGTGACCGTACATATTCCAGATTAGGTAAAAGTTAACTTTAAAATGCGTAATAAAATAAATATATAAACTGCCTTATCTTATTGAATTATCTTATTTATGTCTTCTTACAGACATTATAATACTGTACGTGTATCAATCAATCAATCAGTCGTTACGGGTAGTCAGAAGCCCGAAAGTCTGACAACCAGTCTTACCAAGGGGTATCGTATTACCCAGTAACTGGGTTGTGGAGGTCAGATAGGCAGTCGCTTCATGTAAAATACTGGTATTCAGCTGCATCCGGTTAGACTGGAAGCCGACCCCAATATAGTTGGGAAAAGGCTAGGCAGATGATGACGTGTATCAATCAATGTATTGTGAGTTCTCTCTCAATGTATTGTGTATTGTCCGATCTGTCAAAAAATGGCTTAACATTATTCCTGTCACTGTCGCAATCTACAACTGCAAGATAGAGACGAGAACATGACGTCTAAATTCAAAGCACGAGTTAAGTAACTCATCATTATAGATCCTGGCCTAAATAATTGGGGGTAAAACTTGTCAGATTAATACATTATCTAGTGCATTTACCAAAGTATTATATTCTGGGAGATTTTCGGTCGTTACGGTACGTCAGAAGCCCGAAAGTCTGACAACCAGTCTTACCAAGGGGTTTCGTATTACCCAGTAACTGGGTTGCGGAGGTCAGAGAGGTAGTCGCTCCATGTAAACTACTGGTACTCAGCTGCATCCAGTTAGACTGGGAGCCGACCCGAACATAGTTGGGAAAAGGCTAGGCAGATGATGATATTCTGGTAGAATTTATCGTTTGTAAACTACATTTTGATAACCCTTGTTCATCTACTAACTCTGAAATTGAAAACTCGCCCATCGATGCACCTACAAAATTAAAGCAAGTTTCGGATTTAGCCGTAGATGATGCTTTTAACCGCAAGGCTATCAGTTTTCCCAACGAAACTGATAGCCGGATCTCTTTGATGCTTTCCTAAAATACTTCGATCAGAACAGTTTATATTTGTTGCATGAAAATATGTTACAGTTGACATTTACGTCCCGAGGTACTTCATTGAATTAACCAAGAGGGTAAGTCATTTATTCATGTATAAAAACATTGTAGTGAAGAAGATGTTTTGTTACATATCTCCTGGGCCCCCGACTCTTGGTAGTTAAAGGAACCGTGAGCCAACTCCCCGATCTCTCCAGACGGAGGATATCAATGAAAAAAAGGTGTAGATGCATACAGCACCCCCTACCCCTTAACCCTTCGTATGCCGGAACGTAGATCTACGCGAGACACAATGGCATTTTAATTGTGTCTGTAATTACGGCATTCAACAGGTTAAAGGAACATAGGCATGATGCTATATCATGTATTTTGATAGGCTTGCTCTTATTCAAACCTAGCTAGCCTGTCATCTTCGCCTGGTAACTGATTAGTTCGTGTGTATGTACAAGAGATGATTTCCAACTCTTCAGGGAAAACAGAGGTGGCAGCACCGTCACACTTTCCACAACCTTTTTCCCAGAAAATTCAACCACATTATTCATGTAAGCATGTAAGTAATTCCTAGAGGATCGCGCGATAAGCCGACGTAGCTTGTTGAGACAATAAAAGAATGCCTAAAAGATAAAAGAAAATATTCTGAATTTCTAAAACTACCACGTTGAAATAACTCAGTTACCGCCGCGGGGATATAAAGTGAATTATCTGCCTACACACAGAGTATGTACTCGTATATAATGTGTGGCATAACAACTTCACGATATTTTTAGGTAGATAAAAATATTTTTGAAAGGATTTGTTTGTAAAAGGAAATCCTAAGAGTAGTTTATAGGAATAGTAATAAGTTGGCACCTAAATTTTTCATACTGTTTTATATTGGGGACTGGATTTTTTGCTTACTTACGAACTACCTACATAATCTACATACGCGACATATTCGCAAATGTAGGTAAACAAATTTGAGTTTATGGAAAAATAACTTTAATTCCTACACAATAAAGTTCAGTTTACGCTACAACTTCAAACATTTTTATAACTTTTTCAATAGTGTTAGTCACTCTGAAATCAACTTAATTCTCATTAAAATAAAGTTGATATTTGTTTAACTTGAAATAACGTCAATTTGAAACATAAATAAAATATGAATATAGATCCCTGCACAGAATAAGTATGTCAATTTATCAAATAGCAAAAGAAGTGCTTTTTAACCTCAGACGCAAAAACGACGGGTATTTGTTTACACTTTTCTTTTTATAAAAAGAGCATCATATTTTTTGCGAGATATACCTTCGGCTCCATACAAGAATAGTCATGTTCTATATAGTGTGATTGTGTAGTCATGTAGTGTGTGTGTGTGTGTTTCTTTTCAGGGCATAATAGTGTGACCTCTTTAGCACCCACCCGCTCAAACAGGTCTCAAATGTAAGAAGATTCTACCAATTTAGTCTTTTCAAATAGCAGCGATGATAAATCGATACCGACAATCTTTTGACACATTCAAGGTACCTACGGCACAGACTGCAAAATTAACAAAACATTTTATTTTATCTTCATTATTACAACATAGGCTGATGTAAATTAGTACAGACGCGAACGTAACATGAAACGCGTGATGAAATATTTTACTCGATTATATGGAGGTAATACATCTATATACGTACGAGTAGGTACTAGTACAGGTTTATAAAGCCGAGAATGTTTTCACACACCGACACCTCACGCGGTGGCGGCGACACGCGAGTGTGATTTTAGTACTTGTACTACTTATAAAATAACTGATTCGCACGCTTTGGCGTTAAAATTTACTTGACAATGTTCGACGAAACCGAAGCGTCAGCGATGCGTACAACGTGAAACTTACTTTGCACACCAGTGCGACTTACCAAGCGATAAAATACAGCCGATCTCTTTTTTTAAAATCTCACCGTTGGAAACATAGTCATAGGTGAATTTGAGCTGTCATTTTACTTGATGCTAGGGATTGACACTATTGACTAGCTCACTTCACCTAAGTTTTCACGGTGAGATTTTTACAGAATAGACCAGGGGTCCTAAGAAGGCCACTTTAAGCAATACCTCTAAAAGCTATTCATTTCCTGAGTTCCCAGCAGATCATTATCAATTCCTCTAATTTTCGTAAAATTTCATTTCATATTTGGTGTAAACATTGACGCATGAAAAAAAAACCGTAATTTTATCGGTAAATTTTTCATTACAGTTTTTATTAATCAAATTGTTTTTTAATTTCTTATTTCTACAGTTTAAATGTTATTTCCTTGTTCATATCACAACGAAATAACATTGCACACAGATCATATTATAAATTGTCAGTTTGTGACCATTTTACGATTTTTAATATGATTCATATTGTTATCCTACTAGGATTCTGCTAAAGTGGCCTTTTTAGGCCCCCAGCTGATATCAACCTAGAATATTCCCACGGTATCGGTGTGGCTGTTATCTTTTTGTATGCACGTGTTTCTGTGATAAATAAACCTATTTTTCTTTCTTTCACTGCAGGGACGCAGGCGTCCGCTCTGTAAGAGGTAGTGGGACTCAGTGCGAGTTAGTGAATGCCACCAGCCACGTATACATTTTTTTTGTTCCAGGGCAAATCGATATCCTCACGATGTTTTCCTTCGCTGTTTTCAGCAACATTTTACTCGTCAAATTACGTACAACGTGTAAATCAAGGAAGTTACCACTGCTGCGATCAAGAGGTTGACGTGCGTACAATTTGAGTTCCATTAATGAAGGCCCAATGTGTAATATGTTTTGTGGCTACACATTCACATGATTGAGCTGAATGGTGCTGATTAATACGCCATATTCGTGAACGGGCGCCGCCATCGCCAGTAGAGATTCTTATTTTCATTTCAGTTTTTTTTATTTTAATTACGGACTTTTTACGTGCACGTTTTTCTAAATCGTTCTCACATGTATAATTTCAACATGAATGATGTAACCAATTATTTGTAACAATTTTATGACTTAAAAGAGTGTCTGGAGTTTCTTGCCCGTTCTTCTCCATAGGTATACTACGCTTTGGAATGGGTAACAAGCTTCATCTTTCTGAACGACTGACCCTTTGACATTCAAAAGTGCCTGTAATTGTAATTGTAATTGTAATTGTAATCTATATATATATATACTTATAATAAGAATGTAAAAAAGTTGTGTCTGTACATTGAATATATTTAAAAAAGAATAATTGAGGGGGGTTAAGAAACAGTAATAGAACACGAATCTAATAAAAAAAAGTCTGTCTGTTTATCTGTTTGTCTGTTTGTCTGGTTGTACACGCTAATCTCCGGAACTACTGAACGGATTTGAATGAAATTTTTTTTGTTATTTAGCTACTAAACCTGGGCAACATATAAGCTATAATTGATTTTGGAACCTGGAACACCTGATGCAGAACCGCAAGAGACCAGCTTAACTATAAGAGTTACAAAAATGACGCCATAGAAAAAAATGTTGTGTCTGATGAGCATTTTCTGCTGAGAGAATAAAATTGAAGATCCGGAACACCTGATGTGGAACTCTTAGAGCACAGCTAAACTATAATATATATAGGTTTGACATCTTTGCAAAAGTTATTAATTCTGATGAGCATTTTCTGCTGCGCGAATAAAACTCGAAGATCAGAACATCTGATGTGGAACTCTAAGAGCACAGCTAAACCATAACATATATAGGAATGACATCTTTGCAAAAGTTATTCAGTCTGATGATTATTTTCTGCTGGGAGAAAAAAAATCGAAGATTGAAACATCTGATGTGGAACTCGGAGAGCACAGCTAAACTATGCCATATACAGACATGACATTTTAACAAAATTTGTTTGGTCTGATGAATATTTTCCGCCGAGATAATAAAAATCAAGGATCAGGAACATTTGATGTGGAAATCACTGTATACTAATATATTAACATAAGCTGGGAGTACCTCCACGCGGTGAAGGCGGTAACAGTTTGGGCCTTCTTTTCGATGACGATAGTAAATCATTGAAAACTTGGCTTCACTGGCTAAATCTCCCATTTATGTATAATTATATATATTATAGATATGCCTTCGGGCTGTTATTTGAGTGTTTAATTTCCTTTTCCATTTATCTTCGTGACACGGTAGCCTACCCGGTAACACAGGGGAGCAGTCACTTAGATCTTAATTGCAAAGTTAATAAAGTACATTAAAAACTATAACCATAACCATGCCACGAAAGAGGTCAAATCTTTCACAATGCTCGAAAGGAGCTAAAAGATTGAAGATCATTAGATCCCAGGAATCGAATGAAGAACGCCAGGCAAGACTTGATGCTGTTCGACAACATCAGGCTGTATCTCGCTCCGCGGAAACTTCTTCGGATCGTGAAGCACGACTTAGCGCTGATCGTGAGCGTCATACATCGTCTCGCGTTTCTGACATACACAAAGAGAATCACGCCTGCATTCTCAGCGTATTTACGCATCTACATCTAGGTCTCTAGAGACCAGTGAGGATCGTGATGCGTGACTGACTGCTGATCGTGATCGTCATGCATTGTCTCGCGAGTCGGAAACGTTAACGGAAAGAGAATCACGCTTGAGTTCTCAGCGTATTCTCACGTCGACTTCTAGGTCTTTAGAGACCAGTGACGAACGAGAAGTGCGACTGGCCGCTGATCGTGATCGCCATGCATTGTCTCTCGAATCAGAAACGTTCACAGAAAAAGCATCACGCTTGAGTTCTCAGCGCATTCGCACGTTGACTTTTAGATCTCTGGAGACCAGTGAAGAACGTGATGAGCGACTTACGGCTGATCGTGATCGTCATGCATTGTCTCGCGAGTCGGAAACATTCACGGAAAGCGAATCACGCTTGAGTTCCCAGCGTATCTACACATCCACATAAAGGTCTATAGAAACCAGTGAAGAACGTTATGCGCGACTGACCGCTGATCGAGATCGCCATACATTGTCCCGAACATCTATTAGAAAGTGAGAGAGAGAGAATTGCTAAAGTACGGCATGAGGAGACAGAAGAACAGCGCAGCGCAACGAACGCTTAAATTCTGATCGACTTCGACATTCTCTCAACAGAATGTCGGTATCATCTGAAGAATCTGATGAGTCTCAAGAAATTGTCCTAAGGCATCTTCCCTTACCGCTGCCCTGGAACATAAAGGGCAGGAACACGGGTGGGTTTTAGTCAGTAAGAGTCTGACACTCCCTCCTGCTCCACCCAGAGCGGGAGGAGTCATTTGATGATTTCCCATCCTCAAAAAAAAAAAAAAGGCATCTTCCCTGGGTTGATAAGGAAAAGAGTGCATTTACGTATACTCCAATGATTGACTACGCCACATATGCTGCCCTTGGAGGTATGGTTGTAAATTGTTCTTTTTGTGCAGCTTCTAAATGGCCAAAAAAAGCAAATGGTATGTGTTGCTCAGGTGGGAAAGTGCATATTGGCATTTTACAAAATCCTCCAGAGATACTAAAATCATTGCTAACAGGTGACCATACACAGTCCAAACATTTCTTGGACAACAGCCGATCTTACAATAGTGCGTTTCAAATGACATCTTTCGGTGCAAAACAGGTATCAGAAGGACCATTTAGTAATGTTAACTAATTGATATTAATTTCGCTTCATAATTTCGGAATGAAAATAATTCTACCTTTACCTATATTTTAATGAAGTTATAAGTACCCAGTCTACAACACTCAATCTAAATTATAACAAACTTAATCGAAATTCTTCATCGGTTTTGACTGATTTATTGGCTGACATATCAACGCACAGTTCAAAGTCTTTTCCGAAATTCCTATCGGAACGAGAAAGGGACTGGATCCGCGTACGAAGTCGCGGGCAGAAGCTAGTTTGTAATAAATGCTTTGATTTTGAGTTTGGTACAATATTATGAAACAAAGATTGTAGACAATTAAATTAATGCTTGTTAATTTTTTTGAGACTGACTGTGCGTCTTGATATGCTGACGAACTTCTGCATGTATGTGAGTATAGGTGCATACAACAACAGCTTATTTTTATAGAGTACCTAGGCATTAGTTATAACACCAACAAGGTCCTCTAAAGTTTTCTTAACATAAATACGTCGCTATACGATGAATTTATTATGTGCGATGTAGCACATTATCTCAATCTTGGTTGAATTTCCCTTGAGCGTAAGATAGGCGGACGTAAACGGGAAAAATAAGCACTTTGGCGTAAACTTTATATGTTATATCGTTCGTAGGTACTTAAAAAGTCTTCATAAATTACCAATATTATAATATAGTATGAGGTAACTCCCTCTCGTAGAGTGGACGACAGTGTCCCAGCAGTGGGAACATTATGGCTGATTATTTTATGAGGTAACTAAATATATAGGATATAGAAATGGTGCATTGTTTATCTTGCAACGTTGTGTACGGAACTCAATTTTTACTGACAACTCTTCGATCAATAATAGTACTAGATTAAGGATCAGGAACAAAAATCAGTCGCTCAAGTGGCCACGTTTGCACACACGTAAACATCTACATTTCTTAGAAAAATGTTTAATAATATTAACAACTTCAGTTTATTAAAAAGCTTAATGCTTAAACATAAAGTTTAATTACCATTGCAAAATATATTAAATGTCGCTTGAAAATAAAATCATTCTATTTTTTTAATTGTCAGTCATTTATTCTAAAATGAAACTTAAAGTCTAAGTAATAAGGTTAAAAACACACTAATTTGAAATAAGACCACAAAAGTATTTGTGTCTTATTTTTCGGGCCGTTTTTGAAGCGCTTATCGGGAATCTAGTAGGTACTATTAGTGATCGAAGTGAAAACTGAAAGTTTTTTCACATCGTTAAAATTGTACTTTGGAAGATTTATGAAGGCATATCGTACTGCGTTTGGTTTTTGCAGTGTTTTCAATATTGCTTTTGGTCTTTGTGAGTTGCGTGTTAAGAGCAGTGGTGGCGGGTATAACGGCTTCAACTTTCGAGTTGTAAGTCGTCAAACCCAGGCACGCACTTTACTGTGTAATTACTACTTACTGTGTAAGTACTTCTTCTTCCCAGTGATAGCACTAGGAAGTGGTGAAGGGCGGGCGTTTTTGGGGGACTATCTTTTGTAATTTTTGACGTTCGAAAAGTGCTGATTCTCAGCCTAATTTGAATAAATGACTTTTGATTTTGATTGATTTTGATTTGACTTTGAATTTATCTTCACTATTGCTCTCAAAACGGTGATGGAAAACAGCGTGAGGAAATCGGCCTGTCCTCGAACCAAAAATTCGAAGACATGTGACATCCACCAACCCGCAATGGCTTGCGTGGTGGATTATGGCCTACTCCTTCTCAAAGAGAGGTGTACCAGAAGTGGTAGTCTTTGTTGCCAATTCACATAGAAAATATTGGCATAATTAAGTATAGAAACTAAACTTTGTAAGATGTACAGTAAGCTTACAAAAGTTCATAAGAGCGCTAAAGATCATATTGCTATGAACTACAGCACGATGTAGACAGTGCGTGTGTGTGCGTTCAGCGAGTGACGCCTCAACACAAAGAGTATGTAATCACTACGTTCTACCGCAGCAGCACGATTCTGCACAGCAGTGCGATTCTGTAACCATCTCACCGTGAAAACTTAGGTGAAGTGAGCTGTCATTCCAAATAATGCTAGAGATTGACACTACTGACAACTCACATCAAGCTCACTTCACTTGAGTTTTCATGGTGAAATTTTTACAGAATCGATCGGCTGAAATGAAAAAAAGCACGCAATAAAATGTATCGAACACTGAACAGTGACGTCATCTTTTTCAGGCTACAGCCTTCACCTACTCACAATTACATGAAGATAATTTAAAACAATTATATTATTGCGTTAGAGTTATTAGATGTAATTAGATTAATATATTGCCTATGTACCAACCGGTTTGGTATAAATATGTAAGTTATTTTTAATAAGCGGCAAGTAAATATGATG
This sequence comes from Apamea sordens, assembly GCA_945859715.1. Taxonomy (NCBI): domain Eukaryota; kingdom Metazoa; phylum Arthropoda; class Insecta; order Lepidoptera; family Noctuidae; genus Apamea; species Apamea sordens. The sequence continues at coordinate 13,441,328 of OX243998.1, read as the reverse complement.
TTGACACGCGAGTATGTATATATCACGCGAGAATATAAAATATGTAATGGTAATTATTTTGTGCTATGCTGAGATAACTTGAACGCTCTATATTCATTCCCCACGCAGTTGAGTCTTGTCCAATTCTGGCTCTTCATTTGTCAATGACACAATGAACGAAACCGCGCGAAATTAACGCTAGATTAGCTTGATTAAGGAGTTAACGTGGTTTCGGTAAGAAATCGTTAAGTGGTCATAGTGAATTAGGGCCCAGAAATTATTTGGTAGGTTAGCACGGTAGAAACACCACCCTGCGCTCTACAACTCAAGTAGCGGATGATGGAGAAAAAACAACCAAGCTTAAGTGGGCTGGTCACGTCGCACGCATGCACCCGAAGAAACAGGCAAAGATCGTTATACGCTGGACGCCTGAGGGAGACATCGCCGTTGAGGTAGACCGCGGCGAAGGTGCGACGATCTAGTCATGTTTGCGGGGCCAATGTGGCCAGACATCGCACGAAATAGCGAGGTATGGAAGGAAAAGGGGAGCACTTTGCCCAGCTGTGGGACACAATATAGTCTACAATAAGAAAAAACCTTGTTGCACTACTCTTCGAAATTACCTACAAAATTAATTTCAGCTTCAGGCAACTCAATTTTCTTTTACCTCAGTACTTAGTATAAAGGCTCAAACAATAACTCCAGAAAACCAATAAAAAGATTTACAACCACAATAAACAATTTCATACAATTGACTTTTACTGCTTCGCGAAATACCCAGGAGCAGCTCCCTTATACGTTTTATTAATTCTACCATCGTTAGAAAACAATGGCATCCATCAGGGAAATGGCGGGAAACGAAACCCAAATGAAAATATACGGGGGCTCAAAGGATCAACGCGGAAAATATGAGCGTAGCCTTTTCAACGGTACATCGTCAGTCGTGTGGGTAATTTGTAATTTTTTTTCTACGTAATTGGACGCTTAACAAATTGCCCTCTAAATAACTGGAATAGCCGCGGATATGTAGGGGCTTGTGTACACTGGAGGGCATAAGGGCGCGGGCTTTGCTTTTTGTGAGGGAGCACTCTCGTAGTCGCCAGTGTATTCAATAGCTAGGTAATAATAAAAATAACTCCGATTCTATTTTTACTCTCATCCTGCCTTACTTTTTCCAACTATGTTTGGGTTGGCTTCCAATCTAACCGGATGCAGTTGAATACCAGTATTTTACATGGAGTGACTGCCTATCTAACCTCCACAACCCAGTTACTGGGTAATACGGTACCCCGTGATAAGACTTGTTGTCAGACTTTCGGGCTTCTGCCTACCTGTTACGACTATCAAAGATCGACCCCAACATAGTTGGGAAAAGGATAGGGAGAATGATTTTGTTTATGTGATCGCGCTTATGTGTACGCAGCCTAACAACCATCACAGGAATTAAAACGTACAAATGCAAAAATACGTCGTTAGCGGAAATTATTGTGTTACGTTCGTTTGGTTGTTACAAGTCCATTCGAATGGCTGACATTATGAGGAAGCTTTGTAATTTAGATTAGGTGGGGACATTAATACTTTTTATTGACATTTCGTACTCGCTTGCGATTTGTTATAGCACAAACCGTGTGCCCGATGGGGTTTCCCTTCGGCAAAAATGACGAACTTCCGACCTTAATAGTGCTAACGTTTGTTACTTGTAACAAACGTTATGTTTCGTTTTCAGCTCTTTGCGTGTGTTGGGAGACTGAAGGATGCTCCACCAATAATAGGCGACACCAGGAATTGCTATTTAACTTGGATATATATTGTGAATATTACATGAAATTGTCTTATAATGGTATAGCGCTTGCGATGCACTAGTGAATAGAAAAAAGGAAGTGATTTTGAAGAAAGACGTTGTGCGTAGCTCGGTGGTGATTGGTCGATGGAACGCGTAGGCGACCAATCGCTGTGGGGTAGATGGCAGCACCGGTTGTTAAGGCGATGTTCGTGTGTTAAGGCGATGTCTGAACATGCCCCCGGCCTTGGAAGTAGGTACCGACGTCCAACACCTTCTCGTCATCTCCACAATTGAACAGGGGACAGATTCGAGGGAATGCGCGTCTGATGACTCTGTCTGGTGTTTCTCTTGAGAAACAGCGCAAAATTTCATGCTTCTAGAACCCGCGGTTTAGGCAGTCAATTTATGATTGTAATTATTTAGCTAAGCTAACGGGTTTATTTAGAAACATTGCTTATACATAGTTAACAGACGTTTATCCGTCAAAAAGTGTATAGTAGACGTTAAACAAGGTTGCTTGGAAGAGATTCCAGAATAAGGCCGCCCGTTGTATGTTTTGTAATAATTAATAATCGTATTTTTTTTTGTTATGTATTTTCTGGTGTACATACAATAAAGTATATATAAATAAATAAATAAACATCACTTAACGTTAAGCAACGTTTTTAAATACACCTGTGTTTTTATGCTTTACTAGCTGCACTCCGCGGTTTCACCCGCATACGTTTCGATCCCGTAGAAATATCGGGATAAAAAGTATCCTATACGTTAATCCTGGCTATAAACCATATGTGTGCCATAATTATTTCATCCAAATCCGTTCAGTAGTTTTTGCGTGAAAGAGTAACAAACATCTATCCATCCATCCATACAAACTATCACGTTTATAGTATTAGTAGGACTTAATTTTCTTTTTTTTTTTTTGTTTCTTTCGTTCTCTCAAAATACTGATTGATTGATTAATTATGGTACCTACTATTTTAAAGGTTTACGCTAGAATTAAATCTTCACCCATAAATTATCTAATTCCATAGCAAAACTTCCCCAAACACTTTGTCATAATATGCCACCAATTTCCTTCCTTTGGCTATTAGCCTTGAGAAAACTTAAACTTCTTAATAGTAGTTTGATAGCTTCGAAAAGCCTTGCTCGAAGTAATAATTTATAACAAGAGGTAAAACATTATTATATTGTAATAACTCTTTCAGAATATGAAACTGATACTGTTCTTCCTCCAAAAGTATAGTAATTATAAAATAGGTACTAAGAACTTTTCGTTCGTACTATTTTATAATTACTATACTTTTGTTAGTTGTGAGTTATAGTAATTATATTTTAATGTAAACTAATATAATACATATAATAATAATAATATTATAATATGTATGACCCATCATCACTGACAGGACTATTGTTGCCAATAAGCCTGATATAGTGGTGGTGGATCGATCAGAGCGACGCGCAATGATTATTGACATAACCGTCCCGCATGACGAGAACCTTGTGAAAGCCGAGAAAGATAAACAAATCAAGTATCTTGACTTGTCTCGCAAGGTTGTCGATATGTGGGATGTGGACTCAGCGATCATTGTGCCGATAGTCGTGACAGCCAATGGCTTAATAGCCAAGAGCCTCGACCAACACCTGAGGAGGCTCTCGTTGGGCAGCTGGATCAAGGGCTTGATTCAGAAAGCGGTACTTCTGGACACGGCTCGCATTGTCAGGAGGTTCCTCTCTCTGGAGCCCTGACCGCCGGTAGCTTGGACCCTGTTCCCGATACCGGTGGGCTACTATTTTTTATATTTTTTTATCATTTTGCTTATAAAATATTGAAAAATATAATTTATAAGTAATTAGATGAAATAAAGGAAAAAAATATCATAAAGAGAAAAGATTTGTTTTTTTGTATATTTCTTGCTTTTTCGCTTTCACGCTAAAACGGCTGTATGGATTTGGGTGAAATTTGGTACATGGGTAGACCATGACCTGGATTAGGACATAGGATACTATTATTATTTACACTTTACTTTATCCCGATATTCCAGAAATTGTACGGGATCGTGTTATATGCGGGTGAAAGCCCTGCCGCTGGGCGCAGCTAGTTACTTATATGGGTTAAAACTCACTTCTAAGTAACAAACAATTTAAGAAAAATAGCACTTAGTGTGCACGGGCTTAATAAAAATACGCCCATGTGTACCTGGGCTTACATTGCTTTTCATTGCTTATCCGCGTGAATTTGTAACATAAAGTCGATGAAGCTTATACAATTCTGAAAAGTTTAACAGCAAAAGGTTTACCAATTTCTTCATCAAATATGATAGAGTTTTAATTTTTAACGAATCTACCTTTGAGATACACAAACAAACGACCTTTTTTCCCAAAAAAGGTACACAGTACGAATTAATTTTGTATATCGAATTTATTATACAACACTACATTCGAAATTCAATTACCGTGACCTGTTTAGTATGAAACCTCATTCGCACAATACAACAATACGCAAGTTATTAACAAGTCAAACGGGACCCGATCGAACAATTAAACTTGAGCAATATGTTCCGAATAACAACCCTTCGACTCGCTTCCAGCACTGGCTTCCAGTAACTTTCAATGCATTGTGGATATTTCATTAGTTGACGCAGCACTCCCCCCGTTCGTTAGCACTAGATTGGATGGGAACAAAGTGACTGTTTGACTTTTTAACATAACGGTTCCCCAAGGACCTGAATCCTCGAAGTAAAGTTGAGAACAAAGATTGAATAAATACGCGGTTTTGTTTGAACGGGAAACTTCTCTCATGTCGCCCGAGCTAAAAATACTTGAAAAGGTCCTTTCCCGGTCATTTTGGAAAGTGAGCTAGGATAGTGACCTTATTACCAAAGCGTAATTACAGACACATAGTAGTTTCAATCGTGAAGACTCATTTAATGCATCCTAAAAGTTGGAATTAAACTTTGGCAGGAAATGATTGCAAGAAAGTTGCGTCAAAACTCTTGATAATACTGGTTCAAAGCCCGATGTTTGCCATAGGAAGGTGGAAGTTTCAATTTCAACAATTCTTGAGAAACTAAATTTTGGAGTAGGTACCGTACTTTATAATGTTGATTTCTAGATTCTTCCCTTGGGATATAGCATTTGAGTTCTCTACATAAAAATAGGAAAGTTACTTTTGATTTAGATTTTGTTATATTTCAAACTGTGTTGAAATTCAACATACAGTCATCGTAAGATCGTGGCACACTCGAATTGTCACTTTATTCACTGTGACTACGTTCACTACGTGTGATTTGATTTTGTCGGATTTCATTCCCAAGCTTTGCGATTGGTCAAAGGATAACTAAGGATTAATTTCTCCCCAATCTATTGATGGCATCCATTTCATAAATAATACTCAAATAGCTGTATTCAATTAAACAGTGAAAAAGACTCTTCAAAGACTCTGATAAAGACTTGGGGGACCGAAAGCTGTATCTTGAAATTATGGCTTACCTATACAAGCTGTTGTTTTGCATCCTCATCAAATTTCAGGAGGCTGTTATGAAAGACATAAATAATCAAATAAAATTACGATCCCTGGTAAATAATTATAGTATTAGCGGAAATTGCTTGATTTTATCTACAAAAAGTACCAGTGCACAGTGATATCGCCTGTAGAAATCTAGTGGCATCGATTCTGCAAGGCCAGATGAGTTATTAAGTGCTCTACATGTTGCTATCAATTTATTAGCTTACTACAGGAGCAAAAAATGTTAGGATAGTTTGGATTTATTTTCTGGTTGGAATGAATGAGCTTTTTAGATACAGTGGTGTGCTATACCGCCACTAACTACGCATCATACTGACGTCACGCAAAATCCTGCATCGCGCAAGCAGTGTTTACCGCGCAACTGATCAGAGGATCCTCCCTTTTCTATGGTGGATGAGTGAACTTTACACCCTGTTCCTCATATCTCAATAGTGGACCGCTCGTGGTGGTAACACTGATCTCGAGCTGGCCTAATGCAGTATGGAGTTTCAATAGAATAAACAGAACAACAACAGAATAAAGTCAAAAACACTGGCAATTACTATATTTAAAAACTATTAATATTTTACTAAAAATGTTATTCAATTAATAATACAATTGTAAATATTGTCAATCCACAGATATTATAAACGTCAACTAAACTTTTGGCCAATGGGATTTAAGTATTTGACAAGTAAAAAAAAATATCAGGTAATCCCTTATCATAGTTAGTTGGATGAGTCAATAGAAACGTTATAGTGTATAGTTCAAACATTAGAAACTAGTATTTTAAATCATAATGTGGCATAACAGCAGCAGTGGAAATGTGTCAACTAACTTTTGGAGGGCACTGTACTTGTATCTTGCTATCTTTGACGGCACGGTTGGCGCAGTGGTTAAGCGATTGACTGCTGCGCTGCGTGTCGCGGGTTCGATTCCCGCACGGAACAAATATTTGTATGACCTACATGTATTTGTTCCGAGTCTGGGTGTTTTTCTATCTATAATATGTATGTATTTACAAAAAAAAATGTATATAAGCAGTTTATCAGCCATCTTGTTACCATAACACAAGCATTAGATTGCTTAGCTTGGGACTAGATGGCGCTGTGTGAAATGTCCAGGGATATTATATCCATTATTCACAAGTGATATCTTTAAGACTAACCAGATTATCTCCAAGATTTGACGGCAGATAAACTGATCAGAGATTCGAATTGCAGGCTCCGATGTCAAATCTTGAACCTAATCAAATTAGTATCGGATTTTGACACTCATTCCGACAAAATAAATGCCAAATTATCACTGGTTTGAATCAAGTTTTATTCTATTCAGTACTAAAAGATATCAAGAGTAAACTTCTTACTTGAGGGTTGAAAAGTCTTTCGGAAAACGGGGGTATTTGTTTCAAGGGAGTTAATATATCGAGGCAGTGAGTGTCTATCTTTCTCAGTACTGGTTCTTTTGCAACACACGGTAAACAAACACTGCTACAAGGATCTTTTGGCGCTCGACTGACGTTGACAGGGGAGCGCTGTTGATAAACATAATGTGCAATTGTTTTGTGAAATGTATTAAAAAAACAAGATGGCTGCATTAGTACCAATTTTGGCCACGCAGCAAAAGTATTTTGTACAACTGTACAGACCATTTTGTATATCAAAAATAACTTTAGAATTGTTTTTTAATTATTTAGTTAACTCGGTTTGATACCGCTGTCAAAAACTAGGGGTGAGATTCACCCCTACTATACGGTTCAAGTAAAACAATCCTTAGGGACCAATCTTACCTCCCATACATTCTCGGGTATCATATCACCATACATAATTTAAATCTAATCCTACCCCTTATGCAAAGTTAATTCTATCAAAATTAGATTTAAAACATCCGCCGAAAGATCTCTTGGAAACGGAACCCGGATTAAGCGCCACGAAACAGAATTAATTACTAGAAGGTAGAACGTATAAGCTAATTACGTATGAGGTAGTAAACAATGCTTCCTGTGCAAGATGGGGGAGTAATGTTGCTAATTGCCTCTTCTTTTGTTATTTATTTTTAGTTTCATTACAGCGATTACCTTACGTAAAAAACATATTAGGTGTTGGTTTTAATCCTGAGATAGTTAAGGTTATCTTAGTATCTTTTGATTCTATGTATTATTGTTTGTCTCCTTTGCTCTATCACACGCTGTCTACATCTCTGTATCTATTGTCCTATCTCAGGTATGCTGGAAGAGATTTCTTATGAAATAAGCATCACCTCTGTACCTATTTTTTCTGTTCTGTTTTTCAATGTCTGTTTATATATGTGTGTACATAAATGGTAAAATAAATAAATAAAAATATCTTTAATATTACGATAATTACGAGAAGATACTATCGTGATATCATTAGACCGTGACCGTCTACAGCTGCACATCTTTTTCTTCATCGTGTCGATGGCACGACATTGTATAAGATATTGTTGGCCAAAAACTGCGCCACATCTATGGCATTGTCGGTGGCAGCGCAAAGGTCACTACGGCTGCATTTTTGGCGCACAAAGGGGGACATAGTTTACGCCGCAGCTCCACATCTACGCCCTGCTAACTACCGATGATTTTTAAAATACACTACCAAAACCACCAAAAGACGAAAAAGTTTGTCATAATCACTACGCTTAGTAGATATAGTGGTAATAATCTAATATAATATCCCTGGACATTTCACACAGCGCCATCTAGTCCCAAGCTAAGCAACCTAATGCTTGTGTTATGGTAACAAGATGTCTGATAAACTACTTATATACCTACATTTTTTTTTTGTAAATACTTACATATTATAGATAGAAAAACACCCAGACTCGGGACAAATACATGTAGGTCATACAAATATTTGTTCCGCGCGGGAATCGAACCCGCGAAACGCAGCGCAGCAGTCAATCGCTTAACCACTGCGCCAACCGTGCCGTGAACCGTGGTGATTTTGTTTGGTTTTTGGTATTTTCAAAGCAGATGTGAGTGGAAACGCCGGAGGGCCCCTAGGAGGTCATTTAGTGACCCTATTGGTGATGTTATGTTCTTCAGAAAGATCAGGGGCATAGTATTCACAACCGGCGGGCGTCTTTGACCAGATGTATAATGTAAACGGGGCAAAAAGAGGATTGTGGCGGGTCGCGTTCTGTAGTGTCTGTCTATCCCCATGGGCAGAAAGCGTAACTTTATGCTATGTTGTTTATTTGCGATGCGAACGCTGCTATTCATCTTTTTGACCTACATAATCCCCAGCAGTCCCCACTACACCCAAGGATGGTCAATTCATTGCCAGAAAAAACATCTACCTTATGTGTAAAATAACTAAGTAGGTACCTAAGTATATTAATTTCATTTCATTTATAATATCCACCATCTCATATCGCTTAAATGTGCAATATAAAAACACAAGAATAATTACTTCAAAAATTAATTGAAAATTGTGGTAACATCACGAATAAGCGCTAATACCGGGGAAAGCGCTTTATTACCATCCTTAACTAAAGCTGTTAGCGCTAAAGCCACTGGAGCGTATACAACGCTCAAACAGTTTTCATCGCACTGATATTTTGTAGAGGAAAATTATTTTGGTCCGATTGTCGGTTTGGGAATCACGTTATGATGGCTCATCTCATTGGTATTCTCGCGAGCTATGGTTTGGCGGGGAAAATCCGAAACCTAAAATATCTCAAATGTATTCTATTTTGACGGACTTTACATTTTAACACAGTTAAAGATAGGTACTTTCTCGTCTTTATAGTCAGAGAAATTTATTCTTAAATAAATTTTGTTTGGCATTGTCAATTTTCCAAATTATAGCCAGCTACTTTCAAAGAATGACAGTTGTTAACTAGGTTATTAATTTGCTTAAAAATTCCGTCTTTTTAAAAAAAGAACATTATTTTTAAAAAAATACGAGTGCGGGCTGGGTACCCTCGTTAGAAAAGGAGGTCCTAACGCGATACTCACACGCACACATACACTCGTATTTATAAGAAAGAGACAGAGAGAGAGAGAGAGAAAAAAACTGCATAGAGGCCAAGCCGCGTTAAGGAACTTCGTTCCAAAAAACCTTGTTTCCTGCAAGTTCACATCCAAATACCTCTATAACAGCTTTATAATATCTCATCAATTAAACTCCTCTATATTATTTCAGCCAACAAATCACCGTCAACAAATTTGACACATCGAGAGATCAAACACCCTGGGGCAAAAGTACCAACATAACAAATATCACAACCATAAATTGAGGCTCCAATTTTTTAAAATAGAGAAGACAAATTCGATTCGGATACGACAGTAATACAGGTGGATATTATTCCGAATTCTCCGTTACCTCTACCCTCGCGGGCTGTCACCTGTCAGGTGCACTTACATACTTTCACGCTTAACGTACTCGTATACGTTTATATCAAATAAGAGGAAAATAACTGTGATTTTGTCTCTGAACACTTACTGTTTATTAATTTCAAAGTGAATTTTTATTTGTTGACTGTGGGAGATGAGTATTTATAAATTGATGTTATTGATCTCTCATTTCTAGACGTGAATCTGACAATGACTATAATTTTAAGTACTGTAGAGATTATGATCTGCATGGTTTGTGCTATGCCACCTTTTTGGTAATGGCATAACATTTTAAGATAAACGCCAATACAAATTGAGAAAGACGAAAAATAGGAGGCGTTAGATTTGACTTACAAGAGAAGAAAAAAGAAACTAAACACGTAGAACGATGTCTAAGAATATTTTTTTTTTATTCTAGTAATTTTTTTTTCCCGGTACCCCGAGAGCTCGCAAAGAAAGAAAGAAAATGCATTTATTTGCGGCAAACATGACGCATAGAAAAGAACATAAACACACAAAAAAAAAATAACATTCTCTTCAACAGTCTCTATAGTAATAAAGGTGAAATCAAATTCCAACACTTCAAATTATTTTAACAAAGTGCTTCTATTTATTTTCTTTGAACATTTTTGAGGCTAAAGCTTTGGATTCCTAGGAAAGCGGTTCGATCATTATACCGAAAAGATATAGACGAAAACAATGTTTAAAGAAATGAAATTAACATAAATTATGTATTCACACTATGACACGTCATATTAAACACACGTAAAAAAATAATAATAAGCTACATGAGGTTGGCGGTTCCTATCTGAGTACTCTGAGAAGAAAGGCTGATACAACTTCAGAGGTCACGGTCTCTTTTAAAATCCAGACATAATCTTGGTCAGATCATAAGAGGACCATGTAGATTAATTGATAGATTTTTTTTTGGTTGATTTGTTTTTTTGTTGATTGGTTGATGTTTTATCATAATCAGCCTATAATTTCCCCACTATTGGAATACAGGCCTCCTCTCAGTGAGAGGGAGTGGGCCGTAATCCACCACGCGGGCCCAGTGCGGGTTGGTTGATGTCACATGACATGTCTTCTGGGATTGATGTCTGAAACGTTCTAAAGAACAAATCATAGTCATGAATCGCCTGACTTATGCCCTTTATTAAACATTATTATTAACGATTACATCATAGCAGCTTAGTTCAGCCGAGAACTCTCGCAGAGAGAATTCCTAAAGCTTAGTACGTAATTAAAGAAGTAGTAAGCTTTATTATTACCCTTACACGTGGCCGAAGCTTCGAGGCAAACCTAGTATTTAATATGTCACGTCTCTCATATCTAGAGTTGAAACGTTCTCCTTTTGTGGGATTAGGTACGTGGGACCTGACTGTCTGGATTCAAGACATCCTTTTGAGAATATATGTAGTACAAACTGTAGCCAGTGCAAAATACGGAACGGACGGAATATATGTAGTACAAACTGTAGCCAGTGCAAAATACGGAACGGACGGAATATATGTAGTACAAACTGTAGCCAGTGCTAAATACGGAACGGACGGAATATATGTAGTACAAACTGTAGCCAGTGCAAAATACGGAACGGACGGAATATATGTAGTACAAACTGTAGACAGTGCAAAATACGGAACGGACGGAATATACATATGTAGTACAAACTGTAGCCAGTGCAAAATACGGAACGGACGGAATTCCGAAAAAAATCCGGGCAGTGTAGCTTTAATTAACCTTCAATTAAAGTTACACGGGCCAGAATTTTTTCGGGAAGCCATCTGATTGATGATGCCAGAACTATAGGTACAGGCAGGGACATCGACGCGCAAACTCAAACCATAAATTCACGCCCATGATTCTAGGCCGTAGAAAAGTCTAGGGCAGAAATTATCGTCGGTTATAAAAAAAAAATCTGCTGTTTCATAGGAAAGTGCAATATCTACGTGGTCTCAATGTATGGAACAGCTATTTTTTTTTTTTTTAATAGCCTACGAAAAATTTCGAAGCAGGCGTATTCAGAATTATGTACTGAATCTACGGTAAACGGCTGCGCGTCGATATTTCTGCCATCCTGTTTGTTTTTTTTTTTTTTTTACTTTAAAGCCTGCTTAGAGGGAGATAGAACTATGTTTTAAATTCTATTAGGGTTAAACGTGCTAGCGGTTTGTGGTTCAAGTGGGCCTAAATGTGCAACGCCATTATCCTTAAATTTTCACATACCTACTGAATTTTTACCAAAATGTAGCTATAATGCGCCATTTGGGAAATATATTTCAAAGTAACTACGATTGAAGACACAAAATAAAAATGACCCTAGTCACGTTATAAACTACGGGCACCAGAATAATTTATGTTACACTGTAATGACAAGAACATCATAACCAGCCTATAGCAGTCCACTACTGGACATATTATACCACTCCAATTGCACGCCATTTAGCTCGATTCACAGAAACTCTCATCCAGCGTCTACCAGCCACCTATCCTGAGGGCGTTCTACCTTACATAAAAAACAAAGAAGCGTAAAAATGAGTAAAAACACAAAACCTCAAAATATCACTTTGAACGCAAAAACAAAACGTGTGGAATCACTCATTATTAATGTAACAACGAAAGTTGACGCCAGAACAAAAACAAATTAAAACCATTACTTACTACGACGAATAAAATTCAATTAATTTAGCTTCACGCCAAACCTATAATTTTCCAAGAACTATTAAGCTTCGCTAAAGTCCAATTTCCTAATACACTGTTTCTTTTATCGATAAACTTTTATCAAGAAACTCTTTTAGGAAATGTTACGTTTCTTGAACGATCAATCATTGGTCGGGTTCAAGATTCTATAACTGCTAGTAAACATTTATAAACAACATTACCGACTGTGTCCATGGTTTCATTCAAAAGAAACGATATTAATTTTGTGGACTGAAGCTCACCCTCTCTCTCTCTCTCTCTACCAAATTACACCAGGTTCAAAGGAATCACGCCTTATTTCTCCGAAGGGTAAAAAAAAATGTTTATTTCAATTACAATGGGCATTTAGATACATATACATATTTGGAGATCACCTTTTAAGCAAGGGATTGCTTGTCTTACGAGTCTCCGTACTTCCGCTTAGCATTTTTAATGCAATTGAAATGTAGACAATGTAAACATGCAAGACTAAAAATAAAATAAAAGGGTATCTTGACTTTAATTGTGTTTTTATTTTATTTTTGATTTAATTTTAATTTAATTTGATTTAATTTTAATTTAATTTAATTTTAATTTAATTGATATTTTTGTAGATTTTTATGTTGATCTTTTTATTTTTGTGTTGATTTTATTTTATTGTATATTATTTATTTTAATTAATTTTATTTCTATTGTAATTTTGCTATGGGTTAAATAACTGAAAATAAAAAGTTATTGTTATTATTATTTAAACAAACTGCTCTGCTCTGCAGCAAAAGAATGAGCGTTATGCAGAAAAGTGCCAGATCGCGCGAGTAAGTGTTATGTGTGTCTAGAGTAAGAGTAAGGCAGTATCTATATATTATGATAGTAGACTCACGTTTCGCTAGTTATTTTTAAGCCCCATGTATTTAGGGGGTGAGCCTGTTGCCGTCACCCGGCACAAATCCAGGGGGTCTACTCCGAAGTAGTATTGGCCGAATGTTAAGCCGTTTCCTGCTACGAAGTTACTATTTGGTTCCGTCGGTTCTACACTCCTACACTCTTTCGAATATTGACTATGGTCCCGACCCAACTGAGCCGATCCGAACTTTTTTCGCATTTTTCAATAATATTCGGTTCGGCCATGTGTCGGTCCGATCCGAACATTCGCACTTTGCACTTCGGAGTAGGCCCCCAGACTCCGGGCAGACACTTTCCCCGACCTGGTATTCGAACCCAGGACCTCATGCTCAACAGTATCGTTTGCGACAACTATACCAACGAGGCACTCATGATTTATGATGTTATGTGGATGAGGGATGAGTAAGATGTAGCGAACAGACCAACATCTAAAGGAGTCTCTTGTCCGTTCTTCTCCATAGAGATCTACGTATTGGAGTGGGCTTCAACTTTCTGACTAACTGACCGACTATTAAATTTTTGACAATTCAAAAGTGCCTATAAATTGTTTAATTGAAATAAATGATTTGAGTTTGAGTTTGAATTAATGTTTGCATATTTATAGATGAGACCAGTGGCCCAGTAGTAATGGTCCGGACTTACGAGTTGTAGGTGATGGATTCGAACCCAGGCAGGCGCTTTACTTTGTATATGTAAATTATTTCAACACCACAGCTCTCAAAATGGTGAAGGAAATACATCGCAAGGCATGTCCTAGATATAACCAAAACTTCGAATAGGTACAATGACATGTGACATCTACCAACCCGCAGTGGGTCGGCGTGGTGGATTACGGCCCACTACCTCTCATCCAGAGGAGGCCTGTGTCCCAGCACTGGGACCGTTATAAGCTGATTATGCTTATATCAAAACATCGTTTAAATTTAACTAATCAGATGAAATACGATGTGCTAAAATATGTATCAGAGTCGGATATTATTGAAACCGTATCAACAAAGTACCTACATTAATTTATAATGAGTTGAAATATTAAAGGCAAGGAGCAAAGGATATTATTTTGTAAGCAATGAGATTATTTATGACAGTTTTACCACGGCTTTACCAACTTCAAGAAACTCTGTTTATGTTAATGAATTTGGTGAAATACGTTCTGTTTATATAACGAGTATTTTGAGCTGTTAATGGCTCTGATTGTACTTAAAACTGGCGGTGAGCACCTACTTATGTGAACTTCTGTAGGTATCTGAAATAATTAAATTTGTAAGTGATTTTAATGGCTGGTGGTGCTGCAGACCATGTCCCACTTGCTGGGGTCCTATATGCCCGTTTACCTGCACCTCGGCTGACCTAAAGAATGCCACTGATGGCGTTACGTAGCCACCTACTGGGCTAAAATAATATAAAAATAACGAAAAGGAGTACCAATCCAATGACACAAAAAAAGAAGAGCTGGTGGTAATCTTAAACATGGCAGATACCTAACCATCATAAACTTCAGGTCTAAGAAGACCTGAAGTTTTCTTAGACCTGAAGCTCTGACCCCACTAAAGGCTGAGCGCAATTTTAATTTAAAGAATTAGTAAAGATAGTAATTTATTTTATTTTATTTATAAATCACGGTTAAATATTTACAAAGGCATTTTGACATGTGGATGACAAGGCAGACAGATAAATGGACGTGAAAAATACAGGAGAATCAATACTAAAAGGGTTCCATTTTTGGCTAAAACTGAACCCAAAACGTATATTCACAGACATTAAAAATTTAAAACAAAATGGAGAGAGCTGGACAAATAAATGTATAGCGACAATGTATGGGAAAGTGACAGCTGTCACACAATTTGTATTGTTCATTTGTCTCATTATGTGTATAGTCCTACTCGTCCTATCAATTATTGTGTAATGATTTGAAGTTACTATGGCGTAGTATGGCGTGCTATAATGATTCATTCATTGATTATGGCCTTGGCGTTTCTTAATTAAAGCTGGTGAAGGGAAAACTTGGCCTTTCGTACTTGTACTTTTATTGGTAATCCGGAAAAAAGAATTAGCCGTCCTATTACCTTTCAGTCGAGGAGATATTGAAGTTTTGTACAGTTACAATTTTTTTTCGCGATTACTATGCTGGTCCCATGGAAACAGTGGTCCAGTTTGATGGTTTTTACCTCACCGTTAAATTTTATCACACTTTTCTGATGCACGCTGTCTGAGAAAAATATGAAGTAGCAGTTTTCGTAGGTTCGTTACTAAACTCTTATCTGGTAGGAGAAGATTAAAATCTTTTGGAAATATTTCTGTGTTGAGACACAGGAAAGACCGCGACTCAAATATTACTAGTTGGTAATTTGTGCCGTCCAGGTGATAAATTAAGATTTCACTTTTTCTGTTGACAGCGATGCGGACGAATTTTTTATACCTTTTGATTCTTGCCCCCTCCTCCCTAAAATTAAAAGCTATTTTTATTTCCCAAGATAATATTAACGTAATTTAAAAGCTAAAAGTCTTAAAACAATATTGATAATAATATTATGTACGAGTATTTTTAACTGACTTTTAGCTTTAAATTACGTTAATATTATCTTGGAAATAAAAATAGCTTTCAATTTTAATATTTATATTCTTTTCTCATAACGTATGGTGTTAATTATAACAGAGTATATAATATTACTCTTACACTTGCTACTTTTAAGTGCATAAGCTGGTTGGTTTGGGTAGATAAACCAAGCTTCAGTATCGCAAAGGTTCATTAACCAAGGTAAAAATTCATAGGCGACTCCGCTCTGGAGTGTAAATGTGGTGATGTTCCACACACAATACGACACTTAATATCGTGACCAGCGTTTCCTGTACTTTGCATACAGTGACTGATGGATCCTAATGTAGGTATATTATAATATTTAAGTATTTAAGGAGGGTATTTTACTTAAGTTAAACAAGAAATCGGTATTTCAGGGTAAGTAAAATTAAATTAATAATAACAGGAAAATCACTGTTCACTTACTAAAATTACGTTAGCCATTAGATTGATTTTCAAAAGTACGCGCCTACCTAATAATTAAAGTATTTTATTAAATATTAGTTATTAGTGTTATAACTTATTAAATTATGTAGGTACCTAAGTATAGGTATTAGTAGGTACTTTATATATTGTATTTTCCGATATACAATATACAAGCTGTATAAATATTGTATTTTTGATGATAATATTATTTTATTTCAATCAATTTGAAATAAAATAATATTATCATCAAACTATAATTATGTTTTTTTTTGCGCTAATGTTATTACTTACTTATTTTATTTTGTATAAACACGCCGAAATAAGATCTACCTCACTGTTTATTTGAATTGGATTCCAAAAACAACGAAAAAAAAATAAAACACTTACCTCTCGAAATAATTTTCAGGACGACCGCCCAAACGTCCCTACACGCGTTCACTTCAAAAAACTTATTCAACACAACCAAAGAATCTTAACAAAATGTTCACATTTGTGTATATCATCCATTTATTTTACCACATCACTACACGAATGTATCGAAAGCAATTCGATTCGAAAGAAGTTTCGGTTTTTTACGCCTGCGGTTTTAGTCGGGAATTAAAAATTTACGCCGTGTTCGGGAGACGCGGGAACACAGACGTCCGGTTGGGTAGGAGCCGCCGACTGAACTGAAATACTACTCAAACGCGAGAACGGAACGTTCTTAGGGCGGTTTCAGACGTAGGTACGTACGATGTACGTTCTGTAAGTTGACTTTAAAGTGCAAACATTTCTTTTATTGAATGGAATTGTGATGGATATTGTTTTGCGGTGTGATAAGGGTTCCGTTCTTTGTATTGTGGTATTTGTAGTATTTTCTTTTATTCAATATATCGTACACCATCATTTAGTGTCAAACGATAATAAAATGGTGGTGTATTGCGACCATACCTATTGTGAGCTTGTGTGTGTGTGTATGAATACATAAATGGACACATTATGCGTATGTTCGTGAACGTTATTGGTCATTTTTCATAGTCTACAACTCTACAATATAAGCGAGACCACCGACTTTGCTTTCTGTTGCTTGCTTGCTGTTTGTCACGATGCCCGATTTGACTCCTTTAGATTTAAATATAAATGAAGCACCAATTTTAGCCGAACAAAATGTCATTCACGTACTACTTACCACGCGTTCGCGACTGTCACGCAAACGCGTAATTTTAGCAACATGGAGTATTTGCAAATCATTGTGTTCAACACAGATAGATACATTTATAATTTAGGTAGGTTCCTACACTCACGCATTAATCTATATAAATAAATAATAGACCTGCTATAGCATAATCAGTCTATAATGTTCCTTCTTCTGGAAGACAGACCTCCTCTCTTTTTGAGAGGGAATGGGCCGTAATCCACCAAGTGGGCCCAGTGCGGGTACATTACTGAATTTTTTATTCTAGGACATGCCGGCTTTCTCACGATGTTTTCCTAGACCTACTATAGAAAATCAAAAATAAAATATTACGAGGGTAACAAAACTAAAACAATCCGTGGCCGCTGTCTTTTTTAGTTTTTTTTTTTTAAGGTTTATTTGCGGTCGTTTGCGTTTTTCCTTATTTATTGATTTTGATAAAAAATACCTACCTACCAACAAAGCTACCAATACCTACCTTCCTACCTTCTAACAAAGTTCAATGTAGTGCAATTTATTTATCCGAGCAATAAACAGCAGGGTAGTTTCGTAACACACTATCAGTAGCAATGGATTTCATTTTGACAGTTCAACAACATTCATTGCGTTATTTACGTTGTTGAACAGACCCATTTTTCGAACATATGGAGCAATGGATTAGCAATATGCTTCAAAATGATTCAAATTGAGAGAAATAATGTGTTTCGCAGTTAGGATGCTGGTCATATTTTATCGATCGAAGTACAGACGCCAGCAGGTCAAGCTACCCGAAACTGTTAAATTTTCCCAATCAACCTTGAACCTTAATGCTTTAAAGATAAAGTTGAAAGTCTATTAAAGAAATTTGACAGATTGTAGTAGCTTGATGTGCAGCTGGCGTCTGTACATACCAGATGAAATTGAAAAACGTCAGATACACAGTATCATGATTTAATTGTAATAGATACCTATCGTCGGTATTATGTCTCTTTAGTTTTCTGTGCCCTTTATTTTTATAAAATATTTAATTGATGATCCTCTTATAACTTATTGACCTCCTAATGATGAACAGTTTTTTTAAATTAATGAACCTCTAAAAACTTTTCGCTTCTAATGATGCACAGTTTTTTAAACAAATGGGTCTCTTTCAAAATTTCTCGCAGTTGGTTGCAGCAACTAAGCACCCCGACCAAATGGCTTAGGTTAGATCAGAATTCTGACCAACCGCGTTGCATCCGATTTTAGGCTATTTAGTAATTTTAGGACCCCACAACATGAATTATTAGAGGTTCACAAAAAGAGGCGCATTCATTATATTAAAATATTCAATAATGTTTTTAGGAAAGCAAAATGAGAATTATATAAGGTTCGATAAATACATGCCTAAAATAAAGGCATTATGGGTACTACGCATTTACTAAAAGTATTCTTTTAGTAAATGCGTAGTTGACGGCACGGTTGGCGCAGTGGTTAAGCGATTGACTGCTGCGCTGCGTGTCGCGGGTTCGATTCCCGCACGGAACAAATATTTGTATGACCTACATGTATTTGTTCCGAGTCTGGGTGTTTTTCTATCTATAATATGTATGTATTTATAAAAAAAATGTATATAAGTAGTTTATCAGCCATCTTGTTACCATAACACAAGCATTAGGTTGCTTAGCTTGGGACTAGATGGCGCTGTGTGAAATGTCCAGGGATATTATCATATTATTATTATTATATATTCTTTGAATTATTTTAGTACGATCCCCGGGTTGTGCAAATTGTTGCCGAGTTGACTACTAGGTATGCTTATGACGTGTCCATAATAACGCGCCCTTCAGGCATTTCCCTACAAATTATACTAAGTTCCAAGCAACACAAACATTGAGTGTTGATTTACAAACATCCGCTTATGTGCTTGTTGTTCCGCTTATGCTAACTTACGTGAATTGCGAGAATTTTAGCAGTAGGTACCTACAAGGAATATGGTTCATATAACGACCGATGCGATATCGCATACAAGATTGTTACGCTCCATAAGATTGTTAAATATTATTTCAAATGAGGTAGATATATTTGACTGCAGCTTGATGAAGTTCACAGAAGTAGCATTGAAGTGCATTGAAAATCTTGAGAACTGATTTCAATTGTATTTTTAATGGTAGGTATTTTATTTGTTTTTTTAATTGTATTTAAGATTGTATTTTAATTGTATTTTTGGGTAGTCTATGTGTGTCTATGTGTATCTTTGTGGTAGTAACATTGAATTGGCGTTATAGCTGTTAAGGTGTTATTTACGTAAAATTTTGAATAAATAAATATGTGTATAATAATATGGTGGCATCGACGTGCAAACTGTAAGCATGAATTCAGCACATGATTCTAGACCCTGATTCTAGCGTAGCAAACAACGAAAACCAAAAAAAAAAAAACGGTTTATATGTGTGCTTGCGAGCCATTCATTGATTTTTTACAAAAATGTTAATTACCACAATGATATTGTCTTCACATATAATTAATTATAATTAATGTATGCAAAATATTGTAAAACATTTTAAAATGGGTTTGATGGTTTCTGGGTTAAATGGAAAAAAAATAAGAACATCAAAGACTACAATGAGTTTTCGGAATACAGAGTAACCTTTAAAGATGCCTGTAAAACCTGCTACTTAAACTATATCAAGTCAGTTGAAGATAAACTTACCACAAACATTAAGTACTTCTGGACATATATAACAAATCGCAAACAAAAATCAGGTATTCCTTCCACTATGCACTATCAAAACCTTAAATCGAGTGCCCCAGAAGAGATTTGTGATATGTTTTCAGGTTATTTTCAGTCCGTGTTTGAACCTAGTTCACCCTCATTGTCCGCCTGGACCCCGCCTACAAACTGTAATGCCAATGTTAGCTTAATTAATAACTTGCATATTGAGGAGGACAAAATATATAAGGAGTTACAATTACTGGATCCCTCCAAAGGAGCAGGTCCCGATGGGTACCCAGCTCTATTCTTTAGGGCCGTCGCTGGTAGTATCTGTAGGCCGCTCTTTATCATATACAATAAATGTTTAAGCGAGGGTGAGTTCCCGGATGAATGGAAACGGGCTAACATTACACCTGTACATAAGAATGGCTCAAAACATGACGTAGAGCAATACCGGCCTATCTCAATTCTGTCGACCTTGTCTAAACTTTTTGAGAGACTCGTACACAATGAGATCTATCCAATCTTACACAGCATCATCATCCCAGAGCAACATGGGTTTGTTCAGCGACGTTCGACTGTTTCAAATTTATTAATTTTTTCCAGTAATCTTTTTGAAAACATGGACAGGCGATTACAAGTTGACGCGGTTTATACAGATTTCAAAAAAGCTTTTGACAAGGTCGATCATCTAATCCTACTGAATAAGATTGCGTTCAATGGTATACGCGGAAATTTGCTTCGCTGGTTCTCATCTTATATTAAAAATAGAACACAAAGGATTGTTGTGAATGGTCATCAGTCTGATGCAGTGAATATAACCTCCGGTGTTCCACAAGGTTCAATCTTGGGACCACTACTGTTTATTTTATATATTAATGACATAGACAAATGTTTCAAAAATACTAAGTTTCTTCTATACGCTGATGACCTAAAAGCTTATAGGTCTATACAAACCGTAGAGGATTGTCGACTGTTCCAACAAGATCTGGACAGACTAGCTGACTACTGTCTAAAAAATAAACTACATCTTAGTCTCTCCAAGTGCAATTACATCAATTTTACAAAAAATAAAACAGTTATTAACTTTAAATACTCATTGCACGACTCAGCACTCAGTAATGTATCTACTGTGAAAGATCTTGGTGTGTTGATTGATGATAAGTTGTCCCTAAACCAACATGTAGAAAAAGTAGTTAATAAAGCATTTAGGATGTATGGTTTTGTAATGAGATCGTCCACTGAGTTCAGGCGGGTTTCCACATATCTTTACCTATATAAGACCCTTGTACGATCACAATTAGAATATGCTGTCCCTATCTGGAACCCGTTTTACCAGAAATACATAGACGAGATCGAAAAAGTCCAGCGTAAGTTTCTACGAGCCATGCATTATAGATGCCAGAAAACGTATTTGTCGTACTCACAATTGCTGGATAAATATGGGCAGGTCAACCTAGAATCTAGACGTAAGTATTTGGAAGCTTCTGTACTGTATGGTATTGTTCATGGTGATTTTGACTGCATCGATCTCACGAGCAAACTATGTTATGTTGTCCCACGCACTGTTAACATGCGTAGTACCCGAGCAGGTACCCTATTTTCTGTCAATACCTGTCGAACTAATTCTGGTTTGCGCTGCCCTATCCGTCGAATGGTTGAATCTTATAATTGTAATTTTGTCGATATTGATATTTTTGTATGCTCTAAGTCCAAATTTAAATATAATGTTATGAATATGATTATTAACCAATAATGTTATTAGGAATTTAAGCTAATCTAGATTTTATTATTTATTTATTTATCATTAGTGTTAATTATTTCTCAGTTGCCAAGCAATCAAATTAAATTAATTAATTAATTGGAATCTCTATTTTGCATGTTGTAATTAATACTTCGTTTATTTAATGATTACTAATTGATATTTCTATAATTATTTATTATTAATGTGATGTAATTATTTATTACCTATCTAGTGGCACTCATTATCATATTTTCTCTTGTTAATATGCGGATAATGTAGTGGGCTGCAATATTGTTAATATTATGTTTTATCTTTCCTTTGTACCAACACATATTGTAGCTGTTTATTGTCCCTGAATAAATAAAATTAAAATTAAAACAGTAACGGTGGAGTTTCTTGCCCATTCTTCTCCATACGAAAACTACCTTTTGGAATGGGCGACTAGAATCAATTTTATTTTAATTTTATTTTGACGTTCAAAAGTGCCTTTTATGTGCCTATTTGAAATAAATGATTTGACTTTGATATTTAAATACTTAATACTTTTTAAATGTCATTTTTGACACGATGAATTCTTGTGTGAGGAAACGTTTTATTAATAACTTTTCGAACTCGTTTGCAAATCTCCTTGAAGTTAACAGCTGGTTAAAAGTATTGCCTTATATGTACGCTTACCATCTAAGACTATTGTCAAAAACTACAGCATAGACTGCAATCTACGTCAAGCCCTTAACTTGTCTAATCATAGTTGCGGTATCTAATCAGCATTGTCTATATCCGGGCCGAGGCCGGCCGCAAACGCCTCACCAAAACGCGGTCAGGTCCCGCGGTCAATTAATAATTCTACAGCACCCATAATAGATTGTTTTATAGCCCAAATAGCCGCGAATTGACCGCACATTAGCAATGCAGATGGTTTTCAATGTAACAAAGCTTACAATGAGCTTTAGAATAATCAGCATATAATGTTACCACTGCTGGGACGCCTCCTCTCTATGAGAGGGTTATTCCGTTTATCCACGCCAAAAAATCCACTGTAAGGTCCACCCAAAACATCGAAGAGATGTGACATCCGGGAAACGCATGTCCGAGAATCCACGCTAAGCCTGAAAATTCCGTTTATCCAACTAGGCCTACGGTGGATTCTCAGACATGGCTTTTCACGTATCCATCTTAGGTGGATTTTTTGAGGTGGGTAAACGGAATAACTAGTGTGAGAGGGAGTGGGCCGTAATCCACCACGAGGTCATAGTGAGTTGGTGGATGTTACCTACATGTCTTCGATTTTTTGGTTCTAGGACATGCCGGTTTCCTCACGATGAAATAGTTCACTCAAAGTAAAGTGCCTGTCTGGGTTCAACCTAATGACCTACAGCTACAGCTGTACAGTCACGAGCTCCAATATGTCAACGCTTATTTGGCAACTTTCAATTATTGCGATTTTTTCATGAAATAACGAATGCAACGTTAAAACACGACACAACATAAACCTATGGGTTCGAAAATTCTATGTTCGTAACAACATAAAGTTTCATTAAAAAATGAGGGAGTAAATCGTTTTTGAATAAAGCCGAGTGTATACATACTTTTGCTCGTGACTGTACAGTACAGCTCGTAGGTTGAGGCCACTTCCACATTTTTCACTTTCTCAGTTATTTTATTTCTGACCGCAGCAACCTAACAACCACCTTATTATAACTAGATCAGAGATTATAACTAAAGATCACAATAATTTTGAAAGACATGTCAGTGGCTGCAACCCAACATCAACCTTATGTGAATGAGAATAAAGGTCACTGTGATTTCATGAGTTGTACTTCTTCTTCAATTGGTCCCTCATTACTGAGGATTGTGGCCACTCGATCCCTTTAAGCGGACAATATGCCTCCATCGACTCCGGTCCAAAGTTGCCAGTATCACCTGCTGAAGTTTGCTTTAGAACGTAGCTTCTTTTACTTGGTCAGACCATAGTGTTGGCGACCTGCCTCGTGTTCTCTTTCTTTCAGTATTGTCAATAATGACCAGCTTTTCAAGGCTGCTATTTCCTCTTCCTGTTATAACAATGATACAAAATCAGAGGTAAAATAACTGTGAAACGACTGTATTTACGTAAGTTCAAAGTAATTTTTTTTATGCATAACCTACCAAGTCTCATAAATAGTCTAAGACCAAAAAAAATGTTTGTACATAAGTAGGCACGTACAAAATTTTGTTTTTCTCTACCTACTATAATAGGTTTACATGAAATCGGCGAATATACAACGTGGCGCTACAATGGTGACATTAATTTAACACACAGATTTAACGGAGATGGAACAGGAATGTTATCAGATATCTTCAGAAAACAGGAAATAATACCACGAACAGATAGCGTTGATCTTCTTTTTTTATTTTCGTTTATTTCATAAACTTTTTAGATTACGATAATCACAAATATCCTCGATGGAAAAGGATGGAGGTTGTGAGGATATCCGCTCATGCGCACGTTCCAAGTGGAATAACCTGACATTACTTGACAGTGACAACTGACAGACAGATGGAATAACCTCACTACCGCCATATTGTAACAAATGTTAGAACTTTCTTAATCTTTAGCCTCCTGCTGCGACATATACGTTTTCACATTTTCATTTCTTTTTGAAAATAGCAACTTAGAGCAACCTGTACATAAAGAACTGTCGCGCAGCGGTCATTTGCCGGGGTCACGGATCATCGCATCAATGAAATTAAAACGAATAAGCAATACTATTAGAAAGAGTAGGCGAATTGAAGGAAAGAGACATCCCTTGGCGAGCGGCGCAGGCGACGCGCGCCCTCCCTTCCACCCTCACACCCACCCGCACAGAGAATTTTTTTTTTGCTTTTCTAGTGCTAGCCCAACTCGTGTCCTTGACACACTTCTTTATACTAGTGCGCATAATTACGTCGTCAAATATGTTTGTGAATGTTTCCGCGAAAAAGACGCTTACCTATTGTTTTATTTATTTATTTTTGTGTAATTAGGATAGTAATTAGATTATGATACCTACTGTGATAAAGACGCATTGCTTTGTTTTCTAATCAGGTAGGTACGTTTACATCTATTACGATACGGACGCTTTTATTTGTGTTATTAGTGCTTGTGTAAACTTGTGATCGTGATGGCAAATATCAAAGACGATGTGTACGCGGAGACCGTGGATTTGGTGGAACAATTATGCCATCGAATAATAAATGCGTTTGAGAAATTGAGGCAAATGGCTATAAGTGACAATTTATTTTCAAATGTGCGGGAAAACATGAAACGCCGTTTAGCTCTTTGTATCCGCCAACACGGTGGTCTTATTGAAAATAAGAAAAAAAATAAAGACAAATAAAAGCAATGATAAGGGATGACAGTTGTAACTAATAGTAACAAGAAAGGGTGATATGATAAGTGTTTGACTAAACACCTCCGCTGTAGGTACCACTTGCGCCCCTCGGTTTCTTTGATAACATGCCGTCAAAGACGGCACGGTTGACGCAGTGGTTAAGCGATTGACTGCTGCGCTGCGTGTCGCGGGTTCGATTCCCGCACGGAACAAATATTTGTATGACCTACATGTATTTGTTCCGAGTCTGGGTGTATTTCTATCTATAATATGTATGTATTTACAAAAAAAAAATGTATCTATGTAGTTTATCAGCCATCTTGTTACCATAACACAAGCATTAGGTTGCTTAGCTTGGGACTAGATGGCGCTGTGTGAAATGTCCAGGGATATTAATATTAATTAATTTGTTCCGAGTCTGGGTGTTTTTCTATCTATAATATGTATGTATTTACAAAAAAAAAAATGTATATAAGTAGTTTATCAGCCATCTTGTTACCATAACACAAGCATTAGGTTGCTTAGCTTGGGACTAGATGGCGCTGTGTGAAATGTCCGGGGATATTATTGTAGATGTCCTCTTCAATAAAACCACCGTTTCCCAGCAAAAAGAAGTATATTTTCCCAAAACCAAGGATTTAAACATAAATTTAGTATTATTGTAAGCGAGATCACAAAATTAACGTCCTATCTCAAAGTGTACTATAAGATACCTTTTCCGTTCTCTCCCATTCCTTCATTCATTCGTTCCATACATCCTAGTCGCCCTTACATTCAATCAGCTGTCAATCCGTTACTCATGTTCATTCCTACAGTCGGCCCTCCTGCATCCTAGCCTGTCCTCAGGCGTTCCTTACTTTACAACAGCTGAGTCTTACATAACTATAACACAACAACATAATATAATATGGCTTATAGGCTTTATGGTCAAACAGCATATGAAATTATGAACTCTACATATTGTCTTTAATATGTTACAACTACAATATTAATAATTTAAACAACACAGCCTATGTACCAGTATAACAACAGCAGTAATTTTGGTGTCAACAATATACTTAGTATCTAACATTAACAATTTAAAGCATAACAGCCAAAACAACTCTATACAGGGTAATAATGGGATAGTAACGTCGTTATCAGAGCAGTCGGTAATATACCATATGGTGCAAATGTAACCTTACCATGCGTGGTGTAGAGTTCACTGACCCCTGGGCCATGGCTTCATATTATCGGCCGACGTCGACGTGCGGGCTGGTCCTTCTGTCGTGGTGTCAATTTTCTCTACATCATACCGATCTTGCCCTCTGATTGCTGTTACTCTGTATGGTCCAAAGAACCTGGGCTTCAATTTTAAACAGGTGCCATACTGCGTCCTTAGAATAGCAACTCTATCTCCAATCTGATACAGTGTACTCTCCTTACGTTTCCTATTGTATATTGATCGATTCTCTTCTTGTATTTTCATTATTTGACTTTGAGCCGATTTTCGTAGCTGTTCTCTTTCTTCTACGAAACTGTCGTAACACTCTTGTTGTAACAGTTCAATGACCTGTACGTCGTCCTTGGAACGCATCTTGGTCCCCACCATAAGTTCGAAAGGCGTTGTGTCGATACTTCGTTGGTACGTACTATTGAAAGCAGTCTGTACTCTCGCCACGTGCCGGTACTACTGTCCTGGTTCTGAAATACAAAGTTTAGTCAACACTGATATAATGATACGATGGATACGTTCAACCTGGCCGTTCCCTCTTGGTACGCCCGTCGTAATGAGTACATGTTGAATATCCTCTGTATTGCAGTATTCTTTGAAATCATTACTGGTGAACGCTGCCCCGCGATCTGTTATCATTCTGACTGGGTTCCCAAACGTCTGTTGGTGCACACGCAGCTTGTCAAGTGTCTCTTTTGCCGTCGTGCCTTTTGTTGGATACACCCAAACAAACTTGGTGAATGCGTCTACCACAGTCAATATGTAGTTATATTGTTTCTTTGTCTCTGTGAGAGGTCCGACATGATCGCAATGGATTGTATGGAGTGGAATACTCCCTTTATCAATGCAATGAAGAAATCCTTCTTGCTTTCCACTCTTCTTGGTGGCCAATAAACATGGAACACATGTGACAATAAATTCGTCTATTTTCCGAGATAAATCCCTTATGTGGTAATCTTTATCCAACATCTCTATCATTTTCTTTTTCGCAAAGTGTCCTCTCTCATGGACCTTCTTTATGATGTCACCTTCCATACCACTTGGTACCACCAACTTCAGTCCTTTATACAGTACATTGTTTTCTATACTATAATCCAAATATGGTTTCTCGTTTAATATCTCTCGGATTGCCACTAAGCCACCGTCTTGCTGTTGGGCAATTTTCACTCGTTCATGGAGTTCTCTTGTGACTACTCCGACATAAGGTGATCTGCTCAAAGCGTCCACATGTCTCATCTGAGATCCAGTGCGGTGCTCTACTTTATATTCATATTCTTGGAGAATCAGAGCCCATCTTGCCACACGGGTCGACAGATCTTTTTTCTGCAAGGTCAACTCGAATGCTTGACAGTCTGTAACAATTTTGAATTTGATACCATATAAATATTGCCGAAATTTCTTTACTCCTTCTATCACCGCTAAGGCTTCCAACTCATAACTACTATATTTCTTCTCTGCGTCACTTGTCTTCTTATTCATGTAGTATACAGGGTGCAATTGGCCGTCTTCTGGGCATCGTTGAAGTAATATACAGGCCAATGCTAACTTAGACGCATCTGTATGTAATTCTGTATAAAGTTCTGGATTAAAAAAAATCCTTAGTATTGGCATACTAGCTAGCTTCATCTTTAACTCATGAAATGAGGCCTTCTGAGGTTCCTCAAACACAAACTCAACATCTTTCTTTAGCAACTCCGTCAAAGGTCTTGCTATGAGAGCATAGTTTTGAATAAACTTTCTAAAGTATGACGTCAATCCTACAAATCCATGTAATTGCTTTACGTTAGTAGGTTGAGGAAATCTTACCACAGCATCCGTCTTGTCGGGTGATGGTTGTACTGTACCATTCTCAACCACATGTCCGAGGTACTCTACTCGTCTCTGCACTAGCTGCGACTTCTTCCAGTTCACGTCTAAGCCATACTGGGATGCTCGCTGTAGCACTTCCTTCAGTCGCTCTACTGCTTGTGCCTCGTCTGCTGCTAGAATTATCACATCATCAATGAATATAAGAACCTGTTCCTTTTCGATGAAATCCCTGAAGATACAATTTATAAATCTGGTAAACGTCTTCGGGCAAACTGACAGACCAAATGGCGCTTTGAGGAATTCATATTGTGCATTATGCGTCACAAATGCTGTATACTTTATTGAATCCTCATGCACTGTTAAATGGAAATATCCATTTTTCAAATCAAGTGTACTAAACACCTTTGCCTGAGCAAGTTTGTCAATGTGATCCTCGATAACAGGTAATGGATACTCGTCCTTGACCATTTTCTTGTTTATTAACCGATAGTCAACACAAATCCTTGTGGCGCCGCACTTCTTCTTGACAAGAACCAAGGGACTAGCATATTCAGAAAAACTTACCCTAATAATACCCTCTTCAAGCCATTGTTTCACCTGACGCTCAACCTCCTTTTGTTCTGCCAACGCCAAACGTCTCGGTCGTTGTGCAACTGGTACGTCGTCCTTCAATGTAACACGCAGTTGAACCGGAGCCTCACACGTCTTATTCGGTCGGTATGTTTCAACTAGCCGCGTCACTTCGTCTTGCAACGCCGTGTCACGCACGTAACCTACAACATCAGAAACACATACACCACACATAAAGTTATGAAACCAACTTTCGCCAGACTTCAACAACAAAACACGACTGCCCTCCATAACCAACGTTACATCCTTTAAAAACTCCTGTCCTAAAATTACCTCGAATGGCATAGCGTCTCTAGGCACAATGTGTAAAACTATATTTTCGTAACACTGATCGTCGATAGAAATGTTTGTTTTGAAACACCCTAACGATTTCACTCGCGTCGATCCAAGTCCCGTTAACGACATTTCGTTTCGCACATAATCCGAAGCGTTTAATGATTGGTAGCACTCGAGAGTTATAAGGTTTAGATCACTTCCCGAATCAATTAACGAAGAAACACGTTTATTACACAAAATAACGTCCTTCATCGGTTTACAGGTAGCCGTCATCGTCGTAATTTCACTCGTTCCACCGCCATTGTTGTTTACGTTCATGCCGGTCGCCGCCATATTGCTCCCATCCGATCCGGTGCTAATTTCACTTGCGTTCGTTCCGTACGATTCGTTTGCCGCGAAGTTTGATTCACTCGCGCGCTCAGTGAAGTTCGTTCTGGTCAATCCTTTCGCCGACTCATTCTCGCTCGCTGCGCAGTTCGTTCCGATCTCCGCTACTTCGTTCATTCGTTCCTTCTGAACGCACATCTGTCTTGCTAAACCGCCATTTTTGTTCGAAACTGATGAACTCTGCGCTTTTTTTTCAGTCGTCGATGATGAACACTGCGATAAAATGTGACCGAACTGATTACATCGGAAACATTTTAATCCCTTCTGCTTATGCGGGCACTCGCTGGAGATATGACTGCCCTCGCCGCAATTATAACATTTCTTCCGGTTATTTTCAGCTTGTCTCGGCCGGTTATTCTTCGTCCCGTGATGTTGATTGGTAGTTTGCGACTTTTCCTTTATAGTTTCGTAGATCTTCAATTTTTCTTTTAGCTCTCCGTACGTCGTAACTCCGTATAAAATCATTTTATTTACCGGGTTGTCTGGAATCCCCTCGACGATATCTTTCCTCGTTTTCCTAACTCCTTCATTGTTAACATATAATCTAAACATGACTCATCACCTTTCTTTGTTCGTGAGCTCATAAGTTCGTGTATAGTCTTCATGTCAACGGTGTCTGGGAATTCTTTAACTATCGCCGTCTTTAATTCTTCCCACGTCTTAAAAGTTTTCTCAGCCCGTAGCCAGAGCGCTGCAGTACCAGATAATGACCGCCTCGCCATTAAGAGTTGCTGCACTGGAGTCCATGCAAACACCTCGGCATTACCTTCCACGTCTTCAATCCACCTGACGGCTGGATACGTCTCATCCTGCCCCGTGAACTTTGGAATAAGATCCTGCGTTAGGTGCAACATTGCTGTACCGCTCCGTGCTGACGAACATTTCTCGTCGTCTTCGAAATCCGCTTGCCGGCTGGCACGTCTTCCGTCTTTAGGCATATTCGTCGTCGTAACTGCCGTCCTCGATGAACAACTTAAACGTTTATCGCTTACACGTCGTAACTTGGCTGGATACTTCTTTGTTCCACGTCGTACTTAGCTCGTCGTAGCCGTTGAACTCAATCTGAAGAATTCTCTTCAATCCCGGACGTGCCCCCAAAACTGTAGATGTCCTCTTCAATAAAACCACCGTTTCCCAGCAAAAAGAAGTATATTTTCCCAAAACCAAGGATTTAAACATAAATTTAGTATTATTGTAAGCGAGATCACAAAATTAACGTCCTATCTCAAAGTGTACTATAAGATACCTTTTCCGTTCTCTCCCATTCCTTCATTCATTCGTTCCATACATCCTAGTCGCCCTTACATTCAATCAGCTGTCAATCCGTTACTAATGTTCATTCCTACATTATTATTATTATTATTAAAGAATCCGACCGATCACGAGTAGGTACAAGACGCGTTACACGGTTGACAGCGCGCGAAGCGACGCGTTTTTGCTCCGAGATAACATAAGCCAGCTAGCGCTAGGTAAGTAATTTCATGAATGAATTTTTGCAAGGGTGATCCCAATTTTAGTTACTTTTTTATTATTTAGTTTGTTTGAATTTTTTTTTTTCAATTTACGATTTATTTAACCTATCAAAGTTTATATCATTAATAGGCACTAGCCCTACGCGTGTGTTAAATTAATGTCACCATTGTAGCGCCACGTTGTAGAATGATTCTTGTTTTTTGAACCCGAAACGATAAAACATACTAACTAATGACGGTTATTTCCACAATCACCCTAGTAGCTTTATGCTAATGACACTAAAGTATAACACCTATAAATACTCATATAGCCTACAAAATAGAGTTCAAAATTGCTTCGTCGAAATAAAGGTCAAAGCGGATGACATTCTGATTTTTGCATCGGATCATTGGGTAACCCTTTTTCAACAGTGCGTGAAGATGTGTCGGCTATTATGATACTTGATGCCGGGAGGTTTTGTTTTAATACGTTAATGGCCTCGGTGTTCTCTCTAAAATGTTGGCATTGTTTTTTATTCTCGTAGGTACCCACTTTATAATGAGAAAAGAGGATAGTAGGTAGTTAATAAAGTAAGCCCTAAAAAGATAAAATACTCTTTATTATGTAGGTACACCATAAAAAAATACAGATATAAATGTTGAAATTTTACACACACACAATGGGCGGTCTTATCACTAAAAGCGATCTTTTACAGACAACTCCAGCCCCTAGCAGTTACAGCCACAGGGACATAAACACTTGACATATGAATAAGATCATCATTTGAAGAATTAACGCCACTACTTCAACAGCATAATTAGACAATGCACGTCATTGTTCACCTAAAAGATTTATATTTCATGAGGACAATAAGTTACTGTATCAACAGTTTATGACAACGACACAAGATGGTTGGGTAGAAGTAGTGAAAACTAAGTAGGTATACAAATGAAAAACTTTGAATTTGCTACCCTTTTTTGTTTGCTTGCCTTGCATGGGATACAAACAGGCTGTATTTTTTTAAGTCATGTTATAATTCCTGGGATGATTTATACAACGTGGCGCTTTAATGGCGACATTAATTTAACACACGTATACGGTTTTGCGTTGTAGTTTTATGAATATATTTTAATTTAATTAAACATTTTTATATTTATTTATTTATTAACAATTTTATAAAATAGCATCTTAGAGTAACCTGACTTAAAGAACTGTAGCGCAGGGGTCATTTGCCGGGGTCACGGATCCTAACATCGCATCAATGTAATTAAAACAATTATTGAGCAAAGAGAAGGCGAATTGAAGGAAAAAGAGAGAGCCCTATGTCGGCGCGCGGCGCAGGTGGATATTTTCAAGTTACGATTTTTTTTATGTTGTTATAGTTTTTATGATTACTGGGCAATAGCCCTACCCGTGTGTTAAATTAATGTCGCCATTGTAGCGCCACGTTGTATAAATCATCCCAGGAATTATAACATGACTTAAAAAAATACAGCCTGTTTGTATCCCATGCCAGGCAAGCAAACAAAAAAGGGTACCTAGCAAATTCAAAGTTTTTCATTTGTTAAACATAGGTGTAAAAATAGGTGTTTTAAATAGAATAGGTACAGAGATTTCTATGTTTTGCCGTTAATGGCGTACAAATATCAAAGGTATTATTATTATTACAAGCCTGTGTTGTCCCACTGCATGACAAGTAGGTAGGCATACGAAACTCTAATTTAGTTTTAAAATTTAGCAAAGCAAAGCCTTTTCCTTGATTGTTTGGAGTAAACAACCTGCAAAACTATCAAAAATATTTATCAGTAACAATGAAAGTACATACTAACTAGCTCAGTGTTCCACAAATGCAATTAATCAATAAGCCACTCCCCAGTCACAATAAATATCACTATTCTGGACGGCACGGTGTAAAATGTGCAGAAACCGCTCAAAGTAATGAAGAGAAATAAGTTTTCCAACTAACTACTCCAGCTGAGTTGAGTGGCAAACAAAATTAGTGGAGTACCTAATATTTTCTTCTTGAACACGACAACAGAATTTAAGTTTATTTTGACGTTTATAGAGGTTATAATGGATTACTTCTTTAACAATTATTATTTACGACGACAAAGTGAAATTAACAACATCATCAACATAGATGAACTGGAGTAAACTCTGATTGTTTATTTGCTAGATTAAAACAACAGTTGCGATCGACCTTTTTATGTCAACATGACTTTATTTAGTATGAATTAGCTGTAATTTTAGTCCAGCAAATAAATCAGAGTTAAGAAATCTGTTATTGAAACTGACTCAAAAACTACTCTAGCAAAATTCATAAAATGAATATGAGACCACTGCGCAATTATGTAAATCGGCCCAATAACCACTGCGAGGTCGATGTTCATATGAGAAAAATAAAAATTGCCGAATGCATAACCTTCTCCTTTTTTTGGAGACGGATAAAAACAAGTTTATTGACTGTTCCTTGTTCTTCAAATGATTAAAAGCTCGACTTTTAAGTATGGGGTGGCGATCTCCAGGCAGTTGGGTTGTTTTTTTTTTTTTGGGTGGTTTTCTGTACGAATATCCACCGTAGCAAGAAGTGAGCTTGCTTGGTCTTGGTCCATATAAATTGAGCAGACAAATAGCATAAATTGAGCAGACATATAGCATAAATTGAGCAGACATATAAATTGAGGGTCTAGCATGAATCACCACTTAATTTTGGAAGCGCCGCCCATCGTGTGTCATGATTCACAGGCAATTCAGGCATTTCACAATATGGTTTAATCAACAAACATATAGGTACTGTGAAGCTTTCTACAAGCATCAGGGTACCAAGAGGAATAAATTAAACCACGGTTTATAACGTATGTTCAATAAATTATTCCTACGTATTTTATATCTTTGTCATTTGGATTGTCAACCAAATCTGCCGCCTAATCTTTTCTAATCCTAAACCAACTTTATGTTTGTCTCGTATTTCATGCTAATAACTTTTAAATGACTCGCGGAGGTTGCATGCAAGCACCAAATAGGCTCTACAGCTGATCGATTCTATTATAGATCTCACCGTGAAAACTTATGTGAAGTGAGCTTAGAGTAGCTGTCAGTAGTGTCAATCCCTAGCATAAGTTTGAATGACAGCTCACTCCAAGCTCACTTCACCTAAGGTTTCACGGTGAGATGGTTACAGAAACGCACTACAGTACTGCCGAGTCATTCTTTAAACACCTCTTTAGTCTTACAATAAGATGAGATAGAAAGAGCTGACTTAGGTATGTACTTATTGTAAGATAACCACCCACTGTTTAGTATCTTTGTTGGCCAGTAACGATAATTTATTGAAACAAAGTTCCTCATCGCGGGTTGCGAAAGGGGGCTAGACGGAAAAAATGAAGACCAAAAGTTGGAGCGACACTTTTTGCTATAGTTGTAAGCCGTGTGGCGTGCGCGTGTTTCTCTGTCTGTCTCTCTCTCCCTCTCTTTGAATTTCGTTCCACCCGGGTGTCCCTTGACACCTCTCAAGTTTTTTGGACAACAAGAAAGAGAAAAAGAAAAATTGGTATATACAGTAAATATTTTAATGATACTCTGTACTGTTAGCCTGCATCATCCCACCGCTGGGCAAAGGCCTCTCCCCATGACTTCCAGCTCTTTCAATCCAGTGCTAAAGTGGACCACTGGTCGTTTGTTTTGTCCAGCTCGTCCCGCCATCTTCTACGGGGTCTGCCGCGACGCCTTCTAGCTGTGTCAGGGCTCCACGTGGTGATTATTTTGGCTCATAATACTGTCATCATCTGCCTAGCCTTTTCCCAGCTATATTGGGGTCGGCTTCCAGTCTAACCAGATGCAGCTGAATACCAGTATTTTACATGGAGCGACTGCCTATCTGACCTCCACAACCCAGTTACTGGGTAATACGATACTCCTTGGTTGTCAGACTATCGGGCTTCTGACTACCCTATAGAACTTAAAACAACGACAGCTACACGTCCTGACTGTGAATCAGGTAATAACGGCAAGAAAAACGGCAGGAAAAAATAGCCATCAGTTAATAGCTACGTCAGCTACAATTAAAACTTTGATACAATGATAAGCCGATACCATGTAATTAGAAACCTTGAAGTATTGGAATCAATAGAGTGGTAATTAATTCGTTCTAAGAACAAGCCAATACTTTAGACAAGTGGGTCGAGGCTTTACAGAAGTAATGGTATTATCTTAACGTTTTAGTGCCCGTTTTCATTAACACTATGTGACACCTAAATAACTCACACTAATATTATATAGGCGAAAGTTTGTGAGTGTGTGTATGTGTTTGTATCTTTGTTACTTCTTCACGCTCAAACGGCTGGACCAATTTTGATGAAATTTGGTGTAGACGTAGCTGACATCCTGGATTAACACATAGAATACTTTTTATGTCGATATTCTCACGGGATCGAAACTTATGCGGGTAAAACCGCGAAGCGCAGCTAGTGCCTAAATAAAAAACGCGGTTTTTTACTTTCAGCGCTCAGCTCAGCGCCAAAAGCTGAAAAAGCTGTAAATCTTGTCAACGTAAATTTTTTCAACTCAAAGTTGTAATGGTCATTCTTCAAAAGGGTCTTCAAATAACTCTGCATTGTTAGACTCACATAATACCATAATAATATATTGTTGTTGGGACTTTAAAAGCGATTTTCTACCATCGAGAGTCCAGACGCAGTGCGGGATACCACCCCTATTTGGTTAATATACCATATATACGCACTAAGTGCTTCTCGTCATCTTTTCTGATGCGCACAGCTAAGGAGTGGAACCGTCTGGCTTTTTTTTTTTTTTTTTTGAGGATGGGAAATCATCAAATGACTCCTCCCGCTCTGGGTGGAGCAGGAGGGAGTGTCAGACTCTTACTGACTAAAACCCACCCGTGTTCCTTCCTTAGCCCTTTATGTTCCAGGGCAGCGGTAAACCCTTTCGGATGGTCCCGCTACCCTGGCAGGCTTCGGCCCTATGGGGCCCCGTCTCTTTTGCTGACATCTCTTTGAGGCGCGCGTGGAACACGTACACGCCGTCCGGCACGGGCCTAGTCCTGATCGGACGGAGAGCTACCCATTACTCTCCGCCCGCAGGCCCGCGCCTACGGTGGCCGGGAGTCGTCACGCGGCTCCCGACGCCCGGAGCGTCTCCCGCGGCGGCTGAGGCGTGAGGTGCGCAAGGCGCGTTCCCTCGCCCACCCCGCCACCTCCTTCGCTAGCATGACTGCTTCGCAGAAGGAGGTGACTGCCTCCCACTCCCTCTCGCCCCGGACCATGGCTTGAACCAGGGCCGGGCGCGAGAGGTCGCCGCCGCTGCCAATCGCCTCTACGAGGACACGGCGGTGCTCTGCCCAAGCAGGGCAGACCTCCACCGTATGCTCCACCGTGTCCTCTGGGCGATCCTGACAGTGGTGACACCCGGGCGTCTCCTCCCGCCTGATGATGTGCAGGAACCTCCCGAAACATCCGTGTCCGGAGAGGACCTGCGTCAGGCGGTAGGTGAGAGCGCCGTGACGTCTCTCTAGCCACTCCTCAAAGAGGGGTCTTACCGCCGCTATCGTGGCGTGCCCTGCGCTGGGTTGCGATAGTCGCTCCTTCCATGCCGCCATGAGATCGCGCCGGAGGTTCGTCCGCTCCGCCGCGGTTTGCCGCGGATGCGGAGTTTCCCCCCGGCGTAGTGCCTCCGCGCGCCAATCATATAGGCGCGCGAGGACTATCGCCTCCAGATCCCATGGTGGCAGTCCGGCAAGGAGGCTTGCTGCCTCGCCTGAGATCGTGCGGTAGCCCCGGATCAGCCTTACGGCTACCACCTTCTGGGGCGCGTTCAGATAGTGTGCGGCTCGAAGCCGCAGTGAACGCGCCCATACCGGGGCCCCATATAGGGCCATGGACCGCACGACCCCCGCGTAAAGCCTCCGGCAGGAGGCGTTTGGCCCCCTCAGGTTGGGCAAGAGCCGCTTTAGGGCGGCCCCGGCCCGTTCCAGTTTGGGGGCCAAACGTCGGAAGTGCTCGACGAAGTTCCATCGGCTGTCGAGGACGAGACCCAGGTACCTCATCGTGGTCTCGACGCCGATGTGAACCCCTCCTACCACTAGTTGGGATCCCGGAGGTGGCCCGTACCGAGGCCCATGAAAGGACATGGCCTCGGACTTGTGCAATGCCACCTCGAGACCCAACCGCCGGATCCTTTCCACGACTATCGCAACCCCGCGTGTCATCGCGTCGGCCGCCGCCTGATGCGACCTCCCCTGCGCCAGGACCAGCGTGTCGTCAGCGTAGCAAACTACGCTGACGCCTTCAGGGAGGTCGGCCCGCAGCACCCAGTCGTAACCGATGTCCCACAGGAGCGGCCCCAGAACCGATCCCTGTGGGACA
Organism: Apamea sordens; assembly: GCA_945859715.1. Taxonomy (NCBI): domain Eukaryota; kingdom Metazoa; phylum Arthropoda; class Insecta; order Lepidoptera; family Noctuidae; genus Apamea; species Apamea sordens. The sequence goes on along the minus strand of OX243998.1, from coordinate 13,404,029 downwards.
CCGCACGACATCTCTCGCCGGTTCCAGTTCCCGTCGCGACCGGGGTAGATGACGGCTCTGTCCGTCAAATACGCCCCCGTCCCGTCTGGCTGCGTCTGCATTCCCGAGTTCATACAACCCGAATCTCTTCAAGGCGAGAGTGAATAGGCTTCTTCTGGGCAAGCTCGTTCCACCGTAGATCTCATCCCTGCCTCTGGGCTGGATTGAGGTCAAGAGTGAACCAGCCCATTGTCAATAAAAAAAAAAAAAAGACTATGCTCTGAGTTTGGTTCCGCATTTCTTCTCAGGAATCAGATAGCTAGGAAATTTCGGCGCCATCTAGATTTTAAAATATTGAAAGAAAGAAAGAAAGAAAAAACATTTATTTAGCACAGACTAAAATACACACAATACACCTGATACATACATCAGATAACAACTAATAAAAAAATAATATATAATTGACGTGTAAAAGTGTATTATAAGATCTACTAACATAAATAAACTGTCACATTCAAACTTACATTTCATGTCATATCGTCCAAATACAGGAAATCAAGGGAAAAATTTGACTAGGAAACTGAATAAACATATCAGGGGATAAAAGTACATCTTGTTAGACTGGAAACTGACATGTTGAGAAAAGGCTAGATGATGCAGATGATAATGAAGGTATGAAAGTACTCATTAATATAAACAACTTTTATGAGGGGGGACCCACTCTGAAATGGAGTTATTCCCAAAGTTGTTTTCCAAACAACTTTTGTTTACAATGAGTTAGGTGATATCGCCAAAACCTATATCTGACCATTTGGAAAACAAAATCCCGTGCACATGATGACCACAGCTGCGTCCGTAAGTAAAACAAAAGAGGATTCTTTTTAGGTCGACTAATAACATGCGCTGCAAGCAGGAATAGCCATTGCGGTGGTCAGATATAGATTTTGGATAGTACCTAAAGTCTCCTCCTAAAAGATAATGTGCAATCAAAATCAACCTTTATTTTAACAAAGGCATAGTAGCTTGTTCGTTGCAGGAGCGGTTACAGAGAGCATGTTTATAAAAAAATATTTATTTTTTATTTCTCTTAACTGAAGTAGTCAGTGTCAGTTCCAACGATAACTATCTACTTCGTAGCCTAGACTCATACATTTTTTACGCAAAGAAGGTTTACGAGAGTGGGTTTTAAGTTGTCTCTTACAAAAGATTATTCAAATCCCAAGCCGCTTAACACCCTTACGTGACCTTGTGAATAGATAATCGGAATATATCACTGAATGTTAGGATAAGTTTTTTCGTCGTGTAGTTTTTGAAAGCAGGCAGGCACTTTCCTTTTTCTCTCTCCGAGTTGATCACTTCATCATCTTCATCTATTGTTCTAATTGAGCATCTTTATCTCATATCATCATCTACCTAGCCTTTTCCCAACCATGTTGGGGTCAGCTTCCAGTCTAAGCGGATGCAGCTGAATACCAGTTTTTCACATGGAGCGACTGCTTATTTGACCTCCACGACCGTTACTGGGTAATACAATACCCCTTGGTAAGTCTGGCTGAGCATGTTTATCTATACATATTATAAATTAGAGTCACTTTTCGTGTCCGTCTGTGTGTTATTCTTAGCTACGCAACGGATTTTGATGCAGTATCACCACCATTTAGAGAATTTATTCCGGAAGGTTGATGTGTATGATACATTAATATTAAACTTACACATAATACAGAAATATCCGTGTTTTACCAAGTAGTAAAAACCGTGCGAAGATGGTGCGAGTCGCGAGTCTAAATATTAAACGATACGGGAACTAAAATGTTACTTGCACTGAGTGAGATACCTGAGATACAGGTTTATTCCTAGTTCAGGTAGCTTCCAATTATTTCTTACCTACCTCTAGTTTTGTAAATATTTATGTAAATGAATTATTTCATTAAACAATATTCAATACTTCAATTCTTACCCCATCATCGCCGATGAAAATAAAGAAGGACTAAAATCTGCTATCAACACAGTATCAATCATTATGTCTATCTCAAACCATTACTAAACAAAACAAACAACAATCAAAAGAAACTCTAATCAAAAGTGCATCCTAATAATACCTACAAACAACGTCCAAATTCAAAAATTCGTGTCATGTCGTACACGCCTCTGACGTTCTGCTAACGATTGTTCGTTTTACAACTTGTGTACACGTTTCCACCGATCTGGTGGTCCCCGAAGTGTCCAAATGTCCCGGACGTTTGAACGAAACTTATTTTATGGGTAAAAGTTTGTTGCAACTTACAACTGGACAAGTTTGTACGACCGAAGTAATAAGATTTTGTTGCAAGCGTGAAGTATATTTTTCTTAGGGATTGTTACAAGTCTTATAAACTGGATTTTAATATAATAATAATTATTTATTTTTGTTAGAATTTTGTTCATATAAATATAATAATTATTTTGCTGTTTCCAGCGTACAAATATTTCAAAGAATTAGATTTAAGAGTATTAGAACAATATGTCAAAATTAAACCATACAATGTCAAGGATAAGAAAAACATTAACTACTCGATAGTAGTTCATGTTTTTCTTATCTTATTATATTCTTGGCGGGTAGAGTTCAGAGAAACTGTCATGCAACTTACAGATTGAAAGCATTACATGTAAAATATTGACGATCTAACTAAAATAAATTATTCTTCGTGGACTTCCAACCAAGACATTTCACTAACTTCGACTGTCGAACCAAAACTCGTACTAACTTCGTCGAACGTCGACCCCAAAAATCTTTACCCGTAGTAGAAAATCAAGGATGTTCAACAGTTTGCCGAACTGTCCCATCAAGATATGTCTACGTAGGTACTGTAACGGTTGTCCACTAAAGTCAACCTTAAGTAGTGCATGCTGGCTATAATTTATCGCGAGTTCCATTGGAACATTCCAGCAAGTTTAGAACGGTGTGTCAAAATATTTTATTAGGTTTTTTGTTAATGAAAAGACAGTGCTAGTTTAGTCGGCAATATGTAAAGACGTTCAGTCAATATAAACGTCAAGAAATCGTATCATTGTATGATTTCTTTGAAGGGCTCATCAGCCCTTCATAGTAATATTCAGTGTACATACGTGCCAACATTGAAATGGGTAGTCTATCGGAACACCCTGAGGCAATACCTGCCTATATTTCTCTAACTAGGTTCCCTCCAAATTCCAAAGATTTTTTACCGTATTTTCAAATTCGCCGTCCGTTAATTTATTTCTATGGATTCCTTCCTCTCTATGAAGGTAAAGTTTAATTTAAAGTCTAGGCTTCTCATTAACAAAGATGTGGGCATACATATCTACTGCTTGCAATTATTTTATAATGAGGAAAATGAAGTGGGGAATAATAATGCCAACAGACATGAGAGCCCGGACAACGGCGCGGGATGTGAAGAATATTAAATGTGAAAATCGTGATATTAATATTAGTGCCGATGTTAATTTAAAAAAAAAGAGCAAGTATTTTCCGTTGACTGAACTTTCTAAATGTTGCTAGAGGCGTCTAGTATAGGGTGTCCCACACGATCAATTGCAATTGTCAATGTCGACGTGAATGAAGATTTCAAACGATAGACGAATGAAACTCCAATTGAAGGTGTATCATTTGCGCACGCCTCATTCGAATTCTGAACAATGCTGAGAAAAGTCGCTTTACTCATAAAGTCATAATCAGTATAATTTCTAACGCATTAAGATATAGAAAAAAAGAAACGAGGTGTGATAAAAAGAATGGTATTTAGATTGAGATAAGACAGAAAATGTTGTGTCTGTCATGGTATGCTGGCGAGACTGACTGCCGCCTCCCTCTCACCGAGAAAAGGCGTGTCCCAGCCGTAAGAACATTTTAGGCTGATTATGCTATGCTTATGCTATGTATTTTAGGCTGATTATGCAATGCTTATGCTGATTATGCTATGCTTATGCTATGTATTTTAGGTTGATTATGCTATGCTTATGCTGATTATGCTATGCTTATGCTGATTATGCTATGCTTATGCTATGTATTTTAGGCTGATTATGCTATGCTTATGCTGATTATGCTATGTATGCTGCCGCGGTCAGTTTTAAAATACCTACAGATTGTCATTATGATGTCAATCTCGTAGTAATATTGTAAATCGCTTCAATTTTGCATTTTATATACCTACGATCATTTTGCGCATCAATGTGTATCAGACATGTAAACATTGACAATTACAATGTATCGTAGTTTTCGGAGTATGCGTGTTAAGGGTCCCCGAAAGAATCCTTAACACAAACTCTCCGAAAATCTCAATTGGGTTTGGGTTACAGCTACCCCAAGTCCCGTTGGTACCTTTTGGGTAAGGAATCGAACCCAACAAAATCAATGCAATGCAGGTTGTTATGATCCTGATCAACTTCATAGCCACTGCATCAGTCGGACTTCGCATAACAATTTCGCCGTCATATTTTTAGCACTATAAAATATTTACATTGGCTACTCAATGCTGTTTGAGCAAGCTGTCAGTATGTTTGTGATAATAACTTACAACCCACAAACACCTTGTTTATAATGGTAATGCAGACTTCGTAGGTGGCGATCGATTTCAGAATGATTTATCAGCTAAACGAATTCGATTGTTGCCTTTCACCAAACGTATTGTGTGCTATAGTGTTCTATAAATACTGCATTTGGATATTTTTGGATGCTTAGATCTGTTTTTGGCGTAAGTAGTATGATGAATGTAGTAGAACAAATATTCCTTGTGTAGACAAGATCAGAGTGTACAGAGCCGTTTCGGAAATTAGCCGAAAAGAACAGTCGTTCAAAAGAACAGAAGTTTTATTTACTTTACTTGGTAAGAAATAACAGTCGCACGGTTCGATCGATCAGGTGAAGCTACGCTTGCCGCTGTTGGTCCGTGGATGGGTCCATCTTTAAGACCCCTTTGTGCGTCGGAAAGCACGTTAAGCCGTTGGTCCTGGCTGTCATTCGTAGATCTTTGACAGTCATTACGGGTCATCAGAAGCCCGAAAGTCTGACAACCAGTCTTACCAAGAGGTATCGTTTTATCCAATAAGTGGGCTGTGGAGGTCAGATAGGCAGTCGCTTCATGTAAAATACTGGTATTCAGCTGCATCCGGTTAGACAAGAAGCCGACTCCAACATAGTTGGGAAAAGGCTAGGCAGATGATGAAATATTTATACAACGTGGCGCTACAATGGTGACATTGCAGACGCTGTTATTTTGACACTGCACACAGACACTTAAAATTTATTTATTTGTACAGGAAAATCTATGGACTTGTTTATAAAAAATAAAAACATCACAGATTTTAGACAAAACAGATTTAATTAAAAATCTTTGGTTCAGTGATATGTAGGACACAATGTTTGAGAAGTAATAAGCGGTTTTACATCAGTTTCACAGTCTCGACTGAAACAAAAGAAAAGTATGATAAGTTAGAATTCATGTATCAAACACAACTAAGTAAACCTTATGGCGTTAACGTGTAAGTTGGTCCATTAGAGCTAACAATATGGGAAAGCTTGGGCCAATCTGAGAGCCAACCCTCAACATCTTAAAGAGCACCTTACTTTTAAACTTAATTTCGAGTTTTGATTGCGAAAATCAGAAACACTAAAAGGAAAAATAAAACACTTTCAGTGCCTCTATCTTGGATGTATATGTCTCTGTATTTGACTTCGGTTTCAAATCCAAATCTGGCTATAATAACCCTTTGCTCCAAAACCTAACATTGGCGGACCTTTCAGTAGTTTTCATTCAAAAATGTCACTTACTTCAGTTCCAGCATGAATGGCCAACACCATGTCAAACTCGTTGGCTCCGAGTTGGATGCTGGCGCGTCCGTCATTGCCAACAGTGATGCGCTTGCCAGTGCAGGTGCTGCCGCTCTTTTCGCCTGAGATGACGTCACAGTAGTTACCGGCGGGAAGGCAGGTCTGTAAGTTGATGACATAGACATGTTAGTTCTTGAATCCTCGAATGGCTTTACTACGATCAAAACTTTATTGGAAGCGGCAAGTAAACCCACTATACTGTACCCTACATTGAAAGTGTTAATACTTTCGATGTTCGGATACAGTTTGATGAGTAATATGGGTCCTACACAAACAGTTGATTCTAACCATAAAACTGAATATCTTTAATTTTTAGCCAAATATTAATGAATAATCTTCTGGTTTTGATTTTGTCGTACGTCAGTTATAAGGAAATTTCTTGTTTTACAAAAAAAGGACCTTATATAAGATAAAAAAAATATGTATCTGTGAAAATAACAAAATAAAGTTAAAACTAACCTGAAGAGTCTGGTTCAGGTCCCAGTAGTCATTGTTGAAAGCAACGAAGCCCTGGTTTCCTCTACAGAAAGCGATCTGGTTGCTGCCGTTGTCCCACCAGTTGGTAACAGCGGCGTTACCGGCGCGGTTTCTGAACGCGACCATGCTATAGATTTGACGCCAACGGTGCTCGCAGATCCAGCCATTGCCGCAGGAACCGTCCTATGAGAAGAAAAAAGAATTAAGAATAGGAAGTGGACATTTTTGATGTAAAGGTTTTTAGACAGAATCTGACAGATGTCAGGATTGAAAATCCAGGTCATAAAAGAAAAAATAAAATAAGTTCAAAGTCCTTAATCCAAGTTAAAAGTTCCTAACTATCTAAGCAATAGCCGAAGTCCTGTCACATTTAGTAGACCATAGCAAGAAAGATACCATGTTTATATATAGAAACAAAAGCAATTATACTTACAGAGTTAAAAGAAGGAGAGATGATGTTGCCACTGTTATCCATTGGGGGACCAGCTTCAGTGTTGTGGAAATCGAAGCTGCTCATCAACTGAGGCCAGCCATAAGGATGGGCCAACATGAACGCGATGGCAGCCTTGTACTCCTTAGACTTCTTGTAAGTAAGAATAGCTCCACCAGCACCGTGGCCTCGTTGGTTGTCATGGTTATCAATGAAGGTGAGACTATCGTCGTGGGCAAGAAGACCCCAGTTCGGGCCCCAATTGAAGAGCCATCTGAGTTGATTGTTTCGATTGAATGCTTGGCTAAGTTCAAGTCCGAATTTGAACTCAGTGACTGCAGCGAGGGAAGTGTATTCGTCACGGGAGATGGCCTCGCCTCCGAGGTCAATGACTTCTTGGTAGATGTAAGGACGGGCACCGGAGGGGAAGCCGTGGTTGGTGTTGAGGTTGTGTAGGCGGTCGTAGATGATTCGCAAGTCTCCCGGCCACATGTGTTTGGCGGCGTCAATTCTGATGGAAATAAGTTTTTTTTTTATAAAATATGGTTATCAAATAAATCTAACAGTAGTAATCAAATATATAAGGTATGCATGAGTCTAGATAGGTGAAGCAAAGCATAAAATTTGCCTCCAATAAAAAAAATAGAACAATATATACATATATCACAACTTGAATTGAAAACTGTAATGTTAATGAAATAGCACTGTTAAATAAAATTAATATCTTACCTGAAACCAGCGACACCTAAGCCGATTAGATGGTTCATGTAGTCGACGATCATTTTACGCACGTATTCTGTGCCCTGGTTCAAGTCTTTAAGACCGGACAGCTCGCAATTACGTACCTGAAATACAAAGACAGAGATACAGAATTTAAGAAAAAATATTAACTGATTGATGGAAATAAAGTATAGTTAGGCAATCAAAAATTTTTTTTTTTTTTTTACATATAACAGATGTGATTAAAACATAACATAAATTTAAACGGCGAAGATAAACATAGTGAGGAAACTGGCATGTCCTAGAACCACAAATATAAAGACATGTGACATCCACGAACCCGCACTGGGCCCGCGTGGATTATGGCCCACTCCCTCTCACAGAGTGGAGGCCTGTGTTCCAGCAGTGGGAACATTATAGGCTGATTATGTTATGTAGATGTGATTATTTAACATTTCAGTAAGTGGAGACAGATCGTATTAAATATATCAAAATACCACAGCCTTTAAAATTATTATTGAGATCAATAGAATTTTTATCGTACTATACCAAAAAAACAATTCCTTAATAAAAATAGTTTTGAAGAATCTTACCCTATCAGGGCAGCAGCCGTAGTCATGGCCTGAGATGACACAAATGGGCGAGTTGAAGTCATTCCTGCCATAAGGCACGGCTGGGTAGTGCCAGTTTCCGAAGTTAGCGGTGCTGCCTCCAGTACCGGTGTTCTCATTCCATGTGCCTGTCATGTGGTTGATGATAGCGTCTACGTAGATTCTGTGAAAGATTCGATATTGAGTCTGATGTTTGACGTTTAAAAAGTAAGTTTGAAGAGCAAAATCAAACAGCAGTTCGTTCTCATTATTTATTATTATGTACCCTGTGTTGTCCAACTGCAGGGCAAAGGCTTCCCTTCCCTCATTAACTAAGCGAAACTTCAAGAGCACGTTGTAATTTGAATGTACCCATCACTTTTATTTTGTAAAGTTTCGCTAATTTCAAAGCAGAATAATACAAGTTCATAGCACGGTCAGTATAACAAAGATTTTATTCAGTCTGAAAACGAAACCAAGAATAGAAAAAACTTCAGAGGTGTCAAGGGACACCCGGATGGAACGAAGTTCAAAGAGAGAGAGAGAGAGAGAGAGAGAGAGAAACACGCGCACGCCGCACGGCTTACAACTATAGCAAAAAGTGTCGTTCCAACTTTTGGTCTTAATTTTTTCCGTCTAGCCTCCTTTCGCAACGCGCGATAAGGAACTTCGTTCCAAAAAAAGAACTGTGACCCACCTGACACCAACAGCATTACATCTGCGGACCATGTTAGTGAACTGCTGTTCATTTCCGGAGCGAGTGATTAGGCGGTAAGAAATGGGCTGGTAGCGTTCCCACCATGGGCGTTGATGAGACCAGATCATTAGGTTCTCGTTCGGAGGGGAGACCTATTAAGAATAAATAAAATTGTTACGGTTAATCCTGGAAAATTAGATTTAAACTTTGAGATCCGCCGACTCCCAAAGGAGCCACTAACAACATTATTAATTGAAGTTATTCAACCACTCGACACGAGAGACTGGACAGTGTCCAGTTGGTGAAACCCAAAATCAATCACTTATTATTTCGTCATCTGGACACGCCAAGATTTTTACGCGTGTCCACATAGTGTTTTCGCCAACTGGACACACCCAGTTTTTTTTTTTAGCTTCTATTTAAAACAAATGTTGAATTAAAAACAATATATAACAATTTTCGAGATATCGCCAAGCGGTTAGTCGACTCTTCACGTGACCAGAGGGCTGGCCTGTTTCTTGGCCAAAGAATTAGCATCGCCCTACAACGTGGCAATGCTGCCAGCCTTTTGGGCACTGTTCCTGTTGACAGCGATGCGGACGAATTTGTTGATGCCCTATGATTCTTTTGCTTGTTTTTTCACATGAACATATGTATTATTATTTTAAATGTCAAAGTAATTATTAAACCCTTATCTATTTCAACAGTTATCTGATATGGTAAAAAGGAACAGTCGCAAACTTAATAGTAATAGACTGTGTCTACATAGAGTTAAAACAGCTCTGGCAAGAAAAAGCGTATTATGTATGGCGCCTAAAATATATATAGTAAAATCCCTAATGATATTAAAAATTATAATGTAAAAGTATTTAAAAATAAATTGAAAATAATTCTGACCAATAAAACCACCACCATGAATTCCTCAATGAAAATAATTTTAATATTTAATAATTGTTCTTAATCTGTAATAATTATAATGCTTAGTTGTATTATTTTTTTTAATGTTTAATGCGCTTGAGATTTACTTTATTTTTATTTATCTAATACTAATTTGATTATGTTGATGTTTTGTATGACTAATTTGATGTGTTTATGTTTAATTCTTAATAATTTATCTACCTAATTGAATAATTTTTGCGTGCCGTGTGCCACGGCAAAACATGCTGTACATAATATTTTATTGAACATGTTTTTATGCAAATAAATGATTGATTGAATGCATTTTTTTTATAGAAACATTTACTTTGCACTTTTGAATTGTCAAAAGAGTCCGTCAGTCATAAATATATTAAACTAGTTGCCAATTCCGAAACATAGTAGATTCAATGGAGAAGAATGGATAAGAAACTCCATGGACACTCTTTTAGATCAAAATCAGTATGTTATGATTACAAGTTGTTAGGCAAGTATCACAGATGGATTACAATCGTGTTAGTTATCAGATTAAGTAGCTTATTCAAAATGTTGTTGTCATTGTCATTATCTTTTAATATTTTTATTTGTGCCTACTGTCTTTTTATCATTAAAGATAATATAATCACACTAATATAGGAGACGCAGAAAATTATAAAGTTTAGGTAAAATCCATTTTGGATGCAACCTACTAATACTTTAAATATTTTCGTCCACAACAATACGACCATCTAAAATATTATTGTCATTATTTGTTTCATGATCCCAATCTATTATGGATAGATCGTTGTGCAAAATCGTCTTTATAATAAATCAAACAGTTATTTAAAGTTTATATGTATATATATGCTTATTGTTAAAACGTCCCGATTTAATATAATATGGCTTTGTTTCTAACGAAGAATCACTGGCTCCTAAGACACAGGCACCTACACCTAGTTTAGGAGTCAGAGAACTAAAACTATTGTGACCTAGTTATAAGCCTTATATTCTCTTAGTCTTTGGATACTGTAATGTGATGGCTTTTGGTGAAATAAAGAATTATTATTATATTATTATTATTATATTTTATAAATCTACTGGCAGGAGTCCCTTCTTCGCACGATTTTTAACGACTTGACAATACATTTTTATTTATTTATTTATTAGGTTAGGTTAGCCAACAATTGTTTACTCATAAAAGAATACATTACAATGACAAAAATACATTTACAAGTGTAACAATCACTTAAAGGCCAACACCGCATGTAGGGGAGACCTGTCCAAAACCGTATATCCGGGCAAAACCGTATAGCGTATGTATTTCTGTTAATAATTTAAATTTCCCGCGCCACTGCAGCTCAGCGGTGTCAACCAATCACAGCTATTTGTCAACAAACACTTGTCGCGACAGGCATGCGCGTTTCTTAAATATTTTATTTTATTGTTTTTTAATGGTTTTTATGTAATTTATGTGCAAAAAGAAGTGCCAATCGTCAAATTTACGTGTACAATAGGTAAGTAACTAATAGTCATGTTGAAAGTGTGTATATTTTTATGTAATTCAGTACATTTGTACCGGTGAAATCAATTACGAATGTAGTAGTGAGTAACGTATTTATACAGTACCTACAGTGAACGGCTTAAATTAGAAAATTAGTTATTTCAATTATTTTAACAAAGATTTATGTTAGTTTGATCTTAATATAAGGTTAGTTATAACATTCGAATAATAATAAAAATAACGTAATTATAACATGAAAATGCAATATCGTAAATTAATTATTAAAAGGAAAAAAAATACATCAATTAAAATCATTATATGACATATTACATAGAGATTTATTTTTCTATGTTTAATATTATTGTATTTTACACTTGAACTTACCAGAAAAATTCTCTAATTGATTGAAATCGCATCAAATTTGTTAATTAAGGAGAACAACGCCGTCACACAGACAGAAACGAAGAGCAACTTACACTTACTTTTTTATATGTATAAGGGCTGATTTTTTCAACGCCAGATAGTACTCAAGCTCAAACAATAAAAATTATCAGTCGATTGAAAAATGTGCCCTTGACAGTGAATCAAGTTCTTACCTGAATACCACCGAATCCTCTAGGTCCAAGGAAACTCTCGCACTCAGCGGCGATGTCGTCCCACTTCCATTCAAACAGGTGGACCATGGTCGTTCGGCCTGAGGCATAGTGGGGGTTCTTGTAGGCCAGGGCCACAGCTAGGGCCGACAGGCATAGGATGAGACGAAACATCCTGGAACCTGGAACAGAAGTATGATAAGAAGGATACGGGAAAAGAAATGATGATTGATAACATACTGTTTGTGGTAACGAACTACAAAACATCGATTCTTTCGATCTCAGGGTTTTAAATTAATAAAAAATCCTTATGTATTTCCCCAAAAGAAAACCTCCTGATACAAGAAAAAATAAAGTGACCATTTGTTTAGTTAATTAATATCTACGCAATTCAGTTTAGTGAACTAACACTCCTGAAACCCAGTACACTTCATTCATTTGGTTAATAAAGAAAACATTTGATGCCATGACTAAAACAAACTGGCCATTATTTAAAAAAAAATTTACCAATATAAAGATAATGTTATTTATAACCAGTTTCTAGTCTATCCAAGCTACACTATGAACAAAATAAATCGAAAAGCACAGGTATAACTTAGTACTTTTTGCGTATGTAATAAAATAACTGTAAATTCACACTTTTAAATAAATGAACCCAGTCTAATGTATTACTTTATTAACACTGCCAATTAACCGCTCATAAAACATGCTTCATTTGTTTCCGATAACAAAACGACTACTGCAATAGTTAAGTACAAAGTGCAATGTAATAAATAGGAATTCTATTCAATCACTTACATACGCACATTCGAAACAAATACAACACTAATGACTCATAATATCTTGCTGCGAATAATTTAAACAAATTATACAAAGTATAATCGAAATCTCATAAGGCAATCTTATACTCATCATTATGAACAACTTTGACTATAGAACCAACAATAAAATAGCTAACCAACAATAATAAAACACTGAAGAACGATAAACGACAATGATTATATACCTAACATTGTTATATTGCATTGTTATTCTAATGTGTACAGTATTGTTTTATGTTGTAATATTGAATAACAAGGTTACATAATGTGGACGTGTTATAAACCACAAGTTGTATAATTATGTTACATAGTCTATACGCACCTTTAAGTTACGCGAATATGAAATACATGGAGCAGCAGACTCTTGGATTAAAAAAAACGTTTTTATTTTAATGTTCGATCGTTCACTCACCTTATAATTTACCGCTTAGTTGAGATCAATGTATGTAACGTATGCATGGGCCCTCCTACTGCGACAATACTTTATATACCAAAAGATAAACACCTCACTTAGAGATTTGCTATATGATACTATCTTTTTAATTACTATTATCTCAGATACAAAGGTCCAAAAACAATAATTATCTAAAGAAGTTGTGGAACGATACTTTCCTACGCACTTAACATTTACAGACATTGCTTATATAATTTTGTAGGTAGAAGATCGAAAACTGATTGGCGTGAAAAATCCTTAACGGTTTAAATGATAAGCAATGCAATAATAGAGGTTGTTTGTTTGAACGGGCTAATTTCTGGAACTACCAGCCGGATTTGTTTTTTTTTTGCATTTGACAGCCCTATCCTTGATTAAGGCTATAGGCTATTTAACATACGCTAGGACTCTAAGGAGCAGAGCAAAAAAGAAATAAAGTTAGAAAGAATGCTAAGTGAAAAAATAGTAATAGCGCGGGCAGGCGAAATAACAAATACACACAACCTACAAAACACTATAGCAGAAAAGCTGTCAAAATATACAGACTTAAAAATAGAAATAAGTCGAATGTGGCGATTAGGTAGCGTTGCCATTATTCTTGTAGTACTTTCAACCACGGAGGTCATTCCGAAACAACTGCATCAGTCTTTAAAAACGCTGGATGTAGGCTCCCTCCACCTACCAAACCCTACAGAAAGCTGCAATCCTGAACACTTGCAGAATGATTCGGAAATTCCTGCAGAATGACAACGATGCACACCCACAAACATCATTCACCACCGCAACACAAAGTGAACACATTACATCACCACGTCATATATCATCATCAATTATCACTTAGGTTAGTACTCTCAGGGGTAGCACTTGGCTTTGGCCCGTGTTACCCTAAAAAAAACCGGCAGATCAGTGCTGAGATACAAAAATGTATACCAACAAATAATAATAATAATAAGAAATTCATTTCAGACGAAGTCCATATATACGTACTGTTAGTAACACAAAAAACCTTAAAAAACTATTGTTAACAAATAAAACAAAAACAAATCCACAGAAAAAATAAAATCAACATCACAAAGTGGCCCCGCTCAGGAGTTTTTGGCCAGTTTATGGCAAACCCTGGATGCGACTACCTACAGTGTGTAGTCGCATCCAGTGCCTCCACATCGGTGAGTCCCAGTGGTCCACAAACACGCTCAGAAGGCTGTTCGAGCTGGCCCGCCTGCGCCGCATGAGAGAAGCAAAACGCTTCCGCATGATGGCATGAAAACCATCCACGCTTTTCACCGCAAACATTGCTGAAGCGCTGCAGTAGCGCGGCAGTCCGAACAGCACTCTGAACGCGTTATTCGTCTATTGCGCGTTACAATGCAGGAGAAAATATGGATGGCACACATTTAGTAAATATAGTAATCAATGCTCATGCCTTCTCTAAATGAGAAGTTGAGAAGAGACCTTTACCCTGCAGTGAGACAATAGTTGAGTAGGTATATCTGAATCGCTCGGTATCCCGTGGCTTGGACATAGATGAGCAGGTGGACGTTCTGTATTTCGATTTCCGAAAAGCATTCGACAGAACTTACAATGATGTGCTTTTGACAAAGATGGGGGCCAACGGCTTTTTTTTTTTACTGACAATGGTCTCACTCTTGACCTCAATCGAGCCCAGAGGCAGGGATGAGATCTACGGTGGAACAAGCTTGCCCAGAAGAAGCCTATTCACTTTCGCCTTGAAGAGATTCGGGTTGTATGAACTCGGGAATGCAGACGCAGACAGACGATTCCACTCCTTAGCTGTGCGCATCAGAAAAGATGACGAGAAGCGCTTAGTGCGTATATATGGTATATTAACCAAATAGGGGTGGTATCCCGCAGTGCGTTTGGACTCTCGATGGTAGAAAGGTGAAGGCGGGATGTGCTCATGTAGCTCTTGAGCACACTCCCCGAAGTGTACTTAAGTCTGTCTGTAGAAGACGAACAGACAGGCGACACTTCGCCGGTGAGCCAAACTGTGAAGCTTGCCTCCACTAGCTTTTTATGGTTGGTATGGTTTCTCGTCCAATCTACATAACTTCTTTTTTGACTATCTGCACGATGGCAAGCGGTTTGTAAGACATGGCTGCTTCGAGTCGAAGCCTTATAATACAAGCTCGGGCGTACGTCATGGATCCGTGAAGGGACCGCCTCATGTTGAGGTCATGTAGCTATATAGCATATCTAGTTTGCAAAATACCTGCTATTTGCCGGCGACCTTAAGATAGTCGCATCAATCCGAACGAACGAGAAATGCGAACTCCTACAAAGGATATTGACGCCATCTATGCGTGGAGTATTGTGAACAATATTTTTTTTATTACAAGCAAGTTCTACGTCATTACATACAGTAGAGGGTTGCGTCCGACGACATTACGACTATAGTATGTATGAGTGGTGATGTAGTTACTCGTGTCACCAACATAAAGAATTTGGGAGTGACTTTGAACATCTGTGTTTGAACTAGATATAAAATATCTGCATTTCAGACATCAGCGCTCTTCCACACCTATAACACATTCGATCAAAAGTTGTAATCAAATAATACTTATAAAAAATAAACGGAAGTGACAAATGTAGGAGAACAATCTTAAATTAGTTGTATAGTGGTGGCCTCCGGTGAGTAGAGCGTAAATTAGTGTTACTAAATTCTGCGAAAGAGTGGAAATTTTCAAATACTTAACTTGGTCACACCTTCTGTCGACAGAGTATCAGTTGTATCACCCAACAACAGGGTGTGGGGTGGGTGTGTTGTGTTGTCTTGTTGTGTTGTTGTTGTTGGTGTGTTGTTGTATCAGAGTAGGAGTTGACGCTGTTCTGGGAGATTACCCATGATAGACTGAATAGTAATGCTGACTTTGACCCTGGAACATTTTACGCATTGATGAGTGATATTTTTAGCCAAGTTCTAAGATTTTTATTTCTTATTATGTATAAAACTGCTAAATTTATCAGTTGCAAGAAAATATAAAATGGGCATGATACTACTTAATTTTAAGCGAAAGTTACTGATACTAAACGATTAGCAATATCTTGTGAAGTGGGCACGGGAGCTATAAGCAGTAAGAAGTGAGATTGCTATTACAAAAGCGTTCGGCGTTTCCAATCGAATCTTCGAAGTAATGCTAAGCGAGTGATGCAATGTTATCTACGACACGGACGACACGGTTGGCGCAGTGGTTAAACGATTGACTGCTGCGCTGCGTGTCGCGGGTGCGATTCCCGCACGGAACAAATATTTGTATGACCTACATGTATTTGTTCCGAGTCTGGGTGTTTTTCTATCTATAATATGTATTTACAAAAAAAAATGTATATAAGTAGTTTATCAGCCAACTTGTTACCATAACACAAGCATTAGGTTGCTTAGCTTGGGACTAGATGGCGCTGTGTGAAATGTCCAGAGATATTATTATTATTATCTTAACACAAAAAAAAACAATTAAATGGAATAATAAAAATATATCGATTGGATATTAAAATACAATATACGATTTAGAATAAAAACATCAGAAATAATGGAATTGTGATTGGCACACTGAATAAAATATATAAATACCTAACTATTGTAAATGGCTTATTTAAATCTTGGTATAAAACAAAATAAACTGTTTAAACAAGTTATAGGCTGAATATCATGGATTGATGGAATTACTAATTCAAATGTAACTAACACACTAATATTATAAAGGTGAAAGTTTATGAGCGTATGTTTGTGTGTTACTTCTTCACGCTCAAACGGCTGGACCAATGTTGATGAAATTTGGTTTGGACGTAGCTGACAACTTGGATTAACACTTATAGGATACTTTTTATCCCGATATTCCAACGGGATCGAAACTTATGCGGGTAAAACCACGGGGCGTAGCTAGTAAATTAAATAAGTTCAAGTTAGACAAAAAAATTGGGCAAAATGTTGGAACAAAGGAATTTGAACGTTCTCACCCTTTGCTGTCAAACTCAACAGACGAGCTGACAACTGTGCCTACGATGAGTGGATCGTGGGATCTTCCCGGTGCTAGTTGATAAATGTTGACATATGTAAATTAATATAATAATAATAATAAGCTAGCAACACCAACGTCAACGTCAACGTCTTTTTGTCATCTCCTCACAATTTTCATATATATAATTTTTAGAAACAGTTTTATAGTTACATATCACTTGAAACCATAATAGGCAAAATAAAAATTATATAAAACATAATTTTCTATAAATATAAAATGAACCATAACAATTTTCATCAAAAACTGCCGAACCGGAGGTGACATGACAGATGTCACCTCCGGATAAAAACATGAAAGGAAAAACGAAAACTATATAACGAAGATGTTGACGAGATTAGCGGCTCGCCGCGCACTTCTACCACCTCCGGATTCGTCGCTCAGCCCCGCCCCGCCGCCGCCGGAACCTAGCCCCATCGAGAGTGCTGTGACACCGGCCGTAGCAGTTGCGTCGAGCTCGAGCGACGAATATTTTTCCCCGCCGACGTCACCTACACCTGTACGTCGGCAGGGGAGAGGCCGGCCACCGAGGAGCTTGGGACTTAGGGGCCATCCGGCCCCGAGCCGGGTCCCCGCTACCGGTGGTTGTGTGCAGCGCATGAGATGGACTCAGTCTATGAACGAGAACGTCATGCGCGTGTTAGATTTATAATATAGGTATAGTATATACTATAGGTATATGTACCTACACATTATCCAAATAACAAGCTTTAAATATCAGAATGGTTACTATTTACTGTGTATGAAAGTTATTATTGAATATGGTTTGTAGGAAAAGGGTTTTATGAAATAAAGCACAGACAGACAAGGCTAAACATTTATTTAATCTTAGGCTTGTCAGTAATTAATCAGAAAACTAGTCGTCCGTTCGCAAAACTAGGTCATCATGGAGAAGAAGGACAAGAAACTCCATGGAAACAGTAACAAAGTATTTTATCAATACATATCTTATGTTGTCATAAATTATCGTTATCTTTAAAAACAATTTATTCTATCTCTTGGATAATTGTCCAAGAGAATTCAAAATAATAGCAACATAATAACAATAGCTAGGAATATTGGCCATAATATGACTTACACAACAACATTTTCATAATAAGCAATAATTGAGGTATAATATCAAATTATTTGACTTACGTGACATCTGGTCGATCAATTCCACATAATAACGGCACTAGAACTGACCAACTGAACATCTACCAAGCAACTGTCTTGATAACGTCGTTACAATCCTTTTTATACACTACCAACGTCTTTTACGTAAAACATCTACCGCCATTTTGAACCAATTACAGATCATCATATATTTTGGCTTAATATCTTCAACACAGGTAATAATAAACAAATCTTATATAGTGAAACCATTTTAAAACATTAAAAGGTAATTAATCAATTTAATAAGAGTTTATTCTTAATTCTTAGACATCATCAAAAAGTATATCAACATCAACTGACAGTATTGTACCAATCATTTGAAACAACCTAATATATTAAAATAGCAATATAAAATCTAAGATATACTACAAAGATAATCAAATATTACT
Source organism: Apamea sordens (assembly GCA_945859715.1). Taxonomy (NCBI): domain Eukaryota; kingdom Metazoa; phylum Arthropoda; class Insecta; order Lepidoptera; family Noctuidae; genus Apamea; species Apamea sordens. Next base: position 13,385,471 of record OX243998.1, on the reverse strand, counting down.
TAATTATTTATAATAATAACATTAGTGTTTTTTTTACAAGTTAATACTGTTGTTTTTTGTAAACACAATATCTAGTCAAATTAGGTACTTCTACGTTCACGTTCAATCTGTCACAAGCTTCGTAATTGTGACAGATGCCATTATCCAACAAACAATATATTATAATTATATCAAGATGATATATATCTAACACGGCCATACTGACATGTACTTCGTTCTCGAAGTACCTATGAATCTACAGTCTCACAAAAATATCAGCGTTTCATATTGACCAATTCAACAGGGAGTTAATTTTTTTTTTTTTTTGCTTCGAGCCAACTTTCTAATCTATGTATCTTAATATCTTTGCAACTTCTGCTAATTTAAAAGTAAAACGTTGGGTACTTAAACAATGTATCAAATAATTAATTGCTAATATTAAATTGGGATGGCAACAATTTGGTAAGCCTAGTAAATTCATATTCAACAGCTTTTGAATCGAAACAATAACCAACGATCATGAAAATAATTGAAATAACTCATCGCTCGGTCAATTTCTGACAATATTATTGAAAACTATTGAACAAACATTTTCTATTAACATATTAACAAACATTTAACATGGCCATTCTGAAATGTACTTGATCCTTGAAGTAAATTTCTGGACATCTTTCTTTCTATTTTTTTTTTCTTTACTTTGGTTTTAAAATTGTATAGTATTGTCATAGCCACAGGCATTTTTTTTTACAGCCACAGGCGTTTTTTTTTTTCTACAGCCACAGGCCTATTTTTTATTTACAGCCACAGGCCTATTTGTTTTTTTTTTTTTTTTTACAGCCACGGGCTTATTTTTTTTTCTACAGCCACAGGCGTATTTTTTTTTTTTTTTACCTCCACAGGCACAGCTACGCACAGCCACAGGAGTTTTTTTTTTTTTCAACCATAGGCACAGCTACGCACAGCCACAGGTTTTTTTTTTTTTTTTTTTACCTCCACAGGCACAGCTACGCACAGCCACAGGAGTTTTTTTTTTTTTTTTACCTCAAAGTCAAAAGTCAAAGTCAAGTCAAAGTTTTTTACCTCCACAGGCACAGCTACGCACAGCCACAGGAGTTTTTTTTTAAATATATATATAGCCACAGGCACAGCTACGCACAGCCACAGGCTTTTTATATAATTAAATATAATAATAATATACACACATATAATACCTATATATACATATTTTAAATTTGTTTTTGAATGTTTATCATTATTTATTTTAGATCAAATTATTATTTATTTTGGATATTTAGAGATTTAAATAGTATCCTCAATAACAGCATTTTCATAGACCATTTCATCTGGCCAAAATTTTAGCTTGTCTTTAGAAATTACAAGATTCCTTTGGCCTCTGCCACGCAAACTATGACAATCATTATTTATTATGGAAATATTTGTTAAAACAAAATACAAAATTATTTACTAAGGTCTCGGACACCAGAAAAGGAGGCTACCCAACGGTTTATTAACAGTATAGGTATACGATATTGTAAAAATAAATTTTAAATAAGTAATTTCAATATTATCTCTACAGCACAATCAATAATTAGAAATCACATAAAACTAAATGCTTAACGTTTATGAACCACATTTCATTGTAATTACGATCAAAGATGATTGATAGATGTTTTAAATACTTCATAATGTGTCATATCTCAAAATTAAATAAGGTTATCCTAATCCAGAAAATAATTTATAAGTAACTATAGCTTATCATCAGGAATGACTAAATTTCACTTTTGAGCATTATACTACTCTTTTATATTAAATATTGTATTCTCAAATTATATTTTAAAGCAATTGATTCAATAATTATCACGTAATTGACATAGTCAAAACTGTTCGTCCTTTATAAGCCAAGCGTGAACTAAATGTTACATAATAATTATCTAAAAGTATTTTGCAATATGTTACCTTTCAATGTAATCATCTTATCCAATAGCATCTCGTTTTGATGTAAAATAGCCTCTAAGGGTCTTACCGACTTCAGATACTTCTTACCGCCCGCAAAACTTTTAGATATTCTTACAGCAGATTGAGTTTCCGTATTTTCAAAGCTCATACAGTAATAAGCAGCTCCGCAGCTCCAATGTCAGAGGCGGCAGCGCGATGTCATCATTATGGTGCGAGTGGAGTCAGCGACCCACTGACCAACGGGTTCCACATCCGGCTCCAACATCAATCATGAAAATAGCAAATAAAAATGCATTAGTAAGTGGTTTTAAAAGCCCAGAGAACTATCCCACTTCTGATGTTAGATTTTATAATATAGGTATAGTATATACTATAGGTATATGTACCTACACATTATCCAAATAACAAGCTTTAAATATCAGAATGGTTACTATTTACTTATTTACTGTGTATGAAAGTTATTATTGAATATGGTTTGTAGGAAAAGGGTTTTATGAAATAAAGCACAGACAGACAAGGCTAAACATTTATTTAATCTTAGGCTTGTCAGTAATTAATCAGAAAACTAGTCGTCCGTTCGCAAAACTAGGTCATCATGGAGAAGAAGGACAAGAAACTCCATGGAAACAGTAACAAAGTATTTTATCAATACATATCTTATGTTGTCATAAATTATCGTTATCTTTAAAAACAATTTATTCTATCTCTTGGATAATTGTCCAAGAGAATTCAAAATAATAGCAACATAATAACAATAGCTAGGAATATTGGCCATAATATGACTTACACAACAACATTTTCATAATAAGCAATAATTGAGGTATAATATCAAATTAATTGACTTACGTGACATCTGGTCGATCAATTCCACATAATAACGGCACTAGAACTGACCAACTGAACATCTACCAAGCAACTGTCTTGATAACGTCGTTACAATCCTTTTTATACACTACCAACGTCTTTTACGTAAAACATCTACCGCCATTTTGAACCAATTACAGATCATCATATATTTTGGCTTAATATCTTCAACACAGGTAATAATAAACAAATCTTATATAGTGAAACCATTTTAAAACATTAAAAGGTAATTAATCAATTTAATAAGAGTTTATTCTTAATTCTTAGACATCATCAAAAAGTATATCAACATCAACTGACAGTATTGTACCAATCATTTGAAACAACCTAATATATTAAAATAGCAATATAAAATCTAAGATATACTACAAAGATAATCAAATATTACTTAATTATTTATAATAATAACATTAGTGTTTTTTTTACAAGTTAATACTGTTGTTTTTTGTAAACACAATATCTAGTCAAATTAGGTACTTCTACGTTCACGTTCAATCTGTCACAAGCTTCGTAATTGTGACAGATGCCATTATCCAACAAACAATATATTATAATTATATCAAGATGATATATATCTAACACGCGCATATTACAGGTCTACAGAGGGGGGAACTAACCTCACTGCGTACCGTGATAGGATGCTGTCTCTGTTTCAGGAACTGGAACCAACCGTCAACGTCTCGGCCCAACGACTGTCGGATCAGGTGCGGGTCATCCAACGTAATCACAGGTTGGACGATATCGCACTTGATAGGCTGCGCTCAGAGGTACTGAGCAACCAAATCGTCTCGTCTCTGACACAAACCGCGGCACAAGCGTCAAATACTAATGCCATCCCGCCGCGGTTCAATCATGTTGAAGAAGAAGATGATAGGGTTGATATAGTAAGTAGCCAGTGCAACGTCCGACTGAGGAGCGCACTGGAGGATGCGTTTCGCGAATATAGATCCACTCCAACCGAATTTAGACCCCGATTACCACGGTTACCTATGCACAAAAAAAATAGGGCGCTGGTGTGTGCCTTGGACTCGCAGCTCAAGAATTTCTTCGAGAGCAGCGAGGATCTCGTTGATACACACTCGATCCTGTATTGCGCGGCTGTGGCGGCATGTCGTTTAGCTAACGTCAAATTCCCTAGTTTTGACGGAGCTACTCGACCAAAACCAGCCGTACCAGCTTGGCAGCGCAGGATCGAGCGTCGTATCGATGGGGCCAGGGTACTCATCGGCAAACTATACTGCTTCAGGGAGGGCAATACACGACCACGAGTGATGCGCTTTGTAAGGCAAGCATTCTCGGGGACTGGAATCAGTCCTCGAGAATACATGTCTCATGTCACAGAGCGCATCGACTTCCTGAAGCAGAAAGTTTGTGCATGGGCGAGCCGTATTCGGCGGTATAAGCGGCGGGTTGATCGATATACGCAGAATCGCATGTTCCAGAGCGATGAGAGGTGGGTATATAGAGCTTGGGAGCGACCTGAACAAAACGTGACGGACGTATGCCGCCCGGATGATGCCACCACGAGTGCATTCTGGCGCAGCATCTGGTCGGTACCCGTCTGTCACGCTGAGGGTGGCTGGATGCGCGATATCGAGCGAGTGTGTGGAACTATATCAGACATGGAACCAGTCATAATTACGTCATTAGACATAGCCAGAGCAGTCCGTCCGTTACCGAATTGGAAATCACCGGGTCCGGACGGACTGCATAACTTTTAGTTAAAATGGCTAATTAGTTCACACACTTGCCTGGCATCTCAGTTCCAGTCATCCTTAGAGTCTGGGTCGCTACCACAGTTTCTAACAACAGGCGTTACCCACCTGCTCCATAAGTCAGGTAGTCCCGCGGAACCCAAGAATTATAGACCGATCACATGTTTGTCGACGGTTTATAAACTTCTTACATCCATTTTGAGAGCGAAAATTAACACACACATAGACAGTAACTCGATTATGTCTGCCTCTCAAAATGGATGTAGGAATGGGTCCCGCGGTACTAAGGAGCTACTCCTTATAGACATGGCCATTAGCCAACAGGTTCGCCGATCCCGCAAGGATATGTCGACATGTTGGATAGATTATAAGAAGGCCTACGACTCTGTGCCACATACATGGCTCATGAGGGTGCTGGAGTTGTACAAGATAGATGCAACTCTACGCACCTTCCTTGAGTCGTGTATGGGGCAATGGAAGACGGTCCTTCGCTATCCAGGGTGTCGACAGATCCAGGGGAATGATGAGCCTGTATTGATTAAACGGGGAATATTTCAGGGCGACAGTTTGAGTCCTCTTTGGTTCTGCTTAGCCCTGAATCCTCTAAGCACACTGCTGGAGGATTCGGGTCTAGGCTACCGGTTGAAGAGAGGTGGTCAGGTCATATCTCACCTCCTCTACATGGATGATTTGAAACTTTTTGCCCCCAACAAATTGCATCTGGTGGAGCTACTGAAGGTAACTGAAACTTTCAGTAGTGCCATCAGGATGGAATTTGGTGTGGACAAATGTGCAGTCATGCATGTAAAGGGGGGGGAGATTATGGAATCCGAGGGAATTCCACTTTCCGATTCCATACACCTTAGATCCCTCTCCTCATCCGAAAGCTATAAGTATTTGGGTATGTCGGAAGCGTTAGGCATCAACGATGCTGACATGAAGCAATCGTTGAAGGAGCGCTTCTTTTGCCGCCTGAAGAAGGTATTAATTAGTCTTCTTTCGGGCGGAAATAAGGTGCGCGCTTTCAATGGTTGGGTCATGCCGGTTTTGATGTACTCTTTCGGCATACTCAAATGGACTCAGACTGAACTCGACGCCCTGGATAGAAGGGTCCGTACACTACTGACCGCAAACCGGATGCATCACCCACGATCATCGGTTATGAGACTGTATATCCCGCGGAAGTGTGGGGGTCGAGGCTTTTTAAATGCGAAGACCCTCCACAACCGCGAGGTGTGCAGTCTCAGGGAATTTTTTTTAAAAGCCGAAGTGGGTATGCACCGTGATGTGGTCGCAGTGGACAAGGGGCTCACCCCGCTCTCCATGGCGAAAGAGAACTGGCGCAAACCTGTAGTACTGACTACCGATGACCGCAAGAAGATATGGCAAAGCAAGGAGCTTCACGGGCGCTTCTATCGGGCTCTTCATGAGCCCGGTGTAGATTTCTTAGCGTCCGTTTCCTGGCTACGTTTTGGTGACCTCTTCGGGGAAACTGAAGGTTTCGTCTGTGCAATTATGGACGAAGTTATCTTGACGAATAACTACCGGAGACATATTATGAAGGATGGGACGGTTGACGTATGTCGGGCATGCCACCGTCCGGGTGAGTCCATCAGACATATTATCTCTGGTTGTTCTCGTTTGGCTAACAGCGAGTACTTGCACAGGCATAACCAAGTGGCCAGGATTATTCACCAGCAACTTGCTTTGAAATATAAACTTGTTAACTCTGAGGTACCATATTACAAGTATGTGCCCGACCCAGTTCTCGAAAATGACCATATCACGTTGTACTGGGATCGGTCTATCATCACTGACAGGACTGTTGTCGCCAACAAACCTGATATAGTGGTGATAGATCGATTAGTGCGCCGCGCAATGATTGTCGATGTTACCATTCCGCATGACGGGAACCTCGTGAAAGCTGAGAAAGATAAACAAATCAAATATCTTGACTTGGCACACGAGGTTGTTGACATGTGGAATGTGAGCTCGACTGTCATAGTGCCGATCGTCGTATCGGCTAATGGCCTGATGGCCGAAAGCCTCGATCAACATCTATCGAGGCTCTCGTTAGGCGGTTGGATCAAGGGCCTGATTCAGAAGGCAGTACTCCTCGATACGGCTCGCATTGTGAGGAGGTTTCTGTCTCTGGAGCCCTAACCACCGGTAGCTTGGACCCTGCTCCCGACACCGGTGGATTACTATTTTTTTATATTTTTAAATGTTTTTTTTTTATACTAATATTTAAAAATGTATTAAAATAAGAAATATAAATAAATAAAGGACATAATAATAATATCCCTGGACATTTCACACAGTGCCATCTAGTCCCAAGCTAAGCAACCTAATGCTTGTGTTATGGTAACAAGATGGCTGATAAACTACTTATATACTTTTTTTTTTTTTTTTTTTTTTTTTTTTTTTGTAAATACATACATATTATAGATAGAAAAACACCCAGACTCGGAACAAATACAAGTAATATGTCTTCAGCAGTGCGATTCTGTAACCATCTCACCGTGAAAACTTAGGTGAAGTGAGCGTGGAGTGAGCTGTCATTCCAAATAATGCTAGGGGATTGACACTGCTGACAACTGACATCAAGCTCACTTCACTTGAGTTTTCACGGTGAGATTTTTACAGAATCGACCGGCTGTTTTCTTGTCTCGAAGTATCGACGATCTTTTCTTGCTCTACCCGTTGGTTAATAGAACTCGATGAAGACGGCTATTGCCATATCGACGTTCACGATGACCAATTGCAGATGATACCACGTACAAAACGAAGGCCCCTTGCGAATCTTGTACCCGAAGAACCCAACCACAAATTGATTGGAGTTATGCGCTTGGTAAATTAAAAAATCATTTATTTGGTAAAGTTGTTTGATATGATGAGTACGACCATGTTGTTAAGTACCAGTCACCATATATTTATTATGTAATGACTACACTAGAATTGAATAAAATTACTATACCTACTGCAATAGATTCTGAGTGGTTCGATCCGAAATAAATTGAGATAAAAGGCAAGAGGATAATAATAATCTGTAGTAAAGAGGAGACACTTAGCAAAACAATTGCAAATATTATGAGCTATTTAGATGATAATGATTTAAACAAGTGTCCTATTTTCGTAGATGATGACGATCCTGTAACATGGAAATGAGAAAAATATTTACCTGACACCAACTTTGTTGCACCTAGTCATATTCCAGAAGGCCGCTACAACTCCTGACCGGTTGGTCAATTTGTACGACACGACTTGGTGTCGCTCGTACCAAGGTTGTATATCGCCCTCTAGTTTTAAAACCAAATTCTCTAGTGCCTGTGAAGTCTTTTAAAAACAACGTGTAGGGTCGGGGGACCACCGTCAGGAACAAACTTCCTTGCGCGATACTAGCACGCACACACACTCCTATATAACAGAAGGAGCCAGAGGGTGAGAGTGAAAGTATAAATTCACACGCGTCTTTAAAATGGAAGCATTTTTTCATCATCTTGGATTTTCATTTTGAACTGTAGCACCCTCGAAAACCATGAAGACGATAACCATGATAAAGAAGTTGAAAATTTTCATAACCGCCATCTTCGATTTTTATTTTGACCTCAATATCGGCTTTAATCTACCACGCGGACCCAGTACCGGTTGGTGAACACACAAATGTCTTCGGATTTTTAGTTCAAGGCTATGCCAACGGCATGCAAACGATCATGTAAAATGACACAAAGAAAATTGCATGATTCAAACCCAGGCGGTTTGATTAAACCCACGAAAAATTGTGACAGAAATAACCAATGAAGGAGTGAAGATAAGCTAATGCTCTTTATCCACATGGATCACAAAGATAAAACCACATAAATCATAAGAATTTGATTTTGAAGCAAATAATCGGACGGCAATTGTCACTTTATACATACCATAACATCACGGCTATATTCCCCAAAGGGTTAAGCAAAAGTGTACCTATAGTACCTAAAGCTAGAGATATAATATTTTCGTCAGTATCAGCGGGTGGTTATTGTTTTACTAATTTTCTTTAAAATTATGTAGTAAAATAATAACTGCTTGTTATCCGAGCCTGTCCATACGGAAATGCTAGAGCTGCCTGCTGAACAAAACAATAAGAATATTTCAAAATGAATAGAAACAAAAATCTCGTGTCAAGTGTTGATGACGAAAAATTTGGCGTATAACGTGCCACATACCTATATAAAAAGTTGGCTGAAGAAGGATATTATGTTGTAGGTGAGAACATAGAAAGTTTTTTTTCATGGTGGCTAGGTTTTTCATTTTAGGATAAAGCCTTGAAACCTTGCGCAGTTAAGAGCTTTTCCAAAATAATGTTACTTAAATTCTTACCTTACCTCAAAGGTAGCCCTAAATCTGCTATCAACACGATATAAATTCTATATTAGATTATAGATATTAGATTTCCATCTCAAACCATTACTAAACCAAACAATCAAAAGACACTCAAACCTACCAACATGCAGATTCAAACATTCGTGTCATATCGTACACGCTTCGAACGTTCTACTAACGATTGTTCGTTTCACAACTTGTACACGTTTTGTCGGATCTGAAGACCATTCTTCACATTAGCTATTTCGTCGCTATCCTAATAGGTCACACACACTAATACGTCACCTTGTGCCCTTGTGTATCTAGTCAGTTTTCTTAACTTGTTTCATGCTGTATTTCGACTCATTCCCATCACCATTCTCATTCGTCCGATGCTTATACAGGTTTATTTTTCAAAGACCAGCCTAATTTAAGAATGTGGTACAGACCATCAAACTGAACAACTTTCTCCATGGGATAAATAGCGTAATCGCGAAAATTTTATCAACTGTCACATAGAAAACTTCAATACCTACTCGACCTAAATGTATAGGACGGCTGAATTTTTATTCGCGATTACAATGTTGGTCCCCCGGGGAAAGTGGTTCAGTTTGATGGTCTGTACCACATCCTTAAATTTGGCTGGTCTTTGAAAAATAACCCTGTATGTACAGTACTATAGAGAGCTAGAAGAGCTCTCTGAGGTAACGAGAGGAATCAAACAACTATATGACTCCTTTTATATTATATTGTAAGAACTTCTTTACATATTTCTATCTAAATTACCACTCACTATTCTAAACCAAAAATCATAATTAAAATAATATGACACTAGCTTGAACGTTCGAATGTCACCCGCGCTAAGTTATAGCCGGCCTGCGCCAAATGAGGTCACCATCGGCAGGCAAACCCCTACAGTCCACATGAACATTTGTTGATGTACAGTCACGAGCACTAATATGTCAACACTTGGCAACTTTCAAATGCGATTTTTTCGTAAAATAACGAAGGCAACGTTGAAATACGATACACCCATTGGTCCAAACATTCTATGTTCGTAATATCATAAAACTTCATTCAAAAATAAAAGAGTAAATTGCTTTTGAATAAAGCCGAGTATATACATACTATTGCTCGTGACTGTACATACATGTCTTGGTGTTTTCACTTGAGAAGGTTCTTCTAATAAATCCCACTGTATTAGAAAGAGCTGTCCTCTTTATCATTGTCGTATCTTACAGTGTACACTATGATGCATACGATGTGATTAATATAATGAAACCGTATTGCCAGCCCCCTAAATATATATTTAGGAACATTGAAATACAAACTATGGTCTTATTTATAAAAATAAAAATATCAAAGATTTATGACAACGCAGATTTATTAAAAAATCGATCGTTCAGTGATTATAAGTTAGGACTCGATCCGGAACGGCTTTTCATCGGTTTTACAGTCTCGACTGAAACAAAAGAAAAAGTATGATGTATGATGAGAATTCTTCGATTTCAAACATGCCTAAGTAAACCTACGGTGCTATGCTGTGAGTTAGTCCTTTAGAGCTAACAATATGAGGACGCTTGGGCCAATCTTAGAGGTAACCAAACCTTCAACATCATAAAGAGCACATTATTTTAAATCTTTGATTCGTGTTTTGATAGCGAACGTAAGAAACCATTAAAAGGAAAAATATAAACTTTTCCTACCTCTAACTTGCAAGTTTGCGCTTTGACTTCGCTTTTAAACCCAAATCATTACGTAAGCATTGTTTCCAAAACCAAACATTGGCGAACCTTTCAGTAAGTAGGTAACATCATTTTAAAATTTCACTTACTTCAGTTCCAGCATGAATGGCCAACACCATGTCAAACTCGTTGGCTCCAAGTTGGATGCTGGCACGTCCATCGTTGCCAACAGTGATGCTCTTGCCAGTGCAGGAGCTGCCGCTCTTTTCGCCAGAGATGACGTCACAGTAGGTACCGGCGGGAAGGCAAGTCTGTAAGTGATATATGTTATTTCTTGAATCGTCGACTAGCATAACAAAGGATCTAAACTTTATTGGAAGTGGCAAGGTAAACCCACGCTTAAGACTTTCGATGTAGGGTCCAGTTTGATTAATCACGGTCCTACGAATAGGTAATTCTAAACAACTGAATTTCTTTCATTTTAAAACAAATATCAAGAATATATTATACCACTTACAAATAAAAATCTGCTGGTTTAAATGTTAGGAAAGTTCTTGGTTTAGAAAATTGGACCTTAAGTTCAAACTAACCTGAAGAGTCTGGTTCAGGTCCCAGTAGTCATTGTTGAAAGCAACGAAGCCCTGGTCTCCTCTGCAGAAAGCGATCTGGTTGCTGCCATTGTCCCACCAGTTGGTAACAGCGGCGTTACCGGCGCGGTTTCTGAAGGCGACCATGCTATAGATTTGACGCCAACGGTGTTCGCAGATCCAGCCATTGCCGCAGGAACCATCCTATGACAAAAAAAAGAATGAGGAATAGGAAGTGGACGTTTTTGATGTAAAGGTTTTTGGGCAGAATCTGACAGAGGAGAGTATCGAAAAGTCAGGTCATAAAAGAAAGATCTCTCTTGTCCGGCCCTGGTCCAGGCCATGGTCCACGGGGCGAGAATGAATGGGAGGCCGTTACCTCCCTCTGCGAAGCAGTAATGCTCGCGAAGGAGGAGGCGGAGCGCGTGAGGGAGAGGCAATCTCTGCGCCCTCACGCCCCAAGCCGCTGCAGGAGACGCCCTGGGCGGGAGTCAACAGCCGACTCCCGGCCACCGTAGGAGCCGGCTTGCGGGCGGCGAGCTGCCCATTGCTCGCCACCCGCAAGCCGGCGCCAGGTAAGGACCAGCCCAGGTCGACGGCGCGTTGTGTTTCACGCGCGCCTCAAAGAGATGTCAGTGCGAACAGACGAGGTCCTCTAGGGCCGATGCCGCCGGGGCTGCGGGTTATTCGAAAGAGATACCGTGGCACTCAAAACAAAAAGTCATAAAAGAAAAATAAAATAAGAACAATGTCTGGATTTTAGTTAATTCTAACTGAATTAGCTAGCTGAATTCCTGTCACATTTAGTAGATCCATAGCAAGAAAGATACCATGTTTAGTGTGAAAACAAAAGCAATTATACTTACAGAGTTAAAAGAAGGAGAGATGATGTTGCCACTGTTGTCCATTGGGGGACCAGCTTCAGTGTCGTGGAAATCAAAGCTGCTCATCAACTGAGGCCAGCCATAAGGATGGGCCAACATGAATGCGATGGCAGCCTTGTACTCCTTAGACTTCTTGTAAGTAAGAATGGCTCCACCAGCACCGTGGCCTCGTTGGTTGTCATGGTTATCAATGAAGGTGAGACTATCGTCGTGGGCAAGAAGACCCCAGTTCGGGCCCCAATTGAAGAGCCATCTGAGTTGGTTGTTTCGATTGAATGCTTGGCTAAGTTCAAGTCCGAATTTGAACTCAGTGACTGCAGCGAGGGAAGTGTATTCGTCACGGGAGATGGCCTCGCCTCCGAGGTCAATGACTTCTTGGTAGATGTAAGGACGGGCACCAGAGGGGAAGCCGTGGTCGGTGTTGAGGTTGTGTAGGCGGTCGTAGATGATTCGCAAGTCTCCGGGCCACATGTGTTTGGCGGCGTCGATTCTGTTGGAAAAAAGTTATTTTTTATAAAACATGGTTATCAATAATCAAATATATTAGGAATGCCAATGACTCTAGATTTACAGAATTAACTGAATACGTAAAATTGCCTCTAATAAAAAAAAAATAGGCGTCGAATCCAATGTAGTCATTGGATTAATTTATTGATGTTTTCATTTTTTACAACTTGAACTGTGATGATGTTAATGAAATTGAAATTGAAAACTACTGCTATTTGGTAATGAAAAAGCACTTCTAAATAAAATGAATATCTTACCTGAAACCAGCGACACCCAAGTCGATGAGATGGTTCATGTAGTCGACGATCATTTTACGCACGTATTCTGTGCCCTGGTTCAAGTCTTTAAGACCGGACAGCTCGCAGTTACGTACCTGAAATACAAAGACAGAGATATAAAATAAGATTTATGAAAGCGTAAAAAAAAAGAAACTAACTGATTGATTAAAATAAAGTATTGTTAGGCTATCATAAGAGAAACGGTTACTTCAAAAAATGTTGAACATTCAAGTAAACGGAGACAGATCGTATTGAGCAAATCAACATACCTACCACAGCCTGTTAAATTATTACTGAGGTCATTAGAATTTACATCGTATTAATAAACAATTCCTAAATAAAAGTAATTTTGAAGAATCTTACCCTATCAGGGCAGCAGCCGTAGTCATGGCCAGAGATGACACAAATGGGCGAGTTGAAGTCATTCCTGCCGTAAGGTACGCCTGGGTAGTGCCAGTTTCCGAAGTTAGCGGTGCTGCCTCCAGTACCGGTGTTCTCATTCCATGTGCCTGTCATGTGGTTGATAATAGCATCTACGTAGATCCTGTGGAAGTTTCGAGATTGAGTCTGGTGTTTGACGTAGAATAGGTTATATGATAAAATAAATATTCGATTGATTGAAGAGCAAAATCTCTAAAACCCACGAGCACGATGTGATTTGATTACTACCCATAGCTTTTGTAAAGTTTCATCGACTTCAAAGTATTATAAGTATAGTAATACACTAAGTATTAGTAATACATTTTAATTGCACGAACAGGAGAAAAGGGACTTTATTCAGCCTGAAAACTATCAAAGAAAGAAAAAAAATCTATGACCCACCTGACACCAACAGCGTTACATCTGCGGACCATGTTAGTGAACTGCTGTTCATTTCCGGAGCGAGTGATTAGGCGGTAAGAAATAGGCTGGTAGCGTTCCCACCATGGGCGTTGATGAGACCAGATCATCAGGTTCTCGTTCGGTGGAGAGATCTATAAAACAGGCCAATTATTCTCCAAAAACTAGGATTAACCTTTTATGAATTTTATAGGCAAATCTAGCAGAGATTTGCTTAACTAATGTTTATCTTCTGTCCTTTTCTTAATGAAATAGAAAGAAAAAGATGCACTGAACTTAAATTTAGTTTAGTTTGTCAACAAGGGAATCGGCGCCATTGGCAAATAATTTAATTTGATGTTTTATGTTTCGTATTGTAAATTATTTTGCATTCTTGTTGTTTAGATTAAAATTTTTCTAACTGAACAGACAGTTATGCTGCCGGGGAGTTTGTAGCGCCACTTTTTATTCCCAGCTGTAGCCTAGGGCGGGCATTTTGGAGAACTGTATTATGTATTATGACGTTCGAAAAGTGCTGATCCCCAGCCTAGTTTCAATAAATGATTTTGGCCTTACTGACTCTAAAGAGAGAAAATAACAATATATAGTGTGTCTCATTAGTTGAGGGTTGATAAGTTAAAATTACAAATTGGTAGGCAAGTAGAATCATACGTGGACTGCAAAACCAAGCATCATACAAGGATTGTTGCATTTTTCTAAATGCATAATATTATGATGCCACAAAAAAAAAGCATAGCCTCACGTATTCGTAATCGTGATATTTATCAGGCTAATAGGTAAATCCAAATATTATTGTCATAGTCACAATCTATTAATTAGTTTGTAGTTACCTACAAGATAAAACTCACACTCGCTAAAGACTCATTAAAGATAACAAAAAGATTTCCCCTTGTAATAAATCAAACCAATATAGAAGACTCAGTAAATTATAAAGTTAAGATATTTTATAAATCCACTAGCAACCCGTCCCAGCTTCGCACAGTTTTTACGACTTGTCAATAAATAGAGATTTATTTATCATATCTATGTTTAATATTATTGTATTATACAGATGAACCTTCCGGAATACAGTCATTCCCTAAGTGATGGTGGAAACCGCATCAAAACGCGGTCACACAGATGGAAACGGAGATCGACTTTAATTTTTTATATGTATAAGTAGTGAATCAAGTTCTTACCTGAATACCACCGAATCCTCTAGGTCCGAGGAAACTCTCGCACTCAGCGGCGATGTCGTCCCACTTCCATTCAAACAGGTGGACCATGGTCGTTCGGCCTGAGGCATAGTGGGGGTTCTTGTAGGCCAGGGCCACAGCTAGGGCCGACAGGCACAGGATGAGACGAAACATCCTGGAACACAGACGTATGATTATAAGGACACGGGAAAAGATATGATGGTTGATGTCAAACCGTTTGTGGGTGAACTTGAGAGATTTTGGATCCCTCAAAAGACACTTATAGCGAAACATCACACGAATAAATAAAGAAACTATTTAGTTACTACTTCAGTTTGGTGAACTAAAACCCCTGGGACCCGCTCTGTTGACAGAGAAACTATTTCTAAGCGTGTGATCATTATAATTTTCAAAGACATTACTCATGGAAATGTTTTTGTTTTAACTATCTTATTCAGTCGCAATCGGTAACACAATTTCTTTGTCTGGACAAAGAAATTGTGTCTGGTCACGATAATCTATAATAGTAATATTTTGTTCACGATATTCTACTTGATGGCTACAAAAGATGAAAAGACTATTATCAACAAGTTGACAATATAAACTTTAGGGAACATAAAGTTCTCGGTCTGTATGTACTAGCAAAATTATGTAATTATCTTTTAATATTAACCAGAACATCATAAGGAGTACCTACAAAGGATTGTTCTTCTTACCTAATATAGTTTTGTATTTGTTTGTCATTTCTACATTTAATTTTAAAGCCGCATAATTTTTTGCTTAGTTATTTTTTACTCAAAACTGATAAAACATAATCTTTAATTTGGTTATTGGTTAATATTTGATTGACATGAATAAAATAAACATGAATTTATTTAAAAAAAAAAAGCCAAACATAGATATTATTTATAACCAGTTTCTAGACTATCCGAAATATTCAACCATTTTATGTAAACTTACTCAAATTCAGATGAAATGAACAAAACAAATCTAAAAGCACAGGTAACTTCGCACCTTCAAACAAACGAACCCAGTTTAACTATTACTTTAACAATGCCAATGAATCCCTCATAAAACAAGCTTCATTAATTTGTGTCCGATAACAAAACGACTTCTACAATTAGTTAAGTACAAAGTACTGTAAGTTATGCAGACGGACATGGTGCTGCTGAACCCAACGATCGGTGGACTTAGGAAATTAATTAATGAGTGTGAAATGGACTCGGTTAGTCATGGCCTCACAAAAGTTAGCTCATGTTATTTAAAGCAGGTACCGTCATCAGAAGGTCAATTCTCGTAATTTAAAACGTTCAAAATCTAGTCTCAGTCTCATCTCAGCGACAAACAAATGTCAAAAACTAGTCAAAATGTAGGGAAATTAGATGTATTTTTTGACAGATTGAGACTGATCAGACTTTGAACGGTCTTAAAATTACGAGAATTGCCCCTCAGATCAGTTTCCACACTTTATGGATGGACTTGAATTTTTTAGATTTTTTGTCATTATATAGTTTCCTATATCTATCGTTGTATTTATATAGTTCCCAGTATCCTCTTTGATAGCTAGCTGCCAAAGCCAGTTTCAGAACTTAGCGATGGAAAGTTCAAAACCCACATCAAACGTGTCCTTATAAAAAAAATCATATTATAAAGGCTACTAAATAATAACTTCTGCACATGTGGCTTCAAATGTCTATTAACTGATTCCAAATTAAGATGTTTATTTATTTTTATTTACTTTTTCCATATTCATTCGACTTAATCTTTTTATTATTTGACATTATATACCTGCGATTCTGTTTTTTACTCTTTATTAGTGATTGTAATGGCAATCATATCATTTAGTTTTAATAGGTTTTAATATTTTATTTATCTTTTTGATAGATTATTTTATATGTTGAGAATGTGAGAACGTTGTAGGTCTTGTAAACGGTAGATTCGTAGACCTTTTTCTATTTGATAGACCTACCTGTTCTCACGTACGTATTAACACTGTAATTTGAAAGTAAAAAAACAAATATTTTTAAAAGAGTAACCGTGGAGCTCCTAGCCAGCTCTTCTCAATAGGGAACGACCAATTGGAAACATGCACCCACCTTCTGACATTTCATAAGTGCTCATGTAGGTTTACGTGAAATAAAATATTTTGATTTTGATCACTAATGTTCGAAAGTTTACTCACCTTACGTATTTTACTGCTTGGTGTACCACCGCTGAAGATCGATGTATCTGACTGGGCCCTCCTACTGCGACGATACTTTATATACCAAAAGATAAAAACTTCCGTTAGAGATTTGCTATATTATTATTTTGATACCATCTTTTTTTTTTTAATTACTATAATCTTTGATAAAAGGTCCAAAAACAACTATAATCTAGGTTGTTAATCGATTTTAAGTAGGTACTTAGAAAATTATAGTTCCACAACATACCTACCAACAAAATTATATAATGCCCGTATTGATGATCTTGTATAATCGTATTACCCAGTAACTGGGTTGTGGAGGTCAGATAGGCAGTCGCTCCATGTAAAATACTGGTATTCAGCTGCATCCGGTTAGACTGGAAGCCGACCCCAACATAGTTGGGAAAAGGCTAGGCAGATGATAATGATTGATGGACAAACAAGTGGCCGAATTCTGGGACGAGTCCATTTAGATTGCTATCGACACTCTAAGAAGAAGACAGACAAAGGTAGAAGAAAGGTCGGAAAATGATCGTGTATAATCGTGATTCCAGTGAAAAATCATACCTATTTTTAGCCGACTTCTAAAAAAGGGGAAGGTTCTCAATTCGGATGTTTGTATTTTTTTTGTTTGTTCGTGCATATCTCCGTCGCTTGCCAACCGATTTGAAAATTTCTTTTTGGTTGGAAAGGGTATACTTTCCAAAAGGTCTCATTGTCAAGATCTGATGATGAGTTTCGGAGACAGACAACGGAACTCTTCAATAAATGCCAGCAAATCAACGGCTATTGCTGCTATAGCTTATGTATGCATTGTTTATGCAATCACACAACATAACGTCAAGCCTGTACCCTCTAAAGGGGTACGCAGATGTGTTCAGTATATCACGGTACACCCTCTTTTCTGTCAAAGTTGTTATTGGGGTACCTCTACCTCCTACAACTAAAAAGTGAAAAATAAAAACTTTTTTATAAAAAAAAACAACCGACTTAAAAAAAAACCACTACAAAAAGAAAAATAACTTTAATTTCGGAAGTCGGTGTCAAAAAACGAAAATGCGGAACCAGCGACACCGAGTTCCGAAATTAAAGTTATTTATCTCTTTGTAGTGGTTTTTTTTTAAATCGGTTGTTTTTTTTTTGTAAAAAAGTTTTTTCTTAAATAACAAACACTGCAGAAACACATACTGATAATATTGAATACCTAATGCAGGAGAAAATATGGTGGTAACAAAAATAGTTTGAGATCGTAGATTCCTGGATCGTAGTACCCTACACTATTTGTACTGGGTATGGTAGGGTACAACGCATTAAAGGTGCGACGGGACTTTGCACTCGCAGCGTATGTAGTGAAGCTACTGCGTGGTGGGGCACATAACCCGGGAGTGCTGCGGCACCTGGAGCTTTGCGTGCCAGACCGGTACGTGTGGAGGCGGCGACGCCCGCCCTGCTTGCTGTGCCTGCAGCCAGAACCAACCTACTGGCGAGAACTCCTCTCACTAAAGCCATGCGTGTGGTGAACGAGGTCCACGAGAGAGTTGATGTATTGTGGTGCAACTTGAGTGAATTCGCAAAAGTTACATCATATATATCTAATATGTTATTTAGATGTAGGTTAAGATTTAGGATATTGTATTTATTTATTTTTATTTAACCATTTATGTACACACATATATAAACAGACATTGAAAATCAGAACAGAAAAAAAAAGGTACAGAGGTGATGCTTATTTCGTAAGAAATCTCTTCCAGCATACCTGAGATAGGACAATAAATACAGAGATGTAGACAGCGTGTGATAGAGCAAAGGAGACAAACAATAATACATAGAATCAAAAATAAACTATTCACTTAAAAACTAAACAAATATTACGAGAATATATACATACAAATAAACATACATAAATACTTCTAAAATAAAATAAATACATACACAACTATGATGAAGTGGACAGATAGTGTTCTTTCACTCTTCTTTTGAAAGCTGCAATAGTTTGGCAGTCCCTAATGTCAGGCGGTAGTATGTAATTTTATAGGATGTAGATTAAGAATTTAGCATGTAAGGCGTCGCAATCGCATTGGATCGCTGATCTGTAATGGTAGTTGTAGGTAAGATTTGAATAAATAAATAAATAAATTACAAACAAAGAAATTTCCGATAAACACAATTGAAAATACCCCAAATGAGACCCCCGTGTAGTTACCATGTCACTGATGGCTAATAAAAGATAACAAAAAAGGTAAATCATGACGTACAGCAGACATTAAAAGATTATGAAACCGGATGTCGAATTGCTTGCAGATTAAATTAAAAATGAAGCTATCACAAAAATGAATGTTGGTATATACATACATACATACATAGTCAGCCTATAATGTTCCCACTGCTGGGACACAGGCCTCCCCTCTTCGAGAGGGAGTGGTGTATAATCCACCACGCGAGCCCAGTGCGGGTTGGTAGATGTCACATGTCTTCGAATATTTGGTTCTAGGACATGCCGGTTTCCTCACAATGTTTTCCTTCACCGTTTTGAGAGCAGTGGTGATGAAATTATTTACACAAAGTGAAGCGCCTGCCTGAGTTCGAACCCACGAGCTACAACTCGGTAAGTCGCAGCTGATACCACTGGACCACGACTGCCCGAATATTGGTATATATTGAAGAAGATTGATAAACTCCAACACCGTTTCCGATCCCCATGAAAGTTGGCACACATAATTATTCATGGAGGTATTTAAAGGGTTTTATTATAATTTGTCCATAATTCAGCAATCTTGAAAATCCTTTCTTGAACCTTGTATTTACTTTCAGAAGATAGTTTATATAGTTAAAGTTACCGGTGGTAGTTTAAGTTGGTATGGCATTATTGTTACTAACACTAAAATAATAACAAAATTATGGACCAGGCAGATGATGATGAATTCAGACTACAGAGTAGTCTGTAGTCTGAATTCATCATCATCTGCCTAGCCTTTTCCAACTATGTTGGAGTTGGCTTCCAGTCTAACCGGATGCAGCTGAATACCAGTCTGTAGTCTGAATTAAAGTTTTATTTAATTTAATTTAATTTTTAAAATGTTCGGAAATTATCCTGTGAGGCAAAAAATATTTTTGGGACGTTAACCGCTTTATGATTTTGAACCAGCTTCTGCAAGTGACTTCGTCCGCCTGGAAATTAACTTTACCTACCATAATTTGGTATTGCCGATTAAAGCTAAAAGTAAAGCTTTCTACTAAGATATTTTTTATAAAAAAAAAAAACAAAACAAACAATTCTACCTTTTGATAATAATATAGATTAGATGATGAGCCGATGCGGTAATGCAGGGATTAAGACTTCAAGGTTGTAAATCAACCCACTATAGGTACTAATTAAGTATCGTAAGTATGATCTAGATCACAAGCTTAATGGGATTCACCCTTATGTTATATATTGAGTGGCAATCAAGCAGACGGCTCCCTGAATGGTTAATGGCAACCGCCACCTATGTATATCCGTCATAGGTTACAAAGGAATCGCTGATGGATTCCCAGCCCAGAGACAACGCTGAAATGCCACTTTTGTCTGTTATCACATCGGCACGCATACCCTTCCAACCAGAACTCAGCAACACTGCTTGGCGGCGAAATAGGTAGGTATCGTCATATGGAATTTTCCTTGTAGGTACAACTTGCAAAACTTAACATGAGACCCGAGCGCGACGCTTCAGAATCGCGTACTTACGCCATCCAAGCGAAGTCTCAACTCTTAACTACTTAAAACACATTTTAACTATAGAATTTATTGTATTTTATTAATATATATTTTATCATGACAACTTTGACAACGACGTTTATTACGTCACCATGACTACTTTTCTTGCTGATTCTTAATGATCAGTAATTATTTAGCGGATTATACATTCACACTTGTTTAAAATTACTCATGGCCACTAACATAATATCTCAAATTAATATTTTCTACGTGGTATTATTCTACGAGTTCACATTATAAATCTACGCAAGGCGAGAATCAGTTCCCGTTTCGCCTCTAAAGCGAACACACTCCAGGGCCACCTATCCCGGGAACACCCAGCGTGTCTCTTCTAATGACTTCGGTACCTGACGGACTCTCCCTACGCCTCCGTCCTCCGTCCTCCGTGAAGACCTCCAGTACCAGTCGGACCGCTGACGCACCTCGCTGGAGAACTCCGAAGACCCTCCTGTACCTATTGGGCCGCGCCTCATCCGAGGACCGCCTCACCTGGTGGGCTGACAGCATCCCCGCCATGTCTGCTCTCTCTTGCTGCCCTGCTGCGTCCTGCTCCTGCTGCGTGGGCCCACTACGGGTGTCCACCATGCCACAACCACACTTGCCCTCACCTGCACCTGCACCTGCACCTGTCACCGGCACCTGTCTTGCGTCGGTTTACCTCTTCAGCTCCATTTGCAACTTCAATTCATCCTTCCTCACCCACACTACTACACACAACTCTTCAGTCCATCTCCACCTTTTGTATATCTTGTAAATATATCTTTAATTGCTTTCTACTTCCCTTTCTTTAATTTAATTACCTTTAACTTTAGAGTAATTTAAAGTTAAAGTTAAGATTTTCTTGTCGCTACACGACAAAACCTGTGACGTAGAATTAAATGTTATCGTTATAAGTAACTACACGTGCAGATAGATACCTACTGGACAGTGATGTTGCCCGATAAAAACTTTATGCAAAGATAAAATCTGTAGATTAATTATTATGATTGCAACCAAAATTATTTTATTGGCAGCCTGGACTAGGTACTTTACAGTACCTATCTACATATCCCTGTAGTACACCCTTGGATGTGTTAATCATGACTTTTTTTGTATCTTCAGATAAGTGCCTATCTATCTACTATGCGTTTTTAGACACAAAAAAAAAATGATATTGGTATGGTAGGTAGGTATAACAGGCTGGTGTCCAAACCTCCTAGTCTATTTTGACAAGTATAGAAAGTCGTATAACGGATATGTTTATAATAATTGCTGGCAGCACCGTCAACGTCAATACGTCACATTTCAATAATTTTCAGATTTAATATTTAGAAGCATTTTTTATACGCATACTTATTGTGAAACCGTACAGGCAAAACCGAAATACTAAATACTTTTCAAGATAATTTCAAATTACAAAAATAAAAATTACAATGGACCAAAAATTGCCGAACCGGAGGTGACATGACAGATGTCACCTCCGGTTCGGCAATTTTTGGTCCATTGTAATTTAAACGAAAACCAAAACAAATAGGAAATAGAGAGATGTGAATAGTGAATATGTTGACAAGATCAACCGCAAGACGTGCATGCCCACCACCACCGGACTCTTCGCTCAGCTCCGCCTCGCCGCCGCCGGTACCCAGCCCTATTGTGAGCGCTGTGATGACACCGGTTGCGGTAGTTGCGTCGAGCTCGAGCGACGATTATTTCTCTCCGCCCACGACGCCACCACCACCGCTCGTTGACGAGGAGGACGCCGGCCGCCGGACGGCTTAGGACCTCGAGGCCCACTGGCCTCTGATAGGGTCCCAGCTCCCGGTGGAAGTGTGCAGCTCATGAGATGGACACGATCCATCAATGAAAATGTCATGCGCTCATACTATGGGGCTACAGAGGGAGGAAAAAAACTGACCGCGTACCATGTTCGGATGCTCTCTCTTTTTCAGGTGCTTGAGCCAGCTATCAACGTTTCGGTACAACGACTATCGGATCAGGTGCGGGTTATTCAGCGTCATCATATGTTAGATGACACTGTACTTGATCGCATCGCCCCCCAGTCGCAGAATACTGCAGGACTACCGCAGTCTAACACTAGCCATGCTGACGAGGGGAGTAATGCTACAAATGTAAGTATCCAGTGCAATGAGGAATTGAGGTGCCATACTACAGGTATGTGCCCGACCCAGTTCTCGAAAATGTAAATATCACATTGTACTGGGATCGAAACATCATCACTGACAGGACTATTGTTGCCAATAAGCCTGATATAGTGGTGGTGGATCGATCAGAGCGGCGCACAATGATTGTTGACATAACCGTCCCGCATGATGAGAACCTCGTGAAAGCTGAAAAAGATAAACAAATCAAGTATCTTGACTTGGCTCGCGAGGTTGTCGATATGTGGAATGTGGACTCAGCGATCATTGTGCCGATAGTCGTGACAGCCAATGGCTTAATAGCCAAGAGCCTCGACCAACACCTGAGGAGGCTCTCGTTGGGCAGCTGGATCAAGGGCTTGATTCAGAAAGCGGTACTTCTGGACACGGCTCGCATTGTCAGGAGGTTCCTCTCTCTGGAGCCCTGACCGCTGGTAGCTGTTCCCGATACCGGTGGGCTACTATTTTTTATATTTTTTAATGTTTTTTATCTTTTTGTTTAGAAAAAATTGAAAAATGTAATTAATAAGTAATCAGATGAAATAAAGGAGATAATAATAATTTTTATTTACCAAAAAAGATTGTACAACAAAAACTTTAAAACTACATAGTAAGAGCTATTATAAATACAATACAAAATAGGAGCATCTGCAACCGAACTAGGTGACACCTGTATCTCGGCAACAGCGCCAAACCTCTCAGTATGTTATTTGTGTAAGAAATTAAACTAACGAGTACAGCCTTATGTAGATTAAAGAAAAACAAGTAAATATGTTATAAATATTGAAGGTAAAAAAATGGGTTTTTCCCAGTGGTCAGACTGGTGGTCAGACTAGTTTGCAACTTTTTTTAAAACTTTATTTGCTATTTCAAGTTTAAATCTAACGTAACTTTATAACCTGTAGGTACTATTGCATGCACCCATAGAAATGTTGTTTTACATGCTTTACATTGCGCGCTGCCATACACAGCTACTGCTTGCTCAAAATTAATAAGAACATTAATTGAAAGCATCTAACGGGTCTCTACGAGTTAGATTCAGCCTCTCGTACGGCTTCCAAAGGTTCGAGACTTCAAGGTCCCGAGAAATGTCAAAGGCACAATAAAAATAACAACAATAATCAATCGTTTACTAACCAAATTATGTTCTTACATTTTCATATAACTAAAGTATCAATAAACTACTCCTAAAATTATTGTTACCCGGAAAACATAATTTTATTATTTTTACGTGTAGACTCCAAACTTTTTAATTTTCTCACAGGTACAGGGGGCTGTGCTGCAAGTTGAAGGGTGTATATGAAGCTGTAAAGGTTTCGGTGCTGATGAGAGGAGTTTTGTGGAAACAGAAGTAGGTCGTTTTTTTTTTTAATAAGAAGTAACAGAAGGAAGGAAAGGTTGAGCCATTTTTTGATACTAGTAAAGCAGGACTGTTTCCAAAGAGTTGCTAAAAACATACTCGTAGTAGCCATGTCATCGTAGCTGCGTAGCAGTTGAATTCTGCATTGTTGGTATTGGCATGATGAATATCATATAATATAGATAATAAATAGTGTCAGGCGCAGTGCACTACCTTGAGGCACTCCCAATTCTATGCTGCTGTGACAACTGATGGTATCCCCACTTTCCAAATATTGCTTTCCGTTAGAAAGGTAGTTCTCAAACCCTTTTAGTTGGTAGTACTCTTATACCAATCTTATCGAGCTTTTTCAGTAGTATAGGAATGTTAACGGTGTCAAAAGCTTTTTCAAGATCTAGGTATATTCCTATGCAGAGATTACAAGATTGGCTGAGATACTTACTGCATCTTCTGTAGATTTTTCGTGTTTGAAGCCGAACTGCTTGTTGGATAATATAATATACAGGGTGTTATTGACAGCCCTCCACAAAAACACAGGATTGATTCAGCTCCTTATTCTGAATCATATCCCACTGGAAATTTTCTCAGGAAAAAAAATATTTTATGCCGTTTTTTCTGCTGATATTCCTTTATTTCAATGTAAAATTACGTTCTCTGTATGCAACACTCCATTTATGTAAATAAAACAGCTGAAAACAGCCTCGCTCAAGCTCGCTGCGCTGCCGTCCGCTACGTGCGTTTTGCCACGGTAACGATACGTTGCGTGTGAGGTAATAAAACAAATCTGGTTTTTTGGATTCCCTTAATGTTCCTGAAAGAATTACATGTACCGGTCATCTTAATATGATGTACTGAAGCCACCCTATCAGTTTGAGGAGGGCTGTCAATAACACCCTGTATTGTTGAATCTAGGTGGGTCGATTATTAACTTTTTTTCGAATATTTTGAAGAATATTGCTAACAGTGAAATTTTGATCAAATCTCTGTTTTTACGTTCAATTCTATGATTGAAGCCGGCCGGTTTTAAACAAGGGACTGAACTTCGCTATCGCTACGAAATTCGTTCGAACAGGACAAGTTAATGCGAGTGATATCATAAGTTTTTTGGCGAGCGTGAAGTTTATTATTGTTAAGGATTGTTACAAGTCTTATAAACTAAAGTCTGGCTAATTTGAAGAGAAAATTTATGTGCTGCTTTCGAAGCAGCAACAGCGTAAGCAACATAAATGCGGGTGTACTAAAGGTATACCTCTGCCCAACTCTTCGGGGAAACAAGGTTCTGTTATGTTTATGTTCCAAGTAGATACATAGAAATAATTTAAGTTTTGAGTAAAATATTGACGGACTACAAAGAAAATAATTGTTAATCTTTAAAAATTATTCATCAGCTGAGACATTTTGCCAACTTCGACAGAAGTTAAGACTAAAACTTTAACATCTCTTCATCGAACATCGACCCTAAAAATCCTTTACCAGCAGTAGAAAATCAAGATGTCCAATAGATTCACTGAACAATCCCTTCGAGGTACAACTGTCGTAAAACTTAGTTGATCTCTACGTAGGTAGAATTTAGCTCACGTGTCAACGTTGAGGTGGGGCAATATCTGTCTATATTTCTCCAACTATTCTCAAAAATACATAAATATTTCAGTACTTTGTTTGTTTTTTTTTATGTATTTTCAAGTTCGTTTATTGTATTTTCTCTCCATTCGTTATTTCTATGGACACCTACCTCCCGACGAAGATATGGTTTAATTTAAGGTCTACGCTTCTCATTAATAAAGGTGGCCATACATATCCACTGCTTGTAATTATTTTATAATGAGGAAAATGAAGCGTGGAATAATAATGCCAACATACGACATGGAACCCCGGACAAGGGCGCGGGATTTGAAGTGAAGAATATTAAATGAACAGCCGATGGATTCTGTAAAAATCTCACCGTGAAAAGTTAAGTGAAGTGAGCTTAGAGTGAGCTGTCAATAGTGTCAATCCCTTAGCATTAGTTGGAATGACAGCTCACTGCACGCTCACTTCACCTAAGTTTTCACGGTGAGATGGTTACAGAATCGCACTGCTGATGATTTAATTGACCTACTCGATAGTAATAATAGTGACCTGCCGTTGTTGATTAAAACAAAAAAGATAGTATTTCCCACTGGCTTAAACTCTATTATTTATTGATAGATGCCCTTAGTAACACGCATTCTCCGAAAATCTGAAGTGCTTTTAATTACGGCTAAAAATAGGTACTTATAATATAACCTGTAAACTTACACCGTCTGGTGTAAGCTTCGATCAATAATAGTGGTGTAAGTATCTAATCGAGTCCCAGTACCTAGCAGCTTTCTGGTAAAGAATCGAACCCTCAAAATTAATTGCAATGCAGGTTATTATAATCCAGATTATAATACTTCATAGCCTCTGCATCAGCGACCAGTTGGACTTCACATAAATAATAATTTCGTAGATATATTTTTCGCATTATAAAATATTTACATTGGAAATCCAAACTAATATTATAAATGCGAAAGTAACTCTGTCTGTCTGTCTTTCTGTCTGTCTGTCTTTGCTTCACGCCTAAACTACTGAACCGATTTGTGTGAAATTTGGTACAGACATAGTTTGGAACTTGAGAATGGACATAGGATAGTTTTTATTACAAAAAATAAAATAAAAAATAAAATTTATTCCGGACATACAGCGCCATCTATTGGTCAAGAGTCGGCATCAATTCAGTACTGAAAATTCATCGGAAAAATGTAAATAAATAGTAAGAACTATGTGGGTAAAACCAAAAATCTGCCGGAAGTCACTATTCCACGCGAACGAAGTCGCGGGCAAAAGCTAGTTAGAAATACTATTTGAACAAGGTGTTCGTATATTTGTGATAATACCCGATTTACAAACGACCAACGTCTTGTTTACACTGGTAATGCAGACTTCGTAGGCGTCGATCGATTTATCAGCTGAACGAATTGGATTATTGCGTGTCACCATAAGCATTGTATGCCATAATGTTCTGTAAATACTGCATTTGGATATTTTTTGATCCATAGATCTTGTTTTTGACGTAAGTAGTATAATGAATGAGTTGACAAGTCAACAACGATTGATTCAAAACGAAACCGCAGTAGTACAAAATTTCTTGTGTAGATAAGTAAGATCAGAGTCTGGTGATGAAATGATGAGCCAGTCAGGAGGTTTGGTACAGACGATAACTAGTAACAAGGAGGTTCTTATAATAAATTCCACTGTACTAGAAAAAATTGTCCTCTAGATCTTTGTCGTCCCGACAGTGTACACTTTGATGCAGACAATGTGATTAAAATAATGAAACTGCATTGCCAGCCCCCTAAATAAATATTTAAGTATAGGTATTGAAATACAAACATTGTTCGTAAAACATTTTTTTCTTTCTGTAAAAACTATGGACTTATTCATAAAAATAAAAAGATCGCAGATTTATGACGACGCACATTTATTAAAAAATTGATCGTTCAGTGATTACAAGTAATGACTCGATCCGGAACGGCTTTTCATCGGTTTCACAACCTCGACTGAAACAAAAAAAAAATTGATTTATGTAGAATTCTTAAGTTTAAGTTGCTCAAAAAACAAACATCGGCGGGTCTTTCAGTACGTACATCATTTCAAAATTTCACTTACTTCAGTTCCAGCATGAATGGCCAACACCATGTCAAACTCGTTGGCTCCAAGTTGGATGCTAGCACGTCCATCGTTGCCAACAGTGATTCTCTTGCCAGTGCAGGAGCTGCCGCTCTTCTCGCCAGAGATGACGTCACAGTAGGTACCGGCGGGAAGGCAGGTCTGTAAGTTGATGATACAGACATGTTACTTCATGGATCGTCAGCTAGCATTACAAAGCATCAAAACTTTATTGGGAGTGGCAAGGTAAACCCACTATTAACACTTTTGATGCAGGGTCCAGCTTAATTAATCACTCCTCCTGGTCCTACGAACAGGTTATTCTAACCATAAATCAAAATAACTTTTTTTTGTAGCCAAATATAAAAAAATTGCTGGTTTAAATATGTTCGTATGTTACTTATTAGGAAAGTTCTTGATTTATAAAATTGGACCTTACATAAGATTAAAAAATATGCATGAAAATAACAAAATAAAGTTCAAACTAACCTGAAGAGTCTGGTTCAGGTCCCAGCTGTCATTGTTGAAAGCAACGAAGCCCTGGTTTCCTCTGCAGAAAGCGATCTGGTTGCTGCCATTGTCCCACCAGTTGGTAACAGCGGCGTTACCGGCGCGGTTTCTGAACGCGACCATGCTATAGATTTGACGCCAACGGTGTTCGCAGATCCAGCCATTGCCGCAGGAACCGTCCTATGAGAAGAAAAAAGAATAGAAAGTGGACATTTTTGATGTAAAGATTTTTAGGCAGAACCTGACAGATCAGGATTGAAAATCCAAGTCACAAAAGAAAAAAATAAAATAAGTTCAACGTCCTGAATCTTAGTTAAAAGTTCTTAACTGTCTAAGCAGTAGCCAAATTCCTGTCACATTAAGTAGACCATAGCAAGAAAGATACCATGTTTAAATG
Organism: Apamea sordens; assembly: GCA_945859715.1. Classification (NCBI taxonomy): domain Eukaryota; kingdom Metazoa; phylum Arthropoda; class Insecta; order Lepidoptera; family Noctuidae; genus Apamea; species Apamea sordens. The sequence goes on along the minus strand of OX243998.1, from coordinate 13,356,644 downwards.
TAGAAACAAAAGCAATTATACTTACAGAGTTAAAAGAAGGAGAGATGATGTTGCCACTGTTGTCCATTGGGGGACCAGCCTCAGTGTTGTGGAAATCGAAGCTGCTCATCAACTGAGGCCAGCCATAAGGATGGGCCAACATGAACGCGATGGCAGCCTTGTACTCCTTAGACTTCTTGTAAGTAAGAATGGCTCCACCAGCACCGTGGCCTCGTTGGTTGTCATGGTTATCAATGAAGGTGAGACTATCGTCGTGGGCAAGGAGACCCCAGTTCGGGCCCCAATTGAAGAGCCATCTGAGTTGGTTGTTTCGATTGAATGCTTGGCTAAGTTCAAGTCCAAATTTGAACTCAGTGACTGCAGCGAGGGAAGTGTATTCGTCACGGGAGATGGCCTCGCCTCCGAGATCAATGACTTCTTGGTAGATGTAAGGACGGGCGCCAGAGGGGAAACCGTGGTTGGTGTTGAGATTGTCTAGACGGTCGTAGATGATGCGCAAGTCTCCGGGCCACATGTGTTTGGCGGCGTCGATTCTGTTGAAAAAAAGTTATTTTTATAAAACATGGTTATTAAATAAATCTAACATCAGCATATTAAGAATCCCAATGACTCAAGATCTACATGTTTAACTGAATACATAAAAATGCCTGTCATAAAAAAATACGCATCGAATCCAATGTAGTAGTTGGATTCATTTATTGATGTTTATTTAATTTTTTTACAATTTTTACTTATTGAACTTTGTGATGATATTAATGAAAAAGCACTTTTAAATAAAATGAAAATCTTACCTGAAACCAGCAACACCCAAGCCGATGAGATGGTTCATGTAGTCGACGATCATTTTACGCACATATTCTGTGCCCTGGTTCAAGTCTTTTAGACCGGACAGCTCGCAGTTACGTACCTGAGATACAAAGAATAAGAATTATTGTAAGCCTATCATAAAAGAAACTGATTGAGAAAAAAGATGTGAATGTTAAACAGTCAAGTAAATGGAGACAGATCGTATTGAGCAAATCTACATACCACAGCCTGTTAAATTATTACTGAGGTCATTAGAATTTATATCGTATTAATAAACAATTCCTAAATAAAAGTAGTTTTGAAGAATCTTACCCTATCAGGGCAGCAGCCGTAGTCATGGCCAGAGATGACACAAATGGGCGAGTTGAAGTCATTCCTGCCATAAGGTACGCCTGGGTAGTGCCAGTTTCCGAAGTTAGCGGTGCTGCCTCCAGTACCGGTGTTCTCATTCCATGTGCCTGTCATGTGGTTGATAATAGCATCTACGTAGATTCTGTGGAAGATTCGAAATTGAGTCTAATGTTTGACGTAGAATAGGTTATATGAAAAAAATTATATTCGTTTGATTGAAGAGCGAAATCTCTAAAACTCACGAGCACGATGTGATTTGATTACTACCCATAACATTTGCAAAGTTTCATCGACTTCAAAGTATTATAAGTATAGTAATACACTAAGTATTAGTAATACAATTTAATTGCACGAACAGGAGAAGAGAGACTTTATTCAGTCTGAAAACCTATCAATCAGAAAAAAATCTATGACCCACCTGACACCAACAGCGTTACATCTGCGGACCATGTTAGTGAACTGCTGTTCATTTCCGGAGCGAGTGACCAGGCGGTATGAAATGGGCTGGTAGCGTTCCCACCACGGGCGTTGATGAGACCAGATCATCAGGTTCTCATTCGGTGGAGAGATCTATAAAACAGACCAATTAAGTTCTAAAAACCAGGATTAACCTTTTATGAATTTTAAAGGCAAATCTATTAATGCGTTATGCTGGCGCTGGCTGCGTTATGGTGGTGGTTTTGTTACAAGGATTGATGCATTTTTTTAAATGCATATGATTTCATAAATAAATGCATAGCCTCACGTAATCTTAATCGTGATATTTATCAGGCTAAGTAGTTAAATGCAAATATTATTGTCATATTCACAATCTTTTAATTTATTTATAGATAGCTACTGTTACTCATTAAATAAAACAAGGGGTATCCCCTTGTTATAAATGAAACCAATAGGTAACATCCATTTTGGATGCTACTGTTACACTTTGAATATTTTCTTTCACAATAATACAATCATCCAAAATATTATTTGTTTCATAATCACAATCTATTGTGGATCGATCATTGTGTAAAATCGTCTGTTTAATAAATCAAACATATACACATGACCATTCGGGAATAAATTTTCTTTGTGTCAGATTTAATATGTAGAAATAGTGAATTCTTACTATTAAGTATGTAGAAATAGTGAATTCTTAATAAGTTAGTTCTTACCTGAATACCACCGAATCCTCTAGGTCCAAGGAAACTCTCGCACTCAGCGGCGATGTCATCCCACTTCCATTCAAACAGGTGGACCATGGTCGTTCGGCCTGAGGCATAGTGGGGGTTCTTGTAGGCCAGGGCCACAGCTAGGGCCGACAGGCATAGGATGAGACGAAACATCCTGGAACACAGAAGTATGATTAGAAGGACACGGGAAAAGAAATGATAGTGATGATTGATGACAAACTGTTAGTGGGTGAATTTATATTATTTATATAAAAAGTATTAGGTACACGACACCCAATTACAAACTGATTTGCCTTAATTTGTAAGTAAAACAAGAAATAGATAAAAATCTATCAGCTTTCAATCCACCTTCACAAAATCAATAAAATCAGGGAAATTTTAGAAAGAAAGAAGAAAGAAAAAGCATTTATTTGCGGCAGCTTAAAGTTTTCTTCGAAGTTGGTTATTAAACTTCCTGATTTTATTTGTACGTCATAAGTGAACTACAAAACTTCGATTCTTTCATTTTCAGTTTTCCATTCGCATTAATTCCTTACCTATTTCTCCGAAAAGAAAACTTCCTTACTAACGAAAAAATAAAGAGACCATTTATTTTTTAAACGCATAGATCCCTGCGACCTACACTGTTGACAAAGAAACTATTTATAAACGTGTGAACATTAAAATTTTTAAAGACATTACTCATGAAAATGTTTTAGGCAGGCAGTCGCTCCATGTAAAATACTGGTATTCAGCTGCATCCGGTTAGACTGGAAGCCGACCCCAACATAGTTGGGAAAAGGCTAGGCAGATGATGATGATGACTCATGAAAATGTTTTTGTTTTAACTGTCTTATGCAGTCTCAGTCAGCAACACGATTTCTTTGTCCGGTCACTATAATAATTATTTTATTCACGATATTCTACTTGATGGCTACAAAAGATGAAAAGTTTGAGAGGTTGACAGTATAAACTGGCACAATGATTATGTTCTCGGTCAATATGTACTAGTAAAATGATGTTAATATATTTTCATATTAATGTGACGCTGGTGCCATAACAAAACATACTAATGTCCACTTTGTCAGGTAATAATAGTTTTCTTTTTGTTTGTCATTTCTACATTTAATTTTAAAGCCACATAATTATTTGCTTAGTAATTTTTTACTCAACAGTGGTAAAACATATGCACTTAAACTGTAATGTAATCTAAGTACTGTTTTTATGAAATAAAGCTTATTATTATATTTTTCATTTGGTTAATAGATAATAGAAAAACATTTGATTGACATGATTAAAAAGATTACTGGCAATTTTTAAAAAAGGCATTTGTAACCAATATCTAAAACTATCCAAAAATTCACTCATTTTACGTTAACTTACTCAAATGCAGAGCTACACTATAAACAAAACAAATTGAAAAGCACAGGCAGCATTTCATAACAGCTAATATTCCCTACATTTTTTCATTGTACAGTTTCCTATTTCTATTACTAATTACTAGGCCAGAAGAAACGTGAAAGATTTAGATGAAAATGATCGAAAGTTCACTCACCTTATGTATTTTACCGCCTGGTTCACTACCACTGACGATCAGTGCATCTGAATGAGCCCTCCTACTGTGACAATACTTTATATACCAAAAGATAAAAATTTCAGTAAGTGATTTGGTATATTTTGATACTATCTTTTGAATTTTTTTGATAAAATCTCTGATAAAATGGTCCGAAAACAATAATAATCTGGGTACTTAACTAATGTTAAGTACCTACTTAAAACATTATCGTTCCACAACATACCTACAAAATTATATAATGTCCGAATTGACGGACATAGGTAAGAAGCAAGTTCGGAAATTTATCTTGTCTAATCGTGATTCCAGTGACAAACCCTTAACGGATTATAATTATGATAAGCAATGAAATAATACAGGTGCTATTACATCAATACCTAACCATTTTTTACTTGAAAAACAAACATTGCAAAAACACATATAATCATTACTGTTAGCCTGCTATATATGCTGGGGACTTTGTTGCGCCACTTCTTCTTCCCAGCGAAAGCACTAGGAAGTGGTGAAGGGCGAGCGTTTTAGGGCGACTGTCTTTTGTAATTTTGACGTTCGAAAAGTGCTGATTCTTAGCCTAATATTGAATAAATGACTTTTGATTTTGACCTAATTCAAAAGAAAATATGGATGGCACGTATTAAAAAAATATAATACCTTCTTTGAATGAGAAGTTGAGACAATTGTTTCTTTACCCTGCAGTGATACAATAGTTGGGTAGGTATATCTTAAGTAGATACGATGATACTTTTGTGCTCTTCATGTTTATGTATTTTTCTATGTTAAGTATTTTGTGTGTATACAGCGTGTAACGGAAGGGGGGTATCAACCCTGAAGGAGGTGAATGTGCTCATGAAACTCAACAACTTTCCCCAAAGAACATAGGTCGAAATATGAAAAAAAAATTTGGCCCTCCCTTACAAAACTGACTACCAGCTGATTGATTTACTATGGGAGGGCCAAATTTTTTTTTTCATATTTCGTCCTATGTTCTTTGGGGAAAGTTGTTGAGTTTCATGAGCACATTCACCTCCTTCAGGGTTGATACCCCCCTTCCGTTACACACTGTATAAATAAATGACTAAGTTGGTAAGCTAAAAAAAATAAAGAAAGTTTGACAAAAATAATACAATTGCCATATTGCAGTGATATAAATTATTAAACGCTGAAGGAAATTTCTTTCAATCTATATGAATATATAGATTTGAAGAACTCCTTTCATATTGAACCCAGGTCATCGAAGCTTCTTATCGCGAAGTCTGCAGAGTCGACTCAAAGGAGTATTATGATAATCAATATAGCAACCGTAAACCGATTATATATGTTTCATATTAATGTCTATGAAATATGAGTAAATGGCTAATAAGTATCAAAAGAAGCCATCAGTGACATGGTAACTACATCATGTTGGGCTAATAAAAGACAACGAAAAAGATATCATGACGACGTGGGGCAGAAATTAAGAGATTATGATACCGGATTTCTATAAGTATCAAAAGAAGCCATCAGTGACATGGTAACTACATTATGTTGGGCTAATAAAAGACAACGAAAAAGATATCATGACGTGGGGCAGAAATTAAAAGATTATGATACCGGATATGTCTGTAATTGCTTGCTGATTAAAAAGTGATAGTTATGCATTTATCTATAAACAGAAATCCTTTTTTTTTAGGTTCTCATACACAAATTGAGATGCGACTGTTATTATGTTAATTTCCTAAAATAGAACCTGACATACCTACTTTTAACTTTAATCGGCAATACTTTAATTTATGGTAGGTATAGTTGATTTCCAGGCGAACGAAGTCACGGGTCAAAGCTCGAGCAGAAGCTAGTTGTCAATATTTTTGCTGAATCAGCTTAAATCATAAAGCGGTTAACGTCTTAAAAATATTCTTGCCTCACAGGATAATTTCCGAACATTTTAACTTTATACCAATTTAAACTAAGTACTAAATCTTCTGAAAGTAAAAACACGGTTCGAGAAAGGATTTTCATGACTCTGCAACATTGAGATTCTACGAGAGAAGAAGATTATTGCTGTATCATGGACAAAGTAGTTTTCATTAACCATGGTGGCATGACCGTGCGCTTAACTTTGAAAAAGCAATTTTGTCATAAGCTATCTCAATTATGTTATTTTCAGCAACAGAATAGGTCTCTATTTATTCAAAATTAAAATACAAAAATTATTTTACAGGCAGGGTCAGAATTATATTAAAACTCTTTTAAAAATTTAAGCTCATATGGAACTACAGGAATGGATATGATACCAAGGCTGTGGTTTTCGCTGACAATCATGATTCATAACGTGTTGATGGTATATGGTGACATATAAAAATCTATACTGTATCAATTAACAATTAGATTAAAAATGATAGGTTTCATGGAATGACAGTAACTGATGTTTTCAGGCATCGTTTGAATAAACGTAATCTGCTAGATATTTACATAACAAAACCCAAGATTATGTAGGTAAAGAAGGGTCATTAAAAAACTTTTTTCAATTTACTACAAGCAGCTCTAACATGTCTTCTAGCCCATCCATATGGTCAAGCTAGGATAACAAGTAGTTTTTATTTTTACTTATTTTGACCAAAGCCCGCCAGTTGATACTAGTGGAAATAATCAGGGTCTAGTTTTTGAAGACATAAATTCTTTTGTTCTAAAATAAATTATAGAAAATAAAAAAAGTTAAAACTGATACTTTATTGTTATATCATCTTTTAGTTAGGACAGTGTATAACTGAAAGTGGTAGGGTTTGTGAACACCGCTGGAGGACCGTTTACAAAATGATCGAATTTAGAAATGAAGTTCATAATACTGAAGTTGTAAACTGCAGTGCGATTCTGTAACCGTCTCACCGTGAAAACTTAGGCGAAGTGAGCGTGGAGTGAGCTGTCATTCCAAATAACGCTAGGGATTGACACTACTGAAAACTCACATCAAGCTCACTTCATTTGTGTTTTCACGGTGAGATTTTTACAGAATCGACCAGCTGGTGGGACAATGACAAGTATGGCAAGCAAATTGCATTCAGTTTAGGGAATGACAGATTCATTCTATTCAATACAGAAGGAAGGGCGATTAGCAGCACGTTACAGGTATGTACGTACTTTAGGATTTGATTAAAAGTCTATGAGAGACCTACACAAAACTAGACACGCTAAATTTCTTAAAGCCATTGTATCAAATAAAATTATGTAAAAAAAAATCCAACCAGTAGATAACTATTTCTAGACACAAGAAAGATACTTATATGAAATCAAAATTACAAATTGGACTCCCAGCTGGAATCTACTGTGACATTAGATCAGGAGAGGTGCAAGGGAGTGCTTGCACAGGGAAGACTGTGACTGTATCAAATACAGGTTAAGCACAAATAACGTTATCTGGAGTCGGAGAAGAATTGTATCTTGCCATACATGTTCAAACTGAGGTATATAAAATAATCAAACCACAGAACTGGGGGCCTACTCCGAAGTGCAAAGTGGGAATCTTCGGATCGGACCGACACATGGCCGAACCGAATATTATTGAAAAATGCGAAAAAAGTTCGGATCGGCTCAGTTGGGTCGGGACCATAGTCAATATTCGAATGCGTGTAAGAGTGTAGGATCGGAACCGACCGAACCAAATAGTAACTTCGTAGCAGGAAACGGCCGAACATTCGACCGATACTACTTCGGAGACCCCCTGAATGCTACAGCTTCTAATCTCGATCAATTTAAACACCAATATAAGCTTCTTCTTACTACTCTTGTCCCATTTTTGCTTGAGGTTGGCACAAAATGTTTTCTTCTTCCATTCTTCTCTGTTAACTGTTATATTATCATTTACTTCCTTTTCATTCATATCATCTCTTATACAATCCATCCATATTTTCTTTGGTCTCCTCCTTCTCTTCCTTCCATCAACATTTATGTTTCACTTGTCACATGCGTTTCATCTGTCCTCATCATATGTGAAAATATAGAAATAGTAGTAGAACAATATAAGAAAATCTAGAAATTAATTTTAAAAAAAAGAAAAAAACCCTTTAAAATCCTCCATGCATAAGTATGTAATACTTATGTGTGCCAACTTTCATTGTAATCGGTCAACTAACATAATTTTTTACGGTTCCGTACCCAAAGGGTAAAATCGGGACCCTTACTAAGACTTCGCTATCTGTCCATCCGTCTGTCCGTCCGTCTGTCTGGCACCAGGCTGTAACTCAAGAACCACGATAGCTAGACATTTGAAATTTTCACAAATTATGTATTTCTGTTGCCGCTATAACAACAAATACTAAAAACAAAATAAAATAAATATTTATAAAAATCACGTCTGTTGTATGGGCCCCATACAACAGACGTGATTTTTATAAATAATGGTACGGAACCCTTCGTGCGCGAGTCCGACGCGCACTTGGCCGGTTTTATATAAATAATTAAAGATTTTGCCAGCTTCACTTTTTAATCAACAAGCAATTTTAGACATATCCGATTTCATAATCTTTTAATTTCTGCTCTGCTTCACGAGTTTTCTTTATTAGCCCCCCTAATGTAGTTACCATATCATTGATGGCTTGTTCTGATAGCTATTAGTCATTTACTAATAGATAATAGTCATTGGAATTAAACATATAATCGGTTAACGGGTGCTATATCTATCGATTATCATATTATTCTTTTCAGTCGGCTCTTCAGACTTCGCGATAAGAAGCTTAGATGAACCGAGGTCAATATGATAGTTCTTCAAATCTATATAAATACATGTCAGCATTTTCAGTTGTGTGTTTTTGGAAATATATTTGTAATAATATTAATAATCATTGCAATATGCAAATTGTTTTTTTACCAAAAATCCTTCATTGTTTTTTAACTTACCAGCATAGTCTTTTGTTCCTTTATATGTACAGACGCCAGCAGGTCAAGCTACCCGAAACTGTCAAATTTTCCCAATCAACCTTGAACCTTAATGCTTTAGCGATAAAGTTGAAAATCAATTAAAGAAATCTGACAGATTGTAGTAGCTTGATGTGCTGGCGTCTGTACAAAAATCCTTCATTGTTTTTGGAACGAAGTTCCTTATCACGCGTTGCGAAAGAGACGGAAAAATTAAGACCAAAAGTTGGAACGACACTTTTTGCTATAGTTGTAAGCCGTGCGGCGTGCCCGTGGTTCTCTGTCTGTCTCTCTCTCTCTCTTATAGAAAGCAAGCCAGTTTTTTTGTCTGTTTTTTATTTGTAATAAAAAAATATTATTAGACCTAACTTAAAAAAAAAAAATACAATTCACTAATTAATCGAAAGGAACTTCGTTCCATCCGGGTGTCCCTTGACACCTCTCAAGTTTTTTAACTTACCAGCATAGTCTTTTGTTCCTTTATGTACCTACATACTTAATACATAAAAATACATAAACATGAAGAGCATTTTGTTCGCGCATAACTCCGTCGCTTGCCAACCGATTTGAAAAATTCTTTTTTTTTTGGAAAGGGTATTTACTTCCTAAATGGTCCCATAGAAATTTCATCAAAAACGGTTCAGTAGTTTGGTTTTTAAACCAAAATTACTGGTATAAAAATTACAACTTAAAAGTGAAAAATAAAAACTTTTTTGCAAAAAAAACAACAACCGACTTCCAAAAACGACACTACAAAGTGAAAAATTACTTTAATTTCGGAAGTCGGTGGCAAACAACGAAAATGCGAACCCAACGACACCGACTTCCGAAATTAAAGTAATTTTTCACTTTGTAGTGTCGTTTTTGGAAGTCGTTTGTTTTTTTTTTTTTTGCAAAAAAGTTTTTTTTCTGTATTATTCAATATATCATTATGTTTGTGTGTTTCTACAGTGTTTGTTTTACAAGTAAATGCTAGGTAGGTAGGTATTTATACAATATCACCTGTATTATTGCATTGATTATCATATGAACCCTTAAGGGGTTTTCACTGAAATCATGATTAGACAAGATCTATTTTCGACTTACTAAATTATACAATATCCGTCAATGGGAATACCTGGGTAATTATCTTTCCATAACATCTTAGGTTGTTTTCGGACCTTTTTATCAGAGATTATAGTAATTAAAAAGATAGTATCATATACCAAATTTCTAACGGAGGTTTTATCTTTTAGTATATAAAGTATGGTCGCAGTAGGAGGTCCTATTCAGAAACATTGATCGTCAGTGGTAGTGAACAAGCGGTAAAATACATGAGGTGAGTGAACTTACGATAATTTTCATCCAAATTTTTCATGTTTATTCTGGCCTAGTAATTAGTGATAGAAATAGGAAACGATATAATGAAAAAAACCAAAAGTCTGCTGCTCCATACATTTATGTTCACATAATTCAACAAAATGTAGGGAATATTAGCTGTTATGAAATGCTACCTATGCTTTTCGATTTGTTTTGTTTATAGTGTAGCTCAGAAATCACTAGGATATGTCCCAAAAGTAAGATTCAATATAAATATTTATCAGATAGTAGGGAAGTCAAATTCGGAGTACCGCAAGGTACTGTTCTCGGACCCTTCATATTTTTGCTTTATATAAATGACCTGCCTAGACAAATTCAACAGCCAATGGTATTATTTGCTGACGACAGCACGGCTATAGTTAAATGCACAGAAAAAGCAGATTATGAAAAAGATATTAATGAGACATTAAAAAATATAATAAATTGGCTTTCTATCAATAATTTAATTATCAATTTGAAAAAAACAAAAGTAATGCATTTTTACCAGCGTTTGCGCCCAGACACTTTGACTATCGTATACAATGGAGAAAGAGTAGACAATACAAATGTTGCATTTCTAGGTATAATAATTGACAATCATCTAACATGGAAACCACAGGCCGAGGAGATCTGCAAAAAATTAAGCAAATCTGCCTACATTTTATATAATTTGACAAAAAAAGTTAGCACTGACACGATTATTATAGCTTATCATGGTCTCGTTGCTTCTGTTTTAAGATACGGAGTAGTTTTTTGGGGTAACTGCAGTGAGAGAGAAAGGATTTTCAGAGCCCAAAAATATTGCATTAGATCAATGACTGGAATATATTCAACAGACAGCTGCGTTCCTAAGTTTAAATCCCTTAACTTACTAACCTTTCCATCGCTCTATATTTTGGAAATGGGACTGTTTGTGAAAAGTAATCAAAATTTATTTTGTTCAAATATTGATCACTCAACTAGGCCAACATTAATAAGATCTCAATACAAAAATCTTTTACATACAGGCAAATTTAAAACAGCACTGCTGAAAAAAAATATTATGTATATGGGACCGGCGATATACAATAAAATACCTGATGATATAAAAAATTGCACAATACAAATATTTAAAAGGAAATTAAATAAATTGCTACTTGAAAAATGTTACTATACAATTGATGAATTTTTGAATGACAAAACATTATGATTAATTATATACAATGATTTTCTTTGCGATTTTAATTTTCAAATTCATTGCATTTTTGACAGATTATTAACTTATTATTGACATTGTAATATTGACTGATTATTAACTTATTATTGACATTATAATTTTGACTAATTATTAACTTATTATGACATTGTAATATTGACTAATTATTAACTTATTATTGACATTGTTTACCACTCAATGAACTTACAATGAATGATTTATATTTAATTGACTATTTTAATAATTTGATACTCGTTAAATATTTGATTTTTTAAGATTATTTCATAATTAATTCTACTATAAAAAAATTTTGCATGCCTCACGGTAGAATGTACTGGATCTTTCTCTTACTTAACACCAAACTTTTGTACCTACATTCATAGCAAATAAATTATTTCATTTCATTTCATTTCATTTCTGTATTTGAGTACCTTAACGTAAAATGGGTGAATCTTTGGATAGTTCTAGAAACTGGTTTTCAATAGTAGGTAAACATCTGTATTTTTACCTTTTTTTAACAATTTCCAGTAAGATTTAATCATGTCAATTCAATGGTTTTTCTATTAACCAAATTAAAAATATAAGTTTTACCACTGTCAAGTAAAAAATAATTAAGCAATAATAATAATGCGGTTTCAAAATTAAATGTAGACATGACAAACAAAAAGAAAACTATATTATTCTTCCATTTTGTCAGGTAAGAAGAACAAGCCATTGTACCCTTTGGTATGTTTTGTTATAGCACCAGTATCACATTAATATGAAAAGATACAAACATCATTTTAGTAGTACCTACATACTGACCGACAACATAATCATTATGGTCCCTACAGTTCAAACTGTCAAACTGTCGATCAGTCTGCCAGTAGAAAAGTCTTTTCATCTTTTGTAGCCATAAAGTAGAATATCGTGAATAAAATATATTACTATTATAGTGACCGGACAAAGAAATCGTGGTCCCGAATGAGAATGAATATGACAGTTAGAAACAAAAACAATTTCATGAATATATCTTTGAAAATTGTAATGTTCACACAGTTAGAAAGTTTCTCTATCAAGTGTAGGTCGCAGGGGTTTTAGTTCACCAAAATGAACTGCGTATATGTCTATGCGTTAGCAAAATAATTAATGGTCTCTTTATTCATTTGTGTAAGAGGTAGGTTTATTTTTGGGGAAATACGTAAGGCATTCTTATTGAAAACCCTGAACCCTGACTTTATTGATTTTTTGAAAGGTGGTTTTAAAGCTGAAAGTTTCATCTATTTCTTCTTTTACTTACAAATTAAAGCCAATAAGTTGTCAGTGGGGGTACCTACTTCCAAGTACTATTATGTTAAGATCTGGGTGCCTTTTAAGGGATCCAGTATCTCGAATTCACCCACAAACAGTTTGTCATCAATCATCACTATCATTTCTTTTCCCGTGTCCAAACAAAAGAAAATTTCTGTGTTCCAGGATGTTTCGTCTCATCCTATGCCTGTCGGCCCTAGCTGTGGCCCTGGCCTACAAGAACCCCCACTATGCCTCAGGCCGAACGACCATGGTCCACCTGTTTGAATGGAAGTGGGATGACATCGCCGCTGAGTGCGAGAGTTTCCTCGGACCTAGAGGATTCGGTGGTATTCAGGTAAGAACTTGATTCACTATTTCTACATATTAAAAATTAAAGTCGATCTTCGTTTCTGTCTGCGTGACCGCGTTTTGATGCGGTTTCCACCATCACTTAGAGAATGACTGTATTCCGGAAGGTTCATGTGTATTATACAATAATATTAAACATGAATATAAATGATAAAGAAGTCTCTATTGTATTTTCAAGTCGTATAAACCGTGCGCAGCAGCGGGCAGGGGGAGGGGGGGTTGCTAGTGTATTTATAAAAGATAAACTTTAAATAACTGTTTCATTTATTAAAGAGACGATTTTACACAACGATCTGTCCATAATAGATAGTGATTATGAAACAAATACTATTTTAGATGATTGTATTGAAAATGAAACAGTAGCACCCAAAATGGATGTTTCCAAAACTTTTTAATTTACTGCGTCTCCTATATTGATCTGATAGTGATATCGTATCTTTGATGAGTAACAGTACCTACAAAATAATAAATAGATTGTGACAACATTTTGATTTAGCTACTTAATCCGATAATTAACACGATTACGATTATGTGAGGCTATTAATTTATTTATGCCAAGAGATGCATATAAGATATATGTACGATAATCTTTGTACGATGCTTGGTTTTGCAATCCTGTGCAATACTTGCCTACCAACTTGCAAACTTTATCTATTGTTTAATTTAAAAGAGTGTCCATGAAGATTCTTGCTCAATGTTCTCCATTAAAGCGATTACGTTTCGAAATAGGCAACTAGTTTCATCTTTCTGACTGACTGACTCCTTTGACAATTCAAAAATGTTTAAAGAAAAAAAAAGAAAACGACTTTATTTTTAAATTTGAGTTCTATCAAACCTGAACTAATGAAACACAATTATTTATGTTGTTAGTGGCTCCTTTGGTAGTCGGCTGGTCTCAAAGATTAAATCTAATTTTCTAGAAATTTAGACATCTGTACCCTTTGTTTACCTATGTTCTTCAAATAAAAATATCTGAATTTTGAATGTTAGAATTAACTAATGCATTTGTTATTTATAGATCTCCCCTCCAAACGAGAACCTGATGATCTGGTCTCATCAACGCCCATGGTGGGAACGCTACCAGCCCATTTCTTACCGCCTAATCACTCGCTCCGGAAATGAACAGCAGTTCACTGACATGGTCCGCAGATGTAACGCTGTTGGTGTTAGGTGGGTCTCAGATTTTTTTCTTTTCTTGATAGTTTTCAGGCTGAAAAGTCCTTATTCTACTGCCCGCGAAATTTACTTGTAATATTTTACTTTGAAGTTAGCAAAACTTTCAAATCACACCGTTCTCGTGAAGTTTCGCTAACTTAATGAGAATTAGCTGCTGTTGGATTATGATCTTCAGTCTCACAAATATTTACTTTTTCGTAAGACCTGGGCCCCAAGTCTGCTATTTTTATAAATTCGTCATTCCAACACGATCCCATTCCCATCCCATTGTCATTTTGCTTAAAGTTCGTAATCTGCTCGGTCAAATATGGTCTCGTAATAGAATTGTGTCATAATGACATTGTCGTATTGCCTTTATTATAAAACCCGTTAGTAGAAATGATTTTCGAAAAACTACCTACTTTATTTATGCCAGATTTCATTTATATATTTTTGTACATGTGTAGTGTATATTTATTAGTGTTTTATACAAGTCAAGTATTTTATGTAAGTATTCATTTATCATTTTGTACGAGATTACCATTCTATGCCATTTCTTTCTATGGAGTGTCAGTGGTTGACCACTGGAAAGTCATAATGACGCCATTATGTTAGTAGATTACCAAACTTGTCAAAATCAACAATTATGAAATCAATGATAGACCATTCTGACACTATTGTAATAGCAGACTTGAGGCCCTGTTCTACTTTAAATGTCAAACATCAGACTCAATCTCGAATCTTCCACAGGATCTACGTAGATGCTATTATCAACCACATGACAGGCACATGGAATGAGAACACCGGTACTGGAGGCAGCACAGCTAACTTCGGAAACTGGCATTACCCAGCCGTACCTTACGGCAGGAATGACTTCAACTCGCCCATTTGTGTCATCTCTGGCCATGACTACGGCTGCTGCCCTGATAGGGTAAGATTCCTCAAAACTACTTTTATTTAGGAATTGTGTATTAATACGATATAAATTCTAATGAACTCAGTAATAATTTAACAGGCTGTGGTATTTTGATTTGCTCAATACGATCTGTCTCCGTTTACTTGAATGTTCAATATTTTTTGAAGTAACCGTTTCTCTTATTTAACTAAGCCTAACAATACTTTATTTTAATCAATCAGTTTCTTTTTTTATTTACGCTTTCATAAATCTTATTTTATATCTTTTGTATCTCAGGTACGTAACTGCGAGCTGTCCGGTCTTAAAGACTTGAATCAGGGCACAGAATACGTGCGTAAAATGATCGTCGACTACATGAACCATCTCATCGACTTGGGTGTCGCTGGTTTCAGGTAAGATATTCATTTTATTTAGAAGTGCTTTTTCATTACCAAATAGCAGTAGTTTTCAATTTCAATTTCATTAACATCATCACAGTTGAAGTTGTAAAAAATGAAAACATCAATAAATTAATCCAATGACTACATTGGATTCGATGCCTATTTTTCTTTTTATTAGAGGCAATTTTACGTATTCAGTTAAATCTGTAAATCTAGAGTCATTGGCATTCCTAATAGGTATATTTGATTATTGATAACCATGTTTTATAAAAAATTACTTTTTCCAACAGAATCGACGCCGCCAAACACATGTGGCCCGGAGACTTGCGAATCATCTACGACCGCCTACACAACCTCAACACCAACCACGGCTTCCCCTCCGGTGCCCGTCCTTACATCTACCAAGAAGTCATTGACCTCGGAGGCGAGGCCATCTCCCGTGACGAATACACTTCCCTCGCTGCAGTCACTGAGTTCAAATTCGGACTTGAACTTAGCCAAGCATTCAATCGAAACAACCAACTCAGATGGCTCTTTAATTGGGGCCCGAACTGGGGTCTTCTTGCCCACGACGATAGTCTCACCTTCATTGATAACCATGACAACCAACGAGGCCACGGTGCTGGTGGGGCTATTCTTACTTACAAGAAGTCTAAGGAGTACAAGGCTGCCATCGCGTTCATGTTGGCCCATCCTTATGGCTGGCCTCAGTTGATGAGCAGCTTTGATTTCCACAACACTGAAGCTGGTCCCCCAATGGACAACAGCGGCAACATCATCTCTCCTTCTTTTAACTCTGTAAGTACAATTGCTTTTGTTTTCACATTAAAACATGGTATCTTTCTTGCTATGATCTACTAAATGTGACAGGAATTCAGCTACTGCTTGGATAATAATAATAAATAATAATAATATCCCTGGACATTTCACACAGCGCCATCTAGTCCCAAGCTAAGCAACCTAATGCTTGTGTTATGGTAACAAGATGGCTGATAAACTACTTATATACATTTTTTTTTTTTGTAAATACATACATAATATAGATAGAAAAACACCCAGACTCGGAACAAATATATGTAGGTCATACAAATATTTGTTCCGTGCGGGAATCGAACCCGCGACACGCAGCGCAGCAGTCAATCGCTTAACCACTGCGCCAACCGTGTCGTCAAAATCGATAGTCGATAGTTAAGACATTTTAACTAAAACCCAGACATGGTTCTTATTTTATTTTTCTTTAATGACCTGGCTTTTAGATACTCTCTTCTGTCAGATTCTGGCAGTGGCGTAACTATACCCTTTGAGGCCCGTGGCAAATTCATGGGATAGGGCCCTCCCTCAATGTAAAGAAGCTCAACCAACGTTATAGTTTTTTTTACTGGTACTTCCACCGTGATTCTGTCCGCGTAGATTTCGTAATTTCGCCTACAAATTATAATACCTGACTACTTCGTTGGTCGAAAAAAGTTTTCATTTCTATACTAATGTTAGGATCCTCCTGTGCTCATGGCCCTCTCGGGCCAGAGTCCCCCTCTGGCTGGGGGCCCGTGGCCTTTTGCCCCTCCTACCACCCTATTGTTACCCCACTGGATTCTGCCCTAAAACCTTTACATCAAAAACGTCCACTTCGTATTCCTCATTCTTTTTTTTTGTCATAGGATGGTTCCTGCGGCAATGGCTGGATCTGCGAACACCGCTGGCGTCAAATCTATAGCATGGTCGCCTTCAGAAACCGCGCCGGTAACGCCGCTGTTACCAACTGGTGGGACAATGGCAGCAACCAGATCGCTTTCTGCAGAGGAAACCAGGGCTTCGTTGCTTTCAACAATGACAGCTGGGACCTGAACCAGACTCTTCAGGTTAGTTTGAACTTAATGTCCAATTTTCTAAACCAAAAACTTTCCTAACATTTAAACCAGCAGATTTTTATTTGGAAGTGATATAATATATTCTTGATATTTGGTTTAAAATGAAAGATATTCAGTTGTTTAGAATTACCTACCTATTCGTAGGACCGTGATTAATCAAAACCCACGCTTAACACTTACGATGTAGGGTCCAGACCCTACATCGTAAGTGTTAAGCGTGGGTTTACCTTGCCACTTCCAATAAAGTTTAGATCCTTTGTTATGCTTGTCGACGATTCAAGAAATAACATGTTTATATCACTTACAGACCTGCCTTCCCGCCGGTACCTACTGTGACGTCATCTCTGGCGAGAAGAGCGGCAGCTCCTGCACTGGCAAGAGCATCACTGTTGGAAACGATGGACGTGCCAGCATCCAACTTGGAGCCAACGAGTTTGACATGGTTTTGGCCATTCATGCTGGAACTGAAGTGAGTGAAATTTTAAAATGATGTACTGAAAGGTCCACCAATGTATGTTTTATGAGCCAATGTTAACGGTCTAAGACAGATACATACATACAGACACGCTAAGAAGTGTATTTTTTTCCTTTTTATTAATTATTAATTTCAGATTTCGGCTACCAATGCTCGAATTGAAGTTTTATAGTAATATGCTCTTTAAGAAGTTGAAGGTGGCCTAACCTCTGAGATTGGTCCAAGCTTGCCCATATGTAGGCTTAATGGACCAACTCACACCTTAGCGCCGCAAGGTTTACTTAGCCATGTTTAAAACCAAAGGATTCTAACTTAACATTAGCTAAATACTTACATTTTCTTTTTTGTTTCAGTCGAGACTGTAAAACCGATGAAAAGCCGTTCCGGATCGAGTCATACTTATAATCACTGAACGATCGATTTTTTATTGAATCTGCTTTGTTTAAAATCTGTGATCTTTTTATTTATATGAATAAGTCCACAGTTTTTTAAGAAATAAAACAAAATAATTAACATATGTTTGTTTTTTAATGTTTCTAATTCTTTTAGGGGCTTCTTTTACTTTTATATTGGTTTGAAATTATTGTAAGATAAGATAAAGGTCCGAAGAGCAACACTTTCTAGTATATTAGGAATGACCCTTCAGAATTAGTAACATCTGCACACGCTGGAAAGCTCGCCTGTCAAAGATACTGACTGGATCATCGTTTCACCTCTCCATAAACTTAAATAAAATTAAAAAAATCTTTGTACACGATACAAAAGAGAAGAATATAGATTGAGACTCAGTCTCAATCTGTCAAATAATCTAACAGCAGTTAAATTCGCAATAAGTTTGAAAATAACCTAAGATGTTATTTATTTATTTATCCTCACACTGGAACGCCATACGGCAATTACACCAATGGAGCAAAAAATCAGTTCATGTGCTGCTTTCGATCCATCCTGTGCGCGGTGGACATCGAACGAGTGGCGATGGATCAGGCACGCTCACGAAGCGTGCAAGTACAGCATTTGTCCATAGCCCCATCACTCCTTCCATATTGCGCACATTCATTGCGAATTTTTGAAACTCAATGATTTTACAAAGTAAATAACTAAATACATTAAAATTGAAAAACACGGAAAATTTTGAGGTGTCATCCTGCCTGACAGATGACAATATAATGGAACGATAATGTTCAAGATACTTAACATTGACGGATATTATAATTATAAATTAGTACGTAGAAGAAAGGTCGAAAATTAATCTTGTATATTCATGATTCCAATCAAAACTTCTAAACAGTTTGTATGATTTTCAATGCAATAATGCAGGTGCTATTATATAAATACTTACACTGCAGAAACACATAATGATTATATTGAATAATACAGATGAACAGTGATCAATACTCATGCCTTCTCTGAATGAGAAGTGGAGAGTGTCTCCCTGTAGGGTAAGGGTAATTAGTTGGGTATGTATATCTACCTACGAACGATGGTACCATTGTTTACCAACATAGTCTATGTTGGTAAGTTAACAAAAAATAAAAAAATAGGATGTTTGATAAAAAAAAAAACATATTCGAATATTGCAATGATATAATATTATAAAAAATAAAGAAATTTCCAAAAAACACACAGTTGAAAATGCTGACATGTATTTATGTAGATTTGAAGAACTATCATATTGACTTCGGGTCATCTAAGCTGCTTATCGCGAAGTCTGAAGAGCCGACTGAAAAGAATAATATGATAATCGATAGATATAGCACCCGTTAACCGATTATATGTTTAATTTCAATGACTATTATCTATTAGTAAATGACTAATAGCTATCAGAACAAGCCATCAATGATATGGTAATTACATTAGGAGGGCTAATAAACGACAACGGAAAAGGTAAATCGTGACGTAGAGCAGATATTAACCTGTAATACAGGTTTTAATATAAACCTATCTCAGACTCCAGTCTCTCACAAAGTTAGCTCCTTGTTCGTGCACTACTGTCAAAGTCTAGCATTAAGTTTATAACTTGTGTAGAGAAAATAAACGTTTTATATTATAATAGGTATATTAAAAGATTATGAAACCACATATATCTAAAATTGCTTGCTGATTAAAAACACTGCAGACCCACCGTACCCCTGGTGGTACGGTGGGTTTTTTAAAGTTAAACGATACCACTGTATGAAGTGAACGTAGTGCTGTGCTGATGAAGATACCAGACGGACAGAAAATGATAAACAGTTATCTCGCATATTAATGACTCATTCATTAGTTAGGTAGGTACATAAATTGATGCGGCAAACATGATAATAATGTTACAATAATATTATCTAATAAACAGTGAGGCTGGCACCAATCTTTTACTATTTATATAAAAGTGAATGGAGGTTTTTGAAGGGTTTGTTTTCGACCCCCACGCGGGCGAGCTAGTGTTTCAATATGTTCTCATATTGTTGTTATTTCGTTATGAACATATGGTGAGGACAGATAAAACGCATGTGACTATGTCGTGTAGCGACAAGAAAAGCTTAACTTTTAAAGTCAAAGGTAAAATTAAATTAAAGAAAGGGAGGAAGAAAACAATTAAAGATATTATATTTACAAGAAATTCAAAAGATGTAGTAGTGGTAGTGCAGGCCTTCCGGCCTGCTCTACCAGTCACCTCCGGCCGAGGAGGACGGAGGACGGAGGCGGAGGGAGGGTCCGTCAGGTACCGGAGTGGAGAGGTACGCTGGGTGTTCCCGGAATAGGTGGCCCAGCTTTAAAGTGTTCACTTTAGAGGCGAACCGGAAACTGATCCTTGCATTGCGTGGATCTATAATGTCAACTCGTAGAATAATATCAAGTAGAAAATATGAATTTGTGATATAACAGTGGCTATGGTTAATTTTGTCAAAGTATCAATGTAAAATCAGCTAAAAAGATACAGGCCGGTAAGGATTTGAAAGAAAAGTTGCCATGGCGACGTATTAAACGTCGTTGTCAAAGCTGTGAGCTGTCATAATAAAATATATTATTAATAAAATACAATAAATTCTATAGTTTAACTGTTTTACAAGTATATTGTTTATAGGAAAAGATGATATCAATCAATGTGGGCGAAATTCCCAACCCTTGGATGTCACTAAATAGTCATAGTCTTATGTTAAAGTTGGAGCTGTGTCTGTGTACTGATTGTGGATAAAACGTGTCGTGAGGAATAATCAGATCAGCGCCTAACGGTAACAGAATGCTTGTTCAGACCTGGAGGAATGAATGAAGATAACTGTGAGTATGTACATTATGTTTTAACTAAGAGAGTGATGAACATAAATGTTGATGGACAGAAGAGAAAGAGGAGACCAAAGAAAAGCTGGGTGGATTGTGTAAGAGTCGTAAGAGATGATTTATGAATGAAAACGAAGTCAATGATAATGTAACAGTTAACAGAGAAGGATGGAAGAAGAAAACATTTGTGCCAACCCCAATTCAAAAGTGGACAAGAGAACCTTATATTGGTTTACAAATTGATCGAGATGGTATGCTGTACGATTCAGTTATTTGATTTCTTTACATACCTCAGTTCCAACATGTATGGCAAGATACAATTCTTCACCAACTCCAGATAACGTTATTTGTGCTTGACCTGTATTTGATACAGTCACATTCTTCCCTGTGCATGCACTCCCTTGCACCTGTCCTGATCTAATGTCACAGTAGATTCCAGCTGGGAGTCCAGTCTGTAATTTTGATTTCATATAAGTATCTTTCTTGTGTCTAAAAATAGTTACCTACTGGTTGGATTTTCTTGAAAATTATTTTATTTGATACAATGGCTTTAAGAAATTTAGTATGTCTAGTTTTGTGTAGGTCTCTCATCGCCAAATCCTAAAGTACGTACATACCTGTATCGTGCTGCTAATCGCACTTCCTTCTGTATTGAATACAATGAATCCTTTATTCCCTAAACTGAATGCAATTTGGTTATTGCCATTGTCCCACCAGTTTGCAACTTCAGTATTATGAACTTCATTTCTAAATCCGACCATTTTGTAAACGGTCCTCCACCGATGTTCACAAACCCAACCACTTTCAGTTGTGCACTGTCCTAACTAAAAAATAATATAACAATAAAGTATCAGTGTTAACTTTGTTTATTTTCTATAATTTAAGAACAAAATAATTTAAGACTTACCTCATCAAAAACTGGACCCTGAATATTTCCACTAGTATCAGCTGGCGGGCCTTGGTCAAAATTAGTAAAGTAAAAACTGCTTGTTATCCGAGCTTGGCCATATGGATGGGCTAGAAGAAATGCTAGAGCTGCCTGTAGCAAATAGAAAAAAGTTTTGTAGTGGTTTTTCTCTATCTATAATATATAATCTTGGGTATTAGTATATAAAAATCTAGCAGATTACGATTGTTCAAACGATGCTTGAAAACATGAGTTATTGTCATTCCATGAAACTATCCATACATATTACATTTAATGAAATTGTTAATTGATACTGAAAAGATTGCAATTACCTGATAGAGTGTAGAATTTTTATATGACAATATACCATCAGGAACACGTTGTGTGTCATGATTGTCAACGAAAACCACAGCGTTCTCACTTGGCATCATATCCAGTCCTGTAGTTCCATATAACCTTAAATTTTTCAAAGATTTTTGGCCAGAGAAAAATTTATATAATTCTGACCCCGCCTGGAAAATAATTTATGTATTTTTCGACATAATTGTTTTTTTAATAATTACCTACTGTCTCTATTTTGTTACTAAAAATAACGTAACATAACATATAAAAATAACGTAACTGAGATTATGACTATATACGAGTCTAATAAAGTAATTGAGAAAATTGATTTTTCAAAATAAAAAGCACGGCTATACCACTGTAGTTAAAGAAAACTACAAATTCGTTTTTATTGGAACGAAGGTCCTTATCGCGCGTTGCAAAAGGGGGCTAGACGGAAAAAATTAAGACCTAAAGTTGGAACGACACTTTTTGCTATAGTTGTAAGCCGTGCGGCGTGCGCGTGTTTGTCTCTCTCTCTCTCTCTCTTATAGAAAGCAAGCCAGTTATACCTACTTCATTCCATCCGGGTGTCCCTTGACACCTCTCAAGTTTTTTTTGTTTTCCACGATTCAGCAATTTACAATCTTGCATAATCAGCCTATAATGTTCCTACTGCTAGGACATAGGCCTCCTCTCAGTGAGAGAAAGTGGTATTGTCGGCTTTTGTACTGAGATAAACTGTGACGGGTTATATAATTCGAACTGACAGTGGTCGTGTGTATTGTGTACATACATAATCAACCTTTTAATGTTCCCACTGCTGGGTTACAGGCGGGCCTAGTGCGGGTTGGTAGATGTCACATGTCTTCGAATTTTTGGTTCTAGGACATGCCGGTTTCCTCACGATGTTTTCCTTCACCGTTTTGAGAGCAGTGGTGACTGGTGATGAAATAATTTACATAAAGTAAATCTTCTGTCTGGGTTCGAACCTACGATCGATTCGTAATGAGTCATGAAAATCCATTCTTGAACCTTGTTTTACTTATAAAAGATTTAGTAATTACTTTAAATTGGCATAAAGTTAAAATGTTCGGAAATTATCCTGGGAGGCAAAAATATTTTTAGGACGTTTATCGCTTTATGATTTAACCTGATTCAGCAAAAATATTTACAATTAGCTTCTGCTCGTGCTTCAGCCCGTGACTTCATCCGCGATGAAATCAACTATACCTACAATAAATCGGTATCACCGATTAAAGCTCATCTTTTGTAGCTCATCAGTAAAATATTTTTTATCAAAAATAACTTGGCAAAAGAAACAAACAATTTACCTCTTGATAATATTAATTTAGATTAGATGATGGGGCATGCGGTATTGCACGGATTAAGGCCTAATTGATGTTATTATGATGCTCAGCATCAACATTTATAAAGAAACAGGTGTAGACTTCATGCTTATGAAAAGCAACCGTGATCCAATTACTTACAGTAAACTCCGTGATGTCGCCCATAGAGTTATAGTCATTAAAAGTGACTACACCCCCCTTCGAAACTTCTTGGTAAATGTAAGGTCTGGAGTTCCTTCGGAATCCGTGATTTGTGTTTAAGTTATTTAGATACTTGTAGATTTCACTTAAATCTTCTGGCCACATGTGCTTTGCAGCATCCACTCTGGATGAAAAATAATTAAGTTAGGATTTTTCGTCCAATATTCGCATTAGCTTGACGTTCTTTGGAGAGCAATTCCAATGTTAGACAAATACACCTCAAATTCAATTCTTACCTGATACCAGCTACTCCAAGATCAATAAGTTTGTTGAGGTATTCGATAATCCTTTGTCGAACGTATGGCTGTGTTTGATTTAAGTCCTGTAGTCCACCCAATTGACAGACTCGAAGCTGATTCAAGAGAAAAAAAATAAACATATTTTATTGAGGATCTTATGTGAGTGAGGATATAATGACAGAAACCAATGAATGGGTGGAAATGAAACATTGAAAAACAGTAGTAATACGATGCACAAACGAACCTCGGTAGCATTTTCATAATCTTCAACTTGACACACTGGAAAATGGAAATGCTCTTCTGTATATGGAACCGCTGGATAAGAATAATTAAGAGGGAAGGCAGTACTGCCAGCAGTCCCTACTACTCCATCTGTTGTGTTCTGGGGTATCGTCATATGGTTGAAAACGACGTCCACGTAAATTCTGCGAAAGAGTGGAGTTTTCAAACACGTTACTTGATCACATTGTCCCGGTAGAGTACCAGTAGTGAGTAATTAATTTTTCGAAAATATCGCCATGATTAGACCAAAAATTATATCTATTGAAATTGTCTGGTACGAGAATATTGGAATATTGGGGTACTAAAGGGATGAATGAAAGGCAACTACGTGCAGCTGTGTCGAGCATGTTAAGAGTTAGGTCGAGAAAGGATCAGAAAAAGAATGAGAACAACGGTGAAAGTGACAAATATGTGAAAGATAATATGGCTGATAGAAATGTATGCAACAAAAATTTGTACTGGTCAAATCAATAATTTCAAGTAGCCCATTGAAAAGAACTTTAAAGAATGAACCAGAAGATCTACTCTTGACTCTTTTCATAT
The DNA here is from genome assembly GCA_945859715.1 of Apamea sordens. NCBI lineage: Eukaryota > Metazoa > Arthropoda > Insecta > Lepidoptera > Noctuidae > Apamea > Apamea sordens. The sequence goes on along the minus strand of OX243998.1, from coordinate 13,331,807 downwards.
GTTATATAATATATATGTGAAGACGATGTACCTGGAATAAAATGACTTACAATTAATTAGTCCTCCTGACCGTATTTTGGCCATGGCGGCCAACCTCAAAGGAGACTAGCCCTCGGCGCGGGAGATATTATAGTGCACCACTTGTGCAGTATAACATCTGCCGCGCCGAAGGCAGTGTGCGCAGACCCAGGAGAAATATCTTCCCTCACGGTCTTAGTCCAATGAGTGAATCCGTAATGGAGTACCTAATCCGACACGACCGGAAAGACATCAGGCGCAAGATCAACAGCTTAACGTGCTTTCCAAGGCACCGAGGCTTCACACCGTCAACTTGCATACTCCAGGCTGTTCCTAAATATTCCTAATGGAAAAACCCATTGAAACTTTGCCCCACCTGGGAATCGAACTCAGGACTTCAAGCTCAGCAGTCGCGCTTACGACTACGAGACCAACGAGACAGTAACAGAATTACTATACTACAATAAATACAAAGTGGGTCAATCCGAAATAAATTGAAATAAAAGGAGGGAGGATAATAATGATCTGTAGTAAAGAGGAGACACTCAGCAAAACAGTAGCAAACATAATGAGGTATTTAGATGATAATTGCATTGATTGATGATAAACCATTGTAGCAATCTGACACATCAAGTTCTCCAACTGTCTAAATTTATTGTAAAAATAATTTTAAACGATTAGATTTTGTATATCCTGGGTTTATTTTTAAGTTGCTCTGTATGGTTGTCTCATATTCATGAATAAAGATTATTAATATTATTATTATAATGATTTAATCAAGTGTCCTATTTTCATATCAATGACGATTCTATAACATGGAAATGAGAAAAACCTTTACCTGACGCCAACTCTGTTGCACCTAGTAGTCATGTTCAAGAAGGCCGCTTCATCTCCTGACCTTGTGGTCAATTTGTACGACATGACTTGGTAGCGCTCGTACCAAGGTCTTATACCGCCCTCTAGGTTTAAAACCAAATTCTCTGATGCCGGCGAAGTCTGTAGGTTAAAAAACTTATTGCATGTAGGTATGCAAACTATGGGTTAGTGAGATTTGGAGGGCAAGATGGACTAACACTATCTCGTGTGGTATGTGCTGTGGAAATGATATACAACTTCTTTGTGGAAGGTTACAGAACAAGGTTTGAAGAATAAAAATTATACGAAATGACACGTAGTGAAGAACACCAAACGGGGGAACTGAGCTTAAAACCCGATTCAACCAATCAAATGGCTTCATGTCTATGCTTAAAGCGAAATCTGCCGGTCGATTCTGTAAAAATCTCTCCGTGAAAACTCAAGTGAAGTGAGCTTGATGTGAGTGGTCAGTAGTGTCAATCCCTAGCATTATTTGGAATGACAGCTCACTCCACGCTCACTTCACCTAAGTTTTCACGGTGAGATGGTTACAGAATCGCACTACTGTACCTATTGAATAGGTATCGTACTATATTTATTCCCTTGTCTGTTAAGCAAGCTTATTAAGTTCGGTAACAGTAGAAAAGGTAATTGTGTCGCATTAGTGACAATTGAGCTCATAATACCATTCCGGTCTCAGTAATATTTTTCATCATATTATGCACTGCCAGTGATACATTTGTACTTAAGGTGCAACAAGGCGTAGAATGTCGACGCTTACCTGCACTGCTCCATATTTCTTTGGCCCAAGAAACCGCTCACATTCTTCTGCAATATCTAACCATTTCCATTCAAACATTTGGACGATGACGGAACGGTCGGACCATTGGTTAGTCTTTAGGTAAGCATCGCAGGAAAATGCGGCGCCAAATAATGAGCAGAAAGAAAGCCACACAAGAACTGACATTGTCTGAAAATGTAACAAATTGATATTGTAAGGAATTTAAGAATGAAATTAACACTGCGATGGCGGCTAGAGTTGGAAAGTATCGTAGAAAAAGACATGCCTACTGTGAAAACGCCAATCCAAACTATCCAAACTAATACTCTGTCTGTCTGTCTGTCTGTCTTTGCTTCACGCCTAAACTACTGAACCGATTTGTGTGAAATTTGGTACAGACATAGTTTGGAACTTGAGAATGGACATAGGATAGTTTTTATTACAAAAAATAAAATAAAAAATAAAATTTATTCCGGACATACAGCGCCATCTATTGGTCAAGAGTCGGCATCAATTCAGTACTGAAAACATCCACGCGGGCGAAGCCGCGGGCAGAAGCTAGTTGATATATATACGAGTATATATTTTTTATTATACAGGATATTTTTTTAACCAGTTCGCAAACTGTACCTAACCATGAATTTAGTACATGATTCTGAAGCCAGCCCAATGCAGGGGCATTGATATTTGTCGCCGGATGGTAAAAAAAAATTTGCTCGGCCATACATTTTGACTTTTCTATGAAACAGCCGATTTCTTTTTTGAGAACCGACGAATAATTTCTACGCTAGGGAGTCTAGAGTCATGTGCTGAATTTATCGTTACAGTTTGCGCACTGGTTAAAAAATTATCCTGTATAGAAAGGTAAGTAAAAACACAAAAAAAATCGACCCTTCCTTATGATAAAATATTCCTGTTAAAATATCTTGTAAAGTACCTAGATACAAAATTAATCAATCTAAAATAAGTACTTGAATATTTACTTACATTGCTTACACAACTGTTCAACAGGAAAACTTAAGCACAACAACAATGCTCTTTCAAATCAAAACACTTTAACATAATGGCAAACAACATTATCTAACTTGAAAATGCATATAACACTTTACACGTCAGAACACAGGAGTATCTACCTACAAGTACCTGCATACGGTTAGCAAAACAGTTCCGTACAAAATTTTGTATAATATTTTCGATCGATCAGGTTAAGCTACGCTTGCCGCGGTTTTTCTGTGGATGGGTGACCATCTCTACATACCGAGACCCCTCCGTGCCTCGAAAAGCACGTTAAGCCCTTGGTCCCGGCTGCCATTCATAGACTCATGGATGTCGTTACGGGTCAGAAGCCCGAAAGTCTGAAAACCAGTCTTACCAAGGGGTATCGTATTACCCGGTACCTGGGTTGTGGAGGTCAGGTAGTCGCTCCATGTAAAATACGGTATTCAGTTGCATCCAGTTAGACTGGAAGCCGACCCCCACATAGTTGGGAAAAGGCTAGGCAGATGATGATGAAGGTAAAATAATATTTGCTGACATCGTGCTGTTGGTGCTGCTGATAATTTTGAATACAAATACCTTACCTGTCTGTGATAACTCGTTTTCTATAAAAAAATTCTCACGTTTAAACGTCCCATAGCTTTAATCATCGTTTACAAATATAACCCCTAAATATTTGCTATTTAGATTTACAGTTGTTTGTAACAATTCTTGTGTACACGTACTATCTTCAAGAAGTGTAGGTCTCTTAGTTTTTTATTCGCATCGGTGCCTAGGTACAAAACTTGACTCTTTTTGACTGTACATGCTACCTACATACCTACAGTTGTTTTCTTGCTACCACATCTAAGCCTCAATTTTACAAAAATAAACCGCGGGGTGATTGCGTAACAACAAACGGAAGTAATTATTAATTTTGGAAAGGAATGTCTGGCCACGAAATCAGCGAACAAAGTAACTATCGGAAAAAAACAAGAAACATTTATTGAAAGGAGTTTAAATAAATCAGTTATTGTTATAGAAAAGGACAATGAAAAAAAGGAAAAGAGGAAAGATGGACATTAAAAACAGATATCCAAATAGCGATGTGAGAAAAGGAGGTGGCACGGTTTCAACAGAAATTTGGGGAACTGAGAAAAATATATATTTGCATGTATGGCGTATGCGGAAGGAAACGACTGTGGAAAATTTAGAAAAACACGTGAAGATAAGAGAGGTCATGCCGGTTAAAATAGAAAAAATAAAACATAAGACCGAAGTAGACTATGCTTCCTTCATTATTAGGAGTCCCGAAAAGCAAATATAAACTATTGTGTCAACCAGAAAGTTGGGCAGTAAATATTGAGTTTTGCGAATTGGTGTGGTTTCGGAGACCAACCAATAAACTTAGAACCCACGGAGTAAGTCGGTGGAGATAGTTTACCAAAATGTATGGGTCTCCGTACTAAATTAGAGGATTTTTAAATAGGAGTTTTATCTTCAAGCGCAAACTTATTTGCTATCACGGAAACTGGCTGCAATGAATCTATTCCTGACGCAGAATTAACGATACTCCATTATACGATGTGATCGAGCAGATGGGCGTAAACACGAAGGTGCGTGTCTCGTGGCCACACCGCCGCGGATCTCGCATTGCGATTCATAGCGCATAGGTCCTCAGTTATGGATATTCAGGTTGGCCGAACGTTCTGATATCAGGTCGTTCGGCCATAAATAAATGCTTCTAACTTTCGAACTGTTCTGTCACAAATTCTATGGCTGGCATCTTTATGCGTCACAAAATCGTCACTAAAAACTGGAGTAGCAGTCAGCTCCCTATCTCGACTGGCCGAACGATCTGATATACATGCATTTTGAGCTGCGACGTGTGACCCTACCTGCCGATCTATTCTGTAAAAATCTCACCGTGAAAATTTAGGTGAAGTAAGCTTAGAGTGAGCTGTCAATAGTGTCAATCCCTAGCATTAGTGACAGCTCACTCCACGCTCAATTCACCTAAGTTTTCACGGTGAGATGGTTACAGAATCGCACTGCTGGACATCCCACCTACACATATACACCATACCTACCTACAGCGTACCTGACGTAGGCTTCAACAGCTTAAACCGAGTCATCTAGCCCGATCGGCATTCCGCCTTATAGGGTTATCGGTCGGCGCTAGCCAAACCGCTGCAATACATTTATATTATATGTCTTGATGGAGCTGAGTTTCCGGAGAAGTGGAAGTTTACCCGCGTCGTACCAGTGCCAAAGGGAGGGTCAAGGATTACGGTGCATGGTTATCGACAGCTTGCGATAGGCCTGTCACAATGCTGTCAACGGTTTTCGTAGCGGCTATTCATAAGAGCATATTTCAATAGGTCAGTGGCCAGCTTTCTGCCGTCCAGCACGGGTTTCGACCAGCAGGAAGCACTACTAGCAATTTCCTAAGCTACATGGCTAATCTTGTGCCAAAAGTGGACAGGGGGGAGGGGGGCAAACTGATGTCGCTTAATTCGATTTCAAAAAAGCATTCGATCTGGTAAATAATGATGTTTTACAAAACATCCCAAGCATATGTGTTTGGTATACATATCTATGTGTTAAGTGATCAAGTAGGTAAATAGGTACATACCTAACGTTTTGCACAATTCTTATACAAACCAGCTGCAATGTATGACACACCAAATGCATAAGAAATTAGTATAGAAGGAGGTACTTTAGATAAGTGTTAGTAAAAATGATAGGGCATCATAAAAGTACTCTTTACAAAAGAAAAGTGCTTCTGTTTTTCCTTATCACTTGAAGCATCCACTACGACAGTAATAGGTTGGTACCTAAATGATAATATTTATTATGTTGCAAAGTAATCCACTATAGGTACAAGGTACAAGGTAGGTGGTATCGGAAGCATGATCTAGAGACGGCCGATACAAAATCACTCCCTGAATTATTGGTTAGTAGCTACCGCGCCGCCTTTGTTGGACGTCTGTCATAGGTTACAAAGGAATCGCTGGTGGATTCCCGGCCCACAGATAAAGAGACAATGCTGAAAAGCCACTTTTGCCTTTATACCCTTCCAGCCAAAACCACCAAATCCTACTTGGCGGCACAAATAGGTAGGTATTGTCATATGGGCCACCATAGGTAGCAACCTAGTGGGTACAACCCGAAAGACTTAACTTGAGATCCGAGCAGTCCATCCCGACCCCCGTGCTGTGTGATGTCGATCAACTCCATTTTAGCCAGTCAGCATAGCCGATGTGGGGAAGATGCCCAGAGTGCGCCGAACGTACAAGTGTGCTACAAGGATCTTTTGGCGCCTGAATGACATTGACAGGGGGGCGTTGTTGTTAGATAAGCATTTGTAAAACTGTCACAGAAATTGTATTAAAAAACAAGATGGCGGCGTTCGTTCCGATTTTGGCCACCGTTGTATGTACATACATGCGACGCCACGTGGGGAGGCTATTATAATAAATCAATGGAGGGGGTATAACACCTGCGATGTAGAATTAAATATTATCGCTATAAGTAGATAACTAACTATACATGCAGATACCTACTGGACATACTGATGATAAATTAGCGCACCTTTAATATAGGTGGGAGTACAGATAATAATGTTAGTATAGGTAATATTTTATTAGTACGAATGTACTAATAATAAAGCTGTGCAATGATACAATCTGTAGATAAGTACGCTTATTATTATAATTATACCTTAATGTTTTATCATCGTTACTTTTTTTGTATCTTCAGATACCTATTATAGATATCTATTATTAGTTTTTATGCACAGACAAAAATTATATTGGTTTGGTAGACAGACCCCGTAATTATAAACCCCCCCGTATAATTGCGTAACATCACAGTCACAATCTGAATCATTTTGAAGGATATTGCTAATCCATTGCGTAATATGTTGGAAAACCTTGTCTGCTCAACAATGTAAATAACGTAATGAATGTTGTTGAACTGTGAAAATGAAAGCCATTGCTACTACTGTTAATATGTTTCACAATTACCCCACCGGTATGCGCGTATTTTACGCCAGCCTTTCCTAGGCCACCTATTTTCCTAGGCACACTGCACAATGTCTCTAGCGTGACGGTGTGTTTCTTTATATCTATGTAGGTACCTAGATGTAAGGTACCAGTGCGCACAAAGTCGCATCTTACAAGATGTGACTTTGTGGACTTCGCATTTCGACTTCGGGAGAGAATTTTCTCACATTCATACTTTTTGAGCTAAAAACGATTGGAGCAGGGATTGGGACAGGCTTACAAAGAAAACACCAGGTATTATTAAATTACAATTTAATCTGATAATTTATCATATACATAATACCCGACCCCAACACAGGCTTGCTGCCAAGACTTCTGTCGGCTTTCAGTTTTACTAGGAGGCCAGTAACACCCCCGTATTATTTGATACTGTATTACATTGGGGTATAAGGGACTAACCACACTTATTCAGCTTTTGTCCATAGAAAACAACGATTTTGTATGGAATGCGTACGCATCCTTTCAGCTTTCCAGATGCGTCTTGAGTTAATCACAGCGATCAACTATTCTTTTCATTTAAGTCACTTTAATTAGTCGTATTTTGCTTTGCCCCACAGCAGAATACATACCGTAGGACATAACGCTGTGAAATTAACTAAAATAGATTGACCGAGCTGTACCAACGTCAGTGTATTATCTTATTTTCCTGACGGCGTAGACAGCCGAAGTAAGCCTCCCCCCGCTAGGCTTGATATAATACATATGTGGGCCCCACTGCAGTTTGGCATCAACTATTATGCCCAGAAAAACTGCCGAGTCCACAGTTTCAAGCACTTTTTTACCTAAGGCGATTTTGGACCCTACATTTTAAATATTCGGTAAGACGAACTTTACACATTTCGTTATCTTGGCATTGAGAACTAGAGTATTTGTCGTAAACCAATCCGTAACCACTGAGAGTGCACTGTTTACGTCGTGAAAATCTTGTCCATTCCTGTCTAATTTAAAAATTAGAGAGGTACCATCTGCAAACAGTACAACGTCAGATATCTTTTAAATAGAATAGTACACTCATTGATATACACTAAGAACAAGAATGGACCAAATATTGACCCTTTAGGCAGTAATTGAACTGGTAGCCCGGAAAATTTCACACCATTTATATTATACACATTGAAACCTATTATTATACATAAAAATGTGAACGCATTGACAGCTTCGTTTTGGATACCGTAATGACATAGTTTACGCAAAAGAGTGTCGTGGTGCACGCAATCAAAGGCGCTTTGGAGAGATCACAGAAAACTCCGATAGCATTTTGCAAGTTCTCCTACGCGTTAAATATGTGTTTCAGCAGAGCAACACCCGCTTCTGTAGTCAAACGAACTTTTGTAAAGCCATATTGTTCATTATAAAGGCGGCTATTTAAATTAAAATGTTTTAGCAAGTGCTTGAGTAATAACTTTTCAAATATTTTTCCAAATACAGGAAATATAAAAATAGGCCTGAGTTTGCCAATATTATTTTTATTCCCTGATTTAAGTAGTAGTAGACTTTACTACTTTTCATGAGGCCAGGAAAAGTTCCTAAATAAACACATTTATTAAAAGTAAAGGCTAGATAGATCCGGTATACAAAAAAAAAAACTAAAATGATATCAAAAACTTAGTTACCTACGTACAAGCAAGAAAGATTTTACAAAAGAAAACAATTTAATGAAATTCAGTGGTATATTAAAAAATAAAATTGTTACAGAAGAACATTAATTACAACAACAACAATTTTTTACATTAATAGGTACTATACAAACACAAAATTGAACTTGGGTCACCGAAACTTTCTTATCGCGTAGTCTGAAGAGATGACTGAAAAGAGTAATAATATAAACATAACATCACGCCTGTATGCTCCGAAGGGTTAGGCAGAGGTGTACTGACGCCAGCAGGTCAAGCTACCCGAAACTGTCAAATTTACCCAATCAACCTTGAACCTAAATGCTTAGGCGATAAAGTTGAAAATCTAATTAAAGAAATTTGACAGATTGTAGTAGCTTGATGTACTGGCGTCTGTACTTATAGTACTATAAGTACAGAAACTGTACTTCTCCCATATTTCGTCAGGACTAGCCTATTGCCACCAACCGGACACAAATCCAGATTCCGGGCTACTTCTGAGAAATTCCAGATAAAAAACGTATAACACTGCCCGACCCGGGAATCGAATCCAGGAACTCATGCTCAGCCGAAGCGCTTGCGACTACTAGACTAACGAGACAGTATTAATATGTAATAAAATCAAATCAATATTAACGATAATTATGATCGAGATAGCATAAGTACTGAAGATTTGAATTATTGTTTCGTATAAAATATCGGCAAATCTAATTCAGATCTTCATTCCACTTAAATTGTCGATAACCTTGTATGTCCAAATGAAGACTATTGATTTATTTTCATTTTCAGCTTTCACTAGATTGTGATAGTGACAGTGATAGGATAGTAAAATCTTATTTACAATGCGACATGACCATTTACAAGAACTGTGTCAGGCACCCATGTTCTCTGAACTCAGACGGCTGCATTTCAGAGCAATTTGTTTAGTTTATTGGCCTATCTAAGCCACCAAGTTGTGTCAATGAAAGTAAACACTGATTTGAAATAATATAAATGAATCGATTAATGGAAAAGATTACCAAAACAAAAAAGAAACATTCCAGAAATTCTTCATTTGGCTAATTTTGGCTAAAAAAGGGTTCGATAAACGAGCCCATGAAGCTGTTTGCTCTGACACACTTCCCTGCTGTCTTTTGTTTCGCGCACTCAAGATCGTACCTTTTAACTTTAGTAAACAGAGATCACGTCTCCGTGCATCCAAACATCAATAAAATGGGGACCAAAATAAGATATATCCACTTGTAAAGAACAAGTGAATACTATTACCGAACAATTTCTTTACATACCTCAGTTCCAACATGTATGGCAAGATACAATTCCTCTCCAACTCCAGATAACGTTATTAGTGCTAGACCTGTATTTGATACAGTCACCGTCTTTCCTGTGCATGCACTTCCTTGCTTCTGTCCTGATCGAATGTCACAGTAGGTTCCAGCAGGAAGTCCGGTCTGTAATTTTGGTTTCATATAAGTCTTTCTCGTTCTTCTCATTTAGATTCAGTTAAAACACAAAAGGTATGTGCTTCGGTAATCTTCGTGTTTCCGAATTCGCACGAACGTCGCGACAAAGATTAAGCCCCCACAAAGGCAATGTTTCTAGGTTTTGCATGGCCACGCTTTGTACGTTCTACAACCGGACTAGGTAACCTAACAGAGAGAAAACTTTATACAAACGCGCAATGATAGGTGCGGATCGTCATTTAACACTCAAGGTAGGTTTTTTGGAATTGCATATAGTATTAATTTATAATTTTGTCAAAATGGGCTAGTACTTCTATGGTTTTAACAGCTCTACAAGCTGTTGTTTTGCATACTCGTCAAATTTCAGGAGGCTGTTATGAAAGACATAAATAATCAAATAATATTACGATACCTGGTAAATGATGAATACATACTTGTTTTTTAGTTAGTTTGACAGTATTTCAGAATACACCACTTTCAAAGAACAGCAGTGCGATTCTGTAACTATCTCACCGTGAAAACTCAGGTGAAGTGAGCGTGGAGTGAGCTGTCATTCCAACTAATGCTAGGGATTAACACTATTGACAGCTCACTCTAAGCTCACTTCACCTAACTTTTCACGGTGAGATTTTTACAGAATCGATCGACAGAATCGCGTTATGGTGTCGTATAAGCGGCCGCGTTTTTATGTGTGTGTAATAGGGCAGTTACAGTGCGGTTCCGAAGACAGACAATGATTCCCGAAACGCATACTTTTCTTGGGATATCGGTACATACTTGTAACGTTCTGTTCAGCGTTCCTTCTGTATTGAATGCAATGAATCCTTTATTCCCTAAACTGAATGCGATTTGGTTGTTGCCATCGTCCCACCAGTTTTGAACTTTAGTTTTATGAACTTCATTTCTAAATGCAACCATTCTGGAAACGGTACTCCAGCGGTGTTCACATACCCAACCACTCGCAGCTGTGCACTGTCCGTCCTATTAGATACAACGATAAAACAATAATACAGTATCAGTTCACTTTCTATAAAAACGAGAATCTAAGAAAAAAAGTAATTTAAGAGTTACCGTATCTAAAGCTGGAGGCGTAATATTTTCGCTGGAATCAGCGGGTGGGCCTTGATCAAAATTAGTAAAATAATAACTGCTTGTTATCCGAGCTTGTCCATAGGGATGTGCTAGAAGAAATGCTAGCGCCGCCTGTAGAAAAAATTATTAAAGCTTTTCAAAAATAATAAAAACAAAGTCTTGTGTCTATTGTTGATGACGAAAAATTCGGCGCGCTATAACGCGTGCCCTACATAATTATTAGTTGTATCGCTGAAGAAGGATATGTTATAGGCATGGACTTAGAAAGCGCCCTCAGTTTTTTGTCATGGTAGCGGGCGGCCACCAACGGCCTTTCGTTTTAGGATAAAGACCAAGTTTGCTATATAAAACAAGATGTTATTAGATTTTGCATGTAATAAGACTAGGGTAACTTATTGTTTGCAAAAAAAATATTACCTTATAGATCGTAGCATTTTTATATGTCAAAATACCCTCAGCACGTTGTGTGTCATGATTGTCAACGAAAACCACAGCGTTCTCACTCGGCATCATATCCAATCCTGTAGTTCCATATGAGCTTAAATTTTTCAAAGGTTTTTCACCAGAGAAAAATTTAGCTAATTCTGAACCTGCCTGGAAAATTAAATACTCTGAATGTCAAATTAATCAGCTCCACAAAAAAATCTTATCATTTTGATCTGATATATATCGGTCTCCATATGACCGCATTCTAGAGAAGAGACTTAGTAGAAAAAAAATGCAATCAAGTATATTTTTTTCTACAAATTGTAAACTCAAGATTTTTTTGCGGAGTACCTATTTTGTTTGACGACGGCCCAGGGAATTCTCAATTAATTGCAGGAAACTTGTGCGAAAGACATTTCCGCGAAAGACACGCGAATCCACTTGCGCAAAAAACAATTCCGCGAATGGACTTTCGCGCAACTGGACTTTTGCACGAATGGATGGACTATTGCGCGAATGGACTTTGCGAGAATGTCACTTGCATGAAGGATACTAGCGCAAATTCACTTGCGCGAAAGACGCTATGGCGAATCCACTTGCACGAAATGACAGTTGCGCGAAAAAATTGCGGAAATGAGATTTCTTCATAACATCACGCCTGCATTCATTCAAAGAGTTGGGCCGGGGTGTATTATACACCCACAATTCACCAGTAATTATTTTTTCTTTTTAGTTTCTTATCATTTTTTTTGACATATTTGTCATTTTTTTGGTTTTCGAGGTCGCTGATAACAAAATGAAAATTCAAGAAGGTGGAAGTCAAAATTCGCGCCACTTTCTATTCGCGCTAGTGTCCCAGATCCCGGCCCAGTAGGTAGGTACCCAATTTAGATCAATGATGGCAACTGCTGTGCTTCTGAGAAGTTCGGTCACCAAAGGAGATAAGTAACCAGAGTCTTCGGATATAGTTGAAGTTTAGTAAGAAACGGAATGATATTTTCGAATAAAATTTTATTTAATTAACAGAAAACAAACATTTCATTTATCAAACTAATTTCATTCGAAAACATTCTGATTACTTATCTCCTTTGGTGACTGTACATTACATATGGCCCCAACAGGCCATTTGGCCTGTTTTACTGGGCAGAGATGTACGTATAGTACCTACACCCATATTTATGGGTATACGTACATCTCTGCCTAACCCTTTTGGAGAAAACAGGAGTGATTTTATGTTACTTACTGTAAATTCTGTGATGTCTCCCATGTCTTTGTACTCATTATAAGTGACTACACCGCCTTTTGCAACTTCTTGGTAAATGTAAGGTCTTGAGTTCCTTCGGAATCCATGATTTGTGTTCAAGTTGTGAAGGTACTTGTAAATTTCATTAAGATCTTCTGGCCACATGTGCTTTGCTGCATCCACTCTGGATGGAAAATAATTTGTAAAAAAATCCATCAATAACATTTTCCGACCGGTGTCAGGGTTCTTGGAATTCATTGCTAAATAGACGAATACAAAACAAAATCGAATCTTACCTTATACCAGCTACCCCAAGATCAATAAGATTGTTCAAGTAATCGATAATCTTCGAGCGAACGTACGGTATTGTTTGATTTAAATCAATAAGTCCAGACAACTGACAAACTCGAACCTGAATCATGAGAAAGAAACCATATAGTATAACCAGCCTATAATGTTCCTACTGCTGAAACACAGGCGTCCTGTCTGTGAGGAGTGGGTCGATATCAAACCCACCACGCGGACCCAGCACGGGCTAGTGGATGACACATATCTTGGGATTTTTATTCCTAGGATATGATAATGGCACGCAAATGGTCATGAAAAATGACACAAACAAAATTGCATAATTGCCTGGACAAAAATAACCAATGAAGGAGTGAAGATAACCTAATACTCTTTATCGGATGTTACAAAGATAAAAACCACACGAATCATGTGAATTTTACTTTGAAGCAAATAATCTGACGGCAGTTATCACTTTATACATGACATAACACCATGCCTGAAGAGTTAGTCAAACGTGTACTAATAGTACACCTGCAGATCGTTATGCTTAAATCCCATGAAACAAGGAGCGAGCCCATTGCCACTCTCTCACGCCACGTCACGTAACACCTCATCGTCAATTCATTTGCATCAAAATCAAAATACTAACCTCAGTAGCATTATCCAGATTTTCCATGGCACACACTGGGTGATGGAAATGCTGGTCTGTGTACGGAACCCCAGAGAATGAGTTATTTTGAGTGGTGGCGGTACTGCCACCAGTCCCCACGCTATCACTGTGTTCTCCCGTCATATGGTTGAACACGACGTCGACGTAAACTCTGCGAAGTAGTGTGTAGTAGTAGAAGTGGATGTTTTTAACACCTCAAAAGATTTCTTGTCACTTTCCATGAAGTGCCCATAAGGGATAGTGAATTTAGTTTAGGATGCATCAGAAGTAGAGATCGTCTTAGCTAAGATGGCGTTCCCATTCATATACACACACATTTACAGTTGCCAACATTGGTCCATCTGAAGCCGCAGCGAAATCCTCCAGACCGTATTTCGGCCACGTATTCAGATATTATAGTGCACAAGTGTGTGCGCAGACGCAGACACAGGTGCACTCCCTCTTCCCTCACTCTCATAGACCGATGGGACGGCCATCCGACACGACCGAAGAGTCCCGATAACTATAACATACTAGCTGACCGGACAGACGTTGTTCTGCCTGCACAGCGCCACCTACCATCTTTATCTTTCATCAAAATCAGTCTAGATGTTGAGAAGGAGTTCAGTGACATAAACAAGTACAGAAGAATTAAATATATGAGGATTAATCATTATTGCCGTCAGACTGACAAATAGTAGGTACCTACCCGGATAATTGTTGTTAACTGACAATAATTAATCAAAAATATATAGGAATTACCGAGGTTTATCCAAACCCAGGTAATTCCTACTTATCTTTTCGCCCACTGAAGCAGAACATATCAAAGTGCATTAAATATGTAACGTGTTGATTATAGTTGTAATTAAATAACATTTATCATGAGCGAATAAGGCGATCGACCGAAGGCTGATACAAGATAACAGTTTGCATCACTAATTAATTGATTGTTCAATATAACAATTGCATAATAACGACACTAATCAAAACTGTACGGAGAGAATGAAAACGAAATTCTTGAAGTGTGTTTTAAATTGCTAGATTTATGCTTTACTTTTGCATTATTTTTATCATGATTTTACATTTTTATTACTGCAATTAATTGAGAGTTATGGCTCAATTAATTGCAGTAATAAAAATGTAAAATCCAAATATATAGTGCATATAGTGTTAGCCTGTAAGTAATTGTTGCACTTAAAATATACTAGCTTTTGCCCGTGGAGGTCGGAAATTATTCCACGGAAACGTATTACCTAAACTCTAAAGTTTCTAATATAATTCAATCATGATTCGAAATACACGTGACGCCATCTATAATCATAATAACGTTATTGCTGTTTTCCTTGGGAACAGCACTTCTTTTCGGGATGAAAGGTACCCTATGTCCGTTTCTGTACACCTGACAACGTATATGCAAAATTTCAGGATGACCGGTTCAGTGGTTTAGGCGTGAAAAGGTAACAAACAAACTTACTTTCACATTTATAATATTAAGTTAGGATATCGTGTACAGTCACGAACAAAAGTATGTATACACTCGGCTGTTTTCAAAAGCGATTTACTCATTTATTTTGGAATGAAATCATATGTTGTTACGAACATAGCATTTTCGAACCCATAGGTTTATTTAATGTCATATTTCAAGGTTGCATTCGTTATTTCACGAAAAAAACTAAATTGAAAGTTGCCAAGTGTTGACATATTGGTGCTCGTGACTGTACTTCTAAATGAAATGAAATGTGTAAACAATTGTAGGCTGACCTATTAATAAATTAACATTTATCATGAGCGCATGAGGCGATCGACCTAACACTGATACAAGATAACAAATGTGCATCAGTATTTACTCGATTGTTTAATATAACAAATGCATAGTAAAGAATAGAGAGAAAGGAAAGTGGCAACGGTAACTGAAAAGTTGTGTGGAAATCTGTTGTCATGGTATGGGCAGGTGATGCGGAGGAATGAGGAAAATGTTGTGAGAAAAGTTGAGTATGAATATAGAGAGTAGGAGAAGACCAAAGAAACGATGAATGGACTGTGTGAATGACAATATGGTTAGAAAGGGGGTGACTACCGAGATGACGACTAATAGAGAAGTATTGAAGAAAAAGACATGTTGCGCCGACCGCAAATAAATTGGGATAAGGCCAGAAGAATGAGTATAGAGAGAAAGGAAACTAAAGACTGTGGATTCTTAACAAAATACAGGGTGACAGGGTCAGTACATGAGTCTGGACCTTTCTGAGTCGACATACTTCGCCCTACTGTTTCCTACAAAAGAGCAATATGTATGCGGTCAAAATATATGGAACAGCTAATTTTTTGCGAAGATGGAAAAAATACGCAAGAAATTAACTGTTCCATACATTTTCATCTAGATTCTGTTCCAGAATCATTTACTGAATCCATGGTAACACGCCGATGTCCCTGCCACCAGTGCCATCCGGTATTAATTTTACTATATCGGCTGGATTTTTGAGATGAAGCAGCAATAGCAAGTACCTCGACCATTGTAGCTACAGGAAAGACCGTTTTCCTGTAGCTTAATGCAGATCAAATGTCTCAAAAAGGCAAGGACAGTCTCCACAGACCTTTTTGCCTGTATGTACAATGGTTAAGATCCTTACTGCCCGGAGTGCCCGGTCTCAAATATCCTCCCTATACAATACATGCATTTGCAACGGAGTAGGGATAGAAATCAATGAGGCCAGCGGGGTAATTGCGTAACACACTATAAGTGGCTTTCATTTTGACAGTTCAACAATATTCATTGCGTTATTTACGTTGGTGAGTAGACAAATTTTTCGAACATATGAAGCAATGGATTAGCAATATCCTTCAAAATGATTCAGATTGTGGTTGATAGTGTTTTACGCAATTAGGGCGCTGCTTGCATCTACCAATAAACATCAAAAATAAGGAATTTGAGAACTATTCTATAGCTGTGGTAGAGACTCCCAAATGGAAATTTTACGTATAATTAAAAAAATACCTGACGCCAACTTTGTTGCACCTAGTAGTCATATTCAAGAATGCCGCTTCATCTCCTGACCGGGTGGTCAATCTGTATGATATGGGTTGGTAGCGCTCATACCAAGGTCTTATATTCCCATCGAGGTATACAATCACATTCTCTGATGCCGGCGAAGTCTGTTAATTAAATAACATTTTGTATTTCAAACTATGGACTCCAAACTACTTTATTATAAGCAACACATACCTGTACGGCTCCATATTTCTTTGGCCCAAGAAACCGCTCACATTCGTCTGCAATATCTAACCATTTCCATTCAAACATTTGGACGATGACGGAACGGTCGGACCATTGGTTAGTCTTTAGGTAAGCATCGCAGGAAAATGCGGCGCCAAATAATGAGCAGAAAGAAAGCCACACTAGAACTGACATTGTCTGAAAATGTAACAAATGGATATAATCACAATAAATTAAGTTTTAATTTTAAACCCTTGCACACAAACTATTGGTGATCATGGTCTACTTCAAGGGATTATTTTTTATTTATTTATCTACTTTCATGTAAGTACCATTACAGGATATAACCCAATGCGGTAAATGCGCTTATCCTAACTTAAATTATACTAATGTTAACCTAACTTAAATTATGTATTTATTAGGTACTGTAGAGGTTGTAATCTGACATGGTTGTAGCATGCAAATCCGCGAGTCCGTTATAAATAGATGGCACAAATCAAACAAATTAATTTGTATCAAGAATAGAGAAAAAACAGTAGGAGTCAGATTAGTTGACAAGCGTATGACACATGGAGAAAAATAAATGTATTAAAACGTAGAGCGGTTTTCTGTTAATAAATATCAAAAATCATGACATCGCAAACTGTAACGATGACATCAGCACATGATTCGAGACCCACCAGCGTTTTCACCCACCATATTTTACGTCAGTTATAAAAAAAAATACAGTTTCACAGCAAAGTGCTACGCGTCCCAAATGTATGGAACAGCAATTTCTTTTAATTACCTACTAAAATTTTCAACTCAGGGGGTTTAGAATCATGTACACACGGCTACACATCAAGCTATGCAAAACCAGTATTGGCTGACCGTTCATTGTGAGAAAATATCATACAAAGGGAGGCCAAGACAAACTGGTTTTGTATAGCTTGACGTGTAGCCGTGTGTACTGAATCCAAAGACATTAAATTATTTTACTGAATCCATGGTAACGGGTTGGGCGTCGATGTCCCTGCCACCCTGTATAATGATAATCTGAAATTGAAGGTCAAACAAAAGTAACAAAAGAATAAGATCGTTCCTAAATCGTCCACCCTACAATTTGATGATTGCCAAATACATAGTATATAATGTAGGTACATGATAACAGCATACCTAGCAATTATATGATATTCCTAGGTAAAATACCGGAAGACGTAGCGTTGGAAGTTGAAGGCCTCCCACAAGGTGGACCGACGACCTTGTGAAGATCGCAGGAGCCCATTGAATGCGAGAAGTACAGAACCGGTCGAAGTGGAGGTGCTTGGGGGAGGCACATGTCCAGCAGTGGACGTCTTTCGGCTGAAATGATGATGATGATGATGAGGTAAAAAAAAAATTACTTACATATCGTGTTGGTACACGGGTGCTCAACGGAAGAACTTAAACACAATGATCTTTTAAATCCAAACACTTAGCATAATAGCAAACAACTCATCTAATATAATAAATGTAACAATTTACACGTCATGACTACAAGTACACTTAACAAAAGAGTCGGGTACTCGTGCATGCATCATGCAACAAAGGAATACCTAAGGGGTGTTACACACATGTTCGGGTCGCATAATTCGGCAAAACCGGGCAGCAAAATCGAATATAATAATGTAAGTTCAGGTAAAAGCTGTTCAGCTCAGCTCGAATAGTGCCGAAACGACCTGCGGGGTAATTGCGTAGCACACTAACAGTATCAACGGTTTTCACTTTAACAGTTCAACAATTACATTCATTGCGTTATTTACGTTGGCGACCAGACAAATTTTTCGAACATATGGAGCAATGGATTAGCAAAATCCTTCAAAATGATTCAGATTGTAATTGAAAGTGTGTGTGCCGCAATTAGGTTGCAGAACATGATTATGCAAAGGTAGAACGAAGGTGGCCGATCGGCACGAGCCGAATGAAAGCCGAATATGTGTCGTAATTGTTTCAGGTCGGCCTTGTTGTTTAAATACTACAGCCGAAAGGTGTGCCGACCCGATTATGTGTAACGCAGTGCGCTAGACTTAGACAATAGTAGGTATTTATGTCGTTTCAAGTTTTTCTATAGGTGATAATACCTACGGTAGTGACAATCTAAATTAATTTGTTTCGGTGTTCACAATAGAAATCAGTGCTGTGTACATATTATTATAATATTATAGCTTATACCTATCTACATACCTATTATTATGACCACAGTGACTGTATTATCCTTCCGTGGGCCTAGCACGAAGCACGCGGAGCAAACGTGACGTGACGTAAATTCGAACGATTTTATTAGAATTTAAAATACTCGTTTCGAACACAATGGCCCTGATTCCCTTGTTCACAAACTAAACTAAATTTAAGTTCTGTGCATCTTTTTCTTTCCATTTCATTAAGAGAAGGACAGAAGATAAAATATTAGTTTAGTCCTGTCAAATTAAGATACTCCATAGACAGATTAGACGTACTAAAAATACGTCAATTTACGTCAGGCGCTGACTAGTTTGACAGGACTAAACTAATATTTATCTTCTGTCCTTTTCTAAATTAAATAGAAAGAAAAAGATGCATTGAACTTAAATTTACTTTAGTTTGTGAACAAGGGAATCGGCGCCAATATTTATTTCGTCATAAAACTTTATTGATATGGGTGATAATAATTGTGCTTACCGGATAAATTTAAACCAAAATACTACAGGATAAGCATAATCAGCCTATAATGTTCCCACTGCTGGGACACAGGCCTCCTTTCTTCGAGAGGGAGTGGGCTATAATCTACCACGCGGGCCCAGTGCTGGTTGGTAGATGTCACGTCACTTTGAATTTTTGGTTCTAGGACATGCCGCTTTCCTCACGATGTTTTCCTTCACCGTTTTGAGAGCAGTGGTGATGAAATTATTTACATAAAGTAAAGCGCCTGCCTGGGTTTGAGCCCACGACCTGCAACTCGTAGGTATGAGCCATTACCACTGGGCCACCCAGTGGTGGCTCAGTGGTAATGGCTCCTACTTACGAGCTCCTAGTTACGAAAATACAACCATACTGTGGTCATAGAGCAGTCTCTATGACCACAGTATGGTTGTATTTTCGATTCAATAATCGTTCATTTACTTTACATTTACCTACTTCACAGGTTCGTACTAGAGCCTCTGTACCTATAATTCTGACGCCAGTAAGTATTGTCATGAGTACCTGCCTGCCTACTCATCACTGAGAAGTGCTACTGTGTTTCCTTATCCCTTTAAGTAGGTATTAGTTATTGGAATTATTTAATGAAGATGTTTGTTGACATAATATTAGTCACTTTTATCTAGAAGGCCATTATAAAATCACGAGTTTAATGAATGGAATCGCTGCCGATCGATTCTGTAAAAATTTCACCGTGAAAAGTTAGGTGAAGTGAGCTTAGAGTGAGCCGTCAAAGATGTCAATCCCTAGCATTAGTTGGAATGACAGCTCACTCCACGCTCACTTCACCTAAGTTTTCACGATGAGATGGTTACAGAATCGCACTGCTAGTCCGCCAGTCATGACACCCGTATTGCCACTGAGTGCAACAGCATTATCTCTTATGTCTGAATAGAACTTTACAGTCCTCTTTTGGTCGCCACTTATTGCGGTGCAATAACAAGATACAAAATATATCAACATTACCAAGATATAAATCATTTTTCTACCCACAATATCTACCTGACAGCCACTCTAGTGCGGACACAGTTCAGATTAATAGACAAAAAATAAGGGTTATTAAAAAGAGCATAAAACAAACCAGTATTAGGTACATTTTTTTTTTTATTTAGAAAAACATAGGTATTATATTTCATTAAATCTATTACAATCTTAGCATCTATGACTGAAGTGTTGGACTTGTGACATTGAACCAACTCCCTTTATATATATTATTAGGGCAGAATTTTCACGCGTTTTGAGCTACAAGTATGAGCTTATAAGCATAGGTATATAATTTAAAAAAAATACAATATCTCTGGTTATTTTCCCCTCAAACTGCGCAGAACACTTGTAAGGGGCAAGCGCCAGGGTAGCCCGCGAAATTAAAATTTAATACGTTTTTTGCAATTTGTAGGTTTGTAGGTTCTATGAACAAAATATGATTCTAAGTTCATATCAATCCTATTGATTGATATTTCATGAAATAGTCATTATATGAACTTATGAAGGTTGTATTAATGATTGTAATGATTATAATTCTGTAAATACATAAGTATGTAAAATATGATTCGCGAGCGTAGCAAGTGCTACGCTCGCGAATCATATTTTAATTAACATACAACCTGACAGTCGCCGTGCAAATTGCAAAAAATGTAAGATAATTTGAATTTTTGCTACGTTAGCGTATCCTCCTTAAAAGGTATTATAGAATATAGTGCACTGCTATACTTAATTATCAACATTTATCATAACAATATTATGATAAATATTTACAATATCGAATATGAAAATGAAATTATCTCCATTATTGATCAAAATGTTTACATAGAATTTCAAAACAGTCAATCAAAACGCGTTAAAGAATCAAAATGTTCACATAGAATTTCAAAACAGTCAAACAAAACGCGTTAAAGAAATTGTCCCCTATCCCATCCAAGTCCAAAGTCTTTGAATATAATAATACTAAAATATATTAAGGTAAGTCTCAATTATCTTAGACATAACATTAATATTACTCTTACCGTATACCTATAAAGTACGCAGACATCGAAATATCATGTAAACATTTACAAAATATCGACGATATATTATGCTAAGACCACATTATGCACCCAGCAATATAATGTTTTATATGTTTAATAATAATAATAAACACCAAGATTCGCGGCAATCGTGGTTAAAAACGCGAGAGTGGGACGGTGAACAGTCGTAGGACACATAAACCTACAAAGTCACTCCTTCTTCCCATTTGGGCAGGCAGAAACTACAGAATGCCTTACACACTCCTTTCGCTTCGATTACGTTCATAGTACGCATCTGTACTTCACTGAAGAACATCACCAATAGAATAGTCTTAGATTTGTGAAAACTCTATGCTGTGTCGTGCCGTCTCGCTCCCACGTTATAAGACCGCGCCTGCCACGAGTTTTGACGGTAAGTACTGTTATGCTAAAGTTAAATAGCTACTAGTATACTTAACTTTAGCATAACTGTTTACGAAAATACTTTGCTGTTATAGCATTTACGTATAAATGGCAACCAGCAATTGTATAATATTTAATATCAGCCTGCATAGAATTGAATGTAAATTTCTTTTTTGTTTTCTTTAATTGTTAACAAGTCTATGCTATACTCACCCAGTCCGTCAGTAGTCAGTGGACTGGATGCGGAAGGCGGAGGACAGGGTATTGTGGCGCAGACTGGGAAAGGACTATGTACAGTCACGAGCAAAAGTATGTATACACTCGGCTTTATTCAAAAGTGATTTACTCCTTTATTTTTTAATGAAATTGTATGTTCTTATAAATATATCATTTTCGAACCCATAGATTTATGTAATGTGTCGCATTTCAACGTTGCATTTGTTATTTCACGAAAAAATCGCAATTGAAGTTGCCAAGTGTTGATATATTGGTGCTCGTGACTGTACAGCAGTGAACTGCGATAGGCCGAGTTGATTGATTAATATGCTATACTCTGAGCCAAGGGCATATTGTAGCATGCAGCCTTGTCTGCGAGAAGGCTTAAACTTGAATGTAATCGTTACTTAAAATAATCATGTAAGTGACTAAAGTTAGTTTTTTAAACCAGATAATAATCTGACATTTCAAGTCTTTATGTATTTACTTTTTAGTATTTGAGTTTGACATTACAGCTGGCAAATTATAGTTACATTAATTGTCTAAACTATACCTTAATTAAATAGCGTCTACAAAGTAATTAAGCTTTTAAACATGGACCGTACCTACGACTATAATGACTACATAATGAGTCATAAAAAAGAATGTAGATAACTGAAATTATTCCATCTGCGGTTAATACCAAAATGTATGAAATTTGAGCAAAAAAAAAATTGCAAAAGATAGGTACTATGAAAAGTTTCAAGCAGCAAATTGATAAATTAAAAATAATCGATAAATATATTCTAAGTTTTTTCGACAATAAGGCTCAAATCCATTATGCTTGCTTACTTTAGTTACAAGATGGCGATCCTACAACTTTAAAATTGTCTGTTTCCGAAATAGGAATGGTACGACTTTCAAAAGATGAAATGTGGCAGAAGACAAATGAAAGCGAATGAGCCTTAATGTCTTAAGTCTAAAGTACATAATATTCTCTTTTCCTTCATGCGAAAGCACCAGAGTTGCCCGCGAAATTCAATTTTTTTTACGTTCTTTTTGGTCGGCTTCTAAGTTCAAAGAGTTGTATTGTAGGTTACAACTCTGTAAAACATATTTGATACGATCGCGAATCAATATATTTTGATACAAACTAACATGTGCTGGGTTACCTTAGCGCATTCCCTTTAAAACCGTTATTATAACATTACAATATACTTGTTTAATTACCATTTTAGCTGTCAATGGTAAAAATGTAAGGTACAAAAGGTTCCTGCAACTTACAAGACGCATAAGATTTGGCGAAAAATTCTCACAAAATAGTTTTAAATGCATATTAGTCAAGAGGAATTGGTTTTTATTAATTTAGTCAGTCTTTTATAGTAAGATTGTTTAAAGCCAAATATTAATAGATCTTTTACAATCAAGTCAGTTCATTTTTTTATAAATTTTAGGTTAGTTTTTGTATCACTTTTGAATAAAGGCGGATGATGCAAGATGTGTCATTTTTTTCGAATCGTTGTTACAAATTTATCTTATTTTTACATTATATTATTCACTAAGAGCTAACACTTATTGATATGACGACAGCCAGGGCCACGACCAGCACCCAAATTGCGTAACACACGATCAATCGGAATCAGAATCACTTTGAAGCAAATTGCTAATCCATTGCTTCATAAGTTCGAAAAATTTGTCTGCTCAACACGTAAATAACGCAATGAATGTTGTTGAACTGTCAAAATGAAATCGATTCCGATTGATCGTATGTTACGCAATTAGGGTGCGGGCTGGCTGAATGCGGTATTAACTGGTCGCATCAGTGTGCATTTTCCCTTAGTTTATATTTAACATTAAAGGTATAGAGCATCTTTAGCTAGTAAAATCTAAATATTACAATTGGTATAGTCCTTGCAATTCACAAGCGCGCGTCATGTGACTCTTATATCATTGTTTTAAGGTATAAATTGCAATGATTGACGCGCGTACGTGAAATGTATTTTGTTAATGTGACTGCTGATGTCAAGGTTAGTGAAAAATTTAATTTAAAAAATAATACAGTAACAGTATTACTACAGATTTCTAAAATGTCATTAAATAAAAGAAATAAAGATCACTGGCTATTACAATATAATGATTCGTTGCATATTTTTATAATAATTATCTCTTTTTTTTTTTGTTTTTACGTTATGTCAAAAATCATTACGTAGAAAACTAGTACTTTTTCAAGCGATATACTTTTTCAAGCGACATACTTTTACTCTACGTCTTCAGTTTTAAAATAGTTTAATTTTAAAAATATATTTCTCTTGTGAATTAAATATCTTCTACCACATTAAAATAGCACGAAAAAGCACTGTCAAAATACTAAAATATAGGAACAACTACAATGTCTTTTAAATCGAGAAAAGACTCAGTTACACGAAGCAATAAACTAATCAAACATTGTTTAGATTGCACAATATGGCTATGAGAAAACAGATTTACCTAGTAAATTATTTATGTACTAGCTGCGCCCCGCGGTTTCACCCGCATAAGTTTCGATCCCGTGGGAATATCGGTGTAATAAAAAGTATCATAAATGTTAATCCTGGATATAAACCATCTGTGTGCCAAATTTTCGTTCAGTAGTTTTTACGTGAAAGAGTAACAAACATCCATCCATCCATCCATACATACAAACTTTCACGTTTATAATATTAGTAGGACTTATTTGTCAGATTGCTCCTTGTAAATGAGTCAAAGGGCCTATTTCACACTCC
Source organism: Apamea sordens (assembly GCA_945859715.1). NCBI lineage: Eukaryota > Metazoa > Arthropoda > Insecta > Lepidoptera > Noctuidae > Apamea > Apamea sordens. The sequence continues at coordinate 13,307,070 of OX243998.1, read as the reverse complement.
CCGAATAAGAACTATACCCTGCAGTGACCTATATGGAGAGCTCTCAATCGATTGCGTACCCAAGTAGGACGCTGCAGACACAACTTGTCGAAATGGGGAATTACTGACCCATCCCATACCCAGTGCGAGTGCGGTGCCTCTAAGCAGACCATGCCCCACTTGCTGGAGTGCCCTAAGTGCCCGTTCACCTGCACCTTGGATGACTTACCGAATGCCACTGATACCGCAATTAACATCGCCACCTACTGGGCTCAAACAATATAAAATATCGAAGAAGAGTACCATCGACACGAAAAGAAGAAGACCCAACAGTTACCTCCATTACAAAATTCTAACCGGAGAATTTATCCTCTTCTAACTCCCCGTTTACATCAAAGAATAAACATGTTTTCTACATGTCGTGTCTATTTTTCGTTAATCACTTACCCCTAAAACAAGCTGTAAAGACTAGTTGCATACAAAACTTGTCAAAAAGTTGAACAAAATTGTTAAGAAAACAAAACAAAATGTATCATACATGTTTTACACACGCACGACATGTTGTTGACAAATATTTGACAAGACATAAAACAGTATCAAAACTTCTTTATAGGTTTATCCAAACGCGGGGTAAGTTAATCAGTCGTAATAAAAATCTCACGGTAAAAGTTAGGTGAAGTAAGCTGTCAATCCCCCTGATGCTAGAGATTGACACTATTGACAGCTCACTTCAAGGTCATTTGACCTAAGTTTGCACAGTGAGATTTTTACAAAATAGCCCAACAGAACTTCCGAAGTTGGTGAAACAGGCCGTTTAGTGAACTTCTTACTCTAAACTCGGTGCCAAGAACAGTGGGTTCGGTGCAGTGTTCAGGTTAGCTGATTGGAAGGATCGCTTTATGCTCACATGAGGGTACTGCTCACGCCATTCTAATACCTGAAATGAATAAACAATAGCCAGTGAACGAATGTTTATTAATTTAGTTAGTAGAAATCTTAAATTCTCTGACAGACAACGTGCACCTAAACCGCTGAGTCTAAAGACGTGAAATTTTGCAACAAGAGTTCCTTATGTAACGAAAGTGAGCACTAAGGAAGGGTTTTTGAAAATTGATCCCTTGAAGGGGTGAAAAAGGGTATTAAAGCTTGTGTGGAAATCCATCATCTTTGCCGATAGGAAGTCCGGGCACACACATGGCTTGTTTAATAGTTACAAGACGCATTTGCTAGCTCGTACGGCGAGTGTCCACCCTTACGTTGTTGACACTGCCGCGATCCAGACGAAGCGTTTCGCCTCGTCGTTTATACCGCGTACATCAAAGGACTGGAACAATTTGCCTGCAGCGGTCTTCCCGTCCGCTTATAATTTAAGTGTTTTCAAGGCTAGAGTTAACAGGCTCATGATAAATTAGTGCGCTTTACCATCAAAGATTGCATCACTGCTTTCCATCAGGCGGGAGCGCAGTCAAGCACTAGTTTATATCATTAAAAAAAAAAGGTAGCAAAGTAGTAGCAAGGCTATCCGCTCAGCCGCCCATAATCAGCCTATAATGTTCCCACAGCTGGGACACAGGCCTCCTCTCTGTGGGAGGGTGTGTGCTGTAATCCACCTCGCGGACACAGTACGGATTGCACAAAAAACATTTCCTTAAATATTGGAGGCCCTGGGGTGCTGGAAATCCATAAACTTTGACTTTGACATTCATACAACACCGTTTATAGAAAGAAATACTTATAGAAAGAATGATATTCGAAGTATTATAAAACGCATACCTGTGATTCTTGAATTTGATCGCAGAAACTGACGTCTAGAAGTCTGAGATGCCTGCATTCAGCTAGTATCCTGTAAAGTTAAGAAAATACATGCGTTAGAAAGATATTACGCCTTGAGGAAAAAATTACCGTTTTGTCAGGTCGGCAGTAGACAATGATTTTTAAAACTTTAATTTAGTATCAGACTTGTCAGCTTATTACGCCGACGTTCGTGGAAATCGTGAACGTGGGAGCGAGATAACTCTGACTCAGTTCAGAGAAGTCCGAAATCTTGTACCTAACATTCCCCATCCTACTCGCACGTTAATATGACCTCGACGTTGCATAGCAACAGTTCTACCTTCCTGCAATATTTCAACTTTCGGCTTTTGCAAGTTGAAGGTACAGTCAATCTCTTAATTGCTTTACCACTTTTGACAACTACTTCTAATAAATTTCAACTTCGTCAAGGTTAAAAATATTTAATTATCAAATAGACAAAGAGACCTTTTCGTTTTATGACTTGCAAGTGATGGAGGACATTGCCGTGGAAGTTGACGGCGAAGTTGGTGTGACGATCTGACATCTGACATGTTTGGGGCCAACATGGCCACAGATCGCACAAAAACAGAGAGGTTTGAAAGGTAAAAGGGTTGGTTTGTGCCCAGCAGTGGGACACAACGTAAGCTCAAAAAGTGTCGTTCAACATTAGGATGATACAATCAATTACCAGTTTGACTATACCTAGAAAATACTACACAAAAAAAACTACTTACGCGTCACAAATATCCGGTGTAACAGCCCTAACTCCTAACAAGTCCAACTGCGCCAATTTCGGAGCCCTAGGCAGTAGGGCTCTTAGATCCCGGTCACAAACACCTCGTAGGGCTCCTAGGAACAACTTGCGCAGCTCCCCGCCCGATAACCACGCCAGCCATTCGCCGGAACCACCCGCTTGCAAACTGTCAAATAAATACATGCTTGTGTTTGTTTGTTAATGATTAAGTTTAGGTGAAGAAAGAAAGGCATACGGAAAACTGTAAATGTTATTTATTTAGTAAGAAAGATCATTATTATTTTGTCTATCAAAATCATCATTTTTGCACTATACAAACAGTCACTAGGCGAATTTCTTGTCATATTCGAATAAAAAAAAACTGATTTTATTTTAAGGATAAGAGGTGTAGCAGTAAAGACAACAGCTTCACTATTGAGGTATATACAGCGTGGCGCTTTAATGGCGACATTAATTTAACACACGTATACGGTTCTGCGTTGTAGTTTTATGGATATATTTTAATTTAATTAAACATTAATATTTATTTAATTTTTTTTTTTCATAAAATAGCATCTTAGAGCAACCTTACTTAAAGAACTGTACCGCACGGGTCATTTGCCGGGGTCACGGATCATAACATCGCATCAATGTAATTAAAACAATGTAATTATAATTCTGTAAATACATATTTGTAACGGCCGCGAATCATATTTTAATCAACGTACAATTTAGTACTCACCAGCAAATTGCAAAAAACGTAAGAAAATTTGAATTTCGCGGGCTACCTTGGAGCATCCACCTTAAGTAAAAATCACAAATTAAAAATTAAACTTACCACCAGCCAACATCCAACTCTTGCAGCTTCTTACAGTTGCCAAGCGCTCTGATGCCGTTCGGAGTCAGAGAGTAAGACTTCCAGAAGTCCACAGATACCAGGTTCGGACAGTTACCGCCGAGAGCGATCGCTACCTCGTCCATTGAGGATATCATTTTGCATGAACCTGAGAAAATAACAGTCATGACATTTTTAGTAAGGTACTCGTATATTCTTCGCAAATTGATATAACGTCTTACAGCTGATTAACACCACTGACAAAAAAAAACAAGAGAATGATAATAGCATGTCACTTAAACCAAAGTTACTTTAAAGTTAAGCTGACAGATTTTTGGAACGAATTTCCTTATCGCGCGTTGCGAAAGGGGGCTAGACGGAAAAAATTAAGACCAAAAGTTGGAACGACACTTTTTGCTATAGGTAGTTGTAAGCCGTGTGGCGTGCGCGTTTCTCTGTCTGTCTCTCTCTCTCTCTTTGAACTTCGTTCCATCCGGGTGTCCCTTGTTTTATTACTTTGCCACTGCTGTGCAAAAGCCTCCCTACTCCACCTGTCTGTTCAGAGCTGCCAAGGAACTCCAGCTCATCCATGACAGGATTATTTTATATAAATTTTAATACCTGAAAATGATGCTTACCAACATTAAGATGACGAAGTGCGGGGTTGGACCTGATGATGGCGACTGCAGCAGTTGTGGTGATATCAGTTCTGTATAGGTCTAAGCGTTTTAACTTCTTTAGCGCCGAGAGGCATATCCAGTCCGAACACCCGACTACAGATCGGAGGCATAGCTCTGAAAATTATAATGTGATATTATAAGACCCAGTCGATCAATTCTGTAAAAAACTCACCGTGAAAAGTTTGGGTGAAGTGAGCTTAGAGTGAGCTGTCAATAGTGTTAGTTGCAATGACACCCTAGCATTAGTTGAAATGACAGCTCACTCTACGCTCACTTCACATAAGTTTTCACGGTGAGATGGTTACAGAATCGCACTGCAGGTGTAGATGGCGGGACGAACTTGACGCTCATATAAAGGATTCGTTCATATTGGCTTAGGATCATTGAAATTGAGTGGAAAAAGGAAACGGAGGTCGTTGCCCTGCAGTGGACAATACAGGCTGATTATTATTATTGTTATTTTAAGTATTTCCACGCTTAAGGAAGTAAACAAAATAGTGTATTTGGTAATAGAAAGAAAATACAGCATTTATTTCTATTGCACTATTTATTACAGGCACTTTTGAATTCTCAAAAATCCAGTAATATTCTAGAAAATAAGAAAATTAGTAAAAAAGTTAGGTTATGCTAACATAACCTAACTTTTTTACAAATTTTCTTATTTTCTTTTCTTTTGTTATCTGGATAACCTGTCAAAATTTACTTAATAATCTACGACAATCAATAAGTATTGTTTAGTACAGACGCAAGCACATAAAGCTACTACAATCTGTCAAATTTCTTTAATAGATTTTCAACTTTATCGCTAAAGGTTGGTTGGGAAAATTTTACAGTTTCGGGTAGCTTGACCTGCGCTTGGCGTCTGTACATGAAATTGAACAATGGGTTTATGAAATTTAACCAATGGGTTTTGAAAAGACTACCCTTACTACAAATCAACAGATCTATACTCACATCTGTGTGTATGTATCCGCGTTGTTCTTCTGAACTACGTAACGGATTTAACGATGTTTTCAATATAATTCAGAGATTTCTTTTTCTTTTATTTTCTTATTAAAATTACATTATAATAAATAAATAAAGTCTTGAAAAGCCGTGCGAAGCGGGGGTGGATCGCTAGTTAAATCATAAACAGCATAGCAAGACACGTACCTTGTAAACTAGTGGAGGTGTCAACGATAGCTCTTAGCACGGAGTTGTCAACGAATTGGCAACAGTTCATGCGCAGATGTGTTAATTCAGCACCGCTGTCTTTGAGGAAACTGTGAATAAAAATAAAACCTAGAGTTTATACATGACCGTGTTGAATCAAACCAAACGTCATTTATTTTAACTAGGCTGAGAATCAGTACTTTTTAAACGTCAAAATTACATAAGACACACCATAATATGATCGCCATCTCAAGACTAAGTGCCTCGAAGGTCCAAAAGAAAAAAGTACATTTACTATGTCATTCTTTACTTACAACTTACATTACTCCAAGATAAAGATAAAATAAATCAACAAACAACCTTAATCTTTCAACAATCTATTCCATTGTTCATGTTCACGTTACTTGCGTTTGAGACAGTAATTATAATTATAATAAGCCGTTGGTCACTCACTTCACCACGTAATTGGGTTGTATCATGAGATGGCTACCGCACCACGATAGGTCCAGTTTCTGAAGGAACTTGCAGCGCATTGAGAGGGTTATGAGTACCTGAAAAAGAGAACATAATAGTTTGACAAATAAATCGAAAGTAAGGAAACTGAATATCTTGCATTTTATGAATAATTATTTATTTATTTATTTATTTAACCATTTATGTACACACATATATAAACAGACATTGAAAATCAGAACAGAAAAAATAGGTACAGAGGTGATGCTTATTTCGTAATTATGTATTGTGTTCAGCATTAGATTTGATTTGAATTTTTTATTTGCACTGAGCGTATCTCCAGCATAGCGCATCTGCGTTAACGCAGAGAAAATTAATACGTAGCTATAGCGTCGCGTAGAAGTGCTTGTATCATAACTATGTAAGTCGCGTTGACGCGGCGGGTCACGCTTGTCACAAACCAGAGTGGCAATTCTCGTAATTTTTAAGAACGTTCACAGTCTGATCTCAGTTCCAATCTGTCAAACTTACTTCTAATTTCCCTACATTTTTGACAAGATTTTGACATTGATTGTCGCTGAGATGAGATTGTATCTAGATTTTGAACGTTTTTAATTACGGAAATTGGCCTTCAGATGTCCACGTGATGACTAGGTCAATAAGTGGAGTTTGTGTAGCTAAATTTTGTGCCAAACATAATATTATTTGAACTTTTAACCAACGATGCGCTACGGGAATGCACACCGATATAATTTAATATTTTTATTTCTGCTTTCTGTAATCCAAAAAACGATTTCAATTTCGCCTACGAAACTTTAAATATGGCAGACACCTACTTACCTCATTATTTGCAAACAACATGATAAAAATATTGTTTATAGAATAGCGTACGAATTAAAAGAACAATTTTAAATAACATAAACAACAAGAAGACTACATAATAAACAAGTTCAAAGTGTGTAACGATTAATGAGACTTGAACTCAAAACGTGATTGCTACACGTGACTTCAAACAATCCGCATAGACTGCCGCAATGTTAGGGCTGGTTTACTACACAGTCCGTTCATAGTTATTTTTTCTCTGTCAGCAGCAACCCAATATCAACCATATTGTAACGAGAATAAAAATCAAAATGATTTTGACAGACTTGTCAGTGGCAGCAACCGAACAGCAACCTTATTAGAATGAGAATAAAGATCACTGTGATTTGGACAGTGATGCAAAACCAGAGATAAAAATAACTGTGCAAGGACTGTACTATGGAAAGTATGGGGAAAACAATTGCATAACGTCACGTTTTTTTTTTCCTGAAGGAGTTGGCAGAACAAGAATAGTACTTGAACTTTTTACGATTCTATAGTAGTTCTTGCTTTTTTGCCGAAGAACGAAACTAATAATTGTGCATCTCGGCAAGCTTCGTTTTTTCAGAAGTATAGGCGACCTCGTAATAGCTTTACCACTTTTGACAAAACCTCCCAGCAAATAAACTAAGGTTGAAACTATCTAACTGTCATATTGGTGTTAAGCAAAAATTGCTTGTCGTTTTTCCAACCAGTGTTATAGCTCTGTCTCACATAGTGTCACAGTATTAAACGCTGAGCGATGGCTCTTTTGCGTGGATGTGACACATATTTTTCCCCAATTTGTTTTTCATTCGTCATGTTTGTCGCAAATAAATGTATTTTCTCTCTGTTCTTTTGGTAAAGCAATTACGAAGTAGATTATTATTAGTATACCTCTGCACCCATCCCGCATGCAACCATAGATACTATTTTCAGTAGAGTAAGGTTGTACGATTGAAGTTAGCTGCAAATGTTACAAAGTCGCCGGAGGTTAGATGCGTACTCTTACCAACCGCGCACTCTTGCACCACCTTAGCTTATGAGTGAGCGAGACGAAACGTGACAATCTTTTGGCGTGGTCGGGCGAATCTAACGATTTAAATCTTTGGCCACTATCTAGATTTACTGATAAAATACTTGATCAGGTTTTGTAAAGCCGGGTGTTACTGTCAAATGTTAATGTCACCAAGGTGGACCGATGACCTGGTCAAGGTATCGGGAATCCACCATGCTAATTCCAGCAGTAGTTTAATTGCGTATTTCGGCTTAATCGGCAATTATATTGGGGTCGGCTTCCAATCTAATCGGATGGAGCTGACCAGTATTATACATTCATACTGCTATCGGCTAAATGATTGAAAAGTTAGTCAGAAAAAGGAAGTTCAATGTATGTTACCTGTGACTGCACACAATGCCAGTAAGGTCTGAGGTCTATGCTCCTGTAAAGTATGGCGTCTGAAGCGAGTCGGTAGAAATGTCTGTTCACTTGGGCACATCGACAGAGAGACTGGATGTCCAAATACTTCATCACGCATAGTATGGTTTCATCCTGAAAAAAAGGTAGAATGGATTCTTAAATTACTGCTTTGTGTAAATAAATAACGAGTGTTTAATTGACGGTGTTACTACATCATCATCATTCTCTCGGCCTTATCTCAATTTATTTGGGGTCAGCACAACATGTCTTTTTCTTCAGTTTACGTCTTTTCCTTCGATTCACCCTCTTCCTTACCATTTAATCTTCCATACAGTCCTTACATTGCTTCTTTGGTTTGTAGTCACATACGATGTCAGATACTATACTACTTTATTATAAAAAAAGCTAATCACAGATCTCTAATGATCATTTTATATATCACAGTGATCAACGATTATTATGTTTCCTCGAAAACTTTCCGCCATTACGCCATAGCTCCAACATAAATTAGTCATAATAGTAAATGGATTGACATTCTGAGTAAGCGCAATTTAGGTAGGTAGCGAGTTAGGCGACAGGTACTGTAATTTACGGGCTTCATCGTATAAGTATACTACCGACCCGCCCTGCTTCACGCGGTTTTTACGAGTTGACAAAACATCAAGATTTATTAATTAGTTATGTTAGTTTAATATTAATATTTATAAGCCTTCCGGAATAAATTCTCTATATGATGGTGAGAAATGTAGCAAAATCCATTTCGAAGTTTAGAAGAAAGACGCGTTCTCACAGGCAGACACGAAAAGCGACTTTAATTACCCGACTACGGCAAAGCTGAAGGAGGGTTATTTATATAATATGTATGTATAGATAATCGTCATAATATACAGGGTGGCAGGGACATCGATGCACAACCTGTTATCATGGATTCATGATGATTATTTTTAATAAACGACGAAAAATTTAAGCGCTATGTTGTTTAGAATCATGTGCTGAATTCATGGTTACAGTTTGCGCGTCGATGATGCCGCCATGTATAGCCTTCTCCACTTTCTTCGACCTTATAGTTCTGATATCAAAGCCATCTCCATTCCAATATTTATCAACTGATAATGACTGAAATTAGAGCATCAGTTGACAATAATATCACGCGATGAAGTTAAAAGTAAGGCCGTCCTTGAATCAGTACATAGAAACGCTACAAACTCAAGACTCAATTTAATTAGCGAGTTAAATCATGAACTAGATTCTAACACGTTTTACCCGTTACAATTAGCGCTCGTGGAACCCCCTGAACAGCAACCTTCTTAGTTAGGACGGGCGATTTTATCCCGCGGTGATTTTTTTCGCGCACTGGATTTTAAACGCTCTGCTTGGCGCCGAGAGTTGAAAACGTGTTTTTTTTTTTAACGCGCTCGGATGCCCTCTCTTGAATTCTCAATGCTCGGCCAAACACCGAGAGTTTAAAACCCAGTGCGCGATAAAATCCCGCCGCGATATTTTTACGTCCGTGCGAACTTGGACTTATTGTTTTCAAACTCGGTTTGTTTTCTTTTTTTTTTTAATCATAACGAACGGTATATGGAAGCACGTCTGGTTTATTCGACAACCAGAAGCCAGTCAGAAATAAAGTTGAATCAATTTATTTATTTTGTGGTTACATATCTCGTGTCTAAGTAATAACAGCCGCACGGATAGATCGATCATGTTAAGCTAGGCTTGCTGCGGTTGGTACGTGGATGGGTGGCCATCTGTTAATTCTGTGAGTGGAAGTGCAACGTGCGAAGATGATGACTGGAGTATTCTGTACAAAACTGTAAATTATTATGTGTATTAAGGTCCTCAAAAACGTAAAAAAGAATTATATCCCGGAAATATTTTCACAACAGAAAATAATTTTTATTGCCAGTTTGCTGCATTTATACAGACAATAATGGCTGACGAAACAGTCAAATAAAAAAAAACCGTCTGCAACTTAAAGTTCAAAACAAGCTCACTTTTCAAGCAGTCTGATGCAGTTGGTGCCTAATGGTTTTTTTATATATCTGCTGCATGCTGATGCCACCAACTGCGAAAGAAGATCTGAGATTGAACTAAAATAAATGAAATAATACACGTTTAAATATAACGTTTTTATTTTATAGGTTTTGTTATATTTTTGGAATCAAATCCACAAAACCTTTATGTCTTAAGAGTATACCAGTGTAAATTGCCACAATTAGGTCGCTGTCTATGTGTATTGCATCTTTGATTGCTGTAAAATGACACCTGCCCACACTACATGACATTCTTAGATAGGTAGAATACTCTTTACAATACTTTTTATAACATACGACACACGACACGATACGACACTTCACACACGACATTGTTATAACTCTTGTCATTCTCTTTACGACACTATTATGTCTTAAAACCATTCCAGTAAATTGCGTGTTTGCCTGATCACCATAAAAGCTAATTAACTTTATTAGGTAGCGTGACACACAGCCATTCAAATGACCATTTCCTTAATTCATTCATTTATGCAGAAAGAAATCTACTTAACACTACCGCGTCATTGAACTTGATCATAATATTTATCTGTTATAGTTTCCGAGTACGGTAATTGTATTTTTTGTCAAGAAAAAACTATATGGCAAATCTTATTAGCAGTGATAGGAATAGGTAGTGCCTAATTGCCTAAACTTCGAAGAACAGAGACAAGAAACGGAGACTTCCTTAGGACTAAATTTTTTCCGGGACATCTGTACCGAAATTCGGGACAACACTTTTAAATACATTAAAAAAATATGTTATTTTGAATAAGTAATTCGTCTATATTTACCTAAAGTTTGCGACTAGACATAACATAATAAATAACATTCACAGTCGTTAAAAAAACTTTAAGTAAATATAGACGAATTACTTATTCCAAATAACTTATTTTTTTAATGTATTTAAAAATGTTGCTGTCAATATCACGGTGATCTTTAATCTCGTGACAATAAGGTTGGTATTGGGTTGCTGCAACAGTCAAGTCTGTCAAAATCACAGTGATCTTTATAGTTGTTGTAATAAGGTTGCTGTTGGGTTGAAGCTATCAGAGGTAAAATAACTGTGAAAGGACTGTACAGTTTGACGAACGCTTATGTCAATAGACCAAGTAATGTTAAGATTTAGGTTACGGACACGAAGTCAGCGGGAGCGGGCGGCGGCGGCGGCGACGCGGCGAGCGGCTCGTTCCAATGCATAGATTTATATGGAACTGGCCACGAAGGCAGCGGCGCGGGGAGCGGCGTACGAGCGGTGCGCACCAGACTAACGGTGCCCGCGCGTCTGCGTTGACGTAGTGTTGTACATTTTATTTTTTGCTTTAACGAGTAACGTTTCAAAATGCCCGCCGACGTGGTGGAACAAATTATTTTAATGATTTTTGATAGCCATTTCGTTCGCGAACAAAGACACTAATTTCTCATAACACAACGCGTACACTACGCCGCTCTAGCGCCGCGCAATCTGCCCGCTGGCTTCGTGACCGGGGCGTTGCCGCGCCGCACGCCGCGCATCCGCCGCCACCGCCTCGCTCCCGCTGACTTCCTGTGCGCAGCCTTAAGCAAAGTTCTCAACACAACTTCACAACTCAACCCTCGTTTAGTAGTATGAGACTTCAATACCTTACTCAGAGTTTGGCTACACGCCGGGAATTATCATGTTTTGTATTTTATGTTCACTGTAATCACAGTCCGTAGGCGACTGGCGACAGTACACTATCCTACTAATATTATAAACGCTAAAGTTTGTGTGGATGGATGGATGGATGTTTGTTACTCTTTCACGCAAAAACTACTAAACGGATTTGGATGAAATTTGGCACACAGATGGTTTATAGCCAGGATTAACATGTAGGATACTTTTTATCCCGATATTCCTACGGCATCGAAACTTATGCGTGTGAAACCGCGGGGCGCAGCTAGTTCATCATAATTATAACGCTTGCCAATCGATACTACGCCAGATAATGAGATATAACAACTAATTTGAAAAAATAAAAGAAATTATTTTTTTATTTAAAAAAGTGACAAAGTATATTGTTACAGACATCGTAGGTATATAGGTCCAAATTAAATTTGGTAGCGAAACAGATTGCACATTAAGAGCTACATGTAAGTTCCTTGTCACATGTTGCCTCCCAATTTGCGGTCATGGTTGGTTTTTTTTTAATACCTGTTGCATTTAGTACAGTGCCAATAACATATAACTAAACTGACCTAGATCATCTGTGAGTCATCAAGAAACAATAGGAGCTAAAAATAGACTAATATGTATTACCAAACATCGTACTACGAGACAGTATTGTTATGTCATCATCATCATCTGCCTAGCCTTTTCCCAACTATGTTGGGGATGGGGTCGGCTTCCAGTCTAACCGGATGCAGCTGAATACCAGTATTTTACATGGAGCGACTGCCTATCTGACCTCCACAACCCAGTTACTGGGTAATACGATACCCCTTGGTAAGACTGGTTGTCAGACTTTCGGGGTTCTGACTACCCGTAACGACTGTCAAAGATCCACGAATGACAGCCGGGGACTCTTCAGGAACTAGCTAAGAAACAAAAAGACATAGACGTGGTCTGCATTACTGAACACTTCATTATGCGGGGCTATGAAAAGGTATTAAATATTCCAAATTATAAACTGGCTGCGTGTTATGCAAGACGAGCAAAGAAGCGCGGAGGATCTTGCGTTCTAGTTAAAATAGGCCTAGAGTATAAAGAACTAACAGAGATCGCACGCCATTCAGTAACGAACACTTTTGAATGCTGCGGAATCGAACTAGTCCGGCAAAAATTAATCGTTATTTGCATATACAGGCCACCGAAAATTAACAACCTAAATATGTTCTATGAAAAACTCGAAATTGTTATGAAAACTTTTTGTATTAACTCGAGTAAAACAGTTGTTCTATGCGGAGACTTCAACATTGATATTTTAAAAAAGAACAGAATGTCCCTAGAGTTTGAATGTTTTCTTTTGGGCTTCAATCTTAAACTGGAACTGAGGCAACCAACTAGATTGTGCAGTAACAGCTGTATTGATAACTTTGCTCACAATTCTCGTCAAAAATGTAAATGTGAAGTAATCGAATTGGCTCTTTCAGATCACACGGCACAAACTCTGCAAATTAAAGTAAGCAAAACATATAGATTGAAATCTTGGCGAATCAAGAAACGTGATTTGTCGTTAGAGAATCTAGTTAAATTTAATAATCATCTTAGCTGCATTTCGTTTTCCGAAATATACAATACAGAAAATGTAAATGTAGCATATGATATTTTCTTGGAAGATTTCAGTTTATTGTATGACCTTTGCTTTCCCTATAAATTTGTTACTATAAAACCATATAAAAAAGTTAAATGGGTCTCTCGAGGAATACGTGTTTGTAGTAAAAATCAAAATCACCTTTTATGGCGATACAGACTTAGGCCAAATAATGAAAATAAAAATAATTTTAAAGATTACTCAAAAAAATTTCGTAAAATTATCAAATTAACTCAAAAATCACAGAATAACTATTTCATACAAACCTCAGATAATAAGTCGAAAGCATCTTGGCAAGTGATAAATAACAAAACACATACTTACGACCCAATTTCCCAAATTAGACTACATGATAAAATAATTACAGATCCTCAAAAAATTGCTAATATCTTTAATAACTACTATATTAATCAGATTCAACAGTCACCTCAAGCGTCATTTGAAACTAGTAATATTCCGAAAAACCTACACTCAATGTTTATGTCACCAGTTTTACCCCAAGATGTAATTAGGGCAATACAATCTTTGAAAAACAAAAATAGCGTTGGGTATGACGGCATAGCAACGAAAGTTGTTAAATTTGTGGCGAACAATATAGCTGTACATCTTAGCCATATTATCAATCTCAGCATCAACTCTGGTGTGTTCCCTAATAGTTTAAAAACTGTTATAGTTAAACCAATTTACAAGAAGAATAAAAAAGAGGAAATAGCTAATTACAGACCAGTGGCTTTAATTCCGGTATTGTCCAAAGTAGTAGAGAAGTTAATTTACGAATTACTTAACAATTTCCTATCGAAATATGATATTTTGTGTAATGAACAAAAAGGTTTTAGGAAAGGAAAAAGCATCAATGCAGCTATTTTAGATTTATATAATATTATCATAAAAAACGTAGATAGCAAAGTACCTATTTGCGCAATCTTCACAGATATGTCAAAAGCTTTTGATTGCGTCGATCACGATATTCTACTAAACAAGTTAAGCGTTTATGGAATAAGAGGAAATGTACTCAAACTTATTAAATCATATCTTAGTGACCGTATACAGTACACGGAAATAACTAGAATTTGCCCTAAGACGAAGAGTGAAAGAAAATACCGATCCGGAGGAAGAACAATAAAATATGGTGTACCACAGGGCAGCGTCCTTGGGCCACTCCTTTTCTTAATTTATATCAACGATTTACCACGTAATGTTGATAATCCAATGGTATTATTTGCCGATGACAGCACCGCGTTAGTAAAATGTGAACATCCGGATAGCTATGAACAGGAAATAAATAAGACCCTAGAAGATATCGTACATTGGCTTGATAAAAACAACTTGGTTATAAACTTACAAAAAACTAACATAATGCACTTCCATCAACGTACAATTTTAAAAGAAGTATCTGTAGACTACAACAAACAAAAAATTAATCAAGTTAAAGTAGCAAAATTTTTAGGGATCTACATTGACAGACAACTAAATTGGCAAGCACAAGCAGAGGAAATCTGCAAAAGGATGAATACAGCGGCATATGTCCTTTCAAAGTTGTCAAAAAAAGTTAACATTCAAACTACATTAGTAGCTTATCATGGTCTGGTTGCATCAGTTCTAAGATTTGGCATTATTTTCTGCGGCAATTGCAGCTCAAGAGAATACATATTCAGGACACAAAAACGTTGCATTAGAGCGATGTGTGGGTTGGAGACCACAGACAGTTGCGAACCAAAGTTTAAGTCCCTAAAAGTGCTTACATTTCCGTCATTGTATATTTTGGAAATGGCCATGTTTGTAAAGACCAATAAAAACCTATTTCCCACAATGTCAGAAACTAGAAAACGACCTGTCAGAAATCAATACAAAAATTTATTACAAATCGAGTCCTGTAACACAGCGTTAATGAGGAAAAGTGTTATCTGTATGGGTCCTACCATATACAATAAATTGCCAGATGTAATAAAAAATGATACAATTAAAAACTTTAAAAAGAAATTAGTGGCCTTCCTTATAGAAAGATGTTATTATTCGATTAATGATTTTTTAATGGACAAAACTTTTTAATCAGCAATGTGTAACAAATATAATTAATACTATTTTGAACATACTTTAATTTTATTGTAATATATGGACAATTGTAATAATTCTAACTGTGACATTTTAATTTGTAATTTTATTTTTCGACACAGCTTCTTAACATTTTTTTTTAATTTTTTTTATTTGATATGATTTGATTGATTTGATATGTCATAGGGAAAAACAAACTTAAATGATGTACTAACTTGGAGTCGAACTTTATTATTAATATTCACATTTAATCATTTTTTGACATTTTCAATTATTCTGACTTAGATTATATTTAATTTTTTGACATTTTATAATTAAATAATTCCTCCTTTAAATCTGACATCACTTATTTTTTTTTTTTCTTTAATAATATTAAGTAATTGTTATAAATGATTTTGAAATTTTAATTACGCATGACATCTTTTTTTTTTTTACTTTGAAATTTAAACTCGTGATGTTGAGCTAGATGCACACCATATTTGTACGCCTCCTGGCATAACATAGCGTTCTGTTCACCAAACTCAAGATCTGTATTTTTTACGTACCTGTGTTAACAAATAAAAGTGATTTGATTTGATTTGATTTGACCAACGGCTTAACGTGCTTTCCGAGGCACGGAGGGGTCTCGGTATGTAAAGATGGTCACCCATCCACAGACCAACCGCGGCAAGCGTAGCTTAACCTGACCGATCGACCTGTGCGGCTGTTATTATTTAGCCACGGGCCCCACTATTGTACCCAGTATTGTTATGTCTACGGTCTTATTATAATACTAGCTTCTGCCCGCGGCTTCGCCCGCGTGGATGTCGGAAATTTACCCACGGGAACGTGCTAACAGGATAAAATGTAATGTAATGTAATGTACGCCTCCTGGCATAACATAGCGTTCTGTTCACCAAACTCAAGATCTGTATTTTTTACGTACCTGTGTTAACAAATAAAAGTGATTTGATTTGATTTGATTTGACCAACGGCTTAACGTGCTTTCCGAGGCACGGAGGGGTCTCGGTATGTAAAGATGGTCACCCATCCACAGACCAACCGCGGCAAGCGTAGCTTAACCTGACCGATCGACCTGTGCGGCTGTTATTATTTAGCCACGGGCCCCACTATTGTACCCAGTATTGTTATGTCTACGGTCTTATTATAATACTAGCTTCTGGCCGCGGCTTCGCCCGCGTGGATGTCGGAAATTTACCCACGGGAACGTGCTAACAGGATAAAATGTATGTGCTTTCCCAGAATGCCATCTATGTCGCGGGCCCTTTGTGGCTAATTACAATAGAAAACCAATTGTGTCTCATTAGTCACCACTAACCCATTACCATTAGGTACCCTCTTAATCACCATTAAGAGGGTACCTATATGATATCTTTACCCAAGTACCTAACTAATTTAAAAAAAACACTCAATAACAGAAAATTAAATACCTACCTACCTAAATAAACCTATTTCTGATGATAAATAATCTAAACTCAATAAATAAGCAAAATCCCTAAAAACTAATATCTATACGAATGACTAAACCTACCTAACAGTATTATAAAATAACCTACGGTCACTACGTACACTATCAAATATACTACCTATACTTTAAAATTAAAATCTATACCTACGACTTATATAAAAATAAACCTAAATAACTCTTAAAACTAAAAGGAATAAAAATGAACTCCACTGCGGGTGACCCAACCTACGACAAACTTAGTATTTGCGGTTGGTACAGTACAGACAGTGGTAATCGGGTATAGGGATCGAACCGCAAAATTAAGTTTGTTTTTTATTGTATTATATACTTTTCCGGGATAAAAAGTACCCAGTGTGGTGCCCAGGATATTAAAGAATAATTATTATACCAAGTTTCATCGTAATCGAACCGGTAGTTTTTGCGTGATGCCTGAACAAACAGACAGACAGACAGACAGACAGACAAAAAATTTTTTAATCACATTTTTGGGTTCGGTGTCGGTCAAGTAACACCCCCTGCCATTTATTTTTTGGATATTTTCAATGTACAGAATTTTCACTTCTACAGATTTATTATAAGTATAGAAGACTAGCTTATGCCTGCGACTTCTTCCGCGTGAAATTTCGGCCCCGACCCACATCCCTCGCAACCCATCGTTCGCCCACGCTATTACTTGGTTTTCGCTTAGCGGTCGCGTACTTTTTTTTCTTTTTGCTCAGCTCCTTTGGGTCATAGCGTATTATTAAATAGCCTTTCCTCAAATTAGGCTATCAAATGCAAAAATATTTTATCAAATCCGTAAATCCCTCCGGTAGTAGCAGCGATTAGCGCGTTCAAACAAACAAACTCTTCAGGTTTATTATTAGCATAGATAATATTGTATAGATAGGTAAACGTTAATAAAACATGGCTGCTGTGTCCGGACAATCATGATGTATCACATAATTTAAAAAAAAAGTTAAATAGAAAAACATTACGCGAAAAATTAACTACATCTCCATCAGATTTCTTGACGGTCAATGTTTGTTTGCTTAGGTTGTTTTTGGTATTCTGCATACTGCTAACAGGTTTTGATCAGGGTGAACGAGTAGATACTCCTCGAGCGGCGTCCATCTACATCTATTCTAATAAATGTATACAACAAATAATAGAGTTTGTTCGTTTTTATGTTTGTTTGTTTGAACGCGCTAATCTCTGGAACTGCCAGTCGGATTTGAAAAAATATTTTTGCATTTGATAGCCCAATCCTTGAGGAAGGCAAACATCACGCTAGAATTCTTCAGATCTGTATCTATATCTACAACGCCACATGCGAACAACGCGTCATACTGACGTCACGCAAATCCTGCATCTCGCAAGCAGAGTTTACCGCGCAAATAGCATATACAAACTTCCCAACATCAATCGTGGGGCAGTTGCCCGCCAGACACAACACCCGTCTGGTTGGAGGATCCTCCCTTTTCTATGGAGGATGAGTGAACTTTACACCCTGTTCTTCATACCTCTACAGATCCAAGCAAAAACTAAAAAATATCGCTTAGAAAACGAAGTAATAGCGACAAAGGAGTTTTATAAAAATGTGGCTGTTATTTCCGACACCCACACGGATGAATTCGTGGGCAGAAGTTGGTTATGCATATTTTAAAACTCACAGGTAATCTCTCGAAGTCCCCGAGTGGTGGTCCCGTATCAATTTGATTCTGATTTCGAGGCACAGGTATTTGAGGCACCATAGCCTCGTGAAGATTCGATGCTATTATCCTGTTCAGTAGTTGACCTGAAAATTTATAACGGATTAACTAGTGCAATTTCTTCTTACCTATGAGAAATATGTCGCTAGCAAGGGGATGATACTGAGATGATAACTGATAGAGATGTGTTGGATCATTTGTTTCGAAACTGCTATTCAGCTATAATGTTCCCACTGCTGGGACACAGGCCTTCTCTCTGTGAAAGGTAGACTGGTTATCTCTTAAATGCTAGGTATTATCTTTACCTAATCTTATATTTTGAATTGGTTGACATTGTTTTTTTTTTTTTAATTATTCTCACATAAGTGCAACAAGAATAATACACCCGGGAATAAGTAATATCTTGATTTCAAAGTCCATTGAGTTTCTAGCCCGCTATTCTCCATAAAGATCTACGTTTTGGAACGGTCAAACTAGCTTCAATTTCCTGACCAACTGACAGTCTCCTTGACAGTTCAAAAGTGCCTCAATTGTTTGTTGTTTGAGTTTGAAACATGCTGCTTAGATCTCAAATAAACTGGGATAAAGGCAAGTAGATGATGAATCTTCTTAGCGATAATATAAGGTTCCCAAAGCTAGGGTATAGGCACGGCGTAATTGGACAACCAACTTAACTCAAACACGGGTTAAATATAAAATAAACCATTTAATTTGCATTTTTATTCATATTAAAAATCCTACAATAAGACGGTTTCTTTTGTGGTGTATTATTAATTTTATAATTACCAGAAACAATGTAAATGTAAGTACTCTAAACTTGTTTTTGGAAAAATAAACTGGATTCCCTTTCATTCAGTCCAGTATTGAATTAAAAATTTAATTGTATTTAATGATTTTATGGCGTGACAAATAGATATTAATTTTATGAGTTTTAATCTATATTCTGCAATCGTCGATTACCTTCCTCAATAAAAATCTTATAATGCGTACTATGTACAGACGCCAGCAGGTCAAGCTACCCGAAACTGTCAAATTTTCCCAATCAACTTTGAACCTTAATTCTTTAACGATAAAGTTCAAAATCTATTTAAAGAAATTTGACAGATTGTAGTAGCTTGATGTACTGGCGTCTGAACCTATAGCGATTCATTAGAAGATAAGTAGAAATACTCTGACGTCATAGAACTGTCACGAAACGTGACTATAATAAATCCTATTAAATTGTAAATACAACGCATAGAATAATTCATACTTACAGTCACAGTATCAACCACTTAAAAAGATATTTTGAATACATTTCAAAATAAAGTTGAAAATCGAACAATTACACATAGCAGCAAGGCATAATCCGTCAATTGAAAATAATATTTGTGAGCTTTGTTTTAAAGTTGAAAATCGATAAACCCGGTTTGACCATGACCATGGCGAACCTTTTCAGTATTACGTCTGCATTGGCACTTGATAAATACTGCTTTAGAAACGTGAAAGTTGCATAAAACCGATAGCCGTATCTTTTCTATTTTTAGATTAATTAGAAAATAAACGTAATTAACACAAGAAAAGGGGAATAGTTTATCGGACTTATCAACTAGTAGGTACTAAGATCAGTTAGAAACGATAATTTCGTAACACATGGACAAGAAGCCCTTTACGTATAGAATCGCTCAATAACTTAGCAAATATGGCAAGAAATAAGTAAATTAAAAAAAAAATACTTATATAAAAAGGGGCCTAAGCTGGGCAGCTCAAAGCTCAAAACTCAAAGCATTTATATTTAAGCATTTTTATTTATTTTTAAAATTTGGTTTGCGGAATTGCGTGTTGATTGCTTTTATGCATTAATGCGTCCTTGTTGCGCAGGGTGCGAGCCAGTTCCAACAGCATCCCGGGAGTTATTGCGGACAGGCTGAACTGCTCTATTGTAAGTCGTTGCTCCATTATCTCAGCTGGAATGCGGAAGCAGTGATTGTTTGTGTGTTTTTGTGTAACTGTTGCTGTAATTGTATCACTAACATAGTTGTAAATTTATTGTATTGTTACTAACGCTATATGAGTGTCATGGTTACTCAATAAAGAATTTTATTATTATTATTTATATCCCAACTAGCTGCGCCCCGCAGTTACACCCGCATAAATTTCGATCCCTTGGGAATATCGGGATAAAAAGTATCATATGTGTTGGTTATAAACTATCCTGGTTATAAACTATCTGTGTACCAAATTTCATCAAAATGGGTCCAGCCGTTTGAGCGTGAAGAAATAACAAACATACGAACACACACACTCACAAACTTTTGCCTTTATAATATTAGTGTGATTAAACCATTTACAGGCACTTTTGAATGGTCAAAGAGTCGGTCACCGAAAAAGATGAAGTTATATTTGAATTAAGAATTTGAGACCATTTTCAAGTTACGGAACAACAAACTGAATGTAATACATAACAAAGTTTAAATTCCATTGCCACCAAAAACTTATTACGACCTTTTTGTTACAAGTAGTCACTCAAAAATCAACTTAAAATACATTTCACTAAAGTAGATAACTGATCTAATAATAATATATCTATAATGTCCAGGGATATTTATTTATTTATTTATCTTTTTTTTTATTATTTTTTTTTATTTGTATCTGTGCGTTCTGTTTGTGCAGAATAAAATATTTTTCTTTCTTTATTTCTATTATGTGGCGATGGAATGTAAATTATCTGAGATTATAAAAACTGCTTTAGTTGTCCATTCCACTCTAGCAGAGCATCGGCGTCGTGCCGATGGTAGCGACGCAGCCATCTTTTAACACAGATTGTTTTGAAAAAAGGGCGCTAACGCATCATGTCTGCGACGAATCGCTTTTATTGCCTCAGTGAGTGTTTTTTTTTTTAATAAGAGTTGTGAAGGTTTTAAGACTAGAGACTATTTTTTAATATTAGAAGGTTAATTTTGGTGTAATTCCAGAAAAGCATTGGGAATCTGTGGCCATGTTCGTCCTGCAAATATTATCAGCAGTGTGATTCTGTAACCATATCACCGTGAAAACTTAGGTGAAGTGAGCGTGGAGTGAGCTGTCATTCTAACTAATGCTAGGGATTGACACTATTGACAGCTCACTCTAAGCTCACTTCACCTAACTTTTCACGGTGAGATTTTTACATAATCGATGGGCTGATCGTCACGCCACCTTCGCCGTGGTCTACCTCGACGGTGATCTCCTCTCTCAGGCGTCTAAGTTAGAACGGTCCTAACGGTCCTTGCCTACGGAAAAAAGAACTTTTTTTTTATAAACTTACCTTTCTCAACAACCGGCTGCGTTTTCTTGTAGAACAGAGAAGAATAAGAGAAGTTATTCCTCATATACTTCACCAGATTCGGCGGCTGTTTGCCTCGAAGCAACACGGCGTCCAACTCGGTGTAGTAAGGAAGCAGCTTGTGGTTGAACTCCAGTCTTAGGATTCTGGTAAAAGAAATTGGTTTAACAAGCTAAAGCAGTGTCCAGACAGATAGTGTCCCTGTATCTGTGCAGATACCGAAGGGTTCCATTCCATTATGTGGTATTGTGTAACACACTATCAGTAGCAATGGTTTTCATTTTGACAGTTCAACAACATTCATTGCGTTATTTACGTTGTTGAGCAGACAAATTTTTCGAACAGTGAAGCAATGGATAGCGATATCCTACAAAATGATTGAAAATAATAGTGTGTTACGCAATGCTGGTTGTATTAGATGGTAGAAGTACGACATACACATTTCGTAACACCTCAAACGGAGGATATAAACAGGGGCTGCAGTCTCGACATTCATAGCGATCGTCTTATGACCGAATTCGTCGCAAAGTCCTGTCACTCCATATATTACACCTGTCAATCCGGGACTTTGCAACCGAATTCGGTCGTAAAGCGATCGCTACGAATGTCAAGACTGCGGGGGCTGGGGCTGCAGTCTCGACATTCTTAGCGATCGCTTTGCGGCCGAATTCGAACCCAAAGTCCTGTCACTCCATATATTCCACCTGTCAATCCGGGACTTTGCAACCGAATTCGGTCGTAAAGCGATCGCTACGAATGTCAAGACTGCAGCCCCAGCCCCCGCAGTCTCGACATTCGTAGCGATCGCTTTGCGACCGAATTCGGACCCAAAGTCCTGTCACTCCATACATTACACCTGTCAATCCGGGACTTTGCAAACGAATTCGGTCGTAAAGCGATCGCTATGAATGTCGAGACTGCAGCCCTAGCCCCCGCAGTCTCGACATTCGTAGCGATCGCTTTCGATCGGAAAGACTGCTGGGGCTGGTTAGTGAAAAAAACATACACAATATCAATTATCACCTTTTTTCGATGGACGTTTTACTTTTGTTATCAGCTAGTGATATTTTCCATTAGCCTACTTAGCAAATAGTAGGTAATTAAGTTGGAAACTCAAAACAACAGCGTGACATAATAAATGTTATGAAAACGTGACTTCCTCCTCAGAGTATCAGAAAGCGCAAACTTTTCACTCAAGGAAAACCACATGAATGTAACAAACAAATTTTTCGGGCTTTCTTTTCAAATTGCGCTTTTATTTAATTACAATACGAAGCACAAAACGGAATCACGTTTTTAAATCTTTATGAAAAATATAAAGGTTTATTTTGTTCCAGCTGCTTTTAACAAGCTTCGGCCGTTGTACCCATTTATTTATTTACTATTTATGTACACACATATACGCCCTTACAAAAAATAATGTATCTATGGATCAATAGATTTCTTTTACACGATTTCAGGGTTGGTCCCGTAGTAAAAGTTGTTCATAATTATGAGTACAATGACTCCTTTTAAGGATTAAAACGATTAAAATTTAACGGTGTATAAACAGACAAGAAAAAACAACAGAAAAAATAGATACCTAGGTGATGCTTATTTCATAAGAAATCTGCGATAGGAGAATAGATACAGAGATGTAGACAGCGTGTGAAAGAGTAAAGGAGACAAAAAACATAATACCTACACTACTTATTATTTTTTGTTAAAATATAAAATTTAAAAAAAGAACTTGACGGCTTATACGATACTAGTTTCCGTCCGCGACTTCGTCCGCGTCTTTCTTGTTCCAATTCCAACCCACCCCGTCGCGTCGCATCGCATCGCGTCATCACTTCGTTTTCGTTAAGCGTGCTTTCTGACTTTTTTTCTTTTTGCTCGGCTTCTTAAGTTCTTAGCGTGATGTTAAATAGCCTATAGCCGTGCTCAGGAATTGGGTTATCAAATGCAAAAATAATTTCTCAAATCCGACTGGTAGTTCCAGAGATTAGCGCGTTCAAACAAACAAACTCTTCAGCTTTATTATTAGCAATAGATAATAGATAGAAATTAGCACTATAATACAAGAGGAGAAATCGAGGTATAGGTCGAAAATGTCATATATGTGGAGGGCTGAACTAATATTCTTTACAATATTGCTGAAGATCTTCATTAGTTCAATGACTAGACAACTTTTATTAGAAAAGGTAAACCTCTGATGCCTAAAATAACAAAAGCAAAGACAACTCACCGTGTTGGCACATTCAGCTGCCGTATCGGTGGGCTGAAGATCCTGGGCGTGTCTCCAACGTATTCTGGCTCTCCTTCCCATAGCAGCATCCAAGCCGTAGGTCCCAAAGCCCAGATGCGAACCAGCGCTCCAGGGTTGTAAGTCTCGAAAATCGACACTTCAAGTGGGTAGACTGCTTTTTCGAAGGACACTTCTGCCGAAAGTCATATTGTTTGCAACGAGATCTTGGATATGATGTTCAAAAACTTCGTCAAAGAAATGTAATAGTTATAGCCCTCCAGACCGTATTTTGGTCATGGCGGCCAATTTCAACAGAGAAAAGCCTTCCTTTAAACCCTCATAGTCCGATAGGACGGTACGCAATCCGACACGACCGGAGAGGGATCAGGCGCAGGACCAACGGATAAAAGTGCTATCTGAGACACTGGGGAATCACACTACTATTAAGAAAATACTATGAAATTCCTAATGGAAATACCCAATAACACTTTGCTCGACCTTGGAATCGAACCCAGGACCCCATGCTCAGCAGTCACGCTTGCGACCACGAAACCACTGAGGGCCGACATACACGGACTGCTCGAGCAGTTAGCGATTGATCAACATAGACGGACCGCTCTTGCAGTCATGGTCAACAGCTTGAAGCTGCCATTGATAACTGCTGGAGCAGTTGATACCAACTGCTCGTCATTCAAATCAGGTAACTGCGCGAGAGCAGTTGACAGCTCGAGCAGTCAGTGTATGCCTGGCGACTGCTTGACCGCTCGACCGCCCGAAACAGTTGCAACTGCTCGAGCGGTTTTGTGTATGTGTGTACGTAGAAGACTGTAGTTCGCTATGCAGTCGCAGCTTGAAGCAGTCCATCCTGACTGCTTCAAGCACTCCGTGTATGTCGGCCCTTACCGGCTAAACCCACCGCGGTGTTCCACCTTAAGGGCCGACATTGCTTGCATTTGTTTTGTATAAACTTATTCATATTATTCAGGTTCAGGGCTGCCGAACATAGAAGGCCAGCATTGCGCAAGATCTATGCGCAACTTCATAATGATTATTCTTCGATATGAAGTCGGAAAAAAAAAATATCGTATCGCAAGTTGCGTGTTCTTGATTACCTTCGAGCAAACTGAGTCATAGGCATGTCATTTTCTATAGACTGGCAGATAGGTTGTAGTCTAATTACTAGCAGATGGAATAAATGGTAATTAGTTTCAACATACTAAGGAAAATTATCTCAGATACTAGGTATTGGCAGTCAACATGGATGGATAGTAAGTGTAATATTTTATCGGCAATATTTTTGGAATATCATCAAATAAAATACTTCATCATCTGCCTAGCCTTTTCCCAACTAAGTTGGGGTCGGCTTCCAGTCTAACCGGATGCAGCTGAGTACCAGTATTTTACATTAAGCGACTACCTATCTGACCTCCACAACCCAATTACTGGGTAATACGAAACCCCGTGGTAAGACTGGTTATCAGACTTTCGGGCTTCTTACTACCCATAACGAAGATCAAAGATCCACGAATAACAGCCGGGACCAGCGGCTTAACGTGCTTTCCGAGGCAAGGAGGAGTCTTGATATGTAAAGGTCACCCATCCACAGACCAACCGCGGCAAGCGTAGCTTAACCTGATCGATCGACCTGTGCAGCTGTTATTATTTAGCCACGGGCTCCTGTATTTAAAATTATAGAATAAAAAGATTGCATTTCAGTAGCAGTTTGTAACACTTACCTACAAAATCCTGACTGGTGATGGCACTAGCATTTTGTGGCATGTAGTCTTGCTGTGCTGATGGGGCCTCTTCCCACCAAGTCCCATAAGTTCTCTAAAAACAAAATCAAAGTATTTATTTCAAATAGGCACATAAAAAGCACTGTTGAATATCAAAATTTTACATTAATATAGAATTGATTCTAGTTGCCCCTTCTAAAAGGTAATTTCATATGGAGAAGAATGGGCAAGAAACTCCAATGTTACTAATATTTTGTATACATTAATTATATGTCATGACATTGAACCTTGAATAAAATTACTATACCACAATAGGTAAAGGAATTAAAAATGAAGCAATGACAGATATAAATCTGCATGTTTACAAATCAGATGAGAAGATGGGGAAAAGATTAGCATCAACCTATTCTTGATCATAGCTGGGTTAATTTAGCAAGATTGTAGATATCACTCAAATGTATTCCAAAAATAGGGCTGGATCTCAGTTATCTATAATAATAAGTTAATAACACAATCCTAATAAATGCATGTCAAATTAAAAGTTGAATGGCTATTCAAAACTAAAAAGGCATTCTTAAAAAATATTTGACTAACATAATAGAGAATAATTTAACAATCTGTCTGTTCCTGGTTCGAACAAAATTAAATTAAAAAGTTGTTTTATTTTTTTTTTCTTTACAAATGACAAGCATAAAACAAATTAAAAAAAAAGAACATAAAATCAGCCAGTGACATTTACAACTTCAAGGCTTCAAGTTATTAAAGCCTTGGATAATGTATTGTATACTTTTAAAAACACACAATCTTGTCTTCCCTTCACATATGAAAGAAAATGGTTAGTTTCAAGTAATTTATTAATAGAATGCCCTTGATTTTTATTTGCATAAGGAAGTTTGCTGTAGTGCCTTTGTCTGATACTGATAAAAAAACACACCCCTTTTTCGGGTTCCGTACCCAAAGGGTAAAAACGGGCCCCTATTACTAAGGCTTTGCTGTCTGTCTGTCTGTCACCAGGCTGTATCTCTAGAACCAAGATAGCTAGACAGTTGAAATTTTCACAAATTATGTATTTCTGTTGCTGCTATAACAACAAATACTAAAACAAAAAATATATATATTTAAGGGGGGGGGGCTCCCATACAACGGACGTGATTTTTATAGATAATGGCACTTGGCCGGTTTCTTATTTTAAATCTTACTGTAAATACCTATATGATTTTGTTTTCCATTCAAAACTATTTATAGAATAAGTTTGTTTTTAGTTTAAAGTGATTAATTAATTAGAGTGAACTAAAATAAACTAGAGTGGCACTAACTGGTTTAGCTTTTAGCCTAGTTTATTTAGAGAAGAGTAAATAACACAATTTTGAATGAATATTAGAAAGAGCGAATCCAACCAGAGTAGCAAGGATGTGCTTTGAGACAAGATGGTATTAGAGGAGAAATTTAATAATTATAATATGGTAATGAATTTACTGTACCCACTACCTAGTTGACAAAAGCAAGCATGAAATGTTTTTTTAATAAAACGGGATCACAATTTTCAATATATTTAGATAATAATCTAAATATTATTTAAATATATTGAAAAGAAAAAGAAAGACCCATTAAAAAGATCAGATTTAGTTTTCTATTTAGAAAATATATAATTAGTTATGTTTAGATTAAATTCCTGGTCTGAGTGTCATCCATCATACAGGCCTCTGAGTAAATTATTTAAACTTTTTTCCTTTATAGAATAGAATAGAATAATTTATTTCAGATAATTAAAATCCATATCTTGTTAGTATATATTAGCAATAATATTAGCTTACAACTAAGTTAGTATTGATAGTACCTACTTATCTATAAGACGTAGACCACTATACAAAACCATTCACTACCCTCACCCGGTGTTTTTGAATGGGGCAGTCAAATCGAGCAACAATGACTTTCAGAATGCTATTTATGTTTTGTAAAATAAATATTGCTATCAAAGATAAAATATATTTTACTTGTTCTAATTCTAATTCTAAATATAAAATATAATTCTTATCTTAAAAATGAATATCTTAACATCAATGAATATTAGTCCATCTTAAGAATATCAATTTGTATTTGAAATCCACGGGGGGTACAAATTCCGCGGCAAAATCACACAAAAACAAAATAAAAATAAAGTTTTACGTGTAGGGAAATACATGGAAATATAACTACTTTTACCATTACGAAGGCTTGTGGATAGTCGCCGTAATCAGGAAAATTTGATGGTGGTCCACGAAGATTGAATGCAGTATAGGAAACACTGATTTCACTGCCATACTGAGAACTGAAATCTTCAACATTGTGAACAAACTGCTCTAATATATGCGATTCTTTTTCTTCGTCAACATCACTTTCATTTTTAAACCAAAACAAGGAAGATATAACATCTGAACTTTGCATTTTAAACTAATTTATTTATCTGTCTCCAGAATACTCGGTGGAAAAACTCAGGCGAACGAAGATAACAAAGATGCGCGCTCGAATGAATCTATGAAATGAAATGTTTTTTTTATTGACAGCTGACAAACACAACACAACAGACTTTTTTTTTTTTAGTTCACTCAATGGACAGGCTATAGTCTTTCGACCATACCGCCTCGTCTTCCGGGTAGAATTTCTTACATGGTAAGTTTAAAAATAATAATGGTAATGGCTTTCGTTTATATACTCAATATAATTTGATTTATTTTATTTATTATGTCTTTCGTAGTTACAACACAACTGAACACAAACAACAAATATCCATTCCGCCACTTTTTATGATTATGATAAAGCTCGGCCAGAAAAGCGATATTTTCATAATACGTAACAAAGCAAAATACTTATAGTATTTTATTTTTATTGACACTTAATTAAATTCTTCTATCATAAAAAAAAACTTGATTTATACTCATTTTAACTTACATGGAGGTTTTAAAACGAAGGGTCTATAAATTATGTAGTTATCCCTAGACAATGCGTTGGGAACTAAACGTTACTCTCTAAGTTGAATGATCTCATTATCAGTTAACATCGTCTCTAACATTTCTACCTTCCGTGGTGACTTTCAAAAATAATGATATGAATTCTGTATTCAACTGACTTTTGGCTTGTGCTGTGAAATGCATAATAATTTAATGTTGCTAATATTTACAAGACACACAATCAATGTCTGATTCACTAGACAAGAATCAATATTCAGAGTAACAGTTTGATGAAAGAAATTGATCTGAACAAGAACTTAACTTAACATAGAAATCAAATCGAATAAGTACACATCAAAATATTGCAGAATTAACTTTTCATTTTTGTAAACACCAATTAGATCATTACCTATCGTTTTTACTTTTATTTTAGTATAGAATAGACTAAATAGTTTTCATTGCGATTGCGAAGTGAGAATATCAACAACTGATGCTATTTTTTTAAAGTGAAAACTGTTTTAACGGCGTTGTGCACTTTTGTTTTGATGGGTAAAAAATGTTAAACTCGCGTCAGGACACGTGATCGAAAATTCGTAAGACGGAGGGAGAGTGCACCGTATTTCAAAATATCAAAAATTCCCGGAGTGCAACCCGTTGATTTTTTTTAACCTATGCACTTTTTGTTCATTATTTCATTCATTCATTCAACTATCTGTCATGATTGATGCTTGTCAATAAAAATGGCAGCGGGACCAATTGCCGAACGAAACCAAGGTATTTATTGATACAATTACTTGTTCGAACAATCCCTATAACTCATGATACTAAAATTATTATTGCTATTGTAACAAAGAAATAAATACACTCTCCGTTCTATGTAAATTACATAGTCAAACTTTTTGAGGTTAAGTAGCGTTTGAAGTTTCCGTTTACTAACCGAATTTACTTCTATGTGGCTGTTTTTGGTTGTAAATAGATGGACAACTTTACTGTTGTCATTCGCTTGCCATACGTACTATTTTAAGTATGTATCGTAGGATTTTACGAGATTATTTGTATCACTTTCAGATGCTACGATTTACGTTGGTGGTTTGGACGACAGAGTCACAGAAAGCTTATTATGGGAGCTGTTTGTACAAGCTGGACCCGTGGGTATGTATTAACATTAACAAAAGCTCATAAAACTGCAGCAGCTCTTAATAAAACCATTTTAATTTTGAAAACTAACATTGTTGGTACAATACTTGAAATACAATAATATTAACCAAACTTATCTAGGTCAACTAATCTCTAAATAACATGTACAGAACCCGGCACTAATGTAAAGCTAAGAATAATGTAATTTAACATACAAAATAGTCGATCACAACACAAACGGAGCACCAACTTGATTCCTGCACGGAACATATATTTGTATTGCCTACAGATAGTTGTTCCGGGTCTGGCTGTTTGTGTATGTGAGTTTAAATGTTTGTAAATGCACCCACGATACAGGAGTAATTCCTAGTGTGGGGAAACGTTTCATTAAAAGAAATAAAAATGAGCAGCAACTGACAGCTTTTTCTATACAAAATTAATCAAGATGTTTTTGCTAAAACATATGTTTCATTGCAGTGAACGTCCACATGCCAAAAGATAGAGTGACTCAAACTCATCAAGGATATGGATTTGTTGAATTTATGGGTGAGGAAGATGCTGATTATGCCATAAAGGTATTGATTGATTTGAAATCAAAGTCAAAGTCAAAGTCAAATCATTTATTTCAAATAGGCACATTAAAGGCACTTTTGAAAAATAACTTTATTCTCATAAGAATACAAAATTCATTTACATGAGAATATTAAAACTATAACATAAAATGGTATTGTTGAAAGGTTTACAAAAACTAGACGTTTGTACAATCATTATTTTAAGGGTAGATACAAAATAATACAATCATGTTTGCTTGATACACGGGCTTATGATGTGCAAGTAGTTTTTTTATATTTTATGTGTTTTTAAATTTTTAATCATTCAGTCTTCTGCCTACCTAAAACATTGGTTTGTTCTAGGACCTAGAATAACCTAAGATACAAGGACCCAGTGGCGTGCATTTCATAAAGGCATATAAGCAGTGCCTACCTCGATAAATCACCTTATGCCTGTCAATTACATTTTAGTGTGTGTGCCCCACAATTAAGAAACACTAAATTATCATACCTAACAAAAAACAAAATCTTAATACAAACACGCGCGGCAGTAGGCAGTCGCCGGACGACCTATTCGGCTCCCGTACTATTCGCACATTGTCATTGGTCTTTACTTGTTCAAGTTACGAGTAATACGATGAAATTACATTCCTGCCTACCTATTCTGAAAACCAATGCACGCCACTGCAAGGACCGGACATCTAGAGAGTAGCACATTTTGTGGAGATCCAGTTTCAGCTTTTTCTGTAAAATGGCAGGAGGTTGAGGTCCTCATGCCTTGCCTGGCTAGTAGACATTTTTTATCAGACATTATTTTATAATTCTCCTGCTCTTATCCTAATTTATTTGGGATTGGCACAACACGTCTTTTTCGTCCATGCTTCTCTACTAGTTGTTATCTCGGTAGTCACCCCCTTTCTAACCATATCATCATTCACTCAGTCCATCCATCGTTTCTTTGGTCTTCCCTACTCTTATAGCTATCGACATTCATACTCAAAACTTTCCTCACAACATTTTCGGTATTCCTCCATCATATCACATGCCCATACCATGACAACTGGTTTCCATACAACTTTTCAGTTACCGGTGCCACTTTCAGACTTCCTCTTATAAACTCATTTCTTATTCTATCCAACATCCCTTTTAGCATTCTCATCTCAGCTGCATGCAATTGCCTTACAAATCCCTTTTGTGGCCAAACATTCCGATACCCATACAAGACGGCTATTTAGTAGCTCCTATCTATCTGAAAAAATAATTTTCTGTAACAACATCCTGGTTAGTTCTTATTAACTAATCTTGCTGGTAATTTAATATTAAATCTGTTGCACTTTAGTATTAATCTCATATACAATCTTTCGCTGCAAAACACAGGCCCTTAATATTATTTTTCTATACACAATCATATGACAACTTTTTAAAATTCCAGGTTATGAACATGATAAAGCTCTATGGTAAACCAGTAAGGGTGAACAAGGCATCAGCTCATCAGAAGAACCTGGACGTAGGAGCCAATGTCTTCATAGGAAACTTGGACCCTGAAGTGGATGAAAAGCTTTTATATGATACTTTTTCTGCATTTGGTGTTATATTGCAAACACCTAAGGTAAAATTCTGCTGATTCTTATATTTTTCTTTTGCATAAAGTACCCACTACGCAACAGAGGATACATCAAAGATATGTTTCTTACTTTTTTAAGTGGGTACAATAATGCTTAACTTACAAACATACATATTCTCTTTTAAATAAATCTTTTTTTAAATTTATCTTGGACATAACTAACATTGGTGAATTAAAACATCTTGAGGAAATCTGTACATATCCTACTAATATTATAAATATAAAAGTTTGTATGGATGGATGGTTTGTTTGTTTGTTACTCTTTGACGCAAAAACTACTGAACGGATTTGGATGAAATTAGATGAAATTTAATTACACAGATGGTTTATAACCAGGATTACCATATAGGATACTTTTTATCCCGATATTCCCAAGGGTCCGAAACTTATGCGGGTAAAACCGCGGGGCGCAGCTAGAAGTTAATATAAGTCTTAAATCGCCAACTCATCTTGAGCAAGCGTGGTGATCAATGCTGATGCCTTCTCTGTATGGCAGCAGTGGGACAACACAAGCTAATAAAAAAAAAAGTTGCACATAGCTTTTGCATTTACGGCGCATTCACATATAACGTCCGTTTTACAGGATCCTTTTTAACGGATCCGTCGCTACTGAAAATAGTATTCACACAGCATTTATAGGATCCTTTTTAACGGATCCGTCGCTACTGGAGATAGTATTCACACAGGACTGATTTTAAGAGATCGGATCAGTATACTGGATCCGAAATACTGTATTATGTGTGAACTGGCTCATACAACTACATACGCTAATAACACATACGTTTAAACGGACCTGTAAAACGGATTGCTGCTTATTTTGTCGGATCGGTATTTTCTACTGGATCTGGAATACTGTATTATGTGTGAACTCGCTCATACAACTACATATGCTAATAACATACACGTTTTAACGGACCTGTAAAACGGACGTTTTATGTGAATGCGCCCTTATTCAACTTTGTTTCATCCCTGACATTACTTACAGCAATTTTTATAGTAATTATCTAAGATAACACATTCAAATGATGTCTTCCAGGTTATGAGAGACCCCGAGACTGGTAACTCCAAAGCGTTTGCATTCATAAACTTCGCATCGTTCGAGGCATCTGATGCGGCGATAGAAGCTATGAACAACCAGTACCTCTGCAACAGACCTATTTCTGTGTCGTACGCGTTCAAGAAGGATGTCAAGGGAGAGAGGCACGGCTCTGCTGCTGAAAGGTGCCTGGATATTTTTTATTTTGTTTCGTATTTTGTTGAAGAGAGTAATGCTCATGTAAGGAATGAGACGGTTAAGCAATTTTCTAGCCTCTTGAAATGATATGAAATTATTTATTCTGTAAATAGGATATCGGAATCACTTTTACACAACATAATTATTAAAAACAAAAAAAGCTAGGCAAGGTCGACGTTTTCTATCTGACTACTCTGAGAAGAAAGGCCGTAACAGACCCAGAGTTCGCAATCTCTTTTAAAGTCCAGACATAATCTTGGTCAGATCATGTGAAGACCATGTAAATTGATGTCTGTAATGGTCTTTTGGGGAAAGTACCACACAGATTTGAGTGGACCAGTCCAATCAGTTCCATTTGAATTGGCATTGCTTTCAAAATGTTGCCAATAAATTGCCGAAAAATAATATGGCTCATGCATGGTACATGTAAAGATCATTCTTTACCTTTTCCTTCTTTCCTTGACTGGTCATCTCTTACCCTAAAAGTCAATATACTGCATGCAAGGCATTACAGGTTGTGCGGGCAATCCATGTTGGCCCAGCCTTAAAAATTCGAGGAAGGTCTTGACAATCATCCCTTTTTCCACAGGTTACTCGCCGCCCAAAACCCGCTATCACACGCGGACCGTCCTCATCAGCTGTTCGCAGACGCGCCGCCCACAATGATGGGCCCTGTACTGATGGCGCCGCCACCACCTCCTGCACCATCACCGATGCCTCCACAAGGACCGCCGATGAGTGCACGACCACCGCCACCACTACCGATGTCGGCGCCTCCACCACCTCCAAGTTCCATGCCACCCCCTGGCCCCCCGCCCCCTCCCGGCCCCCCACCACCGCCACCACCATTCCATCACTTTCCACCACCTCCGTTCGGACCGCCAGGATTTGGTCCCCCACCACCGCCAGGGTCAAGACCGCCGCCCCCATGGCGACCCCCGCCCCCATCCTTCAGGCCGCAGTTCCCGCCCCGGGGACCGCCCCCGTTTGGACACCCCCCGTTCCCGCCACACCCGCCTGAACCAAATTATAATTATTAAGTGTACCTAATTAAATAGTGTAATTGTCATGACTGTTTTGTATTTCTTCCTTTTTGGAATGGAGAATAAAGTTTATTTTACAATTAACTTTGTACTAGAATAACTTTCTGATTATTGAAAAGTTACCAATTCCATTGACTGTTACATCAAAGGGGTAATTCTCGTAATTTTAAGAACGTTCACAGTCTGATCTCAGTCTCAATCTGTCAAAAAATACTTCTAATTTCCCTACATTTTGACAAGTTTTTGACATTTGTTTGTCGCCGAGATGACACTGCGACTAGATTTTGAACGTTTTAAATTACGGGAATACGGGCCCTGGTTACAAACGTGTCCCAATGCATTATGTAATAAAAAAAATCAGACTATCCACACAATACTATAGACATTATTAGTTATAGGCATGGGACACGATAGAGAGATCTCGATAAGACGAAAAGTTATTCAAAATAGGTCCTGGGTTCGATTCCTAGCAACACCAGCTATAACATAAGCATCAGTAGCATCTCATAAATAATTTTTGGTACAGGTTAGCCGTTGGTCCCGGCTGTCATTCGTGGATCTTTGACAGTCGTTACGGGTAGTCAGAAGCCCGAAAGTCTGACAACCAGTCTTACCAAGGGATATCGTATTACCCAGTAACTGGGTTGTGGAGGTCAGATAGGCAGTCGCTCCATGTAAAATACTGGTATTCAGCTGCATCCGGTTAGACTGGAAGCCGACCCCAACATAGTTGGGAAAAGGCTAGGCAGATGATGATGAGGTTAGACAGTCGCTCTATGAAAAATTAGGAAATATTCAAGCGCGCCTGCAGCTTACGATTGGAAGCCGACCCTAACCATATTAAGGGTAATTACATGCCGAAGATGCCTTACTGCGATACCTCGCTATTGCAGGGAGGCAGTGAACTCGCTACCTTCATGTAAAACAAATGCATGCTAATAGACGCACGCACATGCCGAAGGATTCCTCACTGCGATACATCATGAGCTGCTTGAAGGTTTACCTCGTCGCCGACTTTGTTTAGAAATATTGGAACGAAGTTCCTTATCGCGCGTTGCGAAAGGGGGCTAGACGGAAAAAAATTAAGATCAAAAGTTGGAACGACACCTTTTACTATAGTTGTAAGCCGTGCGGCGGGCGCGTGTTTCTCTGTCTCTCTCTCACTCTCTTTTATAGAAAGCAAGCCAGTTATACTTCGTTCCATCCGGGTGTCCCTTGACACCTCTCAAGTTTTTGATGATGAGCTGTTTTTGCAATAAAAAAATTTGTTATATCCGAAAAAAAATGGCAGTTTGTGTAGGTAAAAATTGAGTCTGTCTTTGCTACGGCCGGACTTGCAAAACACCGCATAATTTTAGCATCAGTATTCGGCGATTTATATCCATAGAAAACTACGATTTTGTATGGACAAAGCTATCTGAACAGAGACATCTGAACAGAGCTGAATAAGTGTGGTTAGTCCCTTAATCGCTTTTCGAAACTCGATACACCGAACAAGGCTTTACTTATATCTCTGCCAAACAATTGAGCATCGTTAGAAAACACAATTATTGAACCGTTGGTAGGTACCCAAACGAAACGAGTTGTTTTGACGTACTTAATATGCTGTTATCACAGTATTACATAGGAAATATTGTGCTGTTATTATGGATTTGTATTTTTTATCGATATATCAGAAGTCCAGGACGGGTCCGTGGCTAAATAATAACAGCCGTACAGGTTGATCGGTCAGGTTAAGCTGCGCTTGCCGCGGTTGGTCTGTGGATGGGTGACCATCTTTACATACCGAGACCCCTCCGTGCCTCGGAAAGCACGTTAAGCCGTTGGTCCCGGCTGTCATTCGTCGATCTTTGACAGTCGTTACGGGTAGTCAGAAGCCCGAAAGTCTGACAACCGGTCTTACCAAGGGGTATCGTATTACCCAGTAACTGGGTTGTGGAGGTCAGATAGGCAGTCGCTCCATGTAAAATACTGGTATTCAGCAGCATCCGGTTAGACAACATAGTTGGGAAAAGGCTAGGCAGATGATGATGATAATTCAGAAGTCTAGGGAACCATCCCTACTGCCATGGAACCACGGTTAATTAAAATTACCCATGGACCCAGTAATGGGTCGACCCACCGGGACCACGGGTAGGTAACTAGTGGTCAAAACTCGATGCAGCGTTGATGACATCGCTGAAATGTGTGATTTTGCTGTCACGAGTGGTTAAGATGCATCTGCTGTTCCCCTTAGAGCTTGTATCAGGCTCTTGGAAAGCGAATAAATCCCATCTCCCTGATACTAAATGCAGCATTTTTGCTAAGTACCTAAATCCAGTCAGATAGCCAGTGCCCGGTTTTCCATAAGTAGGTATACCTACACCTACCTAGTGTTACAGATATCTATTATGTAAACTGTTTACACCGTTCAGTCGTAGATCTTTTATCGCTTCCGCTGTGATGCGATCTGGTTCAGGAGCTTTGTTTGTTTTGTTTCCTGATCGAGTCTTCTACTTCTGAACAGAGTATACCTATTTGGTTCGGCATCTATCAAGAGATCAACTGGTTGGAATGACTGAGTAAAATGATCTTGATAGAGCTCTTGGCAATATTATCTCCATCTCTCCGCGACCTTTTCTACTTTATGTAGGTATTAGGTTGCCATCTTTATCGTCTATTATCTACCCAAGAGGATGGTTTAAACTTTTGCGTTATTTGCCTGACCTTTTTGAAAAGGTCAGCAGTTTGATACTTAGGTACCCATCTACCTACATGATGCTCAATTTCAGTAGGTAGGTATAAATGTTTTCTAGGTATCGATTTTTATCCCTTCAGCACAAAGAAGGTGTAGCTGCAATACAAACCATACTATTGTAGTCTTTGATACAAACATACATCCGTTCGCCGCCGCTGTGCGCGGGAATAGTTTCGTCGACCTGTGCGCCACCGCACGGATTTCTGTAGGAACTATATCTCATATTCCAACTGCGTTCCTGTTGTAAGTAGGCCACGCCTTATGCGCCTAAGTTAATATAAGACAATATGTACATATTTTGTACAGCTCACACACTATACACACGCGATACTTCCTTTTTTACTTTTAAATATACTTTCGTCGTACATCTGGAGTATTATTGCCACACACAACCTAAGCGCTACAAAGGTGAAGGTGTTTTGTACAAAAATGTTGAAAACAGGACCCCATTAGGTAGGTACTAAGTGTACGCCGTCTGTCTATCTGTCAGTCAGTCGTGTTCTATTAAAACCGACAGCTCAAGAACGCCAGTTTCGGTCGGGCTGAAGATTCTGAAACTGCGGCCCAAACCTGAATTTTTGGCCGAACCGAACCTTCGGTCGGACACTTACGTATACGCAAACTAACTAAGGTGGCACATTTTCCCTATTCAAGTAGGTAGGAGTACCTATATTTTAATTGAAAACCCATTCAAGCAAAAACAAAATTCACACATGAACTAATATCATTTTAAAACATACAAAACTAATAGGAAACTCAGTGGGCCGTTTCCTAAAGAAACAAAACTGGCTCGTGCCTATTATAGGTACCTATCTACCGTACATAAAGTACATTATTTATTCTGCTGAACAACTTCATTTGTCGTCGGAAATATCGACGAGACGGCAGGATAGGTCCGGACTCCGGTAATAGCGAAATATCTGTAGCACTGCATACGTGAGCCATGCATGTGATTCTGACTGCTGACATATTCTTATTGGATGTCCGGTCCGTAGACTGGACGCTCGCTGGAAACTCGACCGTTTGAAAAATATTATTGTATTCGCTAAGCATTTTTGTGTCTAGGGTTCAGGGAAGAAGCAATTATTTTAAGATACCGTAAGCTTTGTGCATTTGAGTTTGTTACTTGAAGTATAGTGTAAATCGGGCCTGCGGGCGGAGAGTAATGGGTAGCTCTCCGTCCGATCAGGACTAGGCCCGTGCCGGACGGCGTGTTCGTGTTCCACGCGCGCCTCAAAGAGATGTCAGCAAGTGACGGGGCCCCACAGGGCCGAAGCCTGCCAGGGTAGCGGGACCATCCGAAAGGGTTTACCGCTGCCCTGGAACATAAAGGGCTAAGGAAGGAACACGGGTGGGTTTTAGTCAGTAAAAGTCTGACACTCCCTTCTGCTCCACCCAGAGCGGGAGGAGTCATTTGATGATTTCCCATCCTCAAAAAAAAAAAAAAAAGTATAGTGTAAATTGAATTTATGAATTGAGCGATTAAATCAAATAACTGAACAAAGTTGATCATCGTTGGGGGTGAGACAGATTGCTCAGAGTTCTGAGCAACCTGAGTGTATCGGCCGATTAGGTAGGCCTACCTACAACCTTTATAAAAACGCTGAACCTAAACGTTAGCTATACCTACCTACTATTGCTGTTATCCATTAGGAAGCAGGCAATATCATACTGGGCAATTAAACTTCAAGTTTTAATTCAGATTCACCTATAGGATGAATATCGAGAGATCGAGGCCAAGATCCTGAATAGCTGACTTTTTTATTGGTAAATGGGCCTGCCATTTAACAATAAAAAATTCAGCTAGTGTTCCTACGTAGCTTTTA
Organism: Apamea sordens; assembly: GCA_945859715.1. Taxonomy (NCBI): domain Eukaryota; kingdom Metazoa; phylum Arthropoda; class Insecta; order Lepidoptera; family Noctuidae; genus Apamea; species Apamea sordens. The sequence continues at coordinate 13,268,322 of OX243998.1, read as the reverse complement.
CAACAATACGTACAACAACACGCCTACCTACAAATTTCATCAACAAAAATGACCTATTCAAATTGCGAGTTAAATCTGGCGTTGTGCATCGTTCCGCGCACTGCGATAATGGTCGTCCAACGCTGACACGGAGTAGATAACAAAATGAAGGATGATAAGGCAATTATATCACTTGGTTTTAATAGGTTTTTATATTTAATTTATCCTTTTGATAGATTCTTTTATATCTTGTAAATGTGAGGATTTTGTAGGCCTTGTGCCTTGACTTTGGATCTGTAGACCATTTTTTATTTTATCAAGTACCTACTTGGTAGTTACCTACTTGTTGACAGGCCTACGCTCTCCTCCCATACCTACATACTGTAATTTGAAAACATTGTAAAAGCCAATTATTTTTAAAAAGTAACCGTGGAGTTTCTTGCCGGCTCTTCTCCATAGGAAACGACCAATTGGAACCGTGCACCTAGCTTCTGACGTTTCATAAGTGACCGCCCATGTAGGTTTATGTGCAATAAAATAATTTGATTTGATTTGAAGTACCTACCTAGGTAGGTACTGAAACTGCCATGGTCAAAAAAATTAATCAAGCGATAGAAATTTAAGGTCTTTAGGTAATTGAGTAGGTAGGTAGATGTTTGTTGGGCGTCCCGGAGCATACATACCTACTTACTCACGGCGCACCAATATGTCAACACTTGGCAACTTTCAATTGCGATTTTTTCATGAAATAACGAATGCAACGTTGAAATAAGACACATTACATGAACCTATGGGTTCGAAAATGCTATGTTCGTAACAACATAAAATTTCATCAAAAAATAAAGGAGTAAATCGCTTTTGAATAAAGCCGACTGTATACATACTTTTGCTCGTGACTGTACAATCAGAATGCAACGTAATAATAGTCGAATACCTAGCTGAAAAGAATTACTACTTACTTACCTGTGCAATTCCAATGCAGACAGCTCCACTGTACGCAAACTACCTACAATCTAACTAGTTGCACATGCTATTGGCAGTACCTAAGTAGGTAATTAGTAGGTACTAACCATGGCTTCGACGTCTTCAGTAGACAGCTTCCGGTCTATTCTATAAAAACCTCACTTTGAAAACTCAGCACAAGAGAGGTGTCATTCTAGGTGATGCTAGGGATTTGATTCGCAGTACATTTCAAAATAACTTCACCTTTTCAGTTTTCACGGTAAGATTTTACAGAACCGCACCCTAATTGCGTAACACACTATCAGTCTCAATCTGAATTATTTTGAAGGATATTGCTAATCCATTGCTTCATATGTTCGAAAAAGGTGTGTGTTCAAAAATGTAAATAATGCAATGAATGTTGTTGAACTGACAAAATGAAACCCATTGCTACTGATAGCTTCAGCAGGTCAGCACGTTTTTATCTGACGAGACTGCAGATAAGTCCGATTTCCACTATAAAGCTCCATTTCTCCATACTCCATGGCCACTGAGGATTAAAAACATCGTTAAGTCCGAAAATGAAACACAAATATTTGCATCATTCGTTACGTGTGTGTTTCAAAAGGATTATAGTTGGAATTAATAAGCTTTGCCCTGTTGTTTTAGGTTAGACTAAAATATTAAATGTTATAACAAATTCCTGTGAGAGTTTTGTTTGTATTTCCGGCTGGTTCAGAGAATATCTACGGATAGTTACAATGTGTTATATTTATTACGGACTAGCTTTTGCTTGCGACTTCGCCCGCTGGAGGTCGGTAATTATCCCAGGGAAACGCCTGCTCATTAGCCTAGTACTGTTTCGTAGAATACTGCTCAGAAAGACGGGTCATATTTATCCAGCGTCTTATAGCAATTTTGCACGTCGAAAGTTCTTTTCCTCGGGAACAGTATTTTTTTCTAGATTAAATGTACACACGACTACACATCAAGCTATGCAAAACCAGTATTAGCTGACCGTTCATTGTGAGAAAATATCATACAAAATGAGGCCAAGACAAACTGCTTTTGTATAGCTTGACGTGTAGCCGTGTGTACCTACCTTATGTTGTTTTTTATACCCCTGACAACGTACGATATGATGGTCGGTCGATGATCGGTTCAGTGGATTAGGCGTGAAAAGGTAACAAACGCATTTATAATATTAGTTAGGTACTCTATAGTTAAAACCTCTGAACAACTCACAATTTAACAGTCGTATTACGGTATGCGGATTTTTTACCCTGTAAGCTGTAGGTATCAACTCCTGGGGGCCTACTCCGAAGTGCAAAGTGCGAATGTTCGGATCGGACCGACACATGGCCGTACTGAATATTATTGAAAAATGCGAAAAAAGTTCGGATCGGCTCAGTTGTGTCGGGACCATAGTCAATATTCGAAAGAGTGTAGGAGTGTAGGATCGTAAACGACCGAACCAAATAGTAACTTCGTAGCATTAAACGGCCGAACATTCGGCCGATACTACTTCGGAGTAGACCCCCTGTATAGAAACATAAATTCTGGCTTACCCTAGAGTCCACCTCTACCGACCTCCTAAAATCAAAATATCAGGTCGTATTTCCTTGTTTGTGTGACGATTCATCGCGACAGATTCGCAACTTATCATCTTTAGTAACGATACGACCATTACGACACCAGAGGGGTAATTCTCGTAATTTTAAGAACGTTCACAGTCTGATCTCAATCTCAATCTGTCAAAAATACGTCTATTTTCCCTACATTTTGACAAGTTTTTGACATTTGTTTGTCGCTGAGATGAGACTGCGACTAGATTTTGAACGTTTTAAATTATGAGAATTGGCCTTCAGATTTTCACAATATACAAGTTTGTAAGTAGGCTAAAGTAGGTATCTATATTTTTATGAAAAATTAAAACAATCAGGCTTCAGTTACCGATTTGAAGTAGGGTCAAGAAAATCATCGTGGAGACATCAAATCGCAGCAAATGCGGAAAAAAAATCTTCTGTTTTCTTGAAGAACTTCCTTCTAAAAAGTAATTAGCATTTAATTACTTTTGAGAAAGTTCTTTTAACGCGCCTTGCTGTAGGAGTAAACTGGTAGAAATCGTCACGTAACGAAAAAGTGTTCCTAAATGCGACTTTATTTTCTAGAGATAGTTTTCATGGTTTTCGAGGGGGCTGAAGCCAATAGTATAGTGAAGTGTAGTAATCCAAGAGAAGATGAGAGCTTATAAAAAAATATAAGTACTAGATGGTTCTATATTAAAAACGCGTATTAAATTCATACTTTCTCTCTCTCTCTGTCTCTTTCTATTACATACGAGTGTGTGTGTGTGCGAGTATCGCGTAAGGAACTTCCTTCTTGACGGGGGTCCCCCGACCGCATACGCTTTTTTTTGTTGAGAAAAGGGCCTCTTTGCTCTGTACTAGTTTTACTTATAAGGTTAGATTACACTAAGGGGTTAACTACACTTATTCAGCTCTGTTCAGCTTTTGTCCATAGAAAACAAGGATTTTGTATGGAGATGCTTACGCATCCGTAAAGTTGAACAGAGCTGAATAGGTGTGATTAGTCCCTAAGGCTCAATTTACACCACCGCGAAATGAAATGGAATCGAGTTTTCGTAAATAGCAAAATGAACTCTATGTCAATGGTCTAATTTACAAACTAGATACGAGCTTATTCTCCAGAAGATGCGCGACCTGTGCGTATGTATGAACTTTTAACATAAAGTTCATTATGATTTGTACAAAAAAAACGATTCCATTCCATTCCACGGCAATATAAATTAAGCCTTATGGGTATGTAATTACATTCATAAATTGTCATCATTCTCTTGGCCTTATCCCATATAACCTTACCTATATAATTTATATGAGGTCGGTGCAACATGTCTTTAATCATAAATATGGTACCTAGTACAGTCAACAGCAAAAGTAGATGATCAAAATCAGAAATCCAATACTAATGAACGGAGTTCGCAGCTATATGGCAGCTGTACTATTAGTAAATGTTTGGTATAATTTACAATCACATACTTTTGAATCACTTCGACGCCACACAGTTCTGACGCGAACTCCGTTCATTTGTATTGAATTTCTGATTTTGATCATCTACTTTTGCTGTTGACTGTACCTACCTACTTCATCTATCTACTCATTGGTAAAACCATTAGAATTCATTCTATTGTCAGTTTTCCCTCAACAAAAGGAATATTTCTTCAATATTTTCTGTCAATCCATTAGTTAGACAAGTTTGCTCCCAATTTCTTTTCGTACTCTATAATATTATAACAAAGACAGATAGCTATATACCTAGGTACGGTACCTACGTTGGTGCGTTTAATACAGAATCCGTTTTTCCTTTGTGAATCTCACAATGGCGATATCAGATCGCATCTCATACTCAAGGAGGATTACTTACATGTAAGTAACATTTTCGATTCGCAGAAAATATTACACCATTCAATATTAGGTACCGATAATGTGTGTCGATAGTACGGACGGTTTCGTAGAAGTAGTATTCGCCAAATGCGGTCGTAATAAAACTAAAAATAAACGTTTATTTGTCACTAGAATAGATACCTACATTAAAAATATGACAGACACTCAAAGTCACAATCTTACAATATGAATGTATTGCAAAGAATTGGTCCTAACTCCCAAACTAGGACAGTGTTCAGTCATGGGATCTGAAAAGACAACATTTTTTATAGTGTCGCCACATTATTGACACGTTATATAATAATATAATAATTCGTATATTTGCCAGAAACACGGTACAAAGATGTAATAAAGTAGTTAAGGATCATCATGTCTCGCCGACACAGCGGCATGCAAATAGAAATTTATTTAATTAAAATAAATTACAAATAAAATAAAATAAAATTCCAAATAAAACCAAATTAAATTAAATTAAAATACAAATTAAATCATCAATTAAATTAACAACAAATATATAATATTAAATGGTTAACAATAAATGAGAGCTTCACTTTTTCATAAAATATTTAGGCATAATAATAACAAAATTTACGTGGACATTTGTGGAAAAAATCATTTAGGCCATATTTGTCGATGGTGTTTGCCGGTGGAGCAGACGAGTCCTGGAGCGGAGACGGCGTATCGGCAAGCATAGTGTGGGACGCCCCCCAGCCAGATGGACGGACGACCTTAAGAAGGTTGCTGGGACAGACTGGATGCGGAAGGCGGTGGACAGGGTGTTGTGGCACAGCCTGGGAGAGGCTTCTGTCCAGCAGTGGACTACGATAGGCTGGGTTGATTGATTGATTTATAAAGGCATGACGGTAGGTAGGTGATATGTGGATTTGTACAATAAGAACATGCAGTACCTAACTAACATATATATCTAAAAGAGAATGAATGTCTAAATATTAAGCGTTTTGACCCCTTACTGTCAAATACTGGTGAAAATGATAGATTTTCATCACGTATGTTATAAATATGACGGAATCGCTCTTCTAGGATACCGTAGCTTCAGATACCTACCCATTCGCGTATTTAATTAGTTACGTCAGCAGGTCAAGCTACCCGAAACTGTCAAAGTTTCCCAATCAACTTTGAACTTAATACTTTAGCGATAAAGTTGAAAATCTATTAAAGAAATTTGACAGATTGTAGTAGCTTGATGTGCTGGCGTCTGTACAATAGAATAGAATATTCTTTATTATGAACACCAGGCCTATAATGTTCCCACTGCAGCTGGGATACAGGCGTCCACTTTTATAAGAGGGAGTTGGCCATAATCCAGCACACGGGTTCAGTGGCGGTTGGTGGATGACACCATGTCTTAAAATTTTTGGTTCTTGGACATTTCCTCACGGTGTTTTCCTTCACCGTTTTGAGAGCAGCGGTGATGAAATAATTTACACAAAGTAAAGCGCCTGTCTGGGTTCGAACCTACGACCTACAACTTGTAAGTCGCGGAGGTTACCACTGGGTCACCATTGCTATGAACAGACGCCAGCACATCAAGCTACTACAATCTGTCAAATTTCTTTAATAGATTTTCAACTTTATCGCTGAAGTATTAAGGTTCAAGGTTGATTGGGAAAATTCGACAGTTTCGGATAGCTTGACCTGGCGTCTGTACACCATAAATATTATATAATATACCTAAATGTAGAAATTTTACAAGGCGTGACACAATGGGCGGCCTTATCTCTAAAAGCGGTCTTTAAAATCCATCCAATGGATTTAAAGACAAAAGGAGAGACAATTTTGCAGGTAGTCTGTGGTGTACAATTTAGTTGTAGGTATATAGACAAGAAAAATGAATAGAAAGAAGGAATGGTTTGATTTGTAATTGAACTTGTTTATTGAAATACCAAATTATCTAATTTACATAAATATTTATATTAATAGAGATAAGAATAGTTGGTTTCTACATAATAATAATAATAGGAAGGGCATGAATAGGGAATGACCCTGAATCTCAGGTAACAACCTGAAGGCTAATTCCCGTAATTAAAAACGTACAAAATCTAGACGCAATTTCATCTCAACGACAATCAATTAAAGGTATTTTTGACAGATAGAGACTGAGATGAACGTTCTTATTTACGAGCTTTGCCACCCTGATTTATCTACAGGTTTACTTATTCCTAGTTCAGGCTTGCTAATGGTGAATTTTTCACTTTCATCGCTGTATCTGTAGAACCTTGAAAAATTCGTGGTACACATATCTAGCTACCTATGTAGGTAGGTAGGTACTAATTGTGTGTTACTACGGAATCTAGAATCGTCGAAAAATTGGGCGTGTTTTTCTCGAGTACCAATATTTTCACTTTCCATGTAATTTAGCAATGTTCTCAGTGTAAGTACCTACGTCTAATAGTGAAAGAAAATGTCCGGTCAGAGTTATATAATTTTTCCAGTCGATTGCTTCAGGTTCGCGAGATTCCGTCAAACTAAGTTATTGAATAGGGCTCAGATATTCAATGGCTTAGTTCGCACTTAGATATGAGACGAGAATATCTAAGTGCTATTGAAAATATTGGGATAAAGTTGGGATTTAGGTCATATAAAAGTGATTGGAGGGTTTTGTAAGATACATCTGTAAATAAACTTTACTACTTTCTTATTTGTTAATTCTTGAGCTATGCCTATAGCTCAGGAACCTACTTAACCTATCTACTTTTAAATTTTAGTTCTACCTTTTGTTCGTGCTGCTTTAAGTCCTTTGTAACATTTTCTAAGCCAAAAACCAAATTATGTTTTTTTCTAGAGAGAAGAAAAGATGGGCTTAACCCTTTATATCACCATGTGACAGTCCTGTAACAAACCATCCAAGTCCTCACAAAATCTAAAATCTTATTTTTATTCCGTTTTACATCAATGTACGACAACTATGCAATTCTAGTACACGTCGTGAAACACAGATGGCGTTAGCAGTTTGCAAATTAGTCCAAACTTTAGTTGATGACAATTCACAGGACTTGAGGCTCCGTAAAATATTTTTCAAAAATCGAAAATCTATACCTAGGTATAAATAAAAATGAATCACCGAAATGTATGTACGCGCATAACTTCCGATCGACTGCGCCAAATTGGATAATTCTTTTTTTTTGTGTTTGTTATTGTCAGGACCAGGTTTGTATACACAATTGGACCCGAGCTCAGTCTCAATCTGTCAAAAATACCTATAATTTCCATACATTTTGACAAGTTTTTGACATTTGTTTATCGCCGAGATGAGACTGTGACTAGATTTTGAACGTTTTAAATTACGAGAATTGGCCTTCTGATCTCAGTGTCAATCTGTCAAAAAATTACGTGACTAGATTTTGAACGTTTTAAATTAGGTACGAGAATTGGCCTTCTATCTGTGAACGTTCTTAAAATTACGAGAATTGTCCCTCTGATATTTTTTTAATAACTTTCGAAATATCCCGACCCTTCCAGAATCATGTGGATACTGAATCCATAGAAACAGGTTGTGCGTCGATATTACTGCCACCCTGTATTTAAGGTGAGAGTCCAGGTACCTACGACTAAAAGTTCCTTTAGTATTTTATTATCTCTCTTAACTTCTTTTACGAGCTGGACTCCTTCTTAAAGGATTAGCCCACAATCGCAGTAGATCTAGAAAAGTAGTATAGGAGGGAAGGGAGGCTTTTGCCGTTCTTTTACGAATGTTTTCAGCGCGAGAAGGCAAAGAAATGAAATGAAATTATTATTTTTGTTAGGATATCGAGTGCACTTTTACACGTCATATTATAAAAATATAATTATGTATATGCTAGATGAGGTTAGCAGGTACAGAAGTTAGCACATCAAGCTACCCGAAACTGTCAAATTTTTGCATTGCCGAAAATTTGACAGTTTGGGATTTTGGGCCTACCGCGATGTCGTTTGCCATTAAATCTCCTATCTAACGACAATGAGTTTGATTTCGACGTCCTTGTGCATACCATAGACACTTGACTTTCACCTATTACACTTAATTTTATTTATTGTCGTCACCACGTCAAGACGTGAAGTGTTCAGCCAAACTCGAGTGTCATCAAAACAAAGTCAAGAGCGATGAATAGATATTTTAATTGGAATTTAAATTTATAAAATATCGCATAATTGAAGAATGTAGTGTTGTTTCATGAATTATGTTTGATTTTCAAAGGTCATGGCGAGTCAATGTAAGTACAGACGCCAGCACATCAAGCTACTACAATCTGTCAAATTTCTTTAATAGATTTTCAACTTTACCTATCGCTAAAGCATTAGGGTTGAAGGTTGATTGGAAAAATTTGACGGTAGCTTGACCTACTGGCGTCTGTACAATTGGAGAGACCTAAGACCTAAGTCCATCAGTGAACTGCTGGCTGATGATGATGAGCTTCTCTCGTCGGAAAACTCAAACGCAAAAGAAAAATTACGTATCATGTATTAAACCAGGTACACAACACACTAAACTTAAAACTGCCACCATAAAACCTAGTACACACACAACATAAAACTATAAATTTTAAGTTATCACCAAAGTCGAAGGAAGACACCAATGAGAGAACATAACTCAATCGTTTGGCACTTTACGACCGCTGTACAGTTACGTACAAGAATATATATAGATTAAACGTTTTCGGTATCGAAAAACCCAGGTATGAAATTATAGGTAATGTAAACACTTATATAGCAAAAGAAATGCGTCTCTCTTGTGAACTTTTTTAAGAATCATATTGAATTAATCTACTTCCATTGCGTGTTGCAATTGCGTTCGGCACCCTAATTACGTAACACACAATCAATCAGAATCGGTTTCATTTTGACACTTCAATAACATTCATTGCGTATTGTTTATTTACGTATTGAGCAGACAAATTTTTCGAACTTATGAAGCAATGGATTAGCAATTTTCTTTAAAATTATTCAGATTACGATTGATCGTGTGTGTTACGCAATTAGGGTGCATATATATATAGGTACAGTCGAGTTTTTTAATATCTGAGCATGTTCATGAACTAAAAATATATAGGCTTACAATCAATTGTAAACAATCTGTGACATCATAAATATGTGACTACTTTATATCAATAATATTGCTACAAACAAAGACTCTAAAAATTGTGCGCAACCCCCTTGCAATGCCCTTGTTCATATTATTTAGTGCAAAGTTAGGTTCACAAATATCTATGCAATTTTTCTATGAAAAATATCTTGACAATTTGACATGTCTCGAATTGTTGTCTTAAATTCTTTGAACAATCTCTTTACAGAAGTATATATCGCGTTTATTCGTATAACGCGAGTAAGAAGATTTGGGAAGGCATTAGAAGTAGCGCCACCAATGCGTTAACGTTTGCAAGATGTTATATCCACCATGGTGGATATAAGTACCAGATTCTAAAACTGGCAGCATCATTGCTTAAACCTTGCCTGGAAGTTCCCTACCTTATTTTAAATGTGAGATTTTCAGAAGAACAAAATAAGAATTTCGGAGTAAGGAGTAATACAATAAAAATTAAATACTAATGTGCTTATGTAAATTTTATTTTTATTCTTAAAACCGACTGAAAAGTTTTAAACAAATAGGTAGGTATAATTTGAATTGACCCTAAGATTTCCTAAAACTTAATTATTCAACAACATTGTCAGATTGATACAGTCCTATTACGAACGGCATCATTGCGTTATTACTCGTACTTCTGCTCCGGCAAGCAAAAATAAATTGAATGGTAAAAGCCATATAGTTGAATATTCAAAGCTATAGATATTTACGAATCCTAGGTTGCACCAAATTGAAATCTAGAGTACCTATTTAGATATTTATGTTCCGAAGTGTAGTCAGATGTTTTTGACTGCATTAACGTAACATACTTATGAACAGCACCCTAATTGCGTAAAACACAATCAATCGGAATCGGTTTCATTTTGACAGTTCAACAACATTAATTGCGTTATTTACGTGTTGAGCAGACAAATTTTTTCGAACTTATGAAGCAATGGATTAGCAATTTGCTTCAAAATGATTCAGATTACGATTGATTGTGTTTTACGCAATTAGGGTGCAGTTTATATGATAACATTTTATTGATGTCTGAGTTTGTATAGAACTTTATGATCATTTGAACGCTTACAATATTTTGAAACAATGTCACTGCCAATATATTAGTGAACTCGACTGTACCTATTGTTTGCACAACACCAGAGGGGCAATTCTCGTAATTTTAAGAACATTCACAGTCTGATCTCAGTCTCAATCTGGCAAAAACACCTCTAATTTCCCAACTTTTCGACAAGCTTTTGACATTTGTTTGTCGCCGAGATGAGACTGCGACTAGATTTAAATTACGAGAATTGGCCTTCTGATTATTAGATAAACTAGCTTCTGCCCGCGACTGCGTCCGCGTGAAATATTTTGCTGCCCCAATCCACCGCGTTGCATCGCATCGCCCGCTCGCGCTATTACTTCGATTTCGTTTAGCGATTTTTCTGGATTTTTTCTTTCAACTCGTTTCAATCGACAGATAATTTTTATTCGTGGAATAAAATTGACATCCGACAGTTTTTGCACGAAGAACTGTCAAAAATTCAAAATTAAGTATACCTCCGATAAAATTATCTGGCGTTGGAAAAATCAACCCTAAATGTCGAAATCTTATTGCCCGTGCCGGTACAGCAGATATCGAGAATATCGGCGAATGCACACTTCAACTATATCATATTTGGACGTTAAAACTTTTTCATTGGCCTCTGAGATGAGATATTGCTTCGCCAGTTTTAGTTCGACAAGATTCGGGAAATATTTCTAGTAGTTATCATGATATTTTATCGGTTAAGACGCTGAGTGTGCGATTTCGTTGTGATGTTTTTAATTTTATTGAATGTGGCTAACATAAGTTACTGTGGTATATATAAATAAATATCAGTCAGTGCTATATAATTGATTTTATCTTGATAAAAATGATGTAAAGTGTATAAACTTTACGTCATTTTTATCAAGATCAAATCAAAATCAAAATCGTTTATTTGTATCACGAATATAAATATCTATGATTTGTATAAAATGTGATAGGTACTAGGTTTATTTTATGAACAAATAAACAATTTATTCAATTCAATGTCAATTTGAATTTAAATGTTACACACACATTACATAAATAGTAAGTAAGGTAAGTAGTTAATTAAATAATAGAAACTGCAAGCTGCACGTCGCAGAGAGAAGAATAATGAAGAATGATGAAGCTTGATGAAACATTATAATAAATTAATTGTTTTATTAAACAGCATTAATATTGTGTTAAGGGAAATTGCACAGTCCTCGCAACCACAAGTTAAAAAGATCCATGTGTATATAATTTCATAGACACTATCAGCTAGCAATGACTTTCATTTTGACAGTTCATCAACATTTATTGCTTTATTTACATTATTGAGCAAACAAATTTTGTGAACAAGTGAAGCAATGGATTTGCAGTACGGTATCCTTCAAAATGAAACTGTGATTGAAAGTGTGTATGCAATAAGGGTGTAGTTCTGATTTCTAAAATTTAGCTAAAACGTCCGCATAACATTGCCGAACCTGCAAAACTATGGTTTTACCTCTGGGCCGTCACGGCAGCTTTATAAGTTTACATATTCTATCCCTAGAGGGCAGCACTAACATTAGCGATACTTACAATAACATACTAATTTTCCGGAGTAGTGTTTGTGCCTCTAACTGGTGGGGAGTGAGGGAGACAGTAATGAATGATGTAATTAGCACCGTACTAGGCCTTGAGGCCGTGTCGTGGTTTTTAATTAGTAGCGTCACTTACTATGGTAATATGTTAACGCCTACGGTAATGGGAAATAATTGTTTTACGTCAATTTGTGTTTATTTCTGAGAAAATATTACGCGTTTACATCTTTGCGGAAATATTAAGATTTTTTTTTAAAGATAACACATTATCACGCCTGTGTTTCCCGATGAATTGCCCCACACTAGGAATTACTCCTGTATCGTGGCCCACGATACAGGAGGACAGGCCCACGAATGTTTGTGAACGCACCCACGATTCGTGGGTGCGTTAACAAACATTTAAACTCACATACACAAACTGCCAGACCCGGAACAACTACCTGTAGGCAATACAAATATTGATTCCGTGTGGGAATCGAACCGATGACACGCAGCGGAGCAGTCGATCGCTCAGCCACTGCGCCAACCGTGTCGTCACCTGGTTGGGTAGAGTACATTTCGTCAGGTTCCACGTTAGGCGAGCCTATTGTTATCAGTCCAATTCGAATTCCGGCCATTTATTGCAAAAACGGAGCAGTGGTTGTCCAGTAGTAACGGCCGCTTCTCATGAGTTGAAGGTCGTGAGTTCGACCCCAAGCAGGCACTTTAATTTGTGTAAATTATTTCATCACCACTGCTCTGAAAACGGTGAAGAAAAGCATCGTGCGGAAACCGGTATGTCCTAGAACCAAAAATTCGAAGAGACGCGCTTTATCTTTGTAATTTTTTGTTTGATTGACAAAAGAAAAAATACGTGTCCATTATTTTTCGATAATCTGACTGACGGACTAAACATAATAATATTTTTTTTAACCAGAAAACTACCCTATTATTTACACAAAATAAAGTGCCTGCCTTGGTTCGAAAATACGACCTACCAGTCGTAAATCGCGGCCATTACGACTGCGCCACCTCTGCTCTCTTCACCACTGCAGTCGGTTAAAAAGGGCCCCCAACAAATGTTGATACAGGGCCCCTTTAGGATGAGCTACGCCACTGGTAGAGCATAGTACACCCACATTTCATCAGGTCCCATGTTGGGCGAGTCTATTGCTATCAATTGGGTCAATTCGAATTCCGGGCTTTTATTGCCAATTTTTTTTTCATGTTCGAACGTCGTCATTAGTATAACCAAATGGCGTTACTATCTATGTATATATCTATCTTAAGAATAAAGACGTACACTATTGGAAATAGGCTCTCAAGCAATGCCATAGGGACCAATCCTGTGCTGCCCACATCTAGTGGATTCCTTTGACCTTCACTTCACTAGCTCGTCGATCCACCTTGTGGGAGGCCTACCCACGCTGGTTATTGCCAACATAAATATAATTATCGATAAATGTGAAATACACCAGAAGGCCAATTCTAGTAATTTAAAATGTTCAAAATCTAGTCGCAGTCTCATCTCGGCGACAAATAAATGTCAAAAACTTGTCAAAATGTAGGGAAAATAGAGGTATTTTTGACAGATCGAGACTGAGATCAGAATGTGAACGTTCTTAAAATTACGAGAATTGCCCCTCTGTAACTACTTGAGAAAAATACAATTTCTTAGAAAATAAAACAACAAATTATTGTAATTTTCATGTTTGTTACGTAATTTCAGCCTACGCGAAGTACCAAGTAAGCGAATCGTTCATTTCGTAGGCCTCACGCCTACGCTGCTACGAGATCAGTGCCCTACGCCAGCTACGGCGTAGCAAACCGCCTATCAATCAATTAGAAGGTAATTTTCTCACTATCGTGGTTACGGGTGCTAAATTATATCTAATATTCTAGTACCTAGATAATGCTAAATTTAGCTACTTTCTAAATAGGTCACCAGACTATACGAAGGTGTTATTTTTTGTATTAGAAGAAATTATTAAAATTATGTGGGCGATTGATAAGAGTTTATCATTATCACAAAAATAATATTTGTTTTTCCATTATTTATTTATTTATCCATTTATTTCAGGCATCAAGGCCCATATAAATACATACAATACAATATTAATATACATAACTTAAAAATACTATAAGTACATACAACATTATAATTACATTAAAAACTAACTAACGCACACGAAGTGTTTGCGTCGTGTTTCGCTGACTGTTGGCATGTAGCCGGCCACGAAACCGGCGGTACACAACACCCTTCGGCCAGAACTCTTCCTTGAGGAACTTCGCGAAGGTCAGGGGTTGATTAAACCCAAATGTCCAAATGTCACAAGTTAAATCTACTTTTCGTCTGTTCTTGAGGACAATTATTATTATTTCAACCACCATTTGGCATAACGTCCTTGCTAGTTCACAAACATATCTTTTCAACTAGCATTTGCCCGCGGCTTAGCCCACGTGGATTCTGGATAATATCCCACGAGATGGATTAAGAGTATCCTATGTGTTAATCCAGATTATAAACTATCTGTGTGGCAAATTTCATCCAAATCCGTTCAGCCGTTTTTCCGTGATTAAGTAACAAACTACTAATAATAAAGCCGAAAAGTTTGTTTGTTTGAACGCGTTAATTCTGGAATTACCAGACGGATTTGAAAACCTCTTTTTTCATTTGATAGCCCAATTCTTGAGGAAGGCTATGCGCTATTTAACATTACGCTAGGACCCAAAGGAGCTGGAGCCGAGCAAAGAGAAAAACAGTTTGTTTATTTATTTATCCATTTATTTCAGGCATCAAGGCCCATATAAACACATACAATACAATATTAATATACATAACTTAAAAATACTATAAATACATACAACATTATAATTACATTAAAAATTAACTAACGCACACGAAGTGTCTGCGTCGTGTTTCGTTGACTGTTGGCATGTAGCCGACCACGAAACCGGCGGTATACAACACCCTTCGGCCAGAACTCTTCCTTGAGGAACTTCTCGAAGGTCAGGGGTTGATTAAACCCAAATGTCCAAATGTCACAAGTTAAATCTACTTTTCGTCTGTTCTTGAGGACAATTATTATTATTTCAACCACCATTTGGCATAACGTCCTTGCTAGTTCACAAACATATCTTTTCAACTAGCATTTGCCCGCGGCTTAGCCCACGTGGATTCTGGATAATATCCCACGAGATGGATTAAGAGTATCCTATGTGTTCATCCAGATTATAAACTATCTGTGTGGCAAATTTCATCCAAATCCGTTCAGCCGTTTTTCCGTGATTAAGTAACAAACTAATAAAGCCGAAAAGTTTGTTTGTTTGTTTGAACGCGTTAATTCTGGAATTACCAGACGGATTTGAAAACCTCTTTTTTCATTTGATAGCCCAATTCTTGAGGAAGGCTATGCGCTATTTAACATTACGCTAGGACCCAAGAGAGCCGGAGCCGAGCAAAGAGAAAAACAGTCAGATAGCACAATAAGCGAAATCGAATGCAGCGCAAGCGATGCGTGACGCGGTGACTTGGGGGTCGAAATTTCACGCGGACGATTCGTATCTTTAATAACATTCCAGATAGTTTTAAGGAAATGACTTATGTAAAATTTAAAATTTAATTTAAAATTTAATTTAAAATTTAAAACCTGACTAATTTACTGATAGAAAAATGTTATTATAATGTTGACAAATTTCTAAATGACTTAACAATTTGATGTGACTTTTTAAATTTATTGTGATTTTTTATGTACCCACTTATTTTACTTTTTATGACATTTCGTATTTTTTTATAATCTTTCAAACCTAATTTAATTTTATATTACTAATTGTGTTGTAGGTAATTAAATTGAGTATGATTGTTATTTTAAACAATCGTTATGTTAAAATATTTGTATGCTGTAATAGCAAAACATGGCGACCTATATAAGTATGTAATGCAAGAACCCAATGTACCTATGTTTGACAAATAAAATTCTGATTCTGATTCTGATTCTGACGAAGTCGCAGGCAGAAGCTAGTGTATTGCAACAAGACAAAAGGTCACATAAAGTCTTTAATTCTTAAGCGTAGTAATTAATTATAATTGGCCCTCTTTGCTCATATTTCCTAGGACATTAACCTGAAGACATTTAAGCGGTAGGTACACTACCTTGACTAACAACTAAATTATTATGTCGCAGCAGGAGGCTATAGATTAAGAAAGTTCTAACATTTGTTACAAGATGGCGGTAGTGAGGTTATTCTATCTGTCTGTCAGTTGTCACTGTCAATTAATGTCGTTTTACTATGGGAGAGTGACTGTCAAGCATTCGGCCAAGGAACGTGCGCATGAGCGGATAACCTCACAACCGCCATCCTTTTCCATCGCGGATATTTGTGATTATCGTAATTTATAAAGTTTGTAAAATAATAAAAGAAAATCAACGCTATAGCTGTTCGTTGTATTATTTCCTGTTTTCTGAAGATTGTATGAGGAGGAAGGCTTGCCCAAAAATAACATTGCTTTTCCTTCCCCGTCATATATATATTTGACCACTTATCTTCATAACACTAACTTCTACCTTAAAATTGAGCACTAATTTATATGCAAACTTAATGAACTACTTTAGCGTTAAAATTTAATACAATGTCTACAAGCCGGAATGTCTCAAAACGTTGTCCTAGCTAGAATAATCAGAATAGTTTTAGTATTATTTCATTCATTAAGGACTTTACTGGGACCAGTGGGGTAGCTGCGTAACACACTAACAGTAGCAATGGCTTCAATTTTGACAGTTCAACAACATTCATTGCGTTATTTACGTTATTGAGTGGACAAATTTTTCGAACATATAAAGCAATGGATTAGCAATATCCATCAAAATGATTCAGATTCTGATTCATAGTGTGTTACGAAATTAGGGCGCAGTATCTTCTAATTAAGCTCACTGTGTTACTGGTATGCTGAATTCATTTAAAATACTCTTTTATCTTTAAGCAAGGTAATACTCATCACCACTGCTCTAAAACGGTGAAGGAAAACATCGTGAGGAAACCGGCATGTCCTAGAACGAAAAATTCGAAGACATGTGACATCTACTAACCCGTGGTGGTGTATTACGGCCCACTCCCTCTCACAGGGCAGACCTGTGAACCAGCAGTGGGAACATATAGGCTGATTATTATTTACAACGTATTCACAATAGAACGGACAAAAGTGTACTCAATAATATTAGTAATGCATTCATTTACATCAGATAAAAATGCTTGCACACTAAATAAATGTGCGATGTAATCGTACCGGAATTCACATTTATATTCTATACCTCCATTCCTATTACCAGAATCATAACATTCATGGAGTTGTGATTATCTTGTATGATACAAGCCAATCACAACTCCTAATCAATAAAACCACTAATACGAGTAACACCCGATCACACGTTAGGACCGTATTACGTACATTATTAGCGTTACGTTGACAACAATAGGGACCTCCATTTATGAGGCTTCGGTGAGTCGTGATTGGAAACCTTTAGTCCCAGGATAGTTGAGTATAAATAGTATGAGTATGTCTGACCTTTTGATTAAAATCTGGGAGTTGTTGTGTGTAAAGTAGAATAGAATAGGTACTCTCTATTATTCTCTTTATTTTTCCATATAAATTACACAACATAAGTATATACATTTTAAAAAGGGTGATACAGTTAGCGGTCTTATTGCTAAGAGCGATCTTTTAAAGACAACCTTTGGATGGTTTATTTGAGAGACAAAACATAAAATAGTGTCAAAATCAAAGCATTTATTTCAAATATATAAAAGTCACTTTTGAATGTCTAAATTTACAGTAAAATAAAATTGATTCCAGTGATTTGTTTTGAATTTGATTTTTGAGTCCACTCCAGGCACAAAATCCAATCCAGAAATTGGGGTCTAACTTTATCCAAATCTAAAGAAGTCATTACCATGTGTATTGGTGCTAATAGCAAAATTCCTGATAGATAAGTTGTAATATCAAACTTCAACCGTTGCAATAATGTCCTGAGCCCAGTCCAAGCATAAAATCACGCTAAGTTAGAAGAGTCAATTGAAAAATTATGCCTGTTTTCACTAAGACTTAGTGATACCTAAATGAGTGCCTAAATAAAAGCGCGCTGTTTAGTTTTCAACGCTTGACTAAGCGCCGAAAGTTGGTAATCCAACAGCGCGACTTCGCCTTATGTTAGAGAAAACATGAGTATCTATCTACTTACCTATGAATGAAACAGCAGGTTGGTTTTGTTTACGCCATGTTTATAACACTTCTCCGTATCGGCATTTTCTTGTGAAACCTTAATTATTTTATTCGAACCCGTTCACTAAACAAAACAAAACACACTTAAAAACAAAAACAAACCTCGTCTACTCCCTTTAAAATACGGTAAGTATTAAAACATCTTTTTACCTTCACGACTTTCCGTTTGTTTGCAAGCTGAAACTATTACCCCACGCTCCATTAGTTCGCGTTAATTGCACCATTTTTCCTATAAAACGCGTGGATACTTTTCCGTTTAGACGTTATTCAGTAGCTTTTCTGGGAAGAGCTAATGTTCTGCTGGGTTTAAGTTAGGGAATATTATTTTTTGCTTTATATTTTGTTTGTGTAAATGAGAAGAGACTGGATTTTAATGAGTTTGGCTCAGGTTTCAGGCATTTCCAACTGTCTGCGGAGGGAAGTTGGGTTTGTTTGGAGTCTATTAGTAATATAGACGTATCAGGAACAGGGTGTAAAGTTCATTCTTACTGTATAATAATAATAATCTATATAAATAGAAATGAATCACCGAAATGTATGTACGCGCATAACTTCCGATCGACTGCACCAAATTGGATAATTCTTTTCTTTTGTGTTTGTTATTGTCAGGACAAGGTTTGTATAGAAGAAAATTAAAAGAAAAAAATACCTTTTTAAATATGGCGGTACGACGTTCAGCTAGTAAATAATAAAAACTTTATGACTCAAAAGATTACAGTGATTTTGTTGCCCCCAACTACGCAAGCCTGTCACGACCTTTTCAAAGTGACCTTTTCAAAGTGGCGCCAACTGGTGGCGTAAATTTTCATGAAAACAATCAAGTCGCAATCTCATATCAACGACAAACAATGTCAAACATTTGCCAATACATTGTATTTTTGACAGATTGAAACTGAGAGTAAATAAAGAAAAAGAAAGAAAGAAAAAGTATTTATTGCGACTCGTACAGGAATAAAACTGCGAACATTTTTAATAATTCTCGAATTGCCCCTCAGGTTTTATCACAATACAGTGCACTACGATTCTTTTGACTTCCGAAATTTTCTACCGCCATATATTTTTACGGCAAAGATCATAAAAATCAGCACATCTGGCCAACTTCAATCTACTATGTAGAAGCTCAAAGGCGCTCCTTTGAGCTTCCATATAGTATTATAATTGAGTTACTACAAATAAAACTACAACGTAAATGTGAATGATATTTATTTTACTACGAAAGCCGTAAACATTAACTAAGGGGAATGCGTTTCTGTGGGAATGAGGAAATGGAGGAAAATGGTTGACCAACTAATAAATCTTGATCTTCTAAACGAAGCTACTAATGTAGTAAATGGGTTTAAGAGGTCAGAAGGAATAGCCAGTCTGACCAAGAGGTATCATATTACCTCCACAACCCAGATTGGGTTGTGGAGGTCAGATAGGCAGTCACTTAATGTAAAATACTGGTATTCAGCTGGATCCGGTTAGACTGGTAGTCGACCCCAACATAGTTGGGGGAAAAAGCTAGGCAGATAATGATAAGGTCAGAAGGAATGACTTCTCATGGTAATGACTTCTTTAGAAGGAAAGCACGTGGAAGAGATCACATTAAAGGGTAGTCAGACATTTATAAAAAACTTCAATACCTACTCTATCTACATGGAACTGTTGATCATTTTTTCGCGATTAAGTACAATGTTGGTCCCAGGGAGGAAATGGTTCAGTATGGGGTCTGTACCCACAGACATAAATGTGACCACACATTACTGTTACACGCTGTAGAGGCCTTTTCGCCACTTATTTTTTATTTTTATTTTCTTTATTTTCGGAAGGCTTACAGACTAATAACATTATAATAACAGTAATATATAACTAAATTGCTAATTACAAGCCTCCACAGATAAATACAAAAAATATTACTCCTTCATCGTCTAAGGGCAGATTCCTCCAACCCCAGATAATTCTAGCCGAGGAATAATTTTGAATGTTTGACAGTTCTTCCATACATACTCGTAAATTGCCAAACGTCAATTTCAATCCTCGAACAAAAGTTAGGTTACATTCTCACGTCATTCACCAGGAAAAAAGTTCGGACTCCGGAGTGCTACCAGGCATTTTGTAATCGAAACTCTCACATACACGACATACACGGTTTGCTTGAAGCAGTCAGGATGGACTGCTTCAAGCTGCGACTGCATAGTGAACTTCAGTCTTCTACGTACCTACACACATACATGAAACCGCTCGAGCAGTTGCAACTGCTTCGGGCGGTCGTGCGCTCAAGCAGTCGCCAGGCATACGCTGACTGCTCGAGCTGTCGACTGCTGTCGCGGTGTTACCTGATTTGAATGACGAGCAGTTGGTAACAACTACTCCAGCAGTTATCAATGGCAGCTTCAAGCAGCAAAAAAAACCTAATACAATGACGGAGAGTACGCGTGACTCTCGATTTCGTTAAGTGTCTTTTTACACCCGGTATATATGTATCTGTCGCAGATGTGATGTGTGATGATACATCTACCTAACCCATCGGGAAATATGACTGAGTTTAGTGATAGCATCACAGCGGTATCCTGACTCAAATCAGCTCAAACAAAATCCAATTACGCGATTCCCTCCACTTCATACCACCATATACTTGCAAACTTACCGTCGAACTGTCAAATATTTTCATAAGTTACAACCACTTACGTTTCATTTCGTCGCGTCGTCATGGTGCCATCGAGGAGTGTGGAGGTGCATATATCTAAGTAAATGTTGGGTCATTTACGGGTCAATCTCCCTTAGGGCATCGCACTGAAAATAACAGTCTTGTTCTGAAATAAGGATGGGGTTGCACTGGGTTTGTTTTGATTTTTGGGACTTGGTTTTATGGACGGAGAATACATTAGGTATACCTACATAATATCATCATACATAATTTAGCCTATAATGTTCCCACTGCTGGTAACCTAAACTTATAGATTATCTAGAATCTTTCGGTTTTCTTTTTGAACGGCAATATGGTTTCAGATCAAAGGCTAAGCACTAGCTGCTGCAACTGATTTGATCACGAAACTAAGGACTAAAATGGATCAAAAGCAAATTGCTCTGGGAGTCAGACTTAAAAAAGGCTTTCGATAGACTTTTACAAAAATTTGCATCTATCAAAATAACAGGAAGTTTTTTCAGAATGTTCGAGTCTTACCTTGAGAGGTCTGGGGATCGACAACAAAAACAAACTTTCAAATCGCCCAAAATAAAATTATTAAAGCCCTCTTTCAATATCCCTATTTAACACCCACATACAAAATCTATAACGACAGCAAGCTTTTTAACATCATCAAAACCTATCAATATAATACCTGCGTATTAATAAGAAAAATCCTAACAAAAGAAATACACACATAAATTACATATAAAAGGAACAATGAAGTGCAAACACGATCATCACGTCGGGAAAATGACTTAGTACTATTACACAAACCTATGTAGAACAAATCACGGAAAGTATGTAAAAAATATTACATACGAAGGAGTACAACAGCTATATAATTCATTACCAAAAAATATTCAAGAAGCTAAAACTAATTTATATTTAAAAAAAATCAACATTAATAAATAAAGTTATTATCTGAGGGGCAATTCTCGTAATTTCAAGAACGTTCACAGTCTGATCTCAGTCTCAATCTGTCAAAACTACGTCTAATTTCCCTACATTTTGACAAGTTTTTGACATTTGTTTGTCGCCGAGATGAGACTGCGACTAGATTTTGAACGTTTTAAATTACGCGAATACGGGCCCTGGTATTGTCCGTGTAGTGTGCACGGTGCTTTACAACAGTGCTGACAAGACTAGCGCGCTCGATGTTTACAACGACGCGCGCGTTCGAGTAATTTATTATGATGTACCGACTCACCAATTATGTACTTCCTAACTGCACGACGAGCTCTCTGGACTATTTTATCAATTACTTGCATGTTCAAAATCTTTGAGAAATAAATGGCCTCCTCTCTGTGCGAGGGAGTGGGCCATAATCCACCACGCGGGCACAGTGCGGATTGGTATATGTCACATGTCTTTGAATTTTTAGTTCTAGAACATGTTTCTTGTTTCCTCACGATGTTTTCCTTCACCGTTTTGAGAGCAGAGGTGATAAAATAATTTACACAAAAATATGCGCCTACCTGGATTCTTGGATATCTTAGCTCACAGCGGCTACACGAATGCCCGTAGCGTGCAACCCGTACTCACTTTTGCGATTTTTGAACAGAAAATATCATAAAATCAAAATGAAAATTCCGATTACCCATAGCACTCCCACCCTTACCTATCTTCCATCGGATAGTAGCACGTCGTCGTAGTTCATGTCGCGTGATATTGGGCGGAGTGGAATTATGTGCATTCCGACGCGAAGGGCGGCTGCAATAGAACCTCTTTTCCCAATTTCTCTACTCAAATCGTATTGTACAAAGGATGGGTGACAGTTTGGAGGGTAGTATGAAAAGAGTATACGGAAAATGGTGAGCGAATGACAATGATTAAAAATTGAGGCTGAGAAAAGAACTTATTGAACACAAGTAAACCCGTACCAATTTTATACTAGCTGTCCCCGTGGCTTTGCTCACGTGACAGTGTAGTCATTTGGCATTTTACAGTAATTAGGATCGTGAAGTAATAGTATATTTACCAAGAAAATAATCTAAGCTACAAAAGGAGTGTGTAAGGGCCTTAGCAGGCGACGTTCTGTAGTTCCTGCCGATCGATTCTGTAAAAATCTCACCGTGAAAAGTTGGGTGAAGTGAGCTTACAATGAGCTGTCAATTGTGTCAATCCCTAGCATTAGTTGGAATGACAGCTCACTCCACGCTCACTTCACCTAAGTTTTCACGGTGAGATGGTTACAGAACCGCACTGCTGCTCATGGGAAGATGGCGTGAGTTTATTTATGTATGTTTTGTCATCATCCTATGACGGTTGCTCTTGTAACTCAATCAAAACTAAAACTGTAGTGAAAATAAAAAAAGGAAATTACTACTTTACTTAACTAATAACGACTTTTATTAATAACTAGCTTCTGCCCGCGGCTTCGCCCGCGTGGATGTCGGAAATTTACCCACGGGAACGTGCTAACAGGATAAAATGTATGTGCTTCCCCAGAATGCCATCTATGTCGCGGGCCCTTTGTGGCTAATTACAATAGAAAACCAATTGTGTCTCATTAGTGGTGATTAAGAGGGTACCTATATGATATCTTTACCTAAGTACCTAACTAATTAAAAAAAAAACTCAATAACAGAAAATTAAATACCTACCTACCTAAATAAACCTATTTCTGATGATAACTAATCTAAACTCAATAAATAAGCAAAATCCCTAAAAACTAATATCTATACGAATGACTAATAAACCTACCTAACAGTATTATAAAATAACCTACGGTCACTACGTACACTATCAAATATACTACCTATACTTTAAAATTAAAATCTATACCTACGACTTATATAAAAATAAACCTAAATAACTCTTAAAACTAAAAGGAATAAAAATGAACTCCACTGCGGGTGACCCAACCTACGACAAACTTAGTATTTGCGGTTGGTACAGTACAGACAGTGGTAATCGGGTATAGGGATCGAACCGCAAAATTAAGTTTGTTTTTTATTGTATATACTTTTCCGGGATAAAAAGTACCCAGTGTGGTGCCCAGGATATTAAAGAATAATTATACCAAGTTTCATCGTAATCGAACCGGTAGTTTTTGCGTGATGCCTGAACAAACAGACAGACAGACAGACAAAAATTTTTTTAATCACATTTTTGGGTTCGGTGTCGGTCAAGTAACACCCCCTGCCATTTATTTTTTGGATATTTTCAATGTACAGAATTTTCACTTCTACAGATTTATTATAAGTATAGATAGTCTTTATTTCTTTAATAAATATAATAAAACAATAAAATACAATTATATAACCTGTAGAGTAAAAAGTTGTGTTTGAATTTGTATACAGTAGGTATATAGTGTAGACTAACAATAATAAAATTAAATAAACTTAATGGTAAACCAAAACTTTGTAACTGTCTTCCAGAATGGTTCAGCTAGATTTCGTAACTAAAGTTGCCATAGAAACGGTTACGGCACAACAGACATTGCATTGTATTACAACTAACAGTTGTGAGAAAGAAGAAGCCTTTGGGCTTTAAAACGTTTAATATCTAGTCTCAATTTCATTTCAGCGACAATCAATGTCAAAAATGTAGGGAAATTAGAGGATTTTTTGACAGATTGAGACTGAGATCAGACTGTGAACTTTCTTAAAATTACGAGAATTGCTCCTCAGGTTATGTCTGTTAGAGGTATCGGGGCGACTAACCTCTGAAAGTGTTTCTACAAACTTTTATCGACGCAATAGGCTTCATTACACAAAAGCAGTAACAATGTCATTATGTAATCAGAAATATACGTCATCATCAATATCATCTCCCTAGCCTTTTCACAACTATGTTGGGGTCGGCTTCCGGACTGGAAGTCGACCCCAACATAGTTGGGAAAAGGTTGGGAATCGGATGCAGCTGAATGCCAGTATTTTACATGGGACGACTGCTTATTTGATCTCTACAACCCAGTAGCTGGGTAAGACGTATCCCTTCGTAAGACTGGTTGTCAGATTTTCGAGCTTCTGACTACCAGCAATGACTATCAAAGAACTACAAATTAAAGAGGGTACCAATGGTTTAACGTGCTTTCCGAGGCACGGAAGGGTCTCGATATATAATGGATGGTCACCTATCCACGAACCCACTGCGGCAAGCGTAGCTTAACCTTCCTTTAAAACCAGTTATAATGTAACTTCAAAAACAGTAGAAAAGTTTCACCCACTTAAACATTACGTTACTCAAACAAAATAAATGAAAATGCAATAAGATACACAGAAGGAAACCATTCCGGACTGTCTGACGCAACAAAGCAAGCCAGCCATTGTTCCCCGCGGCACTGTAACTATTATTCAATTTCCTACGAACTCGAAAACAAGAAACGTAATCCGAGACCGAAACTACTCATAAAGGAAACACACTTGTAACATCCGATTATCTGGTACAAGTCGACACAACTCCACCTCACCTCATTGGGCAATTACGTAACGAAGAATCGTAGGATTAAAATGGAACCAATGATCGTGCTACGTTTATGTTGTGTGGTGTGGCGTGTTGCGAGTCGGTTTTCGGCTTTATCCGTTACCGGTGAGGAAGGAAATGGTTATTAGGAAGGTTTCGAGGTATTGTGTGTTGTATCTGAAAAGAGGTCATCTTGTATCTGTGAAGTGAATTTTAACTGCCTTGTTGGTCTAGTCTAGGTAGGAACTGTTTTTTACATTTCTATGGCTACTGCTGAGCATGAGGTCCTGGGTTCGATTTCCAGATCGGGCAATGTGTTATTGGAATTTTTTATTAGGAATTTCTCAGTAGCAGTCCGGTGTCTGAATCTGAGTCCGGTTGGCTATTGCCAAACGAACACAAATCCATGTCCCATAAGACCATAACACACAACTGACTTAAACATAATAGGGTAGTTGCGTAGGTAAAAAAATAATAATTATATTTAGTCCGTCAGTTAGATTATCGAAAAATAATGGACACGTGTTTTTTCTTTTGTCAATAAAACAAAAAATGACAAAGATAAAGCGCGTCAAAATTTGGGAGTGACGTCATTTGCTTGCAAAAGTGTCGCAAGCAAGTGACGTCACGCGGAACTTTAACGGGCGATATCTTCATAATTTTTTATGTAATTGACAAAAGAAAAAATACGGGTTAAATATTTTTTGATAATCTAACTGACGGACTAATTCGATTTTTTTTGGAAAATAGCCTATTGGCTAAACGTGGGCGTACACCTCTGTCTTTGGAAAATACGGTAGTTATATTTTAGAGAGAAAGGATATTTGGATTCAAAGAATGTAAGACTTGATCTTCATTTGTTTTTATGCCTTAAAAGCCTTCAAGAAATTCTCAGACCATATGTAGGTATAAATAGTGAATGTTTCATAACGAATTTCTATTCTAAATCCCCAAAAACTATGACCGTGTTAACTCACCCTCTACAAAAACATTTCCACCCTTACAGAAATCAATCTTGCACCATCGAACGTCAAAAAACCCCATTCATCATTTCCACTGGCCGAGCTAACCCGGTCAACGCACCCATTTGGAAAATATCGCATACTTGCGAACTGAGAGCAGTTTCCTTGATAACACTGGACAAATCGGTTTACCTCTACAACTTCGAAAACTGATTTTTATTGAAACGTTTCGAGATAAGAATGGTAGTTGGGAGTTGAAGGCGCCAGAAACATCGTCTGACGTCAAACTTTGCTCGTCAACATTTTTCAAAACGATCGCGTTGAGTTCTTCAAGTACAGTGTGTTTTTTTTTGAGTATCTTATAGGGTAAACAAAGATGGCAGAAAAATAAGGTGTTTTGAATCAATTAAATTCTTTAATTCAGACCAAAGATCCATATAGTATTAGGCTAATTAAAATATTACCTTAGCCTAATTGTTAGTAAATAATAATCTATACTTATAATAAATCTGTAGAAGTGAAAATTCTGTACATTGAAAATATCCAAAAAATAAATGGCAGGGGGTGTTACTAGACCGACACCGAACACAAAAATGTGATTAAAAAATTTTTTGTCTGTCTGTCTGTCTGTCGGTCTGTCTGTCTGTCTGTCTGTTTGTTCAGGCATCACGCAAAAACTACCGGTTCGATTACGATGAAACTTGGTATAATTATTCTTTAATATCCTGGGCACCACACTGGGTACTTTTTATCCCGGAAAAGTATATACAATAAAAACAAACTTAATTTTGCGGTTCGATCCCTATACCCGATTACCACTGTCTGTACTGTACCAACCGCAAATACTAAGTTTGTCGTAGGTTGGGTCACCCGCAGTGGATTTCATTTTTATTCCTTTTAGTTTTTAGAGTTATTTAGGTTTATTTTTATATAAATAATAAATAAATAAAAATCATTTAATTCAGACTGTAGTAGGTCCATATTAGGTTAGTAACAATCAGACTTATAAACTATGTTAGTACAATATAAAAATAAATAAAAACAACAACAATTAAAACCTGAGGGCACCCGACGAGGTTTCACAGGTAATGTGAATCCTCGTCCAGTGCCTCATAATAGGACAGTCGGCATCCAGTCGTTCTGCCACTACCCTCAGGAGGCTGTTGGGACTGCCCCGCACGCGCCGCATCAGGGAGCCAATTCTTTTGCGCAGTATAGCATGGAAGCCATCCACCTGGGCTGCCGCAAACATCCCTGATGCACTACAGTAGCGTGGCAGCCCCATCAACGCCCTGAACGCATTATTGTATTGGACCCGCAAGGCACTGAAAGCTCGCTGAGTGTATTTGATCCATAGGCTGCACGAGTAAAAGGACTGGCAGTATGCTCTAAACAAAGTCCTTTTCACCTGGTCATTACACCGTGCAAACCTACGGGCCAGCATGTTCGACCTCACTGCCAGTGCCCTGCGTTCCCTTTCAATATCCACATCATCTGAAAGCGACTCGGTGACCCAGTGACCCAGGTACTTGAATTTCGACACCCTATTGAGAGGGGTGCCAGCCAAGGTAACTGTTGGTGAATTGTAACTTTTGTTACCTGCTTTAAAAACTAGCAACTCACTCTTTACTGGGTTATACCTGAGTCCATGTTCCACCGCATATCGCTCGCAGATGCTGAGGAGCTTTCTCAGCGCACTAATCGATGGGCACAGCAGCACCATATCGTCGGCGTAACTGATATTGTTTATAAAACAACCGTCGACTGAGCAACCGACTCCGGCACCGCTGAGCTCACCTAAGCTCGCAGCTCGCAGTATATAAGTCGTAGGTATAGATTTTAATTTTAAAGTATAGGTAGTATATTTGATAGTGTACGTAGTGACCGTAGGTTATTTTATAATAAGTACTGTTGGGTAGGTTTAGTCATTCGTATAGATATTAGTTTTTAGGGATTTTGCTTATTTATTGAGTTTAGATTAGTTATCATCAGAAATAGGTTTATTTAGGTAGGTAGGTATTTAATTTTCTGTTATTGAGTTTTTTTTTTAATTAGTTAGGTACTTAGGTAAAGATATCATATAGGTACCCTCTTAATCACCACTAATGAGACACAATTGGTTTTCTATTGTAATTAGCCACAAAGGGCCCGCGACATAGATGGCATTCTGGGGAAGCACATACATTTTATCCTGTTAGCACGTTCCCGTGGGTAAATTTCCGACATCCACGCGGGCGAAGCCGCGGGCAGAAGCTAGTAATTTAATAAATTATTTACATGGACGTCTGTGCGCACATGTCTACCCGCTCAGTGTTTAAGAAATGGCCTATTAATTTTGTCCACCAGTGTAGCACGTATGTATGTTGTTAGTTTGTTTTCGTATCATTTACTCACCTACCCTAAAGAGGTAGGTACAAAACGATATCATCTTTAAGAAACACATCAAAAGAAAAATTATTATAATTATAATATATATTTTATTTCTTTAGTATTATAAATGTTGGAACGCCGACGCCTCCACTCTCGGAGGTGTCG
Organism: Apamea sordens; assembly: GCA_945859715.1. Lineage (NCBI taxonomy): Eukaryota > Metazoa > Arthropoda > Insecta > Lepidoptera > Noctuidae > Apamea > Apamea sordens. Next base: position 13,239,413 of record OX243998.1, on the reverse strand, counting down.
CTAGTGGCTGCAGCACAGTTTTAAAACTAATGTAGCTGTTAACGAACAGTAGAACACTAATATTTTTGTGAACCTGTTTTTTGTTCCAATAAAATATTTGATTGGTTTTGATTCAACGTCATACGCCAAATGTATTAAGTAACTTAAACCAACCCAAAACTGCTTCGAATTACTTATTTATACTTGATAATCTACCGAAAATTGAAACGTCAATTCGCCATGTATGTTTACCTTATATGTCAAGTAAAGAAGAACACACTGTATCGCTACTACCTAGTTCTCATTAAAGTTTTAGTTCTATGAGTTGTCTGTATTGCATAAGTTTTGCAAGATTAACAGAGAGATAAGTAATACACATCAGAAGGCCAATTCTCGTGATTTAAAACGTTCAAAATTTAGTCGCAGTGTCATCTCGGTGACAAAATAAATGTCAAAAACATCTCAAAATGTAGGGACATTTGAGGTATTTTTGACAGATTGAGACTGAGATCAGACTGTGAACGTTCTTAAAATTACGAGAATTGCCCCTCTGGTTCTAACATACATTCCTACAATCGTTTGAGGAAAGTTTGTATGCAACTGCATACGATTTAATAACGCACATAACATTACGTATTGTTTCCCCGAGGGGTTAGGCAGAGGTGTCACATAATACGTCCACATTTCGTCAGTTGGGTTCAGCAGTGCGATTCTGTAACCATCTCACCGTGAAAACTTAGGTGAAGTGAGCGTGGAGTGAGCTGTCATTCCAAATAATGACACTAGTGACAACTCACATCAAGCTCACTTCACTTGAGTTTTCACGGTGAGATGTTTACAGAATCGACCGGCTGGTCCCATGTAACAGGGGGCGAGCCCATTGCCATGAACCGGGCACAGCACCCTAATTGCGTAACACACGATCAATCGGAATCTGAATCATTTTGAAGCAAATTGCAAATCCATTGCTTCATAAGTTCGATAATATTGTCTGCTCAACACGTAAATAACGCAATGAATGTTGTTGAACTATCAAAATGAAACCGATTCCGATTGATCGTGTGTTACGCAATTAGGGTGCTGGTCTAGACTCCAGGCTGCTACTGAGAAATTCCAGATAGAAAAACCCAACGACACTTTGTTCGACCTGGGAATCGTACCCAAGACCTCGTGCTCCGATTGACGGGGCCCGATAGGGCCGAAGCCTGCCAGGGTAGCGGGATCGTCCGAAAGGGTTACCGCTGCCCTGGAACATAAAGGGCTAAGGAAGGAACACGGGTGGGTTTTAGTCAGTAAGAGTCTGACACTCCCTTCCGCTCCACCCAGAGCGGGAGGGGTCATTTGATGATTTCCCACCCTCAAAAAAAAAAGAGACTTCGTGCTCAGCAATAGGTCTTGTAACTTCTAGACGAGGCAGTCTCTGATTAATAACTCATTGATTTCCATTATGCGCAATTTCGCAAACAATTGTTATTGACCCACAGTGGCCACAGTTAATATCTATATTATTAATATTGTTACTTACTTGTTTATTATTTGTCATTGATTGTGATATTATTTAGAGGGCAACAAAATAAATTCGTTATTTCTTTTCTTTTTTTCTTAGTTTTCAATTTTGTTTTCATGTAGATTTGTTTTTTTTTTAACCTACATGTACTACTTTATGTAAAATTATAAAACTTGAAATACGTAAATACTGTGCACATCTAACAGCACACCTGTAAGTGACAAATTCACTCTAGATTTTAAGTTCAATTGTTACAGTACCTGAAAGTTTTATTAGTGAATAAGTCGTTGGAGTGCCACAATTAAATAAATAAATAAATAAATAAGAGGTAGGAAAACATCGTGAGGAAACCGGCGTATAATAGAACCAAAAATCGAAGACATGTAACATCCACCAACCCGCACTGGGCAACGCATTGTAGATTATGATATGACCCACTCCCTCTCACAAAGAGGAGGCCTATGTCCCAGCAGTGGGAACATTATAGGCTGTTTGTGCTATGTAGGTATAAGAGTTATGCCCAACTTGTCACTTAAAAACAAAAGATCACGATTCACAAGGACATGCCCTATAACTTAAGCCGGATTTACATTAATGTGTTGTGTCGCCTTCTGACGCAGTTTTAACCAATCAAAACTCGTTGTGATTTCACGTAGCCTTGAACAGATAGGTTTGATTGGTGTATTCCGCGTCACGACACAACACAACACAGTAATGTGCCGGTGGCTTTAACCTCTTGTATTGTGGGTATGGGTTTATTAAATATTTTAAACTACGAGAACCGCTCACGATAAAATAAAACCAAAGATTCTTTGTCCTTTAACATTCTGACCATGTAGACCAATTTCCTGTATCACTACAGTATCTTCTTTCAAGAAAATAAGAACACTAGCAAGATTAATCTGCACCATGTCAACAGCACACACTTACAAATTAATTTAAAGTAAGTATTTGCAAAAGAAACCCGCGTTTACTTTAAGTTGTATCTCTGATTCTGTTTCTACAAGATAGTACCATCTCCGTGCCATCTTTTATCTCAAAAGACTCCTTACATCAGTGTGTAGGTAAATAAAATCTTCGCGTTGACTCGATTTTCTTCGTCGCATTTGGAAAGGAGTAAGTATGAAAATATTATGATTAAACTGAGCGGATGTCGGGTACTAGGTGAAGGCAGTATCTTTGCAAGGATTATGTCAGCTGTTTTTAGAATGTCTTGCTATGCTTTTAGTGGATGTAAGGAGATTAAGAAGTGCAGCGTTTAATTGCAATGTAAGGTTCAGTTTGGTTTATATTTTCTTGGTGTGCTGGCAATGAGAGCGTTACAAACTGTACGTACCGTACTTAAATATGAGTTTAAATATGTAAGTATAGGTACATGTGTGATTATGGGTGGGGAGGGGCTCGTGGTTAAATGATAACAGCAGGTCGATCGATCAGGTTAAGCGACCCTTCTAAATTAATAAACTTGTGCGCCTAATTATGAAAGATTTAATGGCGTTAACATATGAGTTTTTTATGAACTGTCTTAACTAACGCACATGCCGACGGGGGTTCGTGTGTTAGGGTCTGATCGGAGGTGCTTCCGAACTATACGGTTAAGTAATATCCGTTTGTTGAAAACCAAATGTAGGCGGATAAAATTAACTTTTTAAATGTACAAAGACAGTGGATTTAGAGGAAGGGCCCGTGGCTAAATAATAACAGCCGCACAGGTCGATCGATCAGGTTAAGCGACCCTTGCCGCGGTTGGTCTGAGGGTGGGTGACCATCTTTACATACCAACCTACCCCTCCGTGCCTCGAAAAGCACGTTAAGCCGCTGATCCCGGCTCTCATTCGTGGATCTTTGACAGGCGTTACAGGTAGTCAGAAGCCCGAAATTCTGACAACCTATTCTTAGCAAGGGGTATCGTTTTATCCATTAACTGAGTTGTGGAGGTCAGATAGGCAGTCGCTCCATGTAAAATACTGGTATTCAGTTCTATTCGGTTAGACTGGAAGCCGACCCCAACATAGTTGGGAAAAGGCGAGGCAGATGATCATGTGTGATTACGAGCGAAACCTTAGTGTAGTTTACTCGTCTAACAGTGAGTAAGTATTTGAAATTGCGTTGCATTCGATTTGCAGCATACGCTCGACGCATAATGAGATATCGCAAAATTAGCAATTCTAGTTGATCATTCTCAATTCAATAATAGCGACGCAACTATCGCGCTTTGCACCTATAATTTTAGATATGCTGCAGAATATTACAAAACTATTTTATTAAGATTTTCTTTCATTAAATTTCTAAATCGATCCATGTCCAATTATACCTATCATAATTACCGCGCACTAAAACCAAGTTTTTTACTATTTATTGACTAGACGACGGTGGCCTATAGAGAACGCCACGTGTGATGCTCAAAGTGAGTTGCCGAAACCAAATATTCGGTTTGCAACAACACTCAAATAAGTCTTTGCGGATGAGTTGAAGACAAATTCTTTGGCTCAATTTGAGCGACATAAATTACGCTCGTTTGGCAAGTACTTTAGAAAACATTCTTTAGTTGTTAACTAGCAAATTACGTAGGAATTATTACGTTTAACAACCGAATACTAGGTACTGTAACATGAAAAACCTATAACAACTTACTTACCTTTTGACTACATCCCGAATCGATCCATAGTTTACAGCCCATACATACCATATTTCCGCGTACTAAAACCAAGGTTTTTTACTATCCATTGACTAGACGGTAGTCCATAGAGAAAGCGACGCGTAATGACTCCAGCTGTCATTAGCTTGCCTCTCACGGCAGATTGAAAATTTAACGAGCGCCATCCCTGATACAGGGTTGAACGTCGCATCTTAATACCGTTCTATAGGTTGTGTTTGTTTTTTAAATCCTTGCAGAGTGGAAGGAGGGTGGTGGACTATACAGGTTTTAATGTTGGGTTAGTTAGTATGATGAAAACTCGTATTCAGCTGCATCCAGACAAACTCGGTCGACGGCACGGTTGGCCCAGTGGTTAAGCGATTGACTGCTGCGCTACGTGCCGCGGGTTCGATTCCCGCACGGAACAAATATTTGTATGGCCTATAAGTAGTTGTTCCGGGTCTGGCTGTTTGTATATGTGAGTTTAATGTTTGTAAACGCACCCACGATACAGGAGAAATTCCTAGTGAGGGGCAACATTTGTATTAAAAAAAAAAGGAAGCTGACTTGGGTTCAACTATATTCGGACATGGTTGGGATAAGGCTATGCAGATAATGATGACGATTACTTGTTAAAACACGTCATTCACAGCGCTGTTGGTCTAGTGGTGGATAAGCCGATCGATTCTGTAAAAATCTCACCGTGAAAAGTTAGGTGAAGTGAGCTTAGAGTGAGCTGTCAATAGTGTCAATCCCTAGCATTAGTTAGAATGGCAGCTCACTCCACGCTCACTTCACCTAAGTTTTCACGGTGAGCTGGTTACAGAATCGCAATGCTGGTCCTGGGTTCGATTCCCAGGTCGGGTAGTGTTTTAAGGTTTTTCTTTCTGGAATTTGGCAATAGCAACCCGAAGACCAGATTTATGCTCAGTTGGTGGTAATAGGTAAATCCCTTGTATTAACAAGGGATTTAAATATAACTAGCGAAACGTGAGTGTACTGTAGGTACCTCTGCCTAACCCTTTGGGAAAACAATGCGTGATGTTATTTTGATAAATAATAATAATAAATTTATTTATTTCAGGTAAATAACACCCATCAATAGTACACGTATAAACTCACATCAAATAAAATCAGATAAAATTCAAATTAAATCAATACAAATCACATTAAACAGAAACAGAAAAAATCGAATTAAATGAGATCAAATTAAAATAAATAATCAAAACAATAAAATTAATACAGAGATAAGAATTAATTAATAAATAATCACAAAATAAAATCAATAAATAATCACAAAATAAAAAAAATACATTATCCGGGGAGGGGAGGAGCGGCGGGTCCGTGACTAAATAATAACAGCCGCACAGGTCGATCGGTCAGGTTAAGCTACGCTTGCCGCGGTTGGTCTGTGGATGGGTGACCATCTTTACATACTGAGACCCCTCCGTGCCTCGGAAAGCACGTTAAGCCGTTGGTCCCGGCTGTCATTCGTGGATCTTTGACAGTCGTTACGGGTAGTCAGAAGCCCGAAAGTCTGACAACCAGTCTTACCGAGGGGTATCGTATTACCCAGTAACTGGGTTGTGGAGGTCAGATAGGCAGTCGCTCCATGTAAAATACTGGTATTCAGCTGCATCCGGTTAGACTGGAAGCCGACCCCAACGTAGTTGGGAAAAGGCTAGGCAGATGATGATCCCAAAATAAAATCAATACATAATCACAAAATAAAGGCAATGGTGGACAAGAGATAATAATTTAAGTACGATAAATACAACTTCGGCGATTTATTTCTATGTTGATTAGAGTCTGTTCCTTGACGGAAATATTTAGACAGCCACTTTAATGTAAAGGATATTACGGAAGCCTAGGCTCCACTATTGTAACGAAAGAAGGAGGGAAGAATCTCCATAGATAAAAACGTTCAAAATCTAGTCGCAATCTCTTCTCAGCGACAATCAATGTCAAAAAATATAGGGATATAAGATGAATTTTTAACAGATTACGTTCTTAAAATTACGAGAATTGTCCCTCAGATTAAATTATACAAGGAGTATACAGCACCCTAATTGCGTAACACACAATCAATCGGAATCGGTTTCATTTTGACAGTTCAACAAAATTTATTGCGTTATTTACGTGTTGAGCAGACAAATTTTTCGAACTTATGAAGCAATGGATTAGCAATTTGCTTCAAAATGATTCAGATTACGATTGATTGTGTGTTACGCAATTAGGGTGCAGGTTGGTTAGGAAAATAACTGAAAACAGTACAACCAAGAAGATAAAGAATAGTTTTATACAAACTTTACCATAATTTGATGTACTACGTAATTTCACCTACTCACGCCAACAGCCAATAAACTCAATGCATCAAACATATTGGCGCTACTGATACATCAAGGGGCTTCTTAGTAAAAGGATATTTAGAACGAAGCGGTGCATAATTTTTACATCCAAGTGTACTTTGTGAAGTGGTTGGTCACAGTCGCACAGAATTCCATTAGGGAGTTTTGGACGTAGGCCAGACTATTCGTGTAAATCGGAAGATTTTTGATTTTTTGCAGAGGCGGAGGTAGGTAGATTGTGTCACTTTTTTGGAGTAGTGTAGTATGAATCACTTGCTTATTGTTGAAACGTCCCGATTTAGTAGAATATGCAAATAGAAAAAAAATATTGTCCAGGCAATACAGTTCATTAGGTTAACAGCAAGTTAAAACGACATGAGTGGCGTATCTTGGGGCTCGGAGTACGAATTCCAGTGTGGAGACTAGAGAGGTGATTTCAGGTATGGTATGGTGTGTGTGTATGTGTGATGTTTGTGTGGTGTGTGTGATGTGCGTGTGGTGTGTGTGTGTTCCAGGTTACATAAGGTAACTTATGTCCAGGTGCGAGATCTTCAGCGGGTGGAACGAATGGTTAGGGTAAGGAAGCATTGTCTCGCCACAGCTTCAGTCTTTCTTGTGATCGTACGCCATTGAGTGGGACTTACTTTGTGGCATAAAGACGTTGTCGTGCACAGGGTGTCGTGTATCGGAGACCATTCTGGATCTTTCACTGGAGCTTGCCACCGCTCTGCGAATTAGTGGTGGCGTTATTTCTACTAGTAGATACAGCATTTGTACCGGGGTCGGTTTTAGGCAACCAGTGATGATTGTACGTTTCATTCAAAGCTGTATCCACTAGCTTTACATGGACAGAACGACTCCACACGGGGCACGCGAACTTTTATTTAATAGGACACATCTTGTTTAGATATATAGTGTCTATCACCTCTATATTCTTGGAAAAAAGCTTAAAATAAAAAGGAAACAATTCCTTTCTTCGCTTTGTTCGCTCCATAGTGTGAGAAAAATTTCTAAACACATTCATTCATGCTTACACTTTCACCTTTTACTTGTAGCTTTTCAAATCCTGTGAACCAATACCTCATGCGTACATAAATCCTACATATAATATTCAGCCGAACATTACGTTCGAAAGATAGCTTTCTCGTACAAAATAAATCCACTTCACTTATGTATACCTGCGTGGGAAAAGCAGTGACCTATAAAAACGGTCGCAGATCAATAAGTAGTTGCTTCCACATTATTATTTATACCTATTTGACCCTCTGATTCTGTTCGCATTTCAAATTCATTGGCCGGCCCTTACTCGTTGCGGAGACCACGAATTAAAATGTACTGTCCACTTCATCCGAGGCAAGTGGACCGCAAATAATTAGAAAACTCGACCCGCCCTTTGAGCATTAAAAAAAGAAGTCGTGACGTCATTGACGCACTTCGCACTCAGTTTGCTTCGAATGTGTTTCAACCTTTTTAGAGGCAACTTTACGCATGGAGTTTTCTGAAAAGAAGAATTTCAAAAATGGATGGAATATTTCTGTTAGACGTTTTACTTTTGGATGGGTATATTTCGTAACTATTTGACTGGAAAAATCTCTTTAGATAGGGACTATTTTGCGTGCACGACATTTAAAAAATCCTGCTTTATTTAAATGTCAGAGATAGTGATTCATGAGCTCTTTACATTAAAGTTGGTAATATCTGAGATTTTTAAGTATGATTTATGCGTTATGCATTCAAATTTATAGCAATGTCGTTGCTTATTGGATTGGAAGTGTATTAAGTGAATTAGTTTTTGATGCTCTACTTGGCTTTGTGATTCTTTTCTCAAAGGTTTCACTATAAAGGATTGAATAATGAAGACCTCACTATGATTGATAGAAAGTTCATCGAAACGTTTTTATTCTATGATTTAAGCCGCAGACACACATCCGATTATTTACAGTATTTGGCAGTTGTTTTTTGAACGTTTATCGCTACGTTAGCAAAATATTTTCCTTGTTTTTATTGATGGTCACGATAAACCATTGGTATAAGAAAAACATCAACACACTAACTTTCTATTTACATTCCTTCTTATGTAATGGCGGAAATAATAAAAAATGAAACGATAAAAAACTTTGCACTCAGAACCATTTGCGAGAACTGTATCAAAACATTCCTGATACATTGGATCACCCAAATTGATAGGAAAACAGTTCCCAGACCTATATCAGAAGGATGAACTATAAGGTATTCATTCAAATGGAATCCTTTCACCTTAAAATATTCATTTATTCGCTACAATCTTTCATAGAATGCAACAGCAGTGCATTATGTTCGAACTCTTGCGCTCTCGATTCAAACTCGCGTGTGAATTATACATGAGATGATATTCTCAATCTGTCGCTCGTCGTTACCAGTTAACCTGAGCCTCTCTGCCTCTCTTTTGTGCTAATGATACCGAAGCTACAAAGGTAGGGAAAGGTGGAACGAGGGGTCATGTTATAATGGTTGTGTTCGCTTATGTTTTCGTTCCCGGCGAAAGTTTGACAAATAGCTCGCAGTGCAGTTACAGCTCCGATAAGCTGATACGGACCCTTCGTTGTGTGAGCGTTTTCCCAAGTATCAGTTTCGAGTTTCGAGTTTGTCCGTCGCCAGTGATTTATGTTATCGCTTTCTTTTTGTCGCAAATATTTTTGTTTGTGTAAGTAGTTTATATGTGAAACTGCGTGAAATATTCGGAGTAGAATTGTATCTGGGAGTTAAGTTGGTCGGGTTGGGAAAACGATTTGTTTGTGGAATATTTTTACTGATAGGGCTTTTGTTTAGAGCTATTTTATGTTGCTGTATGCGTAAATAATGTAATAGAATATTCGATTTAACGAGCCTGAAGGTTCGGAATTTGTATTCATAAGTATTTTACTTGATACGATGAAATATGGTAATATATTAGATACGGTATGAAAGCAATGTAATATAATTTTTACAATGGAAGCCAGTGGATTCATGAAAGTTATCCGATTGAGTACGCATTCTGAGGTAAGCTACTAGCGCACAACTGCATATTAGATACTTGTTCCTAACTTTACCTGCCCTTGAGGTCATTCCAAAGGTAAGTCTATCCAAAGGTGGTCTGTAATACCTACACGATCTACACACAAGATTGCCTTTTGCGATAAAACCGCCTATCGTGCACTAGTCTTAAGATGATAATATTTCATTCAAGTTGTCTAACGGGCCTCTGCGACTTGGCTTCGTCCCCTCGTACGCCTTCCAAAGAACCGGGCACCCATGGTCCCGAGATATGTAAAAACATAAATACATATAATTGTTTAAGGAACCAAAGATATGTTTGTCCTTTTTGTTTTATGTGGCAATCTACTTGTAGTGTTTAATAAATAAATAATTTTTAACGAAGCACGACCCGTCTATTAATAATTTTAAAAATGCCTGTCAAAAATCCACCCCGATAAAAAACTAAGCTGCTAATCCACAATCAACACCAACATAAACTACTGAAAACACCTGAAAATGTTTACCTCAACTAGTTAGCTAGTATAAAAGCTGAATTCAGGCCAACTCCGGTAGGCGGTCCGTTAATGGGCAAACTTAGGGGCACTGCGCTTTGTAGTCTAACATACAACTTAATTATCGCACAGGCCGGGATAATTACGTCACAGGGTGATCGAAAAAGGACAGCTTTGGGTTGGGAATAATGTATGTGGATGTTAAATGTAGCGGTTTGGTGTTTTGGGGAATTTTTTGAGGTTAATACGATGGGTAACTTAATAATTTATATATAAACATAACAAAATCTGTAAAGATGAATAGTAGTTTTGGCATAGCGATGTATTATAAAAAGTTCTGGAAACGAAGGCATTTATTTATTTTGTGGCAAAAACACAAGAACGAGAGAGACAGAACTAGCTGAACGAGAGCTCCTGGGACCGGTTCCCAGGTCGGACGGGATGTATTACCTATTTAGGATTTTCAATTGTCTATAATTATTGTATATTTCTTAGTAGCAGCCTGGAGTCTAGATTTCTGCACAGTTGGTGGTACGGTCAGCAACAAAAGTCGGTTAACACTTTAGTTGTTTAAATCTTAATTATTGAGCAAAATATTCTTAAAAAACATATAGTAATAGAATATTTAAGAATAATTAACTCTTTGCTATAACATGAAATAGAGACAACCAATGTATCGCATCATGTTGTATCAATTTAGACGATTTGTAGACGTAACAGTGTTAATTGACTTTTGTTGCTGACTGTACAAGGATCGGCCAATTTTTTTAAAAATATTGTTTGGTTGGGCAAAGGCCTCTACTACCTCTACTACCCTCTTTCCACCTTTTTCTGTCCAGACCTGCCAAGGAACAATCTTTGCCCATCCCGCCATCTCCGTCTGGGCCTGCTCCGATGTCGTTTGCCATTAAGCGGGGCCCACTGGGTCGTAAGTGTGGCCCATTTATCATCTGACATGCGGGAGATGTGTCCAGCCCTATTCCATTTAAGTGTGGCAGCTCAGCCCATTTTAAATGCGGCTTAAACATAACTAGTGAAATATGGGTGTACCATCCACCATTCCACCTTTGCCAAAATAGAAACAAACATGTTACGTGTTGTTGCACAAGAGAATCATTCCAATTCAACTTATGTGAAGTGTAATTCGTTTTCCAAATGCAATATGTGGAGGAATTATACGAGTACCTACCTATGTAGGTATGTAAAAGTTAGTTGCCATTTTTCCACTTCAGCTGTGATGCCACATTATGATTTAAAATTAAAAAAGAATATCAGGTACCTAATCCTTGATAAGATTTAATTACTTAGTTGATTTTTCCAACGCCAGATAATTTTATCCGAAGAATAATTTTGAATTTTTGACAGTTCTTCCATACAAAATGTGTCAGACGTCAATTTTATTCCACGAATAAAAATTATCTGTCGATTGAAAAGTCAGCCCTTAGGCAGTAAAAACATTATCGTGTACAGTTCAAACATTTGGAACTAGAATTTTAGATCATAATGCGGTGTGTCACATCAGAAAATAAACTGTGACGAACGTTTAAAAGAGACTGTGACGTCTGAGTTGGTTCGGCTTTTCTTCTCAGACTAGTCAGATAGGAAACGCCGACCTCATCTAGTTTTAAAATATGATTGACGTGTAAAAGTGTTTGTACAAACCTACTTACAAAATAAAATCATTTATCATTTAGAAGTGGAACAATGACAACACCACCACCTCATCTAGTTTAAAAAAAATATGATTGACGTTTTCAAGTGTTGGTACAAACCTACTCACAGAAATAAATCATCTAACAAACTGTAGCAATGCAGGGAAGCTAAACCCAAAGTCCACCGTAATTACCTCACAGCAACATGAAAAAGGACAGTCAACTAAGGTGGGATATCCAGCGCTTTGCAGTTAGTATGAAATACAATGTTTTTGTTGCAAGCTCGGTAATTGTTTTCCAACGTTACGGGGATATTTTTCAGTAAAAGTTTGCAACATTTTTCGGGCTGCATGAATAGAGATGTGCTAGTTGAAAATAGTGTTGCATGTTTTCGTGACAATGTTATTTGGTTGTCCGTGTATTATAAGCAGGAGGTGACTGCCTCCCACTCCCTCTCGCCCCGGACCATGGCTTGAACCAGGGTCGGACGCGAGAAGTCGCCGCCGCTGCCGATCGCCTCTACGAGGACACGGCGGTGCTCTGCCCAAGCAGGGTAGACCTCCACCGTATGCTCCACCGTGTCCTCTGGGCGATCCTGACAGTGGTGACACCCGGGCGTCTCCTCCCGCCTGATGATGTGCAGGAACCTCCCGAAACATCCGTGTCCGGAGAGGACCTGCGTCAGGCGGTAGGTGAGAACGCCGTGACGTCTCTCTAGCCACTCCTCAAAGAGGGGTCTTACCGCCGCTATCGTGGCGTGCCCTGCGCTGGGTTGCGATAGTCGCTCCTTCCATGCCACCATGAGATCGCGCCGGAGGTTCGTCCGCTCCGCCGCGGTTTGCCGCAGATGCGGAGTTTCCCCCCGGGAAGGTAAACCCTCATTTTGCCAATTTATGTTTAAGTTACATTCAGGTAATAGCATAGCATACGTGGCATAATCAACCTATAATATTCCCACTGATGTGACACAGCCGTCCTCACTCCACCACGCGGGCTCAGTGTGGGTTGGTAGATGTCACATGTCTTCGAGTTTCTGGTTCTAGGTCATGCCGGTTTCCTCACGATTTTTTCCTTCACCATTTTGAGAGTAGTGGTGATAAAATAATTTACATAAAGTCAAACACCTGTTAGGGTTCGAACTCGTAAGTCACGGCCATTGCCACTGCTCTTAGGTAATAGAGGATGAGCCTATTGTCATAAACCGAAAAGTTGCCATAGGAAAAACCAAATTAATTTTTGTCTGTCTTGGGGATCGATCCCAAGACCTCACACTAAGCAGTCAACGTACACTTGCGACTCGTAAACCAATAAGGCAGTCGATACTAGACACGATTCAATCAAATAATTTACCCACCCTCGACACATTGCAATGCACCCTACACGACAAAAAGTCTTCGACTCTTTTAACTACGTCACCCCACTGGAACCATCCCACAAAGACTTTCCGAACCCACTGATACACATCCCGACACTCCATTTCAAGCTCTGTTTGATTTCAATCTGTGCTAGTGATGTGACCCAATTAGTGGTTCGTCGCAAGTGATACTTGACGTTTGAACACTCTACTGTCTATAGGTAGTAGTCGCAGGTACTTCAAGTTGAAACGCAAGCGAACTGGCAGGTGATAGACGGGGTTGTCTATGGAGTTTGGAACAATAGGATGGGTTTTGATTTTGGAATGACTCAACAGAAAATACTATAGGTAGCTATTGTAGAGATTATGACATGCAACCAAAAACCAAACAAACCAAATATATAATGTATAAAAGAATTTAAATATCCTAATAATTACGCGATAATTATATAAATAAAACACAGAGAAAGAGCATTGGTGGCTCAATGGTATCGGCCTCAACTTACGAGTTGTAGGTCGTAAGTTCGAACCCAGGCAAGCACTTTGTGTATTTAACTTCATCACCACTGCTCTCAGAAAAAGAAAAACATCGTGAGGAAACCGACATGTCCTAGAACCGAAAATTCGAAGACATGTGACATCTACCAACCTGCACTGCGCCCGCGTGGTGGATTATGGCCCATTCCCTCTCACCTAGAGGAAGCTTGTGTCCTAGCAGTGGGAACATTATAGGCTGACTATGATTATGAAATAAAACACTCGGTCTAGGCTGAAACCAGCTTTGCTAACAGAACATATCCTTAGCAAAGTGTGTTTAGTTGCATGCCACACACTATGCATGTCATAATCTCTACAGTATGGTCAGTAAATAAAGAGCATTTTCACTGTCCCTTTTACCTATGCATACTTAACATTAAATCTAATAACACTTTGCCCGACCCGGGAATCGAACCCACTACCTCCATGCTCAGCAGTAGCACTTACGACCGCTAGACCAAGGAGGCAATTATAATATCATGGAGAATATTTTCACATTTTTCGAACGAACGATACAGGAGCACATCCGTCTCAACGTAGATACGTTTCATAACCACGCGACTAGGAATACTCTGCAAAAGGATTTGTAAATATATTTGTAAAACAACGTCATATCCATACTCAACATTTACCATACGCCATCATATTAACGACGCAAAACATGGACAGTACAAAAAGGCAGCCCGTCAACTTTCCCGAGCAAAGCCGCGGGCGAAAGCTTGTTAGCGGTAAATGTGAATGTAACTCCGTGTCTGCATATATGAGGCGAGGCGACGGGACGGGCATGTTTAATGTGTATCATGTTGCTTGCAAGTTTGTGTTTAAAAAAAAATGCATAAAGGTACCTTGTGTTTATTATATTATAATGTGCCCACTGCTGGGACACAGGCCTCCTCTCTTCGAGAGGGCTGTAATCCACCACGCGGATCGAGTGCGGGTTGGTAGATGTCACATGTCTTCGATTTTTTGGTTCTTTTGCTTTTTGGTAGTAACTTGTGTATGCGGCCATCAATATGACACATCGAATTTTTCCGTTGGGATTAAGTTTAAAAATATTGTAGGTACTAAGACGGACTTACTTCATTCTTCTTCTTCTTCTTTCTTCTTCCTTTTTCTTCTTTCTTTCTTCATTCTTACTTCCTCTTCATTCTTTTTTTTTCGCGAAAAAAAAATCAGCTGTTCCCTATACTTATGTTCGCATAACTCGTCAAAATGTAGGGAGCAGCTGATGGTCCCATAGTAAAAGTTGTTCATAATGATGAGTACAATGACCTCTTAAGAGGTTGCTGGTGTTTTATAAATAACCCTGTATAAACAGAATAAACTTTGTCCGGAGAAATAGGTTGAGGAGGAAACGAATCCAGCAAAACAGTGCTGTGTTTCGCGCGACTTTTTCCATTACGATTTTTCTCAGCTGTAGCAGCCCGGAGTCTGGATCCTCCATTGGTAGCAATAGGCTCGCTCCCTACTACCTACATGAGACTTAAAACATAATAGACATGTGGGTGTTAAAGAAAGAAAAAGAAAAGAAAGAAAAACATTTTATTCTGCACAAACAGAAAGCAGGGTTAAAAAAATAATAATAAGAAAAAAAAAACTACGTTACTATAGATAGGTGCACGTCTGCCCCAGGCTTCGAGGAATTTGGAAATAAATCTTTACTGCAAAAAACCAACAGCTAAGCCACTGCGCCAATCCTTTTCCAAACACTTGCAAGAAACAAACAGGCATAGCGACATCTAAATACATTATTCATTGCTCCATTATTCTTAGGCAAGCCTAAATTTCTAGAACCTTCACCAGTTGATTTGCGGACTTACATAAACTGGTCTAGGTTACCGTAAACTAACATACTCAAGTAGGTACAGACGCCAGCAAGTCAAGCTACCCGAAACTGTCAAAATCCAATCAACCTTGAACCTTAATGCTTCAGCAATAAAGTTGAAAATCTATTAAAGAAATTTGACAGATTGTAGTAGCTTGATGTGCTGGCGTCTGTTCAGGCGACTAGTAATAAATAAAATAATAATAGTGCGTGTAATTAGTGCTTTTTGTATCTGCTGCGTTTTGTAAGTAAAAAACCATCTACATAGCCTTTTCCCAAGTATATTGGGGTTGGCCCGGATGCACCTGAATAATTTACATGAAGCGACTACCTACATATCTAACTTTCACAACCCAGTCGGGTTTTAACCTAAAACTAGGTAACGCGATACCCCTTGGTAAGACTGGTAGTTAGACTTTTGGGCATCTGACTACCCGTAACGAATGTCAAAGATGAAGAATGGATGGTCACCCATCCACGAACCGACCTCGGATAGCGTAGCTTAACTTCCGATCGACCAGTGTGACTGTAGTATGTATTATATAGCCACGAACCCTTCAACTAAGTTTGTAAATCTTTTAGGAAAACCTGAAGCTTATTTAAATAACTTAATATAACAAATAAGAGAACCATTGAAAAATATTTTCTAAATACATAAAAAGAAAAGACACAATTGAAAAATAACTTACGACTGAAGCCGATTATACCCGATTCAGCATCACCGACCCGAACAGGACAGCAGTGCAATTCTGTAACCATCTCACCGTGAAAACTTAGGTGAAGTGAGCGTGGAGTGAGCTGTCATTCCAAATAATGCTAGTGATTGACACTACTGACAACTCACATCAAGCTCACTTCACTTGAGTTTTCACGGTGAGATTTATACAGAATCGACCGGCAGTTCAGTTTTTTCCACTGTTCAGAAAGAGCGCTAAGTGCGTCTGAAGAAGTTTTCACTTCAATAATATCAGGCATTTGGGGAAAATTCCCAGAATTATGTTAATTTAGTTAAGTTGCAGACTGTATCTGCCTAAAATATGTATGTAAATGTCTAATACTTCCCACCACACGTAATATCACAGCAAAACCAGAGCCATATATTCAAAGAATAAGCTTGATATTGTCTAACAACATTTCTTGGAGAAATCTCCTGAAAAAAAGGAGATTTTCTGCGTTTACTAGGCCCGAAAATTCTATCATACTAGATTTTCTGTCATATCGTTTTTACAGGCCATTAATTTTTGTGTCTATTTTAGTGTCTGACATTGATATTGTTGTCTTACATGTCTTTTATTTTTAGACAAGTATTTACGATTTACCTGTCTAGACTTTTTCATGTAGATTTTCTAGTCGAAATGGTGTTAAAATTGTGATGGAAAACATCTATTGTTGTGAGGTCGTCTACAGTGATAATATTTCTGCAACAAATATAAATACAAGATTGATTGAACTTACTTTCATTTTCATAAACAGCCTATAATGTTCCCACTGCTGGGACACAGGCCTCCTCTCTATGATAGGGAGTGGGCCATAATCCACCACGCGGGCCCAGTGCGGGCTGGCGGATGTCACATGTCTTAGAATTTTTTGGTTCTAGGACATGCCGGTTTCCTCACGCTGCTTCACCGTTTTGAGAGCAGTGGTGATGAAATTATATGGACGAAGCCTGCCTGAGTTTGAGCTCACAACCTATATCTTCGACCAATAATAGTACTAGATTAAGGATTAGGAACAAAAATCAGTCGCTCAAGTGGCCACGTTTGCACACACGTAAACATCTACATTTCTTAGAAAAAAGTTTAATAATAGTAACAACTTCAGTTTATTATAAACCTTAATGCTTAAATATAAAGTTTAATTACCATTGCAAAATATATTTAAAATGTCGCTTGAAAATAAAATCATTCTATTTTTAAATTTTCGGTCATTTATTCTAAAATGAAACTTAAAGTCTAAGTAATAATGTTAAAAAAAAAACATACTAATTTGAAATAAGACCACCAAACTATTTGTGGTCTTATTTCACGGGCCGTTTTTGAAGCGCTTATTGGGAATTTAGTACTATTATTGATCGCAGACCTATATGATACAATTCGTTAGTCGGGGCAAATGCCACTAGTCCACCACTGCTCAAGTAGAACTTAGAGTAGCTCTTAATATCTCCAACTAACAATCATAGTGTAAGCACTGTGTTTTAAAGTCGCTCATGCAATATTGAACCCTAAGAAAAAAAACTCAAAACAAAATCCTAATCCTAGCAAACAAAGTCAATTATAAATAAACAAATGGGAGTATAATCCTGCGCCTCATAGCTTAGCTAGCACCAACAAAGCTGCGTGACTCCACACTCTCCAAAGGAATTAGTCCAACACTTACTAATTAATTCTATGCACAGTCTTAACAAACTTGTTGACAACCATATTATATCACTGAAGAAGCTATTACCAGCGATCTTGTTTTGCATACAAAACTTAACTCCCATTTGCCTAGATCAGAAGGTCAATTCCCGTAATTTAAAACGTTCAAAATGTAGTCGCTTTTTTATCTCAGCGACAATCAATGTCGAAAACTTGTCAAAAATGTAGGGAAATTAGCGGCATTTTTGACAGAATGAGACTGAGAACGTTCTTAAAATTACGAGAATTCTCCCTCAGGTGTGGAGTGAGAAAATACAAAGTTTTCTTCTACGTCTTGATGATCTTTGGTGTAGTGTTCGCAAGCGCTACTGCTGAACGGTCTTGGGTTTAATTCCTAGATAGGGCAAAGTGTTAACGGGTTTTTTTTTATCAGGAATTTCTCAGTAGCAGCTTGGAATTAGGATTTGGGCCGGGTTGATGACAATATGCTCGCCTCTATTATATGGAATTTAAACATCATCATTTGCCTAGCCTTTTCCCAACTATGTTGGGGTCGGCTTCCAGTCTAACCGGATGCAGCTGAATACCAGTATTGTACATGGAGCGACTGCCTTGTTAAGACTGGTTACCCCTTGGTAAGACTGGTTGTCAGACTTTCGGGCTTCTGACTACCCGTAACGACAGTCAAAGATCCACGAATGACAGCCGGGACCAACGGCTTAACGTGCTTTCCGAGGCACGGAGAGGTCTCGGTATGTAAAGATGGTCACCCATCCACAGACCAACCGCGGCAAGCGTAGCTTAACCTGACTGATCGACCTGTACGGCTGTTATTATTTAGCCACGGGCCCCTCTCATTACATGGAATTTAAACATAACTACCGAAATGTGGGTGTACTACAGGTACCTACACCTCTGCCCAACCCTTCGCGGATACAAGACATGATGTTTATGTTATGTAAATCAGGGATGGAGTTTTACAAAATCCAAAATTTACCTCTAGATCTTTGGCCTCTTTTTTTGGTAGACGCAAGCATTACTACTGAGCTTGATGTCTTTTTATTATTATTTTTTTTCCGGATGGGAAATCATCAAATGACCCCTCCCGCTCTGGGTGGAGCAGAAGGGAGTGTCAGACTTACTGACTAAAACCCACCCGTGTTCCTTCCTTAGCCCTTTATGTTCCAGGGCAGCGGTAACCCTTTCGGACGATCCCGCTACCCTGGCAGGCTTCGGCCCTATCGGGCTCCGTCAGAGCTTGATGTCTTGGATTCGATTCTCAAGGAGGTTTCGATTCCCAAACTATCATTAGTGAATTCGCAGTAAGAGCCCGGAGGATTTTATTTATTTATAACAAGCACACCAACATCAAATTAAATATCATCTAAAATTAGCATTTCAGTAACCATGCAAATAACAGGTATGCATGACATTTAACTTATAAGTATTTAAGACGCCCTGGATAGGAGGGTCCGTACACTGCTGACTGCAAATCAAATGCATCACCCATGGTCATCGGTAATGAGGCTGTATATCCCGCTAAAATGTGGAGGTCGAGGCTTTTTAAACGCTAAGAACCTCCACAATCGCGAGATATGCAGTCTCAGGGAATATTTTCTAGAAACTGACGTGGGGATGCATCGAGATGTAGTCGCGGTGGACAAGGGCCTCACCCCGCTTTCCTTGGGTAAAGAGAACTGGCACAAACCAGTAGTGTTTGACACTAATGAACGCATGGAGGTATGGCAGAGTAAGGAGCTTCACGGACGCTTCTTCCGGGCCCTACATGGGCCTGATGTAGATCTACTAGCGTCCGTAGCCTGGCTGCGTTTCGGTGACCTCTTTGGAGAAACCGAAGGTTTTGTCTGTGCAATATTATGGACGAAGTTATGATGACGAACAATTATCGGAGATTTATTGTGAAAGACGGCACGGTTGACATCTGTCGGGCATGCCACCGGCTGGGGGAATCAATTAGGCATATTATCTCCGGGTGTTCTCGTCTGGCTAACGGAGAGTACTTGCATAGACGCAACCTTGTAGCCAGGATAATCCATCAGCAACTTGCTCTGAAATATAGCCTTGTGGAATCTGAGGTGCCGTACTACAGGTATGTGCCCGACCCAGTTCTCGAAAATGGAAATATGGATCACATTGTACTGGGATCGATCCATCATCACTGACAGGACTATTGTTGCCAATAAGCCTGATATATAGTGGTGGTGGGCTACTTTTTTTATATTTTTAAATGTTTTTTTATCTTTTTGTTTATAAAAATATTGAAAAATGTAATTTATAAGTTAATAAAGGAATAATAAATATTTTATTCAGTATTAAATTGGTAGAAAATTGGTAATTGGTAATAATGTTTTTTTAAATACTATTTACCTTAAAGATCAAAAGTTATTGTCAATTAGCCTAGAGATAATTTCCCTATATCATGAGACTTAATAACAAATTGGCAAAATGTGGGTGCGCTATATTGTATACATTATACATATCTTCATACCTCTCCGGTTAATATAGACTTTTGTTTACTTTTATATCTTCAAAACAACTTGCGTTTCAAATTATAAAATGGCTTTCTCTCCAGTTGTGTAAACGTTGCCTGCAAGTCACGAAACCACCTATTTTATAAGAGATGAAGACCGAGATGAGTAATGAAACTATTAGAAAAGCCGGCGACTCAAGCAAGTTAATTTTTAATTAAAAGCACCCGAGTGTAGGTATGAATACTTTCGAGCTCGCGTCAGTGAAATTAATATGGAATATTTTATGCTTCAATGCCTTGCTTCAAAATCTTGCTTTAGCCTTTATAATGTTATGAACTAAGCTTCAGCTGCGTCTAAATATTGTTTATTTAAAAGAGCTTCTGCTTTATGGAATATTGCATTATTATCTTTCACGTCTTTTACAGCAAGTTCACAGTTATTTTACCTCTAGCAGCAGCAAACGAAGAGCAACCTTATTGTTATGAGAATAAAGATGACAATGATTTGGACAGACTTGTCAGGTGCAGCAACCCAACATCAACCTTGTTAGAATTAGAATAAAGATCACTGTGATTTGGACAATGACGGGGTAATTGCGTAACACATGAACAGTAGGAATGGTTTTCATTTTGAAATTTCAACAACATTCATTGCGTTATTTACGTTGTGGAGGGGACAAATTTTTCCAACATATGAAGCAATAGATTCGCAATATCCTCCAAAATGATTCAGATTATGTTCGATAGTGTGTCTCAATTAGGGTGCGGAGTTAAAGTAACTCTGAAAGAGTCCTTTCAGAGTTACTTTGACTGTCTGTTAATGTTTAACCATAGTCATAGTCATACCTATGGTTAAACATTAACAGACAGTCTGATGTTTTTTATTATCTGCTGCATTTTTATTTTTGATGTTCTTGGATTTTTCTGTATTATGTAATACAAATTCTGCTACTCGTCTCCAGCTTTACGCTTCTGACTCATTTCGAATATGTTTTACTAATGTTTCTGCAGCCTTTGTTTGTGAACTGTAGCTGTCAATCATCAGATTCGTGACAACCACAAGCAACTTGATGACTGTTTTCGACATACACAAAAGAGATAGGTGAACTTCTATTTGCACTTCTATAGAACTATAGTCTTGCGTTATAGAAACCACGTTCACCAAGAACATTCCACATGTTTAGACCCTTATAACCATAATTCCCTATTACGTCCACACCAAGTGCTCGAAACCAATAAAACTCCCCATAAACATCGATCGTGTACAATTCCTTCATCGTATTACGTATAAAATAGTTGGTTATTAAAAGTTTCACCCCTTAATTGCGTATCCTAAGCCGAAATCCTTATTACTGTTATGGTTGGGCAAGTCCCGCTAACTTTGCGTAAGGGTTTGTTCACGACGCCTATTGTGTGTACAAGACTTTTCACACAATAGGCGTCGTGAACAAACATTTTCGAATTTACTTTTTTAATGCTGGCTGTTTTGTATGTTTGTAATTTGTTATTGGAATTACATCTTTAACTGGTGTACTTTACGAGTGAATTTTAGAAAAATAAAAGGGGTTTATGGACGCAAGTTTTTTTGGTCGAGACTTGTGGCTAAGTAACAACAGCCACACGGGTTGATTAAAGGTTAAGCTACGCTTGCCGCGGTTGGTATGTAGATGGATGACCATCTTTACATATCAAGACCCCTCCGTGCCTCGGACAGCACGTTAAGCTGTTGGTCCCGGCTGTCATTCGTGGATCTTTGACAGTCGTTACGGGTCGTCAGAAGCCCGAAAGTCTGACAACCAGTCTTACCAAGGGCTATCGTATTACCCAGTAACTTTTACGAAACGGTTGGAGCAGTGGCTGAGCGATCCACTGCTGCGCTGCGTGTCGCGGGTACGATTCCCGCACGGAAAAAATATTTGTATTGCCTACAGGTAGTTGTTCCGGGTCTAGCTGTTTGTGCACCCACGATACAGGAGTAATTCATAGTGTGGGGCAACGTTTAAAAAGAAAACTTTAGAGGTGTCAAGGGACACCCGGATGGAACGAAGTATAATTGGCTTGCTTTCTATAAGAGAGAGAGAGAGAGACAGACAGAGAAACACGCGCACGTCTTACAACTATAGCAAAAAGTGTCGTTCCAACTTTTGGTCTTAATTTTTTCCGTCTAGCCCCCTTTCGCAACGCGCGGTAAGGAACTTCGTTCCAAAAAGTTTGTCGAGGTCAGATAGGCAGTCGCTTCATGTAAAATACTGGTATTCCGGTATACCGGTTAGACTGAAAGCCGACCCCAACTTAGTTGGGAAAAGGCTAGGCAGATGATGATGGATGGACCCAAGTTTTACGCATCCTTGAGCGAGTCTAAAATTTTTTGGTTGGTTTGACGTTTTTTACATTTGAAAACGACGGTATCAATTAGCTAAAACATATAAAATTATTATTATACATGTGATCAACAAATCAATGATCAATATATTTGAAATGAATGGTGTGTGGTAAATCCATAAATGCAGAGGCCAGGCTTTATAATAATATTCTATTAGGGAATCGCTCTTGCAATTATCATCAAAATATTAATTAACATTTCAAATGAATGAATATGGAAATGAGAATTCATGATTACCTAATGTATCTAATAGAGCACGAAATTAGAAGGGAGTATAATGGCGATTGATTGGCTGTGTAAATAGTCGACTTTAGTTTTTTCTAGCAGAAAAATAAGCTCAAACTCAAACTCAAAACATTTATTTCAATTAAACCATTTACAGGCACTTTTGAATTGTCAAAATTAAATAGTCGGTCAGAAAGTTGAAGCTAGTTGCCCATTCCAAAGCGTAGATCTCTATGGAGAAGAACGGGCAAGAAACTCCACGGACACTCTTTTAAATCAAGATATTTTTACAAAAGTAGATATAAAATAGATATCTAATTAAGTATTTCAATCTTTCTCACTGCTTTATCGCTCAGGGGAGTACTTTTTTTACTCTAGGAACCTATACCTATATCTGACGTCACGCAACAGATATGAATTTAGGTTTGAAAGATTTTGGGTGCCAGACAAATGAAGACCTTGGATAAATGTGGTAGTAGGTAGTGAAGTACGGCCGCGCCGCCAACACTAAAGACCAATTCCCGTAATTAAAAAACTTTCAAAATCTATTCGTAATCTCATCTCAGCAGCAATCAATGTCAAAAATGTATGAGAATTAGAGTTGCTTTCGATTGATTGAGAATGAGATTAGAAACGAACTTTCTTAAAAATACGGGAATGGTTCCTCTGGTCAGACATGAGCCCGTTCTGTAATTTGCTCAAATACAACAAAAGACGGCTTACATTCTTACCACTCTGTAGGCATCATTCTCCTGCCGTTATTCCAATTAATTTGGGGTCTTCACAACATGATGTCTTTTTCATCCATACTTCTTATTAGTCGTCATTTTATATGAATATCGTCGGAATATGAATGCCATAAAGAATGTAATTGTTGTTAGCATAAACCTGCATGTTGCTGTCCTGCCTATATTTGTTCAAATCTATTATGTGTGCAATTGTTGTGTGATTATTATTAAGTTTATTGCTGATGTTATAATTCAATAAATCAATTAATTAATTTTAGTAGTCACTCCTTTTCTAGCCAAATACCATCCAAAAACCATGTTACCAATCTAGTAAATTCACGATAAAAATCGCATTCATCCAAAGCTCTATGTTACACAAACCCTAAAGGTCACTAAGTCCCATTTACGTCCGTCCCTATTATCCCTTCAGAACATATGGCCGTTATTGGGACGACCTTTAATGGGGAATCACCTCCATAGTGGTCGATAGACATAAGTTATTACTATTAATATGGCAAGGGTGGTTGGAGTCTGTCTTTTTAATGCGTAATTTGATATATTTGTGACGTCAGATATTGATTTCACCTATAATAACGATTCTATCTATAATTTTGGGATGGAGAACCTGTCCTGGGATCGTGTTAGGTTTGATCTACATACTTAAGTATAATGGAATTAATAGAATACTCATTACTAAGTCTTAGTTACGTTTTGGTTTTCGCTCTAGGAGAAATAACAAAGATATTTTAATAAAAATCAGCTTCCGCCTGCGGTTTTCCCCGCTTAGTATGTCGATTAAACGTATGCCTATGTCCTCCTCCAGGGTTCAAAGCATCCCCATACTAGATTTCATCAAAATCGATTCTGCCGTTTCTGAAATTAGCCGGAACAAATAGACGGATTTTTTTTATTTTTTTTTATTAGTATATACCTAAGAACCGTAGGTATATACTTTCATATGTATTTAGTAAAAAGCTGTTATTTTAAACATGCTCTTGAAATTTTATTTATTTATATAAATTTTTAATATAAGTATCTTTCTCAAGTGAATTACCTACCTGCAACTTACTACAATAGGTAACCGCTATTATATGAATAGACTAAAGAGATTTTTAAATAGTTACTGTGCTATTTAATTCCACAGACAGTCACATCTTTCTCCATAATTTACAGCAGTGATCGACTGTAAATGTTTTTAATACATGAAACATTCTGTCACTATTCCGTTGCCTTAAGTCTGGTAAAACATGGCCTTTCGAAGCCATTATACAAAAACCAATAGTACTAAAACTCTATTATTACAAAAATGGTTTGCCACCCCCATAACAAACGCCATTTTGAAAATAATTCATTCACGAACACTAGCAATATTGTTAAGCAATTATTGGCGAAGCTTTCAAATCAATTTGCATCGAACATTTTTGTTTTAAACAAAAACGCGTCAGTATGCCGCCATTTTGTTTTGCACTGCCAAACATTAACATTGTTTGTCAAATCTGATTTACGTTATAAACGCAAAAGTTAATCAAATTAATTCTTTTCTTTGATCTCTGCCCGGGGCTTGTATTAACGAGAAAATAATTTGCCCAGAAATTAGATTCGATTTAGTCAGGTTGAAATCTGAAACACGGGGATCGTAAATGTTTTGAATAGATAAGTAAACAATTGGACAGGTTTGTATTGGATTTGTAGTCTGAGTAGTACCTTTTGGGTTCTTGGAAATTGGGTAAGAAGATCTTACCCAATTTCCACATAATCCAAATCTGGTCGACTTTTTTACAAAATCAAAAGATTTTCAAATTTCTTCACCACCCTTGGTTGACTGGTAGAGAATGCCTAAGGCGTTAAGTCCGCCTTTTTTGTGTGCGAAAAGATTAAATAAATGAATTGCAGAAGCTTGTAAAATATATTTTTGTTATAATAAAAGTTCATGATTATAATCCTACTATCCTATACTAATACCTATTATAAACGAGAAAGTTTGTATGGATGGATGGATAGATGGATGGATGTTTGTTACTCTTTCACGCAAAAACTACTGAACGGATTAGGATGAAATTTGGCACACAGATGATTTATAACCAGGATTAACATAGGATGCTTTTATCCCGATATTCCCATGGGATCGAAACTTCTGCGGGTGAAACCGCGGGGTGCAGCTAGTGTTTTATATGTTCATGTGAGATGGCTTTTAGGTAGGTATTATCTTTTTTTTTTTTTGCTACAAATACGTATTTACTCAGTAAAAATTTTCATACCCACGTAAACTTAGGTTGTAAAATAAACAAAATTTTCTTTAAAAATACTGTGAAATAAAACGTTACACAAAAAGGTAAGTTTATGTCCCCCCATAATATTATATTTAAACGGGTCGACCTTGGCCTTAAAACGGCTGCAGCTAAGTACATATTTCATCCTTTATAAAAGTTAACGTAACGTTGTAAACACAGACTTTTTGTTCCTTTTACAGCTTACCTACATTAATTTTATAATATAACCTGTGTGCTTTTAAAATGATGTATGCTTATGTGCTACATAAACTTAATTCATGCAGTTATTTAGCGCGAACCTACTTGCAGGTTTCAACATTTGCATTGTTAAACCTACATGAACACGAATACGTTTACAGCTGTACATTAGTATGTCTTTTAGCATAGCATAGCATAATCAGCCTATAATGTTCCCACTGCTGGGACACTGGCGTCCTCTCTTCGAGAAGGAATGGGTAATCTACCACGTGGTAACAGTGCCGGTTTCCTCACGATGTTTTCCGTCACCGTTTCGAGAGCAGTCTGGTGAAATTATTTAAAGGAATAAATCACCTGACTGGGTTCGAACCTTACGACCTACAACTTGTAAATCGCGGCTGTTACCACTGGTCCACCACTGCTCAATAGCATAATACAATGACCAAAACTTGACTTTTTTAAAGCCATGATAAACATGATGCACTTAAAATTGAGTCTTATGGCGTTGATATAAGATTTAATTTTCTTTGGTTCAATCGACGGTCAGTATGGCAAAAAAAAAAATAACAAATCTATTCAGCACTCAATTTATGAATAAACTACTATCAGCTCTTGCGTTTATTCTGTTACACCTGGTAAACATACACTAACTTCTTCCGATGAAAATAGGCAAAAACTATAGCATACTCCGTTTGCTTCCTTTACGTCCGTACCTTTCCGTTTCCGTATCTTTCTGCCTAAAGGCTTTGTTCACAAAACTAACAATACCTATAACTCTTCGGTAATAGCCAAGATAAGTTCGTTATCAATTAATTAAGGCTGGTAATCTGATCGTTGGTCTGCGACATAATTTTTTCCCCTGGCCAGACATTAGCGACAATCCCACTTAAGTTTAATGAACAACTTCATTAATTTTATTCCCCTGTTGCTATGTCACAACCTTTCGTACTGTAAAGTTGTTTGGGAGAAGGTCAACTCAGTGGTGTCTTT
The DNA here is from genome assembly GCA_945859715.1 of Apamea sordens. NCBI lineage: Eukaryota > Metazoa > Arthropoda > Insecta > Lepidoptera > Noctuidae > Apamea > Apamea sordens. The sequence goes on along the minus strand of OX243998.1, from coordinate 13,212,425 downwards.
TAAACAGTGTAGGTGCCTTTCCTTTCAGTATCAATTTAAAAGACGCCATCGAGTTCTCTTCCGAGTTCTCCATAAAAAATTTGTGAGAGAAGTAGATATTACTTAGATGTTATTCCAACTTTTGCTGACCCATGAAAACGTTTTTCCTTGTAAATATGATAGTACTAGCTGCGCCCCGCGGTTTTATCCGCATACGTTTCGATCCCGTGGTAATATCGGGATAAAAAGTATCCTATATGTTAATTCTGGTTATAAACCACCTGTGTGCCAAATTTCATCCAAATCCGTTCAGAATTTTTTGCGTGAAAGAGTAACAAACATCCATCCATCCATTTATCCATCCATCCATCCATCCATACAAACTTTCACGTTTATAAGTGTCACGTTTATAAGTGTCACGTTATCACGTTTAGTGGGATAATACAGGGTGGCAGGGATCGTCATCATCGGCGCGCAAAGTGTTACCATGGGTTCAGTACAAGATTCTGAATCATCCATATATTTTGACAGCGAAGGTCAATACCTTCGCTTTTCTATGAAACAGCGGATTTTTTATTTGATAACCATCGAAATATTTCTGCGCTAGAATGTATGACATTCTAGGAGTCTAGAATCATGTGCTGATTCATGGGGACTGTTTGCGCGTCAATGTCCCTGCCACACTGTATAGTGTATAGTACATAATATGATAAATAAATACCAAATGGGAAGCCTTTCGACATAACATTTCGATTTCAACATTAACATGACGTCACGACGACGACGACGACGACGTCATGATGTTGACGACACGGTTAGCGCAGTGGCTGAGCGATCGACTGCTGCGCTGCGTGTCGCGGGTTCGATTCCCGCACGGAACAAATATTTTTATTGCCTACAGGCAGTTGTTCCGGGTCTGGCTGTTTGTATATGTGAGTTTAAATGTTTGTAAACGCACCCACGCACGATACAGGAGTAATTCCTAGGGTGGGACAACGTTTTTTTAAAAAAAAACATGTCTTTTTCTTCCAGACTTTGCTATTAGTCGTCATCTCGGTAGTCACCCTCTTTCTAACCATATCATTATCCACACAGTCCATCCTTCGTTTCTTTGGTCTTCCCCTACTCTTAATAGAATAGAATACTCTTTATTATGTAAACCACACAAATTACAGAACATCTATATATATAAAAATGAATCCCTATTTCCCTTGGTCACGCCATAACTTGAGAACGACTTTACCGATTTCATCCATCTTTTTTTTTAAAGTTTTCTAATGCTTTGTAGAAGGTTCCTACGGAAAAAAAAATTAAGAAAGTTGCGCAGAAAATTAGAAAATTTAAGAATTACGCTTTTACGCTAAAACTGTTGAACGGATTTAGATGAAATTTGACACATGGGTAGACCATGATCTGGAGAAGGACATAGGCTACTTTTCATCCTGGATCGCAGACGAAGTCGCGGGCAACAGCTAGTTTTATAAAATTTTACAACGGGTGACATAATGGGCGGTGTTATCGCTAAGAGCGATCTTTTAAAGACAACCTTTAGCCAATAGCCATCTACATTCTTCAAAACTCTCCTCACGACATTTTCCTCATTTTTCTGTATCACATACCATGAGAATCGATTTCCACACAACTTTTCAGTCACCGTAGTATAACAAGTAAACTGTCAGAAGTGCCTACTTATTTAATAGTTTAAATAAAAGAAAAAAAGCTTTGCTTTTCTGATTTTCCTACAATACAAAGACTACAAAGGGAAGCCCCAATACAAACTTCTGTTGGCGATTAGCGGAAGACTCCTGAACGAGATTAAATTTCTTTATTTTTCACTGCCCCATTCTTTTATTTTAGGCGACTCTAATTTATTTGACTTGCTATTATATTTGACGTCCATTTCGAATGTTTTTTTTTTTTTACAAAAGACGTAATATTCCGTATATTACGTCTTTTGTTTGTTGATAAAGGAATAATTAAAGGTAATTTTGAGACTTTATTTTATACAGAGGCAAGAGTGTTTGTCTTCTTTTGTTTTATTTTGATGATTCATGAAGAGGGGCTCGTAATTACAGCCGTACGGGTCGATCGATAAGGTTAAGCTACGCTTGCCGGGGTCGGTCCGTGGATGGGTCCATCTTTACATAACGAGACCCCTCCGTACCTCGGAAAGCACGTTAAGCCATGAATGACAGCTGGGACCAACAGGTCCCGGCTGTCATTCGTGGATATTTTACAGTCGTCAGAAGCCCGAACGTCTGACAACCAGTAGGTATAGTGTTGTACCCAGTTACTGGGTATGGTGTTACCCAGTAACTGGGTTGTGGATGTCAGTTAAGCAGTCGCTTCACGTAAAATACTGGTACTCAGCTCCATCCGGTTAGACTGGAATCCGACCGCAAAAATAGTTGGAATAGGGCAGGCAGATAATCATACATAAAAACTAATGAATTTTCGCTTTCAAGTTTAATATATAATGTATAATACCTTAACTATATTGTACCTATCTAACCTCAAACAATAAAAATAGTAGACAAAAAATTACAGAATTAAAACCAACATCCCTGGCCAGGCTATTCTGCAACATTCTGAGCAAGGCCTATATTCACAGGCTGTTGTTTTATCGCAATAAATATTCATAACACAAAAACACTATTTCACTTTAACTTTATAACGCACATTTCATACTGTGTGTATATTTCGCAGCGAAAAATTCGAATAAGCAATTAAATGCAAACAGGAGCTAGGTAAATGCATTTTTACTCTGAAAGCGATGGAAATGTACACTCTATTTTCTATGTAAGCAAAAAGCTTAAGAGGGAGTCACCGAAAAGCCGAAGGTTTAAACAGGGAGCGGTTCAAAAGCGGGGATTATAATAAAATTTAAATATAGTAAGCTGTTTAAACGGACGTGGTCCGAATGATTTATAATTACAGCGCGGATTTCGTATTGTGCGGTGCTGCTGGGCGTGGGGTAAAAGGGTGGTAAGTAGCAAAACATGATTCTTGAGGAGGTAATTTTATAGGCAAAATAACAAGCTTTTCGTCCCTATCCACTTTGCTTTTTCTTTGACATCTGGGTAAGGGAGAAAGCTAAAGAGGTCATGTACCTATCTAAAGAAAGAGTAAGTAAGTCTGTCTAGCATTTTCCCAACTATGTTGGGGTCGGTTTTCAGTCTAACCGGATGCAGGTGAGTAGAAGTATTTTATATGGAGCAACTGCCTATCTGACCTCCACAACCCACTACCCTGGGTACCCTTTGTAAAACTGGTTGTTAGACTTTCGGGCTTCTGACGACCCGTAAGGAATGTCAAAGATCCACGAATGGCAGCCGGGACCAACGGCTTAACGTGCATTCCGAGGTACGTAAATAAGTATAAGATAAATTTGTTTTATTGCGATGTTAAATAAGAAAATAAAAACGGGAACTACAACAAATACGACTCGCATCTTTTTAATAAGTTTGAAACTCAAAATCTTTAAAATTTTACTTGCACATCTGTTAGTCTGCAGCCGGCAACGGGTGTATGGACCATGGTTTATCTGTGAAGCTTCCCTGGATTCTGTGCAGTGCGTAATTATTTTTACGGTGCATATGCCCAAGGGATGAAGTGGAATCTCTGCGAGCTATTTGGGCGTGTAGGGTTTTAATAATGTCGCGTTAATTACCGTATGAGATTCCGGTTAATATGACGTGAATTACTTTGTAGATAAAATGGGGTGTTAGGGTTAAATTAATGTTTGATTGGGTTAATTGTTCAAATGTATATTACAGTGTCGTGGCCAGCGTGTTAAGTCGTTATGTGTCTTATTCTGATGCGGATTTAGACCTGCTGGGCTTATTGGCCGATTCACATGAATTTACTCGCCCGAAACGGGCGAATAGACACTTTTAAATAATATTATAGCAGGCGATTCGCACGATATTAATTTATTTGTGCGCGAATCGACAACTCCAGAAAATAATATATTATGTATGAGTCAAAAGGAACCTTTTGAATTTTTTACAATAAAGTATACAAAAAAAAGGACACTGCGCACAGAAATGTAGATTGAAATATTTTGAAACGTTACTTTGAAACGTTTACTTTTTCTTAACGTTACTTTAACGTTTTGGGCCAGTAAAGTCGTGTGAATCAACCAATAAGCCGGTTGCTGACACAGTACGAGAAGATTTTTGTTATACAGATGACCAAATTCGCCCATTTGTATGTATATAGCTGTAGCTGGTAGCCAGCGATCGGAGATATGAATATCCTATAGACAGACGGCAAACACTGTGCATATTTTTATTTAATTTCCGTCACGAAATTTCAGCTGAGAAAAATATCTGATATTTTGAAATGTCTAGAAGACCAACGAATAGGTACTATCAGAAAAGTCGAAAGGAATATCGACCTCCAAAGTATCACGTTCAGATAATTTGTATCAGTACGTATAGGCGGTGTTTCGAATGCCAAAGTTCACAATGTATGTAGATATAGTTGAGATTCGGGAACTGTATGTACTCGATAATAAATGCTAGTGGAGATATTGACTTAGAAAAGTTACCTCAACTGTTTTATACAACACCTACGCGGCCAAAATGTATGGAATATATATTTTTTATCTAGTGACTTATCCTTGTTGCTCATTCATCGAACTTCAATAGTAAAACATAAGAGCTTAAAGCTTTAGAAATAATCCCATTTCAATACAACCTGCGCAAATGCCAGATACAATTACCAACATCAATTTCAATGTTTGAAAGCATAATTTATTATTATTGTTTACCTAAAACCAAAGCGAATTAGCATTTGATTTCCAAACAGTTGATAACCAGCGTTGTTCTATTCAACACGATATAAACTGAGCAATCACTCTGCTAATTATATTATTATGAAATATTGTCGGCAAATGCTAAATGAAATTGTTTATTCCATGATGGTACCTATAATGTTTGTGGTTTTGGGATAATAGGATAGAAAATACAGAGGGGCTCATGGCTAAGTAATAATAGCCACACGGGTCGGTAAGCTACGCTTGCTGCGGTTGGTCCGTGGATGGATGACCATCTTTACATATTTATCAAGATTAACATGCTTTCCGAGGCACGGAGGGCGTGGCTCGGAATTTTCTAGCCACGTCTAAAAAGGTAGATGTAAAGTAATTTATTAGTGTACGAGATAGTATTTCTTACGCGAGTAATATTAAACTTTTAAAAAAAGCAGTAATTTTTAAAGCAATGTTTTATTAAAAAGACACTTTCATTCAGAACAAAGTTTGAGAGTAACGTCAAAATGATTACTATGCAAAAGCCACCTTTAAAATCTCTCTCTTAATAAGCGTTACAAAAACTGTTACTATGATATTACAGAAGGGAAATTCTCGTAATTTTAAGGACGTTCATAGTCTGATCTCAGTGTCCATCTGTCAAAAATACATCTAATTTCCTTTCATTTTTGACGTGGTTTATCGCTGAGATGAGATTGCGACTAGATTTTGAACGTTTTGATTTACGGAAATAGGCCTTCTGGTATATCATATTATCAGTATTCGTACTGTACTGTATATCTCCAATTCAATGGATATCTACATAAACAACTTGTGTGGCACAAGTTAATAGTTAGTTACCGATGACAACACCCACAATCTTTCCACTATAATAATACATATTTCTATTTCGAGGGCCCAACACAATTTTCCGTCGGAAATTTCATTATCCGTTGCTTAATCAAATAGCCCGCGTAATGGCCGCCGAGCCTTTTCCCTCTCAATTGCATTTTCATACCCTGCACTACTAAAGTATCATATACACTCACGAGTAAAAGTATGTATACACTCGGCTTTATTCAACAGCGATTTACTCCTATATTTTTTAATGAAATTTTATGTTGTTACGAACATAGCATTTTCGAACCCACAGGTTTATGTAATGTGTTGTATTTCAACGTTGCATTTGTTATTTCACGAAGAAATCGCAATTTCAAGTGTTGACATATTGGTGCTCGCGACTGTACACTCACGAATACGTAGGTAGGTTCGTAGGTATGTAGTTTAATTATAGTGCGGTACCGTTTTTATGGAAATGAATGTTTTTATTCGTTTTGTGGAGCACATAATTCTTGGTTAATGTAGTGTTCTTCGTGGTTCATTTCAATAGCACCATGGGAATTTTATTTTGCATGTGATGGGTTAGCCCCATGCAGTGACCACTGGACAACAGTCTCCACACGATGGGTGTCTGAGGATGGACGGCGCCGCTGGGGCCGGACAAAGAGGTGGAGAGACGACCTAGACGCACTTCGCAAGGGTCCAACCCTTGCGAAGTGCGTCTAGGTCTAGACAAGTAGGTCGATGTGGCGCCGTAAAAAGGTAAAAATACTTCGAAGTGCAATGCAATGGAGCATTGGCGCCATTGCATTTTCATACCCTACACTACTAACGTGTTATACTATACACTCACGAATACGTAGGTAGGTTGTGCCTTATAGGCCTTGCGCAGGGATGGTTCCGGAGTTGGTCTTTTAAGAGGAACCGTGACCACTGTGCGGATGGTGATCACCGAGGTGGTTTTAGTGAGGTAAAAATCCCACACTCCCCGACCCCTCTCCCCGGAGGTCGGGTGCCTTTCGAAGGTTTTCCCCCGAAAACGAAAAAAAAAAAAAAAAGGTACGTAGGTATGTAGTTTAATTATAGTGCGGTACCGTTTGTATGGAAATTAATGTTTTTATTCGTTTTGTGAGGCACATAATTCTTGGTTAATGTAGCTCGCTTCGTGGCTCGTTTCAATAGCACCATGGGAATTTTATTTTGCATATGAAAGGTTATGACGGCCAAGTGGTAATGCCCTCGCCTCTCAAGCACGAGGTTGTGGGTTCAAATCCGAGCAAGTACCTGACTGTGACAAATCTACTTTCTGAGTTTGTCTTGTACTTTGATAACATCGGTGCAGGAAAAACATTGTGAGGAAACCTGGACTTATAGTTAAATATAGCTGCACCCCGCGGTTTCACCCGCATAAGTTTTAATCCCGTGGGAATATCGGGATAAAAAGTATCCTATGTGTTAATCTTGGTTATAAACTATCTGTGTGCCCAATTTCATCCAAATCCGTTGAGTAGTTTTTGCGTGAAAGAGTAACAAACATCCATCCATCCATACAAACTTTCACATTTATAATATTACTAGCTGCGCCCCGCGGTTTCATCCGCATAAGTTTAGATCCTGTGGGAATATCGGAATAAAAAGTATCCTATGTGTTAATCTTGGTTATAAACTATCTGTGTGCCCAATTTCATCCAAATCCGTTGAGTAGTTTTTGCGCGAAAGAGTAACAAACATCCTTCCATCCATTTATCCATACCAACTTTCGCGTTTATAATTTAAGTAGGACGTAGGATATTAAATTATATATTATATTGATATTATATTATATTACACAGTAGGATATATGTCTGAAATCGCCAACCCGTCTTGAGCATGCGTGGTGAACAGATGGTGTTGACAATGGATGGTGAGAGATGAGGCCTTTGCCCTGATGTGGGACAACAAAAGGCTGGTATTATAATATGTGAAAGAAAGAAGAAAGAAAGAAAAAAGTTTATTTGAACACAGTTCGTGAAACACAAAATAATAAAATAATGTTTCAGACAACAATAGTGCGGCTGCGCCAAAAAGGTTCATTTGAGCATTAATGCCAGACAGCTGCTGTCTGACGCTGGTTTTCTAATGAACCTTTAGAGAAAAGTGACGGAGAGTACCTACACACAGTTTCAACATACCTAATGCATAACTACTTATAAATAAATAAATAACTAGTAATCACGTACATATCATTACAAATACAAATAAGAAAAATCAAAAACAAAACAACCAAGTCTCAGCAAACCCTGTTTTTTTCGATCAATCTACATAGATGAGATTGATCCGTGCACGGTGCACTCAAAGCGCAACAGGCCGCCGAGCACGACGGACCGCACTATGTGTTATTTAGTTAGTTTTGCGACAGTAAAACTATGGGTTGTTTGAATAAAAGCATGAATAATAATAATAATAATATAATAATAATATCCCTGGACATTTCACACGGCGCCATCTAGTCCCAAGCTAAGCAACCTAATGCTTGTGTTATGATAACAAGATGGCTGATAAACTACTTATATACATTTTTTTTTTGTAAATACATACATATTATAGATAGAAAAACACCCAGACTCGGAACAAATACATGTAGGTCATACAAATATTTGTTCCGTGCGGGAATCGAACCCGCGACACGCAGCGCAGCAGTCAATCGCTTAACCACTGCGCCAACCGTACCTCTTTTATCTGTTCTGTGGTCACGTCCGTGATGAATAGTCGTAATAATAATAAAAACTACTATGTGGTTGATGTACAACATACCAAGGTGTTGATTGATGGGTTCTTCTTCTTGTCAGTATCGATACAAACTAAATAAAAACACAAAAAAAAAATCACCACAATAAAATATAAAAATAGTTAGTGTCAGGTGTTGCCAACCGAACGTTGTCTCGTGTGCCTACAATTTCACAGACACCCGTTACTTTTAATAAAAACAATGCTTCTTTACCTGAAAGACTTCAATGCCACAAGAAAAAAAGTTAAACTGAAAATTCGGTTCTTCATTGGTAGAAAAAAAAAAAACAACAAGCAATACCTAGAATTTTTTCTATCAATTTATATTTTTAAAATAAAATCCTTTCTATTTCTTATTGCCAATGGCCATTTACTATTTGAAATAGAAATTCGTTGAATAAGTTTTCAATAATTGGGCAATTAGGTTACGTAAAGGTCTATATCAATTTCCATATGTTCTTCTTCAATTTCAACAAAAGTAGTGATGACATTTATTATTTACTTTATGAGTGAAATTGTGGGTCATTTGCGGGCTTTTCCATAACTTACGCCAATTATATTTTGCGTCCATATAAAAATGGATCAATACGTCCACGTTAAATGCGATATATTTCACTTTGATTTTCAATATAAAATTATATTCTGATGGGTACATAAAGCTTATTGAAGTACTCATCACCAGGGCTTCATAAGCGATCTGAAAGCATTGAGCGAAACTAATTAGTACGAAGATTAATTTTCTCTATTGAATATAATAATCTTTATTATGTACACCAATGAAAATCTCTATTTAGTTTAATTAATATTTTCTTCGAATTTCTAGCAGGCACTTGTTTGGAAGTTGTTTATTACAATACAGGGTTTCATTGAAAAAAAAAACAGGCAACTGAATTTAAATAAAATATTTTTTATATTCATACTAGACTGGAAGCCGACCCCAACATAGTTGGGAAAAGGCTAGGCAGATGATGATGATGATGACTAGGTTTTGCCCGCGACTTCTTCCGCGTAAAATTTCGGCCCCTGACGTTTCGCGTCGCATGCGCACCCGCGCTATTACTTCGTTTTCTGACTCTTTTTCTTAAGGATCGTGGCGTGATGATAAATATGCGACGCTATCAAATGCAAATCAAATCCGACTAGTAGTTCTAGAGATTAACACGTTCAAACAAATAAATAAAAGAACAAACAAACTCTTCAGCTTTGTTATTAGCATATAGATTATTATTAGTATAGATAAAATTTATAGATACTTAATTAATTGTTAAGGCTAAGGAACATAAAGGGCTAAGGAAGGAACACGGGTGGGTTTTAGTCAGTAAGAGTCTGACACTCCCTTCTGCTCCACCCAGAGCGGGAGGGGTCATTTGATGATTTCCCAACCTCAAAAAAAAAAAAAAAGGCTGGGGTAATTAAGTAGTTAGTTATTATTATTTTTTATTTGTAATGTGCGTTTTGTTTGTGTAGAATAAACTATTTTTCTTTCTTTCTTTCTTAGTTACTGCTTACTCTTTGTATAGAATACCAAGCGTTATAATTTTTACCTAGTCCAACATTAACGCAGAGGAAACCTTACCAAACAGCACACAGTTTTGCAAAAAAATGAGAGTTCATCACAAACTAACTCGACCGTTTTCAAGAATACAAAAAGAACTAAAACATTATCAAGCAAGAATCTCACAAATTGTAGAAGGAAAATAGTTAGCTGCTTGTAAGCAATGGTTAGCTACTTCTCAACAGTAATTTAATGCTTTAATCTTACTCACCGCTGATTATCGCTCACGAGCTTTGAGCATACAGTCAACTACTCGTCAGTCGTAACACTGGTAACGTTTGAACTACGACTCTAAACTAGCCTTGGTGCTCGAATGACATTGACAGGGGGGGCTGTTGGTAAACATCTGTGCTTTCTTTTGTGCAATGTATTGCGGCACCAATAGTATTCTCGGTGTATTCGTAGATCGGTGGGAATCCCCGATGTTGCGGAGGTGGATGCGGCTCCATGCCGAAATTTAATTGTATATTTTTATGTGCCTGTAATCTACTAACACTAGATTTTAAGTTAAAATTGTTACTAACCCTATGGACTCCGGTCTGAAAATAAAAATATTCTATTCTATTGAAAAAAAACCGGCCAAGTGCGAGTCGAACGCGCTCACGATGGTTTTAGTTCCACCGTACTATTATTTTATTTTTATTATTGCAGCGGCAATAGAAATACACACTGAACATTTCTACTCTCTACCTATTACGGTTCATGAGATACATCCCACTAACAGACAGACGGACATACGGACGGACAGCGGAGCGTAGTAATAGGTCTCGTTGGCACCTTTTGTGTACGGAAGCTTAAGAAGATGGCGGCATTAGTTCCAATTTTGGCCATCATCACTGTACGAGCTGGTAAAGCTATAAAGTACATACTAATTCCATGTTTTACAGCTATTACACTGCACAGGCCCTGTCAATGTCAAAATATTACCATAGATTTGCAGTAGTCTCAATGACTCTTTAGTCTTTGAGTAGTCTGTACTGAGAACTCTGTGGTTCACTTGCTTTAGTCGTTGAGTAGTCTGTACTGAGAACTCTGTGGTTCGCTTGTCAGGTCCCTACGGAGAATCGTTTGTATGTGGGATCTTGGAAATTGGTCTGATACTCTGAGGGGTAATTCTCGTAATTTTTAGATCGTTCAGAGTCTAATCTGTCAAAAATACCTCTAATTTTCCTTCATTTTGACAAGTTTTTGACATTTCTTTGTCGCCGAGATGAGACTGTGACTAGATTTTGAACGTTTTAAGTTACGAGAATTAGCCTTCTGATCTCTATTGATGAATAATTTGTCTTGTTCCTAATCAAAAAATTACAGTAAATTAAATTGGAATTCGCTTTAATTGCTAGTTCATCATTTTAGTTCGAGATAGAAGAAGTTCTTCATTAAGATGAAAACGTCAGGGTAATCAGCGAAATTCAAATTTTCTTACGTTTTTTGCAATTTGCAGGTCAGTATCAGGTTTTATGTTGATCTAAATATGATTCGCGGTCGTAAAAAATATTTGTTTATAAAACTATAGACATAAAAATCACCAATACAACTCTATAAGTTCTTATCACCCTATTGAATAACTATTTCATGAAATCATGACATTTGAGGCCAATTCTAACTTAAGGACTTGTATTGCTGATGCTAACGATTATTATTCTGTAAAATCTTATTTGTTACGGTCGCGAATCATACTTTCATCAACATAGTACAAATTGACACTAACTTGCAAATTAAGAGAAATAATATCAAAAGTAACGAATAAAATTAGTTTCGTAGGTACTCATTTCTCTCGCCGAAACGAGAAGTAGATAGTAAGCTGCCTAGATAGATAGCTTAGCTATTCGATTTCCAATTTTCAGCACGATTCAAGATGACAAGGAAATATTTTGTTCCATATCCTACTAATATTAATAACGCGAAAATTTGTATGGATGGATGGATGTTTGTTACTCTTTCACGCAAAAACTACCGAACGGATTTGGATGAAATTTGGCACACAGATAGTTTATAATTAGGATTAATACATAGGATACATTTTTATTCCGATATTCCCACGGGATCGAAACTTATGGGGATGAAACCGCGGGGCACAGCTAGTATGTAATAAGGGTTAAAGGGTTTGATGGTTTTACACACACAACATTCACAAAAAATGACACCTTTCCACCCTAATCCTACAAAGAAAGTCCTATAAACATTTCCATGCATGCCTACAGGTCGTAACAATAGTAAATAATAGGGTAGGGCCACACTGTGGGGCGTCACAGCGTTACTATTACTAAGCTTAGGTCGGAAAATTGAAAAGTTAACGAGCCTATTCCACGATGCTCGCGTTTCCACCGACCACCTTTGTTTTGAACGCCCGTCGGAACTCGGCCTTATTAAGGGGAAAATTGCTTGGAGTAACATGAAAGGTGTGTGTCGATGACCCAATTTTTGTTTTAAATCTTGTGGGAATAATGAGTTTGTTAATAGGGCCTGGGGGAAATAGAAAATGTGGGGGTAATATTATTATTTCAAGAGCCAGTGACTTACTATAATAAACAACGCCACAAATTCAAAACGAAATGTACCATACATAATCAAAAAGTATGTATGATCCCTTGCTAGACCATACATTACTTTTAGATGAGGGATGAATGGGATAAAAGAAGTTAAGTACTAAAACACTACTGTATTGTGTCAAAGGTACTTAAAAGTAAGATGAGCTAATGGACTGATGGTGTGGAAATGAAGTGAATGACGTGGCCCTTGATAGCTGTAACGAGAACGCCTGGCTGACTTGATAGCCCAACGCGAACTATAATATTTTCACTGCTGGGACACAGGCGTCCTCTTTGTAAGAGGGAGTGGACGGTTATCTACCACGCGGGCCAGTGCGGGTTGGTAGATGTCACATGTCTTCGAATTTTTGATTCTAGGGCATGTTGGTTTCCTCAGGATGTTTTCCTTCACCGTTTTGAGAGCAGTGGTGATGAAATAATGTACACTAAGCAAATTGTACCAACCTTAACACAAATTGAAATTAACTTCCGTTAGTATTGAAAGCAAAAAGTATGAAAACTGTTCTCGGTTGAGCAGATCGAGAACTGTTATGCAAATGTTAGATGCAGCCTTTGAATTTCGAAGGGTTTGTGGGTTAAAATGCTGCACCATCGGTAAAGTAATTTCGTTTTTACGAGGTCAATGAAAATAACAAAGTAAGTATTCTTACTTTTCCTATTTTGTAGAAGCGCTGGTGGCCCGGTGGTAGCCAAATCGTCGTATGGTCATGGGTTCGAATTCGAACTCAGGCAGGCCCTTTAGATTAGTAATTTTATCCATCACGACTGCTCTTAAAACGGTGAATGAAAAAACTGTGAGGAAACCAGCAAGTCCTAGAAACAAAAATTCAAACACATGTCACATCTATCAACCCGTACTAGGAACGCGTGGTGGATTACGGCCCTCTTTCTTTCATAGAGAGGAGGCGTGAGTCCCTGCAGTGGGAACGTTATAGGCTGATTATTCTTACTTTGCCCTCCAATAGCAAAATACTGGCATGAAACAAGTCCAGTAAAAATAAAAGTATACAAATACGCGACATAATTCCTTTTTTCAAATCTTCCCACAGAGTAAAAAAATAAACAGAGTGGAAACACTAAAAACAAGTGAGCGTTGACTAGCAGTAGCTCAACGGTGCTTAACCCTTAACGAGGCTACGTGACATTCCCGGAATTAAAACAAACAACTTTGCACAAGTAGAAATTCCTACTTATTCAACAGGACATTAATTATATACTTTCGTCGTCCTTTGGTGAAGCTCTAAATGTCTTTTCAGTTTTGTACTTTTTTTTTGTTTTAAAGGACACAATAAGAAAAATATGAATATTTATTTTTGGACGTGCCTTTGTGAATGTTTTATTTTTACATTGGCGTTTGTAGGCGAAAATACCGTAATTTTATTCTAAGTTAGATTAAGTACTGTTTTTCTCACAAATCAGAACTGATTTTGCTACCTCTCTTTGCTTATAATATCAAGACTGTTTGTTTCCTTTGCTTGTAATTGTAATATATATTAGTTGTTTTTTAATATTAGGTTTTATTTATTTAACATACACTGATTAATTACTATTTTTACAAGCTAACACTAAAATATATATATACAATTATATTATACGAAAAAATATGAAAAAGGTAGGAGCTCATTGGGCATCAAAAAATTGGTTCGCATCACTGTCAATGGGATAAATGCCCAAAAGGCTGGTAGCATTACCACGTTGGATGGCAATGCTGATTCTTTGGGCTAAAAAGAGGGTCAGCCAAAAAGAGGTTACGAGAAGATGCAGCCCCTTGGCGATGTCCCGAAAAATTCGATGAGCACTCGGACCCCAAGGCCCTAGTGTTTCAACCCCAAAAGGCTCAAACATATAGCTCCCAATAAGGTTTTTATATTTGCGCCGTTTGAGGTTTTCTGCTCCTGCAGCAGCCACCCCAGCACAGCTTACCGTGCTAGGAAGATAGGATGGCGCGAGGTTGTCGACACAGGTTGCATCGCACACCAAAGGCCTACCCAACTTCCAAGGCATTATGGTCATTCCATCGGGCCTCTTTCCACCGTCGCGTGCCAAGCCATTGGGTTCTAAAACAGCTGGCATACCGGCTGAGACAAGAGCCCGACGGATGATGTCGTTAATGCTGGCGTGCCATGCCAACCGTCCAGCGCTCTTGCTGCAGGATAGATTATGGTGTCCGAGGCAGTCGACTGCTTCACCGCATTGACAGCGATGTGGAGCTCCGCAAGGAGCGCCCAGATGCAAACATGTAGCGAGCCGGAATGTGGTGTCACCCAGCATAGTACCTATATTGGGCGACGGTAGCGCCTGAAGCCAGAGGCCCGACTCCCATTCACGCGCCACGTGAGTTGTAGCCACGCGCGGTCGTCCAAGGCCATATTAAAAATGGATGTAAAAGTACTGAAACGTGTGGATGCTTCCATAAAGAGGAAGAGCGGAGAAAATACATAAAATTTGGACCGAAACAACAATATCTGATTAGGGTGAATACTGAATGTAAATTAATTTTAGAAAGTCTATCTGAAATTATTATTACAGTTACATTTACCTACAAGCATAGCAATGTGTTATATGTATATCATATCAGGGTGTGAGCTGGCTGAAAAGAAATTTGGAAATCTAGACAGTTTCGGGATAAGTATAAAATTTTCAAACAACACAACAAGTCCTAATAAAATAAAAGCAACCCAAACTATAACAGGAACAACAATATTCAAATATTCAAGCAATAAAATTAAAAATTCTAATAACTGTGGCCACTTCATTAATTCCAAAGACCATCTTATTCAGCCGGGTTATAATTCAGTTGAAAAGAAAATATTTTTACAGCCACATTTTAACTGGAAAGGCCTTTAAGCTAATGTTTGAGTCCATTATGTCTGCCGAATGGCCTCGTCGGACGGTCTGATCACAGTTCAGTTAAACGGATATTAAAATTTCCACGACTTGAATTATACTTTCCAATGATTTGATATCTTGAGGGGAAAATTGAAATGCTTTCGCGAACGAATTGTTCAGGGATTTTGTGTGAGTAACAATTTCGCGATCACTTCAGATAAATGAGATGGTATTACAGATTATTGAGAACATGATTGGGCTTTATTTGTTATACGATTTATTTCGTGGTACTTACGTAAGTATCGAACCGGATTATTAAAGAAAAAATGTTTGTTTTGTTTGTTATTTTGTAGGTTGAGATGTATTGTCAATGTAGGAATGTATATCTACTTATTGGGCGAGTATTGATTTAAATAGCGTCGGGTTATCACCATCAGCCTACAGCAGTCACTGCTTGACGTAGGCCTCTTCTATTGCACGTTTTTATATTTTTTTTACTAAACGTTGCCCCACACTAGGAATTTCTCCAGTATCGTGGGTGTGTTTACAAACATTTAAAATCACATACACAAACAGCCAGCTCCGGAACAATTACTTGTAGGTCATACAAATATTAGTTCCGTGCGGGAATCGAACCCGCGAGACGCAGCGCAGCAGTCAATTGCTTAACCTTTGCGCAAACCGTGACGTGAATACTAATACTACTATTTAGTCCTCCTTATCAATTTCGATAACGGTGACACTTAGAAATAAATTCTTTGCGTAAGTATTAGATGGCTCACTAGACCGAATTTACACATCATTATCTATATAACTTATATTATATAAAATTCAAAGTCCAAACTGACTGATACATCAACGCACAGTCTAAACCGCTGGTCCTAGAGACATGAAATTTGGAGGGTGTGTTTTTAGTGAAGAGTAGGTATCCACTAAGAAAGGTTTTTAGAAATTCCACCCCTAAGAGGGTGAAATGGGGGCGATTTTGTTTGTATGGAACATCTTATTCCTTGAGCTAATAAACTTGGCACTATGAAGTTTCCCATTTTATGTTTTTCTAAACTACCCCCTAAAAGGGGAATGGGGGGTTTCAAAGTTTGTATGGGAAGAATTTTAGCGCGCGGTCCGATTAACTCAAAACTCAGTATTTATACCTAGAAACGAAAGTAAAGAATAATGTGTATCAAGGTTTTTCGAAAATTACCCCTGACGGGCTGAAAAGGGGTAGTTAATTTTCAGGGGAGGATTATAATGCGAGGCTTGATTAACTCGAAAATTGGTATAAATAATCTTTGAATCAAGTTATGAATACATCCCAAACGATTTTTCAAAATTGCACCCTTGTGGGGGTGAAAAGCGGGGATAGGTACAGTTATATGAAAAATCTTATTCATTTGGTTAATAAACTTGAAACTTGGCAAGAATACTCGCCTAAGTAAGTAATAAAGTTTATTATTCCGATTTCGAAATTTTTGTTGATAGAAGTGACATGGTTGACTATTAACGCAGAAAACTCACAATACACCGTAAAATTTTGCTCGTTTAAAAAAAAATCAGTTGATCCATGGATTTATGTTCGCAAAACTCGACATAATGTATGGATCAACTGATTTTTTTGTCACGATTTCGGGGTTGGTCCCGTAGTAAAAGTTGTTCATAATGATGAGTACAATGACCCCTTTTAAGGATTTAAACGATAAAAAAAATATCGGTGTATAGGAACGTGCCTGTAATGTTTAATATAAATGGTACCTATACAACTACTTACCTAACTCCCACTTTCCTTTGATTGCTACGTTTGATCCTTGAAACGGAATAAGTTATAAGTTACAACTTTGAAGGATGTTTAACGGGTTTCACTTACCTACATGTAAAACACTTTAGTAGGTACCCAATTAATTTAATATCTATGTTTCTAGGTCTAATTAATATCAAAACGTATCCGTCCTTTTAGAAGGTAGGTAATACATAAATGATTACGAAATAAACAATTTTGATGTATGTACCTTTCTATAAGTGTATGTTTGGCAAAATCCTTTTGACGAATCCACTATTACTCTTAACATTAATTTGTAAATAAATCGTATTAATGTTTGGCTTTTAACTAAACAACAAGTAGGGCTTGTGGCTCAATGATAACATCCGCACGGGTCGATCGAAGGTAATGGTAAGCTTGCTGCGGTCGATTCGTGATATCGAGACCCCTCCATGCCTCGGAAAGCACGTTAAGCCGTTGGTCCCGGCTGTCATTCGTAGATTTTAACAAAGTCTAACCAGTCTTGCCAAGGGGTATCGTGTTACCCAGCAACTGGGCCGTGGAGGATGGATCAGCAGTCACTCCATGTAAAATACTGGTATTCAGTTGTGTCCGGTTAGACTGGAAGCTGTAGTAGGCAGATTGCAGTTGGATTTTACAAAAAAATAGTATGAACGTAAAAAGCCTAAAACAAGTTTTAAAAAAACTATGCAAAAATAGCCACAAATTGAACAAAAAAGGTATAAACGTGAAACCCTATAAAAAGAAAAAAATTATCTTGAAATTATGACCCTACGTACTCGTAAATACGTATGAAATTTTTTGATTAAATGTTGTCGCTTCGGGGGACCGCTCTAATTTATTAGCCTAGGTAACGTTCTGTTAAAGTACATACATAACATATTATGAGTAAGTTAATATTCCTCATTCCCTTTCAATATAGTGTACATTATTCTACTAGTCAAGCCCTTTCATTTGATACCCATATTGAGGGAGTTGTGAAAAAAAAAAAACTAATTCGCCATTGGTGGCGGCCATCTTGGATTTGAAATTTATCATAGTGTATAGTATTCTACTAGTCAAGCCCTTTCATTTGATATCCATATTGAGGGAGTTGTGAAAAAATACGTAATCCGCCATTTTGTGGCGGTGGCCATCTTGGACCGATTTTCATCAAATATAGCTAAGAACACTCCCGACTAATTCACGTTACAAAAAAAAAACAAATTCAAAATCGTTTGGGAGCTACGATGCCACAGACAGAGACACACACGCACACAAATTTTGCGTCGGGGGTTAAAATCAATTAAAGTAATTTCTCAAACTTCGTGGCATAACATATTTCTCAGTTATTCAATTGAATTTTCTTCTTCTCGTAATAAGGAAAGAGTAGAATTTTGTTATTTTCAGTATAAGTACTTTAAAGGTCTTCTTCTACGAACTGTTGGTTGGGTAACATTCCCCTCCATTTTGTTTTCTAACTCAAATGAAGTTTATAGGACTTCTTTTTCACAATTGGTATTTCTTGGTTGGAGAAAAACTTGTGGGTGGAACCCTTTATCCTATTGTATCTCAGAATAGGTCCCCATACCTTATTGTGCCCCTTAATAAAAGAAATTTTTAGGAAAGGATGATATTTAAACCAGAGAATACAATACGAGTGATCACTGTAATATGAAAAATGTTTTCAAATATATTATTATACTAGAAGATCGGCCCCGACTTATATTAATTTGTAGGTCGTGAGTTCGAACCAAGGCAGGCAGTATACTTTGTGTATTTAATGTTATCACCACTGCTCTCAAAACGGTGAAGGAAAGCATCGTGAGGAAACCGGCATGTCCTAGAACCAAATATTCGAAGACATGTGACATCCGCCAACTCGCACTGGACCCACGTGGGAGATTATGGCCCACTCCCTTTCACAGAGAGGAGGCCCTCGTCGCAGCAGTGTGAACGTTATAGGCTGATAATAAAACAGTTCTAAAATATTAAGTACTTTAAAATAAATAGAGCAGAGTCGTCAGTCGCAGACAGAATAGAATGTCAATCATTTAAATACCGTTTGTTTTGCTGACAAACCTTCATTTAATGAAAATGCGTCATCATTTTAAAGCGAATACCTATCATGCTTTAGCACTGGCCGTCGAATTGTGTATCTGGCAGCGATGAAGGGAATTCTGCCTGAATTTCATCAAGCAATTTTTGATGCCAGCCTAATTGGATATAGGGATAAATAAATCAATTAAATTGTTCCGCTGACTGGGCCCTCTAATGGCGTTGGATGTTGGTGCGTAAAAACCAACCCAGGATGACCTACCCCACCCCTTTTCCCTA
Organism: Apamea sordens; assembly: GCA_945859715.1. Classification (NCBI taxonomy): domain Eukaryota; kingdom Metazoa; phylum Arthropoda; class Insecta; order Lepidoptera; family Noctuidae; genus Apamea; species Apamea sordens. The sequence goes on along the minus strand of OX243998.1, from coordinate 13,193,058 downwards.
TATTAACTATAGGATATGAGCAGCGAAAATATTATGAGAGACAGGGCTCGAGCGAAATTGGCGCTTATGTTGACAATGATTCCATGATTTTGATTTCGAAAGTAGAATTTTAATGCCCCGCATGCTAAATTGTTCCGTTGATTATTTAGGGTGACTTAAATGATTTCCTCTTGATAACCTACACCATTTATCCCTCAATTAGGTATTCAATATAAACACAATGGAGCCTATATATTTTGTTACCAGTAGTACGAATCATTTGATCTGACTTGGTTTCCGTACGTCCTTTTCGGGTAAGCACTGAAAATCAGCGCTGTGCTGTGGGTCCCCTTTAGCACAGCATCATGCTGAGTGGAATCCTTCTTGTCACAGTCATGACGTATAGCCATCGACTATTTCTGCTTTGTGCTCGTGAATATAGCTATATTTTGTTTTAATTTTTCCTTATTGTTGGAATTGATTATCTTTTTGTAAGCGCGTGTTTCTGTGACAAATAAAACAATTTTTCTTTCTTTCTATACATGGTGTCGTTTTGCATCCTCGTCAAATTCAAGGAGGTAACTATGCTACTGATTTTCGACACGAATCAATAATAAAATAAGAAAGTTTTTTTTTTCTAATTTTCGGGAATCGGCATGTGTGGGACGCGCATTTTAAAACGCGGCCGGTGTGAGACCGCACTGTAACTGCCCTTTTACACACACATTAAAACGCGGCTGCTTACACGATACCATAACGCGATTCTGTTCTTTGAAATTGGTGTATTCTGAAATAGGTCAAACTTAAATAACTAAAAAATCAAGTATGTATTCATTATTTACCAGGGATCGTAATTTTATTTGATTATTTATGTCTTTCATAACAGCCTTCTGAAATTTGACGAGGATGCAAAACAACAGCCTGTATAGGTATTTGTAGGAATAAAGGATGACCAACCAAAAAAATTTTCGCTGCTCATATCCTGGGAAGGAGGTGGGCCCTTTCCCAGGATATGAGCAGCGAAAATATTTTGAGAGACAGAGCTCGAACGGATTGATTGACAATGACTCGGTTTTGATTTCGAAAGTAGGATTTTAATGTCCAGTATGCTAAATTGTTTATTTTATTAAGAATTAGTTGCGTGGGTGTACGTTAAATGATTTCCACTTGATGACCTACGATATTTCACTTGGTTTTTCAAAGTAGACAAAAGACGTTGCTCTGTAATTATAGGAATGGTTACTTATGCATAATAAGAGATACTTAAAATGTAAATAAGGTTTAATTTCCGTGTATTAGAACTTTGATTGTTTCAAATATTATATTATTTTCGGATCGAAACCGTGTCATTATGTGGCTAACTTGATTTCGAAAGTCACGCATGGATATAAATTTTGTGTAACTGGGTCACATATTATTATTTTACTGAATTATTAATATTAATTATTTTATAGGCTGATTATTATTTAAAAAAAACTCTCGGCTACAACTTTTGAAGACTTCTTGACGCAATGTGTTGCGGTTTCTAATCGCTTAGTCTGCGACTGCGCTTAATATTCATAGAACAACTTAATTTTGAAAACGAGAAACACCTTCCTCAAGAACGTGGACCATCAACGATTAATCGTTTCAATTTAACAACTATTCACACAACTTATAAGTAAGGGTTATTTCTTGACAATGTGTAAATACCCTCATCTACGAGTACTTCGTATTGGGATAGTTTACGTGAGTCAGTTCAACAATTTAGGCTTCCACACTTTGGGTGATCTCGGGTTGAGAAAAAATAAGATTACTTGATTTATTTATTTAATCATTTATGTACACACATATACACCGTGATTTTTAAGTCGTCTGACAAAGGTGGTCCACTCAATGTATCCGACATAAAATACCTCTAGGCGTGTTTTTTTTTACCATTAATTAAGATAATAGGTACAAGGAAAAATAATTAATACATTAGAATTATGAAACATCCTGTTAATAATGTTTACGTATCAAACAGTAGAACATACCTAACCATCGCACGAGTCGAGTAGATAGATCTTCGCTCGCAACAGAATGTTTCAACTACGTTATGCATCATAATAATGAATTTTTTTTTCTTTTTTTTTTCTCTTCAATGCCATTTTTTTTTTGTTATGAATGTTTAGTAGTCATTGGATACATGAAGTGGGCTGCCGTTGTCAGACGACTAAAAAGTCACGGTGTATAAACAGACAAGAAAAAGTTGATGCTTATTTTTAAAGAAATCTGATGTTAAATGATAAGCCATTACTTTCATCTATACTTTATTTATATATAGGGTGGCAGGGATATCGACGCGCAAACTGAAACCATACCCCCCTGTGATGAAATTTTAGTTTTTTTTTTTTTAATTGCTGTTCCATACATTTTGACCGCGTAGGTATGGGTTCAGTTGGCGCGTCGACGTCCCTGTCACCAAATATTAAGAGCAAAGAGCATAAAGGGTACCTATCATACATATTCTACTAGACAGTTACTTCATCTGAATGTTACATTGCGACTGGGTGTTATCTGATTTGCCTACGCCTAGTGTACGCATTAACACTGACAGTATAACTGTCTGGAGTCTGACATTATCTATGCACCAATCGGTTTACAGGATTGAATTTGCTTCTAGGATTGTGACGTCATAAATCCATGAGGCGCTGCGTATTTTATTAAGGACTAGCTGTGCCCGCGACTTCGTCCGCGTAGAATAGTGACTTTTCGGGCAGCATATTTTGAATTACATATACCGTCGTTGTGGTAGCTAAAAATTTACTTTACAGCAATGCTTCTCTGTATACGATATTTGACGTATGGCCATCGGGGATGAAAGCATCCAGGCAGCAACAGGCTCCTAGGATTGCTAACCCGTGACAGAGCCACATACAACTGACCGTGCGAGTAACAGCTGATACTTAGATCTACACCCACAACTGTCAGCGTCTGACCTTGGGCTTTATTAATTGTCATCGCAAAACATAGGCTGACTGGAAACTGGACTCGTTTAAAACTAAATGGAAAATTGTTTGGAATGAGAGGAATCCAAGGAATGAAAACACTTTTACCTTTTCCACACCCTGTTAAAATCTCTGCTTCTATCAGATTTCGTTGTAAATTGGTCACTTTTAACCTAGTGCCATTGCAAAGTTTTGGGGTCTTAAATTTCTAAGAAGCATTATGGGTTCGCAGAAGTCTCAGACTCACGCGATAGCGCGTGTGCTTCGCGATCGACAGATAAACGTGCCTTCCGTTGTTCCCCGTTTTCCCTATTTCGAGTTGTCATCATTCGAGAAAGATTTGAACTCAGTCGAGATTCTCGCTGAGTCGAATTTTCTGCAGCACGAAACCTAGCCTGATGTTCCCGAGTTGCAGAGAGCCTTGCCTCACGACCTTCCTCAAATTCCTGTGATCGAACTAATTTCATCCTTTTAGCATTTCTGCTACATTGGGAGAGGTTGGATCTGCTTCGAGGCATTTTTACAATAAAATAGTACCTATACTTACTACTTAACACACAGTTATTTAGTAAACACGTACTATCGTAAACAATTAAATTATAAATACTTACAGATTATTATACAGTCTAAAATTATCACAGTTTAAGTAATAAGTGTTAAGACGTGTAAACCAAACGTACTAACTTTATAAAACAAAAGAATTGCTAGAAAAATTTGTTATTGACCTGAGCTAATGAACTTATACTTAATAAAGAAAATCAAGAAAAGAAATGCCTAACCTATACCAACTACTTATAATATTTATAAACAAACCCTAAATACAAATTAAGATAAGTACCTATACCGAAAATCAAGGAAAGAACCGCCTAACCTATACCAAATACTTACAATATTTATTTACAAAATTTTTAAGAAAATTAAGAAAAAGAACCTAACCTACAAACCCTAAAATATAAATAAATGAAATATGCAAACAGTCAGTATTCAAGTGAATCGAAATAATCGAATGCAACTATTCGTCTATACTCTCCAGGATACGTGCGTTCGCTACGAATAACTGAATCCTTATGGCAGCGGCGCGTTTTTTTTTTATGAATAGCATCTCGTAGTTGACCTTGAGAGGTCGTGAGGACTATCCTGTGGTTGCCTTAAGAATTCTTAAAGCCTCCAGCCAGGGCTACATCTAGATTAAAACTAAGTGACTGCACGCTAAGGGCACCCCCTGTGGGGTACGAACCTCGGCTTAGGGCGTCGCTGGGAGAGGGCAGCAAGGGGACAGGCTGGATCGAATTAGTATTATTAATGCCTTGATGAGCGCGGCGTTTCCTAGGACTATCTCTGAGAAGAAAGGCCGAAACAAACTCAGAGGTCTCAGTCGGGGAATTTAAAGCTACAGGCTCAGCTACGGCGCGGGCTGGCACTTCAGCGGGCAAGGGTCGGGGGGTCAGCGCCGCGGCTCTCAGCGTGCTTTATATAGCCACGGACGCGCAGGCGCGAGGCGTGTACGTACTCTGATAGAATCGTTAACAAATGTTCGCCGTGATTCTTTAAATTGACATAACTTTTTTATTTATGAACCGATTGACATGAAATAAACACTAACTGTTAAGTGAAGCTTACTACAATATATTAGTGAAAACCGCATCTAAATCGAATAAGCCGTTTCTGATATTAGCGTGCACAAACACACAGACAAACAGACAAAAAAAAAATTAATTACAATTTCGGGTTCGGCATCGATATAATAACAACCACTGCTAATTTTTTTTTATATATTTCCATTGTACAGACACCACTTTTCTACAATTTTATTATATGTACTAGCTGTGCCCGCGACTTGGTCCGCGTAGAATAGTGACTTTTCGGGCAGCATATTTTGAATTACATATACCGTCGTTGTGGTAGCTAAAAATTTACTTTACAGCAATGCTTCTCTGTATACGATATTTGACGTATGGCCATCGGGGATGAAAGCATCCAGGCAGCAACAGGCTCCTAGGATTGCTAACCCGTGACAGAGCCACATACAACTGACCGTGCGAGTAACAGCTGATACTTAGATCTACACCCACAACTGTCAGCGTCTGACCTTGGGCTTTATTAATTGTCATCGCAAAACATAGGCTGACTGGAAACTGGACTCGTTTAAAACTAAATGGAAAATTGTTTGGAATGAGAGGAATCCAAGGAATGAAAACACTTTTACCTTTTCCACACCCTGTTAAAATCTCTGCTTCTATCAGATTTCGTTGTAAATTGGTCACTTTTAACCTAGTGCCATTGCAAAGTTTTGGGGTCTTAAATTTCTAAGAAGCATTATGGGTTCGCAGAAGTCTCAGACTCACGCGATAGCGCGTGTGCTTCGCGATCGACAGATAAACGTGCCTTCCGTTGTTCCCCGTTTTCCCTATTTCGAGTTGTCATCATTCGAGAAAGATTTGAACTCAGTCGAGATTCTCGCTGAGTCGAATTTTCTGCAGCACGAAACCTAGCCTGATGTTCCCGAGTTGCAGAGAGCCTTGCCTCACGACCTTCCTCAAATTCCTGTGATCGAACTAATTTCATCCTTTTAGCATTTCTGCTACATTGGGAGAGGTTGGATCTGCTTCGAGGCATTTTTACAATAAAATAGTACCTATACTTACTACTTAACACACAGTTATTTAGTAAACACGTACTATCGTAAACAATTAAATTATAAATACTTACAGATTATTATACAGTCTAAAATTATCACAGTTTAAGTAATAAGTGTTAAGACGTGTAAACCAAACGTACTAACTTTATAAAACAAAAGAATTGCTAGAAAAATTTGTTATTGACCTGAGCTAATGAACTTATACTTAATAAAGAAAATCAAGAAAAGAAATGCCTAACCTATACCAACTACTTATAATATTTATAAACAAACCCTAAATACAAATTAAGATAAGTACCTATACCGAAAATCAAGGAAAGAACCGCCTAACCTATACCAAATACTTACAATATTTATTTACAAAATTTTTAAGAAAATTAAGAAAAAGAACCTAACCTACAAACCCTAAAATATAAATAAATGAAATATGCAAACAGTCAGTATTCAAGTGAATCGAAATAATCGAATGCAACTATTCGTCTATACTCTCCAGGATACGTGCGTTCGCTACGAATAACTGAATCCTTATGGCAGCGGCGCGTTTTTTTTTTATGAATAGCATCTCGTAGTTGACCTTGAGAGGTCGTGAGGACTATCCTGTGGTTGCCTTAAGAATTCTTAAAGCCTCCAGCCAGGGCTACATCTAGATTAAAACTAAGTGACTGCACGCTAAGGGCACCCCCTGTGGGGTACGAACCTCGGCTTAGGGCGTCGCTGGGAGAGGGCAGCAAGGGGACAGGCTGGATCGAATTAGTATTATTAATGCCTTGATGAGCGCGGCGTTTCCTAGGACTATCTCTGAGAAGAAAGGCCGAAACAAACTCAGAGGTCTCAGTCGGGGAATTTAAAGCTACAGGCTCAGCTACGGCGCGGGCTGGCACTTCAGCGGGCAAGGGTCGGGGGGTCAGCGCCGCGGCTCTCAGCGTGCTTTATATAGCCACGGACGCGCAGGCGCGAGGCGTGTACGTACTCTGATAGAATCGTTAACAAATGTTCGCCGTGATTCTTTAAATTGACATAACTTTTTTATTTATGAACCGATTGACATGAAATAAACACTAACTGTTAAGTGAAGCTTACTACAATATATTAGTGAAAACCGCATCTAAATCGAATAAGCCGTTTCTGATATTAGCGTGCACAAACACACAGACAAACAGACAAAAAAAAAATTAATTACAATTTCGGGTTCGGCATCGATATAATAACAACCACTGCTAATTTTTTTTTATATATTTCCATTGTACAGACACCACTTTTCTACAATTTTATTATATGTATATAGATAGATTGAGTCAATTTAAATAAAATATATACAGGGTTCCATTAAATTCGTTAGCAAAACTCTACAGACGTGACTACAATACCTATTATCATTGTGTAAAATGTCCAAGGGATATTATTATTATTGACCTCAAAAAATATCAAATATATTTTTTGTCATGTTTTGATATCGATACCCACCACGTCTGTGGAATTACGCTACCTAATTTAATTTGAACCTGTAGAATTATGAAATAAATAATTATGAGTGTTGTTGAAAATGTAAGGTTAATGATGAAAACGAATTGAATACTAACCTTATTTGAATGAATAAGCAATGAAGATTTTCATCGGATATTCTTCGAAGGTCTATTTTAGAACCAGCCAATTAAGCTCAATTTATTGGATGAGTAGGTATTAGGCCTACCCAATGCCCATCCTATTGACAAGCCTTCTTAGATATTTCTTTCATTTTGAAGGATATTCCTAATCCATTGCTTCATATGTAAATAACGCATTGAATATAGTTGAACTGTTAAAACGAAAGTCATTGTTCCTGATAGTTTGTTACGCAATTACCTCGCAAGAAGTGATTTATTCGTTCCTGATCACTAGGCATTAATATGGAGAAATGTGGGTGTACTGTAGAGAGCTAGAAGAGCCCTCTGAGGTAACGGGAGGAATCAAACAACTATATGACTCCTTTTAGATTATATTGGCAGAACGTCTTTAGGTACATATTTCTGACTAAATTAACTATAATATAATATTCTGTCTGTTCTAAACCAAAAATCCTAACTATAATATTTGACACTAGCTTGAACGTTCGAATGCCACCCGCGCTAAATTATAGCCGGCCTGCACCACATAAGGTTGCCTTCGGCAGACAAACCTCTATAGTACTATAGCCACACCCCTGTCTAACCCTTCCAGGGGAACAGGCATGATGTTATGTTAGGCATTATTGTAATATAATCAGCTAAACTATAATGTTCCCACTGCTGGGACACATACCTCCTCTCTGTGAGAGGGAGTGGGCCGTAATCCACCACGCGGGCCCAGTGCGGGTTGAGAGATGTCATATGTCTTCGAATTTTTCGTTCTACAAGCTGTTGTTTTGCATCCTCGTCAAATTTCAGGAGGCTGTTATGATAGACCTAAATCTATACATATAATAAAATTGTAGAAAAGTGGTGTCTGTACAATGGAAATATATAAAAAAAAATTAGCAGTGGTTGTTATTATATCGATGCCGAACCCGAAATTGTAATTAATTTTTTTTTTGTCTGTTTGTCTGTTTGTCTGTGTGTTTGTGCACGCTAATATCAGAAACGGCTTATTCGATTTAGATGCGGTTTTCACTAATATATTGTAGTAAGCTTCACTTAACAGTTAGTGTTTATTTCATGTCAATCGGTTCATAAATAAAAAAGTTATGTCAATTTAAAGAATCACGGCGAACATTTGTTAACGATTCTATCAGAGTACGTACACGCCTCGCGCCTGCGCGTCCGTGGCTATATAAAGCACGCTGAGAGCCGCGGCGCTGACCCCCCGACCCTTGCCCGCTGAAGTGCCAGCCCGCGCCGTAGCTGAGCCTGTAGCTTTAAATTCCCCGACTGAGACCTCTGAGTTTGTTTCGGCCTTTCTTCTCAGAGATAGTCCTAGGAAACTCCGCGCTCATCAAGGCATTAATAATACTAATTCGATCCAGCCTGTCCCCTTGCTGCCCTCTCCCAGCGACGCCCTAAGCCGAGGTTCGTACCCCACAGGGGGTGCCCTTAGCGTGCAGTCACTTAGTTTTAATCTAGATGTAGCCCTGGCTGGAGGCTTTAAGAATTCTTAAGGCAACCACAGGATAGTCCTCACGACCTCTCAAGGTCAACTACGAGATGCTATTCATAAAAAAAAAACGCGCCGCTGCCATAAGGATTCAGTTATTCGTAGCGAACGCACGTATCCTGGAGAGTATAGACGAATAGTTGCATTCGATTATTTCGATTCACTTGAATACTGACTGTTTGCATATTTCATTTATTTATATTTTAGGGTTTGTAGGTTAGGTTCTTTTTCTTAATTTTCTTAAAAATTTTGTAAATAAATATTGTAAGTATTTGGTATAGGTTAGGCGGTTCTTTCCTTGATTTTCGGTATAGGTACTTATCTTAATTTGTATTTAGGGTTTGTTTATAAATATTATAAGTAGTTGGTATAGGTTAGGCATTTCTTTTCTTGATTTTCTTTATTAAGTATAAGTTCATTAGCTCAGGTCAATAACAAATTTTTCTAGCAATTCTTTTGTTTTATAAAGTTAGTACGTTTGGTTTACACGTCTTAACACTTATTACTTAAACTGTGATAATTTTAGACTGTATAATAATCTGTAAGTATTTATAATTTAATTGTTTACGATAGTACGTGTTTACTAAATAACTGTGTGTTAAGTAGTAAGTATAGGTACTATTTTATTGTAAAAATGCCTCGAAGCAGATCCAACCTCTCCCAATGTAGCAGAAATGCTAAAAGGATGAAATTAGTTCGATCACAGGAATTTGAGGAAGGTCGTGAGGCAAGGCTCTCTGCAACTCGGGAACATCAGGCTAGGTTTCGTGCTGCAGAAAATTCGACTCAGCGAGAATCTCGACTGAGTTCAAATCTTTCTCGAATGATGACAACTCGAAATAGGGAAAACGGGGAACAACGGAAGGCACGTTTATCTGTCGATCGCGAAGCACACGCGCTATCGCGTGAGTCTGAGACTTCTGCGAACCCATAATGCTTCTTAGAAATTTAAGACCCCAAAACTTTGCAATGGCACTAGGTTAAAAGTGACCAATTTACAACGAAATCTGATAGAAGCAGAGATTTTAACAGGGTGTGGAAAAGGTAAAAGTGTTTTCATTCCTTGGATTCCTCTCATTCCAAACAATTTTCCATTTAGTTTTAAACGAGTCCAGTTTCCAGTCAGCCTATGTTTTGCGATGACAATTAATAAAGCCCAAGGTCAGACGCTGACAGTTGTGGGTGTAGATCTAAGTATCAGCTGTTACTCGCACGGTCAGTTGTATGTGGCTCTGTCACGGGTTAGCAATCCTAGGAGCCTGTTGCTGCCTGGATGCTTTCATCCCCGATGGCCATACGTCAAATATCGTATACAGAGAAGCATTGCTGTAAAGTAAATTTTTAGCTACCACAACGACGGTATATGTAATTCAAAATATGCTGCCCGAAAAGTCACTATTCTACGCGGACGAAGTCGCGGGCACAGCTAGTAATCAAATAAAATTACGATCCCTGGTTAATAATGAATACTTACTTACATGCTTGTTTTTTTAGTTACTTAAGTTTGACAGTATTTCAGAATACACCACTTTCAAAGAACAGAATTGTGTTATGGTATCGTATAAGCGGCCGCGTTTTTATGTGTGTATAAAAGGGCAGTTACAGTGCGGTCTCATACAGGCCGCGTTTTAAAATACGTGTCCCACACATGCTCATTTCCGAAAATTAGAAGAAAAAAAATACCTACTTATGTTATTATTGATTCGTGTCGAGAATCAGTACCATAGTTACTTCCTTGAATTTGACGACGATGCAAAACGACACCTTGTATAGGTCATGCCTGTGTCCTCACGATGTTTTTCTTCTTCGTTTTTGAGAGCAGTGGTCATGAAATTAAATACACAAAGCAAGATGACCTGGACGTGTACCTACTGCGAGGGCTGGCTCGAGGTGGCGCGGGAAAAGATGTCCTGGAAGAATTTGGGGAGGCCTTTGCCCGGCAGTGAGACAGTACAGGCTAATAAAAAAAGAAAAGAAAAAAGGTGCCTGCCTAGGTACGACCTCACGACCTAGAACTCGTAAGTCGGGCCGATACCACCACTGCTCGCCTAACTCTCCTGCACGTTAGGCATCATAATTTTATAATTAAAACCATGTTTACGTCAAAAACAGATATTGCTCTGTAGCATCGAAATCAATAATCATAATTAATTCGCTCAAATCGCGTCCACAGCTCAATCCTAACCCGATAATGATAATAAGCGGTATTGTTGGCTGCGAGGCTTAAAACCCTGAACATGTCATGGAGTAGAACTGGCTGGAGAGTCGTTTATCAGAGGCCGGTCGAGTAGCGGCGCGTAATTAAACGTTACGTACTGGTGATCAGGATGTGGAGCTTTGAGGTTTTGAGCAGTTTCGTGGTGGTGTTCAGCCTTCATCATATCCATTCAAATGCCTTACGATACCAAAAAAAGCGCGGGTAAGTGCTCAACAAAAAACGTCATAGAGCGCCCGGCGCGCATGGGTATAATAAAACTTGATTTACGACTGTTTAAAAAGGTTATTTGTTAGACAAGCGACTGTTTTGTAAAGCCAAAGACAGTATAATAGCATACAACGTCCTGACCTCAATCGTCGGGCAGAAACCTACAAGACGAAACACCTGTCTGGTCGGAGGATTCTCCTTTTTCTATGGAGGATAAGTGAACTTCAATAGTTACTTATTTTAGAGATAGTAAGATCAAAAACCAACAATATTATATTTTAGCGTGAATTTTCCTATTCCCGGGCAAAGGTCGCTCCTTTATATTATCCAGGGCTATCTATAGTATAACAAAAAAATTAAACTAAAAGGTAAAGGCACTTGTATAGAAGGATACATGGTGTCAGGGACATCGACACAAAATCTGTTTTGTGTCAAACCATGTCAAACATGGTCGCAGAAGAAGGTGATGGCTTCCCATGCAATCTCGCTCCGTACCATGGCCTGGACCAGCAGGCCTGTTCGGTGGTGGCACCTAGGCCTGCACGATCGAGGCTTCCAGGAGGAGCTCCCGGTCGAGCCACTTCAGCGCCCACCGCGGACCACCCGGGGCCTGTCGGACCGGCGCGCTCGAGGTCTGGGCGGAGACGTTAATCCGGATGTACCGGTGGTCGAAATAGGTCTCCACCTCCTCCATGATGTCTCGCCACCCTATATTATGTTGACTCTTTTATTTATTAGCAACTAGATATTTGGAAAAAGAAAACGCTGATACTTAGTTGTTATTAAACGTAGGTTACTTTGTGCTACTTTGTGTTATCTATATATTTTTTTCATTTCTTTCTTCTTTTTCCCACTGATGGGCAGAAGCCTCCCAGTATTGAAATCTGCAGCCCATTTTTTGCAAACGCATTTCATGTTTTAATGCAGTTTAAGACACTCAAAAATTATAGACACTACTCGTACAACAAAAATTTCAAAAATGTAAGCTCACCAAACTCCAAATCTGTATCACACCATTCACAAACAACAAACAAACAGGCGGCTCAGACAAGTGAAATGAAATGGATAGGAACGAAGTCGCGTGAGATGTCGCTTCGAGTACGCCGAGTACGGCCGTCGCGTCGCGATTACTCTCCATACTACCCGTCCGTGTGTCACGAGCTCATAGCGAGTGATTAGATATCGAGTTGACTTCGTTTCGTCAATTTGTTGATTGAGTTAAAAGTTTTCTTTTGGGGTTCTTTTTTTTGTTAGGTGAGATAATTAATTGTGGTCTTTGATATTATGACTCGGGTTTAGCCTTTTATTTTTAGGATCATTTGTCCTTTGAATTCAGTGATAGCGAGATCAGAACCAATTCTATTACTAACATTCAATTCATTAAGTTAATTTTGTCGCTTACGAAAGCCTAAGAAACGGTAGAGATAATATCTATTAATGAAGCCAGTATATACAATGTGAAACTAAATTAATGCATATTGTTAAAGTAGTTTGTTCAGAATCGTTTACTGAATCGATTTCTGTCATTTATTTAATGTCAATAATTATTTTTTTATTAAAAAAATAATTGGTACTACGTAAATTACTGTCACACTTTCGCTGTACAGTCAAAACTTACGAAAATAGATGAAGTACCTACTACGCTAGACCCTCATACGTGTGGGACTGTGTGCGTGCGTAAATTTGTAATGTGACCACAATTTTCTTCCACTATCAGTATAGCTAATTCAATAAAAAAAAAACAATGTTTTATACATACTAATAAAATTTCAGTGTATGTATTGCGATTATAACATAATATTCTAATTTGGGTGTTTGGTGGTGTGCGTTCATTCCGGGACATGTTGTATATAGGTAATCATGTATCTTCTACATAAGTTTTATTTGTAACCATTGTGTTTTCTTTAATTTGATAATTAGGTATGGACTTATTCTGTGTCTGTCGAATCCGACTCGGCTGGGCAGCGTTCGTGAAGCTACGCAATATGTTATCGCCGCACATACCGCAGTGTATCAAGATGAAAATCTTTGATTAGTGCGTGTTGCATTGCTCGAAGAACAGACAGCCGATGGGGCCGAAAGGTCTGGAGTGGTGACCGCGTACTGGAAGACGTAGCGTTGGAAGGCCTCTCACAAGGTGCCGGGTACCAATAGCTCTGTGAAAGCGGCAGGAATCCACTGGATGCGGGAAGCACATAACCGATCCAAGGGTTGGTACTTGAGGGAGGCCTATGTCCATTAGTGGACGTCTTTCGGCTGAAATGATGAATGATTATTCTGTCTAGAAGACGTGAAAGGATAGGTTGTAATCCTATTGACTGAAACCATATGGTAATCATTCTTAGCATACTGTAAGGCCAGGTTTCTATAAGTTCTGCAAGGAAAAATGTCAAGATAATTTTCAAAAAATATAATTTAAGTACTTAACCTTTCCAATATAAACATTAACGTTCTCTTTCCATGTTCCCAAAATGATTACGCTTACACATTTCCAATAACAGGATTACTTTAACAAATGTTTTGATTAACCAAACTCCCGTCGTCAAAGCTTACAATTTAATAAGCCTTATGAACAACATTTCCCTACATAAACTATATTGTATTAGGTGGCAAGGGGTCTTTATTAAATACTTGTTATTTTGTGTTTAATTACTGTCGCGTCTTACATAATTATTAAGTTAGTGACAAGAAGAATTATACGAGGTTTGGTTTTTCTCGATTTATACTTTTAATTGTGCTAGATTCACCAAACGAACACCACACTGCGTTCCAAAACGGGTACAATAGACGTAGGTAAGACGGCTGTCGGGCTTAAATGGATCAGATCACATCAAGCATGTAGATGACCGCTGGGCAAAAGTTAATGGACGCCTGAAGATGGACGGCGTCGCCGAAGCCGGCCCAGAAAGCGGTGGCGAGATGAGCAGGACGCGTACCACGAAGGCTGGTTCGAGGTGGCATGGGAAAAAAGTCCAAGAACGTGGACTTGAGGAGGCCTTTGCCGAGCAGTGCGACAGTATAGAAAAAAAATAACGCTACCTATAAGAGATCTCTAGAGAGGTTCTAAAACTGTGTAATATATATTTTTTTAAAAGCATCTCTAACATAAGAATAATATATCATTGAATATATAATTCTAGTGCAACATAGACTAACATATAAGTCATGCATGACAATTGTCTATTTTCCTTTTCTAAGTGCCCTGTAGAGACCTATTTAGCACCACATATATCCAATTCAGGCGTAAAGTGATATTACTGAATTGTCTAGACTTAAGGCGTCTGCAGAATGCCCAAAAGACGTATGTTCACGAAACATTAAAACTAATGGCTTTGATATATTTGGGTTATTTACTGAAGTTATAGCCTAAAAATAATATTTATTTTAGTAAAAAATATGTAAGAAAAAGCATGTTGCTCCGACTCCATATAAATTGGGATAAGGGCGCGGAAGAATGATAAAATGATATATTCGGAATACATTTTCCAGATTATGGTGAAAACTGCCTCAAAATCCGTTGCGTATAGTTTAGTTAGAAGAACAAGTCTGTCACACGAAAAGCGACCTTAATTTAGTACCTATAGATTTAAATATTGACTCTCTCTTCATCGTTTATCCGGCTTATTGGTCGATCCGCAATTCGAATTTACTTGCCCGAAACGGGCGAATCGACACTATAATATTATTTTTCCTGCAAGCAATTTGCACTAATGTACATGTAAATGTACAGTTTGATTGTTGCTAACTACTTATCTAATTAAAAAACGCTATATTTTTCCGCCTTAACTTCAAGGTACATTAATTAAAAAAGACTAATGGAATCACTTTCACATCGTTTCCTTTTGAAACAATGCGCGAATAAGGCGTACAAAATGTATTGTATGATGTAGCTTCATAATGTAGGCAATGAAATGACATTGTGATGAAAAAAAATACCGTTTCAATTAATTATTCTTTTGGAAAAGTCCACATTTACGCACCATCATTGTTACTAATTCGTCCATTGTGTTACTTCTTTTCAAGTCAGCCATCTTTGTTTCCAATGATTCCTCTTTTGTCAATTCGCTGCAGGATCCCTTGTCTCCGTCGTTTTATTTCTGGCAGTTTTTAATTGAATTAATTTAAGAACTATTTTGGTTCAGTCATTTAAGAATCGGGAAATTCAGTTTGAGTTTCTAAACATTATATTATAAACTGGTGAAGCGTACCTTAACCTTAACTGCCCCGTTGGGCTCGTAGTCGCAAATGCTACTGCTGAACGTGGGGGGTTTTGGGTTTGATTCCCAGGACGGACAAAGTGTTATTGGGTTTTCTTTTTAATTTTTTAGTAACAGTCCGGAGTTTGGAAGTTGGCGGTTTAATACTCCCGTGTCTCGGAAAGCACGTAAAGCCGTTGGTCCTGCGCCTGATCTCTCCGCGATCGTGTCGCATTGCCGTCCCATCGGACTATGCGAGTAAAGAAACAGAGGGTGCACCTATGTTTGCGCACACACTTGTGCACTATAATATCTCCTGTGAACCTGGCTAATCTTTGTTGAGATTGGCCACAGTGATTATTATATTGTATCACTTGGATTTTTGAATTTGTTTTTACAAATAATTTTGGTTTCACTAATCTTTTCCTAGTCTTAAGAATCGCGTGCAACTAATCCTTCACCGGCCGAACTATCCTCGTAGATGTCTTCCGATCGAACCAAACCTTTATGTAAAAGAAAACTTGTAGGTAAAAATTAATTCGTGTTGCGGGCATTACTTCAGCTGACATCATACGATGACGTCCGATAACGTCCGATAGATTAGAAAATCAAACTGATAGGAACAGCAGGCACTATTATCATTAGATTGTAATAAATCTGCTTGACAAGCGTGTGAATTTATTAGAGCAATATGTTCTCGTGATTATTCATTGTGGCTGTCTAATAGCGTGCCGCTAGTCCTTTCGTGATTATATTGAAAACGCTGTTTCAGTAAAACCTGGCTGCATTAATTCCAGCAAGCCCTTTCGCAGACCATTACCTACAGAGAACAGCATTACCCACTGCGGGGTAATTGCGTAACATAAGGTGGATCGGGGCAACATCGAACGAGATTTTGATGAGATGAGGTATATCTTTTTTAAGCATCTATATGGATCCGAAACACATAATGTAGCAGCAAATTAGAAAACTTTCAATAGAGCCAACAGATTGTACTTTACTTTACACCAGGCTGAGAATCATTATTCTTATATATTAATATAAATATTATTTTAAATATACACACAAACGAAAATAATGAAAACGGGTAAAGATCGTAATGTAGGGGGGAAGACCGACAATTGGTGGTATTTTTTAAAATTTTCGTTTTAGATCCCTGGATTCACTGACAAATTGTGTAAAGCATGTAAATATATACGTGTTTCTTCATCGAAGTATTTTAAAGTAAAAAGAAGTGTGAAATATTGTAAAATAATGAATTTCATATTCCGGTCTTTCCCCACTTCTACCAAATTCAGACAGAGGTTCTCAACTGTTTTAATATCATAATAGTTGTGTAAGTACATTACTATCCATTGTCCCTTGTCGATGATCTACGTTTGAATGTTGACGTAGTAGTTATCATAACTAGGAAATAAATGGAAACAAAATTTGTCAATACAAATTATATTTTTAACAATCAAACAATAATTGCACAATACACTTACACAAAGATACGACATTACAAAAATATTATAAACGGCTCATGTTAATAACGTAACAATCAAAAGGAACAAGCAAACGTTTTTGTTTGGTATTAAAAATAAAAACAATGTTAAAGAGAACTAAAAATGTTATACTTAAATCAGTGTAAGAACTACACCACTTTCCCCAAGGAATATAATCATTCATCATCATCATTATCATCTTAAAAAGGAAAATCTGCATTGCACACAAAACGACTTTTCTATGAACCTGATTACTTCCTAAAATATGCACAGTCCTTTTAATATTACATAAACAGAAATATACCTCAACAATATTCATGTTTTATCATTTTAATTTGTTATGACAAACTTAAAACGATATAATATGACCCAAGTTGAGAACCCCTGCCTATTGTATGAGCTTTTGAAACGGGGCAAGATCGAATGAATAGTATTCCGAACTTACCTCTTATCAAAACAATTGGTGAAGATCGAAAATACAAAAATGTCCGAAATGGCACTATTTACGAACTATCTACTGCTTTGTTAACACTAATAACGTAATAATAAACAATTACAAGTATAAAACATATAAATATCTCACCTGAGAGGAAAGTTATAGATGATGGGTAAAGATCGAAAATCTTCAAAACTTCGTCGAAAATGACAGTTGGCAAAAAATGCATTTCGCACACAACCATACGGTTAGAGCGCTCTAGGCAGACTGAGGTAGGGGACGGCATGAGTTGTCCTTCGCCGCTAGGTTGCCATAAGTAAAATTATTTGCCTAAATCTCAGGTAAATGAGAATTTTCGTACTTTACCCTTTTACGATGTTACCCCGACTTACCTTACTAATAGTAGCAATGGTCTTCATTTTGACAGTTCAACAACATTCATTGCGTGTTTACGCTGTTGAGCAGACCATTTTTTGTAACATATTATAAAGCAATGGATTAGCAAACTCTTTCAAAATGATTCATATTGTGATTGATAGTGTATTACGCAATTAGGATGCTGGTGCCTGTTCTGCGGGCTACTCGTTTAGGGACTTGACTATATGACTATGGAAATAAGGTAGCTTACTTAGTCCATTCTGTTGTGTTTAAGTTGACATAAAGTAAAGTTTGCTAAAACTTTAGCTGAATCAAAACTTTTCGAACCTATGTATCGCAAGGTAGATGGAGAAAGTAGATTCACTTCAACACGTTTTTTTTTAGATTAATAAATAAATAAAAACTTTATTGCTCAAAAGATTAAAGAGATTTTACATTGACCCCAAACTATGCAAGCCTGTATCTTGGGCACCAATATGGAGGGTTTACCATTTAAACATTTATTTTAAAAACATGTTCGAATCAATAAAAGTAAACTATGTTTGCTTAAAATTACAAAAAAAAAACTAAATAAAATCTAAGAATCAAAATTAAAGAAAACATAACAATCAAATTGAGAATGAAAAGAAAATAATAATAATAAACTAGAACAAGAAAAACGCTATTGGCGCCGATTCCCTTGTTCACAAACTAAACTAAATTTAAATTCAGTGCATCTTTTTCTTTCTATTTCATTAAGAAAAGGACAGAAGATAAAATATAAGTTTAGTCTGTCCGATTTCCGAAAAATAGAAAAAAATAAGTGAGTGATTTTCTAGGTAATTAACTAAACGGTTATTCATTAATTTCTCGAGGACTTTTGGGAAAATGCAAAGCAGAGATATAGGTCTGTAATTATCCGGGGAGTTCTTAGGACCGGCTTAATAAATCGGAGAGGCGAGAGCTATTTCCCAATGTTCTGGGAAAACTCCTGACGACTGTGACTCAGATTGCAAATGTAAGTGAAAGGTCCTTATCACTTTGATTAGAGATGCTTTAATTCCATCTAGACCAGGTGCACTATCGTGTTTGAGGTTTCTTATAATAGAGTCAACCTGATACATATCTGTAGGCGTCGTGAACATTGAATCAACGGGTGAGATGTTTGTGTCGATATTGGCAGATAGTGCTTCTTCAGAAGTTGATAGTCGCTGACGTATCCGCTCAGACAGGATTTAGCCCTCTGTTGTAAAATAGTGGTTACAGTAATTAATTGATACCTGTGGTGTACTTTTCGCTTTTAGTAGATTAATCTACGAACTCTACAGCTTCTGTAAGTTATGTATAGTCTGTTTCATAAATAACTAATATTAAAAAAAATGACTTTGAATAGGTACTTTAACACTAAATTCTAATTTTAAACCATCTCAAAAATTTTGCTTATTTAACAATTGAGGTTAACATAACCTCCATTTCCCTGAATGATTTTTCAATTTAAAAATGTTAGTCAAGCAATTATTACTGGAATAAAATTTATATGGGACCACCCCTGACGCGCACCTTATCAGAAAAACGAAAAATCTATAAGTAACGGAGTTCTGAGGCAACACCCAACCACCAAAACCACGAATTGAGAACTTCCTCCTTATTTTGAAGTCGGTTAAAAAGTGGTGAGATACAAAGTTGAAACCTTCTAATTACTGATCAATCTACAACTGATTCCCTTTGGTGAGTGATTGCATAAGAATTTAACATAAAACGGGGTTGTTTACACTTTCACCAGGCACTTTAGGAACCGGCCATAATCTTAACGAAGAATTATTTGTAAACATTCATTCATTATTAGTGCTACACTTAACGACCCCATGCCGCCCAGCAGCCTAATGTTTCAGGGAGCTTCACCCAGAAAATATCCGCTAATTTTGCCCAGTGGTTAAACAGCGCACTGCAGTGTATAGATAAGAATGTGATGCATTAGGGGGCGCGGTGCGGTACAAAGTAAACAGTTGCCTGTTATCACTGCTCCGCCCACCACTGCCCGACTGCAGGCGCGATGGCTATGGGGAGTTACGAGCTTGGAATTATTTGGGCCGAATTTAGGAAGAAAGAAAATAATGACGTCTCTGCAATAAAGGAGAACGTCCAAAGAACTTGGTGCTGGTGGTGCCGCTGAATCTTTTTTGTCTTGTAAATACGAAGCTATGAACACGATGATGACTTGTTAAACCATTAAAAAACAATCAGAGATTATTCCCATTTGTGGAGAAGGTGAAAAATATGATTCACCAATCGTTCGTTACTTTCAGGCATGGCCTAATAAAATTATCGCTATTTCGCCAGCCAATGTACCCACAAATCTATCATTAAGTTTATTTTAATTTTTCTAAGAGAAACAGGTAAGGGTCTTTTATCAACAACAATTTTAACTAATAAGATAATCTGATCTGAGAAGATAATGATCCAACAACATATTTAAGACAGTCACGACAAATTAACCTAAACAAAACACAACTACAGTATCGTTTTAGTCTCGCACCTCAGAATAAAGCGTCCATATTTCGTCTACAATCCGTCTAGACTACGTTCCGTTTTGCCAATGATCGCGACGGAATGCGCGCTTTGTTTGAACATTGATTCATTCCATTTTGTTACGTTCTTTGAACATGTTTCACTGTTTAATAAGTGGTTCATTGTTTTTGTTTGTTTTTCAATGAGGGTTTGCATAATTTTGGTTGGAGTGGCCCGTGAATATGATTTGTTTTGTTTACCGTTGTGTTTATGAACTTGTTTTAGAACACGACATAAATCAAAATGTTTTCGAATACCATCTTTTTGTAACCTTTTATTCATCCTTTAAGTATCTTTAGCAGGGAAACGTTGGTCCATTTTGTATTTAATTTTAACTATTTATGTAAGTAATCACAATAATCGTATTTACCGTGCTAAAAATCCCCTTGGTTACATTTTTTTTCTGAAATATGGTATAAATTGTTTTCAACCTTTTTTCTTCTACCTCTCATAAAAACCTAACAAGTAAAAACACACTTCCATACCACTTAACCCTGCTTGCGTGTCCCTATGTTCGTGTAATACGACACTTTAGCCCCAGGCTAACTAGTTTAAGTGAAAGAAGGACCGGCACACCATCACAAAGTAATCTTTGGCATCGATCATTCACAAAGCGAATGGTGCCGGTGACAGTTTATAGCTGCAGAGCTGCTCTATAAGTCACTTCCGTGCTGATGTTAAAGGACCTTGGAAGTGTCATGACGTCACTTTTGTTACAAAGTGGAACTTTATATATTTTTATGTTGTATTTTGTAGAGATGTTTAGTTGCGAAGTATTTAAATTAGGAATAGGTTCAAAAGAAAATACGTAGTTATCAATAAAAAAGCTTGGATACAAAATTTCAACGTGCTTTTTTAATAAAACTAGCCGTTATGCACTATCAATATTTTTTTTATTACAGTGATAACATAAAACAAAAGAAGAAGAAAAAACGGGTTCTTTATTAAAATGTCCTTTTCATCACTTCATTTCAATTACAATTAGAAAAACAAGCTCAGTCTTTCATTTTCATTATTATTTTTAGTACAAACGCCATTGTCTAGCTCCACAGGTCAACAACCTCAAAGAGATCCAATCCAACATTTCACCAACAACTCCAATTTAATCAACAAACAAAAGACTGTCTTTTTTACTTTCCAACTTTCAATTTAATCAAATAGTCACATCACAGACATTGTATTTTTACTTCGAAGTATTCTCGAATATAATAATTGACAGATATAAATCTCTCCCTTTATTTTTCAGTCCAATTTGTTTGACTTGATACATTACTCCTGCATTAGACTGAAAATAGAGAAACGAGTTAAGAATTCAACATGTTCATTCAACCGAGATTCTCAGACGCTTTAATCTGTCCTGTTCGTAACGACGGTGGGTTCACACGATACCTGCTTGTTGTGAATTAAGAGGTGCAAACTGAGGAACGAAATACTCTGGGCATAATTATTTGCACAAAACGTCGCCTAATTGCATGCTCTGTTGGCGACACTTCCGAGGGTACGTGACGGGCCCATAAGGGTCGGGATATGGTGCGTATAGCGGATATGTGAATGGAGATTTTGGACTCCAATTTATTGTGTGTTTGTTATATGAGGAAGCTTATAGGAGAGGGTTGGGAAAGGATGTGGATTATGATGATTTGATGAATATGAGCACGTACGTCATGTTAGCAAAAGGAACGGCTAATTATTATTAGCTCATTTTAATCCAGTGTAAGGATAAAAGGATATTATTTATTTACTAACATAACATAGGATATTTTGACATTTCATTTTTGCCTATGGTATCAGTATAACATTTTTATTTTATTTTTGGTTTTCATTTGGAGTACCTTAATTTCATTCAAGACCACGAGATATGGCAAAGTCAGCCGTCGTGTTATTTGCAATACCTACATTTACAAAGATGACATTTCACCAACTTTTTCCTACATATTTGTTCTGAGTCTGGGTATTTTTCTATCTATAATATGTATGTATTTACAAAAAAAAATGTATATAAGTAGTTTATCAGCCATCTTATTACCATAACAGAAGCATTAGGTTGCTTAGCTTGGGACTAGATGGCGCTGTGTGAAATGTCCAGGGATATTATTATATTATTATTATTATTTTCCGAGGGCGACCACGGTAACGGTGGCATGTCGATTCTAAACATCACATGCAGGACAGATGCTTCCAGAAATCGCACAAAATAATGAGGTTTGAACGGAGAAAGAAGGGTTTTTGCCCCTCAGTCAGGGTATGAATGTTAACTCCATAATATACTATATATACAACATGTCCCGGAATTAACACACACCACCAAACACCCCAATTAGAATATTATGTTATAATCATTATACAAACACTGAATTTTTATTATTATGTAAACAACATCGTTTTTTTATTAAATTAGTTATACTGATTGTGGGAGAAAATTGTGGTTACATTACAAATCTACGCATGTACACAGTCGCACATGTATAAGGGTCTGGCGTAGTAGGTACTTCATCCATTTTCGCATGTTTTGACTCTACAGCGAAAACGTGACAGTAATTTACGCAGTTTCAACTATTTTTGGCATAAAAAAATTACCGACATTAAAAATGACAGAAATCGATTCAGCAAACGATTCTGAATAAACTACTTTCATAATGTGCATTAATTCAGTTACACATTGTATATAGGTATGGCATACATAATCCTTTTATTCTTTGGCATTATATACAGACTATTCTAATTTCAACTCTTTATTAGTGGTTGTAATGGCAATCATATCACTTGGTTTTAAAAGGTTTTTATATAGCATTCTGCCTTACAAAACGCTTAGAATGTTGTATATGGCCCTAGTAGACTCTGTTATCAACTACGGCGACGACCAATTGGAACCGTGCCCCTATTCATGTAGGTTTATGTAAAATAAAATATTTTGATTTTAAATCAATTTTCTTTTATTTTCAGACGTCTAGGAAATTCAGCTTATTGTTTTTCCGCTATTCTTGCCCCACACGGCACAGCTTAACTTTTACGTTCAAGTTTATGGGACGTTATGAAACACCGCTCCACCGGGACAATGTAGCAAAACAATTTGGCGCGATAGTTTTGACACTTTCATACTTTGTTAACAAGTATTACGTTACCTGTGTCGCGAATTATGTGAGAAGTTTCGTGTTTTATACGGTGTAATTGTTGTAATATTAGTTGGGGTACTGGTCGTTGTGTGGAGACTAAGTTTTTATAGTCTTGATCATTGGTTGGTATGAGTCTGAGGTGCTGTGGGCCCTGTTTTACTGTCGTGGGACAATTATTTTATATCTCTAGCAGTTGCTGCTGGGGACTTTGTTGCGCCACTATACTACCTAGCTAAAGCACTAGGAAGTGCTGAGGGTGGGCGTTTCGAGTGACTGTCTTATGCAATTTTGACGTTTAGAAAAGTGGTAATTCTGCTTAGTTTGAACAAATTACTTTTGATTCGATTTATGTATGGACATTTGTGAATATTAGGTAGGTACTACGCAAATATAAACAAGTGCAGGCATTAAAGAGTTTAAAGTGTATAAGTTCTAACAGGCTACTTTTTGGCTTGTTATAGAGTTTGTGTATTAGTTGGGTAGGTACACACGGCTACACGTCAAGCTATATAAAACCAGTTTGTCTTGGCCTCACTTTGTTTGATATTTTCTCACAATGAACGGTCAGCTAATACTGGTTTTGCATAGCTTGATGTGTAGCCGTGTGTACATCATCATCTGCCTAGCCTTTTCCCAATTATGGTGGGGACGGCTTCTAGTCTAACCGGATGCAGCTGAGTACCAGTATTTTACATGGAGCCTATCTGACCTCCACAACCCAGTTTACTGGATAATACGAAACCCCTCGTTAAGGCTGGATGTCAGATTTTCGGTATGTAAAGATGGTCAGCCATCCACAGACCAACCGCGGCAAGCGTAGCTTAACCTGATCGATCGAACCGTGCGGCTGTTATTACTTAGCTACAAGCCCCTTCCCCCCAAGTTGGGTAGTACCCACATAACAGCTTAAAACATCTGCACAAGGTCTACAAACATTCGCATACTCTAAATTCTTTCTTTCAATTAGTGAAGGAAGGTCATTTATGTTTGTACATTTTATGGTTCCGTACCCAGAGGAAGAGAGGCCGAAGGAACCCTATTACTAAGTCTTCGCTGTCCGCCTATATGTCATGAACCGTAATAAGTGGACAGTTTAAATTTTCACAAAGTGTGTATTTCTATTACCTCGCGCTACATAACAATAAGTAAAAAACAAAAAGTAATAAAAATAAAGTTAACAAAATTAAAGGTGCTTTTTTCGGCGTTTTTTTTACCTTGTGGTTTGCGGAACCCTTCATGTACGAGTCCGACTCGCACTTGACCGGTTTTAAGTCATAATGTCATATAAATCTCCTATTATGGTAAAATGTTACGCATGTATAACTTCGAGTCCCTAGGTTAAAAAGCAAACAATATTTCACACATTCCTCTGAAATTCCCGGTACTAAGGCTTTGAGAGATTTATAGCTATAAGACCTGACGCTGTGTCATTGGGCCGAAGAGCAATAAATGTGAGAGCATCGGGGACACCACTTTGTTTAAAAGATTGAAGGTTCAATAGGTCTGTTTGCTTTAAGATGAGCCATTAATCTTAGTTGTAGGCTGGACAGCAGTGGACGAATACAATCTATAAGGTAGCTAGATATAATACGAACCATTAAAAAAAAAAAAAAATTAATACCGGTTTATAATATCCACTGTGGCAACATTGTCAAAGTTCAAATGATTAATATTGTAACATCTGTAACAAACTTTTAAATGTATTTTCATAATGGCAACTGAATGTATTATTTTACTTTGGCAATACTTAGAAATATCGGTTATATTAACTTTGATATCAACGTTATTTCTGTGTGGGGCAGAAATAATTTTAAATGGTAAAATGAAGTGCAGAAGCAGTTGTCGTTGTAATGTGCAAGAGTACAATTTTGCGATTAAGAAGTATTAGCAAGAACAGAGTGTTTCATTTCACTATGTGTATTTTTGAGGGGTGTGTAATATATGCTATAATAACAGATAGTAAATAACGTTGACATGATATAATTTTCATATGCTATAAAAATAAATAACCTAATTTCATGTGATCGAATGTTATGTTCCATATAACCTTCTTTTGCTCTCATAACATTTAGTATAACGTTCATTTCATATAATGTTTAATTAGTATAATGCTCTTTTTATATAACGTTCAGTTGACCTAATTTTCATATACACTCATTTTCAGCCCAAAATTCTGTAATGAATAAGTAAATATCAGTAAACATCATATTGTTATAACCTCATCTAACCCAAACTACAACCCACAACACCAACAATAGAGTGGATCGTGCACTCGGCGTCCGCTGCCGTGGTACGCTCGCTTCGCTCGCTCGCCTTCGCGCGTTAATGGTCACTGTTCTAACCTAACCTAACACATATGATTAAATACCATAATATGGTAAATTATATTAAACGTTACTTATACATGAATATTATAATAACTGAATATGATACTAATTGAATATTAATGCACTATATAAAATGTTCAATAAACCATATAAAATTAGGTAAAATGAAATTATATCAATAATTCATTATATCATTTCATCGTTATATTAAAAAATATAATGAAAATAATGAAATAATTAATGATATTAGGTCATGATCATTGGACATTTTGTTATTATTTCAAACATTACACCCACCCATTTTTGAGCCGAAGAAAATAGATTATCTCAACCGGTTATAATTTCATACTCTTTATGTAATTTCTTCAAAGTAATATATCTGTTTTTATTTAGAAAAAAAACAAGTCAGCAAGTTTTCAAGGCCTGGAAATCTTCGTCAACTTCTTCAGTTTATACCTTCCTACCTAGGTAGGTACATAAATGGGGCAGGATTTTACTAATATTGTTTTGTAACATTTATAACAAACTACATAACAAATCTCTCTTCCTATAAGAAATGAGCTACGCTTGCCGCGGTTGGTCCGTGGATGGGTGACCATCTTTATGTACCAAAACCCCTCCATGCCCAGGAAAGCAGGTTAAACAGTTGGTCCCAGCTGTCATTCGTGGATCTTTGACAACCGTTACGGGTCGTCAGAAGCCCGAAAGTCTGATCACCAGTCTTACGAATGGTTACCCAGTAACTGGGTTGTGGAGGTCGGATAGGCAGTCACTCCATGTAAAATACTAGTACTCAGCTGGATCCGGTTATACTGTTAGCTGACCCCAATATTGTTGGGAAAAGGCTAGGCAAATGATGATGAACTAGGTATAAAAATCTTTACGATCAATAACATAATGACGTCATCGAAATGTTATTTTTGTCCATACATCAACAAAAATCCAGACATCATCAATCTAGATGTCTACGAGAAAAACAACAAATAAACAATAACAAACCACAGGCTGTAGACATACCTATTAATTTCGCCCAAAAAAGATAGATATTCACATCTTCACGATACTAGCCTAACAGTCTACAGGGTGAATAATTATGAATATGATTTGACTTATCGTCGGACTTTCTTTTGAAGGACAAAACCAGAAATGAAGTTATCCGGAAAAGAACCGGAGTTACCGCAAGCTGAATTGGCAGTTGGCTGGCCGTAATTATTGAAGGACCGATGGCCTGTGGAACAGACGAGTCCTGGAGTGGAGACCGCGCATTGGCAAGCGTAGTGGGGGACGCCCCCCAGCTAGATGAACCGCAGGGTGCCAGTACAGGCTGGATGCGGAAGACGGAGGACTATGGTGATGAGGCGCAGCCTGAGAGATGCCTATGTCCAGCAGTGGACTGCGATAATCTGAGTTGATTGATGTATTTGAATTATAAGCCGACAAAACCATGTACATACAAGGCGATCTTGGCTATAAATTGAACCAACATAATGTTCCACCTCCTATACTGCCCTCTGTGTCTCAAAACACGAAGTCAAAGTGAACTCTGTGCTGCCACTGACAACGCCGTAGAAGTGGCAAAGTTTTGGGCCAACCAGATATAAAGTTCAAGAGAAGAAGAATAAAACAATTAAATAATAAACACTTACCTACTTTGATTTGTAATTTACCCAAAGTTCAGAAAGATGTTATGAATGTGCAGGATCATCGCGAGCCCTCAAGTAGGCAACAGAGGAACGTAATATATGTATCAGTCTGTAGCCCTGACAAAGTTTCCAAGGTTCAACATTTGGAATTATATTCTGAACTTATTTTACTATAAGTAAAGTTATTTAGCTTCACAGAGTCACCCTGTATACCCGAGGTATGTATGGGTAGGTTTTATTAATATTGTGCTGACACTAGATATTATTTACTTTAGGGATTGGTCTTACTTTATTGTAGGTCGTTGGTTCCAACCCAGCCAGGCGCTTTACTTTGTGTATTAAAATTATTTCAACACCACTGCTCACAAAACGGCAAAGGAAAACATCGTGAGAAACCCGGTATCTCCTAGAACCATAAATTCGAAGACCAAGCCGACCTACTATCAACGAGAGGAGGACTGTGCCCTAACAGTGGGAACAGTTTAGGCTGATTTTGCTATGGTTGTCGGAGATGTAGAGGGATTTAAATCCGAAATATCATCGGTGTCCGCCATGTTGCACGTTGTTGAGCAGAATCAGTGCCCACACCCAGCGCGGTCGCACTTTGGATGTCATGTTTGGATCGAGTCGCTATCGCTAACACACTAGTCTCACCTTGGCATCTGACAGATGTCAAACTCTACACGCGACAGATCATTGACCACCTCGACTGGAACTATTGACTCAATGACAACTGTTATCGATTCGATAAAACGACTAAGGTATCTCAAACGCTAATAGATGGCGCTACTAGTATGTAAACAAGCATTTTACTTCACTCCTCCGACATGGTTATGCATGTTTTCTTTATTAATAGGAAGTAATGTAAGCTGCTTGTTTGTTAAACAATATAAGAAAGAAAAATATGTCCGATCTATAATAATAAAATACAGGAAATATTTAACTGATCCTCTAAAACCTTATTGATCTTATCATGATCCTCTTTTTAAGTTTCTGGCCTTTTCTCACAGTTGGTTGTAATAACTAAGCTAGGATACCCTGACCCACCGGGTTAGGTGAGGTTGAAAATGGAAAAACCACGCACGAGACGAGCGAGCGAAGCGAGCGGGGCCACGTCAGCAGCCGGCAAATGCAATTCAAGTTGTTCGCAGTTACTTGTCTATTTCGTATTTTCAGTACCCCAAAATAAGAATTACTATAAGTTCCCGAAAAGAGCGCATTCATTATAATAAAGTGTTCAATAATATTTAAAAAAAAGTAAAATGAAAATTATTTGAGGTTTGATTAAATACATGCCATGCCATGCTACACTACTAAGGGCTGATTTTTCAATCGACCGATAACTTTTATTCGTGGAATAAAATTGATGTCTGACAGTTTTTGAACGGAAGAACTGTAAAAAATACAAAATTATTCCTCCGAAAAAGTTATCTGGCGTTGGAAAAATAATAGAATACTAGAGTGAATTGGCTTATAACCGGTGTAAAAAGACACTTAACGAAGCCGAGTCACTTGTACTCCCCGTCATTGTAATATTTTTTTTGTTCTGGACCATAGCTGGGAACCTTCTGGTTACGAAGATGTTGAAGATCAAAATTCCAACTTTTACTGACGTTTTTTTACGAAAAATAGTATTTGATAATATAACACAAATTTAAAGACCCCAACGACCCCTGCAACGTTGCATGCACGGTGCATAAGCACAATGTTTTGCATGTGTTACATTGCGGACTGCCGAAATAGCAAATTATTACACTAAAAATAAAAATCGTTCCCCAACAATTACTTTTGTGCAATCTTACCTACTTAGTTTGATATACAGAATACGGAGCTGAAGGCTATGTAATAAGTCTTTTTACACCCTGTATTTGTTTGCACATTAATGGCTGGTTACTTAGATGCACTCACAAAATAAAAAATAATATTTTTTATTAGTTAAGAACATTATGCAAAAAAAAAAAATCATATCAAAAGTTTAAATGCTTTATTAGTTCTTATTAGTTCACCATTTACCTACCTACAATAAAGCTATCAAAACTTCAAATGTGAATCAAAAGTTAAACCTAGATACATATTAAACAACCCTTAGAGACTTTTTCTTGATATTAGAAAGTTTATTTACGAATCACAAACAAAGGGCAACAAATGTTTTTCTTTTGCTCAACGAAAGCGGGCTGGGACAAATAAAATATAAATAAAATACACTTACCTTTTATTCAGGTATAAAAGAAAGCCCTGGTCTAAGATACAGGAAAAGATTTTTAACCTCCTTAGGAAAAGGCCTCAAGCAAATACAAAGACGATAAAAAGTTAACAAGTAAAATACGAAATAAATAAAAAAGATCTCCACAAGAGAACGCTAGAAGAATATAAAATTTTCGTCGCATTTTCTTATGAAGCGTTTAATTTTATCAAAAGAAAAAATAAAAGTTATCCAGTCTGCCTCCGTGGATTGAATCGCGATAAGCGAAGCCTGATTGCCGTGGACTAAGACTTAATTTAAAGTTTTTGAAACAAATTGCTGTCACTTAATTAAATTTTTATCTGCTTGACTGATGTGGCCCTGTCAAATGTGAGATTTATGAAAAGTTTTGAAAACAATATCTGAATTTCTAATGTATATAGTCTTGTGTCTAATGTATTGTCTATTTCATGATACTCTTTTTTGGTTAGCAAACACAGGGTGATGATTTAGTCACCTGCACCCGTCATGGGAGTGCATAAAAAAACCACGTTCGAAATGCAACTCATACCCAATTTGTAAAAAAAATAATACTTCTCACACATAGGTACAGACGCGCACATCAAGCTACTACAATCTGTCAAATTGCTTTAGTAAATTTCCAACTTTATCGCTAAAGCATAAGGTTCAAAATTGATTAGGAAAATTTGACAGTTTCGGGTAGCTTGATGTGCTGGCGTCTGTACATTGAAAATTATCTGTACTGTTCTCATCATCATCTGCCTAACCTTTATCCCAACTACGTTGTGGTCTGTTTCCAGTCTAACCGGATGCAGCTGAATACCAGTATTTTACATGGAGCGACTGTCTATCTGTGATCTGACCTCCACAACCCAGTTACTGGGTAATACGATGCCCCTTGGTAAAACTGGTTGTCAGACTTTCGGGCTACTGACGACCCATAACGACTGTCAAAGATCCACGAATGACAGCCGAGACCAACGGCTTAACGTGCTTTCCGAGGCACGGAGGAGTCTTGGTATGTGTAGATGGTCACCCATCCACGGACCAATCGCGGCAAGCGGTAATTTGACCTGCATTTGCATTTAACCGGATCGATCAACCCATGCGGCTGTTATTACTTAGCCACAAGCCCCTCTAGAAATGGCCCATGCTATAAATTAGTGTAATCAAGGATATGAGTATCAGACCTTACCAAACTTTAATGATCATTGACCGGAAAACCCAACATACGATAGAAACGGTTTCTAAGACCCTTTATATAAGATCAAACCTCATTTCACTAATTTGACATTTACTCCATCTTCTGAGTCATTACCACTGAATGTAACGTGCATACCAATATAACTTGGCACGAGAGATTGGGCTGCCCATGTTTACGGGATGCATTCAAAATTGTGGACTAATATACTACACACGCGCGGAAGTAACAAAGCCGTGAGAGTGATGCTGGGTTGAGCTGAACCAATCAGTATTGATCAATTAGTACTGCCGGTCGATTCTGTAAAAATCTCACCGTGAAAACTCAAGTGAAGTGAGCTTGATGTGAGTTGTCAGTAATGTCAATCCCTAGCATTAGTTGGAATGACAGCTCACTGCTCGCTCACTTCACCTAAGTTTTCATGGTGAGATGGTTACAGAATCGCACTACTGTTCCGACTAATGGTAACCGTGACCTAGCTTCTGACGTTTTATAAGTGCCCATGTAGATTTGAAATAAAATATTTTGTGTTTTTTTTTAACACGATATTCAAGCAACATGGATTACTAAATGTGAAGGGGCAAGGCAAAGATCATATTATATAAAAATTTCTTCGTCATCAACTTTTGGGACAAAAATTTTCCATATCTGCAGGTTTATACAAACACTTTTACACGCCAATAATATTTTGACAAGTAGCTGAGGTCGGTGATTCTTATCCGACTATTCAGAAAAAAAAAACACAGAAACAAACTTAGAGGTTCTCAGTCGCCTTTTAAAATCCAGAAATCATTTTAGTCAGGTCATGTGAACATTAATAACAACACAATACAATTTTTAAAAGAGTAACGGTGTAGTTTCTTGCCTATTTTTCTCCATACGCAACTACCTTTTGGAAGGGGCGACTAGAATCAATTCAATTGTTTTTGTAAATTTAGACGTTCAAAAGTGCCTTTTATATGCCAATTTGAAATAAATTATTTGACTTTGAATTCACATTTTCAACAACCCTTAACAATAAGATTTAGCATTACCCCTATCTTTCATATTTATATTTAAAACGGTCATAAAGCATATAATTTGACGCATCTTTGTCATCTCTATATTATTAGTGGTTTTTAAGCACCCAAGTTATCCTGGGCGCCATATAATTAGATTGGTTGTTTGTTTGTCTGCGCACAGACCACAAACGCACAACTTTTGTCCCGTTCCGCGTCCCGATCGCAAGTTGTTTCTTTCCGTAAACAACGTTACGTCGCGCTGTGTTCCGTTTTGAACTGTCCAACTTTTTTTTTGTTTTGTTTACTCTTTGGTATTTTGTCGTAATTTGAATAAGGGTTATGAATTTGAGCTTAATTTCTCTGGCGATTATGAAAGGCGAGAAGTGGGTAAAAACTTTGTTGATTTTTTGAGATTGGATTGTTATTTTTAAACCAGCCAGTGTTGTTGTAAATGTTACAGCCAGAGGGTCCAAATTCGTCTTTTTTTTAGGGTGGGTCAGATAATATTGACGAGAGACTGTACTACAGTGGTGTATCCAGTTATTGGGTTGTGGAATTCAAACAGACAGTCGCTCTATGTGAAATTTCGGTATTTAGCTGCATGGTTCATTGTTTGAAATTAGATTGGCATTTTCATTCCTATTCAGCATTACTACAATGGGGTAGTGTGTTATCCAGTAACTGGGTTGTGGATGCCGACCCCAACATAATTGGGAAAAGGCTAGGTATTTAATATGATGATTACGGTAGGTACATTCAAATTAACTCAAACTCAACTCGCACTCGCACTCAACGCACTTTTGAATTGTCAAAGGGTCGGTCAGTTAGAAAGAAGAAGCTAGTTGTACGAAAAGGCAGTTCTAATTGCAGCGCACATTATAAACTATATTTTTATATATAGAATGAGCTAGTTTTATCAATTCTTGCCGATACTAGAGAACACACACTACATAGCAACACGCCACAAAATCTCCAAACTAAACTAAACCAACTCCGATACAAGTAGCCCCAATATGAGCGCTCCATCGCGTGGGTCCCACGATCGTATATAACGGCTAGGACGTCGTAACTCTTTGTGATGGATTAGTGCTTTTCCGGCTTTTCAACGGACCCCCAAATGGACGGACCCTTGAGGGAGCAGCATCTGTTTACCCATTACTACGAACAGTTTTGGTAAGTGAAAAATGTTTGTTTAATATACATACTTAATGATCAGAAGTTTGTGGGATCATTAAATGAAGGAACTTTTAGAGGATTTTAATTTTGTATGTATAATTTTCTTTTAAATGAAATTAAATTTAACTTAAGGCTGATTTTTCCGTCGCCAGATAACTTTTATTCGCAGAATAAAATTGACATTTGACAGGTTTTGTATGAAATAACTGTCAAAATTATTTCTCGATTAAAGTTATCACATGATTGAAAAATCAGCCCTTAGTCTTTGAACTAAGTAAATTAAATGATGATGATAATTATTATACTGTTAATTAGGTAATGACACCGCCGTATTATCTATAGTAAGCGAAGCAGAATGAAAATATCTAAATTGATTCATATCGTAAATTCATTTGAACCTATATAAAAAAAAAATTGCCTTTTGTGAAAGAAAATAGTCATAACAATGAATACATAACATAGCTAGGTAGGTAATAATGTTTAGACTGTAGCGGTATCTACAACGCCACATGCGAACAACGCGTCATACTGACGTCACGCAAATCCTGCATCTCGCAAGCAGAGTTTACCGCGCAATTAGCGTAGATACGATTTCCCAACATCAATCGTTGGGCAAATGCCCGCCAGACACAACACCCTTCTGGTTGGAGGATCCTCCCTTTTCTATGGAGGTTGAGTGAACTTTACACCCTGTTCCTCATGCCTCTAAAAGACCATAAAAAGTTTCAGTACTTAAACGATACTTTATAATTTAATCTTCCGAAACAGAGAATTCTAGAAACATAGGTAGTAAAGATATTTATCTCAAAGCTCAAGATATATACCAAATGATGGATAAGCACTCCCCTAAACTCTTGCAATAAAACTTCCTTCAGCGTCTATAAATTAAAGATATTGTTAAAAATTTAATCAGGCTCTCGGAAGTTAAAGTTTTAAACGGCGCAAATGAAATTACGTACCGACCTTATCTTGAAGAAAGTTCTTTTGGACGGAATTTAATATAACCTTAGAAGTTGTTATCTTTCCTCGATGGGGTTAGGTGTGAATTAATTTTATGTGTACAGACGCCAGCACATCAAGCTACTACAATCTGTCAAATTTCTTTAATAGATTTTCAACTTTATCGCTAAAGCATTAAGGTTAAATGTTGATTGGGAAAATTTGACAGTTTCGGGTAGCTTGACCTGCTGGCGTCTTTACATGTTGCAGTCAAAACTCATAACCAGTCAAAAGTCCTTTTAACAAGCAAAATCCGTCAAAAATACTTTTGACTGGAAGCTCTCGACAGTGGTACTTTTGACTGAATAATGTGTGAATAAAGAAAAACATAAATAAACATTTCTAATTTACGAGGTTCTCATTTTAAGGCATTTTTATTTCAATTAAAGTTCTACAATAATGATTTAAAAAGAATTAACGTAATTGTGATTACAATAATCACAATTACGTTAATTCTTTTTTTAATTGTGTTTTTTTATATGCAGATTTTTCTTACATCTTCCTTGTATTAACTATCTAACCCTTAACCGAAACCTTTGTAATATACGAATTTACAACAGAAAATGTTTTATTACATTCTACTAACTGGTTTCAAGTGATTTTGACTGATGCCCTAGTGGTTATAAGTAGTTTTGACCAATAGCTTTAGCCAAAATCACTTTTAACCAGATGTTGATAGTTAAAATCACTATAACTACTGATTTTCAGACAAAACTACTTTTGACCAACGTGTCCAATCAAAATTACTTATGCCTGATTTTTTCAGTTAATAGTACTTTTGACCGATCAAGACTTTTGGCTGTAACATACATTCATAGTAGGCTGATATCTTGTGTTATGATTTTACTTTTGCTGAGTTTTGTTAGCGTACTTACTGGTATTGTTGGCTTTTGTACTGAGACGAACTGTGACGGGTCATATAATTCGAACTGACAGTAGTCGTGTGTATTGTGTACACACACTGTTTATACCTACTGTATACGGTACTGTATGAGTACACTAGCTGCGCCCCGCGGCTTCACCCGCATAAGTTTCGATACCGTGGGAATATCGGTATAATAAAAAGTATCCTATATGTTAATCCTGGTTATAAACCATCTGTGTGCCAATTTTCATCCAAATCCGTTCAGTAGTTTTTGCGTGAAAAAGTAACAAACATCCATCACTCCACACACCCAATAAAAATTTCACGTTTATAATATTAGTAGGATATTCGTAAACTGGGTTTATTTTGTATGAAAATATCTAGCTTCTGACTCAGGGTAATTTTTTTTGATTACCTACCCATTTAATTAGAAGAAGCAAAAGGCAAAGGAGAAAAATCGTTGGTTGATATCTTTCAATAGGTACCTATATAAAGTTAGCCGAGATGAGTAATGCTGTAAATTTTCTACAATCTTAAAACAAAACTAAAAATACACCAACCTGCAAGCCAAGTTGAAACAAGAAAAATAGTAAACATGAACACATACATAATTATACAAAGAACAAGAAGTATTTTAAATTCCTATACGAGGGAAGCCAGGCGGTCATATCGTCCACGTAATGTATTTGAGTGTTCCGGCCTGTTACTATGTCCGGGGTTCCGGACTACATGATTAGAGTTCAGTAGTTACTACCATAGAATAACTGTACAGACCTACCACTTTCCCCCAACCCTCTACGAGCGTCGTCAAATCGGGGCTGTCAAACTCCATAGTCGGGTGCAGCTCATCACTATCTGCCTATCCTTCCCCAACTTTGGACAATAGGATATATTTTTTTTTTATAATTGAATGCAGCTCCCTCTCTGCATTCCCATAAGTAACGTTTTCAGCATTCATAATTGTCATTATCATCGCCAGCCTATAGAAACCCACTGCTGGACACAGGAATTACACGCGATCGATCACTCAATCCTCGCCTATAACTCTCATCCAGCAGCTACCCAGCTCCCTGCGAAGATCTCGGTTCCATCTTTCCTACGGGCGCTACCGTACGTTTTCCAATTTGCGGTCTCTACTCAAGAACAGCACCCTAATTGCGTTACACACAATCTGAATCATTTTGAAGGATATTGCTAATCCATTGCTTCGTATGTTCGAAAAATGTGTATGCTCAACAACGTAAAAAACGCGATGAATGTTGTTGAACTGTCAAAATGAAGGCCTTTGTTACTGAAAGTGTGTTACGCAATTACCCCGTAGATCTACTTCATTGGTGATTGTTTAGCAACAATCACCAATGAAGTATATCTACAGTTTCGGGACGTTAGAAATGTTCAACACAGGATTGCAGAGCAGAGAACAGTAAGTAGCTACTGTTCGCTGCTCTGCAATCCTGTGTTGAACATTTCTAACGTCCCGAAACTGTAGATAGATAAAACGTTTATTCAGTGCAACAAAAGACACAAAACAAGTAATAAAAAAAATAAAAAAAAGTGAAACATAAAAAAAACAAAGATTGAAAAGATAAATTGACCCATAGACACCTCGTACAAGTAATAACGGCAGTCTATAACGGTCGATCACTACTGGGCGGTGTCTTTCTCATGGTTGCACCAAATGGAAGTCCAGCTCAGCTTAAGCCAGGTACAATACCTGACGCTGGTATTCTGCTGCATCCCGTTAATGACACACGGATGTCGAGAAGACACAATACATCTGAGTTTCAACAAAATGGTACCTACATAGTGCGGCGCGTATATTATAAGGTGGTAAGTACCCACATCATAATTGACTTGCTTTTAAAACCGACAGAAAGAAAGATTTTGAAATTTTAAACTTATTATTTTAAACTTTTTAAATGTAGACATTTATACATTGTTGGGGAACTTGACTATATAAACTATTATAAATGAAAAATGCAGATTGGATGCAAAAACTGTGTGCTTCATTTAATATTATATTCTTGTGATTAATGACATTAGTGACATTGACAGTAATGACAGATGAAAAACGAAACTAAATTTTGTGTTGCCAATATCATAAGAAGTTGTGAACGTGAATTTCGCCTCTATACATATATTCTTGTTCTATGTAATGTTCCTACTTCCTATAGTTAGCACTAGGAATGTTTCACTCGTTACGTTGGTTTCAATTTATTTGTTGTTACTTCAGTAGCTACTGTGTAATGTGGCGAGGAATTTTTGAGCTTAATTGAGAGTGCATTGTAGACTTAATGTGTACTTGGTTCTATTTCTGTGTGGTCCTATATTTATTTCGTGTCTGTTGTGAGAAAAGATTGCGACTAGAATTCTCGCTTTTAGCTTTTGTTTCTTCAAGTTTTTAACTGTTCGTGGAAATATGATCGGAACATAATAGTTTTTTGGTTTTTGAAAATCTAGACTAAGTTTTTTCTTAATCAAAGACTTCTGTATTGTGTTTATAGCGAAATGGGAAGCCGATCTTAACTGTAATATTAACAAAATTAGGAAAAATGAAAATTTTATCAGCATAGGGTAATTTAGGAACAGTCACTGCAATTAACACAGGCCAATTCAAAAAAGGATTGGTTCTAATTACTTTACTTCCGACGAACTAAAGAAGGTGGCTGGGACAGACTGGATGCGGAAGGCGGAGAATAGGGTGTTGTGGCGCAGTCTGGGAGAGGCCTATGTCCAGTGGACTGCGACCGGGTTGATTGATTGATTTTAAACTTTCTACATTTTAATTCACCTTTGATGAGTGTATAAATATCTCAAATCTGTTTGATGAATGAATGAACACATTATTCAAAAGTACAGATACTAAGGGCCCGCTTTACGATTTGGTCCTTTCAAACGCGGTGTTGAGCAATGCTTTGCTTCCGCCTGTCACATCGTATGGTAGACACGCGATGTTATACCATAAACATTACGTTCAATGTTGCGGAATTAATAAGGACCTTTTTTGGCAAGCGACTTCGGTAATGTCAGATCTAGAATCACATAGAAAAAAGGACGTTCGGCTTTTTTTCCGAATTTGGTAACTTTCCGGGAAACTTCAAATTGTTAGTTTCCATAAAAACCTAATTCAGACAAATTATTACAAACATTTTAAAACAAAAACTAACCAAATCGGTCCAGCGGCAGCGGTTCCCAAGTGATGCGCTTACCAACGAACAGCATTTCATTTTTTAACCGACGAAAAAAAACGGAGGAGGTTCTCAATTCGACGTGTAAATATTTTTTTATTTTTATTTATGACCTCGCATAACTTTTTACAGAGTAGTCCGATTTTGATAATTCTTTGTATTGGAAAGGGTATAACCCCAAAGTTGGTCCCATATAACATTCCAACTCTAAGGGTGGGAAAATAGGGGTGATTTATTGTTCACTCACAGATTTGAATGCTGAGTGGTGTATTATTACTCTATTCAGTGCCACATATGCCTCCTGCCCTTTGGCAAACAATTAGTAGATTAGGTATAGCCACAAAAAACTATAAAATAAAAACGTTTTATACAGGTTGACTAGTAATTTGATGTATTCCTTCCTGGGCCATAATTCACTATGACCACTTAACGATTCCTTACGTCAAAACCACGTCAATTCCTTACCTAATCACGACATCTGCGAATAACGTATTCTCTATGACACAATGGCGTGGTTTGAACTGTCAAAATACATGTTGTCCGTACGGTTGACATTTTGATTCCTTGCCGTTAACCAGACACGATATTGACGTGGTATGCACGTGGTAAGATTTCGCGGGGAATAATACAGAATTGGGTCCCAGGATCTGATACCTTACCCTGTAAAGATGGATTACATTTAATTTAAAAAAAAGAGCTGTATATGTCCCCTGAACAAGTACTGGTGCTAATTTTTGTGCGATGTTATAATCAATATTTTTATACCCTTGGGCACTAAAGTTATTAATTTTACAATTTGTCCTCGTACAAAAATTAATTTTCAAATAGGAAAGTTTAATTACCTTCTGGAAACGAAATGCTTTCATATTGTATTAGTTCAATGTTTTAATTGGTTCTATTGCTACCATAGTGCCTCAGGCAAACTTTTCTAAGCTACAAGGTTAAAAAAGTTAAGCTAAAATTGTCAGTCTAATTAGACCAGACATGATTTTACTAAATGTCATTTTATTTCAAATCGGAGGGTAATTTTGTAAGAGAAAGGATATTATTGCTACCTATGTGGCATAAGCATAATTAGGCTATAATGTTCCCACTGCTGGGACACAGGCCTCCTCTCTGTGCGAGGGAGTGGGCTGTTATCCACCACCCGGACTTAGTGCGGGTTGGTAGATGTTATACGTCTTCGAATTTTTGGTGCTAGGCCATGCCAGTTTCCTCAAGATGTTTTCCTTCACCGTTTTGAGAACAGTGGTGATGAAATCATTTGCACAAAGTAAAGCGCCTGTCTGGGTTCGAAGCTACGACCTACAACTTGAAAGTCGCGGTCGTTACCACTGAGCCACCACTGCTCTGATGTGGGATATTATGTAAATAATCTGTGCAAATCTTCATGTTATAAATAAATCATCGTAAAGCATTTAGCTCGTGTAGAAAATGTACGGGCGAACCAGAAACAAAATTCAATGTAGAAGTTATGGAAATATAGTGTCCGCACACTGCGCGATATATATATATAGACACAGAAGGAGTATAGACAGAAGAAACAAAATAGATAGGACGAGATCACAAATCTACAATAATTACCTAATATTAATAGAAATTACTGAATGAAATTAGCAGACGTATGTTACAGCCATGTCAGAAGATTGTCAACTTAGCAGCGCTACTAGTGGCGTATTTCTGAACTAAGTATGTGGTAGGAGTGACCCCTACAAGCACAAAGAATACCTACCTAGATAGTAGAAAAACCTCTACAAACAATAATTTCAAATAACTTGTAATTATGGCCTGTACCAATCTAAAGCTGCACACAATGAACTAAAAACACGCCGTGCCATGGAAACTAAATAAACGGCAAGACCAAACCCCATATTATTTGGTAAAACTTATTATAAAATATTAATGAGTCAACACGAAGTTGAAAACAGCAATCATGGAGGGAAATGAACCGTCCTAATGATGTTTTTAAATCATTGGACAAATTAAGGGACGGCGAATTATTTTCGTGTGGTACTTGTACAGTCAACAGCAAAAGTAGATGATCAAAATCAGAAATTCAATACTAATGAACGGAGCATATATATATATGGCAGCTGTACTAGTAGTAAACGTTTGGTATAATTTACAATCACATACTTTTGAATCACTTCGACGCCACACAGTTCTGACGCGAACTCCGTTCATTAGTATTGAATTTCTGATTTTGATCATCTACTTTTGCTGTTGACTGTTGACTGTACAATATTATACACCGTTAAATTTTGATCGATTTAATCCTTAAAAGGGACAAAAAAAAAATCAGTTGATCCATAGATTTATGTTCGCATAACTCGACATAATGTATCGATCATTTTCTTTTCACGATTTCAGGGTTACTCCCGTAGTAAAATTCATAATGATGAGCACAATGACCCCTTTTAAGGATTAAAACGATCAAAATTTAACGGTGTGTAGTAATAATGTTCATCTTTAACTCTGTGCCCGCGACTTTGTCCGTGTGCATTTGGATTTCATGGGGTTTTTTTTTGCGAGTAACCCTAAATTCTTTTTCTGAAATAAAACTAGCTTAAGTTACTCCTTTTAACATCAGCTAAAAGAGGGTCGCATGCCAGTGACCTTTGACCGCATCTGAGCGTACGACACGCCGTAATAAAACTTTGATTGTGACTCACTCCAGAAGCGCACTTCAAATGTTTTAACTGTTCTGAATAGCCATTAAAACATGCTTAAACACTGTGTCTGTTTTTTTAATAGATCTTGTTTCCGTATTTTTCAATGTACCTTTAAACTTTAACTACCCAAAATATTAGCTACTTGTATGGAAAAATGCGTTTTACTAAAAACTAAGATCGACAAGAGCATTGTTTCTTATTTTATTCATAAACTAGATTAATTACTAGACACATTTAATCACACATGGATATATTTTATGTGGAATAAAATATTTAAAACATTCTTCCAGCACACAGAGACGCTCACTTAGAAAAACACAAAATGGCGATGTCAAGCTTTATTTCGTATCGTGTAATAATAATTAGATTTATTATGTTGCCAACTTGCATTTGAAGGTCGGATAATATATTAGTCTATGGTTTAAAAACGTTTCACGAGGACTTTAAGAACTACAAAATAAAGTTTAAAGTTGTTTAGTAAAGAGTGGTTGTTGGAAACGATTGTTGCCAGAAGCAATCACGGGTGTTCAGTTTTGGAAACAATCGTTTCCAAAAGCAAGTGAGCGGTTAATAAAAACTGTTATTTTGACGTTACAAACAGACAGACAGTTTTGTAGATATTCATAGATGTCTACGAGGTACAAAGAAAAGGCAATATCATGAAGGCTAAAGAAAAGAGAACAATAGCAAATAATATAACAAGAGAAGATCAAGAACATCCAATAATTACAAATACCATTACGCGTCCCGAAAACCAATCTAAGGACCAGCACAAAGGAACTACTGAAGCCCTAAGCAATGATGAGACCGACGGTACCTCGCCCAGAGATTTAATATATTCACCCCTTAGTCTTCACAATACCTTTACGGCAACAATAACAAACATATGTGAACCCGAAGTGTCAAAGAGTAAGCATGCAAAGTTACAGAATACCGAAGTGATTAATATAGAATCCCCGATATCTTTGAGATGGTTGATTAAATTCCAGAGAGTTACAACCATTTTGGAACGGCGCAAACTTCACATCAATTAGAGTCAATAATTTCATTGGAAGTTTGGTACTTGGGACGTAAAGGGACGATTTAATGTCTCACCTCACATAGTTTTGGGCGAACTATATCGATCTTCAGGCTTTATTGGATTAATCAAGTTGGGTGGAACAGGTATAGAATCGTGCGAAGTGTCTGTCAAAATATTAAGACGAGAATTTATGGAGCCGAGTAACATTTGAGAAGATAGATGGATCCAATAACACGTCAATTACTGAGAAGATTGCTTGCAATGATATATTTTGATCAATGGGTTGATTAGAAACCGTAATCTCTAAAGTGACTTTGAGATTTAAACAAGGACTTATTAACGTTTTAAACTATTTTAAAAACTTTTATCACGTCTGCGATTGAACTTAAAGGCATTTATTTAATCCAACGTAAATCCCATTTTGATGCCCTAATTTTATGTACAGACGCCAGCAGGTCAAGCTACCTGAAACTGTCAAATTCTCCTAATCAACCTTGAACCTGCTTGCTTTAGCGATAAAGTTGAAAATCTATTTAATAAATTTGACAGATTGTAGTAGCTTGATGTGCTGGCATCTGTATACTTTGATATAATAAATGTCCCTCTTTTTATGACCCTCAAATAATTCTCATTTTGTTGTCATATAGTTCAAAATAGCGAATCAACTGCGACCAACTTGAATGTAGCTCTCGCCGGCCGCTGCCGCGACACCACGGATATCGACACTGATAGCTTCGCACGCACGGCTTGCGCACGGTCAGTCACAGCTCTAACCTAACCATACGCATTTGGTCGAGGTGCCCCAGCTTAGTTACTGCAACCAACTTTCAGAAAAGGCCATAAAGTTAATAAGAGACACGTTTATAAAAGAAAGCGTATCTATATAAGGATGTAGGTAAGTACGCTTTTTTTCTTTAGATGCACAAAAAGATTTAGAGGGACATTTATTGAAAAAAAGCATACATCCATAGAGGGTCAATAATAAGTTTATTTACTTATTTAAGGATTAGCAACGAGATACATTAAAGAAAGAAAGAAAGAAAAAAGTTTATTTGGACACAGTCCGTGAAACACAAAATAATAAAATAATGTTTCAGACAACAATAGTGTGTGCTTCACGGCTGCGCCAAAAATGTTCATTTCAGCATTAATGCCAGACAGATGCTGTGACAATTTTCTATACCATTATAGAACTTGTATAATATACATACATCATCCTGTAATGCACACTCAATTGCAGATAGCTTACACTCAGTACGTTTAGTTTTTAAAGGATCAATTAAATATTGCCCAATATTAAATAGGGATATTTACCATACAGTTATTTGAAAGTAGGTAGGTTGAAATTCTAGTTACAAATTCAACATCCAATCTCTTCTAAAATGTATTTTTATCACGTATTCTAAAAACAAACATGGTCCCAAATCCCCGATAATAAAGCAGAATAGAAAATCTAACTTCCATTTTATAAAATGACGGATCATTTTTATATGGAACAGGTTTTGTCAAAAAACAGGGATTTGTGATATGAAAATTAAACAATCACGAACTGGACATTTCACTGTTCCCAAAAGAATTGCTGGACAATATTGCTATTATGAATGTACAATTTTTCCTGAATACGAGCCTTAAATTCTAAATGGACAAGCGAGAAGGTCATATGTAGCGAACGTTGGGACAATTAATAATAACACTGGGTTTCATAGTGATGGAACACCAGATAACTGTTCCAGGTTTTGGGACTTACTTATAGGTATTTTTATTTATTATGATTCCAGTGGCAAGTTTGCGTGGATGAAGTGGGACTGGGCCGGTTACACTTATAGGATGCATCTAGACAGATGGGCCAAAGTCGTCACTCAGTGGGTGCCTGAAGACGGGCGTCGTCACCGAGGCTGGCCTAAGGAACGCTGGCGTGAACTCAACTCAAACTCAAATAATTTAATTCAACTAAACCAATAACAGGCACTTTTGATTTGTCAAAGGGTCGGTCTGTCAGAAAGATGAAGCTAGTTGCCCATTCCAAAGCGTAGGTACCTATGAAGAAGAACGGGCAAGAAACTCCATGGACACTCTTTTAAATCATAAAATTGTTACAAAATATTTGATTATATCATTCGTGTTGAAATTAACCATGTGAGAACGATGTAGAAATACGTGCACGTTATAAGCAATTCAGAAATTAAAAATTAAAAGGACGATTATGTGACGATATGTGAGTGACGATTTGGACTCCTTCCTAACCGATTGACCGGAGAAGGCACAGCACAAGGAAAGGCGGAAGAATATGGGGAAGGCCTTTTCCAGCAGTGGAACAATAGGTATAGGCTAGAGGAACAAAAAAAAATCCAGTGACTTTATGGTAGCGAAGAAGTTAGTATGAGCTAAATTACATAGTTGTTTTTGTATAATATCAAAATAATAAGAAATTATACCAACTTATTTCAACGTACTATTATTATAATTCCAGTAAGATAAATTAGAAATCAAGGGCAAGAGTATCATTTA
The DNA here is from genome assembly GCA_945859715.1 of Apamea sordens. Taxonomy (NCBI): domain Eukaryota; kingdom Metazoa; phylum Arthropoda; class Insecta; order Lepidoptera; family Noctuidae; genus Apamea; species Apamea sordens. Next base: position 13,148,981 of record OX243998.1, on the reverse strand, counting down.
ATTTTTACAGTAAAATAATATCCGTTGCTAATTATAATTTCATTCTAACATTTCGGAACCAAAAGTTTCCCAAGAATAATTAATTAGCTACTGTTATACTCGAATTTCTAGGGTTCCCTTGGCGCCTCGGCAAACATTTATTAATATGATTGACGAAATCGAATCAAATCATGGAGCGTTTAATCACAGGGTTCTTGGAAAACTAATATTTGTTTTAAATAACAGTTGCGCAATCACAGTTCAAGAGTATTCGTTTCTTTATACCCCACTTCCCGTCCCTAGTACTCCCGAAACAATTTAGCCGAACAATGTGGCGCAACGAAATATTAATTCGTCGACACAAAATCATTTTTCAGATGCATTGTAAATAAACGATTTTTTTAAAACGAATCCGTTTTTATACGGAGACTAACAAATGCATTTGAAACAGGGAAAAACTTTTGATGAATTGATTTTGAAAAGCTAATTCGGGAAATGGTAGCATCAAATACCGATACAAGGTTTTTTTTTTAAACACTCACTGTTGCTGTTTTATGTTGTGTAGGCGTACCCACCACTATAATAATCACTATTGAATTGTTTTAGGTACTATTTGTAGAAAAGCTACTAAAACTAGGCTGCTCTAACATTGATCCCTTGACAAATATTTGTATGACCTACATGTATTTGTTCCGAGTCTGGGTGTTTTTCTATCTATAATATGTATGTATTTACAAAAAAAAAAAAATGTATATAAGTAGTTTATCAGCCATCTTGTTACCATAACACAAGTATTAGGTTGCTTAGCTTGGGACTAGATGGCGCTGTGTGAAATGTCCAGGGATATTATTATTATTATCCCTATTACAAGCAAAATTGACGATTTAACTACAGTGTTAACTGTAGTGGTCCTTACATATTTTTTTTTTCATTTTATTGAAAACGCGATCATATTCCTATAGCTACCTAATAGGTACTTATAAAAATCATCATCATCGAAAGCTCGTCTTGACCCAAAGCTGGTCATAGGCCTCTCTTTTCTTTTGATCCTCATGCTCCTGTGACAGCCTTATCCAGGTTATGCCCTCGATGACAACAATGTCGTCTGTCTCATCTCATCTCTCTCTCATCTTCCAGTCTTAGGACGCCACTCTATCACAGTCTTGCTCCACCTGTCATCACTGCGCCTTGCCAGGGGGCCTACTCCGAAGTGCAAAGTGCGAATGTTCGGATCGGACCGACACATGGCCGAACCGAAAATTATTGAAAAATGCGAAAAAAGTTCGGATCGGCTCAGTTGGGTCGGGACCATAGTCAATATTCAAAAGAGTGTAGGAGTGTAGGATCGGAAACGACCGAACCAAAGAGTAACTTCGTAGCAGGAAACGGCCGTACATTCGGCCGATACTACTTCGGAGTAGACCCCCAGGTGTCCTGCCCAACTCCACTTGAGTTCCATAATACGCTGTTCGATATCGATGACCTTCGTAAGACTTCGTATCTCGACGTTTGGAACTGGGTCTACTGATAAAAATAAAACGCTTAATTAAAACAAAGATTCTCCTAATACAGGCTTTTTCTTAAATTAAAAGGAGGCTCCAATCATCACCTTGTTGTCCTATTTTGGTTATGAAATAAAAGATTTTTTAATTTTTTTAAAATTTAATTTTTAATGATTGTTCCACGAAAAGTATACGATTCACGCCAATTTCCAGGATGTGCTTAAAATATTTAAGGAAAAAAAGAACAATAATTTCGATAAAATGTTTGCCGAAATAACAGGAAGAACGCAGAAATGTTGTTTTCATTTTCTTTATCAGAGCCATTTCAATGATTTTTCCGTTGACTTTCCCTAACCAAATTACTACCTTATAGATAAGAATTCGGACAATAGACCGAGTTTCTTTGTTCCAAAAATACACAACGCAAGTAACGATACATGTAACAAATTGTTAGGGCCCGAAGTCCCTTGGCATCTACTATGAAACGCGCTAAACAGTCACTCTACTCCTGATTTTGAAATCCATTGCAAGCTTTGATCGGTCGTGTGCCTTTTGAAGATAACGTCACTAAAGTAAACACGTAATGGATTACGATGCTACAGAAATTATCAATTATCTAATTACGTGGTGCACATAAAGTCCAGCTTACAACACAGACAATTTATTTCAAAAGAGGGACCCGTTTTTCCCGTTAACCTAATGTGTAAATAAATGTGTGCAATAATTAAACACAACAGAATGACGTGAAACTAATTGCCTTAAAACCCTGCTCTCATGTTTTAGTAATGAAACTCATTTTGATTATATTTTTAATCGTATCGCTGGCTGTGATGAACCGCCATTGAGTTAACTCGTTTTTTAATCGTTTGAACACAAAAGGTTGTTTGTAATAATGTTTTCAGGATTGCGTCCGTTTTTTTTTTATTGTTTTTTTTTTTTAATTTGTATCGACATACACTGTAGTACTCGTGTGAATTGTAGAATTTTTGACGTTTCCATTTATAAAAGATACTTTTTTACGCAATATTTTTGCCCATTTTTCGATAGTGAGTATTAGCTTCTGAAAGGACATTTTTTTTTTTGTTTGTATAACAATGTTTGAAATATTTTTGGATACTCAACAAGAAGATATCTTAAAAAGATTATTTTATAAAAAACTAGCTGACCCGAGAGACGTTGTACAGCATCCTCATTGCGTAACGCATTGTCAATCATAATCTGAATCATTTTGAAGGAAATTGCTAATCCATTGCTTAATATGTTCGAAAAATATGTCTGAGCCTTCCTTGAGAATTGGGCTATCAAATGCAAAAATATTTTTTTTAATCCGATTCGTAGTCCCAGAGATTAGCGCGTTCAAACAAACAAATAAAAAAACAAACAAACTCTTCAGCTTTATTATTAGTAATAATAAAGATAGATAGATAGATGCTTCGTTCATCAACCGTAAAACAAGAAATATTTCACAATGACATTCTACATGTAAAACAAATGACAGTTTCCTCTTCAAAGATGCTTCCCTACATTTGCCTAATTATTAGGGGGAGTTCAGAAAATATGACAGTAATCTTTTCTCAGCCCTCGCATATCTGTCCCTGCCCTAAAAAAACTTAGTTACAATTATTTGTTGTCAAAATGATATAGGATGATTATCATAGAGTGCATTTAATACATTAAGTCTTGGACGGAAATAATAATGATTAATTATTATGGTTATTTTGGATTTGTGTGGACGAAAATGTTGCAATACAGGGACAAATTAAATGCAGCTAGCGAAACTCCGCAGCCATGATGCGTATCAATATCTGAATATGATAAAACAAAAACTTGAGAGGTGTCAAGGGACACCCGGATGGAACGAAGTTCAAAGAGAGAGAGAGAGACAGACAGAGAAACACGCGCACGCCGCACGGCTTACAACTACCTATAGCAAAAAGTGTCGTGACAACTTTTCGTAAGAATTTTTTCCGTCTAGCCTCCTTTCGCAACGCGCGATAAGGAACTTCGTTCCAAAAAATATATATAGTTAGATGATGTTTTTTTTGGGGTCATCAACCGCTGATAGTGTGTAGTCACTTTAAATATCAGTTGCTTTTTTTGTGTAATCTTTATAGACGTGATGGGTATCTTAATACGATAAAACAGATTTTATCAACTCACACTTTAGGTATAAAATTAGCAACGGGCATTGACCAAAAAAAAAACATCAAATCTTTTTTATTTTGTCGTGTTTCACTCGTAAGTATATGGGTTTATTGTACCACCATTGTTCTCTCGGCGAATTGGCGTAGGGTGTTAATTTGCTTAACAAATACCCTGACTGTACATCGACTTCTTTAGGTCACTGAATTCTTCTCGAAATTAAAACTAAACACTTACATAACCCAATAAAACGTTTGACATTTTACCCCGAAACCAACGCACAGTTTCCAAACTAAACGATTGTTTTTATTTCCATAAACGAACATCCCCAATGCGTTGTCAAATATTTACGCTCAATAGGTACTCGCATTTGACAAGGGGCAAACAATTTAACGCTATCGCTCCAAACAGACGTTTTATGTACGTAGTGGCAATAAATATTGAAAATATTATGCTGTCATTCAAGGAAGATCATTTATAAATAAGGTATTATTTATGAGGAAAAGTTTATGGTAGTTTAGAAAAATTGTGTCATGTTAGAAATAGGATGAAGTCCTTGGTGGACTGGTAGAGAATGGCTAAGGCATTAAGTCCGCCTTTGTACCCATTTGTGCGAAAAGTTTAAATATAAATAAATATTAAAGTTCTGAAACAGGGGATCTACTACGAAGTAGTATCGGCCGAATGTTCGGCCGTTTCCTGCTACGAAGTTACTATTTGGTTTGGTCGTTTGAATAATGGCTATGGTCCCGACCCAATTGAGCCGATCCGAACTTTTTTCGCATTTTTCAATAATTTTCGGTTCGGCCATGTGTCGGTCCGATCCGAATATTCGCATTTTGCACTTCGGAGTAGGCCCCCAGGATACTGAAAAGAAAGTGTCTACTATTTTTTTCTCACTAGTGACGGCTGTTTGCAGGATTCTTTAAATATAACATAACGAAGGGTAAGGCAGAGGTGCACCTACCTACCTATCTACAGAAAGAAGATAATATAGTAGATTGAATATGTATAAATTAGTTTTTATTATGATTTTTTATTGTATTTTTTGTTATTTTAAATTCATAATAGAAAACTCGTCTTCCAAAAACATCAAAAGTCAAAGTAAAATCATTTATTTCAAATAGGCACATAAAAGGCACTTCTGAACGTCACAATTCACAAAAAAATATAATTGTTTCTAGTCGCTTTCTTCGCCATTCTAGTACCTGCAAAAAGGTAGTTTTATATGGAGAAGAATGGGCAGGAAACTCACCGTCACCCTTCTACACATTTTCCTCTCTTCGAAAAGAACGCCCAAAAACAGGACTTGTGTTTTATTTTTACAAATACACGTCAGACATCAACAGCCTACTTACAAAACATGGAAGTATACGTAGATACACCACATACATGTACTTAACACATTAACCCCCTCACAGCGCCGTCCATTGCAACAACAACAACCCTACGAGTACTCGAGAAAAAACATCCCCAGTTCTTACGTTACACAAAACAGCAAAACATTCTCGCTTTTGAGGAGTGCTTGACATCCCTACCTCCCATCCTTTCCCTTAATAGAGGATCATTACTACAAGGTAAGAGTGTGTGGAAGGGTACTCCACGCACCTTTTCATAGAAATATTGCGTGCCCTAGTTCTACTTCTATTCACACAATTGTAAAAACGGCTCGCTAAAGTAGTTTACTGGGTTCAAGCGTCATGCTAACGATGTCAGGTCTTGAAAAGTTGTTTTATTCGATCACTGTGGGGTGAGAAAGGTGCGGTGTTGTTCTACTAATACTTGTTTTTGTTTACTGTGATTGGGTCTTTATATAAACACTGGCGTAAGCGTTGCACTTGCAGAAGAATGAGGGTTTTGTTCAACAAAAAGGTTAACGTTAATTTTTGCTCTCTGCATGTTAAAATACAAAGTTATGGATGCTGTTCACCGTAATCGAACTAAATTATCTTTATTAGAGATCAAGGGGAATTATATTAAATAGTCTATTTCTGCACCCTAATTCCGTAACGCACTGTCAGCCACATTCTGAATCATTTTGAAGGATATTGCTAATCCATTGCTTTATATGTTCGAAAATTTTGTCTGCTCAATAACGTAAATAACGCAATGAATGTTTTTGAACTGTCAAAAGTCAAATCATTTATTTCAAATGGGCACATAAAAGGCACATTAGAACGTCAAAAATTAAAATAAAATAGAATTGATTCTAGTTGCCCCTTCCAAAAGGCAGTTTTATCCAACATGAAAGCCATTGCTACTGAGAGTATGTTGCACAATTTCCCCTCAAGTATCAAGTAGTTACTCACTAAAAAGAGGCGAGCAGTACCTTCTACCTCCCAATCCGAGCAAGCATATTGCAGTTCCCAATCCCCACCTGTGACGTCACACGGCATAATATAAATCAAACATACAATACTGCAGGACGCAGGGTAAATGCGCCAATTGCACGAAGCATAAATTAACCAGCTTAAGTAACGTTATCGCGCTGAGAACTTCAATGTGTGCTGAACTGCGGCTCTCAATCGGTGCTCCCACCTGGAGTTACGTGTTGAAATTGCAAAGCTGCTCATTAAAGTAGGCTAAGCCGATGCAGTCCACTTACTGGACGACTGGCCCCAACTTATTGTTAACTTCCACTTTCCTGGCGCAGAACTAGAACAAACTTTTCACTATGAAGACCTTTGGCCTTAATCATACGTACCTAACCTAATGGCGGATTATAGTATTTCGAGTTTGGTGACCAATACTCCACCACTGCCTGTTATTTACGCAAGTTTTTGATGGTTGAAACATATAACTAAAAATTCATTGATTGTATAATCCATCTATTATACATGATTATACATTATGGCAGTTTAGTCCGAGATATGCATTATATGCTCGCAGTTCTAAAGCTGGGGCGTTAAGCTTTCAGAAAGTGAGCATTGTCTGTAGTTTTAATAGGATAGTGATCGTAAAACTAAATTTCTAGCACCGATTGAGCTCACCGGTGCAACCTGCATAGCAATTCACAACCATCCAACAGGCTATCATATTTTGGAGGCACGAGGAACAGGGTGTAAAGTTCACTCATCCTCCATTGAAAAGGGAGGATCCTCCGACCAGACGGGTGTTGTGTCTGGCGGGCAATTGCCCAAGGATTGATGTTGGGAAATTGTATCTATGCTAATTGCGCGGTAAACTCTGCTTGCGAGATGCAGGATTTGCGTGACGTCAGTATGACGCGTTGTTCGCATGTGGCGCTGTAGATACCGCTACAATATCAAAAATGACACATTTCGATAACCTGATTTGCCTTGCTCCCTACAGCAAACAGGAAGAACGAGTAGCGGTTGTCTAATTGATTTAAACTGTCTAAATTTTTAGGCCTTGGACTTGTAAACATTCATTGAAGTTCGATCAATCAATGTTACCGATCGAAGCGTATCGAGTGGTTGTGAATGAAAAGCTATCCTAGTGCTCACTGCTAGCCTACCTATACCGAAAATAGAGGGCAATTCTCGTAATTTTAAGAACGTTCACAGTCTGATCTCCGTCTCAATCTGTCCAAAGTACCTCAGTCTAATTTCCCTACATTTTGACAGGTTTTTGACATTTGTTTGTCGCCGAGATGAGACTGCGAGTAGATTTTGAAGATTTTGACGTAGCTAAGCAGAAGAATTTATCAAACATATGTAGCAATGGAGTGGCAATTTCCTTTAAAATGTTTCGGATTGTGAATGAAAGTGTGTGAGTGTGCAATTAGGATGCATATTTCCATGGCAGTTGTTAAGGTTAGTTAGAAGCCCGTAATTCTGACAACCAGTCTTACCAAGGGGTATCGTACCTATTCTCCAGAAACTGGGTTGTGGAGGTCAGACAGGAATTCGCTCCACGTATTCAGCTGCATCCGGTTAGACTGGAAGCCGACCCCAACATAGTTGGGAAAAGGCTAGGCAGATGATGGTGTACCTACCCAACTAACACACAAACTCTATAACAAGCCATGATGATGATTTCCAGAAATTACTCTAAAACATTGATTCAATAAACGGACCGCAGCTCTAGCAAGATTAATGCACCAAACCTTAACCCGAAAGGTGAAATACGGAAATGAGACAGTCAAGAATTAGGTTAATTGCATTCGGGGATCGCATTATGTCACATTACATATCCGAAGGCGTCCAGGGACACGGCCATGCATTTTAAATAGTTTTGTGCATAATTTAAGGTCTATTCAGATGGGCTACACCTCATCGGCAAAAAAAGTCGCCAGGCAGTGGCAAGTGCGTATTCGCCGCCGCCATGAACTCAAGGTGTGGTCGTCCACTTGCGTATGTACAGACGCCAGCAGGTCAAGCTACCCGAAACTGTCAAATTTTCCCAATGAACATTGAACCTTAATGTTACAGCGATAAAGTTGAAAATCTATTAAAGAAATTTGACAGATTGTAGTAGCTTGATGTGCTGGCGTCTGTACCACTCCTTTCGTGGTTACATTTTTGTCACAATATCATCAGTATTAACCATATACGTTCGCGACAGCCGCTAAACGCGACTGCAAATAGCTGTAGATCATACGAATGGAACTACACTTTTTCATACAATATTGTGTCCGGCCACATTTTGTCTCTCTCTATGCTTATAGTTGTAGCTCGTCTGAACAGAATCTCACTGTCGCAAATCCGCATCACATTCACCGTGCAGATATTTTATTTCACGGAAATTAACTTTAATGAACTTGGCTATGTTTCAATTTGCATTTTCGCAACACCCTTTTATCCAGCTTTTCAATTTTAAGCTTTATAAAATGGAGTTAGTGCGGTAAACTGTTGGAGTTCGCTTGGCTGTTTTTGAAGGAAGGCTATTTAGTAGTTCCAGTGTTTTCATAAAGTTGTTATTTAAGTGGGTTAATTAAAGTAGTTACTTAAGCTAAATGTTTGGTCAAGAAATTCAAACGAAATTTTTAAATAAGTACCTACTCAGTATTTAAGTCTTGCAACTAGCACCCCAGTTGCGTAATACACTTTCAGTGACAATCCGACGGATTTTGATGGTTATTGCTAATCTATTACTTCATATGTTTGAAAAATTTGTCCGCTCGACAACGTAAATCATGCAATGAATGTTGTTGAATTGTCAAAATGAAAGGCATTGTCATTGTTGGTATGTTACGCAATAACCCCGCTGTTTTATTTTGTCGTGTCTTTTTTGCGGTACGTATAACATAACGGTATTATTATTTCTTCTTATTTGTCCAAAAATCCAGTAAAAAATTCGCTAATGGGACTGACTACCCAAAGAGGGTCAGTTGTGCTTTTAAACTTTTGAAAGAAAATAAGGAAGGAAAATGCGTGTATTGGCACTACAGAAAAAAAATTAAAGCTATAAGTAACAGAAAACAATGCTTTTAATGTCAAAAGGGTGTCAGCTCAGCATAATGTCAGATGACAACACCAGGTCACCACCTGATACTCATTTTCAGCTGCAGCCCACGAGTGCCATACGCTAGAATAATGAACACAGCGAAGTGCATGTGTCCGCACCACGTCGTAATGAACTAAAGAAGGTATTAGAAAAGTTCCTTAAATCCAGAAATTCAACCCTTCTTTAATACAGAACGATATGAACAGTTGATAAAATGTTGCACAGTACTAAAACGGTGCTAAAAGTTGTCATTGCACTGTTTTCCACGACTTTGTTACTGTTATGGGCAATATCGTCTTTATCACATGTCTACGATTCTCTTTACTTTCTATGTAAGTAGCTCTGAATGTGTCGTCAGGTACTTTATTATAGTACTTTTCTATTATTTGGGATTTATTATATGGGCCTTTTGGGAGTTATAATAAGAGAGGGGCCCGTGGCTAAATAATAACAGCCGCATGTGTTTATCAAAGGTTCAGCCACGCTTGCCGCGGTGGTTTCTTGAATGGGTGACCATCGCATCGAGACCCCTCCGTGGCTCGGACAGCACGTAAAGCCGGTGGTCCCAGCTGTCATTCGTAGATCTTTGACAGTCTTACCAATGGGTATTATGTAACCCAGTAAAGGTGTTGTGGAGTCAGATAGGCAGTCGCGCCATATAAAATACTGGTATTCAGCTGTATCCCGTTAGACTGGAAGGCGATCCGACATAGCTGGGAAAACACTAAGTATATTGATTGATTTTGTTTGAGTCATAATAAGCGATTGAAATCACTTATGGAGTCGTAAGGAAGATGAGAATGTAGGTATAAAAGAATACGTAATAAGCGTTATTTTTTCATGATATAAAAAGACCCGATACAGTTAAAAACAACATTAACTAAGTAAACAATTTCTGAAGGCATTACTGGATACTGGAAGCGTGTCTATCAAGACATATTTGTCAGTATTTAATGATGATCATCAATGACAGATATGTTGCTCCGCCCCCGAATAAATTGAAATAAGGCCAAGAGAATTATCAATGATGAATCAACAATGAATTAAGTCATCAGATGATACGTTGCTTAATCATTTTGTTTTTGTCATTAATCGATAAATGAGAATCCCATTGCCCATATTTTTAAAGGTTTCATCTCGTCTTAGGGCGTGGCGTTTTTGGGGGACTATCTTTTGTAATTTTGACTTCCGAAAAGTTCTGATTCTCAGCCTAATTTGAATAAATGACTTTTGATTTTGATCTTATTTTCCAAGAACAACATGTGGTAATGTTATGTAGGAAACTGCAGACTACCTTTAAAAATTCGTTTTGTATGTTCATCATCATCTGCCTTGATTTTTCCAACTATGTTGGTATCGGCTTGCAGTCTAACCAGATGCAGTTGAATACCAGTATTTTAAATGGATCGACTGCCTATCTAGCTTCCACAAACCAGTTACTGACTATTTTGTAATATACCATTGTCAATTTGTCACCACTCAAACAGAACATAAAACAAGAACGCAACACCCATTAGACAGGCCCGCCCATTTCCCAATGAATAATAATTGATAATAACTATTGGCTCCAATTGTACATTCATGAACAGTGGTGCAGTATAAATTATTTCCTGTCAATGTGACAACCTATTGTTGGCCATACAATAGTCCTGTAATAATGAATGGATATTAATTATTTTAATTTTCACAAATTTTGTGGGTACGGTAACAAAGGATTAATGTACCTGTGGAAAAACGTCACGTAATTACTTTTAATATCACAATAGTGGGGAATGTAATGCTCTGTTATTATTATAATAGGGTCTGTTGTCTTGATTTATCTTGGGGATTTCATTTTTGGCGTACAATGTTCGGTAGTTGAATGAAGCTTGCGTGTTGACGTTTTTATCACGTGTTTATTATGTTCATTAATTATTTTAGAGCTTTTAATCTTTTTTTCTAATTCAAAAGTTTTAGGCATGAGGTGTTTATCTATCTACCTACATATCTATCTTCTATCTATACTAATAACTAAAAACAAACGACTTCCAAAAAAGACACTACACGATGAAAAATAACTTTAATTTCGGAAGTCGGTGTCGTTGAGTTCGCACTTTCGTTGTTTGCCACCGACTTCCGAAATAAAAGTTATTTTTCACTTTGTAGTGAATTTTTTTGAAGTCGCTTGTTTTTTTTTCACTTTTAAGTTGTAATTTTTACCAGTAATTTTGGTTTTATAACCCAAACTACTGAACCGTTTTTGATGAAATTTCTATGGGACCAATCTGAAAGTATATTAGAAATAAAAAAAAGTATTTTGAAAATCGGCTTATAAATAACTGAGTTCTGAGGCAACAAACAAAAAAAAAATACAGTCGAATTGAGAACCTCCTCCTTTTTTGAAGTCGGTTAAAAACTGAAGAGTTTGTTTGTTTGAACTTTTTTTGCAATTCTTTTTGCATTTGATAGTCTAATCTTTATGGAGGTTGTAGGTTATTTAAAAGTCAAAAAGCGACAACGAAGTAATAGTGCGGCCCGGCGATGTGATGCGACGCGGTGGTTTGGGTGCCGAAATTTCAGTCGAACGAAATCGCGGGCAGTTTATTTATAAAAAAAATACCAACAGCTTCTGTATACATTATATAATACCTAAGTATAGAAAACAATTAGTTTTGGACGTACACAGTCGCCATTACAGATTTACCAAAAAATATCAAGAAAAAGTAATAAGATGTTGATAATAAGCAGTTAGTTTGCACATAAATCTTAAAAAATGGAACAGATTTTGATTCAAAATAACCATATTTCAAAACAATCTTTCGACGACTGAATTTTCCACCCGAAATTCAAAGCAATTTTAACACGTTAATTAAAACCAATTTAACGAGACTAACAGCCAAAACAGCAAACCACTTTCTGTCAAACCCGTTCCAGTACAAAAATTGGCTTTTAACCCTTAAACAAACGCGAGCCGGTATGCATTTTTTTTTTAAGGTTGCATTGTATTTTAGGTAATTGAGGGTCACTGATTTCATATTTTAAAACAAAATTTAAAAAAGAATAGGGGATGGGGTAGTTTTTCTGGTGGTAAATAATTTACCATTATCCGTTCATGACTACAAAATTTTTGATGTTGGTGGTAAAATTGTTACCATTGTCCGTTACGGTTTAATTTTCGTTTCTTGACTAGTGACTTCCTCTTGGTTCTACTTATAATATTTATTTTATATTTTGGAAATGAAACATTTTATTTTTTTAATATTTTTTTATTAGTATTGCATATTACCTATCTTATAGTATTGCTTATATTAATGGTATTCTTACAATCTATAAATCTAAATTAAAAACAAATGACTTTTTTAATAAAAACCCAACCTATGGAAAGTAAAATTGGCAATTTTTTTATCTTTGCCAGCAAGTATCACGGTAATGACCGTTTATTATTATTGATTTTTATATAGATAATCTGATATTTTTCAAAGTGGGATCGGACAAGGGTAAGATATTTACCACATATTTGAAACATCTAAATGAATAAGTCAATTGCAAATGCTGCTAATACGTGAGATTAGTCAAAATATGTTATAGTTTTGGAATTTGCGTCGAAAAAGTACTTACCAGATTTTTTCTTGAACAAACTTTTAAAATTTCTGAAAACACCCGCCAAAAACTCGACTTTTTTCACAACAAAACCGTTGAGTCAACTTTGACATTACCTTACAGTGACAAATGACGTTGACAGGTTGTCAAATGAAATAAAATAGATAAACAAATTATTATAGATTATAAATATGTGATATTTATACCTTTAGTGTTACCGTATTAAAAGTTAGAGTGCATTATTTAAAAAAACACGATGTGGTAATATATATACCTTTATTTGAATAAGGGTTAAAAACCAATTTACAAAAAACAAACAAGACACTATAAAATATAATAAAAATCTCCATCAACCAGCAGTACAATTCAGTGTTCGTATACAAGCGAAAAACGTATGAATAGAAAAACCCAACGCGATGTGCCAGTAGCAGAAAAAAACACGCAATATGGGAAAGTTATTTGATAGTGAGGTTAAAACCAATTCGAATATTCGATAGAAGTGACACGAAACCAATTTGGAGGCGAAACCGATCTCGGCAAACCTTCTCTATCGACAATAGGACTGTGACACACTATTTTTTGATTCTCTGTGACACGCTACTGAAGATTTTTTGTTTGAGAATTTGCAAGGCTATGTATAGGCTTAAACCCTTTGACAAAGGCTTTCTTGTGTAAAGTTAGTTATTTAATTCGGGAAAACGAACGGTTACACAAACATCGTAATAAACAGGTAGTGAGCGAAGAAAGTCATTAAATAATGTGTACCTTTTGTGTTTTGGTTGGGAAATTATCAACTAACTTCTCCCACTCTGGGCGGAGCGGGAGGGCGTGTCAGACTTTTACTGACTAAAACCCCCCGTGTTCCTTCAGTTGCCTGTGCTAGGGGCCACGGTAACTGTTTCGAACAACCCGCGAACCTGGCAGGCATCGGCCCTAGCAGACCACGGGGTCCGCTAGGGCCCTAAACTCACACCTGCCTTGTAATATTATTTATTTCTGTCGAAACTCAACACAGTAAAACCAAACAACATTCAAATGTAGCAAAAAGGCCAGCTCCAGTCGCAAACTCCTGTCACTCCATACATTACACCTGTCAATTCGGGACTTTGCGAAGGAATTCGGTCGTAAAGCGATCGCTATGAATGTCAAAACTGCTGGGGCAGGATACAAAACACACAAGACTGCTACACCTACGATATTCAGTACCTACATAACTTAATTCAGTGTTTATTAATAACCGGCTTTATTCATATAAAACTGAATTACCCATTTTTGTCCCGTCAGTAGTAAATTTTCGACCACTTTACATACTTATTATTAATTATTGTTAATAGCTGTGCCCGCGACTCCGTCAGCGTGTAACTCCTTGTGTGTTATTAAGTTAATGTATTGGGTAGTACATGCCGTTTGCGATCAGCTGTGAGACGTAATTCCCTCTCAGTGAAGGTTTCGGACTCACGGGATAGTACAGACGCCAGCACATCAAGCTACTACAAACTGTCAAATTTCTTTAATAGATTTTCAACTTTATCTCTAAAGTATTAAGGTTTAAGGTTGATTGGGAAAATTTGACAGTTTCGGGTAGCTTGACCTGCTGGCGTCTGTACATGCAGTTCGCGATCAGCTGTGAGACGTAATTCCCTCTCAGTGTAGGTTTCAGACTCGCGAGATAATGTATGCCGTTCGCGGTCAGCTGTGAGCCGCAATTCTCATTGTGAAGCAGTTTCAGCTTCTCGGGATAACACATGTTGTTCTCGGTCAATGGTAAGCCTTAGCTCTCGTTGAGAAGAGCTTTGAGATGCCCGTGATGTAGCTCGTCTCGCTCTGTGAGCTGCTAATTGCATCTCTCTCTCGGAAGAGCTTTCATTGGCTCGAGAAGTTGAGGCACTAACTCTCATATCTTTAACCGATGTACTCTTTCCTCTGCCGATCCTTGAGAACGCCTATTTCTCATTCTCTTAGCTTCTCTTGAATTTCGAGATAAAGATAATCGTTTTTTAGGTGGCATTGATGCAGGCAAATGAAAATAAAGCTAAAACGTAAATGAAAATAAAACTAATTTAAAAAAAGTGAACGTAAATTAGCCAAAACTTACCTATCGGTATCTAAAAATCTATGCGTAACTACTACTACTTCACCTAAAAAAAAAATGTAAACTATTATCTATTATTTTGTAATTTGAACGAATATTTAAACACTACTAAAATAACTAATACCTATTTTATAAAATAACAACAAAAGAAATCTAAAAATAAATTATCAAAGACTATATGTCGCGCTGATAAGCACGGTTTGTTAATATCAATTAAGTATTGTCTGTCAATAAGGTCGAACGCTCTGAACGTCTATTCGCATCAACAGGCAAAAATTGTATGAAGCTCGCGCTCGCGCTCGCGCTCGGACGCCCCGCCTTTTTATACCTTCGGCCGCGAGACGCGTCGAGAGTGATTCAGTATTCACGCGCGATGGCTTATTATTAGCGTATTTCATGTATAACTTTGGTGTTTCTATACCGATTTCTATGATTCTTTTTTATGGAATAGTTAATAATGTTAACTTTTTTAATTAGGGATGACTGAGAGTGTTATAAACGTAAGAATAGACAAATATACCTAATCAGAAAGCTTCGAACTGCTAAGCTATCGGGAGTTACACGTGTTATTGTGAGTCAACCTTAAAAGATAGACATATGCTGTCGTGGGATATTTTTTATATAATTTTAAGGAGAACATTTCCGTAATTCATGATTTCTGTGTAGCTTTAACCATTAACGTTGCACACGCGACGGAAGCTTAAAAAATGGAGTAACTTCTCCCGTTTTCCCAACATTTCGCTTCACTGCTCTGCTCCTATTGATTGTAGCGTGATGAAAAGTATACTATAACCAGCTCAGGAGTATGAGAAATAATTGTACCAAGTTTCGTTAAAATCCGTCGAGTAGTTTTTGTTTCTATAACGGTTATACAGACAGACAGACAGACAGACAAAAATTTTACTGATTGCATTTTTGGCATCAGTATCGATCCCTAATCACCCCCTGATAGTTATTTTGGAAATATATTTCATGTACAGAATTGACCTCTCTACAGATTTATTATAAGTATAGATAGGTACATATTTTCCTGTACTTATGAAAACTAGACTTACTGTAAAGTTGAGCACTCGCCGCGAGCGTGAAAAGTTTCTAATTTTCCGGGATGAAAATTATACTTTCTCCTTGTTCTAGTAACCTCTTTTTAACCGGCTTCAAACTTTGTGCTCAGTTTATTTATAAAATACTAGTGGCCCGGCCCTGCTTCGCACTGTTTTACTAGCACTAGCTGCGCCCCGCGGTTTCACCCGCATAAGTTCCTTGTTAATATCGGGATAAAAAGTATCCTATGTGTTAATCCAGGTTATAAACTATCTATGTGCCAAATTTCATCCAAATCCGTTCAGTAGTTTTGGCGTGAAAGAGTAACAAACATTCATCCATCCATCCATACAAACTTTCGCATTTTAGTAGGATAAGTGTTATATTATCTAATCTATATCTTCTATCTATATCTATACTAATAATAAAGCTGAAGAGTTTGTTTGTTTCTTTGTTTGCACACGCTAATCTCCGGAACTGTAATGAAATGAAATTGTTTATGATATCGGAGACAGATTTACACGTCTTATCATAAAAAAAAAATAAGCTGGATGAGGTCGGTGTTTCCTATCTGACTACTCTCTCACAGTAAGTCACAGTCTCTTTTAAAGTGCAGACATAATCTTAGTCAGATCATGTGAAGACTATGTAGAAATGGTATTTTGAAGAAAGTAACATCCAGATTGGAGTGGACCAGTCCACTCCAACTAGAAAAGACCTTAGGAAAGGGATTAGAAAAAACCTTTTTGCATTTGATAGCTCAGTTCTTGAGAAAGGCTATATGCTACTTAACATCACGCTTGGAACCTAAGGAGCGATAGGTCGGGGTAACCAGAAATTTCTCGCAGATGATTCGCAGGCAGAAGCTAGTTTATTATACACACAAACCGTCTGGATTCAAATATCTAATTATTGGTGAAAACTGCATAAAAAGTCGTTGCATAGTTTAAAAGAATAACTCCATCACACAGACAGACACGAAAAGCGACTTTAATTTATATATATTTTTTATTTAGACTTTTTTATAGATATGAATTTTCATCACTTTAGCTAGGAATAATTAAACGTATGGAATTAATAAACTATATGCAGATGCACTTTATTGTATCGGTACTGTTCAACAAAATACCAGTACAAAAAAAAGTTCGAATCATACAAAATTCTCATATGTACCTACTCTGGTCAATAGCGAACGCTAAACCGCATCGGCACCGCTGACAGCGCTGCCACTGGACTATTTAGCTAGTTATTAAGCCTGACCTGGCCTGTCGCCAAACATTCAAATTGAACTGGAAATTGCCGTGTTAGAACATGTATTTAGATGTTAGCGCGTGAATGCAGCCCATGAATAACTTGGAGTAATGTCTAAGAGAAAATGTTTAAGCCCTAAATCTTCTTAGCGTAGAATTTGGCAAAGGAACGGCTCAATTTAGTCTTGGCAAAGTATTCGATTAGTCTACACTTTTGTAAATCCTAAAGCGCTTAAAGCGCTGTAACATGTTGTAGGATGTGGGAGATTGTGAAATCTTCTTAACGCGATTAAGTAGAACAGAGCCAATAAGTAAGTAAGTAAATTTTATTTGTTTAAACATGGTGTACATGGTGCGAATGCAGAATTGCAGTGGTATACAGAAAAGTTCTATCATGTTCAGCCGCATATCGTGGCGTACAAATTGGTAGTAAGAGATGGTGCATAAACCGTGATAATATTCATCAAAATTACATTTCATCAATATTCATTAAAGATTAGGTATAAAAATTACAATTTAATAAGCATATTTTTCCAATGTCAAAGTAATGATTATATAAATTGGTCGATAAAAATATTGATTACTGTCATTAAAAATTTTAATTCCAACTTACAATTATTCCAAAAAATACAATAGATTACAATAACATGTCAAAAATACAACATTGTCATTTCAAAAACGAAAAAATTTGTCCTTTTTCATAAACTCTGCTATAATGACCATAAAAAAAATGTATTAAGAATACAATACAACAGGTTTATAAATAATTAATTAGGTAGGTAGGTAGGTACTGTGGGAGACTAAATGATTTTTTATAATATTATGGGATTTTTTTTGGCAGTAGATCCTCAGGTTACTCAGGTTACTTGTTACATTACGAACTGCTGCCAAAACGTTCAGATCGATTAAAGCGATGGATAATGACTCTCCTTATATTTATTAAGTATAATTATAATACCTATTTTTGGAATTTATTGTCCTTTTCAAACTAACAGCAAAATGACTGCTCCCAAGATTATTTCAAGTACAATGGCCGGATCTCGAATCCGCAACCGACT
Organism: Apamea sordens; assembly: GCA_945859715.1. Lineage (NCBI taxonomy): Eukaryota > Metazoa > Arthropoda > Insecta > Lepidoptera > Noctuidae > Apamea > Apamea sordens. The sequence goes on along the minus strand of OX243998.1, from coordinate 13,130,929 downwards.
CGAAGGAAGCCGCAATTTTAATAGCCTAATAGAAGGTTTCCTTTAACGGGTAGAGCACAAAGCAATTCCAAAATATGATTAACGTTCCAACAATACTTGTTATCGTGAAAAGGTACTGATATCTGAGTGGTAATTCTCGTAATTTTAAACGTTCAAAATTTAGTCGCAGTCTCATCTCGGCGACTAACAAATGTCAAAAACTTGTCAAAATGTAGGGAAATTAGATGTATTTTTGACAGATTGAGACTGAGATCAGACTGTGAACGTTTTTAAAATTACGAAAATTGTCCCTCTGATCTCAGTCTTAATCTGTCAAAAATACCTCTAATTTTACTATATTTTTGACAACTTTTTGACATTGATTGTCGCTGAGATAAGATTGCGACTAGATTTTGAACGGTTTTATTTACGCGAATTAGCCTTCTAGTCTATCGGTAATTTGGTTGAAAATTGAATTTTGAACTACCCTTGGTGTTTATCGTTCCTTCTTATATCTAGGTATGTTGTTTATTCTATGAAAATATTTGGTGGTTTCTTAGTACTAGTAGTTAAAATGAAGGCCGACCAATTTATTATACAAATTGTAAATATATGACATGTATTAGGATTTGTATTATTTTACATACATACATTATATCAGCCTTTAATGTTCCCACTGCTGGGACACAGGCCTCCTCTCTTCGAGAGAGAGTGGGCTGTAATCCACCACGCGGGCCTAGTCCGGGTTCGTAGATGTCACATGTCTTCGATTTTTTTATTCTAGGACATGCCGGTTTCCTCACGATGTTTCTTTCACCGTTTTGAGAGCAGTGGTGATGAAATTATTAATTATTTCGCCTGCCTGGAAACGAACCCACGACCAATAGCTCGTAAGTCGGGCCCGTTACCACTAGACCACCACTGCTCTCCTCTGTATTATTTTATTAATGCTTAGTAATTTTTATCTAGTAAACACATCGTTTCGTAAAGAAAGAAATCTTCAACACACCTTCACAATTTCCGAATAAATTTACCTCACACCAAAATACACATAAAAATAAATCCTCACTAGCAACAAAACAAAATACACAATGATAATCTAGATTTTTTTTCAAGCACCGTTCCATTTTTATATTTCCCCCTGGCGTTAACGCATGAGTTATTATGAAAGGCGAGAGCTGTGAAAGAAATACGCACGGCCTGTGTTCGAATGAACCACTGACCGAGCTTAGTTTAAAAGGACTGGCCGTATTTTATTACACATTGATTTATGTTGACTTGAGAACTGAGGTCACGGTAATGAAAACTGCGTAGGTACAGTCAGAAAAATGGATCATTAAGGGTGTTTTTTTGTAGATATGGTGTTGGTTGACGACGCGTATACTCTGCGCTAGAGTAAGTACCATATGATAGATATCATAGTGGACGGCTTTATGTTTCTCGCATCCAGCGGATTCCTCCGGCCTTCACCATGTCACCGGTTAATCTTGTGCGAGGCCTTCCAACGCTGTGTCTTCCACTATACCTAGACAAGAATGTATCGAAACTTACGTCGCATTGACGTAGCTTTAGCGTCGCGTTAGCGCAGCGTATACGTTTGAGGATAGCCTACGCTAGATGCTTAAGGGGCCTAAAGCATGCATAGTGATAGATGTAGTTGTACTGATATGCACTCAATGCACGAGCGCTGCAGGATATGCATATGAGAACCTCTCACCATATTTGAAATTACCGACGGAAAAGGTGGTGGTGGCTAATGGCAAACGTCGTGTTCGAACCAAAGGTTCTACTTGAAAAACTCTTTGTATTGGTATACATCTTAAAGCTGTTGGGCTTCAGGGCAGAAACCCATATTACGTTGTCCATTCTCCTTTATATTCTGAAATGTTGATTATAATTTGAGATACTTAATGGGAATCCCCCTATGTGGTATTTCGCATAATATGAAGGTATTCAAAATCCCATATACCAACAATTTCCACTGATTACTTAATACAGTTCAATTGAGTTTTAATAAAACTATGTTGTAAACAGGAAGCCTGTAAAGTTATTATAAAGTAATGAAGTGCGTATATTTTTGTTGAAATTAAACGGAATGGCAATGGCTTTGAACTATTGGGTTAACTCGGCTTTGTTTGCTAAAACATACAAGTATTATTCTCATTTTTTAGCAAACTGTCGTTAATAAGTTACAAGTTTTCCTTTGTGGAGTTATTTTTCATCAATATATCACTTTTTATTTTTGAAAAGAAAATGTATATAGTTGTCAAAAACCGAAGTTTTCAAAATAAGCTTTTACTTAGAATCAGTATAAGACAGGGTGAAAGGTAACCTTTTCATTTTTTCTAATGGAGTCTTTCCCTCGTTTAAAAAGGCCTTTTTATTTTATGGTTCCGTAATACAAAAATATTTTTTTTTATATTAGTGACACGCACAATAACGCATTTCATTTGCTAATATTTAAACTAACTGTATTTTAATGACTTATCTATCATAGATCGTAGGTATAGATCATAATAGTATTAAAACATTTCAACTACTAGTAAAAGGGTTAGTTACAATGAAATTATTGACTTTGCTGTACGCCCTGGGATTAATTTCGGTAATATAAAATTATAAATATTATACTACACACACGCGTAACATCACATCGTGTATTACCCGAAAGATAACGCAGTAATGTACCCACATTTTGTCAGATATGTATATGTCGCGGTAAGATGGTTAAAGCCGTGATATAGTTATATCCCTAGGGATATAGCTTAAAGTATACCGTAATACAGTTATATGAAAGCAGTTCATAACTGTAGTACTAGGAATATAACTATGATACGAGCACGATCTAGTAATATAACTATCTTACCAGAGTAATTTAGTGAAATAATCATATATTATAATTCATTATAGAATATTGTACCTAATAATGTGTTGTATTGTGAGTTTCTATTTGTCCTCCATAACAACACGAATGTTTTTTTCAATTTTACTTTTTGTATGCTTATTATTTTTTTGGGCTGCTAGATATATGTGTGTGACTACCTGTTGGTCTAGTTGTCACAAGTTCTACTGCTGAGCACGAGGTCCTAGTTTCGATTGTCAGTCCGGGCAAGGTATTATTTATTTATTTATTATTGGGATTCTCCGTCTGGAATTTCTCGGAAGCAGCCCAGAGTCTAGATTATTATTATTTATTTATTTATCCTCACACTGGAACGCCATACGGCAATTAAACCAACGGAGCAAAAAATCACTTCATGTGCTGCTTTCCATCCATCCTGTGCGCGCTGGACATCGAACGAGTGGCGATGGATCACGCACGCTCACGCAGCGTGCAAGTGCAGCATTTCTCCATAGCCCATCACTTCTTCCATATTGCGCACATTCATTGCGAATTTTTGAAACTCAATGATTTTTCGAAGAAAATACATTAAAATTGAAAAACACGGAAAATTTTGAGGTGTCATCCTGCCTGACAGGTGACAAAAAATGGCAATCGGCTAGCCCCCTATTGAATTGGACTTAACCGATTGAATGCCGTAAGCACAGAAACAATTAAAAAGCCATTGCATCTCGCGTGGATCCACGTTCCGGAGGGTTAAATATAACTGGCGAAATGAGGGTGCACCTCTGACTAACCCTTCGGATATTACAGTCGTGATGTTATGATTATGTATGCTACTGGATGTCCGCCCACTCCACTATTTACCATCAACTAAAGACACTGTTTTAAACTTTCTCGGTTATAACTACACAGTTTAAATTATTCTGATTGCGAACGGTATATCTTCCGATAAAATATCGGTGCCCATAAATAATCAGAGACATCCCGTTTAGCTTTGGTTTCTTATGGAAAGCGGTTCTGCCACATTATAACAGACGTCAAGAAAATCTGTTATTTTCCAACCAGTACTTGACATTTAGTGCGTAACACGGAAATCCGGCGTTGGTCAAAAGTCAACGACGTCGGGGACAGAGCGATGTGCCTCAAGTGGAGTTGGGCAGGTGGATCTAGCTAAACGAGACGAGAGATGGCCGATGGAGTAAAGCTGGGAACGAATGGTGGCCAAGGCTCAGCCAAAGAAACCTGGGGGCCTACTCCGAAGTGCAAAGTGCGAATGTTCGGATCGGACCGACACATGGCCGAATCGAACATTATTGAAAAATGCGAAAAAAGTTCGGATCGGCTCCGTTGGATCGGGACCATAGTCAATATTCGAAAGAGTGTAGGAGTGTAGGATCAGAACCGACCGAACCAAATAGTAGCTTCGTAGCAGGAAACGGCCGAACATTCGGCCGATACTACTTCGGAGTAGACCCCCCTGGGTCGTCCAAAAGCGCGCTGGGTTGACGATATCGTCAAAGTCGCGGGAAGCTCCTGGATGAGAGACGCACGTAACCGGGAAGTATGGCCGAAGAAAGGGAGGACCTATACCCACCTGTGGGTGATTCCCGGCTGATATGATGATGATGATTTGACATTAAGATGCTAAAAATGCTCTGTAATTGGACACCCGTTATCGTGTGACCGTTCACCGCTTTCTGTAACCAAAACTTTAGTGACATGTACAATTTTAGACTTTTGTAACTCTTACACTGTCATCAACATCATCATCTGCCAAGACTTTTCCCAACTATGTTGGGGTCGGCTTCCAGTCTAACCGGATGCAGCTGAATACCAGTATTTTACATGGAGCAACTGCCTATCTGACCTCCACAAACCAGCACTCAACAACACGCACGCACGCAGCAACTCTTGCACGGTAATGTACTTAATTTTAATTAAATGGAAACCATATAATTTTCAGGCTATGCAAATAGTCCCCGAGCGGCATGAGATCGAATATTTCAACCACAAATATCTCAAGAACTTAACAATAACATTTAGGAAGCTCAGTCGTACTAGTCCTCATTATGTCAACATGGAGATAGATACGAACACTGGAGTCGGCAATAACCTAACGGTATGTTTACTTTTTTTAATTGATTTACTTAAACTATACAGGGTTATTGGTGAAACACTAACAATCTTGCACAGCAGTACCAGCTGTCATTCGTGGATCTTAGACAGTCGTTACGGGTTGTCATTAGCCCGAAAGTCTGACAACCAGTCTTACCAAGGGGTACCTATCGTATTACCCAGCAGTGTTGGGCAAATTTTAATTGCAAGAACAATTAAAGATTAACAATTGACTAATTGTTAGTTGTTTTGTTTACATTAAACATAACAACTAACAATTAATCAATTGTAATTGTGGAATATTACAATTAACAATAATTTAATTGTTAACTGTAGTAGTAACAATTAAAAATTAATTAATTGTTAATTGTGATTTACTACAATTAACAATGAATTAATTTTAAATTGTTTTGTGAATTTTAATTAAAACTAATAATTAAAAAAATACTGCTGTATAATATACAGCCGGTATATATAAATATATACCCGTGTGGCTCCGGGTAGTAGAATAGTCCCATCATCCCCCATCTATTCCTGTGGTTAAATACGTCTGAGACTTACAGCCTAATTTTCCTAAATCTTTTACTAATTTCGTTTTGATACATAAAGTTAATTGTTAGTTTTAATTGTTTCATAAAACAACAAAAAAAGACATACGTTAATCAAATTAATTTAATTGCAAGGTGCAATTAAAAGTTTAATTGCGATTAATTTAATTGGAAGTACTTTTTTAGTCAATTAACAAGATGATTGACAAATTAATGAATTAATGCCCAACACTGTTACCCAGTCACTGGGTTGTGAAGGTCAGATAGAAAGAAAGAAAGAAAGAAAAATGCATTTATTGGCATTACACAAAATGACACCTTAAAACTACAAAAACAAAGATTATAATGCCAAAAGGGCCTCAGCTCAGCATAATGTCAGATGACGACACAAGTGTACCACCTGACGCTGATTTTCAGCTGCAACCCACGAGTGCCATACGCTGGAACACCAAACACAGGGAAGTGTGTGTCCGTAATAATAAATTAAGAGAATTCATTTAAATGCTAGAAATTATAGAAAAGCTCATGCAAAATCAAATAAAATGTCGTGACATACATGTATGTGTGTGTGTGTGTGTTGTATTGTAATGAATGAAAAACCAAAATAAATAAATACTCAACATGTGCGTACTACCTACACAAAAAAAAAAAAAGAAAAATGAAATAAATAGAGAGATAGGCACTCCCTCCATGTAAAATACCTACTGTTATTCAGCTGCATCCAGTTAGACTGGAAGCCGACCCCAACATAGTTGGGAAAAGGCTAGGCAGATGATGACTAACAATCTTGCAGGATTACTAACATCATAAACAACAACTTTTGTTCAATGACTATTAACAAACCATAATACATTTACCAAAAACTAACCTTTAAGATTTCGTTGTTCTATCTAACCCCTCCTCCGCTGAATTTTGTACTAGACTCGGCAGATTGTTAACCTAACCAGCATAGCGCTTTCTTTTGCTTCGCGTAGAGTTCGTAACAGAAAATCGAATATTTCAATTCGTTGAACAGAAGGCAGATGAATGAAAATCGGGGTTTACATGGAGCGACTGCCTATCTGACCTCCACGACCCAGTTACTGGGTAATACGATACCTCTTGAAAATGTATGTAAAGGTGGCCACCCATCCTCGGACGGCGGCAAGTGTAGATTAAACTGATTGATTAGCCCAAGCGGCTGTTATTACCTAGCACTAAACAGTTAACTTGAAACACAAACAAAGGAAAACAAACTGCTATTGGCAGAAACAGTATCTTTATTCATAAATCTTATCTTTTGTACCTAAAATACTGCTAACTGTGATAAATGACTCAGGCTTTTGCTAGGTAAAAAGAGTGAGCGCAAATGACGTCACCCGCTGAAAATAAGGTGTACTAGTACGTAGAAACTTAAGGCGATATGATTCGACGAAGACCGCGGTAACTAGTTTTTGAATCCATGGGAAATATAAAAAAATAGTATTATAAAAGTCTGAAAAAAATATATATCATATTTATGAATCTGATGGAACCGCAGTCGCTTTTAATAACCCGATTAGATTAACTTTGCTGGATAGAAAAAAAAACCCAAAGCTACCCCTTTTCGTAATGTTTAATCAATCTCCTAGCTACAAAACAAACGTATTTTTTTTCTTATATTTTATAAGATTATTTTGCACGATTCGCTGAGTTTGTCTTGATAAAATGATTAAAATAATTACTATATCTAAAGTAGTCCAAATATCCATGAAATGCGCGAGCTCAATCTCTCGTGCGGGCCTACCTCAGTCTGGCATCGGCGCTCTTAGACGATGGACCTACGTCAGTGCTTTCCGCGCGATCACGTGACTTTATTGTTGAGCAACAATGGGTAATTAGCGAATGAAACGGAAAAAGAAATCACGAACAGCTATAAAAAAAAATTACCTACACAGAAAATGATCTCCAAAGAGACGTGGTAATAAAGTAAGTATTGTTGAATTTGATTTTATTTTGATTTATTTAGAAGCGAAAGAAATTGACAGAATGGAGTTGTCAAAATCAGCCGGTGTATTCTGTAAAAATCTCACCGTGATATAGGTGAGGTGAGCCTAAAGTGAGCTGCCGATCGATTCTGTAAAAAACTCACCGTGAAAAGTTAGGTGAAGTGAGCTAGCTTAGAGTGAGCTGTCAGTAGTGTCAATCCCTAGCATTAGTTGGAATGACAGCTCACTCCACGCTCACTTCACCTAAGTTTTCACGGTGCGATTTTTACAGAATACGTCGGCAGATGTTTATCATACGAAATATGGTACAAAGGTAAAATATTTCAGAAGGTCAACAACCAGTGTAATGTAATGTAGGTTTATAATTATAATATTTTATTTTGATTGATTTCCAAATAACACAAACGCTAAATACAGTAGGCAAGTATGACATATTTGTATTTCTTTATGTTTCTTACAGATATTCGTCAAAACCGCAGAATTGAACATCGTACTGAACTTCCGTCAACAAGCTCTTTTGCTCCGTTGACCTTTTTTTTTTTTTTTGAGGATGGGAAATCATCAAATGACTCCTCCCGCTCTGGGTGGAGCAGGAGGGAGACCGTTGACCGTTCCGTTGACCTCAGTTGATATGAACATACTTAGAGCATCCAAGGTAGGTATACTACCTACAATAAAAATAGTGCTTATGCTGAATTAAATATTTCAAGTAGTAAAATTGGTAATATTGCCATTTTGTTTGCGATTCTGGATTTCAGTCTATCTATACTACATCAAAATTTAATCCAATTTGACTGAAACCCAGAATCTCATTCACATGCCAGTTTTAATGGCAATATTGGCAGTACCTTTGAGTAAGGAATCCTAAAAAGTTGGCTGAGTGGTTGCTGGGAATATTGCCACCGGCACGTCACTAGGCCTACAGATAACTACAGATGACGACACGGTTAGCGCAGTGGCTGAGCGATCGGACTGCTGCGCTGCGTGTCGCGGGTTCGATTCCCGCACAGAACTAATATTTGTAAGTCCTACATGTATTTGTTCTGAGTCTGGGTGTTTTTCTATCTAAAATATGTATGTATTTACAAAAAAAAAAAAATGTATATAAGTAGTTTATCAGCCATCTTGTTACCATAACACAAGCATTAGGTTGCTTAGCTTGGGACTAGATGGCGCTGTGTGAAATGTCCAGGGATATTATTATTATTAATTTTGCTCTATTTTCAGCCAACTGACAGACGCATACAATGGGCTTACGGATGTTATAAGTCAGCTCACAACTACCAACACCATTTCTCTTTTGAGGAATTTCGACAAAATGTCAATAACTACATAGTACCCCACAGAGAACATCTTTAAACTTTTTTCAAATTACTACCGCACGAATCAGACATTAATTTCAATTTGCTTCCAGTAATGCTGCTTTTGACTTAAATGAACCATTTATGATAAATCATAATGATAAATGATTTTATTTTTTTTGGGTTTGTACAAACACTTTTACACGACAATACTAACTTATAACTGTACAAACACTTTTACACGTCATTCGTGGTGGAAACAAGGTGTGATTTTCAACCGGTTCAAGGATGATGGATAATTGATATCAATTACCTACTTTCCCAGCTTCAAGAAAAAACACATCACAATGGAATATTTGACTGTAAAGTTGCTAATTTTAAATTAGTAGGAGAGAGAAGAAGTGGTCTTTCATCAAAATTCAAGATCGTATGTAATGTAAGCCAAGAAATAGTTGTGATTAATTCCGAAAAGGTTAATGATACAGATAGTGTTGACGTTAATATAGCGGCTACAACGGGCATAGTATCCGCTGACATTGGCTATTTACAATTTAAGGAAATATTTTCAGCTATGGACATCCCCATATTTTCATAAAAGTTTTATGGTCATCTTCAAGACCAAGAATATGAGAGGCGGAAGGGAATCGCTGTTCAATGTATGCAATCTGAAAAATAAAGAAGCTGCAGTCGCAGAGGGCTGAATAGTACTTAAATGGAATACCTACGGTGGATGTTTATGTGAATGGATGCTGGTGCGCCAGGTCATACGGGACCAATTTCAAAGTTTTGTCAGGCGCGGCTGTAACAATTGGAAAAAGGTTTGGAGAAGTTCTCTTTATAGGAGTAAAAAATAAATATTGTTTACTTTGCGTTCGAGCAGGAAAACAAGGTGTCGATCCAAGAGAGCATAAATGATTTAAAAATTATACCGAATCATAAAATTTCATGGAGTCTCACACACATGGAGAATCAAACTAACACACACAATGATCTGTTAGTTTAAATAAAATAATCGTTTTTATAATAAATAGTCTTGACTACAAAAATCACCAACTGTGTAAACTGTGTAAGTACACGTTTTTTAAAGAAATAAAGGTTTTTGTATTTGTATTGTCTTTCCTTCTCATTCTGTTCAAATATTGCAGTCATTCCTGTGCTTTGGCCGCTGTCCGAACTTTTAATGGCGCGCTAACTTGTTCGATGAGCGGGGAGCGCGGGAGGCACCCCGCGGATTTCCCCGCACCTCACCCCCTCAAATCGGCTCATTCTTATGGTTTCCCAATATGCCAATAACTGGCTTGTGAAGCATCATTCATTATAATTGTAATATGGAACAAGAAATTGTATTGTTTACCTTTTCTGCGAGATTTAATTGTACCTACTCTTTAAAACTGTGACATTGCTTTAGTCATAGGTGAGGTCAAATTTAATTGCCGCACCCTTAAATTTTACCTCACCTATGACTACAGACCATCAAACTGAATAACTTTCTCCATGGGACCAACATTTTAATCTGACGCGAAAAAATAATCAGCTATTAATAAGTTTTGTATAGGACAATTAATATTTTTTTCGCGAATACGATGCTGGTCTGTAAGTTCGACGACACCTTTCTAATACGTGTTGTATAACAGAATGTATATCCGTTGTTTTGAGTCGTACTGTTTTAATGCAGTATTTTTTCCTTTTTTCAGATAAATATGGAGCTATTTGAGTTCCTGGGAGGTCATTACATACCAACAGGTATCGTAGGAGCGTACAAGCTATGTGATTTTCTATACAAGGAGCCGTTTTTTGGCAAAATGTATGCCAAACAGCTTCCCGGAAATTGGTCATGTCCGTTTCCTCCTGTGAGTATGTCCTGTAACCCTATCATAATCAGCCTATAATGTTCCCACTGCACAGGCGTCTTCTCTTCGAGAAGGAGTGGCCTGTAATCTACCACGCGGGCCTAGTGTGGGTTGGCAAATGTTACAGGTCTTCGAATGTTTTTGGCTCTAGGACATGCCGGTTTCCTCACGATGTTTTCCTTCACTGTTTTGAGAACAGTGGTGATGAAATTATTTACACAAAGTAAATCCGTAAAATTCAGGGTCGTTGCCACTGGGCCACCACTGGTCTCCAACATATGCTACTTGTAAGTACAGACGCCAGCACATCAAGCTACTACAATCTGTCAAATTTCTTTCATAGATTTTCAACTTTAGCAATAAAGCATTAAGGTTCAATGTTGATTGGGAAAATTTGACAGTTTCGGGTAGCTTGACCTGTCTGTACATAAATGCAGATAACCAATCTTAAATCAAACGACACGGTTGGCGCAGTGGCTGAGCGATCGACTGCTGCGCTGTGTGTCGCGGGTTCGATTCCCGCACGGAACAAATATTTGTATTGCCTACAGGTAGTTGTTCCGAGTCTGGCTGTTTGTGTATGTGAGTTTAAATGTTTGTAAACGCACCCACGATACAGGAGTAATTCCTAGTGTGGGGCAACGTTTTTTTTAAAATAAATAAATAGTAAATAATCTTATTTTTCAGGGCCAATATCATTTCATGAATTTAACAATACATCTGGAGAACTTTCCTTACAACATACCATTCACATACTCGTCAATGATCGTGAGAACCAGGGCCGATGTCCAGGGCATCCTCACGACTACCAACGAAGAAGTCTTCAGGTGGAAAACCTTCATAAAGATCACGCAGAAAATGAAGGACTCCAAAAAGAAGACTCGTTGATACAAAATATCAATAAATCTTTAGAAGTCTAATGATTTTTGTGATTAAATATTTGTTGAATAATAATCATGGGTGTTTTTATTAGAATCCTTCCGTTATTGTGTTGACAGCACATACATTATAATCTTATTCCAACGCAGGTATTAATCCACGGTCTATTGTAAAGTTCTTATCAGCGTGCATCAGCTAATAGATCACTTGCAATTTATTACAGAAAAAAAACGGTCTCAATTTGTCTGTTAGGCATGTCACCTTAGCTAAAGGATAGAACTAATTGGTGGAAGAAGCTCCACCAAAAGTATTTTATATCCTATTGGGATCATTAAATTTAGTAGGTATATTATATATTCGTCATACAAAAAACAGAACAAATCTGTTCTGTTTTAGATACCACCTAAATATATTCAAGCTGAATTATTGTTTTTTTCTATGCACGTGTTCCTAAGTTAATACACCAATTAATTTTCTGTCTTTTATTCTATCAGTTTTGAGAAGAAAGAATAAAGGTACAGCAAAAATTACAAAATGATGTAAGTGTTATTTTCAATTTTTTTATTTCTATTTTTGTATCTTTTTATTGTGGCTTATTCATAACTAGACTAATGTTCATGCAGGGACACATACCTTCTGAGAAAGTTTGGGGTCGAAATCCACCACGCTGTCTCATTATTGGCCAATTAATGTACAATCCTGAAATTGTTTAAGAGTGGTGACCCCTGATTTATTTTTCAGATATGGAATATGGTTTGATTAATCTATAAATAATTACATTCCTTTTTGTTATCCATAAATACAAATCATTATATTGAATTGCAACTGTTATCAGTTTGATTATATCGTATGGTACCCTCATTAAAATAGTTTTTTCCATTTTATAAAATGCTTTTTTCGTTGTTTTTCGGTGGATTGACGATAGACGATCTTTGCAGGGTAGCTGGTAGCAGCTGGATGAGAGTTGCAGAGAATCCAGCTAAATTGTGTGCACTTGGAGAGGCCTATATCCAGAAACATGGACTGCTATATACTGATCATGATGATGGGTGATTTGAAAGGTCTTAAAATGATGGCGATACTATTTGTTACAATTTTTTCTTTTCAATTTATTACAGTAAGTCTTTTTATTTTCATCGTGTAAGCAGCTTTTACAATAGTTCACACAACTAAATATTTACACTAGATACTAAATTAAATGATTAACTAACAAACTGAATGATTAATTAAAAACAAAAGATCACTTAAGGCTGATTTTTCAATCGACAGATAATTTTTATTCGTGGAATAAAATTGACGTTTGACAGTTTTTTTTTTTGGTAGCACTGTCAAATATTCAACATTATTTCTCCGATAAAATTATCTGGCGTTGGAAAAATCAGCCCTTAGTCACACGGAAACGTGCGCAGAAGTTTATTCTATCTGTGATTATAATAATTATTCATAATTTTATAAGTCATGTCTTATTATTTTTCTTTAGCACAACTATCTTGGAAGAAGTAAGAAAAAGTCACTTAAAACCCTGTTTGCAAAGCTTTACTAGTTTCATGTTTGCTCCTTAAAATTTCAGACCGCAGAAGTATTTCCTGAGAGAGTAGAGACAGAATCTGGTAACAGCTGCCTGCACACCATCCACTTCACCTTCAGAAAACGAAGTCGCAACAGTCCATACTACATCGATTTTGATTTCAACGCAACCGCTGGATACGGCAATAACTTAACGGTGGGTTATCATTCTTAACTCATCGATCAACGGTCAACTTAGCCTATCGCAGTCCACTGCTCAACATACTCTCTTAGGCTGCGGTACAACACTCTGTCCTCTCCTCCGCTTACCGCATCCAGTCTGTCCCAGCCATCTTTTTTAGCCGGGGGGGGGGGGGGGGAGGCGTCCCATATTACCCTTGCCGAAACGCCGTCTCCACTCGCACTCGGTTTGGCCATGTGTGTCGAAGGACCGATGGCCGGTGGAGCAGGCGCCACCGTCCATCGGTCCTTCGACACACATGGCCAAACCATTGCCACTTCAGCTTACTTACTCTGCGAGCTATGTCGCTGTGTGCTTAACATATCTTGCAATCATATGTATAGTGTCCTCCAGCCTCATTACAAGTTCAGCCTTTGAAAGAAAAAAGAAAGAAAATACATTTATTTGCGGCAAACATGACGCATAAAAAACCATCCTGATCAGAAGGTCTAAGTAGCTAATGATAAATGATAAATGATTTTATTTTTGTAAGTAGGTTTGTACAAACACTTTTACACGTCAATCATATTTTAAAACTAGATGAGGTCGGCGTTTCCTATCTGACTAGTCTGAGAAGAAAGGCCGAAACAAACTCAGACGTCACAGTCTCTTTTAAAGTCCAGACATAATCTTGGTCAGACCATGTGAAGACCATGTAGATTTATGTCTGAGATGGTTTTTTTGAAGAAAGAACCAAACAGTTTGAGAGGACCTGTCCAGTCAGTGCACGCATTTGTCAGAAATCGTGCAGCTCAACTCAAAACTTAGAGAGCTCAACGATCCGACGAACAATACCAAAGAAAGGACATTTGGGCAGGCCACATTAATTACTCAAACTGCCAGACCACGCCAAAAACTAAGAGAACAGAGAGAAAAATAATATAAATACAATGACCCACATAGTCTTCACATTCACAATAATTAAAATAATAGAATACTTTACAAAGTAAGCAAATGTCATAGTATATATCAAATTCATCAATGTCAAAGTGTATATAAAAAAAAAAAAACATCAACAAAACAAAAATAAACACATTCAATATGTAAAAATTGGAAACAGCTTAATCCCAAGCCTTTTTGTCCTCGATATAAGCCTTAACGGTATAAAATGCTTTCTCGCACAACTTACGTTTAATGAATGATTTGAATTTATTAATGCTTAGATCTTGAACGGGGCTTGGAACTTTATTGTAAAAGCGTATACATTGGCATCTGAACGAGCCACCTATTTTCTTGAGCCTTGTTGTAGGTAGAACAAATTTGTGTTTGTTTCTAGTATTTATATCATGGATATCACTGTATTTTTTAAACAATTTTATATTTTTATGGGCATATAAAAGATTTTCATAAATATACTGAGAAGGCACAGTCATAACATTAATTTCTTTAAATTTTTCTCTGAGCGAGTGTCTCGGACTTAATTTATAAATTGATCGAACAGCTCGCTTTTGCAAAACAAAGATAGTCTGAATATCAGCGGCATTTCCCCACAATAGAATACCGTACGACATTACACTATGAAAATAGCTAAAGTACACTAAACGGGCTGTCTCTATATCAGTTAAATTACGAATTTTTCTAACAGCGTATGCTGCGGAACTTAGCTTTTTTGACAATTTGTCTATATGTGGACCCCACTGAAGCTTAGCATCCAAAGTTATGCCTAAGAATACTGTGCTGTCTTCAGGATTCAATTCTTCGCCCTTTACCAACACATTAGTTTTCACTTGTCTAACGTGAGGCAACGTAAACTTAATGCATTTAGTTTTTTTCTCGTTTAGAAGTAAATTATTAACATTGAACCAGTGGACTACTTTAGAGATCGCGCTATTTACATCGTCAGTAACCTGCTGCTGACGTTTAAGTTTAAACAAAAGTGAAGTGTCATCTGCAAACAACACTATATCATGATTATCCTTTATGAGGTACGGCAAGTCATTAATATAAATAAGAAACAAGAAAGGACCAAGAATTGAGCCCTGTGGGACTCCCATTGTTACTAAAGATCCGGGAGATCTTTTTCCGTTAACATCAACGCTCTGAATCCTCTTACTCAAGTATGAAGTAAGAAGATCCAGAGCAGCGTTCCGGATTCCGTAGTGGCGGAGTTTCCTGATTAAAGTTTCGTGAAGAACGCAATCGAATGCCTTGGACAAATCACAAAAGATGCCCAAGGCATCGCATTTGTCTTCCCATGCATTATAAATATGTCCTATAAGTTCAACACCGGCATCAGTAGTTGAACGACCCCTTGTAAAACCGAACTGTTTGCTATGTAATAATTTGTGTTTATTAAAAAATCTTTGCATTTGTTCTAAAATTAATTTCTCAAAAATTTTACTAAAGGTGGGTAGTACAGAAATAGGTCTATAATTTGTAGGGTCTGATGTACTACCTGATTTAAACAAAGGTATGATTTTACTATTTTTCATAAGGTCAGGAAACTCCCCACTGTCAATACAACTATTAAAGATAAGAGCTAGAGTAGGTGCTACAATGTCAATAATAGACTTAGCAACTTCTACAGAATTGCCCCACAGATCTGCAGTCTTTTTTACGTGCGCTAAATGTCCAACAGCGCAAAACGTCTAATGAGCAGTAAGTCTAGTTAGCAAAATCTCCATGTAGCAAAACGTCTAACTATCAGATGGCCTGCATAGCAGAACGTATATCAATGATGTAATAGTCCATCCCATCCCATTTCAGCCATAGCGGCTAACCTCAACGGAGACTAGCCTGCGGCGCGGGATATATTATAGTGCACTAATGTGTGCGCAGACACAGGGTACACTCTCTCTTACCTCACTCTCACAGCAATGATGTAGCATAGCCAGTCTAGTACATACCTATAGCTGATGTGGTTTTTTTTTTAACCAAATCTAGCCTAATTTTTGCTATTGTGAGCGAGCCTATTGACACTATTCTATTTTTTTGGCGTAAATTCAAATGATACGTACTTATTCCATCGTTTCTCTGATTTCAGATTAAATGGAAGCTAAATGAATATATAAGCGGGCGCTATGTACCGATACCGGTGCAATTTGAGTACAAATTATGCGACTTTTTGTACAAGGACCCGTATCTTGGACAGATGTACGCCAAACAACTGCGCGGAAATTGGTCTTGTCCTTTCCCTCCCGTGAGTACAGTAATTTGTAATTAACACTGTAATTTGAAAATATTGTTAAAGCCAATTATTTTGATAAGAGTGTAGCGGTATCTACAACGCCACATGCGAACAACGCGTCATACTGACGTCACGCAAAGCAGAGTTTACCGCGCAATTAGCATAGATACGATTTCCCAACATCAATCGTTGGGCAATAGCCTGCCAGACACAACACCCGTCTGGTCGGAGGATCCTCCCTTTTCTATGGAGGATGAGTGAACTTTACACCCTGTTCCTCATGCCTCTAAAAGAGTACCCGTGGAATTTCTTGCCGGCTCTTCTCCCTAGGAAACGACCAATAGGAATCGTGCACCTGACTTCCATCGTTTCATGTAGCAATATTTTGAATTGAACATTCTCTACTTCCATAAAACCTTCTACCTCAAAGTAACTTGGGCCCCAGTCAGCCGTTTCCTCACCAATCAATACATTTTCATTCATACATAATGCCTGACCCTTCGGGGACACAAGATACAGCAGTGCGATTCTGTAACCATCTCACCATGAAAACTTAAGTGAAGTGAGCGTGGAGTGAGCTGTCATTACAAATAAGGGATTGACACTACTGACAACTCACATCAAGCTCACTTCACTTGAGTTTTCACGGTGAGATTTTTACAGAATCGACCGGCTGGTGCGCTGATATGTTGTTGGTGTCATAAATCAATTCAACTTTTCGTTGATTCCCTCTACCTTTCCACCAATCAACATTTATATTCATCATTCTCCTAGTCCCGACAGTAGAGGTGGCCTGGTGGTACTCGTAACGGCCCCGACTTACGTTTGGTTGGAACCCAAGCAGGCAATTTACGTTGTGTAATTTATTTCATGACCACTGTTCTCAAAACGGTGAAGAAAAACTTCGTGAGGAAACCAGAACCGAAAATTCAAAGACATGTGACATCCACCGACCTGCACTGGGCCCGTGTGGTGGATAACAGCCCACTCCCTCTCACAGAGAGGAGGCCTGTGTCCCAGCAGTGGGAACATTATATGCATATGTTCTCCTAGTTAGATGCGTTTAACCGATTTCCGCCTTGAGAAAAAATATAATATCATGATTGGTTTTAAGTATTTCTTGATGTTTAGATTACTGTTCTGCGCGCTAGAAGGTTCTTGCATACAAACTTTAGTGTCCCACTGGACAGGCTAAGGGACTGAGGTGCCAATCCTTTGTTCGTCTATACTTTCATAAAAATGCGAAAGTCAGTGAACCATTCGAAAATATTAAATTTGACAGATAGGTAACCTGCAACCTGGAGAAGAACATAGGTTACATGTCATCCTGCATATTTGTATCAAAAATCAATCGATCTGTCTAGCCTTTTTCCAACTATGTAGGGGTTGGCTTCCAGTCTAACCGGATGCAGCTGAATACCAGTATTTTACATGGAGCGACTGCCTATCTGAGCTCCACAAGCTCCAGTAACTGGGCAATACGATACCCCTTGGTAACTGGTTATCAAACTTTCATGCTTCCGACGACCCGTAACGACTGTCAATGTTCCAAGAATGACAGCCGGGACCAACGGCTTAACATGCCGTGCCCTCCGTGTCTCGGAAAGCTCGGTCATCCATCCACGGAACAACCGCAGCTATTGCAGCTTAACCTGATCGACCGACGGCTGTTATAACTTAGCTATATTATATTTTTATTAAAAATACACGGAATCCAAAATCCACGCCGCAGAATTCACTGGCAACAACTTGCATCTTATAAAAACATATCTAACAGTATTCACGATTGTATCTTTAGTGATTTCTGTTGTGCCTTGTCAGTGACTCCTACAGCTTTATTTCTTTATTCCAGGGACGAAGTATCTTCAAAAACTTAGTAACACATGTCGAGAACCTTCCTGTAATACCATTCACATACGCATCACTGATAGTGAGAACCCGCGTTGATCTCATATTTTTTATTGGACTACCGATTGAGCAGGTTGCTGTTGTGAAGGTGTATATGACTGTGCGGCAGAAGATAAAGAAGTCCAAGTTTTAAGGAAGATGTTCTGGATGGGTTGCGCAGACGAAGACTCTTTGTATTCGACAGGAAAAGCGGCCAAGTGCAGGTCGGACTGGCATACGAAGGTTCCGTACCAACGTACAATATAGAGCAAAAATCACCGAAATAAACGTTTCCTTTCATTTTTATTATTTTTTGTTATAGCGGCCATTAAGTAGTACACACTCTGTGAAAATTTCATTAATTGTCTATCTATTACGGTTCAAAAGATACAGCGCTGAGACATACGGACGGTCGGATGGATCGACAGCGGAGCCTTAATAGGGTCCCGTTGGCACCGTCTGGGTACGGAACCCTAAAAACGACCGTTGTTGTGTCATCCAGCTGGGTCTGGTTGCGGCAACTGACTACTGTCACTATAGTGACAGTATCGTGACAGTATTCTATAACATAATCAATACTGTCACTATAACATAATCAGCTCATTCCCACTGCTGGGACACAGGCCACCTCTTGGGGAGAGGGAGTGGCCGGTAATCTGTCACGCGGACGAGTGCGGGTTGGTAATTGTCACATGTTTTCGAATTTTTGGTTCTAGAACATTTCGTTTTTGAAAGAGAAAGAAGAAAGAAAATACATTTATTTGCGGCAAACATGACGCAAACAAAATAACATAAACACACAAAAAAAAATAACAAGTTGGGGGTAAATATGCGTCATATTCACGCAAAACGAGCCCCAGCGCTGGTTTTCAGCGACAGCCGGCGTTGACGTGAAGACGTCAACCAGTGCAGCATGCAATTATACACTCACGATGTTTTCCTTCACCGTTTTGAGAACGGTCATGGTGACGAAATAATTTACACAAAGTAAAAAAGCCCCTGCCTGGGTTCGAACTTACGACCTACAACTCGTAAGTCGCGGCCGGAATAATCTGTGTTCAAAGGGATATTTGAAAAGGGTTTTTATATATGTATGTTTGTTATGATTAAGCCGATTGCGAGATATTTCAGCTTTAACCACATTTAAAGGGAGAATGATGATGTGCTCCAGTTTTTTATTAGTGACCAAGTCTTTGAAAGGAATATTAATTGCTGCTATTAATAAAATTACTGTTGGAAATTAATTTATTATTTCTGTAAATGGTTTATATCCTTATTTGCTATTGTATTATACATTTTTTAACAATTATTTTTAAAAAATACAGCTTTTCTATTGAAACAAAATACACCGTTTGAAATTGTTTACGGCTGCGCAGTGCTTACTTATTTCGCTAAATACAGCTAAATAAAATTCTTAAAAAATATGTTATTGTGTATTATTGTTGTTTTTACTAAACGTGTCATTAAATGAATGACTTTTTAGTTTCGTTTTTTATTTCCCCCTACAACAAAGCGCATCAGTACAAAAATTTGCCTCTGTGCCAACTTTCGAACTAATTCGGAAATACGAAGATTACCGAAACGCGTACCTTTTCTGGTTTACTTAGAAGAAGAAAGAAAGATAGAAAAAATTAAAAGAAAAAAAAACTTTTTAAAAACAAGATTACTTATTAATAAAAAGGACTAAAAGTTAAAAATAATTTAAACCTGATAAGAAATAAATAAAAGCGTGTTACATTGTGTTCTAAATGTTCTTTAATGTTACATCAAAATGTAACAAGCTTCTATTTATCTTGAATTGAGTATTGCTCCTAAAAATTAAATTCAAATAGAATTGATTCTAGTCGCCCCTTCCAAAGGGTAGTTTTCGTATGGAAAAGAATGGGACGAAACTCCACCGTTAGGTACTCTTTTAAAATGTTTTCTAATATTTTGCATACATTAATTATATGTGAAGACGATGCATCTAAAATAAAATTACTATACCACAATAGGTAAAAGAATTAAAATAGATGAATGAAACCTAAAAAAAAATAAATACATGGTGCTCACATATTTAGAAACAATCTAAAAGTAGACGATTTTCATTAAAAAAAAATAAAGAGAATTAGTCCGGGTGTGAGTAATTACGGAATGTAAATCAATGTCCAAAAAAAGGATAAATATTATACAATTACATTAGCAACCAGTTAGATTTTGTCTAGTTATCGTTTTGAATTTACCGTTCACAGGATCGTTCCGATTCCGAGGACCGTTAGTTACATAATAACTTGTTGCGCTTCTAATGATGCACACTTTTAAAAATTATTGAGCCTCTTTTTAACTTTTTGGACTTTTTGCAGTAACTAAGTTAGGGAACCCCAACCATACGGGTTCGGTTAGTTTGGAACTGCGACAAGGCACGTGCGAGCTGAATTGGTCGCAGTAACTAAGCTAGAGAACCCCTACCAAATGGGTTAGATTACAAAAGTGACCAACCGTGCGCAAACTGAGCAAACAAAGCGAGCGGCGACGACCGGCCCATCCAAAATATTGGTCGTAGTTTCTTGGTTATTTAGTATTTTTAGGTCCCCAAAATGGAATTAATTGTGGTTTACAAAAAGAGGCGCTATCGTTTTACTAGAGTGTTCAAAAATATTTTTAGGAGTGCAAAATGGGTATTATTAAACGCTCGATAAAATACATCCATTTTAGAGCTTCACCTCACCAAGGTCAAAGAGTCACCAGGTCATAGCGGTTGATGGTAATAAAGATAAACGCAACATAAAGTTTGATGTAATGATGATTGCTGAATAAATTGCTGTACTAAAGGATGGGTCATGCGCAACGTCATGTGTCACTAACAGTTATTTAATTATAGAAACAATTGAACTAAAAGAAGAATTTTCTATAAAAAAATCTAGGGATGAACAAAGAAAGGAAGATAAATCTATCTATCCTATCTATATACGAGTACAAACGTGAAAGTTTGTATGGATGGATGGATTTCAGCCTTGATTACTATTCTTTTGTATTCAGTTCATGTATTGGTATCCAGTTGGCTGAATACCTATTAATTTATTTTAGATGTCCTATTGATAGGATGTAAAAAAATTCACTGCCTTTTGTTATGGTTTTAAATAAATGTATAGATAATAATTGTGAATTGTGCATGTAGGTATGTCATGTGTATGATTCTATAATAAGGTATCGTCTATCATTAAAATATATTTCATATTATTTCTGAAAATATAAATGACTAGCAGTATGTTTATTGCTCTGCATTTTGGAACTCCACTTTTTCAGAAATGATGAAGGTTTTATTTTTAATGTTTTGCACTATTCAATTCGTAACGGTAAATTATTATTTTTTTTCTTTTATGTTTTCCCTTGTTTTGTTTCTTATTTAGTAAAAATTCGATGGCTGAAAATCTCTTCCAGCTGTGAGTAGATTATAGTGAGAACCATATAGAGGAGAACTAAAATTTGTTCTCATCTCAACCACCTAGTCCAAGAGATCGATTGTTTTACTTCTATATCTATACATCAATAAATGAAATATACTTTATGTATACATTAATAGTATAATGTAAATGGTACACCACAGACTACCTACTATATTAGTCTCTCCTTAATTTTTAATCCATCCAAAGGTGGTCTTTAAAAGATCACTCTTAGCGATAAGACCGCCCATTGTGTCACCCTTTGTAAAATTTTATATATTTATGTTCTGTAATTTGTATGGTGTACAGTAAAGAGTATTCTATTCTTTTCTATTCTATGAATGCAGTTGAACTGTCTCTAAATGATGATGATGATACCCAGCTGTTTAGATTGAAAACCGACCCCAACATAGTTGGGGAAACTGGATGCTAGGCAGCTGATAGATTGTCAGGGTCATTTATGAAAGAAAAAAAAAAAGAAAGAAAATACGTTTATTTGCGGTAAACATGACGCAAAAATGAAAATAAAACAAAAATAAAATGGTTGGGGGAAACATGCGTCACATCCACGCATCACATTTCAGCCTTCGTTAACACAAGCTGAATACCTACTAATTTGTTTTAGATGTCCTATTGATAGGATGTAAAAAAATGCACTGCCTTTTGTTAAAAGGTTTTAAATAAATGTATAAAAATGGTGAATTGCACTGTCATAAGTATGATTACATAATAAGTTATCGTCTGTCATTAAAATGTATTTCATATTACTTTTGGAAATATAAATGATGCACTTTGTCTACTGCTCTGCATTTTGTAACTCCACTAGTTCAGAAATGATGAAGGTTTTATTTTTAACTTTTTGCACTATTCAATTCATATCGGTAAGTTTTTCTTTATTTTTTTTTTTTAGGTTTTCTGTTATTTTGTTTCTTATTTAGTAGAGATTCGATGGCTGAGAATCTTTTGCTGTGAGCTGTGAGAATACAGGCTGACTTGTAATTTGACGTATTCCTTCCAAGACGTGATAGTGTGACCCATTTGCAACAATTAAGCACCCCATTAAGTGTAGGTAAAAATTCATGGAATACGAGAAAACTCATTTTTTATGAATATTTGAAAATTTCCCAGAATTCGTCACTAAATAGAAGGCCATTGGATACTTACCGTTTACTTAAAAAATATTATTTCGATGTAGGTAACCAAATGTTCTAAAACATCAAAAGTTTATCAACGATTTGATGTTTTTTTGGAAGTTTAACGACCACTGTTAGTGTTGTTACTGACGAATGAGTTGAGAAAAACTGTTTTGTTACATTTTGTCGTATTAAGATATCGACATTCGACACCTATCACGTCTGTGAAGTTTACACAAAAAAAAACAGATTTTTAAACGGATATTTCAAGTGACTAAAATAAATTTATTTTTTGTGTCACTTGATATATTAGTAATAGGTTTAGATATTGATATCCTCCCCGTCTGCGGAGTTTAGCTAGCTTATTTAAAATAACCCTATATTATAAACTAGCTTCTGCCCGCGGCTTCGCCCGCGTGGATGTCGGAAATTTACCCACAGGAACGTGCTAACAGGATAAAATGTATGTGCTTCCCCATCAGAATGCCATCTATGTCGCGGGCCCTTTGTGGCTAATTACAATAGAAAACCAATTGTGTCTCATTAGTGGTGATTAAGAGGGTACCTATATGATATCTTTACCTAAGTACCTAACTAATTTAAAAAAAAACTCAATAACAGAAAATTAAATACCTACCTACCTAAATAAACCTATTTCTGATGATAAATAATCTAAACTCAATAAATAAGCAAAATCCCTAAAAACTAATATCTATACGAATGACTAAACCTACCTAACAGTATTATAAAATAACCTACGGTCACTACGTACACTATCAAATATACTACCTATACTTTAAAATTAAAATCTATACCTACGACTCATTTAGGTAAAAATAAACCTAAATAACTCTAAAAACTAAAAGGAATAAAAATGAACTCCACTGCGGGTGACCCGACCTACGACAAACTTAGTATTTGCGGTTGGTACAGTACAGACAGTGGTAATCGGGTATAGGGATCGAACCGCAAAATTAAGTTTGTTTTTTATTGTATATACTTTTCCGGGATAAAAAGTACCCAGTGTGGTGCCCAGGATATTAAAGAATAATTATACCAAGTTTCATCGTAATCGAACCGGTAGTTTTTGCGTGATGCCTGAACAAACAGACAGACAGACAGACAGACAGACAGACAGACCGACAGACAGACAGACAGACAAAAATTTTTTTAATCACATTTTTGGGTTCGGTGTCGGTCAAGTAACACCCCCTGCCATTTATTTTTTGGATATTTTCAATGTACAGAATTTTCACTTCTACAGATTTATTATAAGTATAGATTAAAGTTGCTTTTCGTATCTATCTGTGTGACCGCGTTGCTCTTCTCAACTCCGCAACGGATTTTGATGCAGTTTTCAACATCATTTAGAGAATTAATTCCGGAAGGTTTATGTGTATAACACATGTATACTAAACTTACATATGTATAATAAGGAATCTCGATGTTTTGTTTAGTCACAAAAACCGTGCGAAGCAGGGGCGGGTTATTAGTTAGAAAATATTTCAAAAGCATAATTAGCCTACAATGTTCCCACGTCTGTTAGGCCTCCTCTCTCAGAGGGAGATAATTCAATATCGTTATCTATTTCTGAACATTTTAGTCCACAGAAATATATCCTGAGAAACTGGAGACGATAATCAAGAGCACCAAGCATATCCACAACATCACGTTCAGGTTCAGAAGGCACACTCGCAACAGTCCCTATTACATCGATTTTGATTATATGGCAACCTCAGGATACGGGAATAACTTGACGGTACGATTGGCCTTACTTATTAAACTTTATGTACAGTTAAAAAATAATACTGTTCAGACGCCAGCTGCACATCAAGCTACTACAATCTTGACGGCACGGTTGGCGCAGTGGTTAAGCGATTGACTGCTGCGCTGCGTGTCGCGGGTTCGATTCCCGCACGGAACAAATATTTGTATGACCTACATGTATTTGTTCCGGGTCTGGCTGTTTGTGTATGTGAGTTTAAATGTTTGTAAACGCACCCATGATACAGGAGAAATTCTTGGGTGGTGGGTGTTTTTCTATCTATAATATGTGTGTATTTACAAAAAATAAAAAATGTATGTAAGTAGTTTATCAGCCATCTTGTTACCATAACACAAGCATTAGGTTGCTTAGCTTGGGACTAGATGGCGCTGTGTGAAATGTCCAGGGATATTATTATATTATCATTCTGTCAAATTTCTTCAATAGATTTTCAATGTTATCACATTAAGGTTCATGGTAGATTAGGAAAATATGACAGTTTCGGGTAGCTTGATTTGCTGGCGTCTGTACAAAGGTGGACACAATTCCTATTACTCGATTCGTAAGAATTTATTCGCCCGAAACAAGAGAATCGTCACTTTTAAATAATAATATTCATTATTTTTCTTTATAATTTCTATATTTCGTGCGAATTGACTAATAAGAAGCATAAATCTATGGCTGTAAACACAAAAAAAATAAATGATGATGTGTGTGTGTGTGTATGTATTTACTTTCTTTCTTTCTATTTCAGTAATTAAAAGAAGCTTTAACAAAGAAGAAATAGAGTCGAAACATAAAATATTGGTTACTTCTATAGGCTCTTTTCTGTTTATTCCTCACAACTAACGCCAACTAAACCAATTACAGTAATTAAAGATACAATACAATTTGTGTATACACGAACACAAGATAAAATATAAAATCATCAAGTAAAACAACACTTTCCTAAATCCCTCTCACACTTCTGACATGCCAACAAAATCTTCTTCAATATCATCACGTTTAACTATGCATGTGGAAGCCTAATACAATTTCACGTTGAACACTCAATTGTACTTATTTGTTTGTTTATTCTTTTATTTTAGCTAAAATGGCAGTTAAATGAATACATAAGCGGCCGGTTTGTGCCAGTACCAGTACAGTTTGAGTATAAACTATGCGACTTTTTGTACAAGGATCCATTTTTTGGTCAGATGTACGCAAAGCAATTGGAAGGAAATTGGTCGTGTCCTTTCCCTCCGGTAAGTACACTAGTACTAACAATATAAGTAGCTAACAAGATTTGTGTTGTTATTTCTAGTATGTAGTTTTTAGTATGTTAGGTCGGATAAAGTGACCGTTTGACGACACGGTTGGCGCTGTGGCTGAGCGATCGACTGCTGCGCTGCGTGTCACGGGTTCGATTCCCGCACGGAACAAATATTTGTATTGCCTCCCGGTAGTTGTTCCGGGTCTGGCTGTTTGTGTATGTGAGTTTAAATGTTTGTAAACGCACCCACGATACAGGAGTAAATCCTAGTGAAGGGCAACGTTTAAAAAAAAAATTAGTTATTGAGTTGTTCCATCAGGAACTTCTCAGTAGCAGCCTGGAGCCTGGATTTGTGCCAGGTAGATGGCAATAGGCTCGCTCCCTGTTACATGGAACTAAAACATAACTGGCAAAATGTGGATGTACAGTCACGAGCAAAAGTATGTATACACACGGCTTTATTCAAAAGCGATTCTTTCATTTATTTTTGAATGAAATTTTATGTTGTTACGAACATAGCATTTTCGAACCCATAGCTTTATGTAATGTTGAAAGTTGCCAAGTGTTGACATATTGGTGCTCGTGACTGTACTACACAAACCTCTGCCAAGCCCTTTGGGAATTACGGGTGTGATGTTATGTTCAAATATGCAATGTCTTCCCACTCACACTGTGCCCGCGTGGTGAATGACGGCCCACTCCGTCTCAAAGAGGAGGCCTGTGTCCCAGCAGTGGGAACAATATAGACTTGTTATGCTTATGCTAGTTCATACTTAACTATGTAATTTGATTTTACAATAAGTTAATTTAAAATCAAATCATTTATGTCTTTGCAAACATGGGTATACTTACATAGCTGTTTTGAGAGACTGTTTTTACATTTAATTAATGATTTCTAAGACTTCTTCTAATTTATTTATTATTTCCAGGGAAGAAGCCCCTTCAGAAACTTGGTAATGCACATTGAGAACATGCCTCGAGTACCGTTTACATATTCCTCACTTATAGTGAGAACCCGAGCTGACCTCATCATATTCATGCTTGAAGAGATCGCTGTAGTGAAGGTGTACCTGACAGTGAAGCAAACGTTGAAGAAGATTGATATGAAGACATGGAACGGGACGATATTGGCTAATCATACTTTTGGATAAAATATAACTACAGCCTTGCTTTGGGTTGGACCGAGATGGCTCTAGAAAAGGTAGCTTGGGAGGATTTTGGGGAGGACTTTGCTCAGTAGTGGGACAGACAGTGTAGGCTAAGTAGGTAATAAAAATGTAAGCTTTGCAATAGTCGTGTTGAGCCCTACAAATGGCAACCATGTAGGAGCCCAGCACATAATTTTTATGGTGAATTGGATTTTATTATACTAAAGGATTTTGAATGTTTTTTTTTTTTTGAGATTTTAGCCATTCCATGGGCTAAACTCAAAGCCTTTTCTATACAAAGCTCTTTTGAAGCAAATTATAATTTCCACTAAATCATACTTTATGATTACAGATCCAAATCACATTTTCTGAGTAAATGTTGTGAAAAATGGGCATTAAACACAAAATCAATCTGCTAATCCTTTTCTCGGCTATTTTGAAATCGGCTTCCAGTCTAACTGCATCTAGCTGAATACCAATGTTTTACATGGAGCGACTGCCCAGCAACCCACAACCCAGTTACTGAGTAACACGATACCCCTTGGTAAGAGTGTTTGTCAGACTATTGGGCTTCTGACTACCTGTAACGACTGGCAAAGATTTACGAATGACAGATGGGACCAACGGTTTAACGTGCTTTCCGAGGCATAAAGGGGTCTCAGTAATTGGTGGTCACCCATCCACGACCCGACCTCGGCAAGCGTAGCTTCGGCTTCAAACACACCTGCACCAATTAGCAAACCAAAACATTAAGTTAAAGCGAATAGAGCAAAGTTATGTTCAATACATAAAGCAGACAAGATACGGCAAGTATCTTACGTTCACAAGCAGTTCGTTAGTTTGAATGGTCAGTCAGATTCTGGCAAGTTGCACGGGGCAGTTGCCAACATCGTAACGAAGATTCTAGAACAGAAACAAAGAGGCTCTTAAATACAACGATAACGTTGTAAATGCCAACATTGCTTTGTTTAGGTGGTCCAGTAGGTTCTGTGGAAATCTAGATATTGTTACATAAAAATGTGCATAGTCAGAATACACAATTAAGTGCGACTTACACCGGCCAATGCGCGTCAGGCCGCATCAGGCGCATTTTACAACGTGTCAAGGAAAACTGAAGCGTTTACGAAGTAATTAAAGGACAATGACCAAAACCTGTCGCCTATACATTGCTGTGCCCTAGCAGGGTTCATTGTTTGGAACTATCATAATGTAACAACCTGTAAACAACATGAAATGCAATAAATGAATATGAATAAGTTGTACCGAAAAGTCTACAAATCAATCAACATCATAATATTGTAGGAATTATTTTCATAGGAATTTTTTTACGACATTACGCGTCGGGGACTTGAGTTTTGAACAGGGAATTTAATTTAAAGTAAAAAAGACATTTATTTAACATACACTGATTAATTACTATTTTTACAATCTAACATTAAAGTATATATACAAGTATATAATACGAAAAAATATAGAAAAAGGCAGGAGCTCATTGGGCATAAAAAAAATTTGTCCGCATCACTGTCAATGGTATAAGTGCCCAAAAGGCTGGCAGCATTACCACGTTGGATGGCAATGCTGATTCTTCCGGCTAAAAATAAGCCAGCCTTCTGGTCACGCGAAGAGTCAACCAACCACTTGGCGCTGTCCTGAAAATTCGATGAGCACTCTGACACAAGGCCCTAGTGTTTCAACCCCAAACAGCTCAAACATATAGCTCCCAATAAGGTTGTTATATTTGCGCCGTAAAAAAGTTTAAAAAAGTGTTGATATTGTTTTATTTCCGTTTCAAATAATAATAATGATTAATATAACAACCTTGAACTTTGAAAGTGTCATGATCATGTCTTTCATAAAAACTTACCCGTACTTTGCCGATTCTACCTCAATTAAAAATAACTAGAATATTATACAGGATAAATTTTTAACCAGTGCGCAAACTGAAACCATGAATTCAGTACAGGATTCTGAAACCCCCTGAATTGAAATTTTCGTCAGTTATTAAAAAGTGACAAATTAGGTGTCATTACATTAAGTGACTCAGAAAAAAATAATATTTTAAAACAATTAAATATGTGGGTACATGAACAGAAAAGAGAGAAAAAAAATCATCAAACAACACAACACAACAAACATCGGGCACTACGAACTTTCCGTTTGCATCCTCTCATTCGAGCGTGTGCGGCACCCACCCCCGCTCCCGGCATCCCCTGCAAGCCGTACTTGCGCGGGAGGGCGGCAGTTTTGGTATACGCACGTTACCAAAACTGCCGCCCTCCCGCGCAAGTCGTTTAGCAAGGAACTCGCTTTGTTTCTAGGGTTAAAAATGAGACGCGCATTTGGAAAAATATAAGACAGTGGGCAGTGTAATATTAAGACAGTTAATATTAATTGTGCATCAAGATCCAAAAGTTATAGCGACTCAAAGTTGCAAGAAGCGATAGATAAAGTAAGAAAGAGTGGTTTATCATACAGAGAAGCTGAAACGAAGTAT
This sequence comes from Apamea sordens, assembly GCA_945859715.1. Classification (NCBI taxonomy): domain Eukaryota; kingdom Metazoa; phylum Arthropoda; class Insecta; order Lepidoptera; family Noctuidae; genus Apamea; species Apamea sordens. The sequence goes on along the minus strand of OX243998.1, from coordinate 13,101,473 downwards.
AAAATTGATAAATCGTTGTTATGGAGGAAAATTCACAAATAAGCAGAAAGAAGACAGTTTTAATCATAGAAGCAGATCTAGCAGATAAAAATAAAATAATGGCTACTAAATGTGGTCGAGGATATGAGTACTGTAGAGGCTTGTCTGCCGAGGCAACCTCATATGTTGCAGGCCGGATGTAATTTAGCGCGGATGTCAATCGAACGTTCAAGCGAGTGTCAAAGATAGATGGTTCTAGAATAAGAAGTGACAATTAGACGATAAGACGTGAATACATTCTAGAAAATATAAATATAAAAGGGATCATTGTGTTTGATTCCTCTCGGTACCTTGGAGGGCTCGTCTAGCCCTCCACATATGGTGGAGGCGCCGAATTTGCAACGAATTTGCGCGAAAGTTGCGCATTGTGGGAAGAAAAGTTACCCCATACGTATATAACGAATAATTTTGAAGGAGCGAGACCACTCGCATACAGAGGAAAGAACAGGCGCAGAAAAGCCGCCTGGAGTTCATACGCAGCTAAGTGGTTTTATATTTTTTTTCTAAAGAGAGTAAGATGGCTCAATTTTATACGGGCAACAACGGATGCCTGGAGGAGTTTATTGAGGCATTCAAAGTAGTTGCCCGCTACAATACATGGCGTGAGAGCGATTGGGCGCTGATATTGGGCGTATATCTTGCGGGTGCTGCCCAGTGTGTCTTTAGATTTATGTACCGTGATGGTATGAGTTTTAATGAGTTATGCAATGTGTTACGAGCAGAGCTCCCGTGCCGATGTCACAGAGCATTTTATAAGTTGCAACAAGAGGAGATTGCACAGGATCTGTCTGAAGGAAGTGGACAGGAAAATGTGATAAATATAGATGATGATGCTTCTTTATCATTTAGTGGAAGACAAGATGACCCACTACAAGATGCGCAAAGCTGCCTAGAAAGCAGCGTGGAAGTAGATGCTGATTGAGAAGATGATGACGAGCGCAGCAGCCAGGGGTGCAGCCCTGCAGAGGAGGAGAAGAAGCCGATGGAAGTGTTCGAGAGTGAACACGAGGAAGAAATTGGCGAATCGGGTTAGTCCAGTCCTTGTATTAACGTAATTAGCTATGTTTCAGAGCATCAGGATGAGCACTATGATCACGATGTGGAATCCATTAACAACGACTTCGTTGGTGATCAAATTGTTGAGGATAATTTTTTGTTTACTGATTCCGAAACAAGGGAGAATGGTCATGTCGAGTTGTCCTCGGAAGTAAAGGAGAATGCTCAAAGCGTCGTAGTGTCATACGACCACAGTAAGGTGGATTACGAAATTAACAACAGCAAAACTAATGTAGAGTTGTGTGCAGTCAGAGACAAATACACAGAAGTGATGAACCAGTTCTGTGCAGTTGAAAGACTTATTTAATTTTCCTATAGATGAGGGTGCAGACTTTTATCGTAGTGATTTTATCATACATCGCATAGATAGCCCCGCGAGTGATTCTTCATTTTCAAGTCGATTCAATTCATTTATTGCGAGTAAATTGCGATTGTTATGGGTATTAATAATGTTAATAATTAATATGGTTCATCCACAAAGTGCACTAAACAATATGAAAAAAGCACGAGTGAAGAAAAAATACTCATTTGTTAGAAAAGCTAGAGCTTCGTTTCAAAATGTTTTTCATTGATATATAATATTTTGAAATCATTTTCTAAAAATAATCAACATTTTATAAAGAAGTTATTAATTTTAAAATACAAGTTTAGGAAATGTAAGTTCAGAGATAAAAACTTTTTGATAAAATCTTTTCATATTATGATGTAAACTTTTGTTGTCCTTAGTGGTCATTCATTGTCATGTCAACGACTATGTTAGATGTAAACATCACTTTTAGAATATTATTATAATTTGATTATTATGATGTAGTAGATTAACATGATAACGTTTGTATGTTTGCATATGCTGGGACAAAATACCGGACGCGGCTGGGAGCGAGTGAGGTGCCACACCTCACAGCTTCAAGGAGCCTTAGGGAGTAATTATGTCGACTAGGCTGAGATAGCATGAACGTACTCCAGGATTTTAATAACGCGAGTTAGGAGAGATTCTTAGATTTGCAAACTGTGGTCACTCCTTCAGGGGGGGTGACACTCACCTAAGCTGAAACCAACTTTGCTTACGGGGCATAGCCTTTGCAAAGTGTGTTTGGTTGACACAATTGGTTCAACTTATAGTGGAGGACCCACAGTTATATCAGTATGGACTGATGTTATATGGAGTTTACTGAGAGCGGAATAGATTTTTGGAAATGTTTCTTGTGGAGTACGGGCGTAAGTTAGGCATTTTTGATGGAAAATTGACCTCTTAGCCTTTTCCCTCCCTCTGGCTCAATATCGTCCGATGGGGTAAAAGAGTCTGAAGTTAAGACCATTTATTTTTTTAAGCCTCATCCAGGCTGATGTGAATTGTCACGTCCATTTGTTTACATTTAGGAGGCCGCATCGCGTCTTTTACGCTAGTTTTGGCGCGACGAGGTTTAAGCAGGACTGCGTTAGTTTATGTTGGTGCACAGTGGCACATGTAAATATAAATTTACCCAACACTTGTCATGGTGTCGGACTTTCGATTCGTTCGTCCTGACTTAAGCCTACTCTTGCAAGAGTTGGACCTCACACTGTATGATATCTGGCGTTAGCTAATTATCATCATAGGGATAGGCAGGAAGGGCCTGAATGTTCGACTGTTGTGAATAAAAGTCTTGTTTAGAAGCGGGAGCATACCAGTCCTTTTATTCAAGGATGGGCGTAGCTGATGTAGAGGCTTGTCTGCCGAGGCAACCTCATATGTTGCTGGCCGGATGTAATTTAGCGCGGATGTCAATCGAACGTTCAAGCGAGTGTCAAAGATAGATGGTTCTAGAATAAGAAGTGACAATTAGACGATAAGACGTGAATACATTCTAGAAAATATAAATATAAAAGGGATCATTGTGTTTGATTCCTCCCGGTACCTTGGAGGGCTCGTCTAGCCCTCCACAGTACCTAAATGTCTCAAATTTAAAACTTTTCAGTTGATATATAAGTTAAAAAAAAAATGCATAATTCTGTATCAGGTTTTGTATTTTGTCCTCTTTTATACTGTCGTCGGTAGACAGATAAGTTTAATTGTAGCATTAAATTGCTGATTGCTGTTGTGATTACCAAATAATTTAAACCAAAAACAAATTATATGTAAGCAGAGTAAAGTACCTATGTTGATTTTTTTAAAGTTTAAAGTGTTCTAACAAATTTTTGTTGAATTTAATAAAAGTTTTTGTATTATATTTAACCCCGTTGTCTTCATATTGCCCCTGTATCTAAAAAACACGCAAGGTATAGAAGTTTAAAGCTGTTTAATTTTTTGACTTCTGTGTCTTATATTTCCCCCATTATTGAGGAAAAAAATGAAACATACTTTCTAGGCCAACTATCTCAAATTTAATATAATCATGTGAAAGATACCAATGGATAGTATAATATAATCTGATCTAAGACTCACTAAATAATCTTTAACAACGTCAAAAATGAAAAGATTTGTTTTTCGTCTCATATTTACCCCGCCTGACCCTATGTGTATCTCTTTTTAAGTTCCTCTGTACAATGCTTTCGGATATATATTCTGTTCTTCTTCTTTTCGTTTCGATGGTACTTTTATTAGTTGTTTTTTTTTTAATATAGTTTATGCCCAGTAGGTGACCACTTTGATTGCGGCATCAGTGGGATTATTTAGGACCTAAATAATCCCTAAATAGTGCCCTTTCACCTGCATCTTGGATGACCTAAATTTTAGGTCATCCAAGGTGCAGGTGAAAGGGCACTTAAAACACTCCAGCAGTTGGGCATGCGCATCTATTTTGTAACATTGTGCATGTAAACTTAAGTAAATAAAAACTTTTAATTCAGCAGTCTACCTAGTCTAGACAAATAATACAAAAATTTAACGATGTTTTTTGCGTTATTATCTCGAAATAATTTACCTATTTGAGTTTTCAGTAATGATAAATTCTCATAGAATCACGTAGAAGACTCACATCCAATTAGTAAGGCCTCCTCCTCTTTATAATTTTTGGGCACTTATACGGGCTTAGTACTCAAGCACCTAAGTGTGTCTCGAGATTTTCGCTAAGGTCATTTCAAGAAATTAATATAATTATTCAACTGCTAATACTCAATTATATGCGTATATTATATATTATTAGACCCTTCCGTGCATCGGAAAGCACGTTAAGCCGTTGGTCTTGGTTGTCATTCATGGATCTTTGACCAGTCTTACTAAGTCTTTTCGTATTACCCAGTAACTGGGTTTTGAAGGTCAGATAGGCCGTCACTCCATGTAAAATACTTTTACTTAGCTGGGTTTTACATCCGGTTAGACTAGAAGCCGACCCCAACATAGTTGGGAAAAGGCTAGGCAGATAATGTTATATTTCCATATCGATTTCGGCTATGGTGACTACTCGTATTACTGTTTTTGCAACTATGGGTTACGAGCGGTCTTATGTGGCTAAAGTAGCCTATTTTTGCAGTAAAAGTACGCACACACAATAATAGTTGCCTATCTACCTTGCAGCCGAACCATTAAAACGAAAGTTTAATTCATCCTCAATTAAGGACCAACCGACCTCCAGCGCATTAAATGAAAATGATAAGCATCTGTTGGAAAAGCCAGTACCTAATGAAAGATAGAACTATATATTTTTATGAAGCCGTTGCGAGCACTATCAGCCATTCCGGTTCAACGGCCCGAGACGATTCCAGTTTATCGTACAACCCTGCCGTGGTTACTTTGTCACATATTTTATACAGGCCTTTAAAATCTTTGTGGTTCATCACAAACTTGAGTGACAGAAAGAGGGACTTACCTTAGACCTTTAAAAAAACGACCGTTTAAATTTTTATTATTCTTCCATTGTGGGACTTTTTATTTAAAATCTTCATTTTAAGTATGGTTCTTTTTTATTTTGGCGTTTTTCACATCACGTTTTTGTCTTTGTCATGGGTGGAAAATAATAAAAAAAAGTATTTGTAGTCTTTGTTACTGGATCGAATACTTTTTTTTGCCTCAGTGTAATTCGAGGCTGGGGTAGTTAAACGTATACGACGATTCTATCTTTCAAACCATGAATGTTAAAATCCGATACTAGCCAAGTCTAAAGCCGGAAATAAGTTAATATTATACTAACAATAAATAATGCAATGCTTAATATATGAAATGTCCGGTCTCAGGGCAAGATTCCAACGAAAAATAACAACTTCATATCATTTGAATACGATGAAAAGCCAAACGGTATGCATTATTCATTTGAGGAGAGTCGGGTGCTTGCACACGATAAAATTTATTGTAAGTGCACGCAGCATTATAGCGTGGTCGCGTAGATGAATAGTCGCTTGTAGGTTTTTCCTGTATACTGTTTTACAGAATCGCGGCTTTACGTTCCTGAATGTTGAATTGAAGCAATATTCCTCGAAACACCGGCGTTACACTCTTTTTGTCATACGTTTCGTGTCTGAAATAATGTGAATATCCAACCCGAGCAGGCGAAGCGCTTAACGTACTTTGTGTAATTTATTTCATCACCACTGCTCTCAAAACGGTGAAGGAATAAATAACGTGAGGAAACCGGCATGTCCTAGAACCAAAAATTCGAAGACATGTGGCATCCACCAACACTCACTGGACCCGCGTGGTGGATTATGGCCCACTCCCTCTCACAGAGAGGAGGCCTGTGTCTCAGCAGTGAGAACATTAACGGTTAATTATGCTTATGCTATGCTTATGGATCTATATTAATTTCAAACTTTCGATGATCGTTTTTACAGAGACAAAGGATTTCACATTATTTGAAGTGTCAGTCAAATGTTCTATAATAAATAAATAAAAAAATAAGCCTTTAGTATTCTTTAATTATATAAAATAAAAGAAACTCTTTAATAATTATATTAATTACTTAATTAAGAAAAATATAGAGGGGTATTTTCTATTTTAACCAGACGCTTTTAAATCAAATAGTTTAATGCCTAAAAACTGTTTTGCTGTAAGGCTAAATGGTAAATCAAACTTTATCCATAATTTTATTCAAACTTATATCATAAAATTAATATCCGTAGTATTATAATAATAATAATAATCGCCCCTAAATGAAGTCTTTAATAAAACTCATGACCACCATTATCCCTCCGTAAATAAATATAAAAAGCACAAACAGTCATTACTCCAACATTAGCCCAACGGTTCATCATAACAGAAGCCGCAACAAAAATAAATTAGCGAAGCCGCAACACTGTGGCACTTCAAACAATTTGTCTCGTCTATCATTTGTTTGGCGATTTGCTTAAACCTCATCTGTTCTGGATAGAAAGGCGAGCAAAAACATCGAGGGAACTTATCCAGTTCACTCCCTACAAAAGTCTCCCCGATCCACACTTACCTACCGCTATTCTGTACTCGACTGTGAATTACCCACACATGCATACTATAGTTGAAATAACGTCACTGTGCGCGTAACAAATCATATTAAACAGATTAATGTGTGCGTACCGCCACTGTGGTGAAGTATGCAGTGAATCAACTCTGTATTATCTGCGAACAGTCACTTGGATGTTGGCGGATGATTGATTGCACAGTGGTGTCGCTGACTTTGCGACACTTGGTTATTCGCTACGGATCACGGACAGATGGGGTAAGATGGCGTTAAAATCCCATTATTTACGCGCAGTTATGACAAATATATTTGACGGGGACTTTTAGTTTTTTTTTTGCGGAGAAAATTAACAAGAGATTTCCCTAGATTTCTTTTTCTTTCTGAAAGTTATGGAATCATCTCGAATAGGTTATGTGCGGAGCAACATTACCCACACGCAGCCACAGATATGAGTCGATATCCAGATAAATCTTGATCTTAGAATCCATTTGCACTGATTTAGACATCGAACCCTCTTGAAAACAGAAGTCTGTAGATGTGTCATTAGGCGAATCAAATCCATCCTTTATTTTATGAAAGAAAGAAAGAAAGACATAGCAGTTCTGTTAAATCTATACAAATAAATAAAATGTAAGTGTATGTTTGTAATGTCAAAATAACAGCTTTTTACTAAAAACGTGATAGTATACATATACGGTACTTATTTTTTTTGTTTTATTTTTAAATGTATGTCTGTGTGTCTGTTCCGGCTAATGTCCGAAACGGCTGTGCCAATTTTGAAGGGACTTTCACTGGCAGCTGATGTTATACAGATCGAACGTAATCGCGCTCGCGGGCACATCTAGTGAACATTAAAATTCAGTACGTCCTACTTTTTTGCAAAGCTTAGAATAAAAGCATTCCGTTTAAGTAGTGCATAACAGTAGGACTTAAGTGACAAGAAAAGGCCTGTAAGTTGCTAGCAATCATTACCTGTAGAATATTTCCTCTAAGTTAAATCCCCTGCTAAGGAAAAAACATGCCTTTTATTTAAGCTCAGCAAAAAGAATAGCTGGGTGGTAACAGTACCTATTTGATGTAGATTGTAACTGCCTCTTTGAAACACGTTCTTACAGATTAATTATAATTATTCATCAACCTTGGTCTGTAATATATATACAGGGTGGCAGGGACATCGACGTGCAAACTGTAACCACGGATTCAGCACATGATACTAGACTCCATAGCGTCAAAAATTTTCGTCGGTTATCAAAACAAAAATCTTCTGTTTTATAAAAAAGTGCAATACCAGCGCGGTCAAAATGTATGGAACAGCAATATATTTTTTTATAAGCGACGAAAAATTTCGACGCTATGTGGTCTAAACTCATGTGCTGAATCCATGGTTACAGTTTGCGCGTCGATATCCCTGCCACCCTGTATATACATACTCGTACATATGGCCAACGACACGCATGCGAAGTGTCAATATTTCTTCGTTTTTTTTTAAGTGTCAAATATTTTTCGAATCGTACGGAATCAGGGCATTGTATCCCAATCGCAGGTGCACTTGCCCAATACCAATTAACTGTGTACAGTGAAAATAATTAAATTAAAAAATTGAATATGTATATTCATTACACAAATTAATTAAACCAAAGCCATTGAACTCCGATGGCGTCAAACACACGCTTCCAATTTACTTGGCGATGAAGAGTGGCTATGATAAACGCACTATATTGAAATCGTACAATAAGGTTTGGTAAAGCTGCGTCCTCATTGAGTTTAGATTGTAAGAATTCAGAAGTTCCGTACAATGAGTATTTGTTTTTTTTTGTTTTTAATGGCAGTCCCTTACCTCAAGCAGTGGACAACATTGTCTAAGCTAAATTTTAAACTTTTATTTCTTGAAGACGGGGCTTTTGGCTACACTGTGGAAGGGGTGACTAGAATGAATTCTATTTTAATGTCATTTTTGACGTTCAAAAGTGCCTTATATGTGCCTATTTGAAATAAATGATTTGACTTTGACCTTTGTATGTGTATATTTTTTGTAATGTACGTTTTGTTTGAGCATAATAAACAATTTTTCTTTCTTTCTTTTGTCAGTTTTTCCATGGTTAAGGTAATTAATAAGAATTTTAGTAGATTGGATCTTTGCTTCGAATTGTAGTGGTACAAATTGCAAGGTTGATTCAGAATTGAATTAATAAATGAATGAAAATGGATGATTTAAAATAAAATTACGATTATTTCATTTATTATCGTAACAGATTGTAAAGTAATAAGTTTTCCGAAAACTTTACTAATCTTCTTAGTGAAAGTTTGCGCTGATAACAAGTTCCAGGGTAAAATGTGAAAACCATTCATAATTTTAAAAACTTTACAAAACCCAAGGCAGCAAATTGTGGTAATAAAAGTATTTAACCATCGTCTTGTTTTAAAACTAAGTCCTTTCCGGAGTTAAGCAGAAGTTTTATAATCGCAGTATCATTTTATTTAGTAAAGAACCTGAGTTGGGAAATGTTTTATCTATATTTGAGTTGTTTGCCCGGAGGCCCTGCGGCCCGTTAAAGCGTGCTCAAAAGGGTCGAAATTAAAAAAAAGACTGTGGTGACTGTTCTGCAATTTCAATTTACGAAATAAATTCGAGATAAAAATTAATACACAACACGCGCTCGTGATTTTATTTTTAAAACTGGCAGTTATGTACGTACAGTGTTACTAAATTTTATGGTGTGGCTTTTATAAATAATGGTTGTTCTTTATTTAAATAGGTATTAAAATAATTTATTATTGAAGTACATACGAGAGGGGCCCGTGGCTAAATAATAACAGCCGCACAGGTCGATCGGTCAGGTTAAGCTACGTTTGCCGCGGTTGGTCTGTGGATGGGTGACCATCTTTACATACCGAGACCCCTCCGTGCCTCGGAAAGCACGTTAAGCCGTTGGTCCCGGCTGTCATTCATGGATCTTTGACAGTCGTTACGGGTAGTCAGAAGCCCGAAAGTCTGACAACCAGTCTTACCAAGGGGTATCGTATTACCCAGTAACTGGGTTGTGGAGGTCAGATAGGCAGTCGCTCCATGTAAAATACTGGTATTCAGCTGCATCCGGTTAGACTGGAAGCCGACCCCAACATACTTGGGAAAAGGCTAGGCAGATGATGATACGAGTACGTAAAGTCAAGCCTTCTTCCGATGGGGTACGCAGATACTTCAAAACGCTAGCTACTTCGATTCTTAATACTCCTTTTGCTTCGATAACGCACGAGTACTATTGAAGTTGTACTTAGCTATTCATTTTCATTAATTGTTAAATTCCAAATAACCCACGACTATAGGCCGATCGCTTAACTGAGACGTGGCCTGAGGTAGCTGCGCGGTGCGGGAGGGGGGTTGTCACAAGTTGACGAATCTCTGAGCTCTCGCATCATGTCACCGCACCCCTTCCGTACCTCGCTGCTACCTCAGACAACGTCTCAGTTAAGCGGTTGGCCTTAGTAATTTTTATCTGACTAAACTTGTGTTGAAATCTCACCCTTCAAAGTCCGCAAACCTAATAAAGCCTTTGGAACCAAGTTGATTTTATTGAATTGGCTCCCATTTCTTTAGTGTCGATACGGAACAGTAAAAATAAATAGAGTGAAGCGAATTGTTCGAAGTTCTTGAATTAAAGTTTTGTATTACTTTCTTTTGGAAAAGTGTTGAGGCATTGATACATCGTAAGCATTATTTATGTATGAATAAATAGAAATGGAAGTTGTGTCTTACAGTCCTATAATAGTTATTTTACCTCTGAGTATGCATCACTGTCAAAATCAAAGCGATCTCTATTGACGTTATAATAAGGTTGTTGTTAGGTTGCTGACACAGACAAGTCTGTCATGTGATAGGACTGTAGTAGAAGTAAGGGCGAAATGTAGAATCATCATCATTTGCCTAGCCTTTTCCCAACTATGTTGGGGTCGGCTTCCAGTCTAACCGGGTGCAGCTAAATATCAATATTTTACATGGAGCGACTGCCTATCTGACCTCCACAACCCACCACCAAACCACCTCCCAATATCCTTTGTTTATTCATCTGTTTCGGTAAAATAATCTATGTCATTTCATTACTTATTCAATATAATTATTTTTTTATTAAAACATCGACAGGTTCCCTTTTTTCTTATAGCAATATGTTGAAAAGACTATTGTTATTCCTCATACGATCTTGGCAAAATATCAACAGTTTCGGAAACACGCCCGCCGCAATATAAAACCCGACAAGAAATTTCACTAATCTTTCGCAGTAGTTTCGCAGAGCCATATGGGCCATTCTTAATGAAAACACAGCCTAATATACACCAGTTGTACCATACGATGGGAATTGAAAAATAAAATTGGCAGTACCCCAATTTTTCGCTTCGATAAATGCAGTTCACTGCAATTGTGTGCAGTACACGGTAGTACTTTTGTTTTCCTGAAACTTGCTCTGAGGAAGTATGCCAATTGAAAATAAGTTGTTTATTTTCTTTTCTAAGAGGACTACAGTTTTTTGTTCGATGAATGCGGCCCATTGAGATTCTTTTTGGGCTCAATTGTCTCGACTTGCTGTTCGATTGGCATTCAGATTTGGTTTCGTTGTTTATGTTAATTCGACAATGTTGGCACAGTTGATACTTGCTAGCAATTTCTAGAATTTGTATAACACTATGTTATTCCAGTTTGCATACTTAAAAATATATATGACGTAGGCCTTTTGTAGAGTTATGTTTATACAGATTTTTGTTGGTATATTGGCGTGTGTTAGCTGACATATGGCAAATAATTTAATTTAATGTTTTGTGTTTCGTAATGTTAATTTTTACTATTGTATAGAATCAAGTTCTTCTAACTGAACAGACAACTGTGCTGCTGGAGAGTTTGTTACACCACTTCTTCCCAGCTGCTAAAGCACTAGGGAGAGGTGAAAGACTGGCGTTTTGGGGGACTGTCTCATATAAGTTTGACGTTCAAGTATTATTTTTTTTTTTTTTAAACGTTGCCCCACACTAGGAATTTCTCCTGTATCGTGGATGCGTTTACAAACATTTAAACTCACATGAACAAACAGCCAGACCCGGAACAACTACTTGTAGGCCATACAAATATTTAAACTCTAAATATAAATATTTAGATTCTAAGCTTAGTTTGAATAATTGACTTTGATTTTTAGTTCAAGTTATTCTATTAGAGTAAAGAGAAGAGAGATTCAACAACCTTTTTCCCAAAAGCTATGAGTGCCGTTGTATCTTCCGCTAACATAACATCAAACCTGTATTCACCAAAGGGTTAGGCAGAGCTATACAGTAAGTAAGCTTATGCAAATAAATGACTTATTGTTATTATTTCCTTTATTTAAAAGTAAACATAAGAATTATATAAACATAACATTTAAAAATATAAAAAATAGTAGCCCACCGGTATCGGGAACAGGGTCCAAGCTACCGGCGGTCAGGGCTCCAGAGAGAGGAAGTTGGGACTTAAACATAACTGGAAATGTTACATGTGTTTAATAGGAGGCGACTCTATTGCCATCAACCAGACACGACTCCTGATTCTGGGCTGCTTCTGAAAAATAGGGAAAACATATTTTACCCTTTTTTGAATCACATGCATATTCCCTACTCGAGATGAAAAATCCAATAATACTTTGACCGACCCGAAAAATTGAACCCAGGACCTCAAGCTCAGCAGTAGTGCTAGACCAACGAGGCAGTATCTTCATGTTGTGTAAAGCTGGACATAAGCCTCCTCACACACTACAACGATACATGATCGTAAGGGAATCAAGTTCAAGCTTACTTAACTTCAATTAAACACCCCAACGTAGTCAGTCTCAGACCAGTGATGTCTTGGAAGTTAGTCGAAGTAGTCAGTTATGTTACGGAGAAATACCACAAACACCAAGGTGACCTACTTTAGTAATGCATTTTAGAACTTGGGAGAGAGTGTATCTACTTATTAGATAATTATTAGAAGAGTGGTTTCTGATTGTGTTATGATAATAGTGAATCTCGAGCAGTGGTGGTCCAGTGGAAAGGATCGTGACTTACGAGGTGAAAGTCGTAGGTTCGAACCCTTTTTTTTTTTGAGGATGGGAAATCATCAAATGACCCCTCCCGCTCTGGGTGGAGCAGAAGGGAGTGTCAGACTCTTACTGACTAAAACCCACCCGTGTTCCTTCCTTAGCCCTTTATGTTCCAGGGCAGCGGTAACCCTTTCGGACGATCCCGCTACCCTGGCAGGCTTCGGCCCTATCGGGCCCCGTCACTTATGCTGACATCTATTTGAGGCGCGCGTGGAACACCTACACGCCGTCCGGCACGGGCCTAGTCCTGATCGGACGGAGAGCTACCCATTACTCTCCGCCCGCAGGCCCGCGCCTACGGTGGCCGGGAGTCGTCACGCGGCGGCTGAGGCTTGAGGTCCGTTCCCTCGCCCACCCCGCCACCTCCTTCGCTAGCATGACTGCTTCGCAGAAGGAGGTGACTGCCTCCCACTCCCTCTCGCCCCGGACCATGGCTTGAACCAGGGCCGGACGCGAGAGGTCGCCGCCGCTGCCGATCGCCTCTACGAGGATACGGCGGTGCTCTGCCCAAGCAGGGCAGACCTCCACCGTATGCTCCACCGTGTCCTCTGGGCGATCCTGGCAGTGATGACACCCGGGCGTCGCCTCCCGCCTGATGATGTGCAGGAACCTCCCGAAACATCCGTGTATGGAGAGGACCTGCGTCAGGCGGTAGGTGAGAACGCCGTGACGTCTCTCTAGCCACTCCTCAAAGAGGGGTCTTACCGCCGCTATCGTGGCGTGCCCTGCGCTGGGTTGCGATAGTCGCTCCTTCCATGCCGCCATGAGATCGCGCCGGAGGTTCGTCCACTCCGCCGCGGTTTGCCGCGGAAGGTTCGAACCCTGACTGGCGGTTTACTTTGTGTAAATTATTGCATCACCACTGCTCTCAAAACAGTGAAGGAAAACATCGCGAGGAAACCGGCATGCCCTAGAGCCAAAAAATCGAAGACATGTGACATGTATCAACCCGCACAGGGCCCGCGTGGTGGATGGCCCACTCCTTCTCGGAGAGAGGAGGCCTGTGTCCTCGCTGTGGGAACATTATAGTCGATTATGCTTATGCTAATAGTAAATCTTGTTAGATACCAATATTTGAACCAAGATCGGCACCCTAATTGCGTAACACACGATCAATCGGAATCGGTTTCATTTTGATAGTTCAACAACATTCATTGCGTTATTTACATTGTTCGTGTTGCAAAAGTTGCGTGAGTTCTTTACGCTGTTGAGCAGACAATTTTTTCCAACATACCTATAAAGCAATGAATTAGTAACATCCTTCAAAAAAGATTCAAATTGAGATTGATAGTGTGTTTCGCAATTAGGGTGCTGCACCCTAATTGCGAAACATACGATCAATCGGAATCTGAATCATTTTGAAGCAAATTGCTAATCCATTGCTTCATAGGTTCGAAAAATTTGTCTGCTCAACAGCGTAAAGAACTCAATGAATGTTATTGAACCGTCAAAATGAAAGGCCATTGTTACTGATAATGTGTAACGTAGTTACCCCGCTGATTCTGATTTAACCTTCCAATTCAAAACAGCATAAAAATCATTAGTTTATAGGAAAAAAAAAAACTAAAAATCTACAGATATTGGTAACAATAAAACCAAGCTGTTTCCCGAAACCCCGTTCATTAAATCTAACGATACATCCCAATTCTGTTTTGGCAGAATTTCGACTTTTCCCGTTTAGCAGATGCAACAAATGAGTACCTACCTAAGCTATCCTATCCTATATTATATAGTTTCTGCCGATCGATTCTGTAAAAATCTCACCGTGAAAAGTTAGGTGAAGTGAGCTTAGAGTGAGCTGTCAATAGTGTCAATCCCTAGCATTAGTTGGAATGACAGCTCACTCCACGATCACTTCACCTAAGTTTTCACGGTGAGATGGTTACAGAATCGCACTTAGCGTGTCGATAGCAATCTAAATGGTTGTAAGTACCTATGTCTATGTTTTCAAAAATGGAGGTCAATTTCAAACTGATTTTGATGATTCTTTTTTTATTAAGAGTATTTTGTTCGAAAGAGTATTTTTCCGAGGTAGAAGGATTCGTGGTGGTCCCAAATAAATTGTATTATCTTTGTTTGTGTAGTTATTGAGTTACCTTCAAATACGTATTTAATTCCTTTCGTGTATGTTTGTAAGTACCTATGTCTATATTTTCAAAAATGGAGGTCAAATGTAAACTGATTTCGATGATTTTTTGATGCCCTATGATTCTTTTGCTTGTTTTTTTTTTTCTCATGTACATATGTATTATTATTTTAATAAATAATCTTTCGTGTATGTTGATGATGTTATAAATTTTGCGGTCACTGTGGTTTACATAGCAAGGAGTGGGATACGAATTTGTGTGAAAGCAAAACCAAAGACACCGATTTCTTAAATTAAAGTAATAAATAAAAATTGTTTATTCATCATAACAGCATTGCACAACAACAACCCTAGTAATTTACAGGGTTGACAAAAATATTGTACAGACGCCAGCACATCAAGCTACTACAATCTGTCAAATTTCTTTAATAGATTTTCAACTTTATCGCTAAAGCATTAGGTTCAAGATTGATTGGGAAAATTTGACAGTTTCGGGTAGCTTAATGTGCTGGCGACTGTACCAAAACTACAATTAAAATGGTGGTGAGGTGCTGCATTCCCAGCTAGGTTATAGAATAACCTGTATAAGGGATCAATTTTTCAGTTTCCATTGCTTTTTTTGAAAGCCCGTTGTTTTTTTTTTACTCATATTTTATTTTGAATTGTATTTATATAATTATCGTATAAATTCGATGATGATAACACTAAACTTTTTCAAACCAGAAATAATTACAAAATTACTTAAAGTTTCAAATAACAACTACAAACAGATATTTCATAAAAGCTTTATATTAAAATAATTGCTCTTAATAACGGGTTTATTATTTATGGGACGGGGGCCATAGGAAGTAGCGCACAATTAAGGGGAATTACCTATAATTGACCAATAAATTCTCTATAATGGACATGGGTAAGTGAAAAGTTATCGGACACGTATTATATTAATGATTAGGTATTAGGGGAATCAAGCTATCGATCAATCAATCTATCTATGCAGCAGTGGTGGCCAAATAATAATAATAATATCCCTGGACATTTCACACAGCGCCATCTAGTCCCAAGCTAAGCAACCTAATGCTTGTGTTATGGTAACAAGATGGCTGATAAACTACTAAAAACATTTTTTTTTTGTAAATACATACATATTATAGATAGAAAAACACCCAGACTCAGAACAAATACATGTAGGACTTACAAATATTTGTTCTGTGCGGGAATCGAACCCGCGACACGCAGCGCAGCAGTCCGATCGCTCAGCCACTGCGCTAACCGTGTCGTCAAATGGTAACGAAGTCGACTTACGAGTTGGAGGTCGAAGGTTCGAACCCAGAGAGGCGCTTTACTTCGTGTAAATTGGTTCATCACCGCTGCTCACCAAACGGTGAAGAAAAACATCTTGAGGAACCGAAAAATTCGAAAACATGTGAATGTCTTTGAATTTTTGGTTCTAGGACATGACCCGAATTTTTGGTTCTAGGACATGACCCGAATTTTTGGTTCTAGGACATGACCCGCACTGGGCCCACGTGGTGGATTACATCCCACTCCCTCTCAGTCATCTGATTTCTACAGGATTGATTTCTTCGATCTGATTATTACGGGTATCAATCCGATTAATAAAGGTCGTTCGACGATAAACGACAAGTCTGACTTTAGTTATTTTTTGCTGTAATTCAATTACCACATTATATCATTTGATAGGAGTGATGAATTGTGATTGTCTTAAATGGAAGTGGTCCGGAGTGTAAAAAAATGTACTTTCGGAGTTTATTCGGCACGTATATACAGAGTAAGCACCCTGGCTTTAGGAGTACCAATAAAAGAAAGTCCTTCAGGCTGAATTTTGACCATGGCGACAAATCTCAGCGGAAACCAGCCGGTGCGGGAGATATTATAGTCCACAAGAGTGTATGCGCAGACACTCTCACACACTCACCCGCCTTCCTCACTCTCATTGTCCGACGGGACGGCAATCCGACACGCTTAACATGCTTTCCGAGACACACTACCAATTTCAAAACTCCGGGCTATTACTAAGTAATTCCCAACGGAAAAACCCAATAACAATGCCCGACTTGGGAATCAAACCCAGGACTCCACGCTCAGCAGTCGCGCTTGCGACCACGAGACCAACGTGCAACGGTGCAGTCGAAACAATACCCAAGTACACAAAACTGTTCAAAACAATACGGTGCAGAAGTTTAAAAAATACAAGGTTATTTTATTACGAATTTCACAACCAAACGTTTACCAGATTAGGTACTGAGTCCTGAAAAACTGATAAAACATGATGGCACAAACAAATTCCAAATAAAGTACATACGCACGATTTTACCAAAATATATGCTCACCTAAACACAGCACTCTTTCGTTGCTTTTATGTAAAATCATTTTAAAAGTGTTTACCAACAAACATTGCAAACAAAATGCATTCGTTATGAATTTGATTCAAAATTTAGTTTACCATATCGAAAGTGTTGAACACATACGCATACTGATTGAAGCTTTGCTGACAAGATACGCATTTAGTTTGTTCGCATTCATATCAATGAATTAAAAACAGTTTGTACTTTTTATACTAACAATGACGAGTGCAGGCTTTGAGGATTAAATAATGCCCGGGATACATGAGCGTAGTTTTTCAAGCTAGGATAGGAAAATAGTACTTATTAGTAAAGTATCGGTTAGGTTAGTAAAGTAGCCGTTACATATCGTCTGCAATTTACTACGAATGACGTCACTGAGACGTTATTTATAAAAGTAAGTTGGTGTGTTTTCGTAGCGAGCGTTTTGTGACACCGTAATGTCAAACCCTGTTACTATTATTTTGCCACCGCTCTTCTAGAAAACCGTAGCTAAAGCTAGCAAGCTAGTCACACTGGCCGCTAGCGTGCATACAGAACTATTCTCATTTTTAAATGTCCCCAGCCAGAATAATAATAATATCCCTGGACATTTCACACAGCGCCATCTAGTCCCAAGC
The DNA here is from genome assembly GCA_945859715.1 of Apamea sordens. Taxonomy (NCBI): domain Eukaryota; kingdom Metazoa; phylum Arthropoda; class Insecta; order Lepidoptera; family Noctuidae; genus Apamea; species Apamea sordens. The sequence continues at coordinate 13,083,869 of OX243998.1, read as the reverse complement.
TAAGCAACCTAATGCTTGTGTTATGGTAACAAGATGGCTGATAAACTACTTATATACATTTTTTTTTGTAAATACATACTTATTAAGGATAGAAAACACCCAGACTCGGAACAAATACATGTAGGACTTACAAATATTTGTTCTGTGCGGGAATCGAACCCGCGACACGCAGCGCAGCAGTCCGATCGCTCAGCCACTGCGCTAACCGTGTTGTCATATGAAGAATAGTAATTACATGTTAGTTATCCTAGCTTAAAAAATAAGCCTCGTGTCGTCATCACCATCATCTTTCTTATTAGTTGTCATGTCGGTAGTTATCCCTTTTCTAGCGATATCATCTTTCACACAGTCTATCCGATGTTTCTTTGGTCTTCCCCTACTCTTATAGCCATCCATATATTAGATCATACTAAAAACTTTCCTCACAACATTTTCCTCGTGTATTTCGGGCATAATATGGAAGAGATAGAAATAGTTCATTTCAATTAATTATTATTTAGGCTAGTTGATTAGCTCGCTTTATAGAGAGTCCCAACTGACGAAGCATTGTGTTTATTTAGCCGTTTGATTCCCTTCGACGAACTATCCCGATCCGATCTTATTCCAAGCGTGTCATAAAAGGAAAGAAAGGCTTGATGAGATTGTCGGGAGAGCAGCAATGTTCTTTTCCAGTCTCAGTTGAATAAGCCCTTTACAGTTTTCTATATCACTATAATGATTAATTAATCAGCCTATAATGTCCCCACGGCTGGGACACAGGCATCCCCTCGGGAGTGGGCCGTAATCCACCACGCGGGCCTAATACGGATTGGTAGATATCACATCTTTTCGAGTTTTTTTGGTTCTAGGACATGTTCGTTTCCTCACGATGGTTTCCTGTCGTTTTGAAAACAGTGGTGATGATGAATGATTTTATTTTGTAAGTAGGTTTGTACAAACACTTTTACACATCAATTATATTTTAAAACTAGATGAGGTTGGCGGGTAAAATAATTTACACAAAATAAAGCCTCTTTCAGGGTTCGAACCTGCGACCTACAACTCGTATGTTGCGGCCATTACAACTGGGCCATCACTGCTCTCTCTATACAGCACAGATCAAATATCACTATACATGGTAGCGGGATCGTCCGAAAGGGTTACCGCTGCCCTGGAACATAAAGGGCTAAGGAAGGAACGCGGGTGGGTTTTAGTCAGTAAGAGTCTGACACTCCCTTCCGCTCCACCCAGAGCGGGAGGGGTCATTTGATGATTTCCCACCCTGAAAAAAAAAATCACTATACATGATGATTAAATCTCTTTTATTGTCAAGTTTTCATAATTAAAAACCGAAACCCTATAAGTACTAAACAGACAATAATAATTGGGATAAGACAAATCCACAGACGTTCAAATTCCTTCAAAGAAATACGTAATTGAAACCCAAGGAAGACAATAATACCAAAGGAAGCAACATTACAATAAGCGAACAATAAGTAAACCCTCTTCACCGTCCATAATTACCTTCTATTATCCAATGTTAAACCAAAGTCAATAGTAACTATCGATACGTAATCGGTACGTTTTTTTGTAGAATTATTTAAGGCGGATGGATACATAGTTTTTATCTACATACAACTGTTTAAGCAGCGCATGCAAATCCAGGAAACCAGGAACTGACCAACCCACGATGAGCAAGCGTTCTCTTTCCTTCTCAGTACGAAAAAAGGACTTGGCTAGTGGCCAATTACAGGTTACAGGCCGATCTAGATAAACAGACGGAATGCTTACAATCTAACATCGCCAACCCGCATCAATCAAGCGTAGTGATTAGTGTTCACTACTTCTCTGCAAGAGAAGAGGCTTTTGTCCTGCAGTAGGACTGACATTGCATGTATAATACTTAGAAATGAACAACCAACCCTGAGCAACCGTGCTCGTTCCTTCTCTTTACAAGAAGAGGTCTTTGCGTTACACTAGGTCAATCACAGTCTAGTACTAAGTGATCAATGCTCGTTACTTCTCTGTAACAGAAGAGAACTTTGCTCTGCAGTAGTCTAATTCCCGACAATGCACGTATATGGTTTGGAAATCAACAACCCTTCCTGAACAACCGAATGATAAATGCTCATTTCTTCTCCTTACCAGAAGAGGTCTTTGCCTTATTCTAGCATTCTAGTAAGTACTAAATGATGCTAAACCAAAGCCAATACTGTCGATACGTAATAGCTTCGTACAGGATAAGTTTTAGATATCCCATTACGAGGCTCGACATGGAAGGGGCGTGGGACTGGCAGACTTCGGAGGGTCATTACGACCAATATTCTTTGTATTTAATTTGCTGTCGCTTAGGTTGTGTTGAAAGGAATAGTTATTGGTTGTTTGAAGTTAGTTGGGGGGTTAGAAATAGAATTTCTGTTTTGTTTGTTCCTTTGAAATGTGAAGTTTTGAATTGCCTCTATGCCAAAATGTTTGACAGTTTTGGTGTAAAATTGATTGACTGTCAAATTCACTTTGCTTTTGATAGTTCTTAGTAATTATTATGCGCGGATGCCTCACCTCTTGTGCTTGCTGAGCAATAACACCTGCACGTTGGGAAGACCTTTGTGAGGCCATAAAAGGTAAAATTACATAATACACGCCGCAGTTTAGCTCGCTACCTCGATCTCATCTCCGTGTAAAACAAATGCATGCTAATAGACACGCACGCACACATGCCGAAAGATACCTCACTGCGATACATCGCGGACTGCTTGGGGGTTTACCTCCAAACCTACGTGAAAACAAAAAAACTTGAGAGGTGTCAAGGGACACCCGGATAGAACCAAGTTCCTTTCGATTAATTAGTGAAGGAATTGTAATAAAATTTAAGTTATAATAATTTTTTTTTTATTATTAACAAATAAAAAAACACAGACAAGAAAAACTGGCTTGCGTTCTATAAGAGAGAGAGAGAGAGAGAAACACGCGCACGCCGCACGGCTTATAACTATAGCAAAAACGTTGACGAAACAAATTTTAGTCTTAATTTTTTCCGTCTAGCCCCCTTTCGCCACGCGCGTTATGGAACTTCGTTCCAATATTTTGTTTTTACACCGCGGTCGACGGCAAGCATCGATGTCATCTGGCTGGTGATTGGTCAAATCGGTTTAACTTGTTCTTCTGGAGTATGTAGAGTACAGCACAAGCACACGACTGAGCAACTGATCTTTCCAGTGTGACTAAACCGACGTATTCGCACGGCTATCTATGTAGAAATTATTATTATTATGTACGTTGGTCTCGTGGCCGCAAGCGCGACTACTGAGCGTGTGGGGTCCTGGGTTCGATTCCCGGGTCGGGCAAAGTGTTATTGAGTATTTCCATTAGGAATTCCTAATGTAATCCTAATTCCTTAGTAGCCCGGAGTTTCGAAGTTGGCGAAGTGATACCCCCGTGCCTCGGAAAGCACGGTAAGCCGTTAGTCCTGCGCTTGATCTTTCTCCGATCGTGTCGGATTGCCGTCCTATCGAACTATGAGGGTGAGGGAAGAAGCAGTGCACCTGTGTCTGCCGAAGCCTAGTCTCCGTTGAGATTGACTTTATTTATTTATTTATGTAGAAATGGCGCGTATCGACATCGAGGCATCGAAATAGTGACCGCGATCGCGAGCATCTTCGGCATGACCCTTATACGCTTACAAAGTTGCCGAATTCAGGTCGAACCTTATTTAGGATAGAAGAAGAAGTATTTATTAGGAAAGTTCCAAGCTGTAGGGCTGATTTTTCAATCGACAGATTATTTTTATTCGCGGAATAATATTGACGTCTTACAGTTTTTAACCGAATTCAAAAAAGGAAAGTTTCTCAATTCGGATGTTATTTTTTTTAATAATAATAATATAATATCCCTGGACATTTCACACACCGCCATCTGGTCCCAAGCTAAGCAACCTAATGCTTGTGTTATGGTAACAAGATGGCTGATAAACTACTTATATAATTATTTTTTTTGTAAATACATACATATTATAGATAGACACACCCAGACTCGGAACAAATACATGTAGGTCGTACAAATATTTGTTCCGTGCGGGAATCGAACCCGCGACACGCAGCGCAGCAGTCAATCGCTTAACCACTGCGCCAACCGTGCCGTCCGTTTTTTGTATGGAAGAACGGTTAAATATTAAAATTTATACCGAATAACCGATAAAATTATCTGGCGTTGGAAAAATCAACCCTTAGTTAGGTTGTTCTTTTTTTTTAATTAAAAACGAGATCATTTATACCTACAGCTTATAGCTTGGGATACCCAAGACTGTGTTATTCATAGCCGTACCTAAACAGCAATTCGAGAACATTCTAGACCTAAAATCCTTCAACAAACAGTCTACATACTACATAATAAATACACAAACACTTTCGAAGAACGAGGATAAGAGTTTTTTTTTTTCGTTTGTTTGCACGTAATTTTTAGGCAGGCAGCTCTAATGTCATAAGTAAGTGACAGACGGACAGACAGACGCGCTTTCTACTCAAACGAAGAGTGCTTTTACTTTCCCAATTCACTGAATTATTCACCCGTTCGAGTTTTTTCGTCTCTCGGCTAAATTCATATTCGAATTAGGGCGTATGTACAATGCATTGGTCGAGCATACATCATTTAAATATTTGATCATCGGGCAAAAAAGGGTATGTTCATGATGCCGTATGGGGGGAAACGTTTAATAAGGTACATTGCTTAACCTTTTTATGAAAAAAAAAACTGACTAGGCTTTGTTGGAAGTTATGCCATTAGAAGGAGTAGGTATAATGGGGGATTAAAAAAAAAGGATGCAGGGATCTTTTTTTTTGTCATTTTTGTGGACGACACTGAAAACATGAAAGATATATTATGAAGAACGATATTATGGTTTGATCGCTCGTAAATTAATGTATTTCACGTAGGGTAGGTAGGTAGGTAGTCTTAGACCATAAAACTTTAATGTTTAGGTATAGCTATTTAGCATGATCAGCAATAGTATACTCACTGAAGAGCTCGTGGCTACATATATTAATAACAGTAGCACGAGGCGATCGAAGGTTATCAAGATACGCTTGCCGAAGTCGTTCCGGGTGTCATTCATAGATCTTTGATAGTCGTTACGGGTAGTTCGAAGCTAGAAGTTCTGACAACCAGTCTTACCAGGAAGTATCGTGTTACCCAGTATCTGGACTGTGGAGGCACATAGGCAGTCGTTTGATGTATAATACGGGTATTCAGATGCATAAGGTTAGACTGGAAGCTGGCCCGAACACAGTTGGGAAAAGACTAGGCAGATATGATAAGTAATATTATTCTCATGTCTCTACACTTAAACAGATGCTTCGTACAGTCACGAGCACCAATATGTCAACACTTGGCAACTTTCAATTGCGATTTTTTCGAGAAATAACGAATGCATCATTGAAATACGACACATTACATAAATGGGTATGGGTTCGTAAATGCTATGTTCGTAACACCATACAATTTCATTAAAAAATAAAGGAGTAAATCGCTTTTGAATAAAGCCGAGTGTATACATACTTTTGTTCGTGACTGTACACATTGATGTCGGCAACTTTGAAACTTTTCAAAGACCAAACCAAAAATATTTAAAAGGACATTTTTTTTAAAGAGTCTTTACTCGTCAAGTAAAGTAGTCAAGTAAGACAAGCTGGCGTTTAATCTATACTTATAATAAATCTGTAGAAGTGAAAATTCTGTACATTGAAAATATCCAAAAAATAAATGGCAGCCGTGTTACTTGACCGACACCGAACCCAAAAATGTGATTAAAAAAATTTTTGTCTGTCTGTCTGTTTGTTCAGGCATCACGCAAAAACTACCGGTTCGATTACGATGAAACTTGGTATAATTATTCTTTAATATCCTGGGCACCACACTGGGTACTTCTTATCCCGGAAAAGTATATACAATAAAAAACAAACTTAATTTTGCGGTTCGATCCCTATACCCGATTACCACTGTCTGTACTGTACCAACCGCAAATACTAAGTTTGTCGTAGGTTGGGTCACCCGCAGTGGAGTTCATTTTTATTCCTTTTAGTTTTTAGAGTTATTTAGGTTTATTTTTATATGAGTCGTAGGTATGGATTTTAATTTTAAAGTATAGGTAGTATATTTGATAGTGTACGTAGTGACCGTAGGTTATTTTATAATACTGTTAGGTAGGTTTAGTCATTCGTACCTATAGATATTAGTTTTTAGGGATTTTGCTTATTTATTGAGTTTAGATTAGTTATCATCAGAAATAGGTTTATTTAGGTAGGTAGGTATTTAATTTTCTGTTATTGAGTTTTTTTTTAAAATTAGTTAGGTACTTAGGTAAAGATATCATATAGGTACCCTCTTAATCACCACTAATGACACACAATTGGTTTTCTATTGTAATTAGCCACAAAGGGCCCGCGACATACATGGCATTCTGGGGAAGCACATACATTTTATCCTGTTAGCACGTTCCCGTGGGTAAATTTCCGACATCCACGCGGGCGAAGCCGCGGGCAGAAGCTAGTATTTTAATAAAAGTAATAGACTTCACTTTAAGTTGTAGAATATTTATGGACCCATTAGAACACTGTCTGGGAACTGTCAATTAGACTTATTTTAAAATACCTACTTAGACTTTACAACTGTTCTGAAACTTGTTACATAATATCTAGGTACTAAGTCTTTCACTGTGGTTTATTTTCTAAACTAATATTACAAAGAGATAAGATTTGATTTTTTGTATGTTTGTTTGTTACTCTTTCGCGCTACAACGGCTGAATGGATTTGAATGAAATTTGGCACAGATTAGGACAGGAAAAGTATCATTACTTTTCATCCCGAAATTCTCACATGATTGAGACTAACTAGCTCCGTCTGCGGTTTCACCCGTATAGGGTGAAACCGCAGACAGAGCTAGTTAGTTAATTTTAATAGTAAATTAATAGTAGCTTGTGATATTATAACTCTTTTCGAAATCCAAACTCTTTTGATTATTAAAATTATTGCGATTTTAAACACAATTCTCAATGAAGATGACGTGCTTTTATAAATAGGTAAAAGTTACAAAATTGTTATTTCAGCTCCGATCCATTGAAAGCAAGATTTCTCATCAACTGAGATCTTCATCAGCTAAGATCTAAAAGTTACCTAGTCTTATTATTGTTGTTACCGAAAAACAGTTGAATGCGCACTGTTCACTTTTTAAACAGTCGGCATTTTCTGTTTACTTTCCCATCCCTCGGCAAACAATGAAATGTTTCGAAAACTTTTAATGGCGATCAAACAATCGTTTCGTTTTGGCGAGGCGAGGCTTGCGCATCGGACGGGTTGCAAATTTTTATTTTATTTTTTTCTATAAAACACTCCATTTGCTTAATGCTGCCATTTGTCGCGTTCTTGAGTAGCTTTAATGGATTCTTTGTTGACGCCAATATTATTAAAAATGTATCGCAGAAAGTCTTTTTTATTTCTGTTATTAAAATTGAGAAATTGACTTTTTATGTTCAAGTTAAATTTAAATCATTTTTTAATCAGAGGCAAAGTCTTCATTATTTATCAGCCGACTGAAAGTTTTTTACGATTCTGCTCCAAAATACGATACCATTTCATTGTACGTCAAGGTACATTAAAATGTAGACATTAGAAAGACATTTTTACCTTATAAAATGATTTCGCCGTCGTTTCTAATATTAGGTACTTAAAACAAATTCAAAAGATACGCTTTAATATTAATATCACTCAGTTTTATAGCCTCATATAAATGTTATGGCCTTTTTACGGCATGTCCTCATGATGTCGTCGCACCCTTATTAATTTTTCTTGATCGAATATTAATATCATATTAGGTTTTACCGTGGTTTATTACTCGTCGTAGACTTTATTCTAGGGTGAAAATGGTAATAAAATACAGGGTAGCATCCGATATCGACGCACAAACTGAAACCATGAATCCAGCACATGATTCTCCTCACGCGCTTCAGAAAATCGTTTAAATATACAGGGTCATTTTTCAAAGACCAGCCAAATTTAAGGATGTGGTACAGACCATCAAACTGAACAACTTTCTCCATGGGACAAATAGCGTAATCGCGAAAATTTTATCAACTGTCCCATAGAAAACTTCAATACATACTCGACCTAAATGTATGGGACGACTGGATTTTTATTCGCGATGACGATGTTGGTCCCACGGAGAAAGTTGTTCAGTTTGATGGTCTGTACCACATCCTTAAATTTGGCTGGTCTTTGAAAAATAACCCTGTATTTAGATTTTGATTTGAAAGTTAAACAGAACGCAAATATCAAACAACTCACATCATATAAATGTCATTGAAAACAATATTCAATACCCAGAAATTTAATATTAGAATTCTTAGTCAGACATTTACACGTCCAAAGCGGAGCATTTCAGAAAATCATAAATATTCGTCTGAACGCAGATTAATATTGACAATAAACATTGAAAAATCTCAATCAACTGAAAATATGGACAAAAGGATTGCCGAAGAAAATCCCAATGTAATCCAAATTACTTTTCGGAATGTATAAAAAAGATTGTAAAGGTACCTCCGCTCTTTTGGGGTGGACAATAAACTGCACGCGCCGTGTCAAGATGGCAAGAACCCTTGGCAAGGAGGAGTAAATTTTATTAAAACGCCACAAAAATATTCTCTGAGCTGACTCTGACAGCCTGTGGCAATATATTGGTACTCGTATAGATAAACGATGGTAAGGATATTGCTGGGGTAAAAACTTGCTCTTGATTGGTAAAAGTCTTCGGTCTTTGATCATTGAATGGTAAGTGGGTTCTGAAATTTTTTTAGCTGTAGATTTGTTGAGATTTTAATGGTGCCTAGGTAAACGAATCAATACCTATCATGAGACTTAGAGATCAAAACTTTGAATACAGGTTCAGGGCTTAATCAAAGAAACTAGTCTTTGATCAAGACTTAAATTCCTTAGGCTCTAACTGAAGTATTCGAAATAATCATAGTTAAAGGTTTTCCCATTTCATTTAGTCGTTTAATACAGGGCTATTTTAAATTAGCTAGCTAAACTCCGCAAACCTGATGTGTAACGATATTCAAACACGATAAAATAAGAAATAAAAGGATTTAGTTTTTTTTTCGGGAGGTCAACGAACTCTGTCCTTGTTGTTTCTTGAAGTATGAATTGAGAAAAACGGTTTTCTTAAGTTTTATCGTGTTAAGATATCGGTAACTATCTGTGAAGTTTACACAAAAACTATGCACACACATAACTGCGGTCGCAAATCATCAAATTAATATATTTTTGGTTTTATCGTGTTTGTATACATATACATAATTATGTATAATCCCATCGCGTCTGCGGAATTTAGCTAATCAATCCTAACTAATATTATAAATGCGTAAGTTCGTTTGTTACCCTTTCACGGCTAAACCACTGAACCGATCATCCTTAAATTTTGCATATACGTTGTCAGGTGTATAGGAACGGACATAAGGTGCCTGCCTTTCATCCCGAAAAGTGTTGTTCCCGAGGAAAACAACAATAACGTTACTATGATAATCTAGATGGCGCCACGTGTCTTTCGAATCATGACTGAATAAAGTTCAACAGCCAAACAACAAGCAGAGTGCAGTGCAGTACCCGAATTGATTGTCAAATTCTAAATTTAAGGCCGCGAGCAAAAACTAGTTTAAAATAAATAAGCCTTATGTCCAACGCACAATTTGAAATCAGGTCTTAGGTAGGCACTGTTGCTTTAATAGAGCATCGTGACACAGGCTAGCAGACATTGTAAGCATAGTAATAGGGCCCCACTGGCGCTCTTTGACTACATAATCCAAAAAAATGATATTACCACTCAAGCACGCTCTAACGCACCTGTGTATTTCAGGCAAAATTTATATTTACAACGTCACGTTTTCAGATTAGATTTATGGTCCTTTTATCTAGTTTTTGTTGTAGTTTGAAAGCCTAACGATGTTATAACTTTCTGTAGGTGGGTCTTTTCGAGCAGATTTACTGGCGCTTTTCCTAATCCTTTATTTGGAACAGCGTTTGGAGTATTTTTCCAACCTTTTAGCTTGTCGATACTTATGTGTCGCGGCTTAACAGTCTAGAACGTTTTGGGTGTTAGGTTTAAGTTGCGAAAATAGTCTGTAGTCTTGTCACTCCAGTTTTTGAAAATAGGTACTAAACTACCTGCCCCAATTTCTCCTTTAAAGAAATATATTTTACTACTGAATTGAACTGTTAATAGGAATAATATAACAGCACTAGCTGCGCCCCACAATTTCACCCGCATAAGTTTCGATCCCATGAGAATATTGGGATAAAAAGTATCCTGTGTGTTAATCCTGGTTATAAACTATCTGTGTGCCAAATTTTATCCAAATCAGTCCTGTAGTTTTTGCATGAAAGATTAACAAACATCCATCCATCTATCTATACAAACTTTCGCGTTTATAATATTAGTAGGATAACATCACGCCTGCAATTCCCGAAGGGTTAGGCACAGGTGTACAGTCAACAGCAAAAGTAGATGATCAAAATCAGAAATTCAATACTAATGAACGGAGTTCGCAGCTATATGGCAGCTGTACTAGTAGTAAATGTTTGGTATAATTTACAATCACATACTTTTGAATCACTTCGACGCCACACAGTTCTGACGCGAACTCCGTTAATTAGTATTGAATTTCTGATTTTGATCATCTACTTTTGCTGTTGACTGTACCTATAGTATATCCACATTAGGGAAAAAACACGAAGAACGAAAGGAATATAACGGGGATAGGGTATTCGACTTCTAAACTAACAATTAATAATTAATAAAGGGCACGTGACCAGAGAGCCTTTTATCAGCCGGTCGATTCTGTAAAAATCTCACCGTGAAAACTCAAGTGAAGTGAGCTTGATGTGAGTTGTCAGTAGTGTCAATCCCTAGCATTATTTGGAATGACAGCTCACTCCACGTTCACTTCACTTAAGTTTTCACGGTGAGATGGTTACAGAATCGCACTGCTGGATATTGATAAACATGGAGTGGGTCCGAGAGGCTCAGATACCGAGATAAAAGTGTTAAAATTTGTTAAGGACGAGTTATTTGTGTTTTACTATAAAAATACATACACCGAAAAAGATTTTAAGAAAGTAAATATGCGCAATAAAAGAAATGAAATGAAAGAAGCGTGTGAAATTATACTATCCAAGGCCTACAGTAACAAAATAGAGCTTACAGAAAATAAAAAGGAACATTTTTAGTCAGTACATTTACGTAGTTACCTCTTTTGCTTCTTTTTTCATATAGTTACATGTACATAATATTATTATTTTAAGTCTGTTAGCGTATATTATGTAAATAAATTTAACACCGTAATTAAATTAAAAAAAAAACTGTTTTATGTTATAAAACCACGTCGTCGTTTAGTTTTTTTTTTAAGGGCCTACCTGGGTTCAAACTTACGACCTACAACTAGTAAGTCAGTCAACTAGTAAGTAAGTCAGTTAAATAAAACGTAGAAAAAAACAAACTCTTAGATCAAATTAAAAATTACTTTAGCCTCTCAAATTACTTTTTGCCGATTTAAATAAGAAGCAAATGCACCCAACTGCAAAAATAAATTAAAGAACATTATTGACAGCTAGATAGACAACCGGCTTTTTAAACTTTTTACCCTGTATTTTGCCGCCCTGAATAATTCATTTAAGAGGGTGCGTGAGCAAATTCACCGGAACTTTCTAATGTTACGAGTGGAATAAAAGTTCGTCTCTGCCTTTTAATTTCAATGTCATTACAAGCTTGTCCTTAAATCTTTGTACTTTTTCAAATAAGGATGCTAGTTTGGTTCCTTTGTTTTTTCTTTAATAGTGGGGTGCGTTTCTTGGAGACTTTTGTTTCCTGGAGTGATTTACTTTTGATGTAAATTTTTAAGGGTGAATTTCACCAATGAAACTGCCGGTCGATTCTGAAAACCGGTCGACTGTGAAAACTCAAGTGAAGTGAGCTTGATGTGAGTTGTCAGTAGTGTCAATCCCTAGCATTATTTGGAATGACAGCTCACTCCACGCTCACTTCACCTAAGTTTTCACGGTGAGATGGTTACAGAATCGCACTGCTGAACGCAATCAGCAAATGTATACTCTGTTCAGTAGGTTAACCACTTTTTGACAGCTGCCTTATAACTATTCCAGATTACGTAAAAGTTAACTTTAAAATGCGTAATAAAATAAATATATAAACAGCCTTATCTTTTTGAATTATTTTATTTATGACTTCTTACAGACATTATAATACCGAACGTATATCAGTATTAACAAACATAAACATCATTGTTATGCGTTATGCTGTCAAAAAAACGTTTTACCTAATGTACAGGATATAACTAGATGTAACCGCGCTTAAGAGGTGTCAGTGTCAATATTCCACAGCAATGATGACACTGACAGCTCTTGAACACAGTTTAGATGTGCTGATTACGTTCAGTTTCCTTAAACGTACCATGAAAATGGGTAAGTATATATTATTGAATTACTGAAAAGTGCGCCTAAAAACGCAAGATGTAAAAATCTAAATATGTTTTTAAATTTGTGAACAACAGACTGACAAGTAAATAAATGATTGACGTAAAATTAAAACAATATTAATTACAGTTTTCGTTTGCCCCGTAATTAACCATGGACGACCTCCCCTCTAACCTCTAACTAGCCGACCACTAGATTAAAACCCAATAATAAACTAAAACTTAGTTTACCAACAAACAATACGACGAAAATCCAAACCTTTTAATAACAGCCGGTGACCAATAAAGGACGAAGCCCGAAGGTGTTTGACTAGGTATTCCCGCTGCGTCACTGCACTTCCACTTTTAATAAGTACACAACCCTCCTTTAATATAGACAGCCCCTAGGGGTCCCGGGGTTCGACCCCACGTATAAGGGGGGCTCGTAAATTTCTTCACAGCACTTGTGACTGTGATTTTTCCCGTCCGAGAATTTAATAATTGCATTTCTATTGTTTATTTGGCCGTTTTACGATACTTCATTATGTTGTAATTGGGGGGTTAAAAAATTTGGTGGGTTAGGGTGTAATTAATTGTTGGAGGGACCGTTTTGCAAATAAAAATGGTGATCTTTGTTGTGTAAATAAATATTGGGTAAGAACTTAATCTTTACCGACACATTTTTAACCGTGGTAGTGTCAAATGCACCAGTGTGCATTATCTTTATAACCTATAAACTTCTGCGTGCGACTTTATCCGCTTTGTTGTTTTAACATAAAATATATCCTACCTACTGGACATTTTTGGTGCAGCCGTGAGACACACTTTCCTGCTAATTTCTTACATCAGAATTTAAGTGTAATTTGTTTTTTTTTTTTGTTTTTATTTGATGTATTATCTTGTATATTTTGTGTCTTTTAATCTGTGCTAAATAAATATATTTTCTTTCTTTCTTTCTATGACATTCGGCAGTACTGTAGATTCCCATTAGTGAAAGAATTTTCAGAATCGGATCAGTAGTATTTCCTAAGATTAGCCTCTACATACAAATTTACAAATATATCTTTATAATATTAGTGTAGAAGTAGGTAAGTAGAGATGCACCAATTAAGGTTTAGCAAAATGACTTACTGAACCCAAATCCATGCATGCGGTAAGGAGATAAGTGCCTATTGTTTTTATAAAATAGTATGTTTTAATATTAATGCCACAACAATATTAAATCAAATATAGTTAGTAGTAGACTTTTTCGGTCCTAATTCAATAATATCGTAACTCAAACGTATCGAGAACCAGCCTTACTCTGATCCACTATCTGTCACTTAGAACATTCCCCATTCATTAAACGTCATTCGAAATCTGAACTACCAGTCATGGTTCCACAATTCCAGTCCATTTCTAACATAAAATAATTTCGGGTCTAGCTTCAGTAAAATATTAAATTCCGTTCCCAGTATCCGTCACAATCGAGGACCCTTTGTGGTGGGATGTTATTGGATTTGCTAACCGCGCCTTATTTTATTATTTGCTCACTTTAAGCACAAACACACAAAGGAAAATGAAATCGATATTTTTATTCGAAAGCGATTGTTGAGATGGGACGCTTCCAGAATAACTATGACCGCTGATGCTTTTATTGTTTGTCGTACGGATTTGTGCGTAGTTTTGATGGCAGCTAATAAAATAGAGGATGTCAGCGAATATTTTTAAAGTTCTGTGGAGTGGAAGTTTATGGTCTCTCGTCTGCCAGAAGCAGAAGTGGGGATAGTTTATTATCTATGCTTTACGTTTCATGAATGATTCAGTTCACTAAAAATACAACACAACAAGTTAAACCTAAGGCAAAAAACGTTTTTAGACAACAAATAATTTCACATCACGTGTACCAGAAATTAGTAAAATATAAATTGTAATAAAGAATGTAAAAATATTATTATTGTAGCGGTATCTACAACGCCATATGCGAACAACGCGTCATACTGACGTCATGAAAATTCTGCATCTCGCAAGCAGAGTTTACCGCGCAATTAGCATATAAATATACAACTTCTCAACATCAATCGTTGGGCAATTGCCCGCCAGACATTTAACACCCGTCTGGTCGGAGCCTCCCTGTTCTATGGAGGATGAGTGAACTTTACTCCCTGTTCCTCGTACCTCTACCTATATTATTAAATTTTTTCTCTAATAATACATTTCGACACCAAAATAATTATATTGTATTCCATGGGAATTGCCAGCTGAAAACTTGATTTATTTAAAACAATAGGTACACAGTCTACAATATCCTTGTATTAACTTACAAAACTTTTGACAATGAAATATTTAACTAAGTATACAAATGCTATATGGAACGACAATGAATTAATAAATTAATATATTATTATTTGCTAAGTAACATGTTTGGGTTTCTCAAGACCTTCAGTCGTTAAATGGCCTCCAAAAGTTAATTGACATTTTTCCATTTCAACTGCGATGCCACAATATGATTTAAAATAAAAAAATAATCAGGTATTCCTAAATGATTACTTGATTATTTTTTATTATAAGTCAAAGGTAGTTAAATTAGTAAATAACAACGTTATAGCAGTTCAAAACATGTTGATCACTAAAATTTTATATAATAATGTCGTGTGTCACAGCTGAAGTGGAAAATGTCAACTTACTTTTGGAGGCCACTGGAGGTAGGTTCTATCTATGTTTTTTATGGATACCTACCTAAATGCCTAGGCCTTATTAATATTATACCTTCCTATCGTTGTTTACTTACCGTCAGCAATTACTTATTAAACGTTCTTGCCACAAGAATTCATAACAAAACCACCTCTTGCCTCCCCACAAAAAATAAATAGACGTATTAAATTTATTAAAACATCTACCCTAACAGAGAAAAGTTCACTTCCCGCCCCCCACCCCGATCGAAGAAACGCCTCCAATTCAAAGTTTTAATGAGTAAATAACGAGTCGTGATTCCGAGTGTTGCTCACTTCACCCCACTACGTTCCCGTAACGTATTTTGAATATTTCTTATAATAAAGTTTTTGATGTAATCATGAATGCCATCAATCTAAAGGAATCATCATGTTTTGATCTTGTAAGCCTGCACCCTAATTGCGTAACACACAATCAATCGTAATCTGAATCATTTTGAAGCAAATTGCTAATCCATTGCTTCATAAGTTCGAAAAATTTGTCTGCTCAACACGTAAATAACGCATTAATGAATGTTGTTGAACTGTCAAAATGAAACCGATTCCGATTGATTGTATGTTACGCAATCAGGGTGCTGATACAGAGAGATATAACAAAGAAATACGCTTCCATTACATAACAAAAGACAACCGTTCATATTTCAGCTGCAACTACGCACCGGCAGATGTACAAAAACCAAACAAAAAAATACATAAAAGTTATGTTTTTAAGTAAAAATCTTAAAGTTCCGTGTGAAATCTGGAAAATAAACACAAAAGAAAAGACTATATTTTGCAGCTTGGCGGAAACTTGGCTAGTTTCAAAATCCGCATGCAGAGCTTGTTCCAACTTATCTGCAGGAGGTCTTTGCTCAAATGCTTCATGTAATCTGCAGTACTTTGTTACGTATTATTTAGAACTTGACCAGCCCGTGTGTACTACTGGGAATAATGTTAAGACGCGTATTGTTTGTTTAGATTCAGCAATATTATGTAGTTGTATGTAGCAGGCAACTGAAGACAATTCGAAGACATGTGACATCTACCAACCGCACTGGTCCCGCGGGGTGGATTACGGCCCACTCCTTCTCGAAGAGAGGAGGTCTGTGTCCCAGCAGTGGGATCATTAAAGGCTGATTGTGTATGTAGCAGGCCCAATGGTATCGGTAAAGGTCGTGAGTTCGAACCCAGGCAGGCACTTTACTTTGTGTAGGTACATTTAATTTCATCACCACTGCTCCCAAAACGGTTCTACGATTTGACGAGATTTCTTTACTATGATGATGAATAAATTATCTAAATGACAGTGAAAACTTCATCAAAATCCGTTGCACAGCTTAGAAGAACTACTCGGTCACACAAGTAGAAACGAAAAGCGACTTATTTATATATAGTATACTTTATTATACACCAGAAAATATATAACACAAAAATACAATTGATAATACAAAACATACAATGGCCGGCCTTAACGCTTTCTGCGATCCTTTCAGACAATCTTGGGATGGACAGTGATTGCGTGGATATAAAAAATGGGGCTGTAACTTAAATTGGCGGTTTTAATAGATAATATGGCTAGATATAGATCATCATCATCAGCTGCTTAGCCTTTTTCCGACTATATTGTGGTCGGCTTCCAGTCTAACCGGCACCCTAATTGCACACACACACGATCAATCGGAATCTGAATCATTTTTAAGCAAATTGCTAATCCATTGCTTCATAAGTTCGAAAAATTTGTCTGCTCAGCACGTAAATAACGCAATGAATGTTGTTGAACTGAAATTAGGGTGCTGTTTGTATTCAAGTTTGGAGGTAACAAGATTTACGGTTTGTGATTGGAATATAGGCCCTTGTTCCATCTTCTGCATAATTATTTGGACAGCTTTAAATGTTATTAGATGACTAGGTTCTACCCGCGTTTCCCAGACCCACCCCGTCGTATCGCATCGCCGCCGGCCCACGATATTACTTCGTTTCTTATTAGCGTACTTTCTAACGTTTTTTTTTTCATTTTGATGGGCTCCGAAGGGCTCTAGCGGTCCTAGGTCCTATTTTAAATAGCCTACAGCCTTTCTCAAAAATTGGGCTATCAAATGCAAATAGAATTTTTCAAATCCAATTACTAGATTAGCGCAATCAAACAAAAAAACGAACTTTTCAGCTTTATCGTTAGTATATTTTATATTAGTACTATCTTTGCCCGCGACTTTGTAATTTTTTTTTCCGTAAGAACCTTCTACAAAGTTTTAGAAAACCTAAAAAAAAGATGGATGAAATCGGTAAAGTCGTTCTCAAGTTATGGCGTGACCAAGGGAAATAGGGATTCATTTTTCTATATATACATATTATATATAGATAGATAGATAAAGTACAGAATTGTGTGATTTTTGTGTGAGTTTAGCAAAATCACAAATTTTGATCAAAAGGATTTGATTTAACATCTCGGATTCCTCCGATTTATTCTGTCAAAACCTAACGGAAAATCCTTACGTGAAGTGAGTTGTCAATGACATCAATCCCTAGCATCAAGTGGATTGACAGCTCACTTCAAGATCATTTCACCTAAGTTTTCACAGTGGGGTTATATAACTGAAATTAGATTAGATATTTAAATAAACCTTTTTTACAGTCCGTTCAACCGATTTTGAATTCTATTGCGTTGGTGGCATGACAAATGGCAGCTGCAGTAAACAGTTGGTATTGTAACCACTTATTTGCTTTTAATGCCATCCTTATGCCTACGGTATAGAAGTCAAAATCGGTTGAACGGACTGTAAAAAAGATTTATTTAACCGTCTAATCTTATTCCAAATGGAGTATAGATAGTAAGGAAGGTGATTGCAATCGGCTACAATCAGTCAATTAGCCTGCCTTTTACACATACTCACACATTTACTCACTCGCAAACACATACTTTCACTACACTCACATTCTCTCACTCGCATACACTTACACTACACTCACATTCACTCTAATATGAACACATTCACGTGTATTAATATTGTAAATAGTGCTTAAGGTTTTATTCAAGTTTTTTTTTTGTACAACTTTTTTCTTTTTATTTTTTATTTCTAAATCAAAAAAAAAAAAAAAAAAAATAACTTTGTTTATATAAAAGCCTGGAACGCTGTCGTCTCCCTCCTGGAGGTGGGCGCTAACGGCCGCGACACAGTATTCCTTACTAATGCGGTCGTTAACGTACACAAATATTGTAACTATTATTTTTGTTCCAATATTTTTTTTTTTTAATTTTCATGACTAGAAGCCGACCCCAATAATGTTGGGGTCGGCTTCTAGTCTTACCGGATGCAGCTGAACACCATTATTTTCTGGCGACTACCTATGTGACCTCCACAACCCAGCTACGGGTACCTACACATGACCCTAATTGGTAAGACTGGTTTTCAGATTATTGGGCTCGGGTCCCTAACGACTGTCAAAGATTTCTGAATGATAGCCGGGAGCTATCGGTGACAACACCACTACTTATGCATAATCAGAGTATAATGTTCCCACTACTGGCACACAGACCTCCTCTCTTCGAGAAGGAGTGGGCCGTAATCCACCCCGCGGGACCAGTGCGGTTGGTAAATGTCACATGTCTTCGAATTGTCTTCAGTTGCCTGCTACATACAAGTACAACTACATAATATTCGTCATCGGACAACCCGTCGTACGGCGAGTATTCACCCTTACGTTGTTGACACCGCCGCGATCCAGACGAAGCGTTTCGCCTCGTCGTTTATACCATCAAAGAACTGGAACAATTTGCCTGCAGCGGTCTTCCCGTCCGATTATAATTTGGGTGTTTTCAAGGCTAGAGTGAATAGGCTCATAATAAATAGTGCGCTTACCATGAACGATTGCATCTCTGCTTTCCATCAGGCGGGATCACAGTCAAGCGCTAGTTTATAAAATAAAAAAAAATAAAAAAAAATTGCTGAATCTAAACAAACAATACGCGTCTTAACATTATTCCCAGTAGTACACACGGGCTGGTCAAGTTCTAAATAATACGTAACAAAGTACTGCAGATTACATGAAGCATTTGAGCAAAGACCTCCTGCAGATAAGTTGGAACAAGCTCTGCATGCGGATTTTGAAACTAGCCAAGTTTCCGCCAAGCTGCAAAATATAGTCTTTTCTTTTGTGTTTATTGTCCAGATTTCACACGGAACTTTAAGATTTTTACTTAAAAACATAACTTTTATGTATTTTTTTGTTTGGTTTTTGTACATCTGCCGGTGCGTAGTTGCAGCTGAAATATGAACGGCTGTCTTTTGTTATGTAAAGGAAGCGCATTTCTTTGTTATATCTATCTGTATCAGCATCCTAATTGCGTAACATATAATCAATCGGAATCGGTTTCATTTTGACAGTTCAACAACATTCATTAATGCGTTATTTACGTGTTGAGCAGACAAATTTTTCGAACTTATGAAGCAATGGATTAGCAATTTGCTTCAAAATGATTCAGATCCCGATTGATCGTGTGTTACGCAATTAGGGTGCCGGTTAGACTGGAAGCCGACCACAATATAGTCGGAAAAAGGCTAGGCAGACGATGATGATGATCTATATCTAGCCATATTATCTATTTAAAACCGCCAATTTAAGTGACAACCCCATTTTTTATATCCACGCAATCACTGTCCATCCCAAGATTGTCTGGAAGAGATCGCAGAAAGCGATAAGGCCGCCCATTGTATGTTTTGTATTATCAATTGTATTTTTTTTGTTATATATTTTCTGGTGTACATTAAAGTATACTATATATAAATAAGTCGCTTTTCGTTTCTAATTGTGTGACCGCGTAGTTCTTCTAAACTGTGCAACGGATTTTGATGAAGTTTTCACTGTCATTTAGATAATTTATTCATCATCATAGTAAAGAAATCTCGTCAAATCGTAGAACCGTGCGAAGCAGCGGCGGGTCGCTAGTTTACAGAATAATATTGTAATATTATGTAATATGTGCTCTTACAGTGATTACCTACATCTTCTTTAATTTCTTTTATTAATTATTATTATTATCTATCGTAGTTCGCTGGTCATGAAGTTTCCATTTTGAAACGTAACTGACGTAACGTAACTTATCCCACACGATATTTGAATTAAGAATTTGAGATCATTTTCAAGTTATGGAACTACAAACTGAATGTCATATTTAACAAAGTTCAAAATCCATTGCAAACAATAACTTATTAGGACCTTTTTTTACAAAAATGGTCACTCAAAAATCAACTCAGAATACATTACGCTAAAGTAGACATGATGAACGCCGCAGAAGAAATTGTAAACAAAAAACACGTTTCGTTTCGTATCCGATACAAATAAGACTCAAATCAATCTTCAAAACAACCAGAGACAAGGATAGTTTTGTACTAATTACATCTCAGACCGTTCACCCAGTTTCTAACAATATATTTGGGCGTAGATGAGGAGGCAAGTTTGGGTTAATTAATTACTGTTGCGAGCAGAACGTCTCCAAGATGGATGGTGGCGACAACTCAAAACAAAATGTCTGTTCGACCGATGTGCGGCGAACATTAATCACATTGATGACATTTTTTTTTCGACAGTGTTTGGTGAGGGTGTGAACCTGTGAGTGAGAGTGACGTTTGAAGTTTAGATCACTATAGTAGTATAGTTTGAGTTATCCGTCTTCAAAAACTTGGATGGTAAGGGGCTAATGTATTCGGCAATATTTTTGGAACGAAGATTTTTAAGGCAGCTTGCGGTAGGAGTTAACTGGTACAAAACGTCACGTAAAGAAACAGTGCGACTTTTTATTATAGAAAGAAACAGAGAGAAGGGTGATACAGTTTTCATGGTTTTAGAGGGTGCTAAAGCCAATAGTGAGATCATAATGAAAATCCAAGATGGCGGAGGCGAAAATTTTCAAATTTTCATCATTTTAAAATTTTCGCTACCGTCATCTAATACTTATTTTCATTTTGAACTTAGTTCCTGTCCTCCTGTCCTCCGACTCCACACATTTTTTTATTTATACACACCGATTTCTCAGATATTTTTGTACCGATTTATGTGATAGTTTTTCATTAGGTGAAGAAAGACTGCGAGTCCTTTCACTTGGATTTTATAAACATAACTTGAGTCTTTATAAAGTGTAAACAATTTTGGATTACTGAAATATTCGTATTCTACCGATAGACAGGTACTTTCGGAAGGCGGAGGCAAATAAAAACAGTTTCAAAGTCACCTAGTTTAGTGCACTGTGGTACACATTGTTAGTTTGTATCATAGCACTTAGCGTCGCCGAATTTGGTTTGGCACGTTAGCAAAATTTGTTCAGTTGACAGCGAACCCATAAATGAAAATGTGGTGTTTTATGGACGTTTTGTGTTCCTAGCTTTATACTAGTTTATTTATAATAACGCTGAAAACCAGCTCTGGGGCTCTGCCTCGAATAAAGTCTTAGCATTATGCTGAGCGATGGCCGTTTTGAGTGGATGTGACGCATATTTTCCCCCAACTTGTTCTTTTTTTGTGTTTGTGTTGTTTCTCTGCGTCATGTTTACCGCAAATAACCGTATTTTCTTCCTTTCTTTCTAAAACCTGTCATCCCAATAATCCCAATCCCAATAACACATTTCTCGATCCGAGAATCGAACCCACGATCTCCCCGCTCAGCAGTCGCACTTGCAACCACTACACCAACGAGGCAGCAACAAGAAAGAAAATCCTGTGGATATCTGTACTCTATGTACCTACTCTTATCAACTCACACACACGACAAAACAAGCACACACAACCGCATTCATCCTTCCACCATTAAAACAGCATGCAAATACAAGAACTCACCAGTCGAATTAAATCCAATTAGCATCCCATAAATACGGACGAGCAGAATCTTTAATGCGCACCAAATGATCCGCGCAGAGCTAAATATTTACAAGAGCTCGCTTGCTCGACTCGACTATGAATACTGCATTATGCGTGATAGGGCCAATACACACCCAATTGGAATCAATAGAGGGATGTAGCGACACTTTGGCTGCATGCATTATTTAGTTGTGTCTGTCTGGTAGTCTGTCTGTCTATTGTATGAATGTGTAGTATATTGTTAGTGTTTTATTAGATAAAATAAAACGTGAGAGATTTTTACCAATGAAAAAATAAGGAGAAATAAAAAATGAAAATAAAATTATTTGGGACACGCACAGGAAATACAAACAATAAAAAATAACATTAAATCTAACAAAATCATGAAGACAATAAAAAAGTTAACAATCAAACATTTAAGTTAATCTAACTAGTAATCTATTTTGTTTTGGTAGGAGGTTCCCAAGTCGACGCATAAAAATATTTAAAAAAAAATGTACGGATAACAGAATATCAGAAATGAGTTTCCTCTCTCGCAGATATGCTGGCAGCTTAAAACTTTGTTAGCTATTTATTTCATAGTTTTCGCCATTAAAATTGAAATAATTAAGTACTGCCAGATAGTTGCACTATTCTCTCTCTCTCTTAATAATGCACAGATAAAAGCTTTCCAAAGTCAGAAATTAAATACAGAAAATTATTGGTCTCTTAATGAATAGAAACTCATGAATTCACACTTCAAAGTATACCAACTAGAGAAAGTTTATAATAATTAATTTATTAAACTTGCCCTACTTTCTGGATGTTTAATAACATAGTAGTTTGCACTCCATAGCAGTACCTACTAATTAATACTTTTAGCAAGCACAAAGAGCCAGCTAACAATGTTTTCCACTTTCAGTTCACCGTGGTACCGCAGCAAGCGAAACAAAAAAACTAGGTTAGGCATTTTTACACGTTTTTTTAAGTCACGTTAGATATCCGCACGGTTCTACCTCTAATTCCGCTAGTGTTGTGCCATCGATCAGTTAGAAGGACGGCCACCTTTCCGCGAAATACGGACCGGACCGCGGTGTTTACGGGTTTTTCACCCGCAGTCTTTCAAGTCGAGTGAACACGACACTATTCGCTTGCTGATAGCTGTTTTACATTGAATTAGGGGTACGGGACATTATTTAGGGGTATATTGTAAAAGGTTTGTAGTTTTAGAGCTGTTTGATTGTTGTTTTCAACTTGTTTATTAATTCATGTGTGTTCGTGGAAATTGATGTTGTGTGATAAAATGAGTCGTAAAGCAAATAACTTAGTGGGTAAAGTTTTAATGACTTTTCATACCAAATATAATTATAACAAATAAATTTATTTAAATCTGCCTTCAATTATACCAAAGCATCCATCTAATCTCTTCACCACCCTTGGTAGAGAATGCCTAAGGCATTAATTCCGCCTTTGTACCTTTTTGTGTGTAAATAAATAATGTACGACTAGCTGCGCCGTGCGGTTTCACCCGGATAAGCCTCCATCCCGTGGGAATATCGAAATATAAAGTATTATATGTCCTAATCCAGGTCATGGTCTACCCGTGTGCCAAATTTCATCCAAATCCGTTCAGCCGTTTTAGCATGAAAGCTTAACAAACAAACATACAAAAAAATCAAATATTTTCTTAGATGAAACCATTTGGCTGACATAAATCTCCATCACTTAAAATTGTGGGCTATTTGCGAAACAGGCACAAATCAAACATTGGATTTTTTCCTTGGCAACTATAGTTGCCGGTCGATAGAAAAACCACTGATTGCACTTGCAAAACTTTCGATTGCCCTACAGAAATATGCACGGAAAACTCGTTCAAATGAACATGGTACAGAAAAGATATTATTATTTAGCTATGAACTACCTATGTTATCTCTTGTGTTATAATTTATCTCCACTGCTCAACGTCCGTGTGGAACTGCAGGGATCCAGCAGAATATCAGCGTCAGGTATATTTCCCTGACACATGCTGAGCTGGACTCCCATTTGGTGCAACCTGGAGACGCACACCACACTGTGTATTTTTCGTTATTAATTTGATTTTAAGCATTCGTCATAACATCACATTTACTTCGATATTTATGTTTTTCTTTTTGTTTTTATATCGGCACCTTGTTTTTATATTATATTCATGTACTTTTGTGTGTTGTGCTGTCTTTTGTGAGCGCCAAATAAATGGTTTATCTATCTATCTATAAGGTTTCACCTTTCTAATTCACGTCTAATAAAATCTATGTCTAGCGAAACATAGGTGCACCTGCTATAGTTACACCCGTACCCGTAACCCTTTTTTTTTTTGGGTGGGAAATCATCAAATGACCCCCGCTCTGGGCTGAGCGAAAGGGCGTGTCAGACTTTTACTGACTAAAACCCACCCGTGTTCCTTCAGTTGCCTGTGCCAGGGGCCACGGTATCTCTTTCGAACAACCCGCGGCCCTGGCGGCAAACCCCCTACCTAACCCTTCGGGGAATATAGAAATGGTATGTCATGTTACATGTTAGTTAGTAAAATAATGATATTTTCAGGTACCTATATTATTTATTATGTAGATATTTTTTTTTATGATATTATTTTAAACTAGCTTCCGCCCGCGTCTTCGACCGTGTGGTATGTTGATGAAAAGCCTATGTCCTTCCTCAGGGTTCAAAGTATCCTCATGCCAAATTTCATCAAAATCAGTATAGCCGTTTCGGACATTAGCCGGAACAAACAGACATACCTACATACAAAAACCTACTGTAAATCTACTATTTTCTTATGCCCATGACATGACATTAGAAACAGACACTTCCATTTTTAACCGACTTCTAAAAAAGGAGGAGGTTCTCAATTCGGATGTTTGTATTTTTTTTTTAATTTATCTATTCATTTTCACAGTTCAATGATCGTTCATGGAACATTAATATTAAAAAAAGTCTTAAATTTCTCTTATTTTTTTATAGGGTTTATCAATAATTTTAAGAATTTTTAATGGGTTTTTATTTTGACAATCCCTGAGGTGAAGGCCTCCTCCAGAGAATGCCAGCTATCTCTGTCTTTGCTACGTCCATCCAGCGTGATCCAGCTATACGCACGATCTCGTCCTCCCAGGGAGTGTGTGGTCTTCCTCGTTTGCGTTTGCCAACTGACCGTCCAAAAAGTCATCTTTTTGGCCCATCTATTGTCATGCAGTGTTGCAACATGGTCTGCCCATTTCCACTTAAGTTTGAGTGCGTGTGTAAGGGCATCGATTGCTTTGGATGTGGATCGAATTTTTAAGTCACAACTCTATTTTCTGATTTTTCTGTTTCTGCGCTCAATTCTCCTTAGGCATGTAGTAATTTTGTACTTGATAGAGTTGTTGAATTTCAAAGTTTGGCATGCGTATGTTAAGCCAGGAAGGAGGTTTGAGTCCATTACCTTTTATTCAGAAGGCCAATTCTCGTAATTTAAAACGTTCAAAATCTAGTCGCAGTCTCATTTCAGCGACAAACAAATGTCAAAAGCTTGTCAAAATGTAGGGAAATTAGAGGTGTTTTTGACAGATTGAGACTGAGATCAGACTGTGAACGTTCTTAAAATTACGAGAATTGCACCCCAGTTCTACTTCCCGAGGTCGCTTTTGAATACTTCCTTTAAATTCCAATATTTATTCCATGTTTGTTTAACTCTTCGTTCAACATTCAGTAAATTGCCATTTTTATCAAATGTTTCCTTCCCTAACTAAGTATGTATACAAACTCCTTCACATATTCAAGTGGTACGTTGTTAGCTTTAATTGGTTTTCAATATGAATATTTTATATATAAAAAAAATAGGTATATACATACACTTACTTGATAAATCATTTGTGTATGAGACTGTACCTATTTACTTGGTACATGTGGAAGCTCTTAACTGTATTGAATAGTTATTCTCGGAAAAATTAAAAATGGCGGAGAAAATATTATTTGAGTAGGATTTATTGAGTTTCTTCTCGATGTGATTGAAAAGGGTACTTGTCATAAATGACTCCTAGAAGATACAAAGGAATAAAATTATTGCTACTATAAGGACTAATAAATACTTCTAAGAAATCAAACAACTTTATGATTTCTTTACATTTATTTTAAGTTGTTATTATTAAAAAAAAAAAAAAATTTAAGTTGTTGCACTGTTTTCTTCCAAACAAAAACCTCATAATCTGCGAAGCCTTTTCCCATCCATGTTGGGGTCGGCTTCCAGTCTAACCGGATGCAGCTGAAGTATTTTACATGGACCGACTGCCTATCTGACCTCCACAACCCTGTTACTGGGTAATACGATACCCCTTGGTAAGACTGGTTGTCCGACTTTCGGGCTACTGACGACCCGTAACGACTGTCAAAGATCCACGAATGGCCGGGACCAACAGCTTATTACTTAGCCACAAGCCCCTCCAAACAAAAACATAATACAAAATATTTGACACCTCATTATAAACTCGCTTGACTGTTCGAATACAACTAGAGTTATTGCCAGCCTGCACTATATAAAGTCGACTCTAGCCGACAATCTTTACAGTACTATGCTTTTAACAAACGAATGATGCTTTTTTTCAAAATAGGAACGTGATCCTTCAGAACACTTTTAGTACAGTCCGATTCAAACTTTATCTCGGCTCTGAACATGAGGCGAGTCGCTGCGCAGTAACAAATTCACGTGACGGCGGGGGTGAGGGGTGGGGTACTGCGCAGCGAGTAGCGCACTTCTGAGCCCCCATAAAGTTTGAATCGGTCTGTACTGAGGGGCTTAAAGAGTTTATACCTCAGTGAAAGCAATTGTTTTTTGACCGCCCTCTTCCAGCGAACTGAAAATGAAACAGTGCCTTATGTTAGGCGAATAAGTCTCAGATTTTCTTGTAGCTTACTAAGCCTTGTTCTGCCAAAATGCTTGTTCTGCCATTTTCTGAAGTAATTATAATGATTTTGGATAGTTTATGATGGAAGAAGTTTGCGTGGTTGAGCCGGAACTTTGGATATGGTCGGTAACCTGGAGCTTTGGAGATGGTCAAGCCGGAACGTTGGACCCGTTGGACCCTGGTAAAATAACGTCCAGCGTGTCACAAATTACTGCTGATTATGAAAATGTAAGTATGTGTATGAGTTATGGATTGACTAGATTAAGTAAAAGAAATATTAAAATAATAAAGCGGATCTATCGTTGCAATGAGTGTACTCCAAAGCAGACAGGAGATGGATAAAATACAAAATCATTTTTGACACTTAGGTAGGAGGTCGCGTTCGTCAACATGACAGAAGGTTGTGTTCATTTTTCTTTAATTAATTTTAAATCTATTCTAAGCATAAGGTTTGGACGTATCTTGGACTGATTGTACTGGATAGTAATATACCACATTTGGAATATTGATTTACTTTGACGTAATTATTTAATTAATGAGAGATTGTGAGTTAATTCATCTTGGCAGACCTAAGGGCCGACATACACGGACTGCTCGAGCAGTTAGCGATTGATCAACATAGACGGACCGCTCTTGCAGTCATGGTCAACAGCTTGAAGCTGCCATTGATAACTGCTGAAGCAGTTGATACCAACTGCTAGTCATTCAAATCAGAGAGCAGTCGACAGCTCGAGCAGTCAGTGTATGCCTGGCGACTGCTTGACCGCACGACCGCCCGAAGCAGTTGCAACTGCTCGAGCGGTTTCGTGTATGTGTGTACGTAGAAGACTGAAGTTCACTATGCAGTCGCAGCTTGAAGCAGTCCACCCTGACTGCTTCAAGCAGTCCGTGTATATCGGCCCTTAGTCAATTATTTTGCTGCCTTTTTTCTCACTATAATTATTCAAGCTGCATGAAACTACATAATATTATCATAATATAACATCACGCCTATATCTATCTGCTATCTATCATCACGCCTGTATCTATAATACACCTACTTTTCTCCAGTCACGTTTAACTAAACCTAACCAAAACGCAGGTCACCAAAAACAAGCTCCACAACAAACCACTTAAATGTTTATATAGCCATAAAAAATCTATTTCTGTCGACCATTGCTCCACAATATTGAACAATATAGTTTTATTTGTGCGAGGAGACATTCTGACCCGGGGTCTCATGCATATTTTAAATGAAATAGCCAAACGGACCGCGATCTTTTTGTGTAGGTATGTCGGTACTGCTGGAAATCTATTCGATTTAGTGATGTCCGTTTGTATTCGAAGTTTTGTGTGTGGTCGATACTTTATTTAAAGCCAAGTTCGAGGTTTTATTATCTGATTTACTGTGAAGCTTTTAAATGACTGCGGGTTCTATTAAACATACAGGGTGTTATTGACAGCCCTCCGCAAACTGATAGGGTGGCTTCAGTACATCATATTAAGATGACCGGTACATGTAATTCTTTCAGGAACATTAAGGGAATCCAAAATACCAGATTTGTTTTATTACCTCACACGCAACGTATCGTTACCGTGGCAAAACGCACGTAGCGGACGGCAGCGCAGCGAGCTTGAGCGAGGCTGTTTTCAGCTGTTTTATTTACATAAATGGAGTGTTGCATACAGAGAACGTAATTTTACATTGAAATAAAGTAATATCAGCAGAAAAAACGGCATAATTTTTTTTTTCCTGAGAAAATTACCTGTGGGATATGATTCAGAATAAGGAGCTGAATCAATCCTGTGTTTTTGTGGAGGGCTGTCAATAACACCCTGTATAATTTAAGCTGTTTGGCATCTACCTACTTACCAAGTGCGGTGAGTGGTCATCCCCGTTAAAGATTTTCTTTCAGTAAGATTTTAATTATTGCTAGCTATTTTCCTGTTTTCTCTCAAGATTTTAGTTTTGATCGATTTATCGTAATATCAATCAATCAATCAAATCAATCAATCAATCAATCTGCCTAGCCATGTCCCAATTATGTGGGGTCGGCTTCCAGTCTAACCGGATGCAACTGGATACCTCCATACAATATTTACATGAATATATATTTTACATGGAGCTACAGCCTATCCAACCTGCACAACCAAGTTGGCATTCTCGCTTTATAAATGTGTTTATTTAAGGTAAACAATAATACCGAATTCGATGAATAATTCCGCTAGAAACTTCGTCGTCGTCGAATATTTCGCCGGTGCACGTCTGCCCTTACAAACTTGATGAAGTATCCTCATCCATTGCTGTTCATGAGGTATTAGGAACACAGGACTTAGAGTTTATATTAATTAGGTAGTATTATGAATTAACGGACACACGGTATTGTTATTTTAATTAAAATATAAAAATAAATTATTATGACTTGTCTTATTTAAGCACGAGTAACTACAGGACAAAGGTGGAATTTATGCCTTCGGCTTGCTTTAGTTTTAACTTAGTAACTGGTTTTTTATGAAGAACTAGTGACTCGCCCCTGCTTCGCACGACATAACAAAACAGAGATTTCTTTATTATAAGTTAGTTTAATATTAATATTTTACATATACATAATAAACGTGGTGATGACGTCGACTTTAATTTATAATCTGTATACATATAGATGATTTGCACAATAGCTTACAAGAAACCATTAGCGCTATACATAACCAAAACCTCGTCCGTCGTTCCGTCTTTGTCGATTTCGTAGTCATACAGCTGAATAAAATAAGTTATAATTGAAAATATTATGTTTAAAGCTAATATTTTTTTTGGTACTTATGACATTTTATGAGAGCAGCAGGGTAATTGCCTAGCACACTAACATTTTGAAAATAATAACAGCCGCAAAGGTCGATCGGTCAGGTTAAGCTACGCTTGCCGCGGTTGGTCTGTGGATGGGTGACCATCTTTACATACCGAGACCCCTCTGTGCCTCGGAAAGAACGTTAAGCCGTTGGTCCCGGCTGTCATTCGTGGATCTTTGACAGTCGTTACGGGTAGTCAGAAGCCTGAAAGTCTGACAACCTGTCTTACCAAAGGGTATCGTATTACCCAGTAACTCGGCTATGGAGGTCAGTCGCTCCATGTAAAATACTGGTATTCAGCTGCATCCGGTTAGACTGGAAGCCGACCCCAACATAGTTGGGAAAAGGCTAGGCAGATGATGACAACATTCATTACCTCTTTTACGTTGTCGAGCAGACGAATTTTCCAAACACATGTAGCAACGGATTAGGTATTTACTTCAAAATCCTTCGGATCGTGAAAAAAGTGTGTTACGCTACTAAGGTGTAGGCTAAAACAGGCAGATTTATTTAAAAAAATGTTTAATATGAGTCGTTCAAATAGTTATCAAAATCACATTGAAATACTTTCTCGTGATTCAAATAATGATTTTAATTCCATTTCGAAAAAAAAACGAGTGTCACCTCACTGATTCTCGTAATTGTATCGCGTATCCTTGAATATACGAAGATTTTCAGAAATAGTTTCTTGTATAAATGCTAAGATCTCGATGTTCGATAAGTCTGTTCCATCTTATTATGATTCAGAAAATGTTTATTACAAATAACTAGGCGATTTGCTTGGTATATTACGAAAAATATACCAACCAAATCGCCTAGTTATTTGTAATAAACGTTTTATCCTAGGCCGAAGCCTAGGATAAAACGTTTCGTCATAACGCACAAGTCTTCTCGAGGGTCAGGGTTTTTTTGAAAGTACTTTATAATACTTACATAGCTCAAAAAGTTATCTACATTTACAAGAGTTTATTTGATTGTCTATAATTTGTGTTCCATTATTTTATATCAATGGGTTTGTAGACTACATCCTAATAATATTATAAGCGTGATAGTTTGTATGGATGGATGGATGGATGTTTGTTACTCTTTCACGCAAAAACTACTGACCGAATTTGGATGAAATTTGGCATACAGATGGTTTAGGTATAACCAGGATTAACATAATACATAGAATACTTTTATCCCAATATTCCTACGGGATCGAAAATTATGCGGGTGAAACCGCGGGGCGCAGCTAGTATTAAGTGTATTCTGCCAATCAACATCTTTTGTGAGCATGAGTGTTGCCACCCTAACGAGTACTACCTAGCAGGAAATTTCTAAATAAAAATAAATATTTTCACCAAAGCGTACGCGTGCAAGACCAAAAACATAATTTGAATTCATTTTGATATTATGTAAATGTAAATCACAATTTTTATCAAGAGACCGTGACTGGATTTTTTTATTTTTTATTAAATGCTTTTGTGTGAATTTTCTGTTTATTAGTCAATTCACACGAATTTACTCGCCCGAATCGGGGGAATCGTCACATTTAAATAATATTATTTTTGTAGAGGCGACTCGCACGAAATGGCACAATTTCATTTTTTTGAATATTATGCAATTAATTATAGAAAAAAGGACACTATACCCTGTCCATTAGGTTAACCGTTTTTTGACAGCTGTCTTAGAACGTACATATTCCAGATTACGTAAGATTAACGTTAAAATGCGTAATAAAATAAATATATAAACTGCCTTAGCTTATTTATGACTTCTTACAGACATTTTAAAACCGTACATGTATCAATCAATGTATTGTGTGTTGCTGCAATACCCTGTCCATCTGTCAAGAAACAGATGGACAGATTATAGCGCATAGAAGTGATAAGACTTAAATATTATAAAACATGTACTTTTTTCTAACGCGGTGTCCTGCGTGAGCGACGAATAAGACGCGACGCGACGCAACACGTCGCGACGTAATGCGACGCGTTGCTACACGCGACAAATGTCCTACGTGACTTTGGCCATTACTTCTCGAATCATGGAGAAGTACAGTACAATTTTGCTCGCAGTTCGTGGTGACGCGCCCGGTCGCCCTCAAAACAAGTAAGCGTTACGTCGCGTCTCGCCGCAGACTGTCATATAGGCGCAAGCAGGGTATGCCGTTGACTTGATCGCGTTCGTCGCGTTCGCAGCGTCGCGTCACGTCGTATTCGTCGCTCACGCAGGACACCGCGTTTGCTTTCAAATTTTCTAGTAGGTATTATTTTAATTAAAAGCTGGTAGCATAGTCAACAGACTCCTCAAAAAAATAATGAATAAAAGAAATATTGTGTTTCTAATTCCACACAACACAAGCATTAGGTTGCTTAGCTTGGGACTAGATGGCGCTGTGTGAAATGTCCAGGGATATTATTATTATTTAATTCTTCATTAGTTTGTTTAGATAATAACATAAATATCTATGATCAACACCCTAATTACATAATGCACTATAAATCTCAATCTGAATAATTTTGAAGGATGCTAATCCATTGCTCCATGTGTTCGAAAAATTTGTCTGCTCAACAATGTAAATAACGCAATGAAAGTTGTTGAACTGTCAATGTGAAACCCTTTGCTACTGATAGTTTGTTACGCAACTACCCCGCAGATACCAACCTATACAAAAAGCTATACAATTTGAAAGTCTATCACTTAGGACTCTTTCAAATTCCTGTCTAGACTTCCGCTAGACTTTATTAAGACGTCTCCCGCCGCCGATGCGATGGCAACATTGAACGCTACCTGTCAAACCATAATAATGTGATATGCCCCTTTGACGCCCCCACTCAAGATCGCAGACTGGGAATTTATTACATCGCGAATTTCAAAGGAATTTCTGTTTCCTGTGATCGTCAAGGGTTGTGGAGTTCGTTTCTTGGTATCTTCTGAGTTAATATGCTGTTTTCTCCTCTCTCCAGTAGTTTAAGCAGGCTACAATATGTAACTACTCAATACTTGACTCAATTTTTATTGATTTATCTAATACTTCAAGCACAGAAATGTACAGAGGCGGATTTAATAGGCGACAATACCTTACTGTGTCATCAGTTCCCTAAGACAGCACTAATGCGTAAGTGTTTACTGCATGGCTCCGATCATAATCAAACTCAAACTCAAATCATTTAATTCAACTAAACCAATTACAGGTACTTTTGAATTGTCAAAGGGTCGGTCAGTCAGAAAGATGAAGCTAGTTGCCCATTCCAAAGGGTAGGTACCTATGGAGAAGAACGGGCAAGAAACTCCATGGACACTCTTTTAAATCATAAAATTGTTACAAAATATTTGATTACATCATTCGTGTTGAAATTAACCATGTGAGAACGATGTAGAAATACGTGCACGTTAAAAAAGTTGATGATAAAATACCTAAAAGTTGAAAACAATTGCAGCAATCATTATTTAAAAAAAAAACAGGTCAAGTGCGAGTCGGACTCGTGCACCGAGGGTTCCGTAGAAATTTGTAGGTAGATAACTAAAAATTTACGGTTTTCGCAATTTTTCCTTTATCTGTGCTATAAGATGTTGCTTCGTACCAAATTTCAAGATTCTGAGTTCACGGGAAGTACCCTGTAGGTTTTGATTCCCTTGCGAGTGTCGAAAAGTTTGATTGCGTTGGCTTAGAAGTTTGATTTTTTCACAGCTCCAAGGGTCAGTAGACCTGAGTATTTGATATAAATTCCAGCTTGATACCTTCACAAATTCCTGAGAAAAATGGTCTTGACAAACAGACAGACGGACGGACGGACGGACAAGAAAGTGATCCTATAAGGGTTCCGTTTTTTCCTTTCGAGGTACGGAACCCTAAAAAGACCGCGAAGCTTTTTGATAGTCAAAGCATACTATAGTGTAACAGAATTCTTGTTTGATAAAAAAATTGAACCTTAGTCTGTTTACAATAATATTTAAAATAAATGTCATGTTTGGTATTGTGTCGTTTCTTGTTCTGCTTGTTAAAGTTTAGTATTTAGTTAGTTAGTGGATCAGTTTTTATTTTTGTAACTTTTGCATGCTGTAGGCTCCACCCGTTTCATTCCCACCTAGTATTTGGCGAATTAATAAAAAAACGGGGCTTTAAAAGTATATTAAAAATAAAACCAAGCTGGTGAAGTCGGACGCACACAAATATTTCTTTAATACAATGTAAGTTTAAAATTAATATATTTTATAAACGTTTCGGAATAAATTCTCTAAATGATGATGAAAACTGTTTAAAAAATCGTTGAATTAATTTCGATTTATGGATATAGTTTATTTCAATTGTTTTAAAGCGCTTAGCCTCTCGCTTAGCTCTGGTTAATTTATCTGTCAGATAAGTTCATACAAAAGATGATCGATTTTTTAATTTATCAGATAGACTATGATTACGTATCGAGGCTGATTAGATTATCAATATGAAGGGTCTGTTCTCTTAATATTGATAATCTGCGGTTGACGTACGAGTAACAATGCCAATGTCTTCACCAGTAACTCTGAAGCCTGAAAGTCTGACAACTGACGTTACTTAGAATATCTGAACGCTCAGTAATTAGATTCTGGAGCTTCTGAAGGCAGTCGCTTCATGTCTTGAAACCAATCTTAAAAAAATCAATCAATCTGCGTAACCTTATACCAACTATGTTGGGGTCGGCTTCCAGTCTAACCGGATGCAGCTGAATACAAATATTTTACATGATTTTACATGAAACGACTACTTACCACAATCCAATAACTGGGTAACTCCTTGCAAATAAACCGACCAAAACATTATGGAGGTACACTTACAGGGTGTCGATGCGCAAACTGTAACCATGAATTCAGCACATGATTCTAGAAGTGTAGAAATTCTTCGTCGGCAATAAAAAAAAAATCTGTTCCATACATTTTGACCGCGTACTTTTCCATGAAACTGCAGATATTTTTTTTCAGGAGGT
This sequence comes from Apamea sordens, assembly GCA_945859715.1. NCBI lineage: Eukaryota > Metazoa > Arthropoda > Insecta > Lepidoptera > Noctuidae > Apamea > Apamea sordens. The sequence continues at coordinate 13,049,181 of OX243998.1, read as the reverse complement.
CCAAAATCATATACTGAATCCATGGTAACAGTTTGCGCGTCGAGGTTTCTGCCAACTTGTATTAGTAGTATGTATACAGGGTGTTATTGACAGCCCTCCACAAAAACACAGGATTGATTCAGCTCCTTATTCTGAATCATATCCCACTGGAAATTTTCTCAGGAAAAAAAATAATTATGCCGTTTTTTCTGCTGATATTCCTTTATTTCAATGTATAATTACGTTCTCTGTATGCAACACGCTCCATCTATGTAAATAAAACAGCTGAAAACAGCCTCGCTCAAGCTCGCTGCAACGGTAACGATACGTTGCGTGTGAGGTAATAAAACAAATCTGGTTTTTTGGATTCCCTCAATGTTCCTGAAAGAATTACATGTACCGGTCATCTTAATATGATGTACTGAAGCCACCTTATCAGTTTGCGGAGGGCTGTCAATAACACCCTGTATACATAGTTTCACAAATGCGGCAAGTTGGCTTATGTTTATGGAATGTCAGGAAACATATTGTTCCTATGCTAAACACGAAACTCTACCTAAGTAGGTACTATTCGGTAATAGTCTCTGACCCACAAAAAAAATGTCAAGACATTTTTTTGCAACTTTTATTCAAGATGGAAGCTTTTTGCTTTTACCAAGGTCGAAAACCTGAATTTTTCGTCTGTGCCTCGCTTTTTTTGTTAAGATTATCTACATGCTGAACTACACACTGAGAAGCATCTCATGGTTATGAACTTGTTTGGCAGAGTTGAAAAAAGTACCTACTAGGGATGTTACTGAAGTAATTTTTGTCGTAGAACATGTACCCGAAGGACACGCGCTCGCTTGTGTGTATGTAAGTACAGAAAGGGCCGGTTGTTTTAAAGTGTTGATTAATATAATATACAACGTGGCGCTACAATGGCGACATTAATTTAACACACGGGTAGGTAGGGCTAGTGGCCAGTAATCATAAAAATTTTAACAACATAAAAAAAATCGTAACTTGAAAACTTCCACCTGCGCCGCTCGCCGACATAGGGCTCTCTCTCTTTCCTTCAATTCGCCTTCTTTTTGCACGTTATTTGTTTTAATTACATTAATGCGATGTTATGATCCGTGACCCCGGCAAATGACCCCTGCGCTACAGTTCTTTAAGTCAGGTTGCTCTAAGATGCTATTTTAGAAAATTGTTAATAAATAAATAAATATTAATGTTTAATTAAATTAAAATATATTCATAAAACTAAAACGCGAAACCGTATACGTGTGTTAAATTAATGTCGCCATTAAAGCGCCACGCTGTACATGGCCTTAACGTACCTAATCGTTGTTATTTGACGTACGTCAAGGTCATCATTTTCCAATTGTAATTTGAAACAAAGTTTTTTTTTTTGGTTTGACGATAGTTAGCGCCAGTTTTGACGTATGCGTCAAGTGGACCTGAAACAACCAGCCCATAAATTGCCCATTTGTACAGCGCGGTATGATTTCCTTTACCCGCTTTGTGCTACAGAAATCAGCATAGAAATAATAATGCTAATGACCCGATCTGTTCTCAAAATTAGCCTTCAATGTTATCTAAATATGGCACTTTAGAAAATAGTTGGGGGTTATTATTGAAAACGCATTTATTACACGAATGCTGAGGTTTCATCGAGATGCCATTGTTAGTTTTCAATAAGTCTCGTTAAGGTTCTGAAATGGCCCTCAACCGACTGAATAAGGGCCTGCGCTCACTGGCAGCACGATAGGTTTTTATGCAAGGACTCCTAACTAATATTATAAATGCGAAAGTGGGTTTGTTAAAGTTAAAGAATGAAAGCGTAATTTCACTCTAAATGGCTGAACGGATTTGGATGAAACTTGGAAAAGATTTTGAAAAAAGGCGTAAACTCCTTCTATCCTGGATCGCAGACGAAGTCGCGAGCAACAGCTAGTAGGAACATAACTCTGACAACCCATCCAAACTCAAACTCAAAGTATTTATTTCGATTAAACCAATTACAGGTAACTTATGGTAACTTTTGAATTGTCAAGGGGTCGGTCAGTCAGAAAAATGAAGCTAGTTGCCCATTCCAAAGCATAGTAGGTACCTATGGAGAAGAACGGGCAAGAAACTCAATGGACACTCTTTTATGCCTAAGCATACAGCAGCTTTGTTTTTGTACTTACAATGGTCATAAATGTAACTTGTATATGTGAGTAACTGCATCGTTGGTCTAGACTACTAGACCAACGATGCAGTTACTCACATATACAAGCCTCGTTGGTTTAGTGCGCTTGCCACTAGGCAAGCGCACTAAACCAACGAGGCTGCTGAGCATGAGGTCCGGGGTTCGATTCCCAGGTCAGGCAAAGTCTTATTTACATATTTATTTATACAACGTGTTTTTTTATGTCCCATAACTCTAGGGGGTCATTGTACTCATCATTATGAACAACTTTTACTATGGGACCAAACCCGAAATCGCGAAAAAAAATCTGGTGTTCCCTACATTTTGACGAGTTATACGAACATATATGTAGGGAACAGCTGATTTTTTTTCGCGTTTTCATGTTTGGTCCCGTGGTTTCACCCGCATAAGTATTGATGCCGTGGGAATATCGGGATAAAAAGTAATCTATGTGTTAATCCTGGTTATAAACTATCTGTGTGCCAAATTTCATCCAATTTCGTTCAGTAGTTTTAGCGTGGAAGAGTATCAAACATCCATCCATCCATACAAAGTTTCGCGTTTATAATATTAGTAGGATTTAATTGGCTAATTTTGGGTGTATTATAGGTACCTACACCTCTCTTTAACCCTTCGGGGAAACAAGGCGTGATGTTCAGTTATGATTGTCAATTTTACTGTCATACTATTCGATGATTATCATTGTCAATTTTACTGTCATACTATTCGATGATTATCATTGTCAATTTTACTGTCATACTATTCCTAATCGTCGCGTAAAAAACCCTTGCCGTGCCGCGCCACCAGTGGATGCAAGCCCTAACCCGGCCTATCCCTTTTGTTAACAAACGAGCCCTTGATCGATCTCACAACAATGGACCAATTTCAATGCTAGTTCGGAGGCTTATTTCCGAACTATGTTTGCGTGGTTTGGTGCAAGTTAAATACTTCAGTTCCTTTAGTGCTACAAAACATTGTTTGGCGTGGAGGCTCGCTGCACTAGATTTTTAATAGTGTTTCTACAAACTGCTGGAATTTGGTAGTTTGTAAACATTTCTGACGAAGTCAGTGAAAACTTAACATGTATTGTGGATTATGTCGAATATAACTATGACTTATATCAAGCCACATCATAATTAAATATTCTTCTACCAACCTGCAGAGGGGTGATTGCGTAACAGACTATCAGTAGCAATGGTTTTAATTTTGACAGTTCAATAACATTCATTGCGTTATTTACGTTGCTGAGTAGGCAAATTTTTCGAACATTTGAAGCAATGGATTAACAATATCCTTCATAATGATTCAGATTGGGATTGATAGTGTTACGCAAGGGAGCAGTTTTTGTATGATTTTCATTTGGCATCGTGTTAGAGTTTTAGTTTATTAAGTTAGTAAATTATATAATTATTTTTTTACGTAGGTAAGTACCACCCACCTTAAGGTAAAAATGTCAACTAACTTTTGGAGGCCTCCAAAATTAAGTTGACATTTTTCCACTTCAGCTATTAAGATTTAAAAAAAAACAGGTATTCCTAAGTGATTACTTGACTTATTTTTTATGATAAGTCATCACAGTGGTTGAATTAGTCAATAAAAACACTATTGCAGTTCTAACATTTGGATCACTAGAATTTTAAATCATAATAATGGTGTGCCACAGCTGAAGTGGAAAAATTTTAACTTACTTTTGGAGGCCACTGTAATTTCTAATATCTGATTTATCTTAATCGCTACTGCCTATGATTTCCATTATCCAGACGGTACCCAGCCTGGTATAAGAAGATCAATGTATTTGCTGAGCTTAATGTATTACGCAGTTTATTCATAAGTCTGAACATTTTTGAATCCGAACTTGAGTTACTGATGACGTCATCAAGATGGGAGTTTATCAAGTTTATCGGGACTGTATTTTACATTAACCGGTAGTAGGTTTTACGGAAATTGCCGATAATATTTGTAAGCTGGATAATAACAGCGGGGTAATTGGGTAACAAACTATCAGAAGCAATAGCTTTAATTTTGGCAGTTCTACAACATTCATTGCGTTATTTACGTTGTTGAGCAGACAATTTTTTCAAACACGAAGTAATGGATTAGCAATATCCTTCAAAATGATTCAGAATGTGATTGAAAGTATGTTACGCATTTGGGTGCATTTGTTATTTGGGTGCAGGTCGGTCTACCAGTGGAGAATATTAGTTTTGAAAAAAATATATTAAAAAGGAATATATGGCTTAAAATGGACAAAGTTTATTCCCGTAAAAAAACATTTTCCTAGAAGCTTTTGTAACAGTAATCAAGTTATCCAATATAACCGAGAAAATGAAAAAAATAAAATTGCGTATCTATCTACATGTTTCACACAAAACTGTTTTCTCTGAGAATTCTGTAACGAAAGAAAATATAGGTATATTATTACTAGAAGCACCCCGCGGATTTTTTATTTTTTTAAAAAAACGTTGGCCCGCACTAGGAATTTCTCCTGTATCGTGGGTGCGTTTACAAATAAGTATTTAAACTCACATACACAAACAGCCAGACCCGGAACAACTACTTGTAGGCCATACAAATATTTGTTCCGTGCGGGAATCGAACCCGCGGCACGCAGCGCAGCCGTCAATCGCTTAACCACTGCGCCAACCATGCCGTCAAATTTATCCAAATAAGTCACGATCCCCTGAGAATATCGGGATAAAAAGTATCCCATGGGTTATAAACTATATGTGCGCAAAATTTCATCCAAATATGTTCAGCCGTTTTTGCGTGATTGAGTAACAAACATCCAAAGAACCAAACTTTCACGTTTATATATTATACTAGCTGCGCTCCGCGGTTTCACCCGCATAAATCTCAATCCCGTGAGAATATTGGGATAAAAAGTATCCTATGTGTTAAAATCCTGGTTATAAACTATCTGTGCGCCCAATTTCATTAAAATCTGTTCAGCCGTTTTGGCGTGATTGAGTAACAAACATACAACCTTTCACAATTATAATATTAGTACTTTATTCAAACAGCTCCTCCTAGCTACATCAAACTCAATCAAATCGATGACATCCAAAACCCATAAATAAGAAACCAAATAAAAGGCAATTAGTACAAAACACTTAAAACCCACTATAAAACAGCATCATATTATCACAATTACTCGTACTGTTCACAGTTATTAAGTTTAAATTGGATAACAATTATCCGAATGAAACGCCAATCAAGCCGCAGATGGGCTGTAATTAAGCGGTGGGCTAGTTAGCATGACAAACGAGTCGGCTCCCGCGCTATGTTATTATACTGCGTAGTGAGGAGTCTGTGGTCTATTCACGTTTGAATGAATTCAAAGTGCCCCTGTACAAGTCGCAATAAATACTTTTTCTTTCTTTAAATATGTAGAACGATTTACCGATTTAAAAATGTAAACATTACGACTCATATCGTATTTTGTTTAGCAGCAATACTCATGCTCGTCCTAAAAGTAGCGAGCATTATATTTTGTCGAGTTTTCCGAACATTTATGTAAATCTATGGAGAAGCTAATTTATTTTTCGAGATTTCAAGGTAAGTCCCATAGTAAAAGTTCATAATGAAGAGTACATTAGCCATGTAATAACTCGAGTTTTTTCATCCAATTCATTCATACGAGTATTATCATCATCTGCCTAGCCTTTTCCCATTCATACGAGTATATAGGCTTAAATTAAGGTGAAAGGTTAGCTATCAAAAAATGGCTTTAGATTCTCAACAAACCAGAATACTTGTGATTAGGTTATTAAATTTAATCAGTTAAGTACAAGATCTAGACCGTATTAGGGACTAATTATCTACTAATTGATCGAAGGTGAGATGGCAAGTGTTAATTGGACTGAAATCCAACTGCAACCGCAACATAGCTGAGAAATGGCTTAATCATTACTAATGAATGATGTCATACATAATCTTGTCTATTTATACAGGATAGAACAGTTCATACAGACTCAAGTGAGTTTCGACAAGAATGAATAATGAATAATTATTTATTTCTATTCTCATGGTGTCCCATCACTATATAGTCCCGCATATGTGTACCTATGCCATTATTACCTCCAGCGACCGGTTTTACTTGATATACGGTCTTAAATACCATTATTTATGAATAGTTAACGCCTCGTTGGAAACCTAGTCGGTATAAGTGTCATGGCTGTCATTTTTAAGGGACCACAGACTATTGAATCATGCTCCAGTGACTTGTACGATAAATTGCTTTCTTGATTGATGTGGGAATGGAAAAAGGTGCTGGTAACTATCGGTTAGCTATTTTTATTTCATATTAATCAATATTCATGGCCAAACAGGATACTCGAAGATTTATGATTTAGGTATCTTGCTTATGTGATTTTTTATTCATATTTTTGTATGAGTAAATCTCTTTACGCTTAAGTGGAATTGGGCTGGATGCGGCAGATGTCTACCGTATGTTGGACGATAAATGGGCCAAACTTATGACGTAGTGGGTCCAGCCGACATCGCGGCAGGCCCAAACGGAGATGGCGGGATGAGCTGGACTCCTTTGATAAAGATTGGTCCTTGGCAGCTCTGGACAGAGAGAGGAGGAACGAGAGTAGGAAGGCCTTTGCCCAGCAGTGGGCACATTAATGGCTAAAAATAAATAATAATAAAATAGATCTCTTCACAAAGGGGCTTTTACGGGGAAGTTATCTAATCGGGGAGATAACCTACTAATTTCTGCTGCTACACAGTTTTTGTTATTTTAAGGTTAACAAGGAAGGCTTATAGAGATGGCTGATTTAGAACGGTTGGATAAATCACCATATTGGTTTTCGAGTTTTCTTTTTAATAGCAGACGCGGCTACGTATTGGAGAAAGGTACCCATTTTCTTGACGGTTGTTTGGCCACTACGAATCTTGATTACTCATAATAAGAAAAAAAGAGAGAAAGAAAAATAGGTTTATTTGTCACAGAAACACGTGCATACAAAAAGATCAGTCGAATGATAATTAAAAATAAAAACAAAATAGTAAGAATACTAGCTGCGCCCCGCGGTTTCACCCGCTTAAGTTTCGATCCCGTAAGAATATCGGGATAAAAAGTATTCTGTATGTTAATCCTGGTTATAAACCATCTGTGTGCTAAATTTCATCCAAATCCGTTCAGTAGTTTTTGCGTGAAAGAGTAACAAACATCCATCCATCCATCCATACAAATGTTCGCATTTATAATACTTATTAGTAAGAAGTAAGATTTTCACGAGCACAGACTGAACAGAAATATAGTCGGCAGTTGCAGTTTGTGACAGTGACAAGATGTCCACTCAGCATGCTGTGCTATATAATGCTGTGCTATGGAATAGTTACCCACAGCAGACCGCTGATTTCCAGTGGTCACCCTAAAATGACGTACGGTAACCAAGTCAGATTTAAACCAATGATATAAGTACCTACATTTGTTACTTTATGCCAAAAGAGCAGGTACCTAGCAACAGTTCCTTTTTATCGTAATAAATAAGCACTACAAAGTAAATAAATCAACTCTGAGAACATTTGTGGTCAAAGCTACGTCCAAAAAGAAATCCTGTAATGTAACAAACAACACGGAAGCATTCATAAATGATATATTTCAGGCAGGGAAGTACCTAGAGAGCTACTGCCTATCTGACCTCCACAACCCAGTTACTGGGATAATTGCGTATTACACTAAAAATAGCAATGGTTTTCAATTTGACAGTTCAACAACATTCATTGCGTTATTTACGTTGTTGAGCGGATACATTTTTCGAACATATGAAGTAATGGATTAGCAATGTCCTCCAAAATGATTCAGATTTTAATTGAAAGTGTGTCACGCAATTAGGGTGATGATTATTTTTTATGATATGTAGTAGGTAGTAGATTTAGAGCTGATTATTCAATAGTCAGGTAATTTTTATCTCAAGAATGACAGTTTGACATATTTTCTATACAACCACAATCAAACCGCAATATTTATTCCTCTAATAAAAGTTATCTGACTATTGAAAAATCAGTCCTTAGTCAATAATAGTCCGAGCTCCTTAAGTGTTGTGTTGAGCTGCACGATTTCTGACAAATGCGTGCACTGACTGGACAGGTCCTCTCAAACTGTTTGGTTCTTTCCTCAAAAAAAACATCTCAGACATTAATCTACATGGTCTTCACATGATCTGACCGATTCGAGATTCGAGATTTTGTCTGGGCTTTAAAAGAGACTGTGACGTCTGAGTTTGTCTCGGCCTTTCTTCTCAGAGTAGTCAGATAGGAAACACCGACCTCATCTAGTTTTAAAATATGATTGACGTGTAAAAGTGTTTGTACAAACCTACTTAATAAAATAAAATCAATAAAAACTGTATAGTGTAAAACTCGAACATTTGAAACTAGAATTTTAAATGAAATAATGTGGCATCACAGCTAAAGTGGAACAATATCAACTAAGTAACTTTTGGAGGGCACTGTATGTAAATCAGGGAAAATAATTGCCTAACAGTTTGACAAGCAACTTAAATAATTGTCCTCATGTTCGAATCAGAACTCATTTAACAATCATAGTTTTTCTTTAACAGCTGTATTAATATCACATAGGTATACCAGTATACTTAGCTTGACTATATTATGAAGCAAATAATATAAATAACAAGATTGAAACCCGTAATGGATTACCTTTCTGTTATTATTTCTTGTAATAAATGAAAGGAATACATCATTGTATTGTGTTATTGTTGGTTGACCTAGAAAACATTTTGGTCATCAGATTGAACAATATTTTTATGTTTGTAGTATAGCATATTCAGCCTTTAATTTGTGAGTAGCCTGTGAGAGGGAGTAGTCCATGTCCACCACGCGACCCCAGTGTGGGTTGGTTGATGTTCTCTTTTTTCTTACGTAGAGCTACGTAAGAAAAACTTGGATGAACCCCTCCCCCCCTTTCAATCTTACGTAAGATCAGTATCAACCAAAATTGCAAAGAAAAAGTAGCAAAAAAATTAAAAACTAATCATTTTTGCTCACTTTCGTGATCTTACGTAAGAACAATCTAAGACCCCCACGTAAGAAAAAATAAGACTTGTTTGGCCTCCCTCCCCCTCATATCGTCTTACGTAATAAATGAACAGCCCCTTGGCGGCAAAAATTGGTATTATGACAGTACTCTCTTGAAAGAACTCTTTGATAAAGAGCTCTACTACGACTAAAGACATACGTAAGTACTCATCAATTCAAGACCTTCAAATCGGTATCCATTGATGCCTTAATCAGTACCCGTAGATCGGGCATCCCGATTTTTTCTCCGTGGTTTCTCACGGTTACATTCGAACCTATAAATCTCCAGTGGACCGCTAATTTGCAAGCGGCAGACGAATTAGAGGCACCCACGCGTCAAGTGAAGACCGGAATTCCAATATTTTTGTTGATCAAAGACTTGCGAGTTTGATTAGTGTTCCTTTGAGTATATTTTGAGTAGGTCGAGTGTGTAGGATGAATGTTCGATAGAGAGGTTTATTTAGATAATAAAATTTAAATAAGCTCCCAATTTTAGAAGTCTACTTATCATTATTTATTCATTTATTTTGCTCAAAACAAAGGACGTACACGTTAAAAATACAGTTTTACAAAATAAGTACTATTTCTACAACGTGTGGGTGAGCACTGCTCTCCTAGCTAGGTTATGGAAACCTGTGTTGAGGGGATTATTAATAATAATAAAACCTCTTTTTACTGATAAACTAAAACTATTTACAATATTTAAAAAAAAATGTTTTTGATCATAGTATCGAGCGTCTCTAGCCCACAGGGCACCAGCTCTCTCAACTATGTCGTCGTCCCAGCGTTTACGTTGTCATCATTAATACTTATTTCTAATTTTGGCGAACCATTACATGTTAACTATTGTTATGGTTCGTACCAATTTTGATTAGAGAATTGATGGCGCTTTATACTGTGAACAAACACAAATAGATGTAGTTACCCTTTTGGACATTAATAATGATTCCTTCCTTAGTTCTCTTTCGCAACTACTTGAAAAGATCTAATATTATATTCTTTTTTCGCATTTATAATTAACTGAAAACCGAATCATTGAGCCTAACCTCATGTAACACACTTTTTAAACCCATTCCCAGTCCCAACACGTACACAAAATAAAACAATTACATTTCAGCCTTCAGATACATTCTAATTGCGACTCAAATAATAGCACCACCGAACACGTCCGCGATTAACTACATTAAAGTATGTATCTCGTAATTAGAACATTACGCGACACAAGACGACGCTAGTAATTTTATGTAGATTACTCGATCCATTTTGGGTGTATTCGGGGAGTTACAAGTGGAACGACACAGGTGTATTATTATCTCGAGATATGTACTAAGTATTAAAGAGTATCAAACGTGCTCCTTTCGATACCAACATAGTAACCTCTTTTAGTATCCTATAATCAGCCTATAATGTTCCTACAGCACAGGCCTCCCATCTGAGATAGAGGGCCGTAATATACCACGCGTCCACAGTGCTATATATAAAAATTTGGTTCGGTCGGTTCAAACTCAAACTATTTATTTTATCTATACTAATATTATAAAGAGGAAAACTTTGTTTGTTTGTTTGTAATGAATACGCTCAAAAACTACTGAACCGATTTAAAAAATTCTTTCATCATTCGAAAGCTACACTAGCTACGACTATCCACGAGTAACAGGCTAAATTTTATTTTGGAAAAAATAGTGTTCCGTAAGATATTTGGGTTTTTCGGACATAAGGTGACAGGTGACAGAAAAGTTATTTTGTATCTTTATGGGTTATTTTGATTTCCTTTTGAGATAAGTACGCAATCCTGTCACAAATCCGAAATCTACGCAGACGAAGTCGCGGGCAGAAGCTAGTTTCAAATAAACCAATTACAGGCACTTTTGAATTGTCAAGGTCGGTCAGTCAAAAAGATGAAGCCAGTTGCCCATTCTAAAGCGTAGGTACCTATGGAGAAGAACGGGCAAGAAACTCCATGGACACTCTTTTAAATCATATTATTATTGTTACAAAGTATAAAGTGCGGGTTGGTAAATGTCACATGTCTTCGAATTTTTGGTTCTAGGACATAAAGTTCCTCACGATGTTTTCCCTCGCCGTTTTAAGAACAGTGGCGATGAAATGATTTACAGAAAGTAAAGAGCCTATCTGGGTTCGAACCCTCTACCCCGTTAGGCGGTTACCACTGGGCAACCACTGCTCTCTCAAGCCTTAGTAGTTTTTTTTTTGCATTTAATTTAAGTAGGCATCTATCATATCTTTGCTAGTTAATATTTTGGAAAACTATCAAGAAAGTTACTAAAGTGAGCGCGCGTAAGTGATACTTAACTCAATAAATACGAGACTAAAGACGCTTTTCGTAAAATTCTTTGCTTGATCTTTTCTTCTTCTTAGCGTGTCTATAGCTATTCAGGACTGTATTGTTGTAGTCAAATAAAGACTTCTTGAGTGTTTCTTCCTTTATTTTCTTGAGGGATGTTTTTCGGATGAGAGCTGGTTGCCGACTGGTGCCAGCCCAGGAAATTGCCCGTCTTTTATAGCGAGCTTCAACCAATCAAAACGTCTACATTTTGTACACAATACCTTTCTAGAATTTTCTCTACCAATCAGGACGCGTCTTTTTTAACCAATAAGAACGTGGCAGGTGTGTACACGTCATTAGTACAGTACTGTCGGGCGATTTTCTGGAGTTGGGCTCTTATAATGTTGTTCTTATTTTTTAAACATAGCTACTAACTTATTCTATCTATTTACAAAAATTCGTAACGAAAAATCCCTATTTTAGACCCTAAAATTAACAAAATACGGTAACGGTCCTCGTTACGGTAAAGTTTGGCACCACTTAACCTAATCATACAAGTGGCGCCACCAAGTGTGAAGAATGCGAATCAATTATCTTACATTCGAACTACGTAACATACTCGGTGTCTGATACGACTATCTTATATTCTAATTACATAATATTCTAATTACATAACACGCTCGGCGTCCGTTACAGCTCTCCCCCCGGCGCAGCTCGCGTAGCCTCTTTCATCCTTGCCACGACGACGAGCTTGTTCACGGGGCGCCGGAAAGTGCCGGTTCTGGTGCGTACCTCGACGACCCTGATGCCGCCGTCCGGTCCGCGATGCGTGCGCTCGACGACTCCCATCGGCCAGGTGTTTCGTGGCAGCGTACCGTCGACCACGAGAACTACGTCGCCAATCTCCATGGGTCGCGCGTTGTTCCGTGGCTCCCCACGAGGTACCAAGGTAGGCAGGTACTCGTGTACCCAGCGGCGCCAAAAATGGTCAGCGAGCGCCTGGCTAGCCCGCCAGGTCCTCCTGTCGGCCTCGCTGCAGGGTCCCGTCGATGGGAGCCCATCCGATGACCCCAACAAGAAGTGGTTCGGAGTCAGGGCTTCGGGGTCGTTGTGGTTCACGCTGACGTGCGTCAGTGGCCTCGCGTTGATTGAAAATTCGGCCTCGGTTAGCAGTGTTCTTAAAACTTCCTCTGCCGGTGCCTTTTCCCGTAGAGTGACGCTAAGAGCCGCTTTTACGGAGCGCACCATTCGCTCCCATGCGCCGCCTTGGTTGGGCGCGCCAGGGGGTATGAAGCGCCACTCTAGTCGATGTACCAGCCCCTCGTCTCGCAGGGCGGGCATCCACTCTGTGTAAGCTTTGCGAAGTTCTTGGTCTGCCCCGCGGAAGTTAGTTGCGTTGTCCGAATACATTATCCTTGGCCAGCCTCTGCGTGCGGCCATCCGCCTCAGCGCCATGATTGCTGAGTCGGTAGAGAGCGATGCGACGAGCTCGATGTGCACGGCGCGGGAAGTAAGGCATGTGAAGAGTGCGCCCCACCTCTTTTCTCGTCGGCGCCCTACCTTGACTGTCATTGGCCCGAAATAGTCCACCCCGCAGTTAGTGAACGGGCGGTGGAAAGGGTCAAGGCGGGCGGGCGGCAGGTCCCCTGTTGCTGGTGGTTGCGGCGTCGCTCGCCGCCTCTTGCAGAAGGCGCAGTTTCTCTCCACAGCGCGCACTGTAGGTCGTAGATGGATGACCCAGTACCGCTGTCGTAGGTCATTCGTCACGCGTTCTCGGTTGGCGTGTCCCGCGGCGCAGTGCTCCCGTAGCACGAGAAGCTTGGTCAGTTTATGGCGTCCGTCCAGTATAATCGGCCGTTTCGTGTCGGTTGGCGCGGAGGAGGCCTCGATCCGGCCCCGCACCCTCAAGACACCGTCTTCCAGTACTGGATCCAGCCGGTACAGTCGACTCGACTTCATCAGGGGTCGACTAGATCGAATCCTCTTGAGGTCTTCGCCAAAGCTGTCTTCTTGAGCTTGGCGTATCAGCTCGGCTTCGGCGCGCAGGATGTGGCGATGTTCCATCGTGGTTGCCTTTCTTCTGCAGATGTCGGTGAAGGCGATTGCTCGGGCGGTAGCCCTTATCAATACTTCGTACTTCGAGAAGCGGGCTGGGTTTGGTAGCCAGCTGCTGTCTCGCCCCGTCTTCTCGCTAATGTGGAGGACCTCTTCGTCTTCCGGTTCGTCGGTCGTTGCCGTGGGCCACTGTTCCTCTGGCAGGAACAGGAAATCCGGTCCTCGGAACCATCGGTCCGTTCTGCTGATGGGCGTGTCGACTAGCCGCGTAGCGTCATCGGCTACGTTGCAGGCGGTGGGTAGCCAACGCCAGTCTTCCTTTTTAGATAGTTCCGCGATCTCTCCCAGCCGATGTGCGACGAACGGTGTGTACCGACGCATGTCGTGATGGATCCAATGCACTACGGTGGATGAATCGGTCCAGTAGGTCGTCTGGCCGATGTCGATTACGTGCTCCCTCTTTATGGTGTCGGCCAATCTTGCTCCGATGACCGCAGCTTGCAGTTCCAGACGTGGTATTGTTTGGGCTTGACGAGGTGCTACCTTCGCCTTGGCGGCCACTAGCACTACGTTCAGGCTCCCGTCGACGTACCTTATTCTCCAGTAGGCCACGGTCGCGTAGGCCTGTTCACTGGCATCACACAGGATGTGTAGGTCGAGGCGCTCGTGTTTCTGCGTCAGGTAACATCTCGGTAGTCGCAGTTCTGTGAGCTCATTAAGCCGTGCGAGCCAGGACGCGAAGAGCTCGTTCTCTTCTTCGGGGATTTGTTCGTCCCATGTTATCGGGAGGCGCCACAGACTCTGCAGTACGATCTTTGCTCGGATGGTGTAGTGGCTCAGTAGCCCCAACGGGTCGTAGATCGACATCACGGCGCTGAGGGCTTCACGCTTGGTCGGCGCGCGGGTTCTTGCTCGTACCTCAGCCGGGACGCGATTCATTGATGTGTTGAATCCCAGCTCGTCTCGCTCCGCGTTCCAGTATAGCCCCAGGATCTTGCTCTCGGGCTGTTCTCCCCCCAGTCGTGTGGGGGAGGTGGCGTGTAGCTCCGAGGGCACATCGCGTAGTACCGTCTTGTCGCTGGAGCTCCATCCTCGTAGCGTGAATCCCGCGTGTGCGTGTACTGTTCTGATCTCTTCGACCGCTTTCTGTGCTTCCTCCGCGTCTTCGTAGCTGGCTACTAGATCGTCCATATAGTGGCTCCCTTTGATCGCTTCCAGTGCACGAGGGTATTCCGACCCGTGTACGTCCGCGTTGTGATTGCGTACGTAGTGGGCCATGTACGGGGAACTCGCTGCACCGAATATCATACTGGTCATCTTATATTTCTTTGGAGGTTCCTTTCGCTCGTTGCCTCTCCACAGGAACTGTTGTGCTGGTTGATCTTCCGGTCTTATTCTGATCCTCAGGAACATTTCCTGCACGTCTGCTGTGATCGCCACCGCCTTCTCGCGGAATCGGAAGAGGATTCCGGGTAGCGACAGCAGCAGGTCGGGTCCTTCCAACAATTCGTCGTTTAGACACACACCGTTGCTCTTTGCAGCTGCGTCGAATACCAGTCTGCATTTGCCGGGTTTGTTTGGGTTCTGCACCGCGAAATGAGGCAAATACCAGCAGATGGCGCTTCTTTCTTCTGACCCGTCGCACAGTGCCGCGTACCCCTTGTCCAATAAATTGTTGATCTGCTTGGAGTATTCGGCCGCGAACTCTGGTTCTGCGTCCATCTTTTGCTCAATCTTCTTCAGCCGGCGGAGCGCTTGACCGTAGCTTGGGGGCATGGTCACGTCATCTCGTCGCCACGGTAGACCAACCTCGTACCCGGTGTCGATCTTCCTTGTTGTTCTTCGAACTATGTCGATGGCCCGTTGATCCGCTTCCTTGACTCTCGGCTTTCCCTGTATGCCAAGCGCGTCGATCTTGAAGTGGTGGTCGACCAGATCATGAAGTTCCTGGCTGCTCGCTCCCGTCGTTCGTTCGGGTTCATACACGTGCAGCACGTTTCCTTCCTGGTAGATGGTGTTGCGTGGCGCGGTTCCGTGCACCACCCATCCCAATTGCGTTCTGGACGCGGCCGGTTGATCGGGTCCACCGATTCGGATCTCGCGGGACACTATACACTCCCAATGGTCCGTCCCCACCAGGAGTCCGGGGCGGGCCTTCTCGTAGCACACCTCTTCTGGTGTCAGATCCTTCAGGTGCTCGTACTCCAACACGTTATCCGGTATGGACTGCTGGTGAAGTTGAAGGTTCTTTATGGTCCTCGCTCTGACCTTGTAGCTGTCGACCTCTTTCAGCCCTCTGATGCGAAGGTTTACTAGCTGACTCTCCGTTTCTTGTTGCGACATATTGACTCCGCTCAGGTGAAGTGGTTGCGATGGTCCTTCTGCCCCGATGCTTTCCGCTAGCTCCTTGTCGACGAGGGTAATCGTGGCTCCTTCATCCAGGAGGGCGTAAGTGTTCGCCTCCCCCCGTGGACCGGAAACGACGATCGGGCACATCTTTAGCATGACCGTTCGTGGTCCGGCAGCTGGTCGTGTTGCTACTGATAGAACCGCTTCTTCCTTTAGTGATTCCGCTGGCTTTGAGTCTTCCGTCTTTGTTCCTCGTTCTTGATGGAGGGTCGCGTGATGCGGGCGGCTACATTGGTCTACGCCACACGGCTTTGCTTTGCAGTTCATGCGCCTATGTGGTTTCTGAGCACATTTAAAGCACAATTTCTTCTCCTTCACGAACTTCCAGCGGTCGTCCACTGTGAGTGCCTTGTACTCGGGGCACCTTGTCAGGGTGTGAGCTTGTTCACATTTAGGGCACTTATCCGTTCCTTCTTCCGTTTCCCCCGTAGTGTTGAACACACTTGCCTTTTTCTTCAGTGTCACGGCGGGGCGAGTCTCTTTTTTCTGAGTCGCGACGCTTGCGGACGGAGTGTACGTGTAGCGCAGTGCCCTGTCCGCCTCTCGCATCAGGAAGTGAGACATGACGACAATCTCCGGGTCCGTTGTCCCTTCGTGATCGTAGGCGTAGTCGCACCATCTGGATCGTAGGTGTGGGCTCAATTTGTCCAACACTTCTCTTGTCATCAAGGGGTTGAATAAGTATCCTCTTCGGTCGATCGTTCTTAATACGCAGATGATGTTTTGCAGCTTGATTGCAAAACTGTTCAGTTCGGCCGCTGATGCACCTGGTTTCGGCAGTTTCTTGAGGTCTTCCAATGCTTTGTCAATAATTACTTCAGGCCTTCCGAAGCACTGTTCGAGAGTCTTCATTACGACATCTGGATCGGTTGCCGTGTGCAGAAGCGCGGCCACGGCGTCTCTTGCTTCCCCTTTAAGACAGCTTCTTAATCGCTGAATGTTTTCTGCTGCCGAGATCTGGTACATGCGGGTTGAGTCTTGCACTGCTGCTTTGAACGGTAGCCATTCGTTTGCCGCTCCGGTGAACGTCGGTAGGTCGGTGTATCGGGGCCTGGGACCGGCCATTTTTTCTAACGTGGCTGCCAGGTACTCGATACTGTTCCTCTTCCTAGTCGGCGTCGGTGATCTTCCTCGTGTGGTTTCGAATCGTGTCTGCTTCGGCTCTTCGCGTGTTCCTTCCTCCCCCCGTGTGCTAATGGGGTTCGTCCTTAGCCATTCGTCCACCTTCTGATGTGGTTCACGAGAGAGGGTCGGTTCTTCTTCATGCACGCTTTCTTCATCTTGGATGACCGATACTTCGACGGCTAACCGCTTCTTGACTAGGTCGGCTTCCAGCTCTAATTCCCTTCTTCTTATGGCAGCCAGCTTCTCTGCTGCTTCCAGTTCAGCTACCCGTAGTCGTGTGTTGACGCTTGTCGTTGACCGTACCGATTGGGTTGGTGATCCTGCTCTTTTTTGCGCCGTAGTTGTTGTCGGTGGAAGTCTCGAAGGCCCCGCTGTGCTGGTATCCATTGGTTTCAAAAGGGGCGATGCCGGTGGGTCCAGTGAGAGTCTTCTTATACGTTCTCGTTCAATCAGCTGGGCTTCTGTGAGTCGCGTCGCTTGTTGTAGTTGGACGCGTCGTTGTTCTTCTACTTCCGCCGTATCTCCTTGGCTCCTTGTAATCACCATCTCGAATGTTCCTTGTTAAATTCTCGTTGCAAAGAACCGGTCTTGTTCAGGGTTCTTTTAAATCCGGATGCGAAGGACCAGACTATTCAGGACTGTATTGTTGTAGTCAAATAAAGACTTCTTGAGTGTTTCTTCCTTTATTTTCTTGAGGGATGTTTTTCGGATGAGAGCTGGTTGCCGACTGGTGCCAGCCCAGGAAATTGCCCGTCTTTTATAGCGAGCTTCAACCAATCAAAACGTCTACATTTTGTACACAATACCTTTCTAGAATTTTCTCTACCAATCAGGACGCGTCTTTTTTAACCAATAAGAACGTGGCAGGTGTGTACACGTCATTAGTACAGTACTGTCGGGCGATTTTCTGGAGTTGGGCTCTTATAATGTTGTTCTTATTTTTTAAACATAGCTACTAACTTATTCTATCTATTTACAAAAATTCGTAACGAAAAATCCCTATTTTAGACCCTAAAATTAACAAAATACGGTAACGGTCCTCGTTACGGTAAAGTTTGGCACCACTTAACCTAATCATACAAGTGGCGCCACCAAGTGTGAAGAATGCGAATCAATTATCTTACATTCGAACTACGTAACATACTCGGTGTCTGATACGACTATCTTATATTCTAATTACATAATATTCTAATTACATAACACGCTCGGCGTCCGTTACAATAGCAATCTAAATGGACTCGGCCCAGAATCCGGCTACTTGTTTGGCGCCATCACCAGCATCCATCAGTTCCTGTAACGTGCAGCTGACAGGACACACAGGACACGATGTTAAGTGTCCCATCGTTTGTGGAACAGCACCACATTTACACTCCAAGGCGGAGTCTTCTATGAATCTCCACCTGAGCAGGTGATTGTAACACGGTTTAAATGTTTTTAGAACGTGTTCTCGTACCCGAGTTCTGGGCTGACACGATTCATCATTATCATCTACCTAGTATTTTTCCAACTTTGTTGGAGTTGGCTTCCAGTCTAACCGGATGCAGCTGAATACCAGTATTTTACAGCCCGAAAGTCTGACACGATTAAGATTGTTATTGAATAAAACCGAGAATACGCTCCAAAAAGACGAAGCGAAGAACTAAATTACTCACTCCCTTTTCTTCTAAAACCAACCACAAAATCATTCAGTAATTAATTAATGACCGACTGACTACCTTTCAAAAGATCGTAAAATGATAAATCACCTCACACACAACTAGGTACGTATAAAATATTAATTATTAGCGAAAACAATGGTTCACGTTTGTGGAAATAATCGATTCTCTTTGTTGTCTAATAGCGTTGGTTTCAGTGTACATAACACACAGAAATATACAGAAAGACTGCTCCATACAAAGAGCAAAACGCACGAACATACAGCATGTGTGTGACATGTGTGTGTTACCATAACACAAGCATTAAGTTGCTTAGCTTGGGACTAGATGGCGCTGTGTGAAATGTCCAGGGATATTATTATTATTATGTATCAGAAAGGTGTGGTCAGACCATCAAACTGAACAACTTTCTCCATGGGAACGACGTTGTAATCGCGAAAAAAATATCACCTGTCACATACAAAACTTGAATGCCTACTGGACCTTATTGTATGTGTCTGCTGATTATTATTGGACACGCTTCACGTACAGCGAGTGCAAGTGCCCTGGCGGACGCGATTGGTATTCGATGGCGGCTATGGTCTGTTCCAAAAGAATCTAATGAAAGTGTAAACAAACGCTGTTTAGGTTTAATTCTTACGTAATCATTTTATTATCATTCACTAAAGGTTAGTGTCACATTCATCTGTATCTAAAGTTTTCAAATTGTTTAAATTGTTTGAATAACATTATTAAATAAATTGTAATTGAACAATCATCGACGAAAATTGAGTTTATAAAATTAACCTCAAATGAAAAACATCATTAAAGAATCAAACCAAAGCACTCAATTTGTACGTGGCTCGACAAATTCGCATTCAAGAGTAGAAAACTCCTGCCAGGGTAGCGGGATCGTCCGAAAGGGTTACCGCTGCCCTGGAACATAAAGGGCTAAGGAAGTAACACGGGTGGGTTTTAGTCAGTAAGAGTCTGACACTCCCTCCTGCTCCACCCAGAGCGGGAGGAGTCATCTGATGATTTCCCATCCTCAAAAAAAAAAGGGTAGAAAACTGATCCCGTTGTACATTATTATTTTATTTTTATTATTTGATTAGATACACTAGCAGCTAATTAGCTGATTCGTGTGTTTCAAATAGCTTGGAAATATTTAATCTGTGCAGTTGATTCTTGAAGCAGTTCAGTGTGGGAGCCATCACAACATTTTCCGGGAGTCTATTCCATGCTGTTACAACTCTGTTAGACAAGAATTGCTTCAAGGGCTTTTTTTATGAATTTTCTCATAGCTTTAGGGAACGCCCACGCAAATATTTGTTCGCATTCAGTGTGTAGGTTTTTAAGGCTGGGCACTTCATAGTGACTTTTGATATGAGTGCGCTTGTTTTCGCTCGCTTGTTATACGGAGCCAACCTTCTGTAACTACTATTCTGTGTTACAGTGCACCCAAGAAGCGGTAATTAAAAGGCTTTTCATATAGTGAGCGTCGACAGTAGTATTATTTGAAATCGGATTCCTCCAGCTAAATGAACTTCCTTGAAAATATATTTAATGGAATCAAATGTTCGTTTCATTACTTTCTGGGGAGAATTTAATGCTTTTTGTTTAATGAGAAAATTGTCTAATGAGAAAAGTTTTTGATTAAAATTAATTGATGAATCAAAGGTAACTATGCAATCACAACATTCACAATAACCTTTAGGTTTTATTAAGGAATCACTCTTTGGTGAGTAAGTATTCAAAAATTTTAATTTAAGTAAAAAAATAAAAAGTAAGTAAAAGTAAAGTAGTAGTAGTAAGTAAAGGAGTAAATTTTAATTGTAATCTTTATTTAAGTTAAGTACTTTAATGATCGAGGCGTCTTACTATTGGTTTTTTTTTTTTGAGTTTTTAAGGTTTGCTACACTACATATATGTACATGGTGGCAGGTGGTACATTTTGACCGCGTAGGGGGGTCTATAATCATCTGCTAAATTCATTGTTCATTCGTCGATGTCCCTGCCATCCTGTATACATAATCTGCTGAATTTATGTTATTTTGTAATTTTTTTGTTTGCATCTTTGCCTCGACGTTGACGCCTCAGTCATTTTCTCTCTTATCTTATCCATTATCTGTATCCATATTTAATTCCAAAGGGAAAATGTTTTTATACTACGTGTATAAAGCCGAATTTTCCGGAAAAGAATAAATTAAAATGATTCGAAATTGTGGCATCGCCCATCGGATTGAATTTACCAACGTAACAAGGAACATTTTTATCACAAAAAATCGAATCAAAATTGACATTTCCATTTGGCACTCCCAATAATGAAGAAAGTTCGGTAACTACATTATTGCCCTTTTAACGGTTCTTATCAACAAAAAGGCCAACTTAAAAAAACTCATTACAAAATTAATGAAAACTTTCCGCTTAATTGGTATCGCGATACGAAATACGGAAGCGATAACGATATTCTGAATTCGCTTCGATATCTTTGGGTATTAATCTACACTTTTAGGGCCCGTACACACGTACCACAACCACACCACATCTTAGCGACAAAATGTGGGCAAGCAGTGGTTACGTGTGAATATAGTGTCGCTGCAACTCAACTCAAACTCAAAGCATTTATTTCAATTAAACCATTTATAGGCACTTTTATATTGTCTAAATCAGTGTTTTTCAACGTGTGAGTCGCGACCCCCTAGGGGGTCGCAAAGCCTCTTTAATGGGGCCGCCGTTTCTTTAAAATTATAGGAGGTTCCAAATGGAATCAAACACTTCAAAGCTTCAGCGGTTGATTGTGGAAATTCTATTTTTCTGTTTAACCAAACGGTACTCAAGATGACAGACTTGAATTCCAAGTTAGAAGCAGCGGAGGGAAGGGGCTCGCGAAATATTTTCCGTATTAAGGGGGGCACGCCATGAAAAAGGTTGAAAAACACTGGTCTAAATTATGTAAATAGTCAGAGATCTACGTTTTGGAATGGTTATCTAGAATCAACTTTCGGACTGACTCCGAAAGTTGAAGCTCATTCCAAAACGTAGATCTCTATGGAGAAGAACGGGTAAGAAACTCCAAGGACACTCTTTTAACTTTCAAGTTCTTGCTGTTGCGTTGTCGCCAGTAGTTGCAATGTGGTTACCTTGTGGTTAGTAGCAGACAGATCGACTCCGAATGTGACAGTGTCGTCGCGTCAACGCAAGTGCACGTTGCGTTGTGGCTGCAACGTCGCCATGATGCGGTTAGTATCGCCACACGGTTAATTTTGACGGTCAAAAGTGGTCCGTGTGAATAGACTATTAATTTTCATACAAATTAGCGCCCGTTCACGTGGTGTCGTTGTGGTGTGGTTGTGGTACGTATGATCGGGCCCTTAAGGCAAAAAAGTGAATTTGGATTGGGCAGGGTAGACGCGAAAACTTTAACCGTAGCATAACCGTTGATTATGCAAATTGCTGGCATTAGCAAGAATTCAATTTCTGAAGATTATGACTTAATGCCATACAATGGTATGGTTACTGACCCGTAATAATATGGTGTAATATTCTTTATGATTATTATTTGGAACACGTAAAGGTTATGAGCTTCTGTTTCAGAAAGCTAGGTAGGTAGTGTTATTTAGGTTGATACAGTCGTGGAACAAAAATGATAATAATGTTCATTAACTTAGGTACCTAAAGGGGTTCAAACCTTTGTGGCATGTCCGACCCACTACCAATGATTTTCATAATTCTCATAATAATATGGCGATGTTTAGAGAGCAGTGGTGGCTCAGTGTTATCAATGTCGTAGGTTCGAACCCAGACTGGCGCTTTACTTTGTATAAATAATTGTGAGGAAACAAAAGAAAAAATTCGAAGACATGCAATGTGACATCTACTAATTCCCACTGGGCCCGCTTCCTCTAACTGAGAGGAGGCCTGTGTCCCAGCAGTGGGAACATTATAGGGGAAACGTGACATTTTAGGGTACCATATTAAATACTGGACATTTTTTGTTGGTATAAATAAGTGCACATATATACTTTCATCGTGCGCGTAATTTTGAAAAAAAAACAAAATGGCGGCGGGTAGTTATACCAGCTTCCATAGAAAAATGTTCCAACCCCTTTCTTAGCAGACACAAGTCACCTTTCCGGACTGTTATTTTAATTTTTCAAATGTTTGTATTTACATTTCCCTCTCACCGAAAGGAAGCCTGTGTCCCAACAGTGGGAACATTATAAGCTGATGCTGTTATGCTATGCTATGTATTTACATTGTATGTACAGACGCCAGAACATCAAGCTACTACAATCTGTCAAATTTATTTAATCGATTTTCAACTTGATCGCCAAATCATTAGTTTCAAGGTTGATTGGAAAATTTTTACAGTTTCGGGTGCTTGATGTGCTGGCGTCTTTACTGATGGATCTGCTACCCTTTGGGAAAACAAGACGTGATATTAATTATTGACCTATACATATTTTTTTTTTCAGTTTGTTCAAAATAGTTGATGAAAATGTCTAGCATACATTAAGTAACTCGAGTAAAAGGTCCAGTTAGCATTGTGAGATACTAGAAAGCGGTCAGCACTTGAGTTCGGATTAAGATTTAACACTTCAAAATGTTACCCGCGGCGCTTGCACAAAACATCTTGAACTACCCGCCTACGATTGTTCTTAAGATACCGCCATTGTATAGAAGAAACTTGGACTGTTTTGTTATTTCATTCTGAACGAATTTTGTTCTTACTATTCAAAATTTCACGAGAGTGGACTCGACTAATAGTTTGTTTACGGAGACAAATAGGTAAAATGATACATTTCCCTTGGCATAATTATTATTCTATCTATGTTATTTATTGTAATAACTACTTATTTGACTCAACCCAAACACGAAGCCTCATTAATATAACTCAAACAATATCGAAAAACGTGTTATTAAAACATATAACCGTTATTTTCTATTTACAGTAGCAATGAAAAGAAACGCCTCGATTATTCCATAAAAAACTGAGCCATATAATTCAACAACTCATAATAATTACTAGTATTACGTGCTTTTTCAGAACTGAAAACTCTAAATTACCGGTATTACACGTAACGTTTCACCTTGATAGCGAGCAATTTACGAAAGAACGGTATTACGGAGGCGCTCGAAAATTATACATTCGAATTATCTCTCCCACAAAGTTTAGGTTCCTCGTCATTTCGAAGACTCAAAAGCTTAAACCGTTCATTTCATTCAAATCCGTTCACCTTGAACAGACCGAACGTGTAATGGAGACATTCTATTCAGAAAATTTGCTCATAAACTACGTTATATCGGTTAAGAGCCACTCAGGGATTCTCTTTATTTACATTAGGTGTATAACGAACAACTAGGAAACTCCTTTGGTGAGAAATTGATAAGAATAAGACGGTACTGCGGAAATCTTAACTACGGATCGTATTCATGAGCTTGTTGTTATAATATTGCAGTCTCAGGAATTTGCATTTTGGCTGCTTCTGCTGGCGTCCGTTTTGATCAACTCCAAGTATTTTCGCAGACGAATTTTTAGCTTTTTTGTTGATGTTAAGTATCGTCTCCGTTTCGCCATTAAGCGGTGATATATTGTGAAAATATTTGTATTTTCTTCCGTTTTCATGGTCACGGCTCGCGGGGGATTTATTTTTTGGGGTTTCGCCATCCGATTCGCCGATAATTTCACAATTTTGTAACATGAAGCAAAAATAAAACGAATACCGGCCCAAATCCCTCACGGTTAAAATATTTTAAAAGTCAAGTCGATAAACTTGATAACGAAACGATAAGATTCCATGTTTATTATTCATTTTCATACCAATTGGCACCGTCTTAGTTATAATGCAATAACAAGATACGGTGAGAGCGAAAACATCGAACGTGTTAATCGCTTAACATACTCGTGAGAAATGAAAGGGATATTAAGTTTATGTACCTATTTCTATTTCATCTTACTTACTTCACTTATCATCATCCACATGTTTAAGATATAGACCATACAAGGGTGACTTAAAATTTAACGTATTCATGACAGTGTGTCCCATTTACAACAATTAAGCATCCTATAAAGTCTAGGTGAAAATTCATGGAATTAGAGAACACCCAATTTTTATGTTTTTGAAAAATTTCTAGAATTCGTCCCCAAATATCACTTTTTTAAACTCTAATTGAATACCTTAACAAACCGTTTGATGAATTTAAAATTAAAGGAAGAAGTTTATTCGGTAACCACTTTCAAAAAGCATCTACGTTCATGAACTTTGACAACATTTAACTCAAAAGTTAACTTGGCATTAAGCGTACAATTTACAGAGAAGACATCTTCATTTAATCAGTTATCTAACGAGATACAAAAGTTAAATCATGCCCTAGAAGGAAAACGTGAAATTACACACCTTTATACCATAGTGTAGCAGGTGTCTATATGTTTGGAAACGACAGTGTTTTCTGTAAAAGTTAAACGATGGTTATGGAGTTCACAATGTGTGATTATGTTAGTGAAAACAACAGCTCAACCAAAGACCAACTCATCAAAGAGTTGAAAGATTATCAATCATAACCAGTTTTCATCAGTCTTCCTTAAGTTTGGACTTACCAAACGAAAGTACTTAGTTTAGAACAAGTCCTTTATTTATTCAAACAAAAAATAAACAGTTTCCCTTAATACAAGCTAATACATAAACTACATACAGGACCACATAATGCAGTACCTTATTACCTCGAGAGCTAAGAATCTCCCCTTACAATACTGTAACAAAAAACGCGAGCTTCAATTTAAGAGCATCGGATAAGGCGGAGGCAATCTCATTTCCCATCGAAGTAAGGCGGCCATAAATCACTATATTCAATAGGTTTTAATATAAGTTCGCAAATGAGCATGAAAAGTAATGCTCTCTTGTAGCAGGGAGCTTGATTAGATACGGCTGTCTTGCATTCGGATAGTTTAGATTTGCATATTCATATTGGAGAGATCTGTATGTGAAACATGTTTGGTGGCAATGTTGTTAGGACAAGTGATGCAGCAAATGGAAAAGAATATAAAGAATTAAGGAAAAAAATATTTTGTCGTACATGTTGGCTACGCTAAGTCGAAAACCTGACAACCAGTCCTATCAAGGGGTATCGTGTTACCCAGTAACTGGGTTGTGGAGATCAGATAGGCAGTCGCTCTATGTAAAATACTGGTATTTAGCTGCATCCGGTTAGACTGGAAGCCGACCCCAACATAATAGGGAAAAGGGGCATTAATCAGTAATTAGGAGTGGGCAAGAACTGAATTTTGTAAATTAATTTTTCGATAATAGTCGTCATATAAACACATAAATACATCATTCCAAGTTTAGCATAGTCTCACTCATTTTATTGTTAGAAGACGAAAACATTAAAACCTATTCAACTCTTGAAAATACAATATAATATTCTAAGGGACAACATAATGAGGATTCACGTACCGGGAAGGGATCACCAAACTATCACAAAAATCATCCGTCTCTACACAATAATACAACTAACAACAATGACAAAATATTTCAGATACTTCATAAAAGGGTCCTAGAGCATGCTCCAAATATTTTGAAGAATAATAACATCGGAACACCAAACACATGTCCATCCCAGGATAATAACGAAGCATTTACAAAAGCATATATTCAAACTATAGCTGTCTCACTCAAGCACATTGGTTGATATGAGGGGCATTATCCAGATAGCCGTATGTCCCATATCGGCGTGGGACGAAATGTGACCGTATTAACAAACTGGATTGTTCCGAGCCAAGTTGGGCAACCCGTCGGGAGGAAATTCAATAGAACCCTAATTTTCTAGCCCCTACTGACGCACAATAGCCAACAATGCGAACTACATACTATGTACAAACGCATATCGTCACAGAACAGTAATGAATTGTTATTATAGTAACGATTGAGAATGGGTGGAAAATCATTTTGATGAAAATGATTATCTGTATAATGATGAAGCAGTTATCTTTAAACTTGATACTAATAATGTAGCACCTGATATTATAATTGATAATAACAGCCAAATTAATATCCTCATTAGAGATAATGATGTGGTCACGGTGTTGGTGAATGGCTAATAAATTTAATGTATTGTAGTCATTTAATTGGACTTGTCAGCAATATTTTAGATTAATGAACGGTGTTATAAAGAACCTGTGGCTCAAACAAAAACAGCCCAACAATATTTCGTCAACCGCCAATTTAGAAACGAAGATCCAGATCGACTTTCAGATTAAAGTTAATATGAAGATACTTTTCGTGCAATGGAAAAATTGTTAGCGACAATGTATCATAACTCTCAAAGTATAAAGCTCTAGATCACACTTAAGAGCCAGAACTACAATTTCAAGCCGGCATCGAACAAGCACCGCACAATATCAACAGCAAATAACTCCTAAAGTACACTTTGAGAAGCACAATTTTGTCTGAAACGCCGCAATAACTACATGTAGGGAAGCCGAGACGTGTCTTGCAAAATTTCGAGCGTCATGTGTTTGTGACTCGCTTTTTGCGAAGTTTCCTTCCAGCACTGCGCTGTGCAAAAAAACGTGAAATATTTTATTCCTTTGGCACTTCGGTGTCACGTTCGTACGTCATATTACTTCCATGCCCCGATATTAGCTTGAAATATTGCCGTTTTATATCAGTTCATGAACTATGGCAAAGTCTTGATCTAATTCTTTTGAAATTGGCCGTTATTTTTGAGTTAAGGGCAATTTAAAATTGGATAAATGCTTTTTCTGTCTTCATAAAACACAATTCCTCTAGACCTACATCTAACAATTCTGTCTTATAGTCCGGCTTACTGCTTTACGAAACCAATAATATAGCCTTTAATGTGGACCCGTCTATTGTTATCTAAGTTTATTCATTATAATACATGAACAATGCTAACAAACCTCGATTGTTAGTATTCATCCTAGCTTAAACTGCATAGCCAGCGGTACACGGCTTATCTATGATTGTAACTATCTGTGACGATTTCGAACTCGTTGACTCAACTTAGCTTAGTCTAAATTAAATTGGATATTTTGGATAAGTTTATTTCGCATAGCTCTTGATTAAAATCGAGTTTCGAACGTTGTGTCTCTTACCTAGTAATTTCTAGTAGGTAGTAGTAGCCATAGGAAGACTTGATCCCTTTGATGACATTCACAGGTGAAGAGCAGAAAGGTTCACCCTATCTCCTCTCCATCTGTGAATGTACGATACATGGCAGTCCTTTTTTACAACATGTGTTGTTACACTACCGGCCATAGCTCTGTCCACATCGTTGTTTATGATATAAAAAGTATATCAAAAGTTACACGTCAAAAAGTCCCTCAACAAACACATGTTTACATGCAACGGAAAAATAAAAAAAGCCGTTGTATTCGGATGTAAATTTACGAATTATTCCGACATGTCGGATACGGCCGATGTGTCAACACTACGTAATGGCGATTTCAATCACTCCGCCTCTTCTATTTTCATGTTTCGCTGCTCTCGACAAAATTCATTTTAATCCGCGCAGTGCACTCTGCCCAATTGGTGGGCCTTATCAAAATCGGGACCGTGTCCACATATTAATCAACGGTTTTTGTGAAGATTTTTGACCGTATTGAACACAGCGGGGTCCTGCGGGATGTGTGTGGGGTGAAATATAGATGTCAAAGCGTTTATGTTTGTGTATTTTGCTGTATTCTTCGGTCAGGATATTTGGGTGCGGAAATACTTTTTGGAGAGATATTTCGGGTTTGCAATATTGAATAGATATGAAAGAAAGCTTTTTTTTTCAATAAAACTGCAGTATTCGTTTACTCATTGAATACAGAAAATATTATTGGGTTTGTTCTTTACAAAGGTCATAAAAATTCTGTGACACAGTGACATACATACATTATAATATAAAATCCATTACATATTGCGCAAATAGAGTGGTTACCTACTGGGCTTACGTCATCAAACACCGCTTCACAACAAAAAGTACAAAAAATTTAAATAGGTATATTCCCCGAAAACCAATCGAATAACACAAAGAATGTTAAACGCCCTCCACACAATATTCAAGTAGAAAATTCTTCGAAAGAGGATGCTGTAAACAGAATATTTTATAGATCAGATACTCCTGATGACTGGTCAGTATCGACTGACATTCCGTAGCCCGTGATTGATGAACTTACTCACAAATAACGAAACATGACCCTTGCACATTTCGATATTTTTATAAATGCTATTTTTTGTGTTACTTTCGGTAATCTATCATATGCTGTAGATGTATATTGGAAGGAAGGTTTGATGAAAATGATGTTTGGATTTATGTTCTATTTCGAAGATAGCAATAAGCTCAGTTCATACTTTCTCAATACGGTGAATGAAAACATCGTGAGGAAACATGTCTATGTCACATGTCTTCGGATTTTTGGTTGTCTCTTTCACCTTTACTGGGCCCGCGTGGTAAATAGCCCATAGCCTAGCATAGCCCACTCACTCCTCTCAAGAGAGGAGGCCTGCGTCCCAGCAGTGGGAACAGTATAGGCTGATTATGCTTATGCAGTTCATACGCAGGCCCTAAGGTACAATAACTAATGTAAGCAAATAGTTTAACCTTGGTATCCTAAAAAATCATTTGGGACTTCATACTGGGAAGGTTTCAATTTAAATCAATCTTTTTACTACTTTTTTGTCTTAGAGCTGAGTTTTCAATCGACCGATAATTTTTATTCGTGGAATAAAATGTCAATTTTATGCCACGTTCTGTCGAAATTTCAAAATTATTCCTCGAATAAAATTTTCTGGCGTTGGAAAAGTCAGCCCTTAGTAAAATATTTATTTAAGAATAAAAGTCGTATCATAAAATGACTTTAACTAAAAATAACAGTACCTACCTATATCTATTTCCAAAAAGGTCGAAAACAAAACTGAACGATTATTCGATCATGGCTGTCACCACCTTAATTGATTCCGGAGATAGCTAATTGACAGGCGAACTGACATCACACCGATAGCCTGTTAGAATATTGTTTCTTTAATGTGACTCCCGCCCGACGTACTTGTATCTACTGTGAATAGAATAGGTAAAGCTAAAAAGAATACTACTAATTCTACTAATATTATAAACATGAAAGTTTGTATGGATGGATGGATGGATGTTTGTTACTCTTTCACGCTAAAAGTACTGAACGGATTTGGATGAAATTTGGCACACAGATAGTTTATAACCAAGATTAACACATGGGATACTTTTTCGAAACTTATGCGCTTATAGTAAAGAATATTTACTAAAGTACATAATTATTATATGTACTTCTTCTTCTTTTCGTATCGATGGTACTCTTACTCGTTGTATTTTTTATAGTTTATTACCAGTAGGTGGCCACGTTGATTGCGGGATCAATGGCATTATTTAGGTCATCCAAGGTGCTGGTGAACGGGCGCTTTTTTTTTTTTTCAGGATGGGAAATCATCAAATGACTACTCCCGCTCTGGGTGGAGCAGAAGGGAGTGTCAGACTCTTACTGACTAAAACCCACCCGTGTTCCTTCCTTAGCCCTTTATGTTCCAGGGCAGCGGTAACCCTTTCGGATGATCCCGCTACCCTGGCAGGCTTCGGCCCTATCGGGCCCCGTCAATCTTGCTGACATCTCCTTGAGGCGCGCGTGGAACACGTACACGCCGTCCGGCACGGGCCTAGTCCTGATCGGACGGAGAGCTACCCATTACTCTCCACCCGCAGGCCCGCGCCTACGGTGGCCGGGAGTCGTCACGCGGCTCCCGACGCCCGGAGCATCTCCCGCGGCGGCTGAGGCGTGAGGTGCGTTCCCTCGCCCACCCCGCCACCTCCTTCGCTAGCATGACTGCTTCGCAGAAGGAGGTGACTGCCTCCCACTCCCTCTCGCCCCGGACCATGGATTGAACCAGGGCCGGATGCGAGAGGTCGCCGCCGCTGCCGATCGCCTCTACGAGGACACGGCGGTGCTCTGCCCAAGCGGGGCAGACCTCCACCGTATGATCCACCGTGTCCTCTGGGTGATCATGACAGTGGTGACACCCGGGCGTCTCCGCCCGCCTGATGATATGCAGGAACCTCCCGAAACATCCGTGTTCGGAGAGGACCTGCGTCAGGCGGTAGGTGAGAACGCCGTGACGCCTCGCTGCCCTGCGCTGGGTTGCGATAGTCGCTCCTTCCATGCCACCATGAGATCGCGCCGGAGGTTCGTCCGCTCTGCCGCGGTTTGCCGCGGATGCGGAGTTTCCCCCCGGCGTACATGCCTTTCCGCAAATATCTTTGACGCGCTCCATCGCCATGGCGAAAAATTTGTAAAATAAATTAGGTATAGAGTTAATTTACCATGTCCAGGCAACATAATTCAATTTACGAAAACCAAACAAATCTCAAAACATCTTTGACTCCATAATAACATTCCTGATTGTCTTTGGTTGAAATAACAAGGGAATTCATCAAGATGACAATAATGAAAGAAAAGTTCAAACATTAATCCGATATCCTGTAATTGATGTTTTTGAAGGATCAACTTGAAACAATAATGTTCAAAGCCGATGTTTCACACAATTTCTTGAACAGAATGGGTCGTTTATTTTAATAATAATATTATTTATGTTTGTAACCAAGCAAAGTTTGACACAAGGTTTGAATGAATGGAAAATTTGAACTTTGAGTCAAAGATTTGTGACGTATTTGTTTGGTTTGTTTAATATGGTTGTCATGTATGTAAGTGTGTCAATAAGGTCATCATCATCTGCCTAGCCTTTTCCTTGTTGGGGTCGGCTTCCAGTCTAACCGGATACAGCTCAATATCAGTATTTTATATGGAACGACTGCCTATCTGACCTCCTCAACCAAGTTACTGGGTAATACGATACCCCTTAGTAAGACTGTTTGACAGACTTTCGGGCTTCTGACTATCCGCCGTAACGACTGTCAAATATCCACGAATGACAGCCGGGACCAACGGTTTAATGTGCTTTCCGAGACACGGAGGGGTCTCGGTATGTAAAAATGGTCACCCATCCACAAACCAACCGCGTAGCTTAACCAAAAAAAAAGTGTGATAGAAGGTAAGATTTATATTAAATTCAGCCAAACAAAAAAATATTGTTCTTTAATAAAAAAAGGAAAATAATAAAGCTTCCGAAAAACAAATTAACTTCCAGCGATCTGTGGTTGACTGTAATACTAACTAAGCTGTGTTAAAATGAATTACCGAAAAGTTAATACAAAATTAACCGACAAAAAATAATTCAAGTAAAATAATTCAAATATTTAACAAACTTATTCAAATTATAATTCTACGAAAAATATTCTATACTTTCAAATAATAAAGTAAATTTCCAAAAAAAAATACAAAACTTCCGAAAAAAATACTCAGTTTCCGAAAAGTTATAGTTTGGTGAAATTTGCAACGTAACACGCATATATCTTCTTTAAATCGAAAGAGCTATGTAGGTTAGGTTAGGTTAGAACTGTGACCCCCCCGGTGGGTTCCCGCATTGTCGAGGCGGGGGGGCTCAGTAGCCGTGGCGAGCTGGGCCACGGTGAAGCTAAGAGGAACCCCAGCGGGGGCCGCTCGTCCGGGCTGTGCGGTTTAGCCCGGGACGTAGCGGCCCACGGGTAGGTTGCGGTGCCGCTTGCGCGACATCGTGACCTACCTGAGGCGGGCCGCGATGTCCCCCGTGAGGGAGACATTGCGGCTGAGGACAGAGGCCGCGGCGGGAGGGGTTCTCCCTTCCTTCCGCGGCCTTGACGGGGCCGCCACCGTGAGATGGCGGACGCGGCGGGGCCGCAGGGGAAGAGGAGTGTCGGTGTTTCGTTGCCGCTCTCCCTATCCTCTGCGGCCGTAGCTCCCCCAACGCGGGGGGCTTGCGGGGCCCGCCTTTTAGGCGGGCGTGGAGGCCAGCAGGCAACGGGTGCGGGGGCTCCGTTGCCTGTTTTGCACAGGCCTCCACCTTGTGGGACGGGAATGGCCAGGTGTTCCCGGCCATTCCCGTAGCCCCCAAACCTGGGGGGCATGCGGGGCCCGCCATACCATCTTGGCGGGCGTGCGCCGGGAGGGCCGTGGAAGTATTGATTTCCCATAGCCCTCCCATTACGGCGTTTGTAGGAACACCGCTGAGTTTTAGTGGGTATACTATCCTTCCGACAGGGAGTCCCACATACCCCGCCTCGGTCCCCCGCGAGACGGGGATGCATAAAGCATTTCTCAGCGAGAAAAAAAAAAAAAAAAAAAAAGGTTAGAACTGTGACCACATAACGCATAAAATAGGTAAGTTACGATAAAAATGATGACCTGTAGATTTCGGTAAAACGCAATTTAAGCTGGTGGAAAAATATAACGTCAGCAAATATTGTATTAATTTTTCGGAATTTTCAGCATTTTATTCGGTCGTTTCTTTATTTGTATTCGCTTATAAGTTGTCGAAAAGTTAGTATTTAAAGCAGTAAATTTCATATTTTGAGTATGCTCATTTTTTTTTTCGGAGCTTTTAGTACTACCCATAAAAAAATATGAAATGAAATGGGATTGGGTGGGTCACGTCCAGTACAGTCCAGAACAGTCTCCATATGGTGGCTGCCCAGGAAGAGGTAGGTGGCCAGACGATCCAGACGCGTACCTACCATAAGGGTTGGATCGAGGTGGCGCTAGAAAAGGATGCATGAAAGGATTTGGGCAAGGCCTTTGCTTAGCAGTGGGCCAGGGCAGGCTAAACAAAAAACAATATGTTACACATTGATAACAACGTTTTTAAACATACTGGGGTTTATTTATACACTATTATTAAACTTAAGTGACGTTTAAACGTCAAAAATGTATGGTTAAGCAGTCGCTAATCACTACGTAAAATCTATGCTTCTAAACAAATTTAAAAAGTCCCTTCAGGGGTTATTAATAGAGAAGTGCTATTACAGCGTAGATGAATTTTTAAACGATACGAGTATTTTGCTTGTAAAAAATTCTGACTGTGCGTATTAATTTGATTTTTTTTTTCTTTTTCTTCTGTACCTATATCTTACTCAGAATAAATTGAAATTTTGACATGTATTTTGAATTGAATTTATATTTTAACATTGTAATTAGGAATAAAATTTAAATTTTGACGTTGTTATTTCAATTTAATTTTAATTTTGACATTGTAATTTTTTTTTTCTTTTTTTGTTTTGTATTGTCTAGTCCAACTAATTTTATATGCCATAAATGGCAAAACATGTAGCCACTTCATATTAATTATAATCTTCTTCTTTTTTATTATTATCTTATCTTACGTAACTTTAAGCAACGTTTATGAATAAAGGGGTTTATTTCAGACACAACGTAACATAGGGCTCATACACACGTTTTCCTCAACCCTGAACAGAAAACTAACAAAATGTATCACGCAACTGGCTTGCATTCTTTGATACTAAAACAAACAATTCACCCTAACGACTAGCAGTACATTAACGGTACCCCAACAATGCATTACTCTCACTCTCAAATTACCTTTTACTGCACAAAAGGAACTACAATACCTGGGGGCCTACTCCGAAGTGCAAAGTGCGAATGTTCGGATCGGACCGACACATGGCCGAACCGAATATTATTGAAAAATTCGAAAAAAGTTCAGATCGGCTCAGTTGGGTCGGGACCATAGTCAATATTCGAAAGAGTGTAGTAGTGTAGGATCGGAACCGACTGAACCAAATAGTAACTTCATAGCAGGAAACGGCCGAACATTCGGCCGATACTACTTTGGAGTAGACCCCCTGGACTACCCGTGATATGGCACAGGGTTTTAGAAAAAAATCTACTTTGTAGAGCATCGTCTCTTTCCCTCTCTGTGAGGAAACAATACATATATAATAAATCTGTAATCTGTGTGTTAAAGGTTGCCATTTCATCATTCTGTTTGTCGGTTTATCTGTTTGGATGTGAGATTTGAACACGTAAGAAGTACCAAACCAATATGGTTAACTTTTATACTCAAATATAGTGTAGTAGTAGAACTCGGGGTAATGAAACAAAAATGTCCAAGAACCAAAAATTCGAAGACCTGTGACATATATACCAAATGCCTGTCCTTTATTATAGGGATCCTTTATTATATGTGCTGAATTCATGGTTACAGTTTGCCCGTCGATGCCTCTGTCACCCTGTATAGGACTAGAACTTTACTGACGGAATGTGCTGCACACCACTGCCTATATCTTCGGAAAGTACAATCATAGTGTTATGTATGTAAGATCTCATGTGAACCAACAAAATGAAATCGCAGGACCCACAACAATTGGATTAACCGTACCTACCCATTGTAGCGAGGCGATAAATTTTTCTATTCTGTTCGGCTAAGCTGGACCATCGCAATGTTTTACACCGACGACCACTTTGTGGGGTTAACTCCTGCTCTCGTATTGTTTTGAGATCGCTCCTTCGTTTTTTTTTTTCAACCCCACCCCTGAAAAGGTTTTCGCTTACAATTTAATGCTGTTACGTTGTAAGTCCGACTTTCGTGGACCATGAAGCAATAAAAGTTTTAGTTGCTAGTAGATTATTATTTAGTTTTAGTACGTTATAGTAAGTAATATTTTTATAGCTCCGTGGTTGGAAGAGCTAACATATTTAGCAATATTTATAGGCTATATGAATGGTTTCATGATTGCACGTTTAAACGTCTCTTAACTTTAAGCAACGTTTGTAAATAAGACGCTGTAGCATTAAATTGTGTGCGACATCTCTCATCTCTCTCTCACATCATCGGCATATTATACCGATGATGATTATTATTAATCGTATTTGATTACTTGAACTATAAAAAATACTATGACCCCATAGATATAAAAAAGAAGGAGATATGGTATGGTTTTTCATGATTTTTAAGATAAATATAGTAAAATTCTTATATTTTTATAATTATGGTAAAAGATTCTATGATATACAAAGTTTTGGTTTTGGCTTCGGTATTTACAAGAAACCACTTAAAAACACGGCATTCTTATATTTTGTCACGATCATGGTCGAAAGCGCACTAATTCGCGGAGACGGCCATTTGCCTAGTACATGCTCATTTTGTTCATGACACGTGGACACAGACACGCCCGCTTGCCAATTCTCCTGTTTTTTACATTTCTATGTATGACTTGTATTTTTGCACAACTGCAATAGATAACTGCCCCCATAGCTCGTCGGAAAAAAGGAGCAAAAAAAATGGATCCTTTTTAGTCTCTATATATTCTTTTGTAAACCACATCGACAGTGATACTGGATATGTAATCAATGCAACCACAAACAAACAAACAAATATCCCTTTGAAATTCAAACAGCAAAATGATCTGAGCTAATGAATT
Source organism: Apamea sordens (assembly GCA_945859715.1). Lineage (NCBI taxonomy): Eukaryota > Metazoa > Arthropoda > Insecta > Lepidoptera > Noctuidae > Apamea > Apamea sordens. The sequence continues at coordinate 13,013,126 of OX243998.1, read as the reverse complement.
AAAAGCACTACATCAGAATTAATCGATATAATACGTATATACCAAAGTCAATGCAGACCAGTTGATAGAATAACGACTATTATAGCTTGCTCCCTACGATTTCAAAAGTGATTCAGGTTGGGTAATGTCACAGAGGTCTCGGTAAACTGGTTGGTGATAGCGTGTTGTGAATAAACCATGAGTTGTTTTCAATTTAGCGTAAAAGCGTTCCGTCATAAAATCTGGTCCGGTTTCATAATTAACATTTTATGTTTGTATGACATAAATATGTGGACAAGTGCATTGATGCACAAGACATATGATGGTTCTTTTCGCAGACGACAGTACAGCCCTAATCAAATGCACAAATATAAATGAATATGAAAATGACATAAATAATTGTTTAATTGACATTATAAATTGGCTTAATAATAATAATTTAATTATGAACTTAAGTAAAACAAAAATAATGCACTTTCATCAAAAATGTGACATTCCTAAAGTTTGCTGTGCCTATAATAATATTGAAATAGAAGACGTAAAAATAACTAAATTCTTAGGAATAATGATAGACAATAAACTGACCTGGAAACCCCACATAGAAAAAATATGCAATCGACTTAGTAAAACTGCTTATGCGCTTTACCAACTCGCAAAAAAAGTAAATATTGACACACTTCTAACGGCATACCACGGACTTGTGGTTTCGGTTTTGAGGTTTGGCATCATTTTCTGGGGCTATTCTACTGGTAGGGAACAAGCATTTAAAATACAAAAAAGATGCATAAGGTCAATGTGTGGTCTGAAAGCAACAGACAGCTGTGCACCAGTTTTCAAGGAGCATAAACTGTTAACATTGCCATCACTGTACATTTTGGAAGTGGCACTGTTTATAAAACAAAATGTAAAGTTATTTGACAAAGTCGCTACAGTACGAGAGGTTCCCCTTCGTACTCAATACAAAAATAAATTAAGCACTGTGAAATGCAAAACAGCATTAATGAAAAAAAGTATTCTTGGTATGGCACCTCGTATCTTTAATAAGATTCCAGATAGTTTTAAGGAAATGACTTATGTAAAATTTAAAAAAAACCTGACTAATTTACTGATAGAAAAATGTTATTATACTGTTGACGAATTTCTAAATGACTTAACAATTTAATGTGACTTTTTAAATTTATTGTGATTTTTTATGTACCCACTTATTTTACTTTTTATGACATTTCGTATTTTTTTATAATCTTTCAAACCTAATTTAATTTTATATTACTAATTGTGTTGTAATTAAATTGAGTATGATTGTTATTTTAAACAATCGTTATGTTAAAATATTTGTATGCTGTAATAGCAAAACATGGCGACCTTTAAAAATATGTAATGCAAGAACCCAATGTACCTATGTTTGACAAATAAAATTCTGATTCTGATTCTGATTCTGATTGATTTTATCTGTTGTGGCTTCATTCAATCCGAGGATGCATTGAAGAGACAGAACGTACCTATTCATCTAAGTTCTGTACTATGTTCTCCCACGTTTCGGTAATATATATGTATGTATTGAAATCAGGGTCCTGACAATAACATTGAGTGTTTTTAGGGTCAACGAAACAGTTATATCTTCTAGATCATTTAATACTGAGTGTCGTTCAACCTGGCAATTTTATCTTAGAAGTAAGAGCTGTATTCTATCGAGACCTTTTCTGACCATAAATGTTTTTCTCATACACTATGCAAGGGAAGTCTCATTGCATATGTACGTGAGGGTAATATGCCATCTTATTACTTTCCTCCCAGGTTTAGAAGAGCTACCCAGAGCCTGGAGCCTGGGGTCTGGATTTGTGCCACGTTGATGGCAAAAGGTTATAGGCACAGCTACCGCGCGAGCTGGTACTTCATTTAAGAAGGATCGGGCGGGTGCTTAACTGGCAAAATGTGGATGTAGTATATAGCATATATTACAGGCGTAATTTTATGTGTGCATGTGTAGGTAAAGCTTAAACATCTGTAAAACAGCTAGTCCAGGATTGTACTAGCACTATAGTAAAGAATAATATTGGTGCTTTGTAGGCACATATTACTAGAGACCAGTGGTGGCCAACGGTAATGGCCGGGACTTACGAGCTCTAGGTCATAGGTTCGAACCCAGAAATACACTTTACTTTGTATAAATTCTTTCATCACCACTGCTCTCAAAACGGTGAAGGAAAACATCGTGAGGAAACCATCATGTCCTGGAACCAAAAATTCGAAGACATGTGACATCTGCCAACCCGCACTGGGCCCGCGTGGGTTAGGACTTCACAGATCACAGAAAGGAGGCCTGTATCCCAACAGTGGAAACATTATACTGATTAATAATAGACCACCACTTTAATTACATATTCATTAGCTTAAAATGCTCTGAAAATGATCTAAATAGAGCATGAATACTCACAGAGTTCTCCTTACACAAGCAAAAGACGTATTTCTATTCCCCGTACCATTAAGGTGGCTAAAGCGACCAAACGGACCGTTCCACAAAATTTTAAAGCTCGATTTATATGTCCTACGAAACGTATGGCGACGATTAAACGTAGCAGCAGCGAGCGCGGATAAATGTTAAGTTATCACTTACCACCATTCTGAGGCTAAATCTTCATTGGAGGAGAGAGGTTTTCTGTAATGTCTTGATTTTCTCGGGGAAGAGATTTTCTTAAATGGTTTGGTTTTTTTTTGTACTGTGTTTCGTAAGGACTTTGTGTATTTTAAAATTAGGTAGTTGGCGTCTAGTGTTGTTCTCTGTAATTTTAATTAGTTTGGATGGCTGTCGCTGAAAACCAGCGCTGGGGTTCTGTCTCGTACGGGGCTTAGCATTATGCTGAGCGATGGCCGTTTTGCGTGGATGTGATGTATGTTTTCCCCAACTTGTTTGTTACCGCAAATAAACGTATTTTCTTTCTTTCTTCTTTTCTTTCTGGATTTATTATTTTTTATATCATCATCATCTGCCTAGCCTTTTCCCAACTATGTTGGGGTCAGATTCTAGTCTAACCGGGTGCAGCTGAAAACCAGTATTATTTTTAATAGTTTATTTATTTTATTTTACTTTAACATAAAACAGCAATCTGACAATTACATTAGTTAAAGATAAACTATTATAAGTACGTTGACTACCAGACAATAGACACAATAGAAAATCTATATATAATAGTTTTAGATATTTTTTCTCAGTAAGCGAATTATGTATGCAATTCTTATGAGAAATAAAGTTGTTCTTAAACCTAAAATTGTTTACGGTCACCGGTGGCGGTGACCACAGTGGCAGTCAATGTATTAGACAAAATATTAATTTATATTCATCTTTCATAGTATTAGGTATACGACAAAATGTGATATAATGTTATTTTGAAATGAAATATTATACCAATCTCTTTCCCAAACTACATTTAATATCATTTTATGTTTTCGCGTCCTTGTGCTTGTCCACAAAACATCGTTTTGCACAGAGCAGCACTGATGATAATTAAATGCATCATGACGAATTTTCTTATCACAGAATAAATAAAGTTCACGTTCTACGCAGAATTTTATCACGGGAGTTTGCAGTATTAAACGCAGAAGCAACCTTATAAAAAAGCGCTAAAGTTAAAACGATAGTAATAAAATTCTGTTCAAAAATACTAACCGCCTTAACGACTAAGACTTTTAATACTTCGCCTTTACTTGGAAACCGTCCATAGTTGGGGAGGCACTAATAGAAAATTTTAAAGTTCCAATGTTAAAATCGAAGTCGGTTGACAGCAGCGGTCGCACATCCGCTGTCTTCCAAAACTTTAGGGTCGAAAACTTGCTTCTAACAGGAAACGTTACTTTGAAATTGTGGATTTGGGTTGCAGTCGATAATTTTGGCCCAATGTTTACGTGTACAGTCACGAACAAAAGTATGTATACACTCGGCTTTATTGAAAAGCGATTTACTCCTTTATTTTTCAATGAAATTTTATATTGTTACGAACATAGTATTTTCGAACCCATAGGTTTATGTAATGTGTCGCATTTCGACGTTGCATTCGTTATTTCACGAAAAAATCGCAATTGAAATTTGCCAAGTGTTGACATATTGGTGCTCGTGACTGTACAGGATATTGTATTTTTAAATTGAACTCAATGTTGAAAATTGAATGTTGATAAACTTGTTTATAATTTGAAATAGTTGTAGGAAGTTCCGGTAGTAGGTCCCTTTAGCGTTGCATTTCCGTTCACGGTTTATTCCAAGACGTTATCTCTTTGGTTTGTTCGCTGGTGGGTAACGACATGGAATGATATCTATGTCTTAATTAGGTATAGTTAATTACAGCCATAGCGACCAATCTCAGCGGAGACCAGCCCTTGGCGCGGGAGTTATTATAGTGCACAAGTGTGCGCGCAAACACAGGTGCACCATCTCTTCCCTCGCTCTCATTGTCCGATGGGATGGCAATCCGACAAGACCGGAGAGAGATCAGGCCTTGGGCCAACGGCTTCAAATTCTTATGTCCATGGAACAACCTACCCAACCACGCTCAGCAGTCGGGACTCCACCTCCTTCAAATGTGTCATCCCGATCCTCCAAAAATACTTTTTCCATTGAACCAAATAAAATATTCCAGAGTACATTAGAGTGCACAAACCACGGGCAAGTTCGAAATAGAATGAACGATTTTAGGATCAAACCCAATCGGGGCGGAACTTGGAGCTTAGCAAGTTTGTGCCGATCTCCGGCTTCCGTTGCTAAATGGCGGCCACGATTCGGTCAGAGGTGAGAGTTGCCGGCAATTTATAGCCGGGATATGTCGAGGAGTCGAAAGTAGCGTGGCAACTACATTACCATCGGATATGTTCAAAATCGGCGCGCAGTTGGAGAAGTCCAGGATTTTCGGGCAAATACGCAAGTCATGCATGAATAACAGATTCTGGAGTGAAGAAAATGATAGAGATTTTGAGATAGACTTTATTTTTTACATATAGTGCAGTTAGTTACTTTGTTAAATTTTATGCATTTTTACACGTGGGCCCAGGGCGGGTTGGCAGATGTCACATGGCTTCGAATTTTTGGTTCTAGGACATGCCAGTTTTCTCACGATGTTTTTCTCCACTGTTTTGAGAGCAGTGGTGATGAAATTATTTACATAAAGTAAAAAGTCTGCCTGGGTTCGAACCCACAACTTACGACTCATAAGTCGGGGCCGTTATCACTGGGCCACCCTTGCCCTCAACCCAACTAGTACCAAATCATCATCATCTGCCTAGCCTTTTCCCAACTATGTTGGGGTCGGCTTCCAGTCTAACCGGATGCAGCTGAATACCAGTATTTTACATGGAGCGATACCCCTTACCCCTTGGTATGACTGGTTGTCAGACTTTCGGGCTTCTGACTACCCGTAACGACTGTCAAAGATCCACGAATGACAGCCGGGACCAACGGCTTAACGTGCTTTCCGAGGCACGGAGGGGTCTCGGTACGTAAAGATGGTCACCCATCCACAGACCAACCGCGGCAAGTATAGCTTAACCTGACCGATCGACCTGTGCGGCTGTTATTATTTAGCCACGGGCCCCTCCCAACTAGTACCAAATAGAACAAAGTAATCTAAAACTATTGTAGTGCGTTTCAGCTTATCACAGCCAATCACAGCAACCCATTTTAGGGTCAAACATAGTTTCTTTATCCTATAAATACAGCTGGTAAGTAAACATTTGCACAATAAAAAGGTTTACCACAATAAGGTATGAAACGCAAAGTTGAACAAAAATATTAGACCCTTTTCAACTGAGATTAAAAGTGTAACCCAAACAGAAGTATGAAATTACACATTAATTTAATTAAAATTCCCACACAGACTTCAATTTATTTAGGTGTCGAGGATAAAATGGAATAATAATTGTTCGGCTATCTTTGGAATTAGGAGCAAACATTCAAAATTAAAATCATGTGATCAACGCCGTGTATTAATAGACTACATAAATCACACGTATCGTGTATCCTACAAATATTTTAAACGTGAAAGTTTGTATGGATGGATGGATGTTTGTTACTCTTTCACGCAAAAACTATAGAACGGATTTGGATGAAATTTGGCACACAGATGGTTTATAACCACGATTAACATATAGGATACTTTTTATTCCGATATTTCCACGGGATCGAAACTTATGCGGGAGAAACCGCGGGGCGCAGCTAGTTATTTTATACAGGATGAAATTGAAAACTTGCGACAAATCGAAATACGAGGTGCAGTAACTTACTGCTACAATAGATAGTGCAAACTAAGTTATTGCCTTCAAGTAGACACGAATTATCGTCGTTTCAGTAAATTTTTATGTTCAAAACATGAGATAATTAGAGTATCAATTTTAGCGCGCGCTCGATAAGCAATCCATTCAATGCCGAATTCAAACTATGAAGCAGGTGTGCAACGTCTTGAACTAGCGGTATTTACCTCATTTTGACCGTTCCTACGATAAAAATAGCGCGCGACTACGTTGCAAATCGCTCGCCTACGCGCACGTATGTGCATCCCTTTCCTTAATAACACCCTCTAAATGTACTTTACAGCACGCTGAATTAGATATTTTAATTTGTCGCACCTATTCCATTTCATCCTGTAGCTTGTGTCACCTAAACTCGCACTTAAGTCGCGCTTTTCTTCGTAAAAATGCAATTAAGTTACGCACATGGGCACTTATGGAACGTCAGGTAGGTGCACGATTCCAATTTGTCAATTCCTATGGAGAAGAGCCGGCAAGAAACTCCACGGTTACTCTTTTAAAAACAATTGTATTTTGCAATGTTTTCAAATTACAGTGTTGACAGTGTAGACCTACAAATCTACAAGCTACAAGGCCATTCTTAAATAGACCTAGATAACAACAACAAAGATAAGATAACGCAGATGAGCACACAAGGACTCCGAACTTATTGGTCTTGTCCTTCATGAAGGTCAGGAGCGTAGTACACGCAACCGACATGCGTGTTTGACCGACGTATAAACCTTGACGAAACACGCAGAGAATGTACGGATATACTGACTATACTATTATGTCTTTGTACATAAATACATAAGCTGCCTTGTAGGTCTAGCGGTCGCAAGTGAAAAGGCTTAGCATGAGGTCCAGGATTCGATTCCCAGGTCGGGCAAAGTGTTATTAGGTTTTTCAAAGTGTTATCAGGAATTTCTCATTAGCAGTCCGGAGCCTGGATTTGTGCCCAGTTGATGGCAATGACGCGCCCCCTTTTACATGGGACTTTTAACATAACTGGCGAAATGTGGATGTACTATAGGCACACCTCTGCCCAACGCTTCGGGGTAACAAGGCGTGATGTTATGTTTATGTTGAACTAGCTGCGCCTCGCTGTTTCACCCGCATAAGATTCGATCCCGTGGGAATATCGGGATAAAAAGTATCCTATATGTTAATCCTGCCGATCGATTCTGTAAAAATCTCACCGTGAATAGTTAGGTGAAGTGAGCTTAGAGTGAGCTGTCAATGGTGTAAATCTCTAACATTCGTTGGAATGACAGCTCACTCCACGCTCACTTCACCTAAGTTTTCACGGTGAGATTGTTACAGAATCGCACTGCTGGTTATAAACTATCTGTGTGCCAAATTTCATCGAAATCCGTTCAGAAGTTTTGGCGCGAAATAGTAACAAATATCCATCCATCCAAAGAAACTATCGCATTTATAATATTAGTAGGATACATAAACTTACGCCTCCCTCACATGGGGGTAGGCAGAAACTACAGAACGCCTGCTACGATCCTTACATACTTCTCCTCCTATCTCTACAAGGTGTTGTTTTGCAACCTCGTCAAATTCAAGGAGGTAACTATGCTACTGATTCTCGACATGAATCGATAATAAAATAAGTAGGTATTTTTTTTTTTTCAAATTTTCGGAAACCTTTGTGGGACACGCATATTAAAACGCGGCCTGTCTGAGACCGCACTGTAACTGCCCTTTTACACACACATAAAAACGCGGCCGCTTTTACGATACAATAACGCGATTCTGTTCTTTGAAAGTGGTGTATTTTGAAATACTGTCAAACTTAAATAACTAAAAAAAAAGTATGTTTTCATTATTTACCAGGGATCGTAATTTTATTTGATTATTTTATGTCTTTCCTAGCAGCCTCCTGAAACTTGACGAGGATGCAAAACAACAGCTTGTATAATAATGAAGTAAAAAAACTTCCGAGTCTTTTATAAAACTAATATTATAAAACTGAGCCGAAATAAAAACTATCCATTGATGTTTTTGGAGACACCGCGTAAACAAAGTTTGGTTGGAGTTTTTCATAACAGCGAATGAGTGTCAGGTGAATGCTTAGAATGTTTATTTAGGTATTTAAAACTACAGTTTCCAAATTGCTTTAACACTCGTTGTCAGAAACAGTTTGATAATGATACTTTAACAATAATTGTATGCATTGCGTTTCTAGTTAAAGCAGCAAACAGAACCAATAAATGAAATGTGTGGAATGAAACTTGTTTGAATATGTTTTTGTTTACATTTATGTATTTAAGTGACATTTAAGTGTTTTGTGTATGCTTTTTTTAGAATAGAAATTTGAAATTACATCTGTCAAACTAGTATCTGGGTTTAAAAAACGAACTTTAACACCGACTGTTATACTTTATAAATTAATGTAGAAAAAATAATAGCCTATTTCAGTTAAAAAATAACTGGTAAAGAATGAAATTTGTGATTTGAATATACGAACTCTTTAAATTTTCCTGGACTGTACCTAATTGATTTTTAAGAGACCGCTTCCAGAACTTTTATCCGTTAACTTTTGCCTGCCAATACAGTCACAAGTATTCAAGTAACGTACACATAAACAGGGACGTATTTCACGTCCCGGACGTCCGTCGCACTCTGTGAATGGGCTGCGTTCAATGTAGGAGCATTTTTAACGTTGCCAGTAGTAAAAAGTAAAATATAAACAAAGTTGGAGTGAGATTCGAAGTTGCGCATTTTGTGTTGGACGTTCTGATTTTTCGTTGCTGTTTTGGACCTAGTTTATTAAAAATATTTTTGCTGAATTTGTAGTAGGTGCTAAAAAATATTATTGCTTTTTTCGGTTTTAATAGTCAGTTTTAACTTAGAATAGTCTATGGTTTGGTCATTCTGTGAGGATGAATAAAAGGAGACTTTTTTTTTTTTTTTTTTAACAAAAGTGTACACAGATGGGAATACACATATCTTCTGCCAAACTGCAGGACAGTTTGTCGGCAGTGTTCTCGTGGACACAGCTCTTTTTCTTAACACTATAACACAGACATACGCATCACACCACGCCTAACTGCACACATACGAGTACTCAAGCTGCCCAGTGTTTATTTACTTAAAAAGACACTTAGGTACGTAAGTATACTGTTCTACAGCTCAACTACCCGTACATGTACACTGGCGTCTACACATCGGCTCATATTGGCTTGCCCACGCGCGGCGAAAGCACATGCTCCTAGCGTCCCGACTACCGCCGCAGTCCCCCTAATAAAAGGTAACTAATAAAAGGTATTTATAAGGGAGTGGAAAAGCCGGGACGGGACGCCCTAGAAGAACATATAGTGACTTTGTTGATGTAGTTCATTAGAAATGTCAGGTGCGTAGCACTCGCAGCCGGCGTGCGTGTATGACCAGAGGAGCAATTCTCGTAATTTTAAGAACATTCACAGTCTGATCTCAGTCTCAATCTGTCAAAACATAATTTCCCTACATTTTTGTAATTTTTTTGACATTGATTGTCGCTGAGATGAGATTGCGACTAGATTTTGAACGGTTTAAATTACGGGAATTGATCTTCAGATGTATGAACGTAAACGAAAACAAAGGAGTATGTAAAGTTCGTAGCTGGTGGCATTCTGTAATTTCTGCCTACCCCCATGGGAAAAAGCATGAGTTTATGTTTTGTGTCTATCAAAATAAAAATAATCTATAGAAAAAAAAAAACAATATATAATTGTACTATTGACCGTAAAACCTTATTCTAAAAAAGGACGTATACTTAACCGTCTACGAAATCCTAAATAGGCACTCACGATAAAAGGGAGTCGTTATGAAAACTTGACGTCTTCATCGAGTGTCGACAACTCAATAGTCAATGAGCAGTTATCGATTCTTATTAGATATTCATAAGAACTTCGTGATCGGAATATCCGATACCTAAAATCGAAGGAAGTCTTTCGATGAAGAAACGTTGCAATCAAGGCGGGGTTATGACATGGTAGAATTAATCTTTTATTATCCTTTCGATGTTACAGCTTTGAAAGAATGACAGCGAGTGGGAAAATTTATTGAGTAACCGACTGTTCGAGTTATACCCGACTGTTGTATGAATGCCGATGCCTTACTTAAGGCGGTACCCCGAGCTAAGTGGCGCCCTCATTGAATAAAAAATCGTAGCATAGTATGCTATGCTACGATTTTTTCTATGGAATTTGTTTTCTATGGAAAACAAAAATAAAAAAAATGAGTCTTGGAGTTTGTTACAAAGAGGATAAAGTATTTTTACGTTGTTAAAACAGGACTCAAAATGTTTCGTATCCAAAGTAGATAGCAAAACTCTAAAAAATGGTCACTTTTGGTACTTTTGCTATCTACTTTGGATACTAAACATTTTGAGTCCTGTTTTAACAACGTAAAAATACTTTATCCTCTTTGTAACAAACTCCAAGATTAAATTTTTTTACTTTTGTTTTCTATGCTATGCTACGACTTTTTATTCAATGAGGGCGCCACATAGCTCGGGGTACCGCCTTAAGTAAAATATGTATAACTAATTGTGGCGCGTCTAAAGGCTCTCACAGACATGCACGACGCGACTCTAGTAGAACAATTTCTCTGAAAACCTTATGGAAATTGGGAGTGACTCCTTGAATTCCTTGGTCTTGACTCATTGATTATATTAATTCTTTTGGGACTGGTATTTTGGTTTTTTAACAGATTTTACAATTTCATTCCTACTCAGGGTTACCCAACCCTGAGTAGGAATGAAATTGTAAAATCTGTGTACCGTGTCGTCCATCTTGCAAGAGAGGCAAACAAAAGACTTTTTATATAATTATGTATATTTTTATTTATTGTATTTGTGTATTTTAATATTCTGTCTGTGCGTATGTATGTAAATGCGTACATGTCTGTATGGTATGGGTTTAATAATTATTAAACCCATACCATACAGACATGTACGCAGGCAATTGCCTGAAATAAATGATATTTGATTTTAATTTAATTTTAACCGTCAGGTGACTTTTAAAAGCTGTCAAATATCTTTTCTTGAAATAATAGTTATCTTAAAATTGTATTTGTCATCATTAGGTATAAAGAAACAGAGTAGCTTGTAGTATACATCCATAGAAAGTTGACCGCACAAAAATGAAAAATCTGAAAAATGAAATCATATCCCGATTGGTTAGGAAAACACCGATAAACGACAAAAACGGTTATAAGAACTCACAAAACAAAAAATAAAAGAAGTTTTTCCAAAAAATTACCTACCTATTCATTAGAAAAAAAAATCGTCTGTAAAAAATTTCATTAATTCTATTTCCACACTCATCAACAACCAACCTCATTTCCTAACAACATTACAACCACCGTCATCCATATTCACGCCATGTTTTAAGCAATAAGGTTGCGCCTACGGCCGTATCGTATCGTAAATATGACCCCAAGATCCCTCGCCCCTACTTTTTATGCACGAACAGCGATCCGGGATCCTTGGACCCTGGAATCATACGTTCAATTTAATCACGATAGTATATGTTATCCTTAGAAACAGTTGTCGTTTTTTCAATTTTCAAATGTTTTGTCTTTTCTGATGGATGTGTACTTCATGAAGATTGTTTTATTTTTAGATCTTATGTAGGAAATTGTTTTTTTGGGTAATTTTGCTTCAAGGACGTTTTTTGTTTTCTTTATTGTGTATACCTCTCTAGGCACTTTGCTTTGATAAAATTGAGTTTGAATTTCTTTAATTCATTAAATTTATTAAGCCGAATGAATTATCTGTCATTATTTATTAACTTCTTTCAAATAGGTATCGGTAGTCGTTAGGTAGATCTTTTAGTAACTAGTGATACCAGAAAGAAGATGAGTTTGAGTTTTACCCCCCTTCCGCCCCAAGGGCGGAGAAAATCCACCAAGATTTTCCACACCAGAAAAAAAAGAATAAGTTTTTTTTTTCTAAATATTGTGTATTTACCTATTTTATTACTTATTTTGTTTTTTATCTTATCGTATGCTGCACCGGTTGACATCATCACGTCAACGCCGGAAACGCTGAAAACCAGCGCTGGGGCTCTGTCTCACATAGGATCCTTGCATGATGCTGAGCAATGACCGTTTTGCGTTGATGTACCTAACGCATATTTTACCCCAACTTGTTCGTTTTTGTGTTTGTGTTCTTTCTCTGCGTCACGTTTACCTCAAATAAACGTATTTCTTTCTTTCTATTTCCCTTTTCAGAAATAACAAGTCCTAAGATATTTTCACCATTAGCCACAATTATGCTTGCCACGGCTACGCTGACATGATACCATAGATAGACATTACTCGGCCTGAATACATAGCCTAACTTGACACAATAATAAGTACCCTCCACTGTGACCGTGGAGTGGTTAGCAAATGGAGCGATCATTTGTGAATGCAATCGACAACTGACACAAACACATCGCACATTTGCGGAATAATAAACAATGGTATATTGGTATCAGGTAATGCTATGTACATTAAATTTTCTCACGAATGACGATACTTAAATGTACCTAGTTACGTCTGTCGCACCCTGGGCAGTCACTCTGCTACCACCTTGCTGACTGGCTAATTGTTATTCCAAGGCATAACCTATTTTTATTTAGTTCATGCTGAAAAAAGAGAAGATGAATTCTGTGTGCGGGTGTAAAATAGAGAGACCGCAAGATTATGTGAAAAGGCTAGGTAATAGCGTCTTCGTGTTGCTTCAAATAACAAACTGCAATCATGAAACGTCAGCAAGCGTGGTGACTGTTACAAATTCACGATTTGACCAATTATTGGGCAGTTTTTCAGTGTTCACGTGCTGATACACTGGTCATTCCTACGTGATACCTAATCCTCTTAAAGATTGACATTTTTCAATACTGCATCTTGGATTTTTCTCAAATAGCGGATCAGGAGGGGGGTACTTTTACAACTTTGCGGTGCCCGACATGCTCCACAATTATCACACTTAATTTTAAGTTTCCACCTGGTTTTACACTGTAGAATGCAAATAAACTATTGTAAGGCGCTGTTCTCCATTACCTCATTACTCTGTGGTCCTCACTTGTCACCGACCTACTCAAGTATTCTGGTCCTGTCGGCCGAAGTTTTCCTTCAACTCGTTTTAATATGATACTAAAGTTGGATATAATCCGCACTTTAAGAGTTTATTCCATGATATTGCCGATAAAAAGTGAGAAAATAGGGACGTAAAATTTTTGTTGGTACTCAAGCAATTTTGGTTATTGTTATACGAGTTTAAGAGGGTTTTGTGGTACCTATTCAATGTTATTCTAATGAACAGAAATTTTAAGAGATACCTTCATTATTTTTAAATAGTCAGTAATCTTCAATGAAAACATTTTGAACAGCTGTTTCCTATAAGACAAAGATCGTACTGGTATGAAGATGACGATTTATTTCTAAACAGCAAAAATATGTCTAAATCCAACCCTTGACGTACCTAAGCAGTTAAGGGTTGGACTTAAACACGTTGATTTAAATTACTGAGTAACAATACAAGTATAGCAAGCAAGATATACATAGGTTCGTGTAATCATCATCATTTCAGCTGAAAGACGTTCAGCGCTGGACATAAGCCACCCCTAAGCACCGCCACTTCGACCGGTTCTGTGCTTCCCACATCCAGCATATTCCTGCGGCCTTCACAAGGTCATCGGTCCACCTTGCCGTGGCCTTCCAACGCTACGTCGGTTCCTGGCCTGTAAACCTTAACCACTGTCTCCTCCACCAATTTGACAGAACAAAATAAATACACCATAAAAAACACTGAAAACTCCATCCATAAACACAAAAATAAAAGCAGCCGAGTAAAAAACTCGAACTCAAACTTCAAAACATAGTTACGTACAAACCCATACAATTTCCACTGAAACTATATTCGTTACTTGTTTGCTTTTGCAAAGCTTCGAAAAAATTGCTCGTACCTACAGTTTTTCCAGGCTAAAATCGGACTCGGCACGTTTTTCTATTCGTAAATTGTTCACGGTACCCTGAACAATCAAAAGTTGCTTTTCATTTAAGTTATCGGGTTCCAAACAATGCGGGTATCGGGAAACGCGGGAACGGTGAAATTGGTTTATACCTTTGTCTTGTTGCTTTAAATCGAGAAGAATCGGATTTTATTTAGGAGCATGAATATGTATGTGAGTGTTTTGTGTGCGTGAGTTATTTATTGAGAGAAGATTAAATCGTTTGGAAGGATTTGAGAAAGAATTTAATTCAACAATTGGAGAAAGAATTTAATTTAACAACAGCTTTGCAGAGTTTATCTGCCAATGGGTTTCCAGACTTTATCCCCTTTATTCACAAACGTTGCTTTATGTTAAGTAGTGATCAGCGACTGTTTAACCATACATTTTGGACGTTTAAATGTCGCTTAACTTTAATCATCGTTTATAAATAAACCACTTTCTGTGTATGAATTATACAGCATGTATATGTGCTAATATTTGTCTATAGCATGTATAAGAAAGGTGTGGTCATATTTAAGGGTGTGGTGCAGAACATCAAACTGAACAACGTACTCTATGGGACCGATATCGTAACCGCGAAAATAATCAGCCATCCCATACATTTGGTGAAGATGTTGATAAATTTTTCACGATAACGATGTAGGTCCCATAGAGAATCTTGTTAGAATAGAATATTCTTTATTATGTACACCATAAATATAGAATATAAATGTAGAATTTTTACAAGTCGTGACACAATGGGCGGTCTTATCGCTGAAAGCGATCTTTTAAAGACAATCTTTGGATAATTTAGAGAGAAAGAGAGTTTGATGTTCTGCACCACACCCGTAAATATGACCACACCTTTCTTATACATGCTATAAACAAATATTACCACAAGCGATGAAAAACACAGTCACAAGAATATCTGCAATATGTAATATGTATTAAGTCTACTCCGAGGTGAAATAAAGAAATCCATAAAAACTAATTTAACTTTTAATCTAAATTCAAACAATCCGAAATTGAATCTTTTTTAAATCCGATTAAAAGCCTTTGTGTCACGCCTCGCAAACGACTAAGCAAAAAAAAACCAAATTACTTATTATTTTGCATGATTTTATACAATTCACCCAAAAACAGTAAAGTAATTGGTAACTATAGTAAAAAAGATCCTTCCAATAAGTCTTTGTGAATTTCTGATTTTTTAAGGAACCTATTTAGGTAATTGTTTTTTTTTTTTTCTTAATTTTGTGTTGAACCGCCACAAAATTGTCTCCTGTCTTAAGGCGAAAGAGTCAGGATAGCCCGCGAAAATTAAATTATCTAACGTTTTTCTTGCAATTTGCAAGTTATCTATCTATATGTTGATCTTAAGATGATTCGTGGCCGTAACAAATATTTATTTGTATAATATTATAATCATCCATACATCTCTCTAAGTTTATAAACTTAGATATATCTGGTAACTTTATAATATATTTGTTACGGTAACCTTCAACAACACAACCTTCAAATAAAAAAAAAACAAGTAAATTTGAATTTCTTGGGCTACCTTAGCGCATTCCCCTTAAGCAATCTTAAAACATTATTTCAAAATTAACCTTTAAACAAACATAAAAGACCAAGTTACCAGAATCATTTAAATTACAAATTATTTTAGTTCATAAAACAGTTGTAATTCATTTCAAGGAAGTAATTCTGTCCATCCGGCCGAGACTCCGCAATTTCCTGGCGATTGTACCCCAGCCTTCAGATGGCAATGTCGTTATAAACTTAGATATTGTCGGAAATTATTTGAAAAGTAATAATCGTTATATTAATTAGAATTACTGGGGGGACTGTCAAAGAGTGTCATCGGAATTTGTTCTTTGAGAGACAAATTGAGATTCCGAAGAAAGAGGACAGGAAATTTGACTGTTTTGAAAGGAAAATTACTCTGGACTATTACAGTAGTTAAATGTCAGCAATAGAAATGTGGGTGTACGTTATTCGTTTCGTTATCGGGTTTTAATAAGGGCTGATTTTTCCATCGCCCGATAACTTTTATCCAATGAATAAAATTGACGTTTGACAGTTTTTGTATGAAATAACTGTCAAAATTTCAAAATTATTCCTTGAATAAAGTTATCAGATGATTGAAAAATCAGCCCTTAATCTATGCTAATAATAAAGCTGAAGAATTTGTGTGTTTGTTTGAACACGCTAATCTCTGGAACAACCAGTCTGATTTGCATTTGATAGCCTAGTTCTTGAGGAAGGCAGGCTATTTAATATCATGCTAGGACCAATACAAACCTAGCAAAAAGATCGCTAAGCGAAAACAAAGTAATAGCTCGGGCAGTGAATAAAACGTGTATATTAAATAAGATCGATAATTTATTCCAATTAAGCTACTAAATCACGACAAAAATCCATCATTTAGCACCCTTTTATATCCATATTCAAGCCTTTCAGCTCCACCACAAAACCTATACCATTCATACATAATTCGGGCCTCAAAGCAACCCTAAACTGCCGATATGGTCCATCCGCCGCGCAGTCGACTGTCAAAGGGCCCTAGCAGGTGAATTGAATCAGGGTCTCTTTGCCCCAAAGGGTACCGACCACTTACAACTTTACCCAGAATAATGGATATGAAACCGCACGTTATGAACTTCCACTTGGTATTGCAATATGGCGGTCAATTCCATTTCCGAATTTCGAATTGAGAATGATTTTAGGTGACAGCTGATTGCTGAGGGAATGTAGACTTTTTTTCGGCTTTGAGTTACAGGCTTTTCAGTTTATGGCTTAAATTTTAAATTACTCTAGTGTTAGCAATACGTAATTTTTTTTAAATAAAAAAGGTTTTGCTAGGTAAACTTATTTTTAGTTATTATAGTCAGCATCACTCCGTCTGGTTGATCTAGTAGTCGCAAGCGCTACTGCTGAGTATGAGGTACTGGGTGCGATTCCCAGGTCAGGCAAAGTTTTATTGCGTTTTTCTATCTGGAATTTCTCAGTAGCAACCCTGAGTCTGGATTCATGTCCGGTTGATGGCAATAGGCTTGCCTCTATTACATGGAACTTAAACACAACTGGCGAAATCAACGTGTACAGTCACGAGCAAAAGTATGTATACACTCGGCTTTATTCAAAAGCGATTTACTCCTTTATTTTTTAACTAGCTTCTGCCAGCGGCTTCGCCCGCGTGGATGTCGGAAATTATCCCACGGGAACGTGCTAACTCTATCTCTATGCCAAATCAGAAGTTCAGTGGTTTAGGCGTGAAAATGTAAAATACAGTTTCAAGTTCAAATCCTCCCCTTAAAAACTGAATTACCCCTTTTTGTCCCGTCAGTAGTAAATTTTCGACCACTTTACATACTTATTATTAATTATTGTTAATAGCTGTGCCCGCGACTCCGTCAGCGTGTAACTCCTTGTGTGTTATTAAGTTAATGTATTGGGTAGTACATGCCGTTTGCGATCAGCTGTGAGACGTAATTCCCTCTCAGTGAAGGTTTCGGACTCACGGGATAGTACAGACGCCAGCACATCAAGCTACTACAAACTGTCAAATTTCTTTAATAGATTTTCAACTTTATCTCTAAAGTATTAAGGTTTAAGGTTGATTGGGAAAATTTGACAGTTTCGGGTAGCTTGACCTGCTGGCGTCTGTACATGCAGTTCGCGATCAGCTGTGAGACGTAATTCCCTCTCAGTGTAGGTTTCAGACTCGCGAGATAATGTATGCCGTTCGCGGTCAGCTGTGAGCCGCAATTCTCATTGTGAAGCAGTTTCAGCTTCTCGGGATAACACATGTTGTTCTCGGTCAATGGTAATCCTTAGCTCTCGTTGAGAAGAGCTTTGAGATGCCCGTGATGTAACTCGTCTCGCTCTGTGAGCTGCTAATTGCATCTCTCTCTCGGAAGAGCTTTCATTGGCTCGAGAAGTTGAGGCACTAACTCTCGTATCTTTAACCGATGTACTCTTTCCTCTGCCGATTCTTGAGAACGCCTATTTCTCATTCTCTTAGCTTCTCTTGAATTTCGAGATAAAGATAATCGTTTTTTAGGTGGCATTGATGCAGGCAAATGAAAATAAAGCTAAAACGTAAATGAAAATAAAACTAATTTAAAAAAAGTGAACGTAAATTAGCCAAAACTTACCTATCGGTATCTAAAAATCTATGCGTAACTACTACTACTTCACCTAAAAAAAAAATGTAAACTATTAATAATTTGTAATTTGAACGAATATTTAAACACTACTAAAATAACTAATACCTATTTTATAAAATAACAACAAAAGAAATCTAAAAATAAATTATCAAAGACTATAAGTCGCGCTGATAAGCACGGTTTGTTAATATCAATATTGTCTGTCAATAAGGTCGAACGCTCTGAACGTCTATTCGCATCAACAGGCAAAAATTGTATGAAGCTCGCGCTCGCGCTCGGACCCCGCCTTTTTATACCTTCGGCCGCGAGACGCGTCGAGAGTGATTCAGTATTCACGCGCGATGGCTTATTATTAGCGTATTTCATGTATAACTTTGGTGTTTCTATGCCGATTTCTATGATTCTTTTTTATGGAATAGTTAATAATGTTAACTTTTTTAATTAGGGATGACTGAGAGTGTTATAAACGTAAGAATAGACAAATATACCTAATCAGAAAGCTTCGAACTGCTAAGCTATCGGGAGTTACACGTGTTATTGTGAGTCAACCATAAAAGATAGACATATGCTGTCGTGGGATATTTTTTATATAATTTTAAGGAGAACATTTCCGTCATACATGATTTCTGTGTAGCTTTAACCATTAACGTTGCACACGCGACGGAAGCTTAAAAAATGGAGTAACTTCTCCCGTTTTCCCAACATTTCCCTTCACTGCTCTGCTCCTATTGATTGTAGCGTGATGAAAAGTATACTATAACCAGCTCAGGAGTATGAAAAATAATTGTACCAAGTTTCGTTAAAATCCGTCGAGTAGTTTTTGTTTCTATAACGGTTATACAGACAGACAGACAGACAAAAATTTTACTGATTGCATTTTTGGCATCAGTATCGATCCCTAATCACCCCCTGATAGTTATTATTTTGAAAATATATTTCATGTACAGAATTGACCTCTCTACAGATTTATTATAAGTATAGATGAAAATGTATGTTGTTACGAACATAGCATTTTCGAGCCCATAGGTTTATGTAATGTGTCTTATTTCAACGTTGCATTCGTTATTTCACGAAAGAATTGCAATTGAAAGTTGCCAAGTGTTGACATATTGGTGCTCGTGACTGTACTATAGGCACTGTCCAACCCTTCGGAGAAACAAGCCGTGATGTTATGATAAAGTAAGTAATAAATAGTAATAAAATTCTTTATTTCGCAAATAAGTGAACAATAACACTAGTGACTATGATACGCTAAGAACTGTATTACCAGAAAATTTAAAAACTAGCATATTTTGAACTTTGGTACTCAAAGTAAGATCTAACTTGTGTTAAGAGTACCAGTGTTCCAGCAAAAGTTATTACACAAAGGTACCCAGGTTCCCACGAGGGACAGCAGGGGCATTTGCGGTTTCATTGTCACAGAGAAATGAAGTAAAAATATAGAACAGTAAAAATTATATACAAAATAGAGTGTAGAAGTAAGACTGAAAAACCTTCACGGATGTCATTAATACTCTTTATTTATAATATTTTATAGGATTTGCATATTACACTGTACCAATTATGTTAGCACTCGACCACATGCTAAAGTCATTGTGATACCTTGTAATAGTAAGGCACTAAACACACAGTACCTAGTTTCTATTACTCCGTCCCTACACGTTAGCCTGCCTTCGCCAGAATTACGCCTATCACCCCATTATAAACCACTTCGATGGGTCTATTGTAAGTGGAGCAATGGACGCCATTCTCTAGACGTTAGCCCGTAGGGACTGTGTATACGAAGCGTTACAATAGTGTTTGTAGGTAACATGACTAGAGGCTTCACATACATAATATGCCTAAGTCTTAATACCTAGTGTTTCCCAGTAATTGGGTTGTGGAGGTCAGATAGGCAGTCGCTCGATGTAAAATGGTATTCAGCAGCATCCGGTTGGAGTGTAAGCTGAACTTAACATAGGAAAGGCTAGGCAGATGGTGATGATGATGTTAAGTAACGGCATCTTTCTCGTAAGCCTGTACCCCAATTGTGTAACACACTATCTTCTTAATCTGAATAATGTTGAACGATATTGCTAATCCATTGCTTCATATATGAACATATATGACAACACGTTTAGCGCAGTGGCTGAGCAATCGGACTGCTGCGCTGCGTGTCGCGGGTTCGATTCCCGCACAGCACAAATATTTGTAAGTCCTACATGTATTTATTCTGAGTCTGGGTGTTTTTCTATCTATAATATGTATGTATTTACAAAAAAAAATGTATATAAGTAGTTTATCAGCCATCTTGTTACCATAACACAAGCATTAGGTTGCTTAGCTTGTGACTAGATGGTGCTGTGTAAAAAATGTCCAGGGATATTATTATTATTATATATAAAAGGCTTGGGAGCAAAAAAATCGAAAAATGTGTCTGCTCAACGCCGTAAAGAACGCAATGAATGTTGTTGAACAGTCAAAATGAAACCCAATGCTACTTATACTGTGTTACGCAATTACCCCGCTGTTTTCACGATGTTATGTGTCTAAGTTTTCTGTTTCCACCAATTCACAATACATAGATACTGACGCCAGCACATCTATCAAGCTACTACAATCTGTAAATTTGTTAAATAGATTTTCAACTTTATCGCTGAAACGTTAAGGTACAAGGTTGATTGGGAAAATTTTACAGTTTCGGGTAGCTTGACCTGCTGGCTACTTTAAATATTTACGTCGATACTGGTTTGGTTTCAAATATTTTATATTTGACGGCACGGTTGGCGCAGTGGTTAAGCGATTGACTGCTGCGCTGCGTGTCGCGGGTTCGATTCCCGCACGGAACAAATATTTGTATGACCTACATGTATTTGTTCCGAGTCTGGGTGTTTTTCTATCTATAATATGTACGTATTTACAAAAAAAAAAATGTATTAAGTAGTTTATCAGCCATCTTGTTACCATAACACAAGCATTAGGTTGCTTAGCTTGGGACTAGATGGCGCTGTGTAAAAAAATGTCCAGGGATATTATTATTATCTATATATATAAAATTCAAAGTCCTGACTGACTGACTGACTGACTGATAGATCAACGCACAGCCTAAACCGCTGGTCCTAGAGACATGAAATTTGGAGGGTGTGTTCTTCGTGAAGAGTAGGCATCCACTAAGAAAGGATTTTTCGAAATTCCACCCCTAAGAGGGTGAAAAGGGGGGAATTCGTTTGTATGAAAAATCTTATTCCTTGAGTTAATAAACTTGAAACTTGGCACGAATACTTATCTAAATAAATTGTGAAGATTGACAGTTTTTTTTTCTTCTAAACTACCCCTAATAAGGGATTGGGGGGTTTCAAAGTTTGTATGGAAGAATTTTAGCGCGCAGTCCGATTTACTCGAAACTCAGTATTTATACCTAATATTGAAAGTAAAGAATAATGTGTATCAGGGTTTTTAGAAAATCTACCCCTGACGGGCTGAAATGGGGTAGTCAATTTTTCAGGGGAGGATTCTACTGCATGGTTTGATGAACTCGAAAATTAGTATAAATAATCTTGGACTCAAGTTATAAATACATCTCAAACGATTTTTTTAAATTCCACCCCTGTGGGTGTGAAAAGCGGGGATACAGTTTATATGAAAAATCTTCTTTATTAGGTTAATAAATTTGAAATTTTTCAAGAATACTCGCCTAAGTAAATAATAAAGTTTATCATTATAAGTTTTTCAAAACTACCCCTCAAAGGGGGATATAGGGGTGTTGAAGTTTGTGTGGAATATTAAATGCGCATTCCGATTAAATCGAAACTCAATGTTTATACTTACCTAAGACCAAAAATAAAGAGTAAAATGTATCAGGGTTTTTCGAAAATCTACCCCTAACGGGTTGAAAAGGGGTAGTTAATTTTACAAGGGAGGATTATAACGCGTGGCTTGATTAACTCGAAAATTGGTATAAATAACCTTTGAATCAAGTTATGAATAATCCCAAAGGATTTTTCAAAATTCCGCCCCTGTGGGGGTGAAAAGGTGGGGATACAGTTTATATGAAACATCTTATTCATTTAGTTAATAAACTTGAAACTTGGCAAGAATACTTGCCTAAGTAAGTAATAAAGTTTATCATTATAAGTTTTTCAAAACTACCCCTCAAAGGGGGATATAGGGGTGTTAAGTTTGTGTGGAAGAAAGTGAAGGCGCGGTCCGAGTAACTCGAAACTCAGTATTGATACTTTTGACAAAAAATAATTAATAATAAGTATGTAAAGTTGTCGAAAATTTAACACTGACGGGACAAAAAGGGGTAACTCAGTTTTTAAGGGGAGGATTTGAACTTGAAACTGTATGTTACATTTTCACGCCTAAAACACTGAACTTCTGATTTGGCATAGAGATAGACGGCATCCTGGGGAAGCACATACATTTTACCCTGTTAGCACGTTCCCGTGGGATAATTTCCGACATCCACGCGGGCAAAGCCGCGGGCATAAGCTAGTTATATATAAAAGGCTTGGGAGAAAAAAAAATCGAAAAATGTGTCTGCTCAACACCGTAAAGAACGCAATGAATGTTGTTGAACAGTCAAAATGAAACCCAATGCTACTTATAGTGTGTTACGCAATTACCCC
Source organism: Apamea sordens (assembly GCA_945859715.1). Classification (NCBI taxonomy): domain Eukaryota; kingdom Metazoa; phylum Arthropoda; class Insecta; order Lepidoptera; family Noctuidae; genus Apamea; species Apamea sordens. The sequence goes on along the minus strand of OX243998.1, from coordinate 12,990,128 downwards.
GCTGTTTTCACGATGTTATTTGTCTAAGTTTTTTTCTGTTTCCACCAATTCACAATACATAGGTACAGACGCCAGCACATCAAGCTCCTACAATCTGTCAATTTTTTAAATAGATTTTCAACTTTATCGCTGAAACGTTAAGGTGCAAGGTTGATTGGGAAAATTTTACAGTTTCGGGTAGCTTGACCTGCTGGCTACTTTAAATATTTACGTCGATACTGGTTTGGTTTCAAATATTTTATATTTGACGGCACGGTTGGCGCAGTGGTTAAGCGATTGACTGCTGCGCTGCGTGTCGCGGGTTCGATTCCCGCACGGAACAAATATTTGTATGACCTACATGTATTTGTTCCGAGTCTGGGTGTTTTTCTATCTATAATATGTACGTATTTACAAAAAAAAAAATGTATATAAGTAGTTTGTCAGCCATCTTATTACCATAACACAAGCATTAGGTTGCTTAGCTTGGGACTAGATGGCGCTGTGTGAAATGTCCAGGGATATTATATTATATTATTATATTAAATACTATTCCAACGCTACAGTGCTGCCGACGAGAGAATGCGTTCTTGACACCTGTCAGTTTCATAAATGATAAATGATTTTATTTTGTAAGTATTTTTGTACAAACACTTTTACACGTCAATCATATTTTAAAAACTAGATGAGGTCGGCGTTTCCTATGTGACTAGTCTGAGAAGAAACGCAGAAACAAACTCAGAGGTCACAGTCTCTTTTAAAGTCCAGACATAATCTTGGTCAGATCACATGAAGACCATGTCGATCGATGTCTGAAATGATCTATGAGGAAAGAACCATACAGATTGAGAGGACCTATCTAGTCAGTGCACGCATTTGTCATAAATCGTGCAGCTCAACTCTAAACTTAAGGAGCTCAACGATTCGACGAACAATACCAAAGGACATTTGGGTAGGCCACATAAATTATTCAAACTGCCAGACCATGATAAGACTAACAGAACGGAGGAAAATAAAAATAAATAGAATGACCCACATAGTCTTCACATTCACAATAATTCAAATAATAGAATACTTTACAAAGTAAGCAAATGTCATTGTATATATAAAATTCATTAATGTCAATGTGTATATAAAAAAACACTCAATTTATAAAAATTGGATGCAGCTCAATCTCAAGCCTTTTTGTCCTCGATATAATCCTTAACGGTATAAAAGGCTTTCTGGCACAACTAACGTTTAATGAATGATTTGAATTCATTAAAGCCTGGATCTTGAACGTGGCTTGGAAGTTTATTATAAAAACGTATACATTGGCATCTGAAAGAGCCACCTATTTTCTTGAGCCTTGTTGTAGGTACAACAAATTTGTGTTGGTTCCTAGTATTTATATTATGGATATCACAGTATTTTTTAAACAATTTTATATTTTTCATGTAAAAGATTTTCATAAATATACTGATAAGGCACAGTCATTATATTAATCTCTTTAAATTTGTCTCTGAGAGAGTTTCTCGGTCTTAATTTATAAATTGATCGAACAGCTCGCTTCTGCAAAACAAAGATAGTCTATCGGCGGCATTTCTCCACAATAGAATACCGTACGACATTACACTATGAAAATAGCTAAAGTACACTAAACGGGCTGTCTCTATATTAGTTAAATTACGAATTTTTCTAACAGCGTATGCTGCTGAACTTAGCTTTTTTGACATTTTATCTATATGTGGACCCCACTAACTCGTATACATAAACACATCAACACGGTCTAGGGATATTTAAAAAAAATGCGAATTACTATTAATGTGTTAATAATTTTATATGACATATATATGTCGGAGATGTTGAGGGATTCTTATCCGAAATTCCATCGGTATCCGTCAGGTTGCACGTGGTTGGGTAGAATCAGTGCGCACACCTGGCGCGGTCGAGCTCTGGATGTCCAATGTATGTCGCTAACACACTAGTCTCACCATGACATCTGACAGATGTCAAACGCCACACGCGACAAGACATTGACAACCCCGACTCGAACTACTGACTCAATGACAACTGTTTTCGATTTGGTTAATCGAGTAAGGTATCTTAAACGCTAATAGATGGCGCTACTAGTACGTAATCAAAACCTTTTACTTCACTGCTCCGACACGGCCATACTGACAGCGAGCGCGTTCTCGCGCGATCTTTTCCGACCGCTATAAGTTCAAAACATGGGGTTTCCATATTGGGACATTAAAGTTAAAAGCGTGGAGCTCAATGCAGCGTCACGAACACACAGCGTGGAGATTTAAACGATCAATCCACACAAGCACAAAGCGCGGAACTTTCAATGCTCAATCATCACAAGCAACAAGCGCGGAGCTTTCAATATTCAATAGTCACGTGCACAAAGCGCGGAGCTTTCAATGCGCAATCGTCACAAGCACAAAGCGTGGAGCTTTCAATGTTCAATAGTCACAAGCATAAAGCGTGGAGCTTTCAATGTTCAATAGTCACATGCACAAAGCGCGGAGCTTTCAATGCTCAATCGTCACAAACACAAAGCGTGGAGCTTTCAATGTTCAATAGTCACAAGCACAAAGCGTGGAGCTTTCAATGTTCAATAGTCACATGCACAAAGCGCGGAGCTTTCAATGCTAAATCGTCACAAGCACAAGCGTGGAGCTTTCAATGTTCAATCATCACAAATAAAACTTGTAGGGTACCTTGCACACTACCATAATGGTTCCCTGTTATGTTGACAATATTATTTGCACTCTTGCCAATTCACTTTGACACAACGCAATCTTTGATGCATTCGATGCCAGAATCAAAATAAAATGGATATGACTCACCCAGAACTCATCAAAGCACTGCTCGGATTGCCGACATAGCAAACGCCAGCACAGCACTAGACATAGCAGGCTGCTGCAGGTGCTGCTGGCCTGGAATGAAACATGCCCGCAAAGTATCACACAGCTCTGCCACTCCTGGTCACATTTGGTACAGGCAAAAACACAATGAAAATTCGGACAAACTAAAAATAGCAGAGTTCAGAGCATTACCCACTATTTGATTCCCAAATCTCAAGGTTACAATAAAAATAGTCAACTAAGATGTATGTGTCTCATACTATCTAGTAACCTCCAGTTACTCAACTCGTCAAATTCATTTGCGCATCCCCTTCGGATCGCCAAGTCACTTCTGGACTTTATGGTTTCTCACGAAACCCCACACAATACACACAACTTAATCTCTACTCTGTTTCATCAACAAAACTATTACTTGACTCCCCTCAAATTTGACTCTGATCCAAACTATCATCGATAATAAAAGATTCCTCTAAGCCTCAGTAATAGCTGGTCTGGAACTGTATCAACCTTCTCGTAGCTTACATACAACGCTCATGGCTCGGCTATCCTGACCCACGTCAGGGACATTATCACAAAAATAATTGGGTCAAATTAAACTGTCTGAGTATTGCGTTTAATGCTTAATTGATTGTGAACCAAACAGAACACTAAAATGAAAGAATAAAGGCACTCAATTAAGACAGTATTTTGACTCTACCAAACAAATCCACAGCACTTAACCAGCACCATGCATCACTATACTTACCCAGTAGTAAAATTCATAGAAGTACTTAACCAGTACTTAACATTTTAGCGCTTAACTAACGTTAAAAATCCTATCACTTAACCAGTGATAATAATAACGCCTAACCAGCGATATTAACCCACTAACGCTTAACCAGCGAAAGCACATAATGACACGCTTAACCAGCGTTAGTCAACATAACTCGCTTAACCAGCGATAATGTATTGGGAAAGAGTAATGTAAACAAATCATAGCAGAGCCATGTACCATCGTTATCCACATTAACAATCACTTTTATCACTAAGAGCCTTAGACACCTAGAAACCCACACACGAGTAAACCACTCTAACGCCACGGCTCTCGAGCCGACCAGCAATCGCATTGCTCTCACACATCCAGCTCATGGATCCGTGTGCATCACCCTGTGACACCACACAACTTTACTACGGCCGATAGAGAACCCCTACTCGCGTGCTTCCAATAATGTAGGCTTGTTCATCACCAGTGTGATCACTATCTACTTCGACTGGTACATGACCTACTAGCATCTTTCTTTACCTACCGTGAGCATACTTATACCTACGCCTAGAGTTGAAGGCTTTTAAAGTATTGATTCAACCAGAGTATTGTAAACAAATTTTGATTATCTAATCATAATCATTTTAAATTTAACTTAATCCTTTATCAAATTAATCATTTAAATCCAAAATTAAGTTAAGTAATAATTGTAGGAATGCATGAGTGACCAAGTACCAATGTCATATCAACCTGGCATTAGCAGTTATCGTTAAGTTATCACAAAACAATAACACAAAGTGTGAATGCAGCCAGGCATATTATAAATTAGGGGATTACATCGCTGATAAAAATGCTTGGCTAAACGCTGGTCCTGCTCCATAAGGACGCATAAATAAATTGATTTGCATTTGAAAATACTGTTGGAGCTGCTGGAGATTATAAAATACTTTTTTGCATTATATAAATTCAATCTCCTAGTATTGTATAATTGTATAGCACATGTGTGAGTACTATGTACATACTATAAAGCTACCATATACTGGGTACGTCTTTCACTGACTTGAATGTGCCCTGGCAGCAGAGAGTATGTCATGCTCACTCAAATGCCTCGCTGATGGTGGCGCGTGTGTTGGATCATTTGGTTCCCTTCAAAATGGTTGAGCTGAATGGTGCTGATCCACACGTCATGTTCGTGAACGGGCGCCGTCAGTAGGGACTGGTCATCTCTTTGCTGCCATGGCTTATTTTAATTTAACTTAATATTTGAATTGTACTTATTTTTATTTATTTTTTTAAACTTTTCATTACGGACGCTTCTATCGTTCTGCATCGTTCACACATGCATAATTTATAACATAAATGATGTAACCAATACTTTGTAACCATATATTGATTTAAAAGAGTGTCCATGGAGTTTCCCGCCCGTTCTTCTCCATAGGTACCTACGCTTTGGAATGGGCAACTAGCTTCATTTTTCTGACTGACCGACCCCTTGCCAATTCAAAAGTGCCTGTAATTGGTTTAATTGAAATAAATACTTTGAGTTTTGAGTTTTTTTTTTTTTTTTTGAATCAGATTCTTGGCCTGTGGCTTTTCACTAAGCCCTCACACACTATTGCATTCCCTTGAACGCCGAGTCCCACGGACTCTGTGGTCTCTGCAAGACCCGACCTCCGCCAGAGTCACCCGCGCACCGCGCATCCACGGATTACATAAAGTAAATACCGACTTCTAACGGACTACGGCTACGAAATGGCTACTGGTACGGTCCGACCAGCCGAACTAAGATTCACCACTATCACTCAACTCAAACTCTTCTACTTCAAGCGGTACTTGTAAGGTTAGATTTTAAAGTTTTTAACGTATAGCGATCACCCGCCAAAACTTCTGCTTCCGTAAACGGACCTCTGAACTTCTGATCTAACTTAGTCTTATAATCTGATTTCACTTTTCGTTTTCTAATAACACGAAATCGTCAACCGAACATTTTGTTAGAGCTGCCTTTGTTCTATCAAATCTAACTTTCTGCTGTTGACCGTTTAAAACTGAATTTATTACAAGAGCTAAGCTAAGCTAAGCAACAAAAACTCTGTCGCCGACATGTTAATCGAAAAGCCTAGGTTCAATATTTCATATACTATCATAATATTACTTTGCAAGTAAATGTCGGGTAGATCATAGTAATCAAATCTCAAGCTGTTTCTCGCTAATTGCAACACTACATACGATTTGTTCTGTGCTGAATACACATGTTTGACCAATACCAGTCAATGCAACAACATTATTAACTCGTTTGCCACTTAATTTGGCTGCACAACTCGCTTTTACTAACGAGCATTCAGCACCAGAATCGTAAACAAAACAATACAGCTCACCTTTATTTTCCAATGTGTCTGAGGGTAGTTGTACGACTTCTACTCGCCGTTCATGACTTCCAGCACATTGTCCACCATCCGCTTAGCTGCCACTACTCATGCACCAGGCTGCGATATGTCCTGGTTTCCCTCACTTGCAGCACACAAAGGGCTTCGCTGACGGCTGCGGGGCTGCTTGGCTCAATTCTTAAAGTCACTCCACGTCACTGCGGTAGCTATTTGCGATAGCCACGTTGATGCTGCTCCTTTGTACGTCTTATTGATGGTCACAACAAGTTGACCACCTTGCAGTGAATTTTCGGCAAAACACAAATCAGCTGTTGTGCACTGTTATGTTTGCACACGCCATATACTGCGTTTTCTAAACACGGGAACGGGATACGTCAAACTCGAACGCCGGTTAGTCTTTTTTTTTTATCAAACATGGCGGTAGGCGTAACAGTCGCGTCACTCGGCAAAGGTACTTCTGCATACAGCCTATGCCCAAAACAACATGTACCATAATCGCACATCCGTATCTGACTTGTCTGGTTCCAACTTGAACAGATCCACACGATTATTTAATAAGCATTCGCATGTTTGCACTTTGTTTTTCAAATGTCAACGGTCACTTTCACTTTTAGCGTTCTTATTTTGAACACGTGGGTCGTTGAGGTCCAATCCCAATTCTGATGTCGGAGATGTTGAGGGATTCTTATCCGAAATTCCATCGGTATCCGTCAGGTTGCACGTGGTTGGGTAGAATCAGTGCGCACACCTGGCGCGGTCGAGCTCTGGATGTCCAATGTATGTCGCTAACACACTAGTCTCACCATGACATCTGACAGATGTCAAACGCCACACGCGACAAGACATTGACAACCCCGACTCGAACTACTGACTCAATGACAACTGTTTTCGATTTGGTTAATCGAGTAAGGTATCTTAAACGCTAATAGATGGCGCTACTAGTACGTAATCAAAACCTTTTACTTCACTGCTCCGACATATATATTAAAAGAAATGTTATTTAATACTCTACCATGTTTTTTAATAAACGTTTACTTAGTTTACAATTTCAGGATTTTATGAAAAGAAAAAGAATAATAGACCGAAACCGTATTTGAATTAATTTTTATTTTTTAAGAAAAATCATAAAAAAAAGAAAAATCATTTAATTGGTGTTAATGAACTTGGAGTTAATAATCTGAGAAAGCGCCCATGAGGTTCATAACACATCGGCAACGATTTGGCATGCTCAGAACAAGGTTGTCAATGTCTTGCTGCGGAATATCGTCCCAGGTCCTTCTGAGGTGCGAAAAAAGTTGGTCTTCTGTTGCCAGATTTTCGGGGGCTTCCCTCAGAGCTCTTCTTTGAGGCATATCCCATTCGTGCTCAATGGGATTTAGGTCTGCCGATTGAGCAGGCCATTCTAAGGCCCTAACATTGTGTTCCTGCAACCAAGCTGCTACCGTTCCCGCCGTATGTGCCCGGCACTGTCGTGCATGAGCAAGAAATCTTGCCCCATTTGTATTCTGTGGGGCAAGATTATGGGCCCCAGCACCTGTTGGCGATATTTTTCTGCCATCATAGAGCCCCGCACCCAAACGAGGTCCGTCCGTCCTCCAAGGCGAATTCCTGCCCAAACCATAATTGTTCCTCCTTGGTATGGGTGGACTTCCTGGGGGTGCTGGAGTCGGCTCCATCGCCCAGGAACTCTCCAAACACGCGTCCTGCGTGAATCTGGATGGAAACCGTACCTGGATTCATCCGAGAACAGCACATTGGACCATTGCTCACGGCCCCAGTCCACGTGGTTCCGAACCCATTCCAACCGTCGTCCACGATTGCCTCTCCATAAGGATGGGACCCGGAGTGGTCTACGAGAGCGTAGATTGGCTTTATGCAGTCGTCTCCTTACAGTTTGGTCACTCACAAGCACTTGGTGTTCCACCTGCAGCCTTTGGACCAATTGAGTCGCCGTTACATTTGGTTGTGCTCTTGCAGAAATTTGCAGAAATCAGTCTTGTCTGGGAGTAGTGATGCGACTTGACCCCCGATGCCTCTCCGCTACTTCACCTGTGACACGATAGCGTGTCCACAATCTTGAAATCACGTTTTGGTGCGTCCCTATTGCTTCAGCAACATCACGTTGAACCGATCCAGCTTCCAGCATTCCTACAGCCCGTAACATTTCCTCCCTAGTTAAATGCCGGCGTTGCATGGCTAGAACGGCTCAATTTGCGCTTTATCTTTAAGTATTCAAATAAAAAAAACTGATACTCAACGTAATTTGTATATTTTTCTAAATCTCGCTTATATGAAAATTCGCTCTCCGACACATAAAGACATTTTTTGCCACAAAAACAAAATATTTTTCAAAAATTTGAATTTAGAACAACTCGAAGATAAATGACGAACAAATTGCCGTATAAAAATTTTCAATGCGGCCAGTACTTTTTGAGTTATTTAATTGAGTATGAAATATCCCTAGACCGTGTTGATGTGTGTATAAACGAATACGTGATTTTTGAATTTGATTATCGCACTGACATGTGTCAGCCGGTCGATTCTGTAAAAATCTCACCGTGAAAACTCAATTGAAGTGAGCTTGATGTGAGTTGTCAGTAGTGTCAATCCCTAGCATTATTTGGAATAACAGCTCACTCCACGCTCACTTCACATAAGTTTTCACTGTGAGAAGGTTACAGAATCGCACTGCTGGGAACGCATTCTCTCGATGGCTGTAATAGTAGTACCTTCATAAAACTGGGAGTCAATGGATAAGATAGGTATACCGTGTTGATGTTTATAACCAATATTCAGTATGTTCCGCGTACTCTACGCTACCCAAAATTCACGCTCACACCACAAACGAGGCGATCCAATGCAACCTAACTTTTGTTTTGTATTTACCCTACCCTGTACACCGACCGCAACACATGAACTAATGATCCGCGCTCAATGGAGTGTAAACAGAAACAATAATTAAACTTTCGATTCGGCCAAATAAGCGAGTCCAAACATACAGTCTGAAACTCATACGGAACTATCCGATATCGCTTAACGTTCTCAAATGCTGGGTTGGGATTAAATACAAATCAGCGATACGTAGCCGGGCGGATTCCTCTTGGAGCTTCGACTGGGATTGGAATAATAAATTGGAATGGTAGCTGTTGCCGCATGTTTTTGGGAACTGTTCTTTAGAATCTGAATTATTTATTTGTAAAACATAGATCAAGGTCTTATATAATAATTATATGTTGCGCTATGTTTTGTCATTGATGGCATACAAATATCAGTGAAGACTATATAAACATTAAAGAACGATATTTGGTACTTCGTAGATCGGATACTGCAGATTCTTATTCATCATCTGCCTAGCCTTTTCCCATAACTATGTTGGGGTCGACTTCCAGTCTAACCGGATGCAGCTGAATACCAGTATTTTACATGGAGCGACTCCCTATCTGACCTCCACAACCCAGTTACTGGGTAATACGATGCTCTCAAAACGGTGAAGGCAAACTTCGTGAGGAAACTGGCATGGCCTAGAACCAAAAATTCGAAGACATGTGACGTGTACCAACCCATGCAAAGTGTTGGGACTGGGGACATTTCGCAAAACTGTTTCAGAGTAGACACCCTGAAACAGTATTGCAAAATGGGGGTCGTAACAGTTTAATAGGGTGACGCGGATATTTTAGGGTAAGTTAAAATAATGTCGTGACTGCTATTCAATTGCACTGCTTACCACGTGCGTCACCAAAAGCCTTGTTAAGGGTAACCTCCAGTAGCGGGATCGTCCGAAAGGGTTACCGCTGCCCTGGAACATAAAGGGCTAAGGAAGGAACACGGGTGGGTTTTAGTCAGTAAGAGTCTGACACTCCCTTCCGCTCCACCCAGAGCGGGAGGGGACATTCGATGATTACCCATCCACGAAAAAAAAAACATGAGAGGTGTCAAGGGACACCCGGATGGAATGAAGTTCAAAGAGAGAGACAGAGAAACACGCGTACGCCGCACGGCTTACAACTATAGCAAAAAGTGTCGTTCCAACTTTTGGTCTTAATTTTTTCCGTCTAGCCTCCTTTCGCAACGAGCGATAAGGAACTTCGTTCGTTAAAAAAGGGTAACCTCCAAGAAACCAGACAGTCAACTACAATCTGCTGATGTTAGTATATCCTGTGGGTATTGATTTTCAACTACAAGACGGTCGTCAAGAAAATGCGTTCCTGAACCTTTCAGTGCGACAATTTTAGTAGCTAATAAAGATCAAATTCGCAAAACATGTATTCGTTTGTATGAAACTGACAGGTGTTAAGAACGCATTCTGTCGATGGCCGCACTGTACCAATGTAGTTAAAAATCACTAGTCATTACAGAATATTTTCTCCCCATTCTGTATCTGGGTCAGGACCAAATTTTTGACTACGCTTTATAAAATATACAAGTTCTGCTAAACTACATAAGAATATTATGGTCGCTGTGTTTTTGTAACGTAACCTATCATTTATAATTTAATATTAATAAATCCTCATAAACACTAGTAATCGTTTTAATAGATAATAGCACAATGAACATCGTTATTATAATTTATACAAGGTAATATTACATACATCCCAAAATTCTTTCCGTTGTAATACTCCTGTTGTGCGACACCATTATTTTGAAACCTACAAACCTATGACAGAAGTTTCTTGGCTATTTAGTATGGCAAGATTGGCTTCAAGTATTGGCCATGAATTCCGGATAAGCCACCATGTTGTTTTACTGTCATTTTAGCATTTTGTTTGTATCGTCAGCGTCATTCCGTTGTGATTTCCGTTGTGCAATTACGTCAAAAAATTGGTCCTGACCCATCTACCGATTTAACAGTTGGTTACTAAAATCCGATCACGATTTCTGATCTACGAGCATTGGAATATTGGGACGGTCACAAAAGGAATATACCAGGACACGTCATGTACTGTTCCCGAATATTTCTCGTATCTAGTAGATTCTGTGCTTCGTCGATATTTGACAAATTATATTCCTATCAACTCTCAAAACGTTACAATTTTGTTGATTGATTTTGATGAAATGTTCTTTTGATAATATTGGTAAGTTTCATCATCTGCCTAGCCTTTTCCCAACTAAGTTGGGGTCGGCTTCCAGTCTAACCAGATGTAGCTGAATACCAGTATTTTACATGGAGCGACTGCCTATTTGACCTCCACAACCCAGTTACTGGGTAATACGATACCCCTTGGTAAGACTGGTTGTCAGAATTTCGGGCATCTGACTACCCGTAACGACTGTCAAAGATCCACGAATGATAGCCGGGACCAACGGCTTAACGTGCTTTCTGAGGCACGGAGGGGTCTCGGTATGTAAAGATGGTCACCCATCCACAGACCAACCGCGGCAAGCGTAGCTTAACCTGACCGATCGACCTGTGCGGCTGTTATTATTTAACCACGGGCCCCTCAATATTGGTAAGTTTAAGACATGATATTATGGCCTATAAGCTTTCTTCTCCTACGTACCAAATACCATTTTTATTTCTCACGTCGAGGTATACGTTACCCGAAAGCCTGTCTGACAACCAGTCTTACCAAGGAGGATCGCATTACTAAGTAACTGGGCTGTGGAGGTCAATGTAAAATACCGGTACTCAGCTGCAAGACTGGAAGCCGAACCCAACATTGTAGTTGGATAAACAGATGATGATGATGGTCGGGAGTACCTATACGTTATTTTATTCTCTTCTCAAAGTGGTCCTGATATTAAACTGAGTCTTGAGGTTAAACACAGATCATGACCAATAGCACGAAACGTAGGGTTGTTGTAGACGGACTTGTGTTGCCATATGTCGATGACGAGTTAAGGAAGACAAGACAAGGAAGTCGAAAGACGAGTCCAAATGCTCGGAAGACCTACTGGTCCCATAAAGAACATATGAAAGGTAATCTTCCTATAACACTTAAAAGGAAACTCATCGATACACATATCGATACTGCGGTGCACAAAGTTGGACAACAAAAGTCCAAACTCAAGATTTGTCAACGGGCAATGGAGCGTAGCATAATAGGTGTCAATCGCACAGGCCGAGTCAGAAACACCACGCTGCGCTCCATAACTCAAGTAGCGGATGTTGGAGAAAAAACAGCCAGTATGAACTGGGACTGGACCGGACATGTCATGCGAATGTACCCGGAGAGATGGGTAAAGATCGTCACTCACTGGACGCCTGAAGGAGGACATCGCCAGGGAGGTAGACCACGGCGAAGGTGGTGTAAGGATCTAGTAAGGTTTGCAGGGCCAACATGGCCAGAGATCGCCCAAGACAGGGAGGTTTGGAAGGAAAAAGGGAGGCCTTTGCCCAGCAGTGGGACACAGTGTAGTGTAACAAAAAAAAAGATATTAAACCCTTGACATCTAGTTTGCATTAAAGAGACAAAAATAGGTATTTATATGGCTCCGAAGCTTAATATCAGAATCGCTAAATCATCAGCCGATCGATTCTGTAAAAAACTCACCGTAAAAAGTTAGGCGAAGTGAGCTTAGAGTGAGCTGTCAATAGTGTCAATCCCTAGCATTAGTTGGAATGACGGCTCACTTCACCTATGTTTTCACGGTGAGATGGTTACAGAATCGCACTGCTGATTCGCAAAACACCGGATTCGCCATATACCATATATGCAAAATACCAGAAACGCAAAATACCAAAAGTACAGTCCTAAACAATTATAATGAATGTATGATGAGGTACATGTCACATATTTTTGAATTTTTGGTTCTAGGACATGCCGGTTTCCTCGTGATGTTTTCCTTCACCTCAATAATTTACATAAAGTAAAGTGCCCGTCGGAGTTCGAACCTACGACCAACAACAACAGTCGCGGCCAACCACTGCTCCCCCGCCTTTTGCCTTTTACCTAACCATAATTGACCCTTAATGTACATACCTACTAACTTGCAACCACAAAGAAACAGCTCGGAATTACGTTAATAATACATTGTAAACTAGTGTCACGGTCTTGAGTGTTCATGCTCTGAAGAATGTCATAAGTTGCGCCATCTTGTGTAATTTTCCGCAATGATAGACAATAATTTGCCGTGCAATTGACCATCTGCAAGGGACATGGCCGTGTATGATAGTTGCATGTCGATTTTCTACGAGTATGAGGAGCAATTTTGTTGTGTTGTCTTTTATTGTCTGTAGGACAATGATAAGGTGGCTATTAGATATACAATTTCGAATTTTATTTAAATTTAAAACCTAATTTGACTATGATTAAATAATTATAATGAAATTTAAAAAATTGCATAATAATTTCTGAATGCCTACTCACTTATGCAGTTATGCCCGTTTTCACTCATGGTATACGATACCTAAATAAATTGGATTTTCAACACTCAATAATAATTACGAAGTAGCATCGTGTCTCAGATATACGTCGAAGTAAAATAAATATTTCACGAAAAAATCGCAATTGAAAGTTGCCAAGTGTTGACATATTGGTGCTCGTGACTGTACAATACTGTACGCTTGCATTTTCTACCCTCTATGCAGGTTTGTTTACGATGCAAGATAGCTTAATTATTTCTGGCCAAACGTGTATAATCAACATCTATTAATTAATAATATTTTATTTCACATAAACCTACATGGGCACGTATAAAACGTCAGAAGCTAGGTGCACGGTTCGAAATAGTCGTTTCCTATGGAGAAGAGCCGGCAAGAAACATGACAGTTACTCTTTAAAAAATAATTGGCTTAAAATACAATGTTGTATAGGTACACCGTTGCCTAACCCGTCGGCGAATGCATGGGTGATACTGAGTATGGTTTTTTGTTTTTAATTGAAAACTGATTCTGAACCAATCAGACTGCATGTAACCAATCAAAAGTTACATTGTATGTTGAAAAATCGAACAGCTTTTGGCCACGTCATACGCTATGGTATAAACGTGTTCAAAATAAGTTTTCACAATGTTTTCAGTAAACAAAGTCAGGCTGGATAACAGATAGCCACTAAAAATTAGGTGACACGTCCTAAATGAATGCCTAAATTAAAACGCACTATTTAATAATTGTCCAACAGTGCATTATTATATTAAGGCATTAAATTTTTGATGAGTGTAAGTCAAAACGGGCTTAAGGATTTCAATTTCAAACTCATCATTGCAGGAACTACAGATAACAATAATGCTGACAATGCTAAATGCAATGTTCCCCGTGCATACAGTTTAGCGGCCAGTCGTTTTCCCCACGCCGTAGCAATAATTTGTGTTCTGTATACATTAATATGTAAGAAACGTCACTGTGGAACGCAATAATTCATGGTTATCAGTCAATAGACTTTATACTGGACACAGAAATTTTATTTAAACCACGATCAATAATCTATCATTATCATTTCAGACGTCCACTGCTGGACATAGCCCTCCCTCAAGCACTGCCCCTTCGACCGGCACCCTAATTGCGTAACACTAGATCAATCGGAGTCGGTTTAATTTTGACAGTTCAACAACATTCATTGCGTTATTTACGTGTTGAGCAGACAAATTTTTCGAACTTATGAAGCAATGGATTAGCAATTTGCTTCAAAATGATTCTGATTCCGATTGATTGTGTGTTACGCAATAAGGGTGCGGTTCTGTGTTTCTCGTATCCAGTGGATTTCTGTGGCCTTTACCAGGTTATCGGTCCACCTTGTGAGAGGCCTTCCAACGCTACGTCTTCCGATACGCTGTCGCCACTCCAGAACCTTTTTTTTTTCATTTAAAATTTTTTGCACAAAAACGTACAAAGGTGGACTTAATGCCTCAGGCATTCTCTACCAGTCAACCAAGGGTGGTGAAGAGATTAGATAGCAGGTGCTTTGGTTGAGAGGGACAGTGATAAAATAAAAGTAGCACACGTCACCATAGTCGATTATAGGGAAAATCAAAGTCTGCACAAGCATGGTTTTCGTCTTAGCGGGCAAAAAGCTCCTCAAACGATACAGGGATCGCAGAGTACCGTTGACCCTTTGACTAACACTAGAGACCTGGCGTTGCCAGCTAAGCGTCGAGTCAAGATGCAAACCGAGATCTTACACAGTAGGGGTAATGGGTATGATGGTACCATTGAAAATAAGAGGAGGAAGGGAGCTAAGCGTCACCCTACCCATCATGCGTGAGCTTCCAATTACAATGGCCTGATCCTTCGAGGGGTTTACTGACACCCCGAAACTGCCAGACCACTTTTTAATAGCAACAGTCTCGGTTTACATCTGCTATAGCGCCTGGCTTTGGACTTTATGGACAGGATGATCTTTTTAATTTCTTCTAAGGTCACCGGAGAGAAGTGAAATAGTTCTATTATGGGACTCGCTTGGCCAGTATTGAAATTAACCGTCTGGGACAACATTTGGGAATCCAAATGACAAGTGGTTGTAAAGTGACGGTTGATATCATCAAGGCCTATTGTATTAGGAAAATCCAGATGCCGTGGTCTGCTGATACCAAGAGTACCAAGGAACTTCCAGATACCAGCAGGTGAAGAAGAAGATAAATGTTCTCGAGAATATGGCGGCGTTTAGCGTTGCGTATCATCTGATTACACCGGTTCCTAGCAGCTTTGAAAAAGTTTCGATTTTGTTCACTGCGATCCTTTTTAAACCTTTCGACCCATTGATCAGAGTTTCAAACTATACGTAACTAATAAATCTAAAACACTACTGAAATAAATAAGTGGTTCCATTTAATTTTGACAAAAATAAGACCATGTTTTGACTCTCCTATAAATAGAAAATAAAAAAGGTCCTTCAGAAAATACCTTTATACTCTCCAACACCTTTTCACGAAACTCATCAATCATCTCTACTCTAAACCTCATCAAAAGCTCCCACACACCTAACTACACTAAGTACATTCGAGGCTAAAGCCCCATTCACATGCTAAGCCCGTCCCGATGTCATGAGCGCACTACACGATTCTATAATATTAATATTTTCCAGCAAGTGCGTCATGCATCTCTGGCGAGAGCACTTCGGGTAATGGAAACTACCATTATAAATTTTCAACACTAAGAGCTTGTCAGACAGGACATTGATATTTTTCCTTAGAATCAGCTTTGAGTAACAGACAAAAGTGGTCTAATGGTGCGACGTCATGACGTCAGGTGGCGAGGTGTTTAGAGTTAGGTTTTGTTACTGGGCGATGTGCTTTTGTTTTTAGATTTATGAACTTTTTCTTTTAACTGACTTCTAAAAAAGGAGGATCAATTTGTCGGTGTATTTTTTGAGATAGCTATAATAAAAATCAATAGCCTTCCTTTAACCTAGCCTTTTCGCAAGTATGATGGAGTCGGCATCAAGTCTAATCAGTTAGCGTCAATAATACGTACCTACAATCTTCTTCATTTACGTTGATGATGAATGTAAAAACAAATACATAGCAAGACACCGTTTGGCTTAACAAAACAAAAAAAAAAAAAAAAAATCTTATCTTTTTTACAGAAAAAACCGACATCGAAAAAAAGAAGGCGGTTGATTTTTTTAAAATATATTTTTGTTATAATGTTTTAATATTTTTGGGATAGCATGTGTAAAGAACATTATACCAAGCCTGACCTCTTCTCACTAGTCAAAGAAAATACGATAAATTATTGAACGTTTCCCTCGCTTTATTTTATCTTAAACTTGCTCAGTAGCATTTCGAAGAATATTTACTTACGTACCTCGTTGAATATAATTCAAAGAGCCTAGCTTTTTTCTATAAAGGTTCTGAGAAGTTAGAACAAGGTTATTTCAAGGTTATTTGTGACACAGAATATTAAATTAATTGGGTGCCTTTTTATGTGTAAACATAATCAGCCTTTAACGTTCCCACTACTGAGACACAGGCCAGGCCAGGTAGTGGGCCGTAATCCACCACGTGGGCCCAGTGCGGGTTGGTGGATGTCACATGCCTTCGAATTTTTGGTTCTAGGACATGCCGGTTTTTTCACGATGTTTTCCTTCACCGTTTCGAAAGCAGTGGTCATGAAATTAAATATTAAAGAAAATTGCCCGGGGTTGAACTCGCGACCTGTAGGTCGCGAGTTCAAACCCGCGAGTTACAAACTCGTAAGTTGTGGCCGATGCCACTGGGCCACTGCGGCTCTGGTTTAGGTATTAGATAGAAGACTAATAATATTGTTCTTGTCTATTAGACAGGACGTACGTTACGAGATTCAAAATCACATTTCCTGAAATGTGATTGATGAACAATAAACAAAATAGTGTACGATATATTTAATTTAAAACCGGATAAAAACTTAAGTTTTACAAATGTTGTAACTATCAAACTCTAGTTACTTTTGTAGGTACTGTGAGATCTTTGTGAGCTCGGTACCAGGATAGGTAAATTTAACTAAGGTTACGGTTACGGTACGCTGGATTTCATACTATCGATGACCCAATATCATCGATAGTCTATGAAGTTCAGCGTATTGTTTATTCTAGGTCAGTTCTCCCTACCGTTTTTTATGCTATTCTAAAAACAAATGAATGTTTTTCTCGTAATTAATTTTGCGGACTTGCGGAGGTTGCATGTAAGCACCAAATAGGCTATGATCTCCACAGTATCTACTAAAATAATAAAAAACGCCACACAATGGAAAATATTGTATGAAATACTGAAGTAAAAAACAGATAGAAGCTGGTAACAACTTTTCAATACGATAAAATAAATCAGAAATTATTGAGCACACGACAGTCGTGTTCTTTACACTCGATATAACACCAACCATATCGAACTTTGTCCATTCGATATCGGCTAACTTAACGAAATATGTTTTTCTCACAGGAAAACATGTATTATTCAACTTTGAAGCTGTAAGAAGAAAGTACGTAGATAAGGGTTTGGAGTTTGTATATGCATATTCTTCTTAGCGTGTCGATGGCAATCTAAATGGAATTCAGAATTCAACTACGTGTCTGGCGCCTTCACTAGCGTCCATCAGTTCCAGCAATGTTTTTTTTTTATTGACATTTGGCTCACTCTTGACGTCAATCCAGCCCAGAGGCAGGGATGAGGTCTACGGTGGAACGAGCTTGCCCAGAAGAAGCCTATTCACTCTCGCCCTGAAGAGATTCGGGTTGTATGAACGCGGGAATGCAAACGCAGACTTAGCTGTGCGCATCAGAAAAGATGATGAAAAGCGCTTAGTGCGTATATATGGTATATTAACCAAATGGTAAAAAGGTGTAGGCGGGATGAGCTCATGTAGCTCTTGAGCACACTCCCCGTAATGTGCAGCTGACAGAACACGCAGGACACGATATTAAGTATCACATCGTTTGTAGAACAGCACCACATTTACAATTCAAGCCGGAGTCGTCCATGAATAGCCACCTGAACAGGTTTTCCTTGTTCGGAGTCTGTTTAAAAACATCCAGGTTACCCAAGGTAACTCCAGGTCTAGGTGGGAGATCTCCATATTTATACGTAGCACTAAACAAAATCGCTTTTCGTGTGACCACTTATGAATTTTGTTGTGGTTTTTACGAACCATTTAAGACATTTTTCCTGGAAGGTTTAGGTGTAAATAATAATAATAAGTATTTATTAACACAATACAAGTTTGACACATTAAAATTCACAAAGTAGTCACTAGGGTACATAGAAATTAACAAATAGGAATGGTGTACAAGAGATGGGAAAAGTACAGTCAATACAGAATTTGAGCCCTGACTCCTAAACTAGGAAGTTCCTGTATCTTAGGAGGCAGTATCTTCGCATAAATAGAGGACGAGTAAATTATGAGCGTACTAGCAGACTCGGAAATAAATTCATATTATAAAATTATTTAAATATACTATTTCATAATATAAATAACTTGAAATTGTAATAATTGTTGTTCTGTGTTGTTGTTGTAATTGTAATTGTTCTTTTTTTTTTGCAAGCGTTACTGCTGAGCATTTGGTCCTGGGTTCGATTCGCAGGTCGCGCAAAGTGTTATTAAGTTTTTCCATCAGGAATTTCTCAGTAACAGTCTGGAGTCTGGTTTTTACTCGGGTGATAGCAATGACGCGCCCCCTTTTACATGGAACTTTAACACTGGCCGAAATGTGGGTGTTTATAGGTACGGGACACCTTTGCCTAACGCTTCGGGGATTACAGGCGTAATGTTAAGTTTTGTCCAAATAAAGAAAACTCAATGTCGTTAAGTCGTAAAAACCGTGTAAAGCGACAGGGGTACAACTTCAATCTTTTTAGTCTGCTTTTGTTAGAAAATCAAACTAGACGTGTTCATTAAAACACGAAAAAGGATGATTCTTCTAAACATGTTTCTGATTTTTCGCTAAGTTCTCGATGAACTCGCTGATCGAAAAT
Organism: Apamea sordens; assembly: GCA_945859715.1. NCBI lineage: Eukaryota > Metazoa > Arthropoda > Insecta > Lepidoptera > Noctuidae > Apamea > Apamea sordens. The sequence continues at coordinate 12,970,851 of OX243998.1, read as the reverse complement.
TTTCAGTTCTAGGTTTTGTATTTGCATCGTCCAGTCTGCCTGTGTCCAGCTTTTACCTTTGTTTTTCTTGCACCTCTTTTACAGTATAACTAATGCGTTTTTATTACCATTATAGATATCATTGCTTTTTATACCTTCAACGTCGTCATCATCATTTCAAATAGTATACCCAATACTGGGTAAAGACCTCCCCTTTTATAACCAATGAAAAAAAAACGGAGCAGGTTCTCAAGTCGACGCGTATATATTTTTTTAAGTATGACCATACATAACTTTTTACAGAGTAGTCCGATTTTGATAATTCTTTTTTTATTGGAAAGGTATAGGTACCCCAAAGTTGGTCCCATATAAATTTGGAAAAAAAATCCAACCAAAATAGGGATGGTTCACTCACAGATTTGAATGCTGAGTTGTGTATTATTAATTGGTTTCTTTGGCTTATCCTTGCCATTCGGTCACAGCTTTCCTCCATCGGTCATCTCCTCGTCTAACTAGATGTTCTGCCCAACTCTACTCACATAGCCCTATCTCCGACATCGCAGACTTTTGACCGACAACGGATTTCGGTGTTAGGTACTTGATTTAGTAGGGTTAGCCAAGCATGGCTCGCTCCATGGCCCTTGTGCTACTCGTATGTGGTGCACAGTCTCCTTTGTGAGCGTCCATGTCTCGGCACCTTAAGTCATTGGCACATTGGTTGAAAAGGCAGGTTTTTGGCACAGCGGGGTTCTTCAGATCCTCGTAGATTTTTTGTTTCCGAAAAATACGTGCCAACTTACCAAACGTGTGGAATAAAACCAGTATCTTTTCTGATCACATGATTATTTACTTTTAAAACTGAATTACTTGCACCGACATAGACTTATTCCGCTACGGGATTATTCGATAAAGAATTCTCTTTCGACGTAGGTAGGTAATTTTAGCTTTCAATATTCATACAAGAAAACTTTTCAATGCAGGGTAGCGCAACTAGCACTTATTCCTAACGGATCTAACATCCAACTAATCCGAATGTGTTTCACGAAGGATAGTTTCGCTACATAACAGTTCAACAGTACAGTAGACTCTGCTCACAACTTTGCACTGGTGCATAACTTTGTACCTACACATAATAATAACTAGAAATCCTCATTCACTACTCAGCTTTGGCTGTAAAATTCAGCATGAAGTATGAAGAAGTACACATACAAAACTATTATATTACTCACTAAGTATAGAGTTCATGGATACAACGGTGAAAACAACGTTTTGATAGTGACAGCGATAATTGATAGTGCAAATTTTTATACCGGAATTCGATAGTGTACAAAGTCCACAAATCAATAGTTGGTACAGGATGGCAGGGACATCGGCGCGCAAACTGAAACCATGAATTCAGCACAATATGATTCTAGACCCTCTTGAAATTATGCCCCTTTTTTTGTGGATGGGAAATCATCAAATGACCCCTCCCGCTCTGGGTGGAGCGGAAGGGAGTGTCAGACTCTTACTGACTAAAACCCACCCGTGTTCCTTCCTTAGCCCTTTATGTTCCAGGGCAGCGGTATCCCTTTCGGACGATCCCGCTACCCCGGCAGGCTTCGGCCCTTTCGGGCCCCGTCAGTTCGTGCTGACATCTCTTTGAGGCGCGCGTGAAAATTATGCCCTTGCGTTGAAATATTTTGTCTGTTATAAAATAAAAAATTTACTGTTTCATACAAAAGTGTAATACCAACGGGGTCAAAAGGTATGGAACATCTATTTTTTTTTTAACCAACGACATATTGTATACCCTCCGTCGAAATTTTCCGTCGATTATTTACAAAAAAAAAAATGTTCCATCCATGTCGTTCAGAATCATGTACCGAATCCATGGTAACATGTTGCGCGTCGATGTCCCAGCCATCCTGTAGGTACATTATTTACAGGATAACTGCCATCCCTAAACTCCCATGAAATTCGCATCAAATCATGTAACTTACCGATCTAAAAAATAGTTCACAAAACATTATATGTTTCTAATAGCAATAAAAAACACGTTAGCATTAAAAATTAAGCCCACCTGCCACACTGTCATAATTTCTTCTGTTCATTAAACTTTGTTTATTTTCGTATTAATCCTTCTACCCCAACCCTTATCTGTATTAAAGGGTCCTCAAATACTTTTAATCCTTTGGTGGCTTTCCCCATTATCATTAGGGCAGATCTGTGATATCGAAGAAAGGTTTTTCAGCGTATTGCAGCAGTAATTAATATTTTATGTGGTACTTTCGGCGGCTGAATGTGTTAATTATAAATTGTTTAAATTTAATCTGCTTGAGGATTGGATTACGGACTGTCTGTGGGGTTAGTTAGGGGTAGGTAGAACTGTGTCTGAGTGTTTGTGGTTATTGTGAAAAGACAATGACCAAAATTGATGCCTTTATTTCATCGGCCATTAATGGCATTTTATAAAAGTGCAAGCTGCTCTGCTCGCGACTTCGTCCGCGTAAAATTTAAAGTTCTGCCGACCCACCCCGTCGCATCACATTGCATCGCATCGCCTGCCTGTGCTATTAATTCGTTTTCGCGTTCTTTTTTTGTCTTCCTCAATGATTGGGGCTGCCAAAAGAAGAAAGGTTCCATTTCTCAAATCCGCCAGCTAGTTCCGCGGATTAGCGCGTTTCAAACAAACAAACTCTTCAGGTTTGTTATTAGTATATACATAAAATAATATGACAAGACATTTCTTAACGCGGTTAAGCTTGAAAATCAGTATGAGCTAAGTTTAGGCACGTCGAAAATACCATATTTTTTACCGGTATTTCCGGCGGGGAATTTACCTAGCACCCTTTTTACGGGGGAGGTTGCCACTGGACTGAAATAACTTTATTACGATACTGACCTAGGGCGACTTTCATTACTAACATCGCCCAGTTTAAAAACCGCTCGGAAACGTCAATTTATTGACATCGGCCGTTCGGTCAATGACACGCGTTTGCTAGTGTGAACGCAACGAACCCTTAAAATAGAACAACAATTTTTAATTTTGTAAAGTCACTTTTGTAGTTCGTGCAATTTTCGTATTCTGTAAATTAGGTCGTTTACCTCTTTTGAAAATAACAAGTACGAGTACATTTAGAGTGGGCGAGTGGACGAAAACATTCTCGATTTGTTCTACTGACGGCATAATAATCTCGTAAAATTCTGTATGGATAGCGGTATTTTATTGAAGCAATCTTTTAGGTACTGTACCTAAGTGTTTTCTCAATTTCTAGTTACATATCTCGCTTTAAATTTAACAGACATGCCTAGTTATTTACTAAGAAGGATAAAATATATATGCTGGATATAATTCTTAGCTAACAAGGTATTAAAATAATTAAATATAATAACGTAACCTAACTGGCATGCTTAGACAGACCCCAGAGGTCTAATTGTGTGCTTTGTTTAAGATAAGGAACTTGTAATTTTTTAAAATAAATAAATAAAAAACTAAAAATATTAACAAACTAAAATATGACGTCGGAAAATTCCTCCGCATCGCTGTCGACTGGAAAAGTACCCAAGAGAATGTCTAATTTGGAAACCTTTAAAAAGTTAAGAGATGATTTTCCTATTAGAATGTCAGTTTCCCAGTCTTGAAGCATTGAAATATAGTCCCACAATTAAAAAAAAATCAATAATGAAACGATCGCTCAAAGTAATTAGATACTCCATTCATTACATGGCGCATAAAACATAGAGGAAAAGAAACTAATAAATTATTTCCTTTCCAGCGTTCCCATTCGATAAGTACCTACCTACCCACAACAAAAAGCAGAGATTAGGTACGTAAAATCTCTTTCCATTAGCCATTTAATCCTTATAAGATGATACTTTCCGACTCGACGTTTTTATAACGCTTTTAATATTATTTTATCTCTTTGGAAATCCATTTCTTTTCTAATTTAATAAATGCGAGAGTGAGTTCGTTTTCTTATTCAACCGTTGATATTCAAGCCGATTTTCCTATGTAGTTTTCTATGTATTTTCTAGAGTAATTTTCTGAAAGTGAAAATATATGACTCGTGGGCAAAATAGTCCTTCGACCAATCTCAACTGAGACTAACTTTCGGCGCAGCAGATATTATGGTGTACAAGTGTGTGCTCAGACATAGCTGCACTTTCACTTCCCTCACTCTCATAGTCCGGGAAAGACACTCGTATGCAACTGTGCAACCTAACCTACATTAGTAGGTTGCACAGAGCTGTTATTCCAATGAGCCCCGTCCGATTAACCTAAATATTAAGTATGTTTGATACGACTTGTTCAGTTTACGTCAATCCATGCATTTGGTGGTTTTTGAGCATTGATCATAAGCCTGACCCGACGTCACTGTGCGCAGCCTTTGACCCATCTCGTGATTGAAATAAAATACCTTTTTTATTAAGAAAACTTCAAACTAATGTTAGTATCAAAATAATAAACTTTTGCTAGAGTAAGTGTGGAGCCGAACCAGAGGGGCAATTCTCGTAATTTTAAGAACGTTCACAGTCTGAGGGGCAATTCTCGTAATTTTAAGAACGTTCGTAGTCTGATCTCAGTCTCAATCTGTCAAAAATATGTTTAATTTCCCTACATTTTGACAAGTTTTTGACATTTGTTTGTCGCCGAGATGAGACTGCGACTAAATTTTCAACGTTTTAAATTACGAGAATTGGCCTTCATCATCCACGTATTTAGTAGTGGATACGTAATCGTAGACATAATGAAGTCCGATCCAGAGACGCTGTTACGTTAAGGAGTACAAGATGGGTCAAGTCAGCACAAGATGACTCAAAGGCTGATTACAACGTTCTCTTGCGTTTAGGTAGATGCTACTATTGAGTTTTATGTAAGCTAGAGAGAGAGATACAAGTTTCGATAAAATCACGTTGATCTCTACGCTTTCTCAGGATACAGAACCTCCTTACAAACAGCCACACTACCTCCTTTCACAGTTATTTTAGCTCTGACAGCAGCAACCCAATATCAACCTTATTGTGATGTTAATAAAGATCTCAGTGAATTTGACAAACTTGTCAATGGCAGCAGCGCAACAGCAACCTTATTCCAACGGCAATTAAGGTCACTGTGATTTTGAGTGATGCAAACTCAGAGGTAAAATATCCACACTACTTAATAAAATAAATATCTTAAAGTCGTTCATTCATTTCATTCACTCACTGACAGACGACGCATAGCCTAAACTGCTGAGTCTAGAAGCAAAAAAATTTGCAAAAGAGTTTTTTATACAACGAGGGCGAGTACTAAGGGAGAATTTTTGAATATTCATCCCCTAATGCGGTAAAATAGGGGATGAAACTTCGTGTAGATTGTCTCATACTAAACCTCACTCAGGAGAGGAGATGAGAGAAGATATATGAACATCTAGATTACCGCTATCCTTATTACGCTCCTCTGCCAGTTTAGTTCTATATCAGAATGCCTTTATCGACGTAAGCACTTATTTCCCAGCTCCGAAGGGGAACGGACGGCTGGCTCGAATGATAATAGCCTGATTAAGAAAGGTCACGTCTTTCAGCCCTGTTTTGTTTTCTCTCGGCAAAAAAATAAAACAAACAAACGGAGAAAGTTCAGGAGTGAATAATTTGAGCCTGTGGAGCGAAAAACCAACTTGGCGGGCTGATTTTGACCTGAATATAGAATATATTTTCATGGAATGTATCTACAAAAATTTCACCGACCATGGTATGTTAGGTTTACGTCATCACGTCAACCACGGCTGTCGTTGAAAACCAACACATGTCTCGCATAGGGTCGTAGCATTATGCTGAGCGTTGGCCGTTTTGCGTGGATGTGACGCATAGTTTCCCCTAACTTGTTATTTTTTTGTGTTTGTGTTCTTTCTCTGCGTCTCGTTTACCGCAATTATACGAATTTTCTTTCTTTTTTTTCTTCTACGTCTTACCCACTCCCAATATTGCTGGCCGAATGGCAGATTACAAGATAGAAAATTATGAATGAGAACGCGTCGAGAAAGAACGCATGCATGTGAGATTTCGTGGGAGACCGTCAGTACAAAATTGGTCGGCATGCTGAATGTCAACAATTCGGTAGGTACCTATACCGATTTATTGAGCAATTGAAACACTATTTCCACTCATTTGTAGGAAGCCTTAAGTTAAAACCATTTGATTATAAGAAAACAAATTCCATGACAGGCATTGACAAAGTTCAAGATGTTTGTTAACTTTAGAACAAAGGTCCTGAGTGATTTTGTTTCGTCGGCGTGAAATTTCTTGTTCCCCGAATTAATTGTGGTTTAAATAAATAAATACATAAATAAATCACCGCTACAAGCTTCTTTAGCCGCGTGACCAAAATCGGAAGGGACCTAACGCCGCGCCGCCATATTAGGTATATTATCATTACAATTTCTGTGACAATCTCACAAATGTTTACCAACAACCTGTCCTTGCCTGGTCAATGTCATTCAGGTACCACAAAAAAAAAAAAAATACCCCGCAGTTCAAAAGCAAGTTAAAGTTTTAAGAAAATGCGAACAAAATGGAGGCCAATGCAGTACAAAACAAAATGAGAGAACTAGGTCTGTGAAATCGAACTGGGCATCCATCAATTTTAATACCAAGTGTCAAGAACTGGGCAAACAATCGTTCATATTCTCAAACGCTACTGAATAGTAAATTCTTCTTTAACTTGTCTATTTTTCGTAAAAAGTTCGAGCATTCTTTTAAAAGTTGTGATAAATTCATCTTAGAGTAAAGTGACGTATATAATTCAGCCTATTGTGAAACTTTGTGACAAGATAACGGGCTTCGTTGACAAGAGGTATTTACTAGGCAGATGTGAGAGGAAACTCCGGGATGGGATGCCATAGACATAGTATACAGGATGGCAGGGACATCGACTCGCAAACTGTAACTATGAATTCAGCACATGATCCTAGACCTCCCCTAGTGTAGAAATTTTTCGTCGGTTGTCAAAATAAAAATCTGCTGAGTCATAGAAAAATGCGATACCTACGCAGTGAAACATAGCTATTTTTTTTCTAATAACCGAGGGAAGGTGCGTACTTCTTGCAACCGGCGCGCGAGTATCACTATCATCAGAGGGATAATTCTCGTAATTTTAAGAACGTTTACAGTCTGATCAAATCTGTCAAAAAATACTTCTAATTTACATTTTGACCAGTTTTTGACATTTGTTTGTCGCCGAGATAAGACTGCGACTAGATTTTGAACGTTTATATTGAGAGAATTGGCCTACTGGTCATACACTGGTCCGTATCTTCGTTGGCGAAATAAGAGAGTAGGCAAATATAGTTATGTAGTTTCTGCCTACCCCCATGGGAAGAACGCGTGAGGTATTGACTGTGTATATATGTAAGTTTAAATTGAAAGTACCCAGCAGGATGTTAATGAATTGTTCAGAAAAATACTGGTTTTATCAGCGTCTCATTGAATATATAAAACAATATTGTATACTTCAACAATTATTATAAATTACTAATTAATTAACAGGCAATGTACCTGTCTATTTATTGAAATCGGATAAAGGCGGGTAGGTTCGTCTATGACGTCACACGTCAAATGTGGCGTGTTTGCCGCAGCGTGTATTTGATTCGATATCAAATGCCAATCATAACCCTCCTTACCTGAAATTGTGTTAAGGATACACGCTTACCCCACAAAATTGTACATGGTATGAATTGTATAAGAAGCTATAGCAAGAGGGATAAATATTAACAGCCGCACGTGTCGATCGAAGGTTAAGCGACGCTTGCCCCGGCCGGTTCGTGGATGGGTGACCTTTCATTATAGACCTTGGATCTTGGTTTTAGGGGGCCTGCGGCTAAGTAATAACAGCCGCACGGATCGATCGATCAGGTTCGCGCTATCTACGCTTGCCGCGGTCGGTCCGTGGATGGGTGGTCATCCATCTTTACCCATCTTTACATACCGAGACCCCCGTGGCTCGGAAAGCACATTAACGTTTCACGTTAAGACGCGTTTTCAGGCACGGGTGTATCGCGGTAATAAGTGGTATCGTATTACCCAGTAACTGGGTTGTGGAGGTCAGATATGTAGTCGCTCCATGTAATAAACTGGTATTCAGCTGTCGCTCCATGATATACTGGTATACGTCCGGTTACACTGAAAAGCCACCCCCAACATAGTTGGCTAGGCAGACTGACGAATTGTAAACCCACATTAATTTGGTTCAACTTTTGCTGTTAGTTGAGGGGCCCGTGGCTAAATAATAGCAGCCGCACAGGTCGATCGATCAGGTTAAGCTAAGCTTGCCGCGGTGGGTCTGTGGATGGGTGACCATCTCTACATACCGTTTCGTGACGAAAATCACGTTCAGCCGTTGGTCCTGGCTATCATTACGGGTATAAAGTCGTTTCGGGTAGTCAGAAGCCCAAGAGTAACACCTAGTCTTACAAGTCTCACCTAGTCAAGGGGTTATCGTATTACCTATTAACTGGGTTGTAGAGGTCGGATAGGCAGTCGCTCCATGGAAATTACAGGTATTCAGCTGCATCTGGTTAGACTGGAAACCAATCCCAACATAGTTGAGAAATGGCTAGGCAGATGGATGAATTGTAACTATAACGGCGACCTCTCGCGCCCGGCCCTGGTTCAAGCCATGGTCCGGGGTGAGAGGGAGTGGGAGGCAGTCACCTCCTTCTGCGAAGCAGTCATGCTAGCGAAGGAGGTGGCGGGGTGGGCGAGGGAACGCGCCTTGCGCACCTCACGCCTCAGCCGCCGCGGGAGACGCTCCGGGCGTCGGGAGCCGCGTGACGACTCCCGGCCACCGTAGGCGCGGGCCTGCGGGCGGAGAGTAATGGGTAGCTCTCCGTCCGATCAGGACTAGGCCCGTGCCGGACGGCGTGTTCGTGTTCCACGCGCGCCTCAAAGAGATGTCAGCAAGTGACGGGGCCCCACAGGGCCGAAGCCTGCCAGGGTAGCGGGACCATCCGAAAGGGTTTACCGCTGCCCTGGAACATAAAGGGCTAAGGAAGGAACACGGGTGGGTTTTAGTCAGTAAAAGTCTGACACTCCCTTCTGCTCCACCCAGAGCGGAAGGAGTCATTTGATGATTTCCCATCCTCAAAAAAAAAAAAAAAAAAATTGTAACTATAAGCAGCTATAGGAATGCCTATACAACTACTAACTACTTGCTACTTGGCTTGAATGCAGTTTTGCTGGATAAGCTCGACAGATTGCTCCACAATGGTATCCGGTTCATATTCGGCCTCATTAAATATGACCATGTGTCGAGCTCTCAGAATACAGAACAAACAGTTTGTTGGTCTGAGCTCAAATGGATGTCCATTCGCCAAAGAAGAAGTTTGCGCGCTGTGACCACGCTTTTCTCCCTTCTCAACTCTCCCACTCCTCCTTCTTATCTCGTATCTCACTTCCAATATCTATGTTCTTCACACGCTAAGAATCTGCGTTCTTCTAACAATCTTCTCTTACTCTGTCCTTCTCATACGTCTGACTTTGTTCATTCTTCTTTTCATATTAAGTACATTATTCTTTGGAAAGCGCTTCCTCTTGATATCAGGATGTCCACCACTCGGTATGTATTTAAGCGGAAATTGCAGAGTTATTTTAAAAATAAATAGCGTAGAGTCATCTCAACACCTCTCTCACTTGATTTTGTATACAATATATATATAATTATATTATAAGTATATATTTTAGTAATAGTATGTATGTGTATATAACCTATTTATGTATTTGTGTACCTAGTTTTAGGAGCTTTTTTTATCACTGTCCCTCTCAACCAAAGCACCTGCCATCTAATCTCTTCACTACCCTTGGTTGACTGCTATAGAATGCCTAAGGCATTAAGTCCGCTTTTGTACCTTTTTGTACGAAAAGTTTAAATAAACAAAACCATATTTTTTTGGTTCCACTGTTCCCGTTAGTTCCTCTTTGACACAATAATTAAGCTCATCAACATTCTGATTAAATAATTACGGTTCAATAATTCCGTTTATTTCATTTAAAATAATTTCAGTCCTTAAAATCTAATTCAAATATTATTCAAGACTTCATTTTCGACCATAAAATAGGACTTGAGCAGTAAAACTAGAAATATTAATACCAATATTTTATGTTTATTTTCTTGTACAAACGATAAGATCAATTTCAGACTGAGTTTCTTTATAGTAGGTTAAGGAAGGTAATAAAGGTATGTCTTGTACCGTTATCAACTGATTACTGGGGCTTTTGAATGTAATGATCACAGAATTCGAACTTTATGAGAATTATTTGCATATTCATCTAAACTAATATTATAAAAAGAAAATATGATTTTTTTATATTGGTTTGTTACGCTTTCACGGTTGAACGGATTTAGAGGAAATTTGGCACATTGGGAGACCATGACCTGGATAGATACTTATCCCGATATTCCAACGGATTCACGGCACGGTTGGCGCAGTGGTTAAGCGATTGACTGCTGCGCTGCGTGTCGCGGGTTCGATTCCCGCACGGAACAAATATTTGTATGACCTACATGTATTTGTTCCGAGTCTGGGTGTTTTTCTATCTATAATATGTATGTATTTACAAAAAAAAAATGTATATAAGTAGTTTATCAGCCATCTTGTTACCATAACACAAGCATTAGGTTGCTTAGCTTGGGACTAGATGGCGCTGTGTGAAATGTCCAGGGATATTATTATTATTATTATTCAAGACTTATGCCAGTGAAACTGCGGTATTTTATAAACTCACACCTTCAGCTCCATAGGGGTAGACAGAAACTACAGAACACCACCTGCTACGACTCCATACTCCTTTTGCTTTGCTTACGTTCATACATTTTATTAATATTTAAGTATTTTCACAATTACGACCCTACATTACAACCAATGTCAACTATCGTAAAATAGCCTTTAAATAACATTTAACTCCAATTAAAAACCAATTATTCACGCACAAAAAACATTTAAGGCTATTAATACACCATCATATCACCCTTGGGAACCTCAAAACTACACAAAAAACTACGTCAAAATTTATCGCGGAATTTAATTACTAAAAATCTTTTAGCTAATACAAAGGCGCACCCTAGCGGTATTTAATTATGACGTGGCATATTCGCGTCACGTTATGGAGTTTCATTAGTAAGGTAAACAGTTTTAAACGCGCCAGTGCAGCCGCACCCTAACGATAGCGTAGATAGGACAACTTTAGTATTTGTTTTGATGATTGCACTTTTTCTTCCATCGTTATTTGGTGAATGAATGGGAGTGTTTTGTGGGGCTGTGGTATATAATTTCTGTGGTCCTGTGTAAGACTGTTGTAAGTATTTTTTTTATAGTTTAGAGGTATGAGGAACAGGGTGTAAAGTTCACTCAACCTCCATAGAAAAGGGAGGATCCTCCGACCAGACGGGTGTTGTGTCTGGCGGGCAATTGCCCAACGATTGATGTTGGGAAATTGTATCTATGCTAATTGCGCGGTAAACTCTGCTTGCGAGATGCAGGATTTGCGTGACGTCAGTATGACGCGTTGTTCGCATGTGGCGTTGTAGATACCGCTACAATTTAATTGGTACTTTGAGTCTCAGTACTAATCTATAATTTCGTCAACGGAGATACGGGGTATTCCGAAAGTAGTTCGACACATCGGAATGAACCCTATTCCCGATTAATAAATTTTATCGGACGGGTTAAAACACATCGGGAGTAAAGACAACTGTCAAACTGCATTGTTATTCATTTTTAGTTCGGGTACTGAAGTAATCTTATGTCCGAAGGTGATACGATGTTAGAAACACCGGTAACTACGGCCGAAACTATGGATATCTTGCTTAGAGAGTAGACCCATTGCACCACAAATAGCTAAATACGCTTATCGCTAAAGGTATTTAAAACATCGTTCTGTTACTATTAATTGTTTGAAGGTGACAGAATAACGTTTTAAATATTTTTATCGCTAAACGTATTTTGTAATTTTAGGTGCAAAGAAACGATGGATGGACTGTGTGAATGATGACATGATTAGAAAGGGGTGACTACCGAGATGATGATTAATAGAGAAGAATGGAAGAAAAAGACTTGTTGCGCCGAACTCATATAAATGGGGATAAGGGCGGGAGAATGCTGATGATGATGAGGTGCAAGCGGGCTTTAATTCTTCGTATTCGTGGATCCACGCGAGACTCAATGGCTTTTTAATTTATTCTGTAATCAACATTAACATTCAACCAGTTAATTCCAAAATACACAAATACTGAGGTACAAATAATAATATCCTTGACCGACATCCGGGATAGAGGCTCGAAACCCAACTACAGGTCATACCGCAGAATAATGATATTCCAGTAAACGGACTGCAGAGGGCCGTCTGGGGAAAATACTGACACGATAATATTCACCTCAACGTAGTTGGGAAAGGCTACGCAGAAGCTACCGAGATAATACTTCCATCGTTACATGGCGTTTGAATTCTAACAGGGCTATTAGAATCTGTCAAATTTCTTTAATAGATTTTTAACTTTATTGCTAAAGCATTATGGTTCAAGTTTGATTGGGAAAATTTTACAGTTTCAAGTAGCTTGATGTGCTGGCGTCTGTATGTACATCCACACATCATGGTAACAAAACCAGTATATAACCTGGCCTCTTATTCTTTTGAAACTCTGTACTACTCAAGGACAGGTCAAAGTGGTCTCAAAATTTTCAATCATTTATTGTTTGAATACGAAGCTTTTGGCACTTTTGTATGGGTTTTTTTACTTCCCCTTTGGTCTCGTGGTCGCAAGCGCGACTGTTGACCGCGCGCGTTGATCCTGGGTTCGATTCCCGGGTTGGGCAAAGTGTTATTGGGGTTTTGCCATTGGTAATTTCTTAGTAACAGCCGGGAGTGTGCATTTTATTTATGCAGTACATTTTTTTTTTAATTTCTTTCTTAGTTCCGAGACTTACAAAATCTCTCGATAATTTAAAAATAAAAAGCCAATAACAGCATCGTCCTACACAACCTCGTAATAACTGCTGTCACCTTGAAATTTAAGAGCAATCCTACATTAATTATTTATTGGCATAACATCCTACGCGCGAATAATAATGAAGACGCCTGCGCCGGCCGGGGGGCGGGTCGTACATGTACCTATTGCAAATGATATCAGATAAATCAGGGGGAATTATATATAGAGCGACTGGTTAAACGAAGGACATAGTGAAGGAGGTATTAAGCAATCGATTCTCGGTGCCATCATGGAATTAAATAGGACTATAATTTTTGTACTAATTCATCATCATCTGCCTAGCCTTTTCCCAGCATAGTTGAGGTCGGCTTCCAGTCTAAGCGGATGCAGCTGAATACCAGTATTTTACATGGAGCGACTGCCTATCTGACCTCCACAACCCAGTTACTGGGTAATATGATACCGCTTGGTAAGACTGGTTGTCAGACTTTAGGGCTACTGACGACCCGTAACGACCGTCAAAGATTCATGAATGACAGCTGGGATCAACGGCTTAACTTGCTTTCCGAGGCACGGAGGGGTCTTGGTATGTGAAGACGGTCACCCATCCACGGACCAACCGCGACAAGCGTAGCTTAACCGGATCAATCGACCCGTGCGGCTGTTATTACTTAGGTATAATGTTCTAATTATCCATTTAAATACTTCGATTGTAGACATGCCACCTAGCGCAAATCCTGAGAGCTAGAATCGATAGTGGTGACCACCAAAAAAACCCTGAGGCAATGAAGCTAGACGAGCCCTGGAGAAATGATTTAAGTACATTAAAACCAGCAATGGCAATAATCAGAGAGATCAGCGGAGTCAAGATGCTGGCAGGACGAGCTAGGCCACAAGGACATTGAATGTGGACACTTTGAAGTAACCAGTTTGTAGTGTAGCGGAAAAACGGAAAACTTTATACTCGTTAACCAATAATGTTTCATAAGCAATTTATTTACAATCATAATGAGCATAAATTATCTACTTGTCGACTTTATATGCACGTGTTTCTGTGGCGATCTTTCAAACGATTTTTCTTTCTTTATTATGTTACTAGCTGCGCCCCGCGGTTTCACCCGCGTAAGTTTCGATCCCGTGGAAACATCGGGATAAAAAGTATCCTATACAGGTTGGCAGGGACATCGACGCGCAAACTGTAACCATGGATTCAGCACATGATTTTAGACCCCGAAGCGTCGACATTTTACGTCGGTTATTAAAAACATATATTGCTGTTCCATACATTTTGACCGCGTAGGTATTGCACTTTTCCATGAAAAAGATGATTTTTTTTTTTGATAAGCGACGAAAAATGTTGACGCTATGGGGTCTAAACACATGTGCTGAATCCATGTTTACAGTTTGCGCGTCGATTTCCCTGCCACCCCGTATAGGATACTTTTTATCCCGATATTTCCACGGGATCGAAACTTACGCGGGTGAAACCGCGGGTCGCAGCTAGTACCGTCACTTTTCTCTAAAGGTTCATTAGAAAACCAGCGTCAGACAGCAGCTGTCTGGCATTAATGCTGAAATGAACCTTTTTGGCGCAGCCGTGAGGCACACACTATTGTTGTCTGAAACATTATTTTATTATTTTTGTATTTTGTGTTTCACGAACTGTGTCCAAATAAACTTTTTTCTTTCTTTCTTTCTTTAGATTACCCCTTACATACAAACAAACAAACTAATTTTATCTCTTCATAATATTAGTATAGATGTATGTATGTCCCTTGTTTAACAAGTCGTACAATACGCGTATGTATGGACCTAATGAAAGGACCCATAGTTGTCTCAATATCGAGTATTTATTCATGTCGTTTTATTGTCTCGGTTTGTGTTGAGTGGGTATGAATTGTTATGAGGATGTTCGTGTTTTCAACCAGGTTTAATTGTCGTACTTATGTGTGTCTATCTCTTCGATTCGAGGCGGTTTTACTGCGCAGTGTGCCCGATTATTATGTTTAGCCAGTTTGAGTTTAGTCTTCTAGTACTTTCGTAGAATTTCACAAATCGCCTATGGGCACGTTAAGTAAAACATAACCCTTCTTGGCAGTCGGGCAAAAATAAAGGAAGTCGATTTAAAAAAAAACAATGGACCCTACTTAATGCGTTTCTAAATTACATTGATTACTTTTCTATGTACAGACGCCAGCAGGTCAAGCTACCCGAAACTGTAAAATTTTCCCAATCAAACTTGAATCTTAACACTTTAGAGATAAAGTTGAAAATCTATTAAAGAAATTTGACAGATTGTAGTAGCTTGATGAGCTGGCGTCTGTACATATCAGTGGTGGCCGGGCAGTGGTAACGGCCGCGACTTAGGAGTTCAAACCCAGACAGGCGCTTTACTTTGTGTACATTATTTCATCACCACTGCTCTCAAAACGGTGGAGGAAAACATCGTGAGGAAACCGGCATGTCCTAGAACCGAAAATTCTAAGACATGTGACATTTACCAACCCGCACTGGGCCCGCGTGCTAGACTACGGCCCACTCCTTCTCACAGAGAGGAGGCCTGTGTCCCAGCCGTGGGAACATTATAGGCTGATTATGTATATTTTTCTATACTCTTCCCCAAATATAAAATAGCATATTTAGAATCGAATATTTATTTGCGTAAAGCAAGTAGGTACAAGGGTGTTAAATACAAATTGAGGCATAAGCATGTTTAGCTAGGATAAAACATAGCATGCAAAATTTATAATACTAATTAATTTAATACTCGCTACATAAATAACTATTTATTGAAATAAAAATAAATTATGCTTACTCAATTACTTATCGAATGTGGTTTTAGCATGATTTACATTTTACATGACCTCACTGATTTACAAATACACTGAAATACGGATTACAGGCAGGATTAACTTTAATTAATTATCAATTAATATTGCACCAAGCTTGATTATTTATTTTGCAATCAAATGATAACTGATTTTATTACAAAACAAAACCGATGGAAAATATTGGTTTCTCCCTTTTTCGGGGTAGATATTTCTCAAGACTTATATATTTGTTACAATAAGTGTCTTACTTCTATCTATACATGCATACATACATAAAATTGAAATGTCTGTTTGTAATATCAAAATAACAGTTTTTTTACTAAATGCACAAATAAAAGTACACAGTACTTTTTCGGTATACGGTACTTTTAACAAAAACATTTTTTTAATTTTTCTGTCTATATTTCTGTCTGTTTGTTCCGGCTAATCTCCGAAACGATTTTCACTGGCAGATAAAGGATTTTATAAGGAGTTACTTAGGCTACTTTTTTCTAGAAAAAGAAGTAATAAAGAGAAATATTATTAAATAAATATTTTCCAACATCTACGCGAAAGAGTTTGCGGGCACAGTTAGTGGAAATTAATCAGAAAAACCACATGCTAATGCTATCTATTTACCGTACAGATTTATGTTCTTTTTCGGATGCGAGTTTCACAATGCTAAGTATTCATTAATAATCAGCCTATAATTTTCCCTTTTCTGGGACACAGGCCTCCTCTTTTCGACAGGGAGTGGGCTGTAATCTACCACGCCGCCCATTTTGGGTCAGCAGATGTCACATGTCTTCGAATTTTTGGTTCTAGGGCATGCCAGTTTCCTCACGATGTTTTCCTTCACCGTTTTGTGAGCAGGGGTGATGAAAATACTTTACACAAAGTAAAGCGCCTGCCTGAGTTCGTACCCACGACCTTACAACTTGTAAGTCGGGGCCATTACCACGGGGGCTATCATTGCTCTCATTAACATATTCAATAGATGTGTTTTGTAAACGCAGCATTTTTATGAGTACCTACACCATCTGTCCAAAACAAAACACAGCCCTAACCATAGATGAAGATGTTACTCAATTGAGGTCTCAATTCCCGATCGACGCATCAGACTCAACTATCGATGCTGCCACACAATACGCTGACGTGCACCATCATTAGCCATGAGTTATGACGTCAGTCTGCGCCGAACTGACGGCGTATTGTTCAAGGTAAGGGAGGATGACTTATTGGATGCGGGATGACGGTCATTGTTGCTGCTGTGTTGTGTAACGATGAGACGGAGGGATATTCATTAAGAAGGGATCGAAATTGTAGGGACTACAATTCGCGCTTCACGCTTTTGTGACAGATTTTTTATTTCTGACTAGCTGCACCCCGCGGTTTCACCCGCATAAGTCTCAATCCCTTAAGAATATCGGGATCAAAATTATTTTATATCCTAAGCTAGGTCATGGTCTACCCATTTGCTAAAAATTTCATCCAAATCGGTTCAGCCGTTTTAGCATAAAAGTGCAAACAAACATACAAAAAAATATTAGTTTAAATTTATTTTTACCTACTTTAAACATGTAAAATGTACAGAGGCGAACATAAATCAGTCTCTACAATACATAAATTATTGGGAAACGGGAAGCACAGAACTGGTTGAAGTGGAGGTGTTTGGAGGAGGCCTACGTCCAGCAGTGGACGTCTTTCGGCTGAAATGATGATGATGATGATTATTGTGAAAATAATGGACCAATGGCTGTGCAAGTTGATCCTTCTCTACGGACCGCAGGTTAGATTTGGGGAGCGATCTCTTTAAACAAATATTTGTATGAGCTACAGATAAATGTTCAAAGGTCCAGTTGAGAACTAGCGTCAGGTACTAGTTGTCTGGCATTTTTGCTGAACTGGGCCTATTTGGCACAGCCTGCTTGGCGGCTTGCTTGCTTGCCTGCTTTAGCATTTTCCTGCTAATTTCTCACAACGCACTTTTTATTTGCTTTTTATTTTTATGCTGAGCTGAGGCCCTTTTGGCATTATAATCTTTGTTTTCTGTTTTTATAGTTATAAGGTGTCATTTTATCTAATGCCAATAAATGCATTTTTCTTTCTTTCTTTTCTTTATTTTTTTATTTGTAGTTTAGTATGGTGTATTGAAAGATTTGCGCCTTTTAGTCAGAGCTAAATAAATGTATTTTCTTTCTTTCTGAATCTGATTGCTGCTGTTGGTGCATATGAGATTCGTGCACAAAATCGCACGAAAGATGCAGGAAAAATTCCACGTAATACTTAATTAAAGATAGCCGAGACACTCAGTGAAAGCTTGTCACAACCAAAAAATGCAACAGCGATACAGAATTTATCTTGACGAAAGTCTTTACCTTTTTCGCCTCATAAGAGCTCTTAATTCGGCCATCTTTCGCAATAAACCGACCATCTAACCAATAAGGGCCAGCCACCGATCAATCTGAGGTTTCTTATCATCGGTAATTACAACGAGCCTCTACAAGAACGCCGACCGGTCGGTAACAGTCTGTATCACAACAAAAGTCCATTAGTGGGTCCCGCCAAACGAATTAATTAATTTAGAGGATTCGCCCCTATTTACTATTATATAAACGACCCAAGATGCGCCCTATTTTGGGATCAGCTATGGTCAATGATTCCTAATGTGATTTGATTAAACTTTGTTTTGAGGGTTTTGGTTTCCGAAGTTTTGGTGCGGGATTTGACAGACGGGGAAAGTTTAAAAGTAATTAGAGCTGCTTAAAAAATTAATGAATGTTATAATTTGCTTTTATTTAATGTTTTATAATTTATAATTTGTTTGTTGTATTTGGTTGTTGTATTGCTGTGTTTAAATTGTTTTTAATACGAATTCATAAAATCTGACAATTTTTATGAACCCTTCACGAAGCGTTCGAAATGAACAATTCTAACCAAATGTCCTTGTAATGCCTTGTAAATAATGCTTAACAAATATTTACAATATTAATAGTTGTAAATTTTTGGAGAGCTGTATTTCGGTAAATATTGAACCTACAGAGCTGGTTCTGATTTCACTTTAAAAACGTATAGATTTAGTTTTTTTTTTTAACGCATAATTTAGGACTTATATTGAGAATACCAAAAAACGTGCGAAAATTTCGCGGTTTTTCGAGTGCTGCAAAGTTAGCACAGGTCTTTCGAAACTGTAAACTTGGATATACGCTACTTTTAGTAGTCCTAACAACATATTAAAAAATCAGAACTAACAGTTAGTTTGCGATTTTAATGTTCGATATGACTGGCCTGTTAGTAGACAAATCCTAGCCATAAACAAACGTTTTTTACTGTACGACTAAGTATGCAATGGCATCATAGCAACAGAAAACACTACAGTTATTCTGATAAAGTATAGTAATGTTATGATGTGATGTCTACCAACCCGCACTGGGCCCGTGTGTTAGATTCCAGTCCTCGCAGAGACGAAGCTTGTGTCCCAGCAGTGGGAACATTATAGACTGAATCTGCTGAAGATGACGACTAATAGAGAAGTATGTAAGAAAAAGACATGTTGCAGCGACCCCAAATAAATACTACGTTAATTTTAAAGATCGGAGTCATTCGTTTGATCATTCGGAACGTTAGCGCCATCTCGTGGCGCTAGACAGAGTCTAGCCTGAGTTCGTGGAGGTGGACGAGAGCGACAACTACAAGAAGGGTGTGAGCAGAGCTATCGGGATGATCGAAACATTGGACATCGTACGATCAACATGGGCTTAGACACTGTCTCGCGTTCCGTATCGTTGAGTGTGTGATTCGCTAGTGTGACTGACTTGTTCGTGAATTGTAATCTGATTTGAACTGCAAACCGTTTTTCTATTGTGCTAAAACCAATACGACCCATAGTACGCCCACAGTAATTAAAATATGCCTGATGTTAACGAGAGACAGATATACCTTCTCCGTCAAACATTTACCCTTTTTCTTGTTTGAAATCGGTTAGTAAAAAAACTACGCCATTCAAATTAATCTAAGTAGGTAGATATTAGTATTGCAAATGGGAAACGTATCTACTTATTTACTCAATTCGATGAAAAAAGTGAAGGAGAACGGTTTTAATAACAAATAATTAATTACCAAGGAGACGAAATAATTAAATTAATTTTCTGAATTTTATTAACTTTTTGCGTGAGTTGTCTTTACTTCATTTTTGTGGTTATATTTCGACACACAATCCCGGGACATCACAAGAATTTTGTTTTAAAAAGCTGAAAGTATTTAATGCAGGAGAATTTTGCATGCAACGTTAATTAAATTACCAGTAAATTTAATATTATGAAAATGACGGGGTGACTGTCCGTCGGCGACCTTTTTAATAAATTAAATCGGATAAAAAAGTAAAGAGAAGCATTTAAAAGTTACTCGCGATGCACGTGTAGTAATTATTATGCCTGTTAAAACATTAAAAAAATTGCAAAAAACGTAAGAAAATTTGAATTTCGCGGGCTACCTTGCTTGGGTGCCTACTAAACTTAATTTTATACGTGGTGTTTGAATTTATAAAAACATTTACGATAGGAAAGAATTTCCTAATGTAAGATAGTTGATGGAAAAAAAAGCCTTTTTTTTTGAGGATGGGAAATCATTAAATTACCCCTCCCGCTCTGGGTGGAGCAGAAGGGATTGTCAGACTCTTACTGACTAAAACCCACCCGTGTTCCTTCCTTAGCCCTTTATGTTCCAGGGCTGGCTTTTCCACAGGTGGAGTTAAAAACAAAAGAAAATGTATCTACAGTTAAAAAAAAGAAAGTTGTAGTACTTTTTGATTCATTTATTTTTCTTTGACATACGAGTACTTACTGTCTCATCACGTACTCTAAATCAAATCAACCGCTTGTCTGTATACCCCTACATTCTATCCCATAAAATCAGTGTGTGTAAGCTAAATCTGTTTAAAACGTCAATGAAGACTTTGTAACGGCTTCCTAACACTTTGGCCATCAGGTAGTGAGGTAGCGTTCTATTGTGTTGTAGACTGGCATTGTCTGAGACAATGAAGATCCGGCAGCACTAAACATCGGACATCAAATGGCATGCAAAACAATACCGCTGGAAATTAGCATCGTAGCACCGAGCTACGTAAATGTTGGTGGCTTTCTAAGAAAATGGTGGTAAAATTTAAGGCTTTTTAAATTATAATATGTACATATAAAAAGGAGGGGAAATAATCAAAGGGCATCAAAAAATTCGTCCACATCGCTGTCAATAGGAAACGCGCCCAAAAGGCTGGCAGCATTGGCACGTTGAATGGCAATGCTGATTCTTTGGCCAAAAAATAGGCCAGCCCTCTGTTCACGTGAAGAGTCGATCAACCGCTTGGCGATGTCTCGAAATAATGCTTTTTACATAAAATATGCGTAGTGTGGGAAAGCCTCTGTAAGACTGACAGCCAGTCTTACCAAGTTGCCAAGTGTTGACATATTGGTGTTCGTGACTGTGCTCATCATAGCATCATTTTTTGGCGATCATCACATACTAAGTAGCTCTTGACATCATCATCATCTGCCTAGCCTTTTCCCAGCTGTGTTAGGGTCGGCTTCCAGTCTAATCGGATGCAGCTGAGTACCAGTATTTTACATGGAGAGAATGCCTATCTGACCTCCACAACTCAGTTACTGGGTAATACGAAACCCCTTGGTAAAAATGGTTGCTTGGACCCTGTTCCCGATACTTATCGCCCACCGGTATTTTTTATATTTTTTCAATGTTTTTTTATATTTTTATATTTAAAAAAGTAATTTATATATATTTATTGAAATAAAGGAAATAATAAGTACTAAATGATAAATGATAGATGCCCCGATTAAAACCTCCTGCATGAGAGGCGAGGCATTAACCACAAGACCCTCACGTCGTATTAAAACATTATCAACTTAATAATGTCTAATAATAGTCTTTCAGTCCATCATTTGGCTATAAAGTGTAGTTTTACGGCGTTTTTACGGCTCAATATCATGCAAATCAATGTACTAAAGATCGATGAGATCCATTTTAACTCGTAAAACTGCACGCCGTACCCGAATAACTTGGAACTACCAACAAGTCATTTTGCCAATATATGACTTTGCAAACTGTTATTAGTTTTAGTTTAGTACTTTTTGCGTAAGTTTTGTAGATAGCAAACCTTGTGTTTACGTTTTTCTTGGGACTGTTTAATGAAACTACACAGTGTATGTTATATAGTATATGTATTGCATTTCTTTTTTACTTCGTCCATTCTGTGCCACTGCTGGGCAAGTCCTTCTTCTCTCTAGGAACTCTATTCCCGTGGTCAAACCACGATACTCGTCCAGGTTAACCCACCACCTCTTTATGGACCAGCCTCGGCGGCGCCGTCCATCTTCAGGTAACCATTGTATAAAGACTTTTGCCCCGCGATTATCGTACATGCGTCTGATGTGACCTAACCAACCCCGACGGCACGGTTGGCGCAGTGTTTAAGCGACTGACTGCTGCGTTGCGTGTCGCGGGTTCAATTCCCGCACGGAACAAATATTTGTATGACCTACAAGTAGTTGTTCCGGGTCTGGCTGTTTGTGTATGTGAGTTTAAATGTTTGTAAACGTACCCACAATACAGGAGAAATTCCTGAGCTTGCTCAAAATATTTGAGCCGGGCAGCCGGCTTCTTCCCCGTTATGGCTAGCAGCGTGTTGTTTCGAAGTCTGTCCTGTCTTTTTACGCCCAGGATGCTGCGTTCCATCGCTTATTTATTTATTTTTTTAATAATAATTAAAATTACATAATAAATAAAATATGTACAAATGACGATGCCAATTTCCAACAAAGTCAAATTAAATTAACTAGTGAAACTTCACACACGTGACCGGTATCATATCTGTGCGTATATTAAAATACGGAGTAAGGCTAAGTTACTAACAAGTTTTCATGGAATGCATCAGTGACATCAAAACTTTTATTGCTTGCCTTTGACTCATCATCATAGTCGGCTATTAATACTAATATACTTAAGACAGCAATTCAGTCATTTTGATCATTATTTCATACATAATTATGTCATTATTACAGCAATCCTACCACTATGTTCATTTTACCCAGAGAGTTCTTGTACCCACTCGAACCATAATGCAGCTGATACATTTTATATGTCGAATCTCAACAGCTCGACTAACAATAAAATATACATTTTTATCGCAATCTCGAACCGGTCTCGACCTTAATGGGACTCTCCTATGCGATATCGAATTTCCCTATTGTCGACTTCGGAAGGGGAGACTTGAAATCGGACCTTTTTTGTTGCTCATTTAATACCAATTTGCAACAGCTATTTATAACAATTGAACAGTATAATACAGGGTGGAAGAAGTATTTAATTATTTGAAAGCATTTATTTATTTTGAGTTCGTATGTTTGTACGGGTTTTGTAATGTTGCCCTTGCTAATAGAGCTTTAAAAGCTGTAAGTGCGGGCAACGAAATACTAATGACTACGGTTCCCAAGGTCCCTTCTACATAAATGAAAATTACCTATGCGATAAAATATTAAGTGCCACAATATCATCAAATATCCGTGGTGTATGATAATGAAACAAGTCAATTGGACTCCGAAACAGCCGTCACAAACTTGTCTTATCTTTGGCGATGAGCTCTTGAATGCTGATTACCCGGCGACTCCCTCAAATGAACTGAAACGAGTCGGTGTCGAGTGGATCGGGGGCATTCGGGGGCTATCGGAGTTCGTCCCATCTCCGGAGTGTCATTAGTTAATGTTGCGGGCAGTTCCTACAGAGATTTAATCTGGCCGCAGTCTGAGATCAGTCGATTCGCCCTCGCTTCCTCACCGAGCGATCTTATCGCACCGTCATTACCGTCCCGCCGGCGATAACACGCCCTCCACGCAGTATATCGCCACCAAGATTACAACAACTCTATTACTTCCAACTTTTATTGAGGCCGTCTCGATGTAAGTCGCTGAAATTCTAAATTCGGTAGCCGCTCATTAAATTGTGCCCATTAAATTCCATTACATGGTCAAGCGAGAGCATATCAGTGTATCGCGACCGCAGCCGTGCGTATGGAACGAAACAATTAACACATTCCGTCCACAAATCTGGCGGCAGAAACCGAGCGTGCGTTCATTTTAAACGAGGGAGCATGTTTTAAATTACGATTGTGCTGCATTAAGGCAGGAGAGGAAAATATTTGGAAACAAGGAGGCGTGCTGCCTTGGGGTTGGATCCCCTTGGAATAGAAATAGTTTCCGGCCCTGTCGTGGAATTACGACCGGCGCTCGGGTCAACGGAATGAATTTTGATTTTGCTTTTTCTGTCGAACCGAAGCCGGATTATTGTGCTTCGTGTCCGCACCCTTCGCGAGTTTACTTATGCAAACCTGCCTGCCCACCTGGGCCAGTGCTTGTACAAATTTGAATATTTATAAGCACCTCGTAGACCTCTAGAATTTTTATGACATTGCGAATCTGATACTTACTACGTAAAAAATATTCCGGTAATTCTTTCCTCATTCTTCAATTATTTTCCTTTGAAGTATTATCTTGAGCTTTTTAGCAAATTTGCTTATCATAAATAATGCAGAATGAACGAAATATACTAATATTAATATAGCGATTCTTTTTTTACTTTTTTCGATGTTTGCTAAAAACACGCGAGCTCAAAAATGTAAGGTGTGTCTGAGTTATATTATATTTACTCTCGCCATGGGCTCTGAAAATGTAAATTCATGTCATATTTTCACACGTCTATTATTTATCACCAGATACGGCACTATTAATTGTAAGAATTTTATTAAAAGAGTGTTCTGCCAGTTCTTTTCCATAGGTACCTACTACGCCTTGGTATGGGCCACTAGCTTCATCTTTCTGACTGACTAATCCTTTGACAATTCAAAAATGCCTTTAATAGGTTTATTTGAAATAAATTTCATGAGTTTGACTAAAATTGAAACAAAAAAACCTCAAAGGTGCTACTGCACACACTACAGGGTGAAATTGAATAGATGCGACAAATTTAAATATACACTATTACTTGTTGTCAAGAAAATGTAGAAAATATCAAATGTAAAATTAAAAAATAATTGATCAGTGTTACGAAAAGCGTCAAAATAATTAAAGTATCAAAGAATTTCGCGTACCGCTCGCTACCGTTTTCGTGTAGTAGCACGATTTAGGTACATTCTCGCTATGAATGAATCGCGCCGCCCCCGTCCGCCCGCGCATCTCTATCCCGCGCGAACGATTAATAAAAAAATTGTGAAACCAAATTTCCCTTCATACTTTTGTCGGCTTAGGACGATCAAAAATACAATAAAAGTAAATAGTAAAACAATGTTTTAGTATGAGGTATAGCCTGAATAATGTTTGTTACAACAACAAACCAATTATTGTATTTTTGGCGTATTTAAAAAATTGGAATCACAGTATTTACAATAATTATTAAGTATTTACAATAAAACAAATCGGTACACTTACGTGTATTTTAATAATTGTTCAAAATGTCCACCTCCGTTTTGTAAACACAATTGAGCACGGCGCCGCAAATTGTCTCTAAGTTTAATTAATACTAAAGTTTGTGATTTTACAGTTTCGAATGCACTAATGATTTTGTTTTTTAGTTCGTCTAAAGTTTCGGATTCGCGTTCGTAAACGAGTCTTTTTATTTCTCCCCACAAATAAAAGTCCAACGGTGTTAGGTCAGGTGACCGTGCCGGCCATGCTACGGGTCCGCCGCGACCTATCCACCTATCACCGTATTCACTTCGGAGATAAGCCCGCACTTCACTGAAATAATGAGCCGGAGCTCCGTCCTGTTGAAAGTACATACCGGCAAGATAAGACACGGGCACATCTTGTAATAGTTCAGGCACTGCATTTGTTAAAAGTTCTAAATAACGTGGACCGGTCAACCTGTCATTAATGAAGACCGGCCCAATAACTTTGTCATTAATTATCCCAGCCCATACATTCGCACTAAATCGCACTTGGAAAGCGTCCCTCCGTGTTACGTGTGGGTTGCGACCGCGAGCACTCCACCAATGTTCATTATGAACGTTAAACAGTCCAATTCTTGTGAAGGTGGCTTCGTCACTCCATAAAATGTTGTGATGGAGATTCTCTAACAACCATTCACAAAATTGTCTCCGCGGACGATAGTCGGCGAGCACGATATCTTGCACGCGCTGAAAATGATAAGGATACATCCCAGACGTGTTTAGTAACTTCCATATGAAGTACTGGCTCACATTGAACCGCCTGGCTGCCTGTCGGGTGCTGGCCTGAGGATTTTCTTGAAAAAATCGCTGTACCATGCGGTACATGCGTCTTGGGTGTACCGGCGGTCTTCCACCACCCCGGGCGTGTGCCGGCACGTGTACACTTCCGAAGTCCAGCATGTTCTGAGTGATTCTTAGAATTCTTCCCAATGAAGGTGGAATGACATTGGGATATTTTTGCCGAAATCTTCGCTGCGTTTCACGTAGATTTCTTACGGTGTTGTACCACACGAGAATATCGAGATACTGTACGTTTGTTAACGGTTCACGACTATTTCGTCTCGTCCTAGGCATTGTTATGATGACACAAACCACAACAATACAAATTATTCGCAATACGTAAAGTAGGATTTGCGGAATGCGCGCGCGACCGTGACCTACAAACGTTTTAGGACGACTAATGAACGAAGGAAGGGTGGTGGGCGGCGGGGCGGTCGCCGGGAAGGGATGTCAGCGCTGGCGCTCATGCGAGGTTTGGCAACGTCGCGCGATACTTACACTAGAAAATAGGCAAAATTAGGTAAATGACCGCTATGAACGGCAACGTTTAATAACATGAGTACTCCACGACGATTATTGAGCACTGCGATGAGTCGGACGAGATTTTTTGATACTTTAATTTTTCTTATTTATTTTGCATATTAAATGTTTTGCTGGAATACGGATAATTCGTACTTAAATAAAGATAATAACATCAATGTACCTTTTGAAAACGATAATCGCGTAATTTTTTTTTACGATTTAGATTGTAGAAAAAACAGTTTATAATTACTATGTTACTGTAACTGAAGCTCCCATTTCTTTTTGTCGCATTTATTCAAATTCATCCTGTATATTCGTAAATTTTTATCCACCTTTATCGATATTAAACAAGGCCCTAAAAAGAATGGCGTACTTCCAATTTGCTTAAACCACACAGACACATGTAAAACCTTTTGATTCTAACGTTTTGGCATACAAAATCAGCATAATACGATTACAAAAAAAAAGAAGTAAAACAAATCCATCCTGCTCTTTATGACGCGGAAGTATACAATAAAAACACAAAGATCGTTGTCCGCGTTCGGTAAAGAGTTGGCTCGTAAACAGCCCATAAATGTCTAGTATTTCATTTCGGAAAGAGGACCGCTCTATCTCTAACAACGGTAAATTTGCTTGTAAAAATATCACAATGCTCAAAGGTTTATTGTTTTCCCTCCGTTCCCTCCTAATTGTCGAATTTTATGTTCGCGTGAGTATTTGTTGAGCTGTAAAAGTAACCTGTATTTCAGAAAATGGAGGTATATTTTACGACATATACGAATGTCAATTTTGGGTTTGCGTCCAGATACAGCAGTAATGCAATTACTCTAGGCTTGCCGGAACTCCGAAAACGAACGGGCTCAGAATAACTGCTGACATTTTGTCGAATATAGCCAACCTGAATATATCGAAAGATCTTGCTAGTGACTTTACTGATATTTATAGGTGCGCTGGAAAGCTAATTTTCTGTTAAAAGCCATCCAAGATTTTTGTCGAATATAGCCAAGGACGACGTGATATTTTGTCGAATATAGCCAACGACGACGTGATATTTTTTTTTTCGTTTCATTTTAGCCTAAACTAAAGTTGACATATGCAAACCTCTCCTTGCTTGACCTCAGCCTACTCTAATTTCCAGTGCAACTATTATTCTATACAAAACTAAATTTCATTGCAAAATTGAAAATTAATACACTTCTACGTAACGTATTATTTGTATTTTATGATCCAAACACTCGAATAATACTCTCACAAATCAAAACGTAGGTACAAATCAGTGACAGAATTTTCGTCGCCACGCGGGATCACACAAGCCACAGAGGGGATGATCGTAAATTTTCTAACAATAAAACAATATTATGATGTCAACATAAAAATGTTTACGGCTAAAGCCATAGGGGAGATGAGTGGAATTTGTTTAACAAAACAACAAAGACTTGTAACAATCGGACATGACGTATTCTGGAATCACTCGATTTGGTTTGCAAATTCGTATCATTCATTTGTTTGTTGGTCATTGTCTTTGTCCTTTGAAGGTTTGTTTATTTGTTCAAACTAGATTTGTCAACTATTTTCCCCTATTATTCATTGCTTCATTTGCTCAAAAATTTGCTGAGGCCCATGAACACCGACTCCACCGACATGTGAACATCGAGGCAATTCAGCTGTTAGACCAAACAAATATAGTGCGAAGACTAAAACGGACAAAACCTTTTTCATTGAGTTAGTGTAGTGTAAAAAGTGTAGAAATAATAATGCCAATGACACACATAATACACATGAACAAAGTGCTTATATCATCATATCAGACTCTAAGAAAGTGGAACGGACTTGTGTAAAGTACAATAAACACTATTCTAAGTTTTAAAATAATTATCACGTAATAAATTAAGTTAGATTAAAATTGCTTATTAGTCTTATAGGCTAGATTGTAATTAATTATTAAGAACCTGGTTCTTTTTAATAAAGAATAAAAAGAATTAAAAAAAT
The DNA here is from genome assembly GCA_945859715.1 of Apamea sordens. Lineage (NCBI taxonomy): Eukaryota > Metazoa > Arthropoda > Insecta > Lepidoptera > Noctuidae > Apamea > Apamea sordens. Next base: position 12,942,323 of record OX243998.1, on the reverse strand, counting down.
TTGCTCAAACAGCCAATATTCAGTATTGACGATAACATAGTCACTAGAACTTTTATCACCACAATTCCAAACTCACTGCAGGTTCCATACGCACTTGATCATCCTGATATACCACACTCAGCGTTTCAAGAGTGCACCATCCCTGCAAGCATCTGTATGTCCTACTTAGTACCTACCTAGGTATACAAAAAGCTAGTTACATAAGTCTGCAAATAACTCCTAAGATACGACTGTTTTGATCAAAGTCCTTGAACTCGATGAGAGTCTTGCTAACCCCTCCTTTGTTAACTTAAACGAATTCTGCGGCATCATAAGCAAAGACCCTAAGTGTAGCACTAAGACAAACATTAGGCAACCTTACCGCCGCCGGTTCCCTAGCCTCAAAATTACCACTAGTTTTGGCACCAGCACAGAATAGTCCAAACTAATTCGACAAATTAGGCCTCGATAAACCTTCGGCAAATACCCTACTCACATAATATGACTACATCATGAGCCTACAGTGTATTATTTTGGAAATTCAAAATCCATTTACCGGGGAGTTCAAATTGGGTAGGCTTAACGCAAACAAGACTATCGATGTACACAATATTACCGGTGACTGTTTACAGATCGAATGCTCTGTGGAAATAATTTGCTAGTTATGATTAGGAACTGTTTCGTTAGTAGAGATTATGTAAGTTCATGCTTGTTTTCACCAAAGAGTTCGGCAGAGGACTTAATAGCAGGCCACATTTCGCCAGTTTCCTGTTAAATAAGTAAGAGGAATAACGGTCGAGCCTATCGCCATTGACGGGGCCCAAATTCAGACTCTGAGCAGCAAGATCGTGTAGGTACTTTTCTAATAGAAAATAATGGTTTAGCAAAAGTAGCCAAAGAATCTCTCCTGATAATAATCAACCATTTAAATCCATCAAATAATTTCAATTGAAGTAATCAAACTCCAAAATAATTAACTAAATAATTGGTTATCAAAGAAACAAGATTCCTTAAACTCCAAACAATATACCCTGGAGCTAGTTAAACATTAAATTGTAACAATGTGTCTGAAATAAACTCTAATTTGTAAGATAAACCTAACTTTGTTTCAGTTTCATCAGGAGCGAGAGTAAGGCTGCCTGACTATTGAAGCGGAGCGAGTATGCGGAGCAGAGTGAGGAGGAACCATTGCGGAACGAAGTGTCCCTGTTCACTCAAGCGAGAATGACGTGAATTTAGTGGAATTCTATTGGGAAGAGAAGATCGAGTGAGCAGTGTAGCAGAGTCGTGCAAAGCCCTGATACAGGAGTGACAAGATGCTCAGAGGACACACCTTTGCATACCTACATTACGCTGTAGAAGATAAAACTAATCTCCGATCGGCTGTAGATCCAGCTGAAGCCATTTTACTGTAGCGGAGCGGCGCGAGGATTCGGTGGAGAGCGACAATGTTTCAATGCTTTTGAGACAAGTATGGGTAGACGGGGTGAGTGGACTTAGCTCAGCTGGAAATAGCTTCACTGGTCACTGGAGCGGAGCGAGACGGAGACGTAAATTTTGTTTATGGAATTCAATCAACTCAGCCTATCGCAGTCCACTGCTGGACATAAGCGTCTCCCAAACTACGCCAGAACACCCTGTCCTTCGCCTTCCGCGTCCAATCTACCCCAGCCACCTTCTTTAGGTCTTCCATCCATCTAGCTGGGGGGCGACCCACACTACACTAGCCGATACGTGGTCTCTACTCCAGGACTCGTCTGTTCCAGCGGCCAACGGTACTTCGACAGACATGGCTAGCCCACTGCCACTTCAGTTTACTTACTCTGCCAGCTATGTCGGTAACTCTGGTCCTGCCTGTCATGAAATACGGTGCTGAAACGTGGACACTGACGGTCGGGCTGGTCCACAAATTCAAGGTCGCTCAGCGTGCTATGGAGCGAGTTGTGCTTGGAGTCTCTTAGAAGATTAAAATCAGGAATGAAATTATCCGGAAAAGAACCGGAGTTACCGAGATATGGAATTCAATAGGTTAAAAATATTTCATTACCGTTCCGCTCCAATATACAGGCAGTCTAATAAATCTACATGTCAAGGTCAGTTTTCCGGAACAAAGTGAACATGTTGTTGTAATGTCAGACAGGATGCTGTGGGATGTCAGCTGGTGTTTGATTCCGGATGCGATGATTATTGTTCCAATTTGTTTTAAGTGCATGAGTAGGAGTTACATTGTAAATGATTTCGTTCTATCTAGACACCGTTGAAACTGTAAATGACAATTTTTGCTATCAAGATAGACTTGCATGGATTACCTGTCACAGCGGGCCCGAACAGAATACCAGCGCTGTGGTATTTATCGCAGCATTATGCTGAGATAGCCTTTTTGGCTTCGCACAAGTCTTCTGTTTTTGTTAATTTATGTTTTTGGTTATTTTTACTGTAACTTTGTTAGTTTTATATACTCCTTTATTTACTATTTGTTTTTCCTGTGTGTGTCCTAAATAAAATATTTTTCTTTCTTTCTTTACATACTATTGTACACTGACTACCGGATACATCCACCAACACGCACTGAGCCTGCGTGGTGGATGGCCCACTCCCTCTCACAGATAGGAGGCTTGTTTCCGAGCAGTGGGAATGACATTGGCTGAATATGCTACCGGATACATTGGAATTGAATTGGTATAAAACTATACTCCAGGTAAATTAACCGAAGATTAAAAGAAACCGGTGAAACAGGTCACAATACTTAGCTAAATTTCGATAGAACCTCCCATGAACACGAAAAGACGACGTCACAAAAAGTATCATGATGAATACACTAAACACTGTAGATATATCCAGTACATCAACATATAAATCAAGATAATGTCAACAAGAAGATATTTACGCACTATCTCGGTTTGATAGAAAGAAAGGGATACTCAACCCTCCATCCACTGCACATTTATCTACGGGAGGAAAGTAAACATCCTGTTAACACTACGCCCCTATGGCGAGTGATGTTTGAATAGCTGCCGAGATACAGGTGGGGATTTGGAAGATGGTTTGAGGTTAAATTATTTACTTTTGTGTTATAGGTTACGAGCAGTGGTGGCCACTGGGTAACGGCTGCGACTTACGAGTTGTAGGTGATGTAGGTCGTAGGTTCGAACCCAGACAGGCGCTTTACTTTGTGTAAATTATTTCAACACCAATGCTCTCAAAACGGTGAAGGAAAACATCATGAGGAAACCGGCATGTCCTAGAAACAAAAAATTCAAAGACATGTGACATCGACCAACCACTGGGGCCGCGTGGTAGATTATAGCCCACTCCCTCTAGAAGAGAGGAGGCCTGTGTCCCAGCAGTGGGAACAAAATAGGCTGATTGTGTTAGGTTACAAATTCAAATTAAAATATTTAGGAAAGGCGAGAAAAATGGGCCATAAAAGTAATTTAGTTGTCTTTTAACTACTTTTTTCTTATTAGGTACCTAGTTCTTATTATTTTTACGTCCATAAGTGTTTTCGATGAAAAAACAAAACCTACTTGGTCTAGTTCTTGGTTTGGCTTGATCTTGCTTTTAAGGGGCTCGTGGCTAAGTAATAACAGCCGCACAGGTTGGGTTATGCTACGCTTGCCGCGATCGGTCCGTGGATGGGTGACCATCTTTACACACCGAGACCCCCCGTGCCTCATAAAGCACATTAAGGCGTTGGTCCCGGCTGTCATTCTTGGATCTTTGACAGTCGTTACGGCCCGAAAGTCAGACAACCAGTCTTACCAAGGGGTATAATGTTGCCTGGTAACTGGGATGTGAAGGTCAGACAGGCAGTCGCTCCATGTAAAATACTGGTATTCAGCCGCATCCGGTTAGACTGGAAGCCGACCCCAACATATTTGGGAAAAGGCTCGGCAGATGATGATGTGATGACTTGGTGTAGTTCGTTCAGCCTCAATACCTACATCATGTTCTGTAATTTGTTTGGTGTACAATAAAGAGTATTCTATTCTATTCTATCATGGTCCGTTTATTAAAAATACTAGCTGCGCCCCGCGGTTTCATCTACATAAGTTTCGATCCCGTGAGAATATGGGGATAAAAAGTTAATCCTGTATGTTAATTCTGGTTATAAACCATCTGTGTGCCAAATTTCATCTAAATCCGTTCAGTAGTTTTTGCGTGCAAGAGTAACAAACATCCATCCATTCATACAAACTGTCACGTTTATAATGTTAGTAGGATTTTCTGATACACATAACTTGCCCCGCATTGCATAGATATAACTGCACAGTAGGTACATGAACCTTCCCATCGATAGATCAAGATTAAAGAGGAGCATACCAATTTTGTACTACAAAATTCGCTTGCATCCTCTCTCCGAAAATGTCACATTAAAATGATAAATTCCTGAGATACATAAGCAAATTCTTTAAAAACAAATCTAATCTGGGGGACCCTTGCAACCCGTCCCCTAAATCCGTGCTTCCTCCATAGTTTTTATGTTTCCGCAGCCAGTAATATATCGTTCAAGTGAAGGGATTTCTCATACTTTTATTATTACGAACAAGATCGAAAGTGGTAAGTCAGAGGGCGCATGTATTTTAAGGTCCCATTGAGATACTTAGCAAGGGTGATCATTTTAAGAGGAATATTTCTATGAAGCGATTGTATCATGTGTGAACGGGGATTAAACCATTCAAAAATATCTATATCTATCTATATATATATTAAAAATTAAAGTCACTTTTCGTGTCTCTCGGTGTGACCGCGTTGTTCTTCTAAAGCCGTGTCTCCTGCGCGTGTTTTTCCGAAACATTACATTAAAACCTTACACATAAACATTTGTTTTCATACACAAGTTGGCTCCTGTGTATTAAAATATTGTTAGATTAGTGTAACTATTCACAAGAAATATAACCTCAAAACCTGTGTCAGTTAGGAGCAAAAGCAAAAGCACTAGGAAGTGGTGAAGGGCGGGCGTTTTGGAAGACTGTCTAATGTAATTTTATCGTTCAAAATCTGCTGATTCTCAGCCAATAAATTATTTTTAATTTTGATTTTGGAAGGGCCAGAACCATTCCGACATGAATTCTACAATTTAAATATATTATTCGTACCTTATTTATCAAATACGTAAGAAACGTATTTATAGACAACACTTAGATTATGCCAATAATGAATTTAATTATTTATTAACGAAAGACTCTTCCCCCTAACGTATAAGATAATCCATTTCCATAATCTAATGTAATAGAAACAGCATCTCAGCTAATGTTATATTGTAAGACGTAGCTACGGTAGTACGGTACACATGCAAGATTACGTTAACTTAAACACAGTTTGTACACAGCAGTACAGAATTTACTACAGTCTTGTGTGGATAAACATTTTGCATGATGTATGTAGGGTGGCAGCATTGGTTTTCTCTATTTCATGTAACAGCAAAGAGTTAATGATTCTTAAATATTCTATTACTATATGTTTTTTAAGAATATTTTGCTCAATAATTAAGATTTAAACAACTAAATTGTTAACCGACTTTTGATGCTGACCGTACATCGACTGTTATCATGGAATGAGTACATGATTCTGAAATGATTAGCCAGTTAGTTAAAAAAAAAAATTGCTGTTCCATACATTTTGACCGAGGTAGGTACTGCACTTTTCTATGAAATAACAGTTTTTTTAAATAATAATAATAAGAAATTTATGTCAGACGAAGTCCATATACTGTTAGTAACACAAAAAACCTTAAAAAAAACTATTGTTAGCACATACAACAACAAATCCACAGAAAAATAAGAATCACAAAGTGGCACCGCCCAGGAGTGCCAGTTTATGGCAAACCCTGGATGCGACCACCCACAGTGTGTAGTCGCATGCAGTACCTCCACATCGGCGAGTCCCAGCGGGCCACAAACACACTCAGAACACAACGCTTTCGCATAATGGCATGAAAACCATCCACGCTTTTCACCGCAAAATTACGCCGATTTATAGCCGACGATTTCTACGCTAGGTGGTTTAGAATCGTGTTGAATTCATGGATACAGTTTGCGCGTCAATGTCCCTGCCACCCTGTATTATTTATTGGAACGAAGTTCCATATCCCACGTTGCGAAAGGAGGCTAGACGGAAAAAATTAAGACCAAAAGTTGGAACGATACTTTTTGCTATAGTTGTAAGCCGTGCGGCGTGCGCGTGTTTCTCTGTCTGGCTCTCTCTCTCTCTTTGAACTGTGTTCCATCTGGGTGTCCCTTGACACCTCTCAAGTTTTTTATAGAACTCTTCTTCGTCGTGTCGGTGGCACGACAGTGTATATATGTTAGCCCTGAACGCCACTTTCACGGAACAATAAAGGTAGAATTAAAATCGTTTTTGAGAATGTTTTATAATTTAATCTTAGTTCAGAACCCTCCTTGAGTGACGCACTATCAATCACAATCTGAATCACTTTGAAGGATATTGCTAATCCATTGCGTCATATGTTTTATTTTATTATTATTATTTTATTGAGAGGAACGGCAAACAGTTACATTATAAGGACTTACAACTAGTTTAACAAAATAGCAATTTGGTTATAAAGTAACCCACAACGCTGTCCACAAGTAGGCATAGAAGTTTAAGAATAAAAAGAGCTAATCGCTAGGAACATTAATAGCAGTAGGTACATGTGGCAAATACTTAATTAAAAGTTATATATTATGAAAAAAAAAATTATGTTATGTAAGAAATATTTAAAAAATTAAGAATAGTTTGTTCAAAAATTAAAGAAAATAGGTATATAACAAAAATTATACAATATTACTATATTAAGGAACGCTTATTGATATCTTATAGGGAATGGCGAATGAGGCTTTTGAATTTACTTATTGTACAATTAAAGATATCTATGTCTATAAAGGTACTATTTTATGTGTCAACCATACGGCGGACAGGTGAGCGCAGGCCTGAGTTAGTTCGGCAAGTGTTCAGAGCTTCATCTTTTTGACTGACCGACTTTGACAATTCAAAAATGCCTGTAATTGGTTTATTTGAAATAAATAGTTTGAGTTTGAGTTTGAATACCTACCTAATATATAACACATAGTTAAAATAATTTCTATGAATTAATTATAAAGTGTCTAAGTGTCTATCTAAGGAACTAACAAGACTACATACCCACCACCATTTTCCTCAATTCTTCATTTTCCTAAACTTTCAAAGTATACATCTAATTGTTACTTTTATAAGAAGTTCTTCCACCAACCGTCCATTTTTTATCTCGTTTTCTTGTTTGTGACATTTTCCTCACAAATATTTATAAAGTAGAGGAACTTTTTTATTCCATCAGCTCCTTAGTCACTGGCCGGAAGTCTGTACGTGACCGGAAATGAATTTCCCGGACGTACTTGATACTTTCAGTAAACGGCATTGAAGATATTCAATATTCTTCGCGACACTATTAGAATCTATGTGGAAATGACTTTTTAATAGAAACATTTTAACGTGAAAATAATATTGCTACTTTTTTGTTTCATAAGTCTCATCTTCAAAAATAATAGCTGCTCGGATCGATCGATCAGTTTAAGCTACGCTTACCGTGGCCGTTCCGTGGATGGGTGACCATCTTATCATACCGAAACCCCGTTGATCCCGACTGTTATTCGCGGATCTTTGACAGCCGTTACGGGTAGTCAGAAGCCCGAAAGTTTGACAACCTGTTAAGACTGATTGTCAGACTGTCTGGCTACTACACCCCTTGGTAAGCCAAGGGGTATTATCGTATTGCATGGAGCAACTACCTATCTGACCTCCAACCCAGTTACCTCATGGTAAGACTGGTTGTCAGACGTTTGTCGACTACTGTCAAAGATCCAAGAATGACAGCCGGGACCAACGGCTTAACGGGCTTTTCGAGGCACGTATCGAGTCTCGATATCTAATGGATGTTCACCCATCTACGAACCGACCACGGCAAGCGTAGCTTAACCTTTGACCGACCCGCCTGTTATAGCCTGTTATATGCCGTATTTAGCGACGAGCCACTCCAAAATTGATGTTTCAACTTATAGTAGGTACACAGAGAAGTGAAAAATAAATGAGAAAAACTGAAACGGTGAGTGGGGAAAGCAATGTGTATGTATTTATCATAGCTTTATCTAGGCGAAACCATCATCTTCACTTGAAGTATAACCGAGGGTCATATTTTATTTTTATCTCTATTGCAGTATGTTTGTTTGTGAAGGGCGATTGTTTTTTTTTTTCTTGAAACAACCAATAAAACGATTGATTTAACGAGGATGTGCTTTTACGAATAATGGTAGGTACTGAAATAAAAACATTTTTATATAATATTTTTGTTATTCATTATATTAAATTTAACTTTTAGAATCAAAGAATTAAGTATTCCTAATAAAGAAAAAAAAGTTAATTACTAAAGAATTGCTAAAAAAAATCTGACCAGATGACCGGGGCCGAAAGGTTCTGGAGTGGCGACCGCGTACCGGAAGACGTAGCGTTCGAAGGCCTCCCACAAGGTGGACCGACGACCTTCTGAAGGCCGCAGGAACCCGTTGGATGCGAGAAGCACAGAATCGGTCGAAGTGGAGGTGCTTGGGGGAGGCCTATGTCCAGCAGTGGACGTCTTTCGGCTGAAATGATGATGATGATGACTAAAGAATATTGTTTAGAAGTAAATAAGAGACAATTTGATATCACCAAACGATGGAACAGTAGATAGTTGGTTACAAAAACAACAGAGCATTATTTCTTCATTTCACATAAATTAAATTTCATCTACATAATAAGACGTTTCGACTCCCTGCGGACAATTGTTGTGAAAAACTACAATCCCAGCCTGTAACCTCATTTAAGTAGAAATTGATTCCTCTCGAGAATTTAATTTAATACGATTTAAGAGTATGAAAAAAGCATTGTTAAAATAAAAGCCCTATATTACATTAATTGCTCTTTTATTTCGGAGAAAGATAGAATATCTAATTGACTATTACATTTTTTAGTGCCTACCTATCTTTAAGCTAAGTAAAAGATGGCGACCGAAAATGTAGGAAAGGAAAAGTAAGAAAAACATAACATCACGCCTGTATCGCTCGAACGCTCGGCAGAGGTGCACGGTGCACCTACGTGTGTGTAAAGTACACCCACATTTCGACAGTTATATTTAAGTCCCATATTATGTAACAGGGGGCGACCCTATCGCCATCTACCGGGCACAAATACAGACTCCGGTCTGCTACTGAGAAATTCCAGATGGAAAAACATAATAACACTTTGCCCGACCTGAGAATCGAACCAGGACCTCATCCAGGAGCTCAGTAGCAGCGCTTGCCACCAATAGAGCAACGAGGCAGTCGTTCCACCAATCTTTTCAAGTTTCACTTTCAAACTTCCCGTATTGCCACTGCCTAGCCTTTTCCCAACTATGTTGGGGTCGGCTTCCAGTCTAACCGGATGCAGCTGAATACCAGTATTTTACATGGAGCGACTGCCTATCTGACCTCCACAACCCAGTTACTGGGTAATACGATACCCCTTGGTAAGACTGGTTGTCAGATTTTCGGGTTTCTGACTACCCGTAACGACTGTCAAAGATCCACGAATGACAGCCGGGACCAACGGCTTAACGTGCTTTCCGAAGCACGGAGGGGTCTCGGTATGTAAAAATGGTCACCCATCCACATCTTCAAATTTCAAACTTCCCGTATTGCATAGTAGAAAGTATTAGACTACGATAGCGTAGTCTAATATTTTCTAAAAATAATGAAAAACCATTCTCATTCTAAACCAGAATACTCCTAACCCAATTACCTTAAGACCGTTCACACTAAACCTCCACCCGATATCATAACATAAAATCCGATACTTCTCGCTAAAATAAATAACGATTATTCGAATCGAACGTTGCCACAGTAACCGCTTTTAACGATGCGAGTAACGATAACACCTGCGGTTTCGACGATAACCCACCGATTCATTTGTATGCCGCGCCGGTATCAGAGTTAGTGCCATACTAACACTTTACTGAGCCACGTAATTAGCTTGGTTCGGGTGTGTTATGTTTGCGAAGTGCGAGCTCCATGAAGTTGGGGAGTTGACTAAAAATGGTAACTGGTGTTTTAAGATTTGGGAGTACCTGAACTTAATACAACTCTCAAATATTCATAATTATAAGGAGGATTTAAAACTTTCAACAACCCTTAAATATTAACCATTTAAGGATTGTTGAAAGTTTTAAATAAGGGGTTTATTTACAAACGATGATTAAAGTTAAGTGACGTTTAACGTCAAATATGTACTTATGTTTAAACAGTTGCTACTACTTTTAACTTTAAGCAACTCGATTCTCGGCAACTCGCATCCGTTACCAGCTGTTATCAACCACCCCAAAGATCGTCGCTACATCTAGCCTGAGGGTGTCTGTCTTACCTTACGTTTGCCGATTCGTGATCTCCACTCAGGAACACGTCTACCCCAACGATCATCGGTTCTACGGCTAATATGGCCGACTAATTGTCACTACAACTTCCTGTTCGAATATTTTTAATTTAAATTACTAAAGCAATTGGACTCCAAAGCTACTCTAAGATCAAATCAAAATTCAGATTAAAAAAGAAATCAGATTAGACTGAGAATCAGCACTTTTCGAAATTCGTCAAAATTAGGTATGTACATAAGACAGTCCCCTAAAATGCCCGCCCTTCCCCACTTCCAAGTGCTTTCACTGGGAAGAAGTGGCGCAACAAACTCCCCTGCAGCACAACTGTCTGTTCAGTTAGAAAAACTTGCTTCTATACAATAGCAGGTTTGCAAAGTAATTAACAAAACTTTTAATTAAATTATTTGCCATATGTCATCTAGCCAACTAACTCTACATTGATAACCAAACATCAATCCAATAGCATTGACATTACAAAACCAAAATTATCACTTAAAGAAAATCTCGTCAATAAACTCAATATCCCATTGGCAGGTGACAGCCGAGCACTGACAGGTTATCGCATCGCACTATCATTGTACCACAACAGGCGTCCATTTCAATTGACAGTAACCGGTAGCATGCTCCATGTATTACGAGTATGCAGGCGCTTTGTTGATTACATTTATTCATTTGTAATTGATATTTTATTTATGGACTGCCCGCGACTTTGTCCGCGTAATTTTTTTTTCTCGCGACCCATCGTCGCATTGCATCGCCTGCTCGCGCTATTAGTTGGTTTTCGCGTTCTTTCATACTTTTTGTCATTTTGCTCGGTTTTTAAGAGTACTGGGTAATGCTAAGCCTTCCTAGACCTTTCTCAAGACTTGGGCTAATGAATGCAAAAATATTTTTTCAAATCCAACTATTACCTAGTTCCAAAGATTACCACGTTCAAACAAACAAACTCTTCAGCTTTATTGTTAGTATAGATATAGATGGCTAATAAAATGTTGGTGATTCTATTAAACGCAGTTTTGGAATGCCTTTGGGTCCTGTTTCGAGGCTTTGTATGCAGGTCGAACAAAGTGTGAGTGTCGAATAATATCGATTAAGAAACTCAGACCCCACGAAAGCAGATTTCATTCTTTCCCCGGTTCGGAGTATTTTTCAACATAACATTTTTTTTTTATAAAGAACTTTGCCCCACACTAGGAATTTCTCCTGTATCGTGGGTTACAAACCTTTACACTCACATACACAAACAGCCAGACCCGGAACAACTATTTGTAGGCCATACAAATATTAGTTCCGTGCGGGAATCGAACCCGCGACACGCAGGGCAGCAGTCAATCGCTTAACCACTGCGCCAACCGTGCCGTCCTCATTTCGTGCCGTCCTCACATACGGGATCATTTAAGTTTTTAAGATTAGGGAAATTCGACCTTTTATCTTCAGCCACGGTAACGGAAGGTAGGTGTTGCTAAGATATCATATAAACTCAAGCCTTCTTCCCGTGGCGGTAAGCAGAACGCCACTTACTACGATCCATATATACTCCGTTTGCCTCGTTTACGTTCATACATCAGAGGGGCAATTCTCGTAATTTTAAGAACGTTCACAGTTTGAGGGGCAATTCTCGTAATTTTAAGAATGTTCACAGTGTGATCTCCTTCTCAATCTGTCAAAAATACCTCTAATTTCCCTACATTTTGACAAGTTTTTACGTGTTTGTCGCCGAGATGAGACTGTGACTAGATTTTGAACGTTTTAAATTACGAGAATTGACCTGTATAATAATGATTTGTTCTGTAAATAGGATATCGGAATCACTTTTACGACGAATTCTAGTTTCTCTTTGTTCAATACTATGTCACAATCACTACTTTTAACATTTGGTAAAGCAAATCTTATGCATTTAGTTTTTTTTCCCATTTAATACCAAATTATTAGCAGTGAACCAATTTTGTACCTGCAGTAGGGCGTTATTTACGTCGTCAAGATTTGATGCACGTCTATTTATCTTAAAAATTAAGGAAGTATCGTCAGCAAATAACACCATTTATGGTTGTTTCTGAAGAACATCACCAATAAGGTCACTAAACGTCCTCCAAATGCGTGCTCCTGGCATTTTCACAAACATCTGCCTTGTAAGATATCATAATCCTCAATAAACCTGAACTCACTGAAAATTTCAACCCCTACATAGTTAAACTCACGCGCTACAAACACACATTTAATAGACAATTTGTAAGTGAGCACACTTCTTCGGAGTATAAGTAAGTTACCGGGAACATTCTCGCGTTCTCACTTTCACCGACAATCAACGACTAACGGGCGGTAACCGAGTTTTGCTAACGAACTCGACTTAACTAGATACTAACGATGCTACAACTTCTTAATTAACACAAACCGACGATTGTAAACGAACATTTTTGTCAGTTTCGGTAACTATGCAGTTTTGTTACAGTTTAAGTCTTTTTGTTTGAGTTACGTCATCTGTTTAACCTTATTCCGACTATGTTGGGGTTGGCTTCCAGGCTAACCCGATACAGCTGAATACTAGTATGTTACATCGAGGAACTGCCAACCTCATCTCCACAACCCAGTGACGGATAATTGGTAAGACTGGTTGTCAGACTTTCGGCTTTCTGACGACCCTTAACGACTATCAAAGATCGACGATTGACAGCCGGGGCCAACGGCTTAACGTGCATTCCGAGGCATGGAGGAGTCTTGGTATGTATAGATGGTCACCCATCTATGGAACAACCACGGCAAGCGTAACTTAACCTGATCGATCGACCCATGCGGCTGTTATTATTTAGCCACAAGCCCCTGCCCCCTTTCTCTCTCTCTCTCTTTTTGTTTGAGTAATGTCAGCATTAACCCGGTTTTTTTCGTAGCGTTTTCGAAGTTTTTGCTTGCTTTGTCGCAGTAACTCTTTGTAATTGCGCTGGAAACTGATTTAAATGGGACTCGGAAAGCACTGTTTCGTGAAGCTTATTCTTGTAACTATGGACAATTGTGTCGGGAAAAGACAATGATTGTCTGCAATCAAATCAACCATTCGTACACCACATTATTAAACCTAGATCGATTTGGGCTCTATTATAACCTAACCCAATAAATGATCTTTATAGAGTACATACGGTACCTAAATACGGTTTTCAATTGCTTTTGTATTTTTATTATACTTTTATTTTATTTTATCCTCTAGTGGGATTTATTTAGTGTTCGTAGGTGTGTCCTTGGTATCACAGAGGGCCCTATCAGAATATCAGCGCTGCGGTATTCGTTTTTTTTTCAAATCTCATATCCGATATAGGAACTTTTTTGGCCTCCACTGGTCTTCATTTTTTTTGTGGTTTTCACTATTTTGTTAGTTATAATATTAGATAAACTTAAAAGTTTCAATGTTCTTTATATTGTTAATATTATTTTTATGATTTTGTTAGATTTAATGTATTTTTACATTGTTTGTATGTCCTGTGCGTGTCTCAAATAAATTATTATCTATTTAGCACCTACCTATATAGGTGATGTGTGTTAAACGGTTACTTACTCGTCACTTAAAGTCTAGACGAGTTCGATATTTCCTATCTAACTAACTCCGTAACTAACTCAAGAGTTCAAAGCCTCCGTTCCCGAGGTTGTTGTACCTAAAACTCTAAACAATATTATGTAACAAGATGTAATGTCACTCCGACATCCACTCCAATCATAATAAAGTACCAACAAATCATTTCACAAACTCGTCAGGTAACTAAACAAATAACAATAACAACCCGACAAAGAAAAATAAACATGAAAAACAAAAGATTGTTACTTCTCTTTTTATAAAGGGGCCAATTACCGGGTTTTATCGTGAAGTGAGTCCTATCTCGGTGTCTGCCTATCGTCCTGATTTGATGAATAATTTTCCAATCGAAGAGACATGAATGAAAGGAACGGTGAAATAAAAATGAACGACTTAGGCAGGGATGGCGAACCTAGACCGAAAGAAAATTGGCAGAATGTAATGTGAAAGAAACTGTCGGACATATATATGACTAATCGTAAAATATGAAGGTAAACAGAAAAAACCTGAAACCGAACCGATCGATCGATCTCCTCGCAGTGAGAGGGAGTGTGCCGTGATACACCCCGCGGGCCCAGCGCGGGTTGGTAGATGCCACATGTCTTCGAATTTCTGGTCCTAGAACATGCCGGTTTCCTCACGATGTTTTCCTTCACCGTATGAGAGCAGCTTGCATAAATTAAAGCGCCTGTCTGAGTTCGAACCTACGACTCGTAAGTCGCGACTACCTCAATAATAATAATAAAAAAAAATTATTTAATAATGATTCATTTAAAAAGACACAAATATACATCTTCCCTGTCACGCAGTCGGGTAAAAACCGAGCTAACTGAGTACCATAATACCTATAGTAGGACAATAATGTCTATCCATTGTCAGTTCATTAGACAGTGCTGCAAAGTAAACTATCAATTTCATTTAGTATAAGAAAAAGCAGAAGAACGAATAAAATGCAAAAAGCACCGGTAACTGAAAAGTTCTGTGGAAATCGGTTGTCATGGTATGGGCATGTAAAATGGAGGAATGAGGAAAATGTCGTGAGGAAAGTTTTGGTATGAATGTCGAGGACTATAAATAAGATTAGGGAAATACCTAAGAAACGATGGATGGACTGTGTGAAGTATGGTTAGAAAGGGGGTGACTACAAATAGACTAATAGAGAAGTATGGAAGAAAAATACATGTTGCGCCGACCCCAAACAAATTGGGGTTAGAGCAGGAGAATCACGATGACTGTGTATGAAATCGTCATAACCAAAGGATTTTTATCTGGATATTTTCTGTTTTCAGTTTTACTAACTTTTCTCACAATTCACGGCAGGACTTGGCCCAAAACAAATGATTGAATCTTCTGAGCTATTGACTGGGACCAAGCCATTTGACAAGACGTTCATCGATAAAGTATGTATGTACCTAAAAAGGTTCGCCATCCCTGGCTAAGGTTACGTATGTTTGTATATATACTACTCAACATTGTCATACTTAGGAAAGGTTTAGAATATTTCGTTGTTTTCCTTTGCTTGTTTTATGTGAGGACGAACTTGAGACGTTAAAGTAAGCGTACATTTTAACGAAAATAACTTCGAAGTTATTTTTGGCTGTTATTTGACTTACGTTTTGTAGGTATTGAGTTCGAACCAAGGCAGGTACTTTACTTTGTGTATTTTATTTCATCGCCACTGCTCTCAAACGGTAAAGGAAAACATCGTGAGGAAACCGGCATGTTCTAGAACCAAAAAATCGAAGACATCTGACATCTCCCAACCCGCACTGGGCCCGCGTGGTGGATTACGGCCCACTCCCTCTCACAGAGAGGAGGCCTGTGTCCCAGCAGTGGGAACATTATATGCTGATTATACTACCTACTCAACGTTGTCATACTTAGGAAAGGCTCAGAATATTTCTTTGTATTCCTTTGCTTGTTTATGTAAGGACAAACTTGAGATGTTAAAGTAAGCGAAAATTTTAACGAAAATAACTTCGAAGTTATTTTGGGCTGCTATTTGGTTTTGCTTTCCGTGTCTTCTAGACTAATTAGGGTTTTTTGAGCTAAATAAGTGTTTGGATAAGGAAAGGGTGAAGAAAATTCTGGATATTATTGTGTCCGTAAGATAAAAGTTGCTGCAAACTAGAGTAAGAAAACAATGGAAAGGACCATAAAGTTTTCCCGTGGGTCGCTCATTGTTTTGCCTTTAAAAAAGGTTTGAATGAAAAAACAGAATATTTACGTAAACCCTAAAAGGTTAGGTAAGTTTTAGCTGAATATTTACCGTGCGTTTATCTCTATTTTATTATTAAGTATTTGCTGAGTTTGTTTACTTTGATCAGATTAACTTTAATTCGCTTAAAGCATTAATTAACAACCATCGCATTTTTTTATTTTACTTACGTAAATTACTTTTTGCTATTTATTCGCCACTTTAACAATTAAAATGCAACCACCATTCAATCAACAAGAATCCACTCCCAAAATTAAAAAGAGAACATTTCTGTAATACCTTTACACCATTATTTACTTAACCGACACGAACAGTGCTGCGGTGTAAAAATATTTACACAAAAAGCGCAAAAAGTGCTTACTCATTCATCTCTGAAGCGCTTTAAGCTTTAAAACATGGTATTAGTAATAAAAAATAACTGACCCAGTGGTCGGCCCCCACCTATTCACTGGCAATTTTTTCAGCGACAAAAGCATTAAGGCATCTCGCGGAAAATTAATGGCATTCCCCATTAAGGTTAAGTGCATATTTTAGCCTATGTGACTTGACAGAAAGTTTGGAACTTCGCAATATGCGTCATTTTTGGTGGACGGCCCGTCAGATAGGGTCTTGTCACGCGATTGTTTCGATTAGGCTGAGGGTGGCTTTATGATTTTATACACGCATAAAATAGCACTAAAACGTCTTGTTTCACGCTGGTTTTTGTTACAAATTGGTCAGGAATATTGCTTAGAATTATTTTTCAGTTGGCCTGGCTAGTAAAATACGGGCTTGTGGCTAATAACAGCCACACGGGTCGATCGATCAGGATCTTGCGGCGGTTGATCCGTGGATGGGTGACCATTTTCACAAACCAAGACCCATCCGTGCCTCGGAAAGCACGTTAAGCCGTTGATCCCGGCTGTCATTCGTGGATCTTTGACAGTCGTTATTAGTCGTCGGTAGCCCGAAAGTGTGACAACCAGTCTTACCAAGGGGTATCGTATTACCCAGTAACTGGGTTGTGGAGGTCACATAGGCAGTCGCTCCATGTAAAATACTGGTATTCAGCTGCATCCGGTTATACTGGAAGCTGACCGCAACATAGCTGGGAAAAGGTTAGGCAGATGATGGCTTGGCTAGTAAAATCTTATCTCTACGATCAGTATTTAAGTAGCTAAACTTATTTTTTTGCCTTTATTGTGTCCCACAGCTGGGTAAAGACCTCCCCTTCTTCCTCCCAAACCTCCCTGTCTTGAGCGATCTCTGGCCTTGTTGGGCCTGCAAACCTTATCAGATCATCACACTACCGCCGAAATTAATATTTAAAAAAAATGAGTTAGTATTAGAAATCAGGAACCGAACTATAAAATGATAACGTCATCATTGTTCGGTTGCAAAATGGGATATCTACTTAGATGAATATATCTTAATAGATATCCCATTTTGCAATTAAACGATGTCCTATATGGCTCCATTATACCTATACATATAAGACTTTGATCTAAACGTATCAAATTCCTGATATGTAATTCTGTACAGTACACTTCGAAATCAAAATAAGCGACGCTCAAAATCGATGAGCAAGGAAATTACCGCTATCTATACACATTACCGTATCATCACGTCTACCAACCCGTGTATGTTAGATTGACTGCTCGACAAAGGTATATGAGCGTGAACTTATATATAATATCGTGTCGTAATTACAGATGAAAGGGACGTTCTTGAAATGGGCGTAATGCGTAAATAAATTATTTTCTACCGGAATTACATTGGTAGGGCCAGGGTGGATGACATTGAGAAGATAATGCGTAAGACCTGATGACCAATTCTCGTAATTGAAAACGTTCAAAATCTAGTCGCAGTCTCATCTCGGCGACAAACAAATGTCAAAAACTTGTCAAAATGTAGGGAAATTTGACGTATTTTTGACAGATTGAGACTGAGATCAGACTGTGAACGTTCTTACATTTACCAGAATTGCCCCTCTGATGGCCAATTCTCGTAATTTAAAACGTTCAAAATCTAGTCGCAGTCTCATCTCGGCGACAAACAAATGTCACAAACTTGTCAAAATGTAGGGAAATTTGACGTATTTTTGACAGATTGAGACTGAGATCAGACTTTCAACGTTCTTAAATTTACCAGAATTGCCCCTCTGATGGCCAATTCTCGTAATTTAAAACGTTCAAAATCTAATCGCAGTCTCATCTCGGCGACAAACAAATGTCACAAACTAGTCAAACTTGTCTTTTTTTTTGGAAAGGGTATACTTCCCGAATAGTCCCATAGAAATTTCATCAAAAACGGTTCAATAGTTTGGTTTTTAAACCAAAATTACTGGTAAAAATTACAACTTAAAAGTGAAAAATAAAAAACTTTTTTGCAAAAAAAAACAACCGACTTCCAAAAACGACACTACAAAGTGAAAAATAACTTTAATTTCGGAAGTCGGTGGCAAACAACGAAAATACGAACCCAACGACACCGACTTCCGAAATTACGAAACCTTATTATTATTTATTTCATTAACTGTTTTTACATTGTGTCGAAATGTTTTCATTTAAATCTAAAATAACAGGAAACACTATTTAAAGATAAGAAATAACAAATACATATTATGAATACATCCTACATGTGTGACAAATTTTAATACAATCTTCGTAGTTAATCAATTCAAAATCCAAAAGCCACTGATATGTTATTTATACAAATTAAATTAAATTCAATATACCGATACAAATGTCAAGAGAGAAAATAAAAAAATAAATAATATGTCAATAAAATTAAAATATTTCAATTAGTAAGAAAAGTGTGGATGAAATCTAACTATTTTTTGACATAGTACTTGTAGGTAGGTACGAGTAACTTATCAACTGAGCAAAATGAAAATACTAGAAATAGTATGTTTATTTTCCTCGGTTTTTTTTCCTTATAGGTATGTATTGTATTTTATCTCGTTCCTACCTTTTTCTAGCCTATTTTCCGCATAACAATATAGGCCTTGTCACACTATCTTGTGCTACTGAATATTTTAGCGGCTGAGCTTCGTGTCACGCTAAAACAACTTACGCAGGGAAACTGAAAGTGAATAGAAAAGAATATGTGACGTCTACCAGGTTTCTTTATTTTAGTCTAGTAAAATAGGAAATAGGATTTGGTAATAATAGAAGAAACTAAATGAAAAGGAAATAATATATTACATATAGACTGGTAGCCTGCTTCGTTGAACATATATTTTTATTTATAAAATAGCCAGTCGTATCCAAAAACTGTTAAAAAAAACTCTTTTTTCCTCTTTCAATAATATTAATGACTAGCTTCTGCCCGCGGCTTCGCCCGCGTGAATGTTTTCAGTACTGAATTGATGCCGACTCTTGACCAATAGATGGCGCTGTATGTCCGGTCCGGAATAAATTTTATTTTTTATTTTATTTTATTTTTTGTAATAAAAACTATCCTATGTCCATTCTCAAGTTCCAAACTATGTCTGTACCAAATTTCACACAAATCGGTTCAGTAGTTTAGGCGTGAAGCAAAGACAGACAGACAGACAGACAGAGTTACTTTCGCATTTATAATATTAGTTTGGATAAATAATTTTATTTTGTAAGTAGGTTTGTACAAACACTTTTACACGTCAATCATATTTTAAAACTAGATGAGGTCGGCGTTTCCTATCTGACTAGTCTATGAAGAAAGGCCGAAACAAACTCAGAGGTCTCTCTTTTAAAGTCCAGACATAATCTTGGTCAGAGCATATGAAGACCATGTAGATCGATGTCTGAGATGGTCTTTTGAGGAAAGAACCACACAGATTGAGAGGACCTGTCCAGTCAGTGCACGCATTTGTCAGAAATCGTGCAGCTCAACTTAACGATTCCACGAACAATACCAAAGAAAGGAATGTATGATCATTATAATTATCATTTTGTACCTCTTTATTTATTTTTTTGGAAACAAGAGTCAAGGGTTTAAAAGCTGAAAACCAGTGCTTAGTAAGCCGCACCTGAGCAGAATGCTAACGCTTAAACCTTTTCCTTCCGGTATTATAGTTTTGTGTTTTGTCAGAGGGGTCCGTGGCTAAATAATAACAGCCGCACAGGTCGATCGGTCAGGTTAAGCTACGCTTGCCGCGGTTGGTCTGTGGATGGGTGACCATCTTTACATACCGAGACCCCTCCGTGCCTCGGAAAGTACGTTAAGCCGTTGGTCCCGGCTGTCATTCGTGGATCTTTGACAGTCGTTACGGGTAGTCAGAAGCCCGAAAGTCTGACAACCAGTCTTACCAAGGGGTATCGTATTACCCAGTAACTGGGTTGTGGAGGTCAGATAGGCAGTCGCTCCATGTAAAATACTGGTATTCAGCTGCCTCCGGTTAGACTGGAAGCCGACCCCAACATAGTTGGGAAAAGGCTAGGCAGATGATGATGATGATGATTATAGTTTTGTGTACAGACGCCAGCACATCAAGTTACTACAATCTGTCAAATTTCTTTAATAGATTTTCAACTTTATTGCTGAACGATTAAGGTTCAAGATTGATCGGAAAAATTTGACAGTTTCGGGTAGTTTGACCTGCTGGCGTCTGTACATATGTAGTGAGTAGTGGTGGTCCAGTGGTAACGACACTGACTTACGAGTTGTAGGTCGTGGGTTCGAACTAAGACAGGCGCTTTACTTTGTGAAAATAATTTCATCACTACTTCTCTCAAAACGGTGATGGAAAACATCGTGAGAAAACAGGCATGTCCTAGAACCAAAAACTAGAAGACATGTGGCATCTGCCAACCCACACTGGGACCGCGTGGTGCAATACAGCCCACTCCCTCTCGCATAGAGGAGGCCTGTGTCCCAGAAATGGGGACATTATAGGCTTGATTATGCAGGCCGCACTGTGGTAACAAAACCCGTATTAGCTGGCCTCTTATTCTATTGAAACTCCTTACTACGCCAGCTCAAGGTCAAAATGTTACTATTGACGTGCAGCGTACAGTCACGAGCAAAAATATGTATACACTCAGCTTTATTCAAAATCGATTTACACCTTTATTTTTGAATGAAATTTTATGTTGTTACGAACATACCATTTTCGAACCCATAGGTTAATGTTATGTGTCGTATTTCAACGTTGCATTCGTTATTTCACGAAAAAATCCCAATTGAAAGTTGCCAAGTGTTGACATATTGGTGCTCGTGACTGTACACTGTACCTAACTTGAATGATGCGAATGTAAATTCATTATATGTTTCGACAGTCGTCGCCAGATTTTATTCACTAGCTTAATTTATTTCAATGTGAAAATATTCTTTGAGTACCTATATTGGACTACGCAAGTCCAATGCGCTTTGAATTTCATGACAAACTTGAAAATCTAATTCCACTAAATACTTTTAGTCGACACCAATAATTTGGTTATTTTTTTTCGTGTGTTCCATTCATATAAAGAGTTCTCACGAAAAAGCATTCATTTCAAGTCCTAATAAATTCGGCAAACTCCAAAACAAGTAATTGTTCTCATTTTACAAAATAAAATCCATTCCGCATTAAAAATAAAAACTCATAACTTTGAGGATTTAAACGCATTGTTAAAACACGAAATCCATCAAAATGGGCGCGTGTTAACTTTAACACAAAACGCGTCAGCCAACAGACCATGCGCTTCGCAAATTGGCTCTACAGTACAAGTGTTACCCGCACGATACTAACGAACCGCAACTTTTAATTACCAAACTTAAATCCTACCAGAGACACTCAGAAACCCGCAGTTAAAAATAACCTCCAAGTTTTCCGCTTTTTATTAAGATAATAAAGCTCGGTATTGCAGCTCTCACCGTCTGAAACTTAGTCCGTATTGCGGCCAACATAATTTCAATTAGTTTTTTTTTCTTTAAGCATCTGTGGGTGAAATGCTGGAGGAAGTTTACGAGTTCTTTTAGGCCTCGCGTGGGACGCCCAATTGTGAGACGACTAACCAGCTACATTATATATACTGTTGTCAGTACGTAGAGAGAATGTAATGAATCAACACGGTCGGTATGAGAGTAATTGGCAGTTCTGGTGTAGTAGGAAATTAAATGCTGACAACAAACAGCTACCGTACAGTAAAGTTGTTTAACTACTGCAATGCAATGTAACAAGACTGTATAGTGTAATTAGTTAAGGGGAAAGCGCTAGGGTAACCTGCGAAATCTAAATGATTTATATCGTCAATACAACTCTCTTCAACTTCAAATTAATAATAATAATAAAAATGATTATTATTGATTATTATTAATTAGGTACTCTATCTATTGAATGACTATTCCAAGAAATCATGATATTTGAGGCCGTTCGAACTTATAGAGTTGTTTTGATGATTATAACGATTATATGTAATTCTGTAAGTATATATTTGATACGGTGCCGAATCATATTTTTATCAACTTACAACCTGACATTGTCCAGCAATTTGCAAAAAACGTCATTCTAATTTTATTGCGCATCCACCGCAATATGCCCAGTCAAATGAACCCTTTCTTTCTAAGTTCCGATTGTTCAACTATTGTCTCTGCTATCAAGCAGCAAAGTGTTATTAAAGAGAGATGCTAAATTTTTGTAATCGCTATTTCACCAATATCAACTCTAGAAAATCATCAAATAAAATTTTAAAACAAACAAGAACATCACGAACAAAACTCAAGTATTTAAAAAGCTCAATTTCTGTCTACAAGAGCAACATCATATTTTTAAATTAACAATACCGTTGTTCACACCACATTTCAGCGAAGTTTCGAAGCGAAGCAGTTAGCGGTTATACTTCTTTATACCTAGAAAGTTTCAGAAGCACGCATTAGACTGAAATATTTTCACCGTATTGAGGCAAGCTGATGCTTTCCATAATGGATTTTTCGAAGTTTCTTTGCTTAAAATTTTAAACGCCGTTTAACACGAAAAGTTTCGTTTGGGTTATCTAACGATTTTTGTGAAATATTTCTCAACAATATGCAGCATATTTTTCTCCCATCTTTTAAAATTTAATAGTAGGGACAAATTTACGCGCTACGCGAATGTACGCCATGTATTTGAAACCAGCGGGGTAATTGCGTAACATACTAACAGTAGCACACAGCACAGTAGCACTTTATTTATTTTTTTATTAATGTTGTATTTTCTGTTTCACGAACTGTGTCTAAATAAACTTTTTTTTTTCTTTCTTATTCTTTTCAGTGGCTTTAATTTTGACAGTTCAACAACATTCATTGCGTCGTTTACGTTGTTGAGCCGACATATTTTTCGGACATATCAAGCAATGGATTAGTAATATCCTTCAAAATGATGCAGATTGTGATTGATAGTGTGTCACGCAGATAAAATCTATAAGTACATAATAATCCTACTATCCTACTAATATTATAAACGTGAAAGTTTGTATGGATGGATGGATGGATGTTTGTTACTCTTTCACGCAAAAACTACTAAACGTATTTCGATGAAATTTGGCACACAGATGGTTTATAACCAGGATTAACATATAGGATACTATTTTTATCCCAATATTCCCACGGGATCGAAACTCTTGCGGGTGAAACCGCAGGGCGCAGCTAGTATATTATAACTTATACGATCTTTTATAAAAATGTAGCCTGTGAATACAACTCACTGAAATTGACAGCCGGAAGCAAGAACTAACATTTTCTTGAAAGGTACTGTCTCAAAATGGATTTTCGCATACCTTTCTCAGAGAAAGGTAAAACCGGAGATCGTTACAACCTACATCAAACACATTTGTGATCAATACGACAACATAAGCATGATCTCTAAACGTCGACTGCTAAGGAACAGTAGCTAAATTGCCCTCTAAAGAATCCTTTATCTACAAACATGCTGCGCCCCGCGATTTCACCTGCATAAATTTCGATCCCGTGAGAATATCGGGAAAAAAAAGTATCCAGGGTGTCAGCTACGTCCATACCAAATTTCATCAAAATTGGTCCAGCCGTTTGAGCGTGAAGAAGTAACAAACATACAAACACACACACACACACACTCACTCACAAATCGCCTTTATAATATTAGTGTGATAGTAGAAAGAAGCATCTTTTGTTTTTCTTATTTCCAGAAAGTGAGTGTTGCTTATTCTCCTTCGAATCTTTCCTTATCCCGTCTCTCTCAATCGATCTGCATAGCCTTTTGCCAACTATGTTGGGGTCGGCTTGCAGTCTGACCAAATGCAGCTGAATACCAGTGCCAGTGTGTAATCAGCGTCAGGTGGTACACTTGTGTTGTCATCTGACATCTGAGGCTGAGGCCCTTTTGGCTATAATGCCAAAAGGGCCTGAGCCTCAGATGTCAGATCTTTGTTATCTGTTTTTATAGTTTTAAGGTGTCATTTTGTGTAATGCCATTAAATACATTTTTCTTTCTTTCTTTCTTTGTAGTGTTGTATATACTAGTAATACTACCTATAATACTAACAGTGTTTGGTGGTATTTTGGTGGTGGTGGTTATGGTGGTTTTTGGTGTGCTGGTTTTGGTTTTTGGTTGGTGGTTTGGTTTTGTTACTTTTTAAAAAATATATAATTTGTTTTTTTTATTTTTTTGTTTAGTTCAGTTTTATGATCTTCCTGTGCGAGTCGCAATAAACACTTTTTCTTTCTTTTCTTTATTTTGCATAGAGTGACTGGCTATCTGACGTTACTGGTTACCACGATACCCCTTGGTAAGACTGGTTTCCAAACTTCTGATTATCTGTACCGACTGTTAAAGATCTACGAATGATAGCCGGGAACAACGGCTTAACGTATTTTCCAAGGCACGGAGGAGTTTTGATATGTAATGGATGGTCACTAATCCACGAACCGACCGCGGCAAGCGTAGCTTTAACTTACTATCGATCGACGCGTATCGCTCTTATTTTTTAGCCACGAGCCCCTCTTATCCCATACCACTATCATACTTAATATTATAAAAAATATAAGTGTTTCGACGGTTGCCACTCAATTATGCAGAAAGGATTTGGCTAAAATCCGTGGTTTGCACTCAGAAAGACCATCCCTGGTTTAACACATAGAATACTTTTATCCGCGTACATAAAGTAGTTCAAAGACGCGAGTGAAATAGCGAACAAAAGCTAGTTGTAAATCCAAACGCAAAATTGAGATGTACCCATTCCATTTACGAGCCCCGGACCTGTTCACACCGTAATACATCTTGTTTATAAATATTTCTGCAACCATCCATATGTGCTAGAAAAGTAATATTTCCGTTTGAAACAGCGTCCATAGAATGTTTGTCTTTGTCGGAAAGGGTACGGTGTGACAGATGACAAATGTTGTTTGTTGAAACTGAAATGGTCGAGGGTTCACGGTTTTCACTATATTGTTTACTTTCAATATGCGACTTTGATTAATAACCACTATCTGGTGGAAGGTTTGTTATCTTCGAACTAAGTAGATGTCTGGAAGAGGGAGCAAAAGTTCTAGAGCAATTGAAACCTTTTATAGGATTAATTCTTCGAAGGAGTAGTTACTTGAGGTACCGGAATTGAAAGCTGTGGTGGTGAAAGTAACTGAATTAATTTCTAGGTTTGTTTCTGAAGTAGGATTATAAAGAGCCTGTAATCTGTGTAGCTTTTATCTAACTAAATTAAGGTCGACTTTCAGTCTAACATATCATCTGCCTAGCCTTTTCCCAACTATGTTGGGGTCAGCTTCCAGTCTAACCGAATGCAGGTGAATAGCTGCATTTTACATGGAGCGACTGCCTAACTGACCTCCACAACCCTGTTACTAGGCAATACGATACCCCTTGGTAAGATTGGTTCTCAGACTTTCGGGCTACTGACGACCCGTAACGACTGTCAAAGATCCACGAATAACAGCCGGGACCAACGGCTTCCGAGGCACGAAGGGGTCTTGTTATTACAGGATAGTCCTACTAATATTATAAACGTGAAAGTTTGAATGGATGGATGGATGGATGTTTGTTACTCTTTCACGCAAAAACTACTGAACGGATTTGGATGAAATTTGGCACACAGATGGTTTATAACCAGGATTAACAGATAGGATACTATTTATCCCGATATTCCCACGGGATTGAAACTAATGCGGGTGAAACCGCGGGGCGTAGTTAGTAAAGCATAAACATACCTATAGATAGATAGGTACATCAATAAAATACGTATTATGGAATCGTTTTACTTTTTTATTACATTTTTTCTCATCGTTTTACTTTCTCTTGACTTGTCAGCCAAATCTGACGCCTACTGTTTTCTTCCTGCCTTCTCAATTTGTATTGGCCTTTATCTTATCACCAGCTTCTACCCGCGATTTCTTGTTCTCCTGACCCACCCCGTCGAATCGCATCGCCTGTGTTCGTTCTGACTTTTTTTTGTTTTTGCTCGGCTCCTAAGTGTCTTAGCGTGATTTTAAGTAGCCTATAGCCTTTCTCAAGAATTGGGCTATCAAATGTAAAAAAAACTTGAGAGGTGTCAAGGGACACCCGGATGGAACGAAGCTCAAAGAGAGAGAGAGAGAGAGAGAGAGACAGAGAAACACACGCACGCCGCACGGCTTACAACTATAGCAAAAAGTGTCGTTCCAACTTTTGGTCTTAATTTTTTCCGTCTAGCCCCCTTTCGCAACGAGCGATAAGGAACTTCGTTCCAATATTTTTTCAAATCTGCCTGGTAGTTCTAGAGATTAGCACGTTCAAACAAACAAACAAACTCTTCAGCTTTATTATTAGTATACAGATAGTGTAAGCGACGCAACTAGCGTAAGAACTTTTGCTACAAACTTTTTATAATATGTTAAACACTTTTCTTTTTAGCCGTCAAATTGATGTGCACTTGTTTTTTGAAGTCATCGTTCATTGAAAACCAAATGTAATATTTTTTCTCTTCATGTTTTAATTAATTAAAGTTATCTATTCGTTTTCTCTATAAATCCGTCATTTTCTTCCATTTCGAGCCTATTAAGACCAATACAGATAGATAATATTGGTATGTTAAAAATTCTATTACTATTATCTATTAAAAAAAAATACATTATGTATTATATTAATAGTAGGTATAATGTAAATGGTACACCACAGACTACCTACTATATTTGTATCTCCTTAATTTTTAATCCATCCAAAGGTTGTCTTTAAAAGATCGCTCTTAGCGATAAGACCGCCCATTGTGTCGCCCTTTATAAAATGTTATATTTATGTTCTGTAATTTGTATGGTGTACAATATATATATACAATATAATTCTATTCTATTACTAAGCTACATTGTTTCTCAACAAACTGCATAGAATCTCGAGCACCCTTTGTGCCTCTAATCACCCAAATGTTCCCGGTCACAACAAATATAAATAAATATTGTTATTGTTCCCTTAAAGAGGTGCGCTTTTCCCGGGGGCGTTCATCAATCATAATTTATTACCCTATTGTTACTGTGGCCCTGAATAATCGCTCATATCCGAAACACCTTCCTAGGGACGCGGTCACACTTGGGACCGCGGGTCTAATAAATTGATGGTAACACGTTTTGTAACTCATTAAGGATTAATGTTGCTTAATTTTGGGATGCTGGCGTAATATCTTGTTAGGTACAAGACTAAATTTTAACAGAATTTTTATTAAAATTACAGTTACGTGAATAAAGTTTGTAACAACGAAAATGTACCATTTAATTACACAGGTACATCTTATTCTTTCCTAAAACATTCCACTTCTGAACAGCTATAAAGGAGCCCACATTATCATTGAAATGTTACAAAGACTAGTAACTAAACAAAACACGGTTACCTCTTTTTTCTACTAAACCGATTCTCTAGACAAAAAAACCCTTTTCTTCCTCGGACAGGCCTGGAATTCCGACTACCATAGACCAAAAACTTCCTCGCAATTCAGCCGCAAAGATACGGCAAAATCTATTTGCCTAGCCTTTTCCTAACTTTTTCGGCTTCCAGTCTAACCGGATGCAGCTGAATACGGCCCGAATCGAAGTTTATGTCGGCTGGGAACATGAGGCGAGTCGCTGCGCAGTAACAAATTCATGGGTCAGCGGGGGTGAGGGGTGAGGTACTGCGCAGCGAGTAGCGCACTTCAGACCCACCATAAAGTTTGGCACGAACTATACCAGTATTTTACATGGAGCGAACAGAAGGATAGACAGCTATCCCACTCCCGCAACCTAATGTCTAGGGTAATATATGATATTTCTTGGTGAGTGTGGTTTGATCGACTGTCGGGCTCCTGACGACCCGTAACGACTGTCAAAAATCTAACAAAAATAACAATAAAGTTTTTCAAAAGTCTAGAGCCAAAACCAACTTACATTAGCCTTTTTAAGCTGTGAGCGACACACTTAAGTAAGAGCTCTTAACTTGATTAACTTAGTTATTGGCGAAGGCGTCTGTTGGGTAATTCTCTTCGAGAATACTTCGTTAGATTTAAGTTATTTAACTACGAGTAAATCTGTATTTAGTTCGCCATTTTTCGATATCCGAATTATTTAGTTCAATATTAATTGTATTTGTATTATACTTGAAGTTGTAATAAAATTTTTGGATTAAAGGGTTGTTAAGAACGATTACGATGTTGAAATTCCTTTTGGAATAGCTAGAAGCTTTGGTAGTGAGATTACTTTACTTAAAGTAATTTATATTTAAATAAGGGATAAATTATAATAGATTTCCAATTATTAAATGGTCTACAGAAATAATATTCCTGAGGTTTTTTCCAATACCAATAATGGCTTTTATTAGTTAACTAAATAGAATTATAATATTTTACCTCATCTGCACGTCTAATCTGGTAAAAATACTCATTGTGTAGAGAATCCATAACAAATTGATATTTTATATTATTATTTTTTATTATCACAACAAATTGCAACCCAAGCAACACAAGTTCACCTCAAACTACAATTCGCACCAAAACGGCAAAAACACCACCACATAAGCCATGAATATAGTCATAACAGTCTAGAGCCGGGCCCTACGGCCCATATTACCTTCATCACTTCTCCCAGATTTACATCCCGGTAGTATAAAACTACAGCACGATATCATCGGCCCAGTGTGGACGGAGGGCGAGCCTCCTTCGTCCCTCCAGTATTGCAACCTAAGGAAATTGCTTTTTTTCTTTATACTCGGGTAAGTTGATATTGCGTGAATTATGAAAATTGCTCGGCTAAATTGTTGATTTATTGCGTGCCATCTATTGGATTGGGTGCCAAGGAATTGTTTTACGGTTTTCTGACGGTATTTAGGGTGATATGTAAAGGAGATTTAAGTAACAAGTTAGGGTTTGTTCGTGGTATCGATTGCTTTTGCTTTATGGGGTAGTAATGGCTAGCGCGTTTGCCTGGTGAAAGGTTCCGGGTTTGATCGTAAAGTTAACGTTTTAATTTTTTTCTGATAATAAACCAGAAATTCTGACTTGGAAATCTTTTGCATAAAGCTTATGTATCTATACACACATACATACAAATAAATAAAATTAAAGTGTCTTTTTGTAAAGTCAGAATAACAGCTTTTTATTAAATGCATATAAAGTATAATTTGTTACTTAACATATTGAAAAAATAATGTGATACTGTTGTTCCACTTATGCGGCATTATTTACTTTTACTAAAAATTTTCCTCTTTTATATTATTTACAACGCTAGCCTTAAAATTTACCAAATTGTCTCATTGTGTATCTGTGGAGAACGTGGTTGTTTTCACATTTGGATCATTTTTGCATCCTATCTTTTTGTAATTCTTAATGTGTCATTGTTTGCTCTCCCGAATAAATAAAATAAAATTGGAAAAAAGATTGGGTTCCACACAAAATAAAACCCATGAAATTCCAAGATGTACGCGAACGAAGTCGCGGACAGAGCTAGCTCTGTTCGCGTGTTTTACTAGTAAAACATAAATACCTACTGCAACTAATCGAATCTAATGCCCACACAATGTCAGTTTAGAATAATGGAGAAAAGTCCCATCTGAACATGACAGATCTAAACTAACCATTTTAAAATAACAGTTAAGCTAATCCCCCGAGATTTTGTCACAGTAAGTGTGTTACCAAGTATGCAAATTCCCAAATGACATTAGACATTAGAGTGAGCGACAGTTACATTAGAAACATTAGAGGGGACTGCATACATATGAAGACTGACAACGAACACTCGAACTTGGATGAATCTAATGTGACTTTCGAAAATATTTCTCATGAGATATTAAGTTCAGCGCTATTACGACATCGAGTAAACAAAGTCAAAGTATTTATTAGTGTGATTTTTGGTGATACAGTAGGTCTTATAGTGTTAGGTTATGGTAACTCAAATAACTACCCATTAGGGCCATACACTATTTAACAATCTATGAATTTAAAATCGATATTACATACAGATTAACAAAAATTTCAATATTTAGAATACAATAAATTTTTATGATAAAAATTTAGAACGCAGTGGTTAAGCGATTGACTGCTGCGCTGCGTGTCGCGGGTTCGATTCCCGCACGGAACAAATATTTGTATGACCTACATGTATTTGTTCCGAGTCTGGGTGTTTTTCTATCTATAATATGTATGTATTTACAAAAAAAAAAAAATGTATATAAGTAGTTTATCAGCCATCTTGTTACCATAACACAAGCATTAGGTTGCTTAGCTTGGGACTAGATGGCGCTGTGTGAAATGTCCAGGGATATTATTATTATTATAAATATTCAGAACACGATTAATTAATAAGTCAAGTTTATGAATTTTCAAGCACCTACATAATTATTATCATTTAGTTTACATTTTTTCAAAAAGGAATTCGTCAATGGTAGGTAACTATAGTACCATTTCTCAATAAAAAAACAATTGTCTCTGTTTAAATTGCGTCAGTTTAAATCTTTAAAAAATTTAAAGTGTGCCTTTAATAACATTACGTGTTAAGTGCCTGTAAAACTAAGTTTTTAAAGGGACTTATCCTAATTTTTAGATTATCATTAATTATCTGCTTCTTAAATACAAAGAGGGGTGGGGGAGGTTATCAATCGTCATGCTATGTGACCAATTTTTTAAATTACCTATTTAGGAAATACCTACTATCCCTTTTGAGCCACATTTTACAACAGTCCCGTGCTACATATGTATTTTGAGAAGCTTCAGTAACTCTCCAGGAAACAGTACATTGTTTTCTTTTATTATTTAACTAGCTTCTGCCCGCGGCTTCGCCCGCGTGGATGTCGGAAATTATCCCACGGGAACGTGCTAACAGGATGAAATGTATGTGCTTCCCCAGAATGCCATCTATCTCGCGGGTCCTTTGTGGCTAATTACAATAGAAAACCAATTGTGTCTCATTAGTGGTGATTAAGAGGGTACCTATATGATATCTTTACCTAAGTACCTACCTACCTAATTTAAGAAAAATAAACTCAATAACAGAAAATTAAATACCTACCTACCTAAATAAACCTATTTCTGATGATAACTAATCTAAACTCAATAAATAAGCAAAATCCCTAAAAACTAATATCTATACGAATGACTAAACCTACCTAACAGTATTATAAAATAACCTACGGTCACTACGTACACTATCAAATATACTACCTATACTTTAAAATTAAAATCTATACCTACGACTTATATAAAAAGAAACCTAAATAACTCTTAAAACTAAAAGGAATAAAAATGAACTCCACTGCGGGTGACCCAACCTACGACAAACTTAGTATTTGCGGTTGGTACAGTACAGACAGTGGTAATCGGGTATAGGGATCGAACCGCAAAATTAAGTTTGTTTTTTATTGTATATACTTTTCCGGGATAAAAAGTACCCAGTGTGGTGCCCAGGATAATAATGAATAATTATACCAAGTTTCATCGTAATCGAACCGGTAGTCTTGGCGTGATGCCTGAACAAACAGACAGACAGACAGACAGACAAAAATTTTTTTAATCACATTTTTGGGTTCGGTGTCGGTCTAGTAACACCCCCCGCCATTTATTTTTTTGATATCTTCAATGTACAGAATTTTCACTTCTACAGATTTATTATAAGTATAGATATAGATTTATTCACTTTTAGGGGTTTATTTATAAACGATGAATAAAGTTAAGTGACGTTCAAACATCAAAAATGTATGGTTAAACAGTCGCTAATCACTACTTAACTGTAAGCAACGTTTATGAATAAAGGTGTAAAATCACACCTGACAGGAACACTCGAGAAATATATTCACTCCGATCCGATATCAACACTTTAACTAGTCCGAGCGGTAAATTGAATATCCTACCGAATATTCATCAACCCGATAGTCTCGTTGAGACATCCCTTACGGAATTGCCTTGTCATTTATTATCAAGTAGATTAGTTCGATTCATGGCCACACATATTACATTGGTAATTACTAAATAATATTCAATCATTGGGAACCTCTTTACGGCAACTGTCTCAATAACTACACGGTTATGCTCCACGTAAAGAAATTTAAGAAAAGATAAATGCCAATAAGCAATACATGTAAGATGATGAGTGTAGGTAAAAATGCCAAAAAGACAGTTTGAGTAGAAGTACCCTCTTCTGTGCCAGACAGTGTAGACACATCGTGACCCGAAATTTAATTGGAAAACCTAGATACTCCCGTTTAGATAAGCCTGGAATTTTTGAACAAGTGCCTGGAGAGTTAGTAAAATTAGGTAGAATTTTTGAGTCAAACCAGGGACTCTTATTCAAAGAACATTGTTTAACTTGCACGATTCACCTAGCTCCTACCATAGTTAGCTACAAGTACCTAATTTCACACAACAATACTCAATAAAACAAAATAAACAACCATACAGCTTGTTACCGACCTCCACGTTTAGTTACGACCTTCTTACGATGCGGCGCTTCGTTAGGTTCAACGTGGGGCGAAACGAGCGGGATTTCATATTTTGTAGGCTAGTAAACTTTCATAAATAGAGATCTTACGTAGGTACTTAGGTTTTATTTATATTACAGTTTTACGTCTGACGGGCAATTCTCGTAATTTTAAGAATGTTACAGTCTGATCTCAGTCTCAATCTGTCAAAAATACCTCTAATTTCCCTACATTTTGACATTAATTGTTTGTCACCGAGATGAGACTGCGACTAGATTTTGAACGTTTTCAATTACGAGAATTGGCGTTCTGTGCATTATTTTGGCGGCTTTTCAGGTATTTTTTTCAGGTTTTCGTGAATAGGAATGGTCGTCAATGTATGTTCAGTGCACCCTGGGCAGTCAGCCCGTTACCAACTTGCTCACCGGCAAAATGTGTACCACAACCGCATGTGAAACAGTTCTTATGGGTATAGTTCGTGTCCGCTTGACCTCACTATCACCATGAGCACCCTCGAAAACCATGAAAACTGTCTCTCTCTCTTTCTTATTTAATTATAAAGAGATAAAGTCGCATGGAAGGGGTATAATAACGCGTTTTCGTTACGTGACGATTTCTACCAGGACTTCGTTCCTGACCGGGGTCCCCCTCACCGCACACGTTGTTTTCTTTCTCATGAAGAAAGAGTTAAGAGATGTTCAACGCTAGTTGCTTCTGGACATTAGAAAGATCCTGTGATTCAAAGTTAAGCACGGTAAGCCGGTGGTCCCGGCTGTCATTCGTGGATATTTGACAGACCAAAAGTCTGACAACCAGTCTTACAAGGGGTATCGCATAACCCAGTATCTGGGTTGTGGTGGTCAGATAGGCAGTCGCTCCATATAAAATACTGGTATTCAGTTGCATCCGGTTAGAATGGAAGCTGACCCCAACATAGTTGGGAAAAGGCTAGGCAGATGATGATAATCCTGTAATTCAAAAAAAAACAAACATTATCCCGGATATCTATTTAAAACACCTTCTTCATTATAGATAGTCCTTGAACCTTTGACCTGCTTTGCAACGAATTCAACCGATTTGTAATCAAGAACTTTTAAATTAGTTTCCCGAGCCGAGTCTTGGGGGCCACTTGGGAGCGTTAACCCTATCTAGTCATTTAGTTTCACGTTTCTGTTACACTCTGTTATTTACTTGCTTTTGAGTTAAATCTTTATCTGTTAAACTTTCGTTTTTGTTTTAGTTTTTACACGCGAAACACAATTTTTACGAGGTTATAGTAGCTAACTACTATCTTTTTAACATATATCAGATAAAATAATTTGTTCGTCCACTCAAAAGAAACCCGTTCCACAAAATCTACAAAGATTTTCAAAGCGGAGGTCGAATAATGCATACTGTAGCATTGGCAAATGCTACATTATGATTTTTTCACGAGTAACCTTCTTTCATAACAAATCCTACCTTATTTGTAACCAGAAAGGTTTTTTCTTCTTATTGTTATTTTTGAATTTTGAATCGAAAAGTGTCGTCTTTTCTCTTGCAGTGTTTTTTTTCATTTGAAGCTTTTATTTGGGCACAGGACGGACGTCAATATCACTATTTTTTCCCGTTTTATCATATAATTATTTGCCACTATAAAGATTTGAGCGTCCGAGTTTGTCCGTTGTGCGACCGGACCAAAGGGAACTGTTCCCGAAAATTACTCCATCTAAAACTTGCGAGTCAGGTTTCACCTTTCAGGACTTGGTATGTAATTTAACTTTTGCTTCATCTCTTATGTTATAAAAGATTCTGCCTGCGTCTCGGGTTATCATTTTTCGTTATTGTCTGTAGATTTGTCCGAAGACTGTAGGCGAATCTTAATTCGCCCCCCCCGCTAGCCTGGGACCTGGCGACTGCGAGCTGCGTGTTGAGATCCGAACCCTACGCTGGTGATTACCCAAGTACCAGCCAGCCAGCGAGCCCTCTGACTGACATCCTGGAGGCTAGGACCGGATCTACGTATTTTTTGAAGACTATTTTTTTAAATTTCTAGTAGATTCTCTAATATCGTCGTATTTTATGTAAATCAGCTATATCAATTTTATTGTTGCCTCGCTACCTGACAGATCGACTTGGTGCGCAGTTACCCATTTAGGATTACCGATTTTTTATTTATTGCGGAAGTTAGGAACGTTTGCAAACGTATCGTGACCGACGCGTAATTGTAATTTTTTTTCTTTGCGTAATTGTGAAATTTATAGGGCTTAACACCAGGGACGTCGCCTCAGAGCTATTACCATCCTTTGAATAGTGCTGTGCCCTTCATTAAATTTTTGATAACAGTTTTTTTGATTTATACAAAATTAAACGTGTACAAGTGAAGATTCGGATTTTATTTCGCTACAATATGGCGCCCGAACTTAAAGTAAGTACTTTTCTTTATTCCTAAATAATGATTTAAATATTTTTTTCGTTATTCTGTGTGTGGTTGCTCTTTCCGAGCAAATTATTTTAATCATCATTTCTTTGTTGACATTTTCAGGTTCTAGAATTTGACAAATTGTGGATATTTTTTCGTTCAGTCAAACAAGATGGTTACCATGGATACGATGGAGTAGTCAACCTTTTCAATGCTGTTGGAGTTATTTTCTTTAATGTGGTGTTGTTGTGCAATTTAAAAAAAGCTTTGTAATTATTCTAAATAATTTACTCTCTTATTTCCCTCCCCAAAAAATATAATCTTTTTCCCGAGTTTTATTTTAATCCAATAGTTAGTAGTAGTTAGTACCCTGTAGTGTGTGCTCGGTGTGTGAATGTGTTTAGGCGTCGTGACTAAGGTAAGCGTTCTTTGCACGGTTGTTTGCTAGTTTCTATTTGACTTATTTTTGATTTCTAGCCCATCTGTTCGTTTCTTTTTGCGCAGTTGTTTGCTAAGTATCTCTTTGTTCTTTGTTTTTGATTCTTAGCCCAGCTGTTCGTTTTTTTGCGCAGATGTTTGCTAGTATCTTTTTGTCTCTTTTTGATTCTTAGCCCAGCCGTTCCTGTGATGTCGCGTCGTTGTACTATTCCTCTACCAGCCATATTACTCCGTATCTAACACTTTTCTGCTACGTGGAATCTGACCCATATATTTTTTGGATTTGTTTTTATTATGGTAGTTGAAGGTGTGATTATTTGGTCGGTTTCGAGACTGTTTAGGTTTGCTATTTGTTTTACAGCCTTGCAGTCCATTTAGGCTTTGTTTGCCTTTCGATTCTCGATTAACTATCTTTTCCTTGCTGTTATGTTGCCGTACAATTCTCCCTCAGATTTATCACTAAATTTCTAACTCTTTCCAACTTCATACATATTAGCAGATTTCGTATTTAATTTTGTTTTATCTTTATTGTATTCTAACATAGCAGATGAAGGGTTATTTCTATCGACGACATCGGTCCATTGCCAATTGTTTGTTTATGGTTAGTTAGTTTTTTATGGTTGGTGGTATTTAGTCTGATGTATTTTTAACCGACTTCGAAAGAAGAGGTTCTAATTTTTTAAATTAAAATTTTGTTTAGCTATTGTCTGTTAAAACGGTGGTTTGTATCCAGTTGTTTTATGAATCTTCAATTACCGTTTTTCCTTGTAGGTAATCAGTTTTTAAATTTTCTTACATTCTTTCATATCGATTTTCCAACACAAACTTGTTGTTACCTATAGTCCTCAAGCCAACACGGTTGAAAGCTTTAATCAAAGTGTCGTTACGTGTTTGAGCATATTTGTCGTTACGTGTTTGAGCATATTTGTCGTTACGTGTTTGAGCATATTAGTCGGAGAAAGCCAAAGAAACTGGGCAAAACTTTTACCCAAAGTCAAACTCTATCTAAACTCTTGCATTAATTTAACTACAGGTTTCACTCCTAATTTCCTAATGTTTGGTAGGGAAGTTGTTACTTCGGTCGTGCCAGTAATCAGACTCAAAGCGTAAATTTAGCTGAAAGTCGGATTCAACACGCCTCGAATATGTCTTCCCTTGCCGAGGTTTACGCAAAAGTCGCTGATAATTTTTCTATGGTTTTCCTCCGTAATTCTCGGGCGTATAATAGGAATCGTTCGCCTGTCACTCTCAACGTTGGTGACACTGTATGGAGACGAAAGTTTTCTAGATCCTCTGGGCAGATTATTTTTCAGGAAAGCCTGCTCCACGCTTTATTAAATGTCGTGTAACTAGGGTTATCTCTAGGACCACATATTATGTTCTTCAGGACTGCGAATCTGTCCATTCTGGGCAATATCATATTAAAGATATTTTTAAATAATTCCCATGATTTCTAAACAAGTAATCCATTAAATCTTTCTATATTCCGAACGTTACTTTTACGTATTACGTTACATACACGTATCATTTGTTCCCCTGTAATATAGATTCGCATAATATTAACTTTAACTCATTTCGACAGCTAAAAAGTTAGCAGCGACATTTAGTCGTTCCAAATGGAAACTATATTTGTCAACAAACTTTTGTTTGGTACTTGTCAGTTCTGTCATAATATCACTCAGATGACGTGGATTCCTTCATAGAGTTAATGACAGGTCTAGTGTTGGGACACTGTCGATAAACTCTTGTCGATTACTTAAGAATTGTTCTTACCTTTGATTATTATTACTTTTTTCTTCTATCACTTAATTGTTTTTTCTTGGAAAGGGGGTACTGTAGCATTGGCAAATGCTACATTATGATTTTTTCACGAGTAACCTTCTTTCATAACAAATCCTACCTTATTTGTAACCAGAAAGGTTTTTTCTTCTTATTGTTATTTTTGAATTTTGAATCGAAAAGTGTCGTCTTTTCTCTTGCAGTGTTTTTTTTCATTTGAAGCTTTTATTTGGGCACAGGACGGACGTCAATATCACTATTTTTTCCCGTTTTATCATATAATTATTTGCCACTATAAAGATTTGAGCGTCCGAGTTTGTCCGTTGTGCGACCGGACCAAAGGGAACTGTTCCCGAAAATTACTCCATCTAAAACTTGCGAGTCAGGTTTCACCTTTCAGGACTTGGTATGTAATTTAACTTTTGCTTCATCTCTTATGTTATAAAAGATTCTGCCTGCGTCTCGGGTTATCATTTTTCGTTATTGTCTGTAGATTTGTCCGAAGACTGTAGGCGAATCTTAATTCGCCCCCCCCGCTAGCCTGGGACCTGGCGACTGCGAGCTGCGTGTTGAGATCCGAACCCTACGCTGGTGATTACCCAAGTACCAGCCAGCCAGCGAGCCCTCTGACTGACATCCTGGAGGCTAGGACCGGATCTACGTATTTTTTGAAGACTATTTTTTTAAATTTCTAGTAGATTCTCTAATATCGTCGTATTTTATGTAAATCAGCTATATCAATTTTATTGTTGCCTCGCTACCTGACAGATCGACTTGGTGCGCAGTTACCCATTTAGGATTACCGATTTTTTATTTATTGCGGAAGTTAGGAACGTTTGCAAACGTATCGTGACCGACGCGTAATTGTAATTTTTTTTCTTTGCGTAATTGTGAAATTTATAGGGCTTAACACCAGGGACGTCGCCTCAGAGCTATTACCATCCTTTGAATAGTGCTGTGCCCTTCATTAAATTTTTGATAACAGTTTTTTTGATTTATACAAAATTAAACGTGTACAAGTGAAGATTCGGATTTTATTTCGCTACAATACGCTCTCAAAAATAAACAAGTAATATTAGCACGTTCCTTGAAATGACACCAAAGTTTCGTACGTGTAGGTGTACGTGTATATCTGATGAAAATGTAAACAAATGGTTAAGAAAACGTACCCGTAGTTGCCAATTTGTAGTGTCACTTACAAATTCAGTGCTATGCTTTGATTATTTAAATACAAAAACCCAAAATTCTAATTTGAAATCATCCCAAAGATGTTTCAAATCTGACAATTAAGATTAATTTTATAACCCTAATTTTCGTCGTCATCTTTTAAATTACAATTTTAAAATATTATTCAATTAATCTTTTTTGGAAAAAGTGGTCAGATATAAACCAGAAACCGAAATACTGTGAATGTGTTACTAATTTCGTTTAGTGAGTGATTGAGTAAGAATTTAACCTGGACAGGGTTTGTTTACACTTTCGTGAGATGCTTTTGGAAGAGACCATACGTTCTTCATCGGAACAGCCGGTCGATTCTGGAAAAATTTCACCGTGAAAACTCAATTGAAGTGATCTTGATGTAAGTTGTCAGTAGTGTCAATCCCTAGCATTATTTGGAATGACAGCTCACTCCACGCTCACTTCACCAAGTTTTCACGGTGAGATGGTTACAGAATCGCACTGCTGGCTACCAGTAGACGGCGTTACACATTTTCAATCACAATCAGAATAATTTTGAAGGATATTGCTAATCTATGGCTTCATGTGTTTGAAAAATTTGTCTGCTCAATATAACGCAATGAATGTTGTTGAACTGTCAAAATGAAAGCTATTACTACTGAAAGTGTGTTACGCAATTACTGCGCAGGAGACTATTGTATACATAATTATTTACTTCTCATTTAAGAGCGTGTACAGTCAACAGCAAAAGTAGATGATCAAAATCAGAAATTCAATACTAATGAACGGAGTTCGCGTCAGAAGTGTGTGGCGTCGAAGTGATTCAAAAGTAAGTCATTGTAAATTATACCAAGAATTGACTACTAGTACAGCTGCCATATAGCTGCGAACTCCGTTAATTAGTATTGAATTTCTGATTTTGATCATCTACTTTTGCTGTTGACTGTACAACGATCCACTAGCGCCACTCCTTTAAAAAAATATTATCTCGTGACTGAGAAGGAATTATGAAAATCTGCTCAATCAGCGACCTCGGTAAGTGTGTCTAGAATTTTCTAATACCTTTTATTAAGTTTCATATTGAGACACGAAGCAATTAAATACGACATATAGGAATGTGGCCGCTTTTCTTTAGATCGAATTTTGTTGCTTCGTGTCTCAATATGAAATTTTATAAAAGGTATTAGAAAATTCTAGACACATTTACCGAGGTCGCTGATTGAACAGATTTTCATAATTCCTTCTCAGTCACGAGATAATATTTTTTTAAAGGAGTGGTGCTAGTGGACCTGTGTGCACTCTCTTAAGCACTTGTTAGCATTTACGTAATAATTCCAAAACAATGAACTACAATTCCTTGTTAATTCCGCTTAAATCTCGCATTTTCAATTTTACCTCCAACCATAACGCTTTGTTTTAGTACGCTCTATAGTCGGCATTATACCATTTCTATGTAAGATATATGAACGATAAGCTGGAATATAGAAGCAACCAACAAACTTCCCGTTTGCTATATGGCCGGTACCATATAATGATCGCACGAAACGCGTGGATATACGAGTAGTAAGGGCTTGTTCACATTCACTAGAGCGCGCGGTTCAAATAAACATAAAGTACACTGTACTATTACCTAATAAGGTGTGCAAATATTTATATTATTATTAATCTTATTAAATAATAATTAAACTAACATTACATAATGATTATACTTTAAAAAAAAACAGAATAAGTACTACAAAGGTTTAAAAATAAAAATTTAACAAATAAATATCAAATAAATTAAATTAAAATATTGGTCCAAATTATTAAATGTATCATGTTACGCGCTTGTTTTCATACGAAACGTACCTGTGACTATAGTAAAGTACAATGAAATCAAAATGATATAGGTAAGCCGACGTTTTATAAAATTATGTTAAACTAACTTCAACTCGCTTCTGTGTATCAGAAAAATTTAGGCTGGAACAAAATTATCCTGTTATCCTTTGATTCAAAGTTAAGCACGTTAAGCCGTTGGTCCCGGCTGTCATACGCTTACCAAGGGGTATAGTATAACTCAGTAACTGGGTTGTGGAGCTCAGAAAGGCAGTCGCTTCAAAGAAAATATTGGTGTTTAGCTGCATCTGGTTCGGCTGGAGGTCAACTCCAGCATGGTTGAGTAAAGGCTAGGCACATTGACACTTCGAACATTTCTTTTATTGTATAACTGCCCCGTTGGTTTCGTGGTCGCAAGTGCGACTGCTTAGTGCCATGTAAAATACTGGTATTCAGCTGCATCCTGTTAGAAGGAAGTCTGGAAGTCGACCCCAACATAGTTGAGAAAAGGCTAGGCAGATAATGATAATCCTGTGATTCAAAGAACAACAAACGTTATCCCAGATTTCCATTTAAAACTTGACTTCGTTGATCGCCAAGTCAATAAGTTCATCTTTGAACTATAGGTATCGCTTTCATCACACGGAACGCTTCACTTTCTAGGTAATGGTGAAGTTGCCAACACCGCTCCACTCGCCACCATGCCCTCACCCGCAAGTTGTACGTGAACAAGCACTAAGATTGTGCTACAATTAAGTGATTCTACGAAATGCGGAATTGTTGTATTTAGATCCAGTAAGCGGAAATTGGACTGGCGTGTATATCCGAGCTTTGGAGTATTTAGGTATAAAAGATTTCAAATGTAATTTTATTACAGGTTTCTTTCCAGGAAAATGCCACGTATTAACATTTGACTGGGTTTATTTACACATTTACCCCTTAAACATTTTATCCAATCTGGGTAAAGAACTTCGGGTTAATGTAAATAGAAACAAAGCATAAACATTAACAAAAAGTTAAAAGACAACTCATGTGAAGGTACTCAAAAAAAATTATAAAGCCGCTGTTACTTATATTTAAATTTTTGCTCACAGCATTGGCAAACATTAGTAGATCTTTAGAGGCATGAGGAACAGGGTGTAAAGTTCACTCAACCTCCATAGAAAAGGGAGGATCCTCCGACCAGACGGGTGTTGTGTCTGGCGGGCATTTGCCCAACGATTGATGTTGGGAAATTGTATCTATGCTAACTGCGCGGTAAACTCTGCTTGCGAGATGCAGGATTTGCGTGACGTCAGTATGACGCGTTGTTCGCATGTGGCGTTGTAGATACCGCTACAGATCTATTCTTAAAAACCTCTAGGATAAATAATAATCAATTGACCATCGCAAAAATGAATCAAACTCAAAGCATTTATTTCAATTAAATCATTTACAGGCACTTTTAAATTGTCAAAATTAAATGTCAAATAGTTAGTCAGAAAGTTGAAGCTAGTTGCTCATTCCAAAACGTAGATCTCTATGGAGAAGAACGGGCAAGAAACTCCAAGGACACTAAATCAAGATATTACAAAATCCTGTGTACATTATTCTTGTTGCTTAGATATGTGAGAACAATGTCAAAAAACAAATGAAGAAACTATTCAAAATCAAGAATCTAATCTAATGGAATCGAGAAAAGATTTCTTTGACAGCTCCGAAATACGAATTTGAAACTGCATGCGAACTCATTTGCAAATTACAGGCTTGACGTAACGTATGTACTATTTAGCTGCAGTTGCTGCAACCTCGCAGTATTTACTACTAGCTTGTAATCTACAAATCCAATACAATTATTGTAGTACGTGTGCGCAACAGTCTACATCACGAATCAGTTTGCTTTATTTACTGGTAACTAAGCCCGCAGCTTAGCTAAGTGTGTTATCCAGATAAAATAAATGTACTATAATAATTGGGTTAGTTGCTTTATTGTTAGTTTTGACAGTAAAAAAAGGGCTGCAGATTATAGTATGTTGATGGAAAAATACGACGCACCTTGGTTGTCGCACGCTGTGGAGGTGCTGGTCAGTAGACCCCTCAGCTAACCTTGCAATTTTATTTTATTTTTCTTTTCTTTTTATTTTTTGTCTCTGTGTTTTTGTTTACTAACAATAGTTGTTAAGAACAATGTTACTAACAATTGGGCTTAGTTGCCTTATATAAACAAATATTCTCTGTGTTTTTGTTTACTAACAATAGTTGTTAAGAACAATGTTACTAACAATTGGGCTTAGTTGCCATAAATAAACAAATATTGATTGATCGATTGATTATAGATATAGCTTAATCAGAAACAGACACATAGAGAAGTCTTGACCCAGTGGTAACGGTCCCGATTGGAGGTCGTGAGTTTGAACCAGACAGGCGCTTTACTTTATGTAAATGATTTATCACCACTGCTCTCAAAACGGTGAAGGAAATCATCGCGAGGAAATCGGCATGTCCTAGAACCAAAAATTCGAAAACATGTGACGTCTACCAACCAGCACTGGGCCTGCGTGGTAGATTATAACCCACTCCCTCTCGAAGTGAGGAGGCCTGTGTCCCAGCAGTGGGAACATTCAACATGTGGATCTTACCCTGAACGAGGAAACCCTATGCTTAGCACTCGCATTTCACTAGACCAAGTCAATCAGTCATTTCTGAAGCCCATTTTTCTGACCTACTTACTCGCTCGCTAAAATTCAAAGACATAATCATCAAATGAGATCCTAGTTAGGAACTAAGAATGCCTCGTAACTGAACTTTCACATGACGCTCACTGCTCACATACATTTCACATGAAGCCTAACAAAGTTTTAACTTAGGCGCTCATTACAGACCTATTCACAAAGCCGGTATACAAAATGTTACCAGACTACAATTTCAAATGTTTTAGTTGGAAAATTCATTTTATGTGAATAACATTAGCGTGTGAGAAACTTTGATTGCATGTTTATTAGTTCGTGTGCGTCTTCTTTAGTCTTGTGTAGTTGGTATGTTCCTTGAATTAAGCAAGTTGGTTGGTTGTTTAAACACAATTCGAGAGGCACGTAGGTAAAAACAATATACCTAACGTTCTCCAGACCGTATTTCGGCCGTGGCGGCCAATGTCAATGGAGGCTCGGCCGTGGCGGCCAATATCAATGGAGGCTCGGCCGTGGCGGCCAATGTCAATGGAGGCTAGCCTTCGGATGTTCATGAGTAAGGTGAGGTGTTAAAACACCATCTTGGGGGGGATGACGTCGTCATGAAGGGGTTGAAGGTGGTCCCTTCTAGTCGCATATGACGGCACGGTTGGCGCAGTGGTTAAGCGATTGACTGCTGCGCTGCGTGTCGCGGGTTCGATTCCCGCACGGAACAAATATTTGTATGACCTACATGTATTTGTTCCCGAGTCTGGGTGTTTTTCTATCTATAATATGTATGTATTTACAAAAAAAAAATGTATATAAGTAGTTTATCAGCCATCTTGTTACCATAACACAAGCATTAGGTTGCTTAGCTTGGGACTAGATGGCGCTGTGTGAAATGTCCAGGGATATTATTATTATTATTATATCGGTAATACTCGTCACAGGCCGATGTAGTGATGATTATAATATTATAGTGCACAAGTGTGTGCAAGACACAAGTGCACTCCCTCTTCCCTCGCTCTCATAGTACGATTGGACGGTAATCCAATCCAACACGAGCAGAAAGAAATCGGGCGCACGTGCTTTCGGAGGCACGGGGGTATCTCACCGCCGTCTTCCAAACTCCTGGCTGTTGCTAAGAAATTCCTAATGGAAAACACAATAACACTATGC
This sequence comes from Apamea sordens, assembly GCA_945859715.1. NCBI lineage: Eukaryota > Metazoa > Arthropoda > Insecta > Lepidoptera > Noctuidae > Apamea > Apamea sordens. The sequence goes on along the minus strand of OX243998.1, from coordinate 12,897,895 downwards.
CTGACCCGGGAATCGAACCCAGGACCCCCCACGCTCAGCATTCAGCAGTCGCACTTGCGACCACGAAACCAACGGGGCAGTCATACAATAAAAGAAATGTTCAAAGTGTCGATGTACCTAGCCTTTACCCAACCATGCTGGGGTCGACCTCCAGCCGAACCAGATGCAGCTAAACACCAATATTTTCCTTGAAGCGACTGCACATCTGACCTCAACAACCCAGTTACTTGGTAACACGATATAACCCCTTGACTAAACCCCTTGGTAAGACTGGTTGTCAGACTTCAAAGATCTAGGAATGACAGCTGTGACCAATGGCTTATCGTGCTTTCCGAGGCACGGCCGACCGCGGCAAGCTTAGCTTTCATCGACCCAAGCGGCTGTTATTATTTTGCCACGAGCGAGATGTTCGAAGTGAATGTTATAATACAATTTTATTTTGTGTTTAAGATTTATTTATGAACGGAATATGTTGATATTGAAAACCTTTCCTAAGTTTGACGTTATCTTATCTAAACACTTTGGTCCTACGAACTTCAATTTAATTGTTGGAAATACCTGATAAATATGTTCTTCACCGTTACAAAAGGTCTATTATCACTACAGGAGGGTATTTGGATTCAAAATTGATTTTGAGACCAATATAAATCAGCCTATATATTCCCTTTGCTGGGACCCAGGCCTCCTCTCTTCGACAGAGGCTGAAATCCAACACACGGGCCCAGTGCGGGTCGATAGAGGATCACATGTCTTCGATTTTTGGTTCTAGGAAATGCCGATTTCCTCGCGTTGTTTTCCTTTACCGTTTTGAGAGCTGTGGTGATGGAATAATTTACACAAAGTAAAGTGCCAATCTGGCTTCAAACCTACGACCTACAACTGGTAATTCGCGGCCGTTACCACTGGGGCACCACTGCTCTCTGATCTCTCTGAGACCAAAAGCTTGTATTAATAGAAGAGAGAAAGCCCTAGATCTTTCAAACCAAAGTTCACTGCATGAATAAACACTGGTTCAAAACTTCTAGAACTTCAATATTCCGGATGAGAAAATCTTTCGGAGTTTCTCAAACCCCTACCCACCGAAATTAAAACAGACCAGCTACCTACAGAACCTTACATTTTGATTACCTAACCAACCTACACTACACCCGACGCCTGCGACCAAATAAATAATCAACTCAATTATTTTCCCCGAAACCATAGAATAATAAAACTGTAGAGAAGCGAAACTCATGTACAGACGCCAGCACATCAAGCTACTACTCGTACAATCTGTCAAATTTCTTTAATAGATTTTCAACTTTATCGCTAAAACATTAGGGTCAAGGTTGATTGGGAAAATTTGACAGTTTCGGGTAGCTTGATGTGCTGGCCTCGGGGTCGGGGAAACTTACTATAGCACTCTCCGTAACTTTTCCGGGTTATAGCTATTTCATACGACTGTTTAAGAATTACTGTTATAATTTGATGATACAGTCAATTTAAGTTGGTCGTCAATTTGCTAAACAATCCGTGTTCCTAACAGAAATAGTATTTCATTACGATACGTGCATCTTATGTATTAATGCACGGCGATTAGTTTGTTATCAAAAAAAAAACTGTAGCTTCAAAGAAAAGTGCAACGCCTACGCGGCCAAAATGTATGGAACTACTATTTTTTTTTATAACCGACGAAAAATTTTATGCTATAGGGTCTAGAATCATATGCAGAAATCATGGTCCCATTGCTGGGGGCAAATTTCTCCCCACATTTTTCCACTTTTCTTTGTTCTGTGCCTTCTCCATCCAATCGGTTAGGAACGCGTCAAATCTGGCTGCCGTGCTTTTGCAGTGCATCGGGTATGTTCGCGGAGAATGGCGTGCCAGATTTTTACGCACTGATGCGGACACGGATAGCATCCCTGATACGGCGAGTGCGCGACAGCTCCAACAGCTTGGTGGCTATAATAGCCGACAGGATAGACAGTCCAATGATGTGGCAATGGATGACCACTCATCGTGCGTCATTCCAATCTATACTTATAATCTATCTATCTATACTTATAATAAATCTGTAGAGAGGTCAATTCTGTACATGAAATATATTTCCAAAATAACTATCAGGGGGTGATTAGGGATCGATACTGATGCCAAAAATGCAATCAGTAAAATTTTTGTCTGTCTGTCTGTCTGTCTGTCTGTCTGTATAACCGTTATAGAAACAAAAACTACTCGACGGATTTTAACGAAACTTGGTACAATTATTTTTCATACTCCTGAGCTGGTTATAGTATACTTTTCATCACGCTACAATCAATAGGAGAAGAGCAGTGAAGGGAAATGTTGGGAAAACGGGAGAAGTTACTCCATTTTTTAAGCTTCCGTCGCGTGTGCAACGTTAATGGTTAAAGCTACACAGAAATCATGTATGACGGAAATGTTCTCCATAAAATTATATAAAAAATATCCCACGACAGCATATGTCTATCTTTTATGGTTGACTCACAATAACACGTGTAACTCCCGATAGCTTAGCAGTTCGAAGCTTTCTGATTAGGTATATTTGTCTATTCTTACGTTTATAACACTCTCAGTCATCCCTAATTAAAAAAGTTAACATTATTAACTATTCCATAAAAAAGAATCATAGAAATCGGTATAGAAACAACAAAGTTATCATGAAATACGCTAATAATAAGCCATCGCGCGTGAATACTGAATCACTCTCGACGCGTCTCGCGGCCGAAGGTATAAAAAGGCGGGGCGTCCGAGCGCGCGCGAGCGCGAGCTTCATAATCAAATCAAATCAAATCAAATCAAATCAATTTATTTGCTGTAAGCGTTGGTACAATTTAGGTCTTAACATATATAATACAGATCCATAACACTTAGTCATAATAATGTGACATGCAAATATTTGTGTTTATAATTATCAGTAAGTCATTTTATAAATAATAATATAATTCAAATTCATTAGTAGTGATGTTATAATATTAAATACATCCTCAACATAAAAGAAAAAAAGATAATACCAGAGTTGAAAAATACTGTTCAGAATGTCAGAGGGTTGACGGTTATCATTTCTTCTTCAACCTTTTATCAAATAAGTCATTAACTGAGTAGAAGTTGTTTTCCCTTAACCATACTTTAAGACACCTTGTAAATTTATTAAATGGTAAGATTTGAATACTATTAGGTATAGCATTAAATATGCGACAACACATTGCATAGCTATTCTTGCTATACAATGCTGTCCTAGGAATTATGGGCAAAACTATTCTATTCCTGTGCCTATTACTTTTTGGAAATATTTCCTGAGCTTTTTTAAATAACTCCGTGTGTATTTTGACAAATTTGGCGCATTCAAAGATATACAGACTGGGAAGGGGTAGTATCTTGAACTTTTTGAAGAAGGGTTTGCAGGATTCCCACGGGCGTATTCCCGCTATTGCGCGGATGCATTTTTTCTGTGCTATGAACGCTCTCTGCCTTTCTGTTGAGTAACCCCAGGTGATTAGACCATATCTCAGCACAGAATCAACATACCCATAATATGCAGATAATACGGTTTCTAGCGCTGACGTTTTTGCGAGTTCGTATAGAACGTACACGAATTTATTTATTTTATTGCATACTTTATTGACGTGAGCCTTCCAGTTGCAGTGTTTATCAATTGTTATACCGAGAAATGTCGTTTCGTTTACTTCTTTTAATTTAATTCCTCTATAGTTGATGTCTAGATTTTTATTTTCACGTCCATATGTACTAAATTGAATAAAATTAGTTTTTGATATATTTACACGTAAATTATTTTCGTCAAGCCATGTTATTATCGATTCAATTGTATTATTTATGTCAGTTATATATTTATCAATGTCAGTATTATTTGATGTCATTATTAACGAAATGTCATCAGCGAACAGAAAGCAGGGGTTATTGGTAGCTTCGGGAAGGTCATTTATATACAGTAAAAACAATAGGGAACTCAGCACACCCCCTTGAGGCACACCAGCTTTGTTATGTTTGTACTTTGATCTGTATGACTTTAGTTCTAGTTTACTGTCAATTTTTTCGATTTCTACACATTGCATTCTATTATTTAAATAACTTTGTATCCATTGCAGTGCTGGGCCCCGTATCCCATACTTTTCTAGCTTGACTAATAGCAGTTTGTGTGATACAAAATACTACTTCATACAATTTTTGCCTGTTGATGCGAATAGACGTTCAGAGCGTTCGACCTTATTGACAGACAATACTTAATTGATATTAACAAACCGTGCTTATCAGCGCGACTTATAGTCTTTGATAATTTATTTTTAGATTTCTTTTGTTGTTATTTTATAAAATAGGTACCTACCTCTTAGTTATTTTAGTAGTGTTTAAATATTCGTTCAAATTACAAATTATTAATAGTTTACATTTTTTTTAGGTGAAGTAGTAGTAGTTACGCATAGATTTTTAGATACCGATAGGTAAGTTTTGGCTAATTTACGTTCACTTTTTTTAAATTAGTTTTATTTTCATTTACGTTTTAGCTTTATTTTCATTTGCCTGCATCAATGCCACCTAAAAAACGATTATCTTTATCTCGAAATTCAAGAGAAGCTAAGAGAATGAGAAATAGGCGTTCTCAAGAATCGGCAGAGGAAAGAGTACATCGGTTAAAGATACGAGAGTTAGTGCCTCAACTTCTCGAGCCAATGAAAGCTCTTCCGAGAGAGAGATGCAATTAGCAGCTGACAGAGCGAGACGAGCTACATCACGGGTATTTCAAAGCTCTTCTCAACGAGAGCTAAGGCTTACCATTGACCGAGAACAACATGTGTTATCCCGAGAAGCTGAAACTGCTTCACAATGAGAATTGCGGCTCACAGCTGACCGCGAACGGCATACATTATCTCGAGAGTCTGAAACCTACACTGAGAGGGAATTACGTCTCACAGCTGATCGCGAACTGCATGTACAGACGCCAGCAGGTCAAGCTACCCGAAACTGTCAAATTTTCCCAATCAACCTTAAACCTTAATACTTTAGAGATTGAAAATCTATTAAAGAAATTTGACAGTTTGTAGTAGCTTGATGTGCTGGCGTCTGTACTATCCCGTGAGTCCGAAACCTTCACAGAGAGGGAATTACGTCTCACAGCTGATCGCAAACGGCATGTACTACCCAATTACATTAACTTAATAACACACAAGGAGTTACACGCTGTCGCGGGCACAGCTATTAACAATAATTAATAATAAGTATGTAAAGTGGTCGAAAATTTACTACTGACGGGACAAAAAGGGGTAATTCAGTTTTTAAGGGGAGGATTTGAACTTGAAACTGTATTTTACATTTTCACGCCTAAACCACTGAACTTCTGATTTGGCATAGAGATAGAGTTAGCACGTTCCCGTGGGATAATTTCCGACATCCACGCGGGCGAAGCCGCTGGCAGAAGCTAGTACTTATAATAAGATGGTAAAAAAGTTGTGTCTGTACATTGAATATATTTTAAAAATAATAATTGAGGGGGGTTACGAAACAGTAATAGAACACGAATCTAATAAAAAAAGTCTGTCTGTTTGTCTGTTTATCTGTTTGTCTGTTTGTCTGTTTGTACACGCTAATCTCCGGAACTACTGGTCGGATTTGAATGAAACTTTTTTTATTATCTAGCTATTAAACCTGGGCAACATATAGGCTATAATTGATTTTGGAAACTGGAACACCTGATGCAGAACCGCAACAGACCAGCTAAACTATAAGAGTTACATAAATGGCGCCTTAGAAAAAAATGTTGTGTCTGATGAGCATTTTCTGCTGAGAGAATAAAATTGAAGTTCGGGAACACCTGATGTGGAACTCTTAGAGCACAGCTAAACTATAATATATATAGGTTTGACATCTTAGCAAAAGTTATTCAGTCTGATGAGCATTTTCTGCTGCGAGAATAAAACTCGAAGATCGGAACATCTGATGTGGAACTCTAAGAGCACAGCTAAACCATAACATATATAGGAATGACATCTTTGCAAAAGTTGTTCAGTCTGATGAGTATTTTCTGCTGGGAGAATAAAATTCGAAGATTGAAACATCTGAAGTGGAACTCGGAGAGCACAGCTAAACTATGGCATATACAGACATGACATTTTAACAAAATTTGTTTGGTCTGATGAGCATTTTCCGCTGAGATAATAAAAATCAAGGATCAGGAACATTTGATGTGGAAATCACTTTATACTAATATATTAACATAAGCTGGGAGTACCTCCACGCGGTGAAGGCAGTAACAGTTTGGGACTTCTTTCCGATGACGATGGTAAATCATTGAAAACTTGGCTTCACTGGCTAAATCTCCCATTTATATATATATAATAGATATGCCTTCGGGCTTGTGTTATTTGAGTGTTTAATTTCCTTTTCCATTTATCTTCGAGACACGGTCTACCCGGTAACGCAGGGGAGCAGTCACTTAGATCTTGATTGCAAAGTTATTAAAGTACATTAATAACCATAACCATGCCACGAAAGAGGTCAAATCTTTCGCAATGTTCGAAAGGAGCTAAAAGATTGAAGATCATTAGATCCCAAGAATCGAATGAAGAACGCCAGGCAAGACTTGATGCTGTTCGACAACATAAGGCTGTATCTCGCCCGGCGGAAACTTCTTCGGATCGTGAAGCACGACTTAGCGCTGATCGTGAGCGTCATGCATCGTCTCGCGTTTCTGACACTTACACACAAAGAGAATCACGCCTGCGTTCTCAGCGTATTTACGCATCTACATCTAGGTCTCTAGAGACCAGTGAGGATCGTGATGCGCGACTGACCGCTGATCGTGATCGTCATGCATTGTCTCGCGAGTCGGAAATGTTAACGGAAAGAGAATCACGCTTGAGTTCTTAGCGTATTCTCACGTCGACTTCTAGGTCTTTGGAGACCAGTGACGAACGTGAAGTGCGACTGGCCGCTGATCGTGATCGCCATGCATTGTCTCTCGAATCAGAAACGTTCACAAAAAAACATCGCTTGAGTTCTCAGCGCATTCGCACGTTGACTTTTAGATCTCTGGAGACCAGTGAAGAACGTGATGCGCGACTTACGGCTGATCGTGGTCGTCATGCATTGTCTCGCGAGTCGGAAACATTCACGGAAAGCGAATCACGCTTGAGTTCCCAGTGTATCCGCACATCCACCTATAGGTATCTAGAAACCAGTGAAGAACGTGATGCGCGACTTACGGCTGATCGTGATCGTCATGCATTGTCTCGCGAGTGAAGACAGACACTGAAAGTTGCTGGTGTTGATTTGAGAACCGGCTGTTTTTCTCATGGCCAACTTTATGTTGCTTTCTCAAGGGTTAGCAACGCTTCCGGGCTTTATATTCTGGCACCCGACGGAAAAACCAACTATATAGTTTATATAGAATTTTTTTAGAATAGTAATGTTAACTAATTGATAGTAATTTCGCTTCATAATTTCGGAATGAAAATAATTCTACCTTTTTATTTTAATGGAGTTATAACCTATCCAGTCTACAACACTTAATCTAAGTTATACCAAACTTAATCGAAATCTTTCATCGGTTTTGACTGATTTATTGGCTGACATACCAACGCACAGTTCAAACTCTTGCCGAAATTCCTATCGGAACGAGAAAGGGACTGGATCCGCGCACGAAGTCGCGGGCAGAAGCTAGTACTTATAATAAATCTGTAGAAGTGAAAATTCTGTACATTGAAAATATCAAAAAAATAAATGGCAGGGGGTGATACTAGACCGACAACGAACCCAAAAATGTGATTAAAAAAATTTTTGTCTGTCTGTCTGTCTGTCGGTCTGTCTGTCTGTCTGTTTGTTCAGGCATCACGCAAAAACTACCGGTTCGATTACGATGAAACTTGGTATCATTATTCTTTAATATCCTGGGCACCACACTGGGTACTTTTTATCCCGGAAAAGTACATACAATAAAAAACAAACTTAATTTTGCGGTTCGATCCCTAGACCCGATTACTGTACCAACCGCAAATAATAAGTTTGTCGTAGGTTATGTCACCCGCAGTGGAGTTCATTTTTATTCCTTTTAGTTTTTAGAGTTATTTAGGTTTATTTTTATATAAGTCGTAGGTATAGATTTTAATTTTAAAGTATAGGTAGTATATTTGATAGTGTACGTAGTGACCGTAGGTTATTTTATAATACTGTTAGGTAGGATTAGTCATTCGTATAGATATTAGTTTTTAGGGATTTTGCTTATTTATTGAGTTTAGATTAGTTATTATCCGAAATAGGTTTATTTAGGTAGGTAGGTATTTAATTTTCTGTTATTGAGTTTATTTATTTTTTAATTAGGTAGGTACTTAGGTAAAGATTTCATATAGGTACCCTCTTAATCACCACTAATGAGACACAATTGATTTTCTATTGTAATTAGCAACAAAGGCCCGCGAGATAGATGGCATTCTGGGGAAGCACATACATTTTATCCTGTTAGCAAGTTCCCGTGGGATAATTTCCGACTTCCACGCGGGCGAAGCCGCGGGCAGAAGCTAGGACTTATAATAAATCTGTAGAAGTGAAAATTCTGTACATTGAAGATATCAAAAAAATAAATGGCGGGGGGTGTTACTAGACCGACACCGAACCCAAAAATGTGATTAAAAAATTTTTTGTCTGTCTGTCTGTCTGTCTGTCTGTTTGTTCAGGCATCATGCCAAAACTACCGGTTCGATTACGATGAAACTTGGTATAATTATTCATTATTATCCTGGGCACCACACTGGGTACTTTTTATCCCGGAAAAGTATATACAATAAAAAACAAACTTAATTTTGCGGTTCGATCCCTAGACCCGATTACTGCGCCAACCGCAAATAATAAGTTTGTCGTAGGTTACGTCACCCGCAGTGGAGTTCACTAAGGTTATGCTCTAAATGTAGTGCTGAAGGTTGAATTTGGCTTGCACCGTTCGCAGCACACGCGTGGCGCGCGGCCGCTTCGGATCGCTACCGTATATAAGGACATTTTTTGAACTTTGATTTGAACGGACGTGTCGAGTGGCGAGCGTTCGTTCTTATTTTAACTGCTACTTGCAATTCTAAACCGTGCTTTTCAGTGCGACCTTTTTATTCCTTTTAGTTTTTAGAGTTTTTTAGGTTTATTTTTATAAGTCGTAGGTATAGATTTTAATTTTAAAGTATAGGTAGTATATTTGATAGTGTACGTAGTGACCGTAGGTTATTTTATAATACTGTTAGGTAGGATTAGTCATTCGTATAGATATTAGTTATTATGGATTTTGCTTATTTATTGAGTTTAGTTATCATCAGAAATAGGTTTATTTAGGTAGGTAGGTATTTTATTTTCTATTATTGAGTTTTTTTTTTTATTAGGTAGGTACTTAGGTAAGGATATCATATAGGTACCCTCTTAATCACCACTAATGAGACACAATTGGTTTTCTATTGTAATTAGCCACAAAGGGCCCGCGAGATAGATGGCATCCTGGGGAAGCACTGCATACATTTTATCCTGTTGGCACGTTCCCGTGGGATAATTTCCGACATCCACGCGGGCGAAGCCGCGGGCAGAAGCTAGTATTTAAAATAAGTTAAATTGTTTAGGATATTTTGTTTAGGTATGTGTTTTCATGTATGTATGTATGTTTTGTATATAAAATTGTAATGTGTGTTTATGGACTTGGTCTAAAATAAATTTATTATTTTTATTCTAATTCCTATTAAATCTTCACGCCAGCGTTTCTTTCGTTTCAAACAATAACAAAACACAAAAAAAAACGTTGTAGATATACAGAGTTGTGTTATTGTTGTTGAATCACTAATTTGTGCAACTTTGACTGCATTTGCCTGCCTAACACGCTGCATTTCCCGCCTAACACGCTGCGTTTGTCCGCCATGCTGTATGCGTTCGTATTCGTAGCGCGAGTTTCGCGTCTATTCCTTTTTAATCTATGCCGAAACCCTGTTACGCGCCGAATACGGTCGCACACAGGGGAGTAAGGGGAACTTTAGACATAATTATTAACAAGACACTTAAAATTAGGGTAAAACTTAACACAACCCATGTCACATTACTTGTTGAAGTTAGTTCGTGACGTTTCGGAAGGCTGAGTTTGCTCAGTTAGAACTATTGAGTATTCTGATGTGTTTGATACAAGGCGTGCCTCCTTGTCTACTAAAGGCTAGAAGTTAGGCAGGGCTTGGAGGCGTGACGATGTTTGACGAAATAACTTTAAGATTAGGTCGATTTTAATTAGGTACCTAACACACTTGGTAATTAAAATGATTTTTTATCGTACACACGGCTACACGTCAAGCTATACAAAACCAGTTTGTCTTGGCCTCACTTTGTATGATATTTTCTCACAATGAACGGTCAGTCAATACTGGTTTTGTATAGCTTGATGTGTAGCCGTGTGTACACAACTATACATTTACAGTTTTAGCTGACCTCGCATTGTATAAGTTTATCGTAAAGTCAGAAGTCAGCTTTTACTGATTATGCATAGCTTGTTGTGTTGCCGTGCGTACAGGTCATACAATTTCAACCTATTTCCTGTATTTCATGCGCAACCGAGAGAAACTACTCATTCAAAGTTTATGGTCTATAGGTAAATGCTAAACACAGATTTTCTGTAGGCACAACTCTATCAGATATCAATAAGTCGCATTATATTCACACCGTCATAAACCGATATCCCCAAGCTAAAGTTAGCCCCGCATCACCGAGCACCAAGTCATGTGAGCTCCAACTTGCAGACAACTTCGCAATGTAAACACTGCTGGAATTCGTGTTATCACTCCAAAGCTAGGAGGTGTGAAATTTCACGCTATGCGGATTTAACTTTGAGAGAATAGTTTGAGTTTTAGAGTTAATTGTCACTGTGGTATTATGATGTTTTAAGATCTTTGGTATTTGTATCGGAATATTTTTGACTGTTGTCTTCAATCAAGATTACATTGCATTCAGAACTAGCGACTCAAAAATGATCTGAAAATAAGGCAACGTAGCATTTTGAGTTATGGTGTGCGATCAAAAATAGAATAAGCACCAATTTACATTTATTTTTACATAAACATTACAACAGTTCATTAGTTCTAAACGTTAATACCTATCTACCTTATATTACCTACTTTATGTTCCAGTAATAAGGTTAACAATAATCTGAAGTTCATGATATTTAAAAAACAATATTTTTGATTTAAATATACATGTACTTTCAATCGTGGCGGCCAACTGTAATCCTTTATCGAAGGTTATAGTTAGTCAAATCGGACTTGGGCCTAATATAATTAAAACACAATGCGCTGAAAATAGAACCGAGACTGGAAAGTGAGATGAAAATAGAATGTTACTAGCTGCGCCCCGCGGTTTCACCCGAATAAGTTTCGAATCCGTGGAAATATCCTATATGTTAATCCTGGTTATAAACCATCTGTGTGCCAAATTTCATCCCAATCCGTTCAGTAGTTTTGGCGTGAAAGAGTAACAAACATCCATCCATCCATTCATACAAACTTTCACGTTTATAATATTAGTTGGATTACCTACTCGTTTTCTCAGAATTTCTATTGTGAACTAACGTAACCGTTTACCGGTTAAGTTTTGATTATGACAAGACTGTAGACAAAAACACCGCTCTTGTTAACATCTTTATATTATTCTCCCCCAGTTTGTTGCTAAGAAACTCTCCGCTAGAATTGAACCCCTTCAGTGTATCTTGCTCGGTAGTAAGTTTTATCTGAAATAAGACAAGTATTTTGTGCTACGCGTAGCTGCTACGCGGTAGAAGGTAGCCGCTACGCAAACTTTTACGGATACTGATTTTCGTAGTAGCTACGGCATTTTTACTAAGTAGTGTTGTAGACATACTTTAAACAGAGGGGCAATCGTAATTTTAAGAACGTTCACAGTCTGGGCCCGTATTCTCGTAATTTAAAACGTTCAAAATCTAGTCGCAGTCTCATCTCGGCGACAAACAAATGTCAAAAACTTGTCAAAATGTAAGGAAATTAGACGTATTTTTGACAGATTGAGACTGAGATCAGACTGTGAACGTTCTTAAAATTACGAGAATTACCCTGCTGATCTCAGTCTCAATCTATCAAAAATACCTCTAATTTCCCTACGTTTTGACAAGTTTATGACATTTGTTTGTCGGCGAGATGAGACTGCGACTAGATTTTTAACTTTTTAAATTATGAGAATTGACCTTCTGATTTTTAAGGTGGCTTATCATAGTTTGGTCAGATAGGTAGTCGCTCCATGTTAAATACTGGTATTCAGTTGCATCCGGTTAGACTGGAAGCCGACCCCTACATCATCTGCCTAGCCTTCTTACAACTATGTTAGAGTCAGCTTCCAGTCTACAGTATTTTTATCTTAAGACGCAACTCGCGCTTTACTTGTGGTTACCAAGTGTGAATGTGTGTGTGTGTGTGTAATCGCAGGAGTTCTCGGTACCGTCCGAAATAATCGCGAAGTCGGAAGTGCGTGTGCGTGTGTGTTATGTGCTGACACGACTCGTCTTCACGCACCCATTCACAGCGTGTTTGTACACTTGGTTACTACAAGTAAAGCGCGCGTCGCTTCGTGAGATAAAAATACTATACGCAAGGTGTCTTACGCTATCGTGTAGTCTGCTTTATTTGCTACCAAGATAAGCCAATTAAGCCTAAAAAACTGACTTCCTGGGGTGCGTGTGATATATCTAAGCCAGTATATGAAAGTAGCACAGCAATCACATACTAAAATAATTTCTACGACAATTTCTTCACTAGAATCATGTGCTGAATTTGTATTAACAAGTTGTGCGTCGATGTCCGTGCCACCCTGTATTTAAAACTCAACTATAATGCTAACAAAAAAAAAATCTCCTATTTTTGCCTTCGAAGAATTTTATTGTGTGGCTAAGTAATAACAGCCGCACGGGTTGACCGATCACGTTAAGCTACACTGGCCACGGTTAGTCCGTGGATAGGTGACCATTTTCACATACCAAGACCCCTCCGTGCCTCGGAAAGCACATTAAGCCGTTGGTCCCGGCTGTCATTCGTGGATCTTTGACAGTCGTTACGGGTCGTCAGAAGCCCTAAAGTCTGAAAACCAGTCTTACCCAGTTACTGGGTTGTGGAGGTCAGGTAAATTTATGTAAAATACTGGTATTCAGCTGAATCCGGTTAGACTAGAAGCCGACCCTAACATAGTTGGGAAAAGGCTAGGCAGATGATGATGTATTTTTGTCATGTTTAGTATGTAATTGTAATTTAGTATGCCTGTATATTAATTATTCTTTATTATACTTCTAAGAAAGCACCCGTCTACTCTTAGGAATTACCTACATAACTCTAATCCAATAACCCCCACTACTGGTAAACAACGCAATACGTATCACAAAACGTTACGTTCTTCACAAAGTTGGTCTCTTGAAATCTCTCGATATTTCAGCCCTCGACTCAATCAGGAAGAGCTGAGGGTCTCTTAAGGAGATTGTTCAGACTCCCATCGCTTCTTGTTAGCTCCAATCCGTCGCTTATTTTTATTATAAAGCTCAAATTAAATTGCACGGATTTTTATTTTGAGAATTTTCTTTATTCCTTCTATTGATTTTGTTTTGTTGCAGTTTTAGCTTTCTGTATTTTGCGATGAGTTTTGAGAAAGTCTGCTGGTTTGATTGGAAAAAGTAAGCAGTTAAGAACAGCAGTGCGATTCTGTAACCATCTCACCGTGAAAACTTAGGTGAAGTGAGCGTTGAGTGAGCTGTCATTCCAAATAATGCTAGGGATTAACACTACTGACAACTCACATCAAGCTCACTTCACTTGAGTTTTCACGGTGAGATTTTTACAGAATCGACTGGCTGCTCTTTTTTATCCTACTCCTACTAATCCTACAAATACTATAAACGTGAAAGTTTGTATGGATGGATGGATGTTTGTTACATTTTCATGCAAAAAATACTGAACGGATTTAGATGAAATTTGGTACACATATAGTTTATAACCAGGATTAATACATAAAATACTTTTTATCCCGATATTCCCACGGGATTGACTTATGCGGGTGAAACCGCGGGGCACTGCTAGTAATAATATAAAGTCACTTTACGTGTTTGTCTGTGTGACAGTAATATTCTTCCAAACTACACAACGGTGATGCGCATTTTGATTCGGTTTTCTCCACTTACGGCCTAACCCAATTACGAGTATCTATCTATCACAAGTTTTGTCATACTGGAGGTAGAAAACTCTATCTATCTCTGGTGTTAACGTCCCAATAATCTAGGTATATCAGTAACGATCTATATGGTTATATTATACTGGCAGTTATAATTTGTACTGGCTATCATCAGGGGGCTGGGGGCAACTGCACCGCTTTTTTGTTCTATGAGTAAGTACAAAAAAGCAGTGCAATTCAACATCTGCCCTGCTATAAGAGCTAGTGGTAAGTCCCCAGTAGCGATCTTTCAATAGGTTATTGGTGTCTTTTATCATTTTGACGTTCAAAAAGTGCTGATTCTGAGCCTAATTTGAATAAATGATATTTCATTTTGATAAAAAAGCCCTCGGTATATAAAGTTGTTGCTATAAACTCGTATGTTTTTCATCGCGACGTTTTTTGCCAATATCATTTTATGGGCGAACGATGAGCTCTAAAGAAAAGTGATACATTGTCAAGCTTATTTCCCTAGCGGTATAGGAGATTAATTGGGTTCTGCGGAAAGAATGGAGAGTATTAATTTAATGTCAATACTAGCGTATCCCTCATACATAAACAGGATTTTGTAATTATTTTTGCTTATGTTGGCATTATATTTTTATTATAAGAGATCCTGATGAAACAGTTCAACCAGCAGGTTAATTGTGTAATTAGTCAATCAAAAGGTGAAAAGCCTTTCACCATCTATAAGTGGGAGGGGCAGCACTGGCTCCTCCACCACAACGCCATTATTTTGTCATGGAACGGATTCGCTTATGGCCCGACCAATTGCAAATGGAATGAACAAAAAGAAAAAAAACAGGCAATCAACTCAGACTATCACAGTCCACTGCTGGACATAAGCCTCTCCCAGGCTGCGCCACAACACCCAGTCCTCCGCCTTCCGCGTCCAGTGTGTCGCAGCCATCTTTTTAAGGTCGTTGGTTTATCGAACTGGGGGCATGCCAGTACACTACGGTTGCCGATAGGCGGTCTCCTCTTCAGGACTCGTCTGCTCCACCTGCCATCGGTCCTTCGTCAAGCAAGGCCAGCCCACTGCCACTTCTGCTATGTCGGTAGCTCCGGTTCTTTTCCGGATGATTTCAGAAATAACAAAAAAAAGGAGCAGGAAAGTGTACCAGAAGTGTACCTAAAACCCAAACCCACGTCTATTTTTACCATCATAGCAGCATGACTATGTTTTGGTTGAAATATTTTTAGTGCGGGTGACATTAAACGCAGTTTTCAACTCTGTCTATAAGGTCGATAACACATCGGCAATCTTTGAATTTGGTTCATGATAACCATTTGGTTCATGATTTCTTTGCCAATTTAGTCCTGTCAAATTAGTCAGCGCCTGACGTAAATTGACGTATTTTTAGATGCCAAGTTTTTAATCACGTCTAAACTTGTCTATGGAGTATCTTAATTTGACAGGACTAAACAAATATTTATCCTTTCTCCTTTTCTTAATGAGATAGAAATAAAAAGATGCACTGAACTTAAATTTAGTTTAGTTTGTGAACAAGGGAATCGGCGCCAATGTTGAATTTATGTAGTTTTTTGTGCACGCGGTCATTTTCTGAAAATTATGATAATTTCCAATACGCTTTTATAATTTCTAACGTGACGATTTCATCGTCCATTAAATCCATGGAAACCCGTTGCACGTTATAACGTTTTTGTGGACAGAGATTTAAAAGCGTCTTCATATGAAAGTCTCCATACATTTTACTTCCCTGTGTTATTGTGATTTCGTGACATCTACGAGAAAATCGAATAGAAATTATAAAAGCGCACATGGTGTGTTTATTTCACCGATAATACCTACTAGGTGTACCTACTAACTTGCTAGGTGGCGCCACTAACAACATGTTTAAAACAGCGACGCCGAAGGAGATACTTCCACATATTTTAATTAACAAAGAGGCTGCTATCAAAGCTTTCCTCGATACATTAATATCGCCAGGTTATTATAAACTTGCAACAGATACCTTATTAACTAATATGAGAGCAAAGTATTTATTTTAACCTAAATGTACTGTAGGTGTGGTGGGATATGCGAGTGAGAGGCGATAATTAAGTAATTATTATAATGGAATTGTGGAAGAGAATAGTAAAGTTACTATTAGAATGCTATTTGGCGAGAAGTAAAGTAAAGAAAGAAATAGTGATCTATAGAGGTATGAGGGACCCTGGGGGCGTCCCCAGGGTCCCTCATACCTCTATATCTCTATATGGGGTTCTCTATGGTGAACTTTACACCCTTGTAAAGTTCACCATAGAAAACCCCAGGCGGGGGTCGTGTCTAGTGAGCAACTCGCCGATGATTCATGTCGGGCGGTAAACTCTGCTTGCAAGATGCAGAATTTTACGTGACGTCAGTACGATGCGTAGTTTGCATGTGGCGGTATAGATACCGCTACACGTGCTTTTCATCGAAAAAATTAGGTACACTAACTACTAGGTACTGCTAACTAGTTGCCAAACTGTGATAGTCAAACCTCCAAAATAAATAACCTTATAAAATCCTTATGCGGGCTTTACACATGTGACTATAGCCGTTTAAATGGCAATTAGGCTAGGCCTCAGGTGACTAAAATCGGAAGTTCCAAAGTATAGGTTTCGACATTTGTCGTGTGGCGACAGGTTGCATGCGGTGGGTGACTAAAATCCCCGTGAAAATGCTCAGTCATAGGCCGCGGCCTGGAGGAGGTCGACATTTTGTTGCAAAATTAACTAATCACCTGAGATTTTTATCGAAATCGTGTAAATAGGGTGGTGATTTGGCTTGTGAGGCGATTTGATAAGTGAACAGCCGCAAGTCGAAAATCCACCATAATCCCGTATCCCAATGTAAATCCCCCATTAACAAAAATAGTTTTACCTGCCCCAAAACTCCGTTCAATATAATATTACAACCACACACCCAAAAAGCCTAAAAAATCTAATTTATGAGATAGTACTCGTAGCCACATTGCATTAATTTCAATTTCACACATGATCGGTCAACGACCGCTAGATTAAATAAAGATAATAAGAGAATATATCAATGTCAGTAATACATTAATACGTTACGTGACTGGTTCACAAATGTGTATTTAATTCACTTTTAATAGCAATGCCCTGTGAATGATTACTCTTCTGATTGAGACTTCTAAAGATTCTTTTGTTAATATTATAGTAAGCAGAGGTACCTACATTGTTGCTCAATAATTAAATTATACAGCTGTATACCAATATTTTACAAGGAACGACTGCCTATCTGACCTCCACAACCCAGTTACTGGGTGATACGATACACCTTGGTAAGACTGGTTGTCATATCATCATGAGTTCGTTAGTTTGCCTTCCATGGCTCCATTTCTCAAAGATTCAGTTTTTTTCCCAAAGCAAAAAATAATTCTGTATGACCTAAAAATCCACCATCTTTTCGTTTATGTACCCCAAGCTTAGAGTACATTATACGCTTCGTCAATTTCGTGTGCTTGGGTAGGCAGATACTTAACCCAGTCAATCAATGTCAATCATAGAACGGGATGCTTGACACCCGATATATCGATCTCTCTGTTCTTGGTCACGTATCTACTGGGAATACTGTTACAGGAGTGAAGCGACAGCGAGAACACAGGTTACACGATTGATACGAACCGAAGAAATGCATGAAAATTATTTGGAATAATAGATAGAAACCTCAAAAAGAAAGAAAATTTTTGGAGTAGTTTATTTGTACATTACTTCAAGGAAATAATAATAATAATATCCCTGGACATTTCACACAGCGCCATCTAATCCCAAGCTAAGCAACCTAATGCTTGTGTTATGGTAACAAGATGGCTGATAAACTACTTATATACATTTTTTTTTTTTTGTAAATACATACATATTATAGATAGAAAAACACCCAGACTCGGAACAAATACATGTAGGTCATACAAATATTTAAGAACACTATGTGGTTAATAAACAATTTATTATTAAATTATTATAGAAATTAATGTACAGACGCCAGCACATTAAGCTACTACAATCTGTCAAATTTAATAGACTTTATCGCCGAAGCATTAAGGTTCAAGGTTGATTGGGTAAACTTGACAGTTTCAGGTAGCTTGACCTGCTGGCGTCTGCACAGTCACGAGCACCAATATGTCAACACTTGGCAACTTTCAATTGTGATTTTTTCGTGAAATACAGAATGCAACGTTGAAATACGACTCATTACATAAACCTATGGGTTCGAAAATGCTATGTTCGTAACAAAATAAAAAAGAGTAAATCGCTTTTGAATAAAGCCGAGTGTATACATACTTTTGTTCGTGACTGTACATGATTTTGTGAAGAGAAAAAACATTCCGTGAAAATAAAATTATAATACTTTCTGTCAGGAAACGAAGCCGCACAAGAAAAAAATTATTTTTCCAGTCGCAATATTTAGGTACTTAGATACTACTGCACTTGCCACCGGAATCCGCATATACAAGGTGATTTTTTAAAGACCAGCCAAATTTAAGGATGTGGTACAGACCATCAAACTGAACAACTTTCTCCGTGGGACCAACATCGTAATCGCGAATAAAAATTCAGCCGTCCCATACATTTAGGTCGAGTAGGTATTGAAGTTTTCTATGGGACAGTTGATAAAATTTTCGCGATTACGCTATTTGTCCCTTGGAGAAAGTTGTTCAGTTTGATGGTCTGTACCACATCCTTAAATTTGGCTGGTCTTTAAAAAATCACCTTGTATAATAATAATTAATATAGATATAGTTACCGGCACGTAAGTTGGCAAGAGATTTTGTAGTGGGGGAAGTTCACGCATGTAAAAATGTATGAAATTGTGCGTACGCAAACTTCTCCCACTACAAAATCTCTTGCCAACTTACGTGCCGGTAACTATAATTGTGTTTGTAAATATGTAACTAAAAACCTGCTATGCTATGCTGTGCACGACAAATAAATAAGGTAGATGATACCAAAATTAAGTCAAGAGACATACCTACACACACAAAGAGAGCCGGTTATAAAAAAAAAACAGGTAATCCCTGATCATAATGTAGTTGAATTAATCAATAAAAACGTTATAGCGTGCAGTTTAAACATTTGAAGCTGAAGGGGAAAAATGTCAACTAAATTTTAGAGGGCACTCCAGATACCTACTGACAGAAGATAATGATGACATGACTGGCTAAAGATAACAGATGAGCCTGCAAAGGAATAGGTCATCCTATTTCACAATGATAAGGACATCTAAAGCTTACATTCCAGTCCGAAACAGATCCCTTGTACACGACGATAAGACAAGACAAACTGAGCCTAACATTCTATCTGACAGGATCAAACCAGACTACCAATTAATCTAAAAGAATATCACACCACCCAAACCAATACACGTCAGATCTTCACGCTTGTCAACTGTCTCGAAATAGTCGGAGCGGCAAACACGCGTACATACGGTCGGCAAGAAAGTGGCCTATCAGTTTTGACAACATTTACTTAAGGCAATAAAAGCATGGCTGGCTTAAAATCTTAACATAGAACGCGTGACGTCACGTGTAAAGACAGCAGCACAAAGACTTAAAGCTTTGGATTCCGAAGTAAGCGGTGAATGGTCACACAAAATGATTTTGACTTTTTAGTACATACTAATTCCATGGTTATTTGACACCTTAATGTCAAATACTGGTGAAAATTACAGATGATGGTTGATAAAATATGACGGAACCGCTCTTCTGAGAAACTAGCTTTTGGAGGAGAGAATTGCGCTGATCTATTACGAAAAATCGGAGCGAAATTTATAAAGCAGTTGCGGTTTTGTTTTTTATTAGAGAGAGGCCGCTTTTTTATCCGACTGTACAAGGAAGACTTATGACAACCCTCGTCAAATAGTGGAGCAGTGCATGGCTGCTACACGAAAAACGTTTTACTTCAACTAGCATTTTATTGGTTTCAATTTCACCGTTGTCGCGGATAATACGGTACGCCGCGTAGTACGGTAATTTTTGGCTCGAATACGCATTTTGGTCGGCTATTAGTGCAGTACGCTGCCGGATTTTCGTATGATGAATCATGAGTTTATAATACGAGGATTGGAAGAGATTGTTTTGTAGTTTGTTTTTGTCGGATTGTTCGTAAATGTTTTATGGAATTGTGCTGGTCTAGCGGACAATTGGAGTGGAGTGTACTAAATAAATTATTATGTAATTGTTTTTTTGTTTTATTTGTATTTTTGTTTGTTAGCGTTGAATACTTTTTCATCTATAAAACATACAATTCCACGTTTCAGGTTTTTGTCGCTATAGACCGAACCTACCAAATTAATGAAACTTTATCAGACATATTGAAATATCCTTCTTTCACCAAAGAAAACTTCCACCACAAAATACAACAAAAAACATTTCACTTATTCAATAACGAAGTAATTTTCGAAATGAATAACTTAACAAGTACCTACTAACTTCGACATAAGTTCGTACGAGAGCGACAAATTAACATCACGTTTCCAAAACTACGCACCACATTCACACCTCTATTCCTGACTAAATACAGTTTAAAATCCCGTGTCATTTCAGTTTGAATAATACTATCGCCAGTACATTACCGGAGCATAGTTGTGACAGCATGTTTACACAGTGACGGGGAGTTAATTTAGTTGAACGCGTTCACTCTTCGAAATGTTATTAATTTTATCACAATCCCATTGTCACGTACATTCGATATAATTTAATTAACTCCAGTGAAATATAAATTACAATTAGCTTGAAGTATGTATTGAAAACAAACGCGTATTTGTAAAGGTATTAATTTCAACACCGGATGGGATAAATAAGGATAATGTTTAATTAAATAATGGTAATTGGTTAATCATGAGAGGCTTTGTGTTGTATTTTTGTATGCGGAGATGTGGGATACGATTTTAATTGTCTACGTTGAAACTTTCTGGTATCCTAAACAAACAAGTGTGTCCTTTCTTTCAAAATAAGGGATTTGTTAACTTTTATTCCACAAATCCCCATTCTGAGCTCTATGAGACTTCAATGGGGATTTGTGGAAGAAAAGTTCACTAATTCCCTTTTGATGGGCATTGTCAATGGGGATCAGTGAAATAACCTATATTATTTATTTACAGTTAAGAGGTATGAAAACGTATCGTTTAGGGCTGTCTCTATAATTAATTAAGAAAATTCACTTAGGTATTTATTTATTTCAGGCCACGCAGGCCCATAGTTAAATACCTTAACCTAAACATAGATATTTTTATCATAAAATAGTACTTCACTAGCTAGTTCTGGTGCTGTTCTGTGGTACTTGTCCGCGGAAGCGACGGAACACCACACGTCCTGCGTCCAGAAGTCTGCGTCCATGACGACGGGCAGATAACAATTCGGTACACGCACCACAAACGCCTGGAAGTTGACGTTGCGGTGCGAGTCCAGTAACTGCACCCTCGGCGTGTACCTCTTCTTCTGGCGCACGTATTCCACGATGTCCTCCGCCTTAGTAGTTTAGTGTAGGCGGAGATGTATACCGGTGTGTTCGGCTTTGCGGCACGCAAGCTGACTCCGGGCTCCGTAGGAGCTTTTCCGCAGCGGTTCTTGTTCGTTCGCGATCGGCGCCCTCCTTTGCACCGTCACGAAATCCTCATCATCAGCCCTAGACTGTGCCTTTATTAGCAGCTGTATCCGGTTAGACTGGAAGCCAACCCCAAAATAGTTGGTAAAATGCTACGCAAATAGATATTGCTCTATTTAAAAGACAGCAGAGTTAAGACAACACCTTCTTTAAAGTCAACTAACTAAAGAACTATCACAATCTTCAATAATGTTCTCACTATAAATACTTAGAAAGGGCTCTTCACTAAGACTTGTAGAGCAAGGCAGCTAATTAAAATGTCTACAGTATCAGTGTTGTCGCTAAGATAATAATCCAGGCCAATCCACGCTGTAGCTAACTTGAGCTATCACCGGCTCAGGCTAACAAGAATCCATCCTGTACGAGACAGATCTTTTACGTAGTATGAAAATAAACAGTAGGCCAATAGGTCCAATAGTTTTCTTCAATTCGACGACATGGTTGGCTGAGCTTGGCTGAGCGATCGACTGCTACGCTGCGTGTCGCGGGTTCGATTCCCTCACGGAACAAATATTTGTATTGCCTACAGGTAGTTGTTCCGGGTTTGGCTGTTTGTGTATGTGAGTTTAAATGTTTGTAAACGCACCCAAGATACAGGAGTCGGTTTTAGAGTGAGTAAGAGAGCAACTCAAAACTATAACACTCGAAGATATAATTGCAATAAACTGGAAATGTGATCGCATTTTGGTATTATTAGCAATCAAAACCGAGAAGCCCGACGCCCAAACCATGCTATGGCCATATTCTCTATAAAACAATAAACGAAATCGCGTGAAATGAACGCGAGATTGGCGGGATTATACCCTGTCCATTAGATTAACCGTTTTTGACAGCTGTCTTAGAACGTTCAAATTCCAGATTACGTAAAAGTTAACTTTAATATACGTAATAAAATAAATATATAAACTGCCTTATCTTATTGAATTATCTTATTTACGGCTTCTTACAGACATTATAAATACTGTACGTGTATCAAAGAATGTATTGTGTGTTGCTGCAATCACTAGTTCCATCTGTCAAAAAACGGTTTGCCTAATGGACAGAGTATGGCGTGGTTTCGAGTAAGGATTGTAGTGAATTTAGGGTCCTATTGACGTAATCTTATAGTCATCTCATCTTTCACAATCTTTTTTCTTTCTTTCTTTTATCGTTAACTTGCATTACTACATGGACCAAATAAGTGATTGCAGTTTGGTCTTCGATTTATGCAAGGAGTCACTGCTGCTCATAATTTTTGGCACATTATTCGCCAGTAAAAACAAGTAAAAGCAACCAGTCGGTTATCTTTTAAAGTGAAGGCACGTGAACATATCCGTCAGAAGTTGGCCGATATCCCAGCGCTGATTTGCTGGATTCGTTTTCTCCTCCACCGATCTTTTTTTTTTCTCCTGACATTTAATTTTGTTTATATATGTCGGAGAAGGTATGTCTGTCTCTCATTAGCATCAAGCATATTTTAATTACTGTGGGCGTACTATGGGTAGTATTGGTTAAAGCACAATGGAAAAAAACGGTTTGCAGTTCAAATCAGATTACAATTCACGAACAAGTCAGTCACACTAGCGAATCACACACTGTAGGTCCACAACTCAACGACACATGTTGTTCGTACGATATCCAATGTTTCGATGATCCTGAGAGCTCTGCTCACACCGTTCTTGTAGCTGTCGCTCCCGTCCACCTCCACGAACTCAGGCTAGACTCAGTCTAGCGCCACGAGATGGCTCTGGCGTTCCGAATAAACGAATAACTCCGACATATATATATGTATCTATTCATTTATTCTTGTATTCTAAAGTCATGTCCTAGCTATTTATCCCGTATGTTGCACTTGCCATGTTTTATCTCTGCATCACCCTAAAGTTGCCTGGTAGAAAATGCCTCAGGCATTAAGTCCGCCTTTGTAATTGCTTATGTATAAAGTTTTAATAAATAAAATAAATAAATAAAAGCCAACTCAAGACCAAACTAAACTCAAGTCGAGACCAAATTCAAGCGAAGGAAGATACGAGTATTACACGAAGAAGGCACTTCGCTAATGACCAACTGTTTTCCCTACACTGTGTACACGAAGTAAGTGAAACTATCACACTCACGCGAGAGTCTGCCAGAACATGTCACCAAGTTACCAGTTAGCCGTCCTTGTACAACTTTCGACTTGCCTTGCCTTAACTTATGAAATCCATTTCAATTGTCAAGTTTTAATTGTTATTGATCAGTGATGTTATGCTTACACGTGGGATATAATAACAAACGTGTATTTTAGGAGGGTTTGTGTACCTATTCATCATCTGAGTTGCGTAAATGTCTCTTTATCACAAGGTCAATAATCATAATTAAAAACGTTCAAAATCTAGCCGCAATCTCATCTCAGCGACAATTAATGTCAAAAACTTGTCAAAAATGTAGGGAAATTGGAGGTATTTTGACAGATTGAGACTGAGATCAGACTGTAATCGTTTTTAAAATTACGAGAATTGCGCCTTATTTCGACGACTTCGTCCGCGTGAAAGCCAACAATACCATAAAAGATATCCTATACTCAATACTTTTTTCCACAACATGTACAGTGGTATTTTAAAATTATATGAGATCATTATGGACCCCTGTAGGGCACAGCTAAATAGGATTTATTTTTCGTTTGCCCCACTGAGTTTTGTTCCACATAAAAAAATCCTGGGTCATCCCAAACAATATGCTTCCTTCGTCCAAAAAGTCGAAGGAAGCACAACTTCAATAGTGATATGGGACAAACTAAGAAATCTTTGAAATGTTTGACAACACTTCAGGACGAACGAAGAATAAATCCAAAATAGTAGGAGAGGAGAGGAAACTTTGAAAAACTTAGCCTATCTTATCAGTTTTTTTTTTGTGTAAACTTCACAGTAATATTATCTATATATAAACACGATAAAAGAAAAGAAAACCGATTTTCTCAACACCCTCTCCCAGCGGGCGTCAACCTCAAAAAAACATCTATTTTTTTATCGTGTTTTTTAATTGGACCCTGTGTAAGGGCTCTACCAGGTTTTAGTAAGGTTCTCTAGGAAGACCAGTGGTGGCCCAGTGGTAACGACCGCGACTCACGCGGTCGTAGGTTCGAACCCTGGCGCTTGTCTTTGTGTAAATTATTTCATCACCACTGCTCTCAAAACGGTGAAGGAAGCCGACATGTCCTAGAACCAAAAATTTGAAGAAATATGACATCTACCAACCCGCACTGGGCCCGCCTCGTGGATTACGGCTCCCGCCCAGAGATGGCCTGAGCCCAGCAGTGGGAACATTATACGATGATTATGCTAAAGGTTCTACCTGATCCATCTATTCACAAGAATTTTAAGCTTCACCATGAATGTCATCAAATAACAAGTTTGTAAAAACAAACATTTCGGTAAACAAAACAGTGAGTCAAAGTCAGTGCCGAGAAAAATGTTTATGATAAAACTTTTGATAATTCTAACAACTATCCGTATCCTGGATTTATCTTGTTGTAAATAACCTTCATTTATAACATCCTTTTATACCAAGAAAATAACACAAACACAAACAATAGCGTTTGTCTAACTCAGGAAGAAATTCTACATAATTATATTACAAGCTCGACTTCATTCCTTCGCAAAATTTTCAGACGCTAATTTAATTCAAAAATGTCCGCTCCGGGGTCAGTTTCACAAATAAACAGAATATCTAGAATGTTGGGGCTTGGGTGAAATAATTCCAAGTCACATTTAACCACCTTCTTTATGTCTAGTACCTACTCCACGCGTTGGAGTTGGCGCCAAATAACCAACATTGGCACCAACTGAAGGACCACGAATCTTTTCAAGTCGAATGAGTTTTCTTGGGTGGAAAACTTTATATTAGGTAAACTAAAAAATCTGCTCTTTAAGATATACTCTACAGCTGAGTCAACTTAAGGATGAAAAAATCATTTTTTCTTTTTGGTTCAGCAGTCGTTCAACAATAAAATATTGTTTAGTTGCTCCCTTGAAAAGTTTTACGAATCATCTTATGGAATGCGCTATATTTACTAAACAGATTAAATTCTCGTTTCATTGTGACTAGGTATTTGGAAAAGTACATCAGAATATCCTTACCCTTAACCATAATTTACAATAATTACAAAATCATGTCTAAACAAGCGCCTGATCTACAAAAATAAGCAACCAGAAACACTTCTGTGACTATGGCTAAACATTGGCCTTACTTACAAAGCTACTCTTGCTGAACAACCTTACTTATTCCTCGAATGGAAATGAGGGGCACAAAACAATGGTGTAGTTTGGCCAAATGAGCGCAAGAGGAAAATTTAGTTCAAGGCACGCACGACTCCTGAGATAAAGTTGGTTCAAAGTTTACGTGAAAAGCCGGGCGGTGCATGAATGGCTTTATGTGGAACATTCATGTTGGTACAAGTAAACCAGAAAAGGTGTGCGCCTCGGTAATGTTCGTGTTCTGGTATTAGCACTAACGTCGCGCCACAGACTAACCCTCAACATAGGCAGTTCTTCTAAGTTTCGTATTATCGCGCTTTGTAGTAATGCTCACATGATCTCACCAAGATTATATCTGGACTTTAAAAGAAACTGTGTTTGTTTCGGCCTTTTTTCTCAGAGCAATCAGAGTAGTCAGTCTGGTTTTTAAAATAATATGATTGACGTGTAAAAGTGCATTTATTTATCATTGCATGTTTGTATGTAGTTTTATTTCTTTCGGGTTATCTATTCTGGTCACAGATCGTCATTTGTCACTCAAAAGTTTTGAAAAGTTTGATAGAATTGAATAGAGTTGTTAATCTATAATTTTGTAATCATCCTAATACAAAGTAGGAAAGTATGCATTATCGAGCGTTTGTATATCCGAAGATAGAACGATGGTTCCCGAAGCGCATACTTTTCTTGGGATATCTGTACGTTAGTGTGTGCAACATTCACGTTAGTGTGTGCAACATTCACGTTAGTGTGTGGAGCATTCATGGCGGTAACGCTAGTCTGTAGTAGTCGAGTTCGGATTAAAATGTGTTTATCTGTTTTTGAGATGCATGGTTCGGGTAAAGTTCGTGAATGCATTATGGAAAACAGAATACATTTTATTCTGTTTTGGTGTGCAAAAATTGTGAGGTGATTTTCAGGGTGGAATTCTTTGTTACAAAATGGTTAGAAGTTACCAATGGAGGTTTTTAAAAAACTTTGCACTTTGCTTGTATCCATTTCATCATCATCATTGTCTGCAGCCCGACTTCACTCCCCACGGATTGCCACAAGAAAAGAGGCTCAGCAGTGGGTAAAGCTCTTCTCCTGTGCCAGTCTTATCCAGGTTCTACTAGCGATTATCACAATATCGTCCGCCCATCTCGCCGAAGAACGACCGACAGTTCGTCTTCCAGTATCATCTTGTACAGTATTTTTATCTCATGAAGCGCGCTTTACTCGTGGTTACCAAGTGTACAAACACGTTTTGTATGTGTGTGTAAGCGCAGGAGCACTCGGTACCGTCCGAGATAATGAAGAAAGTCGGAAGTGTGTGTGCATGTGTGTTACGTGCTGACGCTACTAGTCTTCACGCACACATTCACAGCGTGTTTCTACGCTTGGTAACTACTTGTAAAGCGAGCGTTGTTTCGTGAGATAAAAATACTATAATCATCCATTTAGCTAGTATTAAACAACTAAATTGGCACTTCAATCACGTTGGTAAACGCTGTCTACCTACTCAAATAATTTTTGTTTATATTCTCTCTTCTATCTGTGAAAACTTGTAATTGGCCTTATATTTGTTACTCTCAATCGTGCAAAAGTTTTTAGCTGTAAGTTTTCCAAAAACTTTAAAATAAAATAAATAAATAAAGAGGTTCAGTGAACAATTCACTATCAAAATTCTCAGACTGAAAGCATTTAGACTCACTACATCAGACTATCAACAATGTCCATTCTAACTATTCTAAATAAATAAATCCCGAGATAATTTAGAGAAAGAAAATGCTGAACGTTTACAGCTACTATTGTTCTTCAAGAGTGGATGTAGATAAATTAGGTATCCTAACTGTAAATAAAAGGCGTTAATGGATTGAATACAAAAAGGATGACATTCGAGATAACACATTAAAATACTGTAATGAATATACACTGTAACCTAATATATAGGTATGCCTTTAAGCATAATCAGCCTATAATGTTGCCACTGCTGGGATGTGTCCCAGCGGTGGCAGGACTGTGGTCCTCCTCTCACAAATTTTACCTCTTTATAGGCTATCCACCACCAGGGCCCAGTCCGGGTTGGTAGATGTCACATGTCTTGGAAATTTCGGTTCTAGGACATGCCAGTATCTTCACGATGTTTTCCTTCACCGTTTTGGGATGGACGTGTTTACGCGTCCATGTCATCTCGCCACCGCTTTCTGGGTGTAAAAAGACAGGACGAAATTCGGAACACCATGCTGCATTCCAAAACGGGTATAATAGACGTAGCCAAGAAGGCTGCCGGACTCAAGTGGGGTTGGATGAGTCATGTCAGCCGTATGCAGGATGACCGCTGGGCAAAAGTTTCCACACATTGGATGCCTGAAGATGGATGGCGACACCGTCGAGTGATAGGTAATCCAAAAACTTAAAATATTTTTAGACCTAGGGGTAATCCGTGTTCAAAAATTATTATACTTAGCTAATTCAATTTACTTCCAAAAAAGGCTCAAGCTCAATCAAAACTAAAGAGGGCTACGCAAAAAGAAATGCCATTCACGTACAATCTAGTTAGAATCACTCAGGCAGAGACAATTCAAAGAAGGTAGTTAAACAAGGGCCACCTGATACTAAAAAATTGTAACAAATTCAGCGCACGCGCCTACAACGGGACACTCCTGATTTTACTAGGAACCTCTGCATATTTATTAGGTACCGGATCTAATTTAAAAGCATCTTGGACTTGACATTCTTGAAGTTCAATGTCTAAATTATATTTGTGAATAGATTTGACTTCTTTTCAAAGGTATCTTTTCAATTCAATTTGAGGTTCGTTTCAGTAATTTCCACTGGCTTCATTATCGTGCATTGGCTAGAAACTAATTAAATACCTACGTCAGGACTTTTTCGATTTTATTTAGTAGATAATTTTCGGAACTTCTCTCGACATTTCACTTAGCCAAAGACATTAAATTATTTACTTTATCTTAAATCTCTTTGCATTTAACAGACCATAATAATTTAGCTTTATGATGTGCCGATAACTATATTTAATGCTTTCCGTGGACTTCGGCCTCCCTTTTTCCGTTGCTAAGCAACTATAGACACAGCGGGCCCTATTAGAATACCAGCGCTACGATATTTATTTTTTAAATGGCGTAACATCATGCTGATATAGGAGCCTTTTGGCTTCGTATAGGACTTTCTGTTTCATTTTTCTTTTTGTTACTTTGGTTTTGTTACTTTTTTTATATATATTTTGTTTTTTTTTATTGTGTTTAGTTTAGTTTTGTGATCTTCCTGTGCGAGTCGCAATAAATACTTTTTCTTTCTTTCTTTCTTTCTATGCGAATACCGCGTCAGGTCGCGGGCCCCGTTAGTCTCGTGGTCGCAAACGCAATGTGTTGTTGGAAAAGGCAAAGTGTTATTGCGTTTTTCTTTAGAAATACTCAGTAGCAACCCAGAGTTTAAAAGTTGGCAGTTTGAGAAAGCACGTAAAGCCGTAGGTCCTGCGCTTGATCTCTACCCGGTCGTGTTGGATTGCCGTCCCTTCGAGCTATGAGAGTAAAGTATCAGAGAGTGCACCTGTGTTCGCGCACACACTTGTGAACTATCTCCTGCGCAACTGGATGTCTCTCTGGAGATTGGCCGCCGTGACCGAAATCGGTCGGGAGGATATTATTATTATACGAATCAATTTTTCTTGACGTACCCACCCTGACCACTCCATAACTTCAAAATTCCAGAACCATACGAATTGTCGTATGGTGGTATGTTCTGTGAATTGTCACAGAACATCCAAAAAAACTCGAGTCCAACCTTACATTCAAATTCACCAACCCACTTCACAAGTAATCGATCCCTACAATAAAAATCGACAGCGATTATCCGACAATTAGTCGATAGTCGTGAATACCGATACCGATAGGTAATCCGACACACGTAGGACGGTGTTATGCCGCTCCAGTACACTTGATCCGACTGCCGGCTTACAGGAACTTTTTAAACGGAAACTATAGTCTGTTCACTGTATTGAAGGTTACTTTTGATCGGAATTAGGGACGAGGTGAACAGTTAAAGGTAATACTGGTTGGTGACTTTTTCAAGGCGAATTTGGGGTGAAAGTTTGGGTTTTACCTTCCGAAATGCTGTAGCTTTATCATAAACATCTGCCCTAACTTTGCGGACTCAAAGTCCTGAAGTCAATTCGGTTGAGGCGTACGTATGGCGGCTGATTTTAATCTTTTTTTATCTTGTATTTTGTTTTTCATGTATTGTTACCAAATCAATGTTAGCCTTTCTTTCTTTTCTTTTCTCCGAATGTCCTTAGCTGTGCAGCGATGTATGTATGTGTATGATATCAACCAATAGGATCGTCTGATTTCCAGTAAAACCCGTGAAAAAACCTTAATTTTTAACATACGCGCCAAGTTCTAGTGGAAAAAGACATAGTTTCGCATAGCTTAGCTACGAGTACCTTGCACATTATAGTGAGGGACGGTAACTAATGAAATCATTGTAGTTTGGAAAAAAAATAAGTAAGTACGTACTTCACCCAATGGCAGAAACGAGCCAAGTCATTATTTAATCTGTCGATACAGTTCCAGAATTAAAATATACATAGCAGAACCACCATGACTTACTTCGTTAAACCAAGTAACTAGTTTGCCAGACACGAAAGTAAATATAAGTTATTATGATGTAGGTAAATGACTTGCCAGAGCCTTCCGCTTGGCAAGTCATGCTGTTGTCAAACAAAATAGAGTTAGTTACTTGTATAAACTTTAGAATTTGTAGATTTATGGTAGATTTATCTTATAAAATATGACAGAAGTGAAACATGAGTTAGGCAGAGGAGCCCGGAGTCTGGATTGTACCCGTTTGATAGCTATAGGTTTGCACCCTATTACATGTACCTAAACCTAACTCTTATGATATTTTAACAATTATTTTAAAAGTGTAAAGTTTGCTTAGGTTTCCATTATGAAATGTCCAGGGATATTATTTATTATTTATTTATTTATTATAATGAAAACCATAATCAGCCCACAATGTGCCCACTGTTGGGACACAGGCCTCCTCTTTGTGAGAGTTTGCAGTAATCCACCACGCGGGCTCAGTGCTGGTTGAAAAATGTCACACGACTTCGAATTTTTAGTTTTAGAACATGTTGGTTACCTCACGATTTTTTCCTTCACAGCAGTGGTGATGAAATAATTTACACAAGGTAAAGCGCCTGTCAGGATCCGAACCCACAACCTTTAACTCGTAAATCGCGGCCGTTACCATAATTAGAATTAAATCTTTCGATATGCAGTTCATTTTTATTATCTCTTAAACATAATATTCCTTATAGCCTTATACCCTTGTTATGAAAGTTCAAAATGGACGTTAACCTAGTTTTCAGCAATTTTAGTCTGAAATTGAAATTATCCCCTAATTGCTCGGGGTTCATAGTGATTCACCTCAATTTCATGTTCAATGCTTTTACCAACACGTCATCATACATCATGACGTCATTATTGTCTATCGCAAGGTTGATCGGAGCAGTGGTCTATTGACCTAATAATTAATTTGTCAAGCAATTTTCGACGAACTACCTACTTTAGGGCTGAAATTGTGAAAAACAATAATTTTAATAAGATTTTGTGGGGTTTTACCAACCCGTTCTGTGCCCTCGTGCTGGATTACTCTCAGAGAGGAGGACTGGGTCCCAGCAGTGGGAACATCATAGGCTGATTATGCTATGTGGGTTTTATTGTGGACTATGCCTCTTGGGCACTTTTCCTTTTAGCAGCGATGCGGACGAATTTTTTGATGGCTTTTTTTCATTTGGCCATCATCTCTTCCTTCTTTTTTTTATACATGTACCTACATATATAAAAAAAAACAGGTCGATCGGTCAGGTTAAGCTACGCTTGCCACGGTTGGTCTGTGGATGGGTGACCATCTTTACATACCGAGACCCCTCCGTGCCTCGGAAAGCACGTTGAGCCGTTGGTCCCGGCTGTCATTCGTGGATCTTTGACAGTCGTTACGGGTAGTTAGAAGCCCGAAAGTCTGATAACCAGTCTTACCAAGGGGTATCGTATTACCCAGTAACTGGGTTATGGAGGTCAGATAGGCCGTCGCTCCATGTAAAATACTGGTATTCAGCTGCATCCGGTTAGACTGGAAGCCGACCCCAACATACTTGGGAAAAGGCTAGGCAGATGATGTTGATGTTAGGTACATCATCATCATCTGCCTAGCCTTTTCCCAACTATTATTAATATTATTTCAAGTCTGTTAGCTTCATAGATATCCGATTATATATTATGTAAATATTATCTTGTTTAAAATGTGAAATAAATGTTGTGCTTATTAGAACTTTGAACGGAGCATAGGTTCTTATGACATGACATAAATATGACACGACGAACTACTAAAAAAATAATATTTCATAGGAATTCAAAATTACACAGTATCTTTGTTTTCAAAACTAATTTTCTTTGTAAAAGCTAAAGTCTTGAATAAATAACGTTTGCTTCTCAAAAGTAAAGTCAGTATGAGTTTCTATGATGAGAAAAAAGTGGAACTATTTCACAATAAACGGAAAGAGAAAGAGAACATTAAATTAAACAAGCTTTATCCCAATTGCTCATAACTCGGTCAGAATGTGTACAAAATTAAAATTGTTTGCTGAAAATTGCTACCAAAATCTTCCACAAAACGAAACGTTGAAGCGTTGTTCTTTGAATATTATCATATCAAACTACGTCATACTTATGTGGAGTACTAACCAAACTAAACACTAAAACAACATTCGCCACCCTAAAATAATCCGGGAGCTTACCGCCACTTTTCCTTTATAATTTTCATACGCAAATCTGGCGGTGGCCTAAAACCGGCTCAGACGTAAGCCGTCCTGGCCACAGAGTAAGAAGCTCATGGAGTGATAATATTTTGTAAAAAACTGGTAACTAAGGCACACCTCTCAAAAAAAAATTATATGCTAGTGCAAAAAGCCTTCCAGAAAAAGAAGGAAAATTTCTGTACTATGCTGTGTTGCTATGAACAATTTTTGGGACGTTTTTTGCAAACATAACATTCACAAAGTAATCATTTTTACAACTCACAATCATGAGATTTCTAGTAAAAAAACTTGAACAGTCAAGTGTTTTGCATAATTAGTACCTACTATGTGATTACTCATTTTATATAAGTGGAAACTTGTAATTGGCTTTCATCTACATATTACTTCTGACTACGCGAATGTATTAGCTGTAAGTTTTCTTAAAATTAATAAAATAAAATAAAATACCGTGTATTTTTACAGCTGCAAAATATTGTCTGATGACAACGCATCTCTGATATTCCAAATAGTTTCTCTTTCAAAAAGTGAGTGTCAGTTTTGAAGATATACCTACGCGTGTTAGACCTCCATTGCCTTATACTCCGTGGTGACACCTGAGGCGGTATTCGAAAATGGCATTAGCTCACTTGACATTCGAGTCGCACGTCAAGTTATGTCCCTCGCATTTAGGGAACTTCCAACTTTTCTTTTGTTTCAGTTTTTTATATGAATGGAATTCAATGGGAAGTTTCGACATTTAAGAGGAAAGTGGAAGTAATTCCTAGTGTTATTTAAACTTACTCACCATTGGAGATTTCATAAAATTTCGTCTGCGTCTAGAGAAATGTGAAAAACTAAACTGTGCGTGTATAAAATTCCACTAGGTCCTGAACAATGTAAATATAACAAAATATAACGTCCTTACATTCCTTAATTTATTGTAACTAATAAACTGCATGAATCATATTTTTATATGTTCTGAATATTCCAACAGAAGTAGGTAAAGTGTAGTGAACGAAAAACGAATTTCAAAGGAAAGGAATAAAATATGCTCAAAATAATACATAAAATCAAAAGCCTTTTATTCAAATTAGACTGAGAATCAGCACTTTTCGAACGTCAAAATTATATAAGACAGTCTCCCAAACCTAAAGCGCCCGTCCTTCAGCACTTCCTAGTGCTTTCGATGGGAAGAAGTGCAACGAACTCCCCAGCAGCACAACGGTATGTTCAGTTAGAAAAAGTTGCTGCTATATGTAATATTAGGTATGGATGATTCATATGAAAATTTACTCGTTCTCAGTCAATTCGAGGTATCAGCTAAGGTACCTATTACTTTGGTTTATTTTCTATTTTCATGCTAATCTGAGTATAAAAGGGAAACATTGAAGGTATTAAACCGTTCGTAATTATGCTAAAGGTGTCAAAGTCACTTGAGAGGGCTATGGTTCCAAAGGTGAAAATCGTATTTTAATTTATACACAATTAAGCCTTTTGTAATAAACACGCTATTGCTGCAAATATAAAGGAGATGATAATCTCTCTTTTTAAAATTTCTCTCTGTATTGTTAGTACCTATTATAATTATATAGTAATATTTAGGTAAATAGATAATAACGTTCCTTTTATTGGTGACTTCTATCTTTATCACAAAGTGTTTCATCTATTGTTTAGCTGTTTACAGTTTATAATAATAATAATAATTTATTTGACACGGAACATATTATGTTACATTTGACCAGATATACAGGACACATTCAAGTTTTCTTAATTTTATACTAAAGGCATCGGTGTCTGAACTAGTTAAAACATATCTGTATCTCAGACATCAGCAAGATCATCAAGTTGTAATGTAAAGCTCTTCCTTATGATGACCATTACATTACTAACTTAATAACACATACTATTAACAGAAGGTATATCATTATTACACAGAAAAAGAAAAAGTTAAAAAAAAAATAAACAAAACTTTACGTGTATTTCGAGTGAACTTCTTTACATTTCCCCGATTAAAATATCACTAATAATAATAATAATCTTTATTTCAAAAAGCCAAATACAATTGGTCCATCTCAATCAAACATAAAACAATGAATTCCACCGCTATGCATTATTTGAGACAGAGTGAACGTCTGTGTCTGTGCTAGTATACACTGTGTTACAGACACAGACTGTGTGTGGAGTGTTAACTTCTCGGTGAGTAGTGTGTGAAAGACTGTGAGAGGGTGAGTTTAAAAGAGAATTACTATTTAACTATTTTTAATAAGTTTTCTGTCTCTTCATATGTATGTTTACTAACATATTTAAAGATAAGTGTGGAAAATTAACACTTATATGTTACTATGGTAAATGGCACGATGGGGTTGACATATCTGTTTAGATAAAAACCCCAAAACAAATAAAGAGGGAAAAAAACCATAGATAAAACCAGGCCTTTTAAAATGCATCAGAAACCACGATAAATTACACATATAATCAGAAAAAGATAGTAAAAAAACCATTTACTGTTGCATACATTTTGACCATAGGTATTGTACTTTTATAGGAAACATCAGATTTTTTTTTTTATTACCGACGAGAAATGGCAACTCAGGACTCAGGTCTAGAATGATGTCCATGGTAACAGGTTGAGTGTCGATGTTCCTGCCTGTATAATCACTTGTACGCAAAACAACATTGACTTGGTTTTTCCATCAAGAATCAAAGCATGAATCTGTGTCCAGTTGATGGCAATAAGCTCGCTTTTTTTTTTGATTATGGCATCTCGTAGTTGACCTTGAGAGGTCGTGACTACTTAACCGGACTATCCTGTGGTTGCCTTAAGAAAACTTAAAGCCTCCAGCCAGGGCTTATAACTAAATAATTAAGTGACTACACGCTAAGGGTACCCCCCGTAGGGAACGAACCTCGGCTTAGGGTGTCACTGAGAGAGGGCAGCAAAAGGGATTCGGCTGGATCGAATTTTTATTATTAGTGCTTTGATGAGCACGGCGTTTCCTAGGACTATCTCTGAGAAGAAAGGCCGAAACAAACTCAGAGGTCACAGTCATGAATTTACAGTTATAGGCACAGCTACCGCGCGAGCTGGCACTTCATTTAAGAAGGATCGGGCGCCCCTAAAGCTATTACACGGGACTTATAGGTACATAACTAAGTAACCTTTCAGGGATTCGATACAGGCGTCATATTATGTAAGCGTATAAATAATAAATAAATAATAAACGTTTATTTGGAACAAGTTTCAGGACACAAATTTACAAAAGAAAACGAAGATAGCTACAAAAGTTAAAACTGTGGCGCAGCTAGGTCAAAAATATGGTACAGTTGTTCCAGACTAGTAATTAAAAAGAAAGAAAATTATTAAAATAAAAGTTAATAACTATGAAATGAGTGTGGGGGTGTGTGGGTGTGTGTGTTGTGGAGTATGCGAGTATTGAGCGTGATTGAGGGTGTTTATGTAATAAGATTTATGTTACAGGAATGTAAGTGTTATGTTACCACAAGTTTTTCTGTTGCTTCATAGGAGAAGGATTTAAGCAATTCTGACAGTTTTTTTCTAACTAAAGTTTTTGTTAAAGGATAAATTTGAATGTTTGTATGCATAAACAATGCTCACCCAGGACAATATACTCGCTCTGGGTGAGCTGTTTGTGGTAGGAACAGTAAAATTAAATGTAATATGCTGTTAATAATATGTTTTAAATGTGTTTTATGATTGTATTCTTTTAACCCTACTAACATAGTTTATAAGTTCCAATTGTTACCAACCATTATGGATCATTGTAATCTGTGATTAAATATAGATTGAATTAAATTTATAAACAACCTATAATATTCCAACTGCTGGGACACATGCCTCCTCTCGGTGAAAAGGAGTGGGCCGTAATCCACCACGCGGGCCCAGCGCGAGTGGGCAGATGTCACATGTCTTCGAATATTTGCTTCTCTCCTGCCGGTTTCCTCACGATGTTTTCCATAACCGTTTTGAGAGCAGTGGTGTTGAAATAATTTACAAAAGTAAAGCGCCTGGGGTCGAACCTACGATCTACAATCCGTAAGCCGCGGCCATTACCATTTTGCCAACAGTACTCTTCGTTCATATTATATTGTTGTGTTAAAATTGGTATGCTTTAAAGAACAATCGCGTTCTAACGTAATTCTGTCAAAAACTGTACCTACAGGGTGCTTGACACAAATTGCGTTTTAGTTTTAGAGCATTTTCAATAATTATGGGAATTGACCTTCAGGTAGGCTATCCGCCTGTTTCTCATTAATTAATAAACTTGGCATAGCAGAAAGCAAGGTGCAGTCTGAGAACTCCCACAATTGAGTCTTAACCTCTTGAATATCGTAATTACAGACACAATTAAAAAGTCATTATTTCTCGCGTGTATCTACGTTCCGACATATGAAGGGTTAATCAACCTATAAATATAGTAAAATAAAGAAAGACTAAAATCGGGCTTTGGACATTAAAACATCTCTATTGTTGATTTAATGTACAGTCCCATTTAAGTCTTTCTTTCTTTTGTATGATTATGTAAAGTAATTCACGTATCTGGATAAACCAAAATCCATCTAAAGTTTTAACTTTCAATATAATTTTAGGCCCTCCACGGCTCTACCGACCTACAACTCTTTTAATTTCTTTATCATTTTATAATCCTCCTTTTAGGGGTCTTATACCCAAAGGTTGCCAATGGAACCAATTCTATTTTTTGTTATAGCGCCAATAGGAATACACTCTCTGTGAAAATTTCAACGGTCTACCTATTACGGTTCATGAGATACAGCCCGCTAACAGACAGACGGACGAACGGACGGACGGACAGCGGAGACTTAGTAACAGACTAAAAATAAAATAAAGTTAATAAAAATTAAAGGGGTCTGCATACAAGAAACGTGGTTTTTTCGTGTTTTGCCTTGTGGTACGGAACCCTACGTGTTCGAGTCTGAATCTCACTTGGCCAGGTTTTAATAACTAATGTTTTAGGGTTGCCTGATAAAATCTAATTTGGAACTTTAACAAAGCAAATTATTTTAGACATTGTTTGGAAACACTAACTACAGTTTTGTAAGTCACTTTTATAAATTAACTTAATTTGCATATTTGAATCATACTAGCTTTTGTCGGTGACGTCGCGCGCGGGAACATATATTATTACAAGCCCTTTAATTGCGTAACACTCTTCATTTTCCGGAATCATTTTGAAGGATATTGCTACTTAATACATTGCTTAATATGTTCGAAAAATGTGTCTGCCCAACAACGAAAATAACGCAATGAATGCTGTTGAACTGTCAAAATGAAAGCCACTGCTTCTGTTACTGATAGTGTGTTACGTAATTACCCCGCGGAATAAAAAGTCTCCTATAACTTCATCCAGCTCATGGACTACCTATGTACCTCATCGAAATCCGTTCAGCAGGCGTGAATAGTTAACAGGTAGACAGAGACAGGTATAGTTACTTTCGCATTTATAATATTAGTATGGATTACCGCCACGTACAGTCACGAGCACGAATATATATATTGTTTCTTTTTTGGAACGAATTTCCTTATCGCGCGTTGCGAAAGGGGGCTAGACGGAAAAAATTAAGACCAAAAGTTGGAACGACACTTTTTGCTATAGTTGTAAGCCGTGCAGCGTGCGCGTGTTTCTCTGTCTGTCTCTCTCTCTCTCTCTTATAAAAAGCAATCCAGTTATACTTCGTTCCATCCGGGTGTCCCTTGACACCTCTCATGTTTTTTGAAAAAACGTTGCCCCACACTAGGAATTACTCCTGTATCGTGGGTGCGTTTACAAACATTTAAACTCACATACACAAACAGCCAGACCCGGAACAACTACCTGTAGGCAACACACATATTTGTTCCGTGCGGGAATGAACCCGCGACACGCAGCGCAGCAGTCGA
Organism: Apamea sordens; assembly: GCA_945859715.1. Taxonomy (NCBI): domain Eukaryota; kingdom Metazoa; phylum Arthropoda; class Insecta; order Lepidoptera; family Noctuidae; genus Apamea; species Apamea sordens. The sequence goes on along the minus strand of OX243998.1, from coordinate 12,859,146 downwards.
TCGCTCCGCCACTGCGCCAACCGTGTCGTCGAAACTTGCCAATTTTCAATTTCGATTTTTACGTGAAATTACGAATGCAACGTTGAAATACGACACATTACATAAACCTATGGGTACGAAAATGCTATGTTCGTAACAACATAAAATTTCATTAAAAAATAAAGGAGTAAATCGCTTTTGAATAAAGCCGAGTGTATACATACTTTTCCTCGTGACTGTACATTCCTGCCATCTAGAGATGTCAGTGCGACAATTCTAATCAAATCCGCGAAACACGTATTCATTTGTATGAAGCTGACAGGTGTAAAGAGCGCATTCTCTCGTCGGCCGCATTGTAGGTACAAGCAATGTTATATTGTACTACTAGCGTCCCAAGACTTCGTCCGCATGAAATTTCTTGTTTCCCGACCTATCCCGTCGCATCGCATCGCCTACCCGAGCTAAATTTTACTTCGTGCTCGCTTTTTTTTTCTTTTTGTCGCTTTTTTTTCTTTTTGCTCGACTCCGAACGGTCTTAGCCCGATGTTAGGGCAACCAAACACAAAAACATTTTTTCAGATGCGACTAGTAGTTTCAGAGATCAGCGTGTTCAAACAAACAAACGCGTCAGTTGTTTTTTTTTACCATATACAAATGATATTACAATTATTTTTCACCAATAAATAAAATAGGTACATTATTATTATAAGTAATTGAAATAAAAACATGATACCCCTAAAGAAAACAGTACATCAATCACACAGGACTTGGGACCTCCCCCACTCCTTGAAAGAGTACGTTTATATCATACACTATGTATTTTATTTACCTACCTGGATATATTTTATATTTCAAAGTGATCCGTCTATGTCACGCATGTTACTTAATTTATTTATTGTATTTATTATATTAAAATAACATATTAATATTATTTAGAAAAACGGCGAAAATATTCCAGTCTGATTGGGAGTTATATCTTCGAGCCGTTTGGGGTTGAAACACTAGGGCCATGGGGTCCGAGTGCCCACTTGGTTTATCGAGATATCGCCAAGCGCTTAGTCGACTCTTCACGTGACCAGAGGGCTGGCCTGTTTCTTGGCCAAAGAATTAGCATCGCCATACAACGTGGCAATGCCGCCAGCCTTTTGGGCACTGTTCCTGTTGACAGCGATGCGGACGAATTTTTTGATGCCCTATGATTCTTTTGCTTAATTTTTTTTTTTTCTCATGTACCTTTAGAAAATAACTTAACATCATGGCTGTATTTCCCGAAGCCAGACGTGTACCTACATATAGTAACAACCATATAATAACATTTCACCCGACCTGGGAATCGAACCCAGGACCTCATGCTCAGCAGTAGCGCTTGCGACCACTAGACCAAAGAGGAGTATATGAAAATAACATAAAACATTATTTGGAAAATATTTTCTTATTTCGTGGAATGAAAATATTAGTAACGATGAAAGAATATTGTTTCAGTTACAGTTAACTCGATCTACTGGGTTTGAAATGAATTTACATCTGAAAGAAAAATATTAGTAAATGTTTCATAAAGGGATCCTTGTTTACCTACACAAGGAACATAAAAAAATTTCAACCCTGAATTCAGTTTCTAGGGACCTAGGTATTTCTGAAAAGTAGGTATCAGACGGCAGGTGCTCCGATACTTACATAGTAGTACAATATAGGATATAGGACTTTGTATCACTATACAGAGTGGCGATTAGGTTATCATATTAAATAGTACAGCAGTCATTACAAGTTGTTAAAAGTCTGTTAAAATAATTAAATTTAAATTTTACTAAAAATAGAAAAAAAAAACAAATAAAATAATTAGCGTAAAAGTTGTCGTGAAATAAACCATCCTTGATAATAAGTCACTAGACACGCGTGAGGAAATGGTATCAAGAATTCAACACAAACTAAATGTTATTGTTACTAAATAAACACAAATTAAGTTTAATGTTGTTAAAAAATGAAACGAAAAAAAGGTCCCACGACTAAAATGTTAATTGTTATTAATTCTTTTAACTGTGTATGTTTAATATACGTTATGTAGAATACGTGGTTTCAATTCATGTGGTAACCTAATCGCCACACTGTTTATAGTGAGGAATATTTGTTTGTGAGAGATTATATGAAAGAAATAGGAATGAATGATAGAGTGACACTTGATAGGGGAGAATGGAACAAAAAAAACTTGTTGCGCCGACCCACAGCAACATGGAACAAGGGCAGGAAGTTGATGATCACACCCCGTGGGGAACCTAAGCCTACCTTTGTCTCATAAATTTACAAATATTCACAAACATTTACAAATACTTAAACGAACCTTAAAATCTGCGCTGAAAAGGGGGTTAGGACACCACATTTTAACGAAAAGGTTTGTCTCCAAATCCAAGTTATGACATAAGCATGTACACATGCTATTCTGAAGAATAAATAAAAACTTTAAAGAATTATAATCAAACGATTACAAAATCATTTAAACAAGCGTCAAACTAATTTCCCTTACGTCATTCCGGTTTCCAGTCACTGCATTATAATCGTATGGAGAGTGAAGTGTTTTTCGCAGCTTCCGGCACGAGCGCCCACGCCGGAAATTGACGTCAGCGCCCTCCCCCGGAACAACATCCGGTACATAATCGCAAACGACACTGCTGGACGCATTCATTTTTATAATGACTTTGTGAAATGGACGCGTTCGTGATCGGCGAACATGGAATAGATTGATGATTTTGGGTATGTGTGCTGTTGTGGACAATCCTGGAGTGTAGAAAATCATAGTCAAAGTTTTTATTTGTAAAGACAAGTATTGTAAATAAAATATGTGAAGGTGGACTATGTTTTGCCGTTGACGATGTTCAAATATCAATAAACGGTGGACTGTTTGAATAGAATGAGAAGTTCTAAGACCTTTTATAATAATTCAGAGAGCAAATAAGAAAGTAGAATTTACCTATCAAAACTGACCGTCAATTGTTTTAAAATCCAACAGAAGAAAAAGGAACGAAACTTAAATTAATTATAATATTACGTAACCGGTAGATGTGCCACAGGGTAGATTTATAAAATAAACACCGTAAAACAAACATAAACATATATTTTTTTAAAGTCCACAGTCCCCACGAAGCTTCCAAGAAAATTGTAAAAGCAAAACACTTCAATCAAGTTCCATTAGATTAACTGCTAATTACATCAACTGATGACGTTCGATAGCAATCGTGGACGCTTTGTCGTTGGTATCGCGATCGAACTTAATGACTAATTTCACAAGCCTATTTGCATGATCACGTAACACGGTTGGAAAATCTGATTTTAGCGTCAATATTGGTGATGGACTTTACAGCTGTAACATTATGTTACTAGTTTAGTATGTCGTTATTACCCTGTGTGGTTCGTGGGAAACTAGGTTACCTAAATGTTATTCGGCTTGTGAACAGTCAACACGCAAATGGAATGGGATACCTGAGCATGGATAATTGTATTAAGTACAATAACTGGCTCGACGAATGCTTATAGATTTGCGAAAGTATTATCACAAGTAAGTAGTAATACTACTGTTAGTTGACAGTAATTTTAGTATCTGACATAATGTTACAGCATAATCAACCTATACTGTTACCACTGCTGGTAACCTCCTCTTTGTGAGAGGGAAGGGGCCATAATCCACCACACGGGCCAGTGCGGGTAGGTGGATGTCTTTGATTTTTTGGTTCTAAGATATACCGGTTTCCTCACGATGTTTTCTTTTACCGTTTTGAGAGCAGTGATGATGAAATGAAATACTAAAAGTAAAGTGCCTGCCCAAGATCGAACTCACGACCTTTAACTCGTAAGTCGGGACGGATACATATGGGCCACCACTATTCTGACATAATGTTAATTGACAGTAATTGTACTGAGTTTGTTTGTTGGTACGCTTTCACGCTAAAACGGCTGAACGGGTTTTGATGAAATTTGGTAAATAGGTAGACCATGACCTGGGTTAGGACAGACGATACGACTTTTTGGCCCGGTAGTACGTTTCCGTGGGATAATTTCCGACATCCACGCGGGCGAAGCCGCGGGCAAGTAATATAAAGTCAGTTGACAGTAATTGTACTATCCTTACCTATTATGGTGGATGATGGCTGTTTTGCGTCGATTTAACGCATCAAATTGTTTTTTTTTTTGTGTTTGTGTTTTTTTTCTGCGTCTTCTTTACTGCAAATAAATGTATTTTCTTTCTTATCTGACAATAGTCCACTACCGCTACTGCCTCTGTACAATTATTGTCACAACAAAAAAAAACTTGATTTTACCGCATCGCAAAACATTGGTGTTATTTTTATACACATTAAACGGTTTATACCGGGATTTTTAAAAAGTAATCCGTGCATTAATCCGGTCGCCATTGGCCATCGATTAAATTATCGTTGATTACATTTTGTTGATCCTGGATGCAATGGAGTTACAAGCTCGCATATGGCAGCTTAACCCCTTTGGCCTATTTGCAGTCCGTGGCACGATATCGACTAGAAAAGTTTACGGGAGTTCGCATAGATTACACAGAAATAATATGACAACATAATTCTTATTTCGGGACGTACAACGACACATCAAGCTATACATTTCCAGTTTTAACTAATCTTGAATTGTATATAAGCTTTTTTTACAGTGAGAAGTCACTCTAAACTGGAAATGTGTAGCTTGATATTATGTTCTCGTGCGTACTTAGACATCCAGAAAAATAGGTAGATATTTTGTTATTTCTAGTAGGGATGAAACCGGGAATGTTTTAGGTATATTTAGCAGACCCAAATATATTTGAGACGAAGCTGCCTGTTTTATACCTTAACCAGCCCTAATAATATTTATGCTATCCTAAGACGACACTAGCCCGGGAATATCCACTGCTAAACATACGCCAGAATATTTAGATAGCGATTTGGAGCAAGCAAATATTATATAAAAGATAAGAAATAATAAAGAAACACTAAGATGGACATGTAAACTTGAGATCTTAGTATGTTATTGTCAGCGAAAACGAAGAACAGACTCATTGCATAGAGCCTCCTACGTTAACATTTCTGCCACAAAAAATACCTATCCAAACAACGAAATATAGCAAGCGTTTTGAAAGGAGGAAAATACGTCTGTTTGCGGCAAACATGACGCAGAAAAAAAACACAAAAAGAACAAGTTTGGGGAAAATATGCGTCACATCCACGCAAAACGGCCATCGCTCAGCATAATGCTAATAAAAAAATCAAATCAAAATCAAAAGTCATTTATTCAACTTAGGCTGAGAATCAGCACTTTTCGAACGTCAAAATCACAAAAGACAGTCCCCCAAAAACGCACGCCCTTCGCTTTATTGTCAAGCAACCAAATATTAGTTACAGTTCCTTCAAAAGAAAACTAGTGCTCTCTGCTAATTTGTAAGTACATAAAACACAGACTGCTCCGCTTCCTCAAAGGATATTCCCAGTTCAACAAACACAGCAAAAAACCGCGTAGAAATTTGAACGCCGTAAAATTGGCGACAGCTTCATACGGCTTCAAAAAACAATTTTCCCAGTTCCCACTCCTTTTTATTCGGCGGAGCTCCATCCAATCAAAATCTAACTGTGTATCGGTACGGACGGGCTTCGAAGTAAAAATGAGCAAGATGGATGGCGTGTCACCGTAGATACTCGCGAACGACGTTTCCCCGGAATTATTGCTGACATTATGGAATATGCGCGCATGAGAGCTGGCAACATTTGCTTACCTGTTGATGTACTTATGCTTTGATGCGCTGGAATAGGTAAATGTTTTGGTGGCGTTCCTACTTTAAAAGTTTTTGTGTATTAAGGGCTGGTTTTTCAATCGTCAGAAAATTTATATTCGTGGAATAAAATTGACGTCTGACAGTTTTTGTATGCAAGAACTGTCTCAAATTTATTCCTCAGATAAAATTGTCTGGCGTCCGAAAAATCAGCCCTAAGTGAAATTAAATTAGGGGCTGATTTCTCAATAAACAAATAACTTTTATCTGAGTAATAAATATTGCGTTCTGACAGCTTTTGTGTAGAGAATATGTCAAACTGTCAGATTTATTCCTTAGATGTAAGTTATCAGAGGGGTAATTCTCGTAATTTTAAGAACGTTCACAGTCTGATCTCAGTCTCAATCTGTCAAAAATACGTCTAATTTCCCTACATTTTGACAAGTTTTTGACATTTGTGTGTCGCCGACATGAGACTGCAATTAGATTTTGAACTTATTAAATTACGGGAATACGGGCCCTGATTATTGAAAAATCTGCCCTTAGTGAAATTGTTTATTCTGTCACTTTTACAGTCGATTGGTATAAGAATAGTTTTCTGAAAAACAAACTGGAACTTTACTGTCTAAATACATCTCAATGTGTTTAACATTAGGTTTCCAAGCAGCACTGGAGGCTTTCAAGTTGTAACCTTAACACTTATTACAGGGCTTACTGAACCTCCGCTTAGATCGCTGCAACGCATCTTGGAGGGTAATACTATAATCCCGACACTACGGCTGCTGGCGGAAAACTGTTCCGTTTACCTTACAAAATATACTTAGTGTAGCTTACAAATATTCCTTCTTAAAAAATAGGTACTTGTAAGAACAGAAAATTCTATTTTCATAATTGGTTCGAAATAACCACTTAATCGCGGGTTTAGTGGATGGTTGTACCTAATTGCCAACATCTAATAACCACGAGTATCGACCGGCATTTTGTTCTTAGACTGGCTATATCAAATACTCAAACAGCCCTCTGCTCACAAAAGAAAAATGTGCACTTAAAAATGAGTAAATGTTTTGAGTCATCATCGTGTTCGCTGTTGGATTATAGCCTGATAAATATACAAGTTACAAACGTCGTAAAGACACTGGCCGCTTTTGTTACACATACATAAATTCACGCCTTCTTCCAATGGGGGTAAGTAGAAACTACAAGACGCCACGTGGTATAATCCTTACCATATTCCTTTTGGTTCGTTTACATCCATACATCAGAGGGGCAATTCTCGTAATTTTAAGAACGTTCACAGTCTGATCTCAGTCTCAATCTGTCAAAAATACCTCTAATTTCCCTACATTTTTTTGTCGCCGAGATGAGACTGCGACTACATTTTGAACGTTTTAAATTACGAGAATTGGCCGTCTGATCATACACGTACTCTGGTTGCGAGTACTACGCACCTGACCTTTACTAAAAACCACTCTAATAAGGTCACTATGTGTATTATAACAGAGAGACCAGTGTACAGGGTAGCCCCGTGGTATCGGCCCCGAGTTATGAGTTGTGCGTCTTGGGTTAGAACCCAGGCAGGCTTTACTTGGGCCGAAGCCTGCCAGGGTAGCGGGATCGTCCGAAAGGGTTACCGCTGCCCTAGAACATAAAGGGCTAAGGAAGGAACACGGGTGGGTTTTAGTCAGTAAGAGTCTGACACTCCCTTCTGCTCCACCCAGAGCGGAAGGAGTCATTTGATGATTTCCCAACCTCAAAAAAAAAAAAAAAAAGGCAGGCTTTACTTTATGTCATTTATTTTTTCACCACTACTGCTCTCAAAAACGGTGAAGGAAAATAGAAACAAAAATACGAAGACATGTAACATCTCTACCACTGCTCTTAAAACGGTGAAGGAAAACATCGTGAGGAAGCCGGCATTTCCTAGAACCAAAAATTCGAAGACATGTGACATCCATCAACCCGCACTGGGCCCGCGTGGTGAATTACGGTCCATTCCCTCTCACAGAGAGGAGGCCTGTGTCCCAGAAATGAGAACGTTATAGGCTGAATATGATTGTATCATTATTCTAAAATTGTTCACTGCTGAACTATAGTACAGACGCCAGCACATCAAGCTACTACAATCTATCAAATTTCTTTAATAGATTTCAACTTTATCGCTAAAGTCTTAAGGTTCAAGGTTAATTGGGAAAATTTGACAGTTTCGGGTAGCTTGACCTACTGGCGTCTGTACATGTAATAGAACAATAATGCATTTTCATTAAACCTTATCTTTACTTTTTATCCTGAAAGAATTTATTCGTGTGCAAATTTTATAATCTCTCGCATGTATCATAATATCTATGGACGTAGTCTGAAATAAAGATTTTATTATTATTATTATTATTATTTACTTTTTTATAAAGGTCAATATTCGACAAACGAACGTTTAAGGCCACAAACATTCATGTCATTCCTATCATTGAAATCATGTGCTCTGTTAATTTATCAAACAAATTGCTTGTTAAAATTGATGGGAACTTGATATATGAAAATTGGTATGTCTAATAGTTTTGTTGGCTTCTATTGTGATTTATATTAATTGTTAGTTAACTAGAGCAAGTAATTGAAACCGAGGTCTTAATTATCAAGTTGAAAGCTGTTGTAGACACTAACAACCGAGACAAATAAATACCTGGAATTTCGAAACTATTGAAATATATGTAATCAAGGGCTGATTTTTCAATCCACATATAATTCTTATTCGTGGAATAAAATTGACGTCTGACACATTCTGTATGGAAGAACGGTCAAAAATTCAAAATTATTCCTCGGATAAAATTATCTGGCGTTGGAAAAATCAGCACTAAAAGAAGCAAAATGCTAAGTCAAAAACTTTTTTGCAAAAAAAAAATCAACCGACTTCCAAAAACGACACTACAAAGTGAAAAATAACTTTTATTTCGGAAGTCGGTGTCGTTGGGTTCACATTTTCGTTGTTTGCCACCGACTTCCGAAATTAAAGTTATTTTTCACTTTGTAGTGTCGTTTTTGGAAGTCGGTTGATTTTTTTTTTGCAAAAAAGTTTTTATTTTTCACTTTTAAGTTGTAATTTTTACCAGTAATTTTGGTTTAAAAACCAAACTACGGAACCGTTTTTGATGAAATTTCTATGGGACCATTGGGAAAGTATACCCGTTCCAACACAAGAATTTTTCAAATCGGTTGGCAAGCGACGGAGTTATGCGCGAACAAACATTAAAAAAAAATACAAACATCCGAATTGAGAACCTCCTCCTTTTTTAGAAGTCGGTTAATAAATCAAGCTAGCCAACCCTCAATCATTAAACGAAATCCTGGACAGTAAAAAAACATTTTAAAAGAAACATTTCATAACACAACTTAATTAATAGTAAATAGCAATGTCAATAAAATCAGAAAAAATAAATTTAAAAAATAGCTAGATCACAGAGCTTAGTAACAGTAGATCATTACGTACAACTGCTCTCAACGCCCGTTGCGAGTACTATGCATGTGATCTTTCTGAAGAACATCACCAATAAATTCACTGGATGTCTTTTTAGGGCGTCCTCTCCCAGCGTTTCCATTAACATAATATGGCACTCGTGGGTTGCAGCTGAAAATCAGCGTCAGGTGGTAGGTACACTTGTGTTGTCATCTGACATTATGCTGAGCTGAGGCCCTTTTGGCATTATAATCTATGTTTTTGTTTTTATAGTTTTAAGGTGTCATTTTGTGTAATGCCAATACATGCATTTTTCTTTCTTTTCTTTCTCTCTTTATATGTCTTGTGAATACGATTTGTTAGTCCCCTTTCACTCCTCTCAACACGCCCAAACCATCTAAGCATAAGTACTCTTTTCAATTTTTAATAATAATAAATAATAATAATAATATCCCTGGACATTTTACACAGCGCCATCTAGTCCCAAGATAAGCAACCTAATGCTTGTGTTATGGTAACAAGATGGCTGATAAACTACTTATATACATTTTTTTTGTTGTAAATACATACATATTATAGATAGAAAAACACACAGACTCGGAGCAAATACATGTAGGTCATACAAATATTTGTTCCGTGCGGGAATCGAACCCGCGACACGCAGCGCAGCAGTCAATCGCTTAACCACTGCGCTAACCGTGCCGTCAAACCTAACCTCATAGAGAAACCCAATATCCTGGATAATTAACCACATAGACTTTTATCAGAGCTGTGGTGAACATCGTAAGTTCAACCCTGACAGGCGCTTTACTTCGTGTAAATAATTTCATCACTACTTCTCTCAAAACGGTGAATGGAAACATCGTGAGGAAACCTGCATGTCCTAATACCAAAATTCGAAGACATGACATGTAACATCTATCAACCCGCGCTGGGCCTGCGTGGTGGACCCACTCCTGTCACAGAAAGAAAAAGCGGCCTGTGCCCAAGCAATGGGAATATTATAGGCTGATTCATCTGTCGGCTTCCAGTCTAACCGGATGCAGCTGAATACCAGTATTTTACATGAAGCGACTGCCTATCTGACCTCCACAACCCAGTAACCGGGTAATACGATACCCCTTGGTAAGACTGGTTGTCAGACTTTCGGGCTTCTGACTACCCGTAACGACTGTCAAAGATCCACGAATGACAGCCGGGACCAACGGCTTAACGTGCTTTCCGAGGTACGGAGGGGTCTCGGTATGTAAAGATGGTCACCCATCCACAGACCAACCGCGGCAAGCGTAGCTTAACCTGACCGATCGACCTGTGCGACTGTTATTATATAACCACGGGCCCCTAATATTATAGGCTGATCATTAGGTTTTTATATAAACTCTGTTCGTTAGTTAACGCAGTTTTCTCTGCTAGAAAATGGTTGCAGCATTCTTGTCCAAGGGTCCAACTGCGGCTTTCCGACGAAGTCAATTATTTGCTTACTTTCCCTCACTTACCGCATATTATACAGCGAAGTTAAACTAGTTTTATTTACATTTCCCGACGTTCCAGGTGTTAAAACTCAACAACTGACCGATTTGAAGTTACCGAGAACTACCACTATGTTTATTAACTTTTACTTCTATTAGTTTTCTTCGATCGTTCATATTGTACACAAAGTATTGTACACGTCTCCTTTAAAATAAGTTACAAATAATTATGATCCCATCAGTTATTTGTAACTTAGTTTTGTATTTTCAGGCAACTTCATTTTCATCACTAACTTTTTTATTTATTGTTTTTCTTATCATATCATCAGCATATTATCATTGATCTCTTCAAAAAAGATAAGTAGATTATCTTTCCCTGGTAAACTATCGAAAACCAAAAAATTCAAGAATGCCTGTGCTTCCTACACGACATAAGTCATGAACTTACCTTTGCTAAGCAAACAAATGGCATTCTCCGCGCACTCGTCTTGCCCCTGTGCTGCTTCGCTGACGCAGATACTTCCCAGGTACCATGAGTTACCCATAATCCAATAAAGACCCTTACTTCCTCAGATAAGCACAAACAAACCGACCTAAAGCCCCGTATATCAAGTACAAGAAGCCCTCGGATCCTCGGATGCAATGTTTCGAAAGCGAATTTCTCGTGTGTTCCGTCGATCACGTTTTATGTAGCGAAGCGAAACGAATCGATGCGAATGAGGGATGTTAGCGAAATACAGAGATAAGTCACGTTTGCTAAGGCCCCTACTAGTTGATGGATTAACCGTTTACTGCTTTAACTCGATCGTATTAATCATAATTTGGAGGAAAGTTTGAAGCGCGGATAATAATCGCTCCCTTCATTTTTCGGTGGGACGATTTATTATTCGATGTTGTGTCAACATGCAACAGCTCCAGAAGGTAAGGATGGATTTTTGTCTTCATTAACATGAAGCTGTTTTTATTAATATTTAATCTTATTGCTAGAACTATACATATGTAGTTATCATATTTTGAGAACCAATCAAATAATACCAACATATTAAAAATAAATGGATACTTTTTATACGTAGGTATCTGTCGAAACTTCTACAACAAAACAAGCCTCTATTTCTTTTACCTCTCTACTATTTATTTATAACGAAAATATTCTTAACGAAACTAACACAAGTCTATCAAAAATCGCATCAAACTCATGGTACGGCCATTAATCTCAAACGACAGCTGCCTGCTTCCATCGCTAATGTAGTGAACGGGAACAAATCTGTGATGCTGAGCCATCTTGCAATGGGCTCTCGAGTGATTCAAATGATACACTTATCAATTTGCAGGTTCAATGACAAGTGAGCTTGGAATTACATAATTTTGCAAGCATGGGAGCTGGGAATTCTTGGAAGATCTGGAAGACGTTTGAAAGAAATCTTGGGACTAGAGAATTTTGTAAGGAAGCGTATGGGCGCTGGGAAGCTAATAGTTCTTTTAAGATTCTGAAGACGTATGAGTGAATAGTGTAGATATTCAGGTGTGAAAAAGTGGGAATGCTGGAAACTAGAATATATGTATGTTGATGATGTTAACTATTCTGTATATTATAAAGAGGTAAAATTTGTGTGTTTTGTTTGTAACTTTGTATGTAGGAGGTAGTGTAGAGGTTTGTCTACCGAAGACGAACTCATATGGTGCAGGCGGGCTATAACTTAGCAAACGGGTGAAATTCGAACGTTCAAGCTAGTGTCATATATTGGAACGAAATTCCTTATCGCGCGTTGCGATGGGGGCTAGACGGAAAAAATTAAGACCAAAAGTTGGAACGACACTTTTTGCTATAGTTATAAGCCGTGCGGCGTGCGCGTGTTTCTGTCTCTCTCTCTCTCTCTCTTATAGAAAGCAAGCCAGTTATATTTCGTTCCTTCCGGGTGTCCCTTGACACCTCTCAAGTTTTTTTTTAAATTAGGATTTTGGTTTAGAATAGAGAGTGATAATTTAGACAGAAAGATGTAAAGGCGTTCTGCTAATATAATATAAAAGGAGTCATATAGTGTTTGATTCCTCCCGTTACCTCAGAGGGTGTCAACGCTCCTACGGCAGCGCGACGATGTTAGCGGGGACTGAGAGGAGAGAGGGGGCGGTAATGGTCGAGGGCCTACTTTCCCCCTCCAACACGACGCACCGACACTTGCCGATAGATCGCCTTCCGCGTCACCAACCCAAAAAATTGTAATTCTTACGAATTTAATATACGCTTGTACTATCGTGTAAGTCGCCTTTTATTTCTTATGTTCCTGTACTGAACATAAAGTGGCGACCGTGAATATTATTCCGTAACAACAACTATCGCATCAACGGACGGTGTCGATACCGCGCCGCGTGTCGCCGGGACAAAGGTCGTAGCGGTCAAACTCGTTTCGAGCGTTCACGAAGAAAGAAGAACATTGAAGAGACGGACTACAGCTGCTACAAGCCACCCAGCGCCACACAAGGGCAGCATACGGTCAAGAATCAGCAAGAACAACCACTTTTGCAGCCATCGCGAGCCGGCCAAGCTGACGTCATCGTTGTCTACGTGCAGCATCGCAGCAGCGGTTTGCCAGCCAAGAGTGAGCCCGTTCCATATCTATTCCTTTAATTTCCACATCATTATTCCTTTTAATATTTGCGTGAACAGAGATATAAGGAATCATTACTCTCATAAGAAGGTACTCTAAAACTAAGGCCTAACTTCTTACCCTATCAGTTAATGAGCATCTATTCATCTGCAATTGTATAACTATTATTACCAAAACTATATAATAATTTAAAATTGCTATTGCCTACCTATTGCTATTCCATAACTTAATATATTTATACGCAACACCATAATTGTAGAAAAGTTCAAGTTGCCTACCTTCGCATTTGTATGCATCTATTTTTCGACTTGAAAGTCTGCATTGCAATAATTATATTGCCCGTAATCAGCTACTACTATTTACAAATAAAAACACAATAGCTTATCCTATTTCAAACACAAGCTAAGATAGCCTATAATTACGTAACACTACCTTAAGCAATAAGTTGCTAAATTTTCACCACTAAACACTATCACGCTTGCCTTCCTATTGTTTATCCCTGCACAAACATACAAAGCATTCCAACAATCTATTCCAGCTGCCGCGCATTCGACGCTTGTACACCGCGCTCAAAGATCTCACGCGCACTGCGGCCGGACTTCGAGTGCTGCTGCAGCGCGGCCGGGCGCTCCGCACACGAAGTTAACAGCTGATCCAGACCGGTTTCCGAGTGGGGCGTCATCGAAGCGAGGAGCGTATCGTATTCATTTATCATTTGTTATTGTTAACTAATCACTTTGCTGTTTGCGCATTAACTTCATTAGTATGGAGACTTATAAATCTTTAAATTTAAAACGTGCTTCAATTAAAGGACGTATTACAAAGTTTAATAATCAATTAGAAGAATTTCAAGGTAAAAAACTTACTCCTACAGAGGTTGATGTTCTTACACAAAAATTAGTTAAAATTGAGGCGTTATTTGTCGAATTCGATGGCGTGCAGAATCAAATCGAGGCGATAGATGAAAAAGGTTTAAGTGCTGAATTAGATACCAGGGAGTTAATTGAACAAGCTTTCCACAATTCAATCGCAAAGGCACACGAAATAATTTCACAAAATACTTCGACAAAAAAGTCGACGCTTGAACACAGCAGCAGTTTCACCACAGCCGATGAAGAGGATCATGAAGTAATCGGGTTCCGTTTGCCAATCATCAAAATAAGCAATTTTGATGGTACCTTCTACAAATGGTTGGAATTTCGTGATACATTTAGTTCACTAATTCACAATAATTCAAAAATTAAAAATATTCACAAATTTCACTATTTAAATTCTTATTTGGAGGGTGAAGCTGCTCGTGTGATCAGTAACCTTGAAGTTACAGACAATAATTATCCTGAGGCTTGGAAAATTCTTTGCGAGCGTTACAATAATATTCGTCAGTTAATAAATAATCACTTAAAGATTTTGTTTAGCATTGAACCGTTACGCGAGTCAGATAAATCGTTAAGGTTTCTTGTAGACCACATTACCAAAAACTTACGTGCCTTAAATATTTTGAAGCAGCCAACGGACCATTGGGATTCCGTAATCATATATACATTCGCAGCGAAACTAGACAGTAATACGCGCCTCAAATGGGAAGAATATATACAAAGTAATGTTAGCGCTTTGGAGATGCCTACTTTAGATCATTTCTTAACGTTCATTAGGGGTCGGGCAGATGTCCTCGAGTCCGTTTATCGCAGCAAACAAGCTATAAGCATGAAATCTTCACAAAATCACACTCAAAACTCAAAGCCAGGATCCAATTCGCACACAAAGTCGTTTGTGACTGCTGACCAACCAAACGTATCGTCATTAAATAAATGTATCTTCTGTAACAGTGACTCACATTACATTCATGAATGCTCACAATTTAAGTCCAAAACAATTGATGAAAGGCTATCTTTTGTAACTAAATCAAAATTATGTACCAACTGTTTGCGTAAAGGTCACAACAAGCGCGCGTGTAGACTACCAGGAACATGCAGAATTTGTAAGAAACGTCATAACACCAATCTACATAAAGACGAAGAACCTAACAATAACAACACGGATTCTGTACCTGTTTCTATGTCAGCTGTTTCAGATACACATTCCTTACACACACACTCTGAGACATTGTTATGTACTGCATTGGTTGACATAATTAATCCTGCAAATAATAAGTTAGTTACTACCAAAGCTTTATTAGACAGCGGTAGTCAGTCTTCATTCATCACGGAGTACTTAAAAGAAGAACTAAATTTAACTGTTTTGAGCTCTAATAAAAAGAACGTTATTGGAATAGGTAACACTGTATACAAACTTAATGCAGAACGTTGTAATATACGCATACAATCAAAGGTACGTTCATACAGCGTCAATACGTCATGTTTAGTCATCCCGCAAATTTCAGGTACAATACCTAAGACAACTTTAAATATTACGCAGTTAAACTTAAAATCATTTGAGTTAGCAGACCCCAGCTTCTATGAGCCTTCCGAAATAGGATTGCTTATCGGTGCTGACTTGTTTTGGGATATCATAGGTACCAAACAGCACTCTTTAGGAAAAAGCAACCCTATCTTACATGATTCGAAGCTAGGATGGCTCATCGCAGGTCCCTTGCACTACAACACTCAAATCATGAATAACGAAATAAAATGCAACTTAGCTAACATACAAAATAATGACAAATTAATCGAACTTCACAATGATTTGACAAGATTCTGGGAGCTGGAAAGATTGCCACAAAAACAGCCTCTTACTGACCAGCAAAAGGCTTGTGAACTTCATTATTTGCAGCACACTAAACGAACCCAAGACGGTCGTTTTTGTGTCAAGCTGCCACTCATTGATGAGCCTGATTGTCTTGGTGAATCATATTTCATAGCTAAACGTAGATTTCTAAATTTGGAACGCAGGTTTCGCAAGCAGCCTGACCTTAAGTCTGCTTATGTAGATTTTATTAATGAGTACCACAAACTAGGTCATCTGACAATCTCTCAGGAAGACCGACCAGAGAGAGCCTATTTTGTTCCGCATCACCCAATCATTCGAGAGGACAGTGAATCCACGCGACTTCGCGTTGTTTTTGACGCATCTGCTCGCACCACATCTGGTTTGTCTATAAACGACATTCAAATGATAGGCCCTACCATTCAAGATTCTCTTTTTAACATCCTCATTCGATTCCGTCAATATCGGTATGTCCTTTCGGGGGACATAGAAAAAATGTACCGCCAGATATTGATAGATGAGTCACACCGCACTTTACAGTTGATTTTGTGGCGTGATGCGGAAGATAAACCATTGCAAACTCTCAGGCTTAACACGGTTACCTACGGTTACGCTAGCGCTAGTTACCTTGCCACCAAAAGTATATGGCAAGTAGGTGAAGAATGCGAGGATAATTTAATAAAAAATGTTATTCAGCAAGACACATATGTTGATGACTTGTTGACCAGTAATGATGATGAAAAACAGCTACAGTCCATTCAACGATTAACATCTGCAGCTCTTCTAAAGGCTGGCTTCAATCTTCGAAAGTATCGTTCGAATTTACCTTCTATACTGCCTTTAGACGAGGCACAGTCTCGTGAAAACCTCAAGATAAGTCATTCCACTAATACTTTAGGCCTGGATTGGAATCCTTCATCAGACAGTCTTCATTTTCCCATTACAGTAGGCCGTAATTCTGTAGTTACTAAGCGGAGCATCTTATCTTCAACGTTCAAGATTTTCGATCCCCTGGGGCTCCTATCCTTGTGCACTATCGTTCCCAAAATTTTAATTCAAACCTTATGGTCCTTAAAGCTTGACTGGGACGATCCTGCACCCGAAAATGTGATAAAAATATGGAGAGCTTTCTGTGAAGGTCTTACGTCAATTTCCACTTTGTCTGTACCACGATGGGTATCCATTGCTAACCCAGTATTAGTTGAAATGCACTGTTTTTGCGATGCATCTCAGCGTGCTTACGGTGCATGTTTGTATCTTCGGTCCGTAAACGAGGAAGGACAAGTACATGTTGAGCTATTATGCGCCAAATCTCGCGTTGCTCCCGCATCAAACTCGATTACTATTCCTCGACTTGAGCTTTCAGGAGCGCTTCTTGCAGCTGAGATGGGCTCTTCTGTGACAAACGCCTTGCAACGCAAAATAGCAAGACACATTTATTGGACCGATTCTAGTATCGTGCTTAGTTGGTTACGTATCGGTTCAACTAATTTAAAAACTTTTGTTGCCAACAGAGTTGCCACAATCAGGGAATTAACTGATACGACCTCGTGGCGCCATGTTCCCACAGAACAAAACCCAGCGGACTTACTGTCCCGTGGTGTAAGCCCACAAGAAGTCACTGCATGTAGTCTGTGGTGGCATGGGCCGGAGTTCTTGTTGGCACCCGAGTCTAATTGGCCTGTCGCACAGTCACAGACTAATATTGAGACAAACGATTTACCTGAAGTTAAGGCACATTCTACTACTATCGTAAGCACAAACACATTGATACAACTAAATAAATTTTCCAATTTTAAAACACTACAACACATCTTTTGCTACATAAACAGATTTATAAATAATTGCCAACACCCTAGTAATAAATACGTAGGTCCGTTGACTGCTGTTGAGCTCAACAAAGCTCTCAACACATTAGTTTATTTGTCCCAGTTAGAATCATTCCCCAAAGAACACGATTTATTAGTCAAAGAAAAGACACTTAATTCTAAATCTCACATTGCCTCGCTTAATCCTTTTTTACACGAAGGAATCATTAGAGTAGGTGGTCGAATACAGGCTTCGGAATACAGTTTTGACATGAAACACCCCATGTTACTAAGCCACAAACACCATTTCACCCACCTTTTATTCCACCAGGAACACCGACGTCTTTTGCACATAGGCCCACAGGCTTTGTTAGCGTCTATTCGAACTCGTTTTTGGCCTGTAGGTGGAAGAAATTTAGCTCGGCAAACAGTACGTAATTGTAACGTTTGTAGGCGCTTCAAAGGTAAACCGATGGAAAATATTATGGGAAACCTACCTGCCGAAAGACTGCTTGCTGATTTTCCCTTTCGTACTGTAGGCACTGATTTTGCTGGTCCATTTATGATTACGGATCGCAAGGGTCGTGGTTGCAAAATAACAAAGAGCTATTTATGTATTTTTATATGCTTTAGATATAAGTGCATCCATTTGGAGGCCGTGAGTGAACTCTCCAAAGATGCCTTTATTTTAAGTTTAAGACGTTTTATTTCCCGGAGAGGCCTACCAAATCATGTATTTTGCGACAATGGTGGAAACTTTGTTGCTGCTTCTAAGGAGATCAAAGAATTTATAAAAAGTAATGCCAATTCTATCACTGATTTTGCCGCCGGCGAGGGCGTCGAATTTCACTTCTCCCCTGCATACGCTCCTCACTTCAATGGCTTGATGGAAGCCGGTGTGAAATCAGCCAAGTTCCATTTGGCTAGGATATTAGGGACCGCTCACCTTACCTTCGAGGAATTATCAACTCTGTTCGCTCAAATAGAGAGTATCCTCAATAGCCGCCCTATATGTCCATTAAGCTCCTCACCCACTGATTTCTATCCCTTGACCCCGGGCCACTTTTTGATTGGTAGACCCCTCCAGTCATTACCATCTCCGTGTCTACAAGCAGCTAATGCCAATCGTCTTGACAGGTTCAAGCGTCTGGAGCAGATAAGACAGCACTTCTGGCAGCGCTGGAGCCATGAGTATATCGCTGAACTTCAGACGAGGACCAAGTGGCGCACTAAGTCTTCAGAGACCCTACAAATAGACGACTTAGTCATCCTCAAGGAAGACAACGCTCCACCGTTGTACTGGCGTCTCGGTCGTATCCAGAGGTTATTCCCGGGGCCTGATGGCGTTACGCGCGTCGCTGATGTCCTTACAGCGCGAGGGACTGTCCGACGCGCGCTCAACAGGATTTGTTTACTCCCAAGACCGGATGACAATGAAAACTTGAAAGCTGCTGAGCTTTCCAGGGCCGGGAATATGTCAACGCTCCTACGGCAGCGCGACGATGTTAGCGGGGACTGAGAGGAGAGAGGGGGCGGTAATGGTCGAGGGCCTACTTTCCCCCTCCAACACGACGCACCGACACTTGCCGATAGATCGCCTTCCGCGTCACCAACCCAAAAAATTGTAATTCTTACGAATTTAATATACGCTTGTACTATCGTGTAAGTCGCCTTTTATTTCTTATGTTCCTGTACTGAACAGAGGGCTCTTCTAGCCTTCTATAGTACCTAATCTCCGGAACTACAAGTAGGATTTGAAAAATTCATATGGCATTTGATAGCCCGGTTCTTGAAGAATACTCTAATTATAATATCATGCTAGGGCCCTAAGGAGCAAAAAGAAAAAAAGTCAGAAAGAACGCATGTTATGCGATGCGACGCGACGGGGTGATACAGGAGGCAACAAATTTTACGCAGACGAAGTTGCGGGCGACTTTTGATAACAACTGATATACACCAGTCTGTTAATATACAGAAGAATTTTTAACAAACTAAATAATTTGATTTTGTATCCTACTAATATTATAAATAAAGAAAGTTTGGATGGATGGATGGATGTTTGTTACTCTTTCACGCAAAAACTACTGAACGGATTTGGATAAAATTTGGCACACAGATGGTTTATAACCAGGGTTAACTTAAAGAATACTTTTTATCCCAATATTCCCACGGGATCGAAACTTATGCGGGTAAAACCGCGGGGCGCAGCTAGTAATCCATAAAGGCCCAAAGCGAAATCAGAAATCAAAGCTTTGATTTCTGATTTCGCTTTCCGTGAACAATTTTAACTACAACAAAAGTTATTTATGGCATTAAACAGAAAAGTGCCACTCCTTGTTTATTTAAAAAGCTTGTAAACCAATTGACCTACAACATGCAACCAGCAATTAGGTAATAAAGCAAATAATTCTTTCTAACCTTCAAATATTTCCAGTAAAAAGTAAGGCCACACGGCAAATATCAATAACCTTCATACATTTACGTGGATATATTTATACATCTATAAAAGCAGAGTGCTAACTCAATATCGCCTAACGCACACCCTTCACTATTTTTTATTCCTTAATCCCCCAAATATGCATGGCCCATATTTCAAGGTGGGGGCCAGGCCACGCTGGGCCACGTGCACCTGCAGATAAGAGCCCATCAATCACACTTGGCTATAAACAGAGCAACACCATTACCCCTCCTGGATGGAAACCCTTCGGGAAGCCATATTTCATGTCGTGTTTATTATGTACAGTAGCAGATTCGTTTTCTGTTTATAGAGAAATTGGGTGTGAAATTGGTCTTGGATGCTGAGGGCTTTTGATTTTATGCAGATGAAGGCAGATTTTTAAACAAGGATCGTCGAATTTAACATAATAATGAACCCAATCATTTTGTTTGCTTCATTTCATTTCAGGGAATGACCTACCCCTGTTCTAAGAAGAACAGTGCGGCCATTCCCGTATTTTTAGGAACGTTTGCATTCTTGTCTCAGTTTCAATCTGTCAAAAATACCTCTTCTTCTTCTTAGCGTATCGATAGCAATCTACGAGTAAATGGACTCTGTCCAAACCTCTAATTTATCTACATTTTTGACAACTGTTCGATTGTCGTTGAGATGAGAATGCGACATTATTTTATTGGCCTTCAGTACGTTTTATTATCGGCCAGTATTTGGTACCGAAATAGTGTCGTCGACGTGACACTCTTTTTTTATATTTACTAGACTAATCCGAGTTCTTATAACATAACAGGCAGCTGTGCTGCTGGAAAGTTTGTTGCGTGCCCTCTTCTTCCTGGCTAAAGCACCAGTGGTGAAGGGCGGGCATTTTGGGGTACTGTCTTATGTAATTTTGACGTTCAAAAAGTATATCTCAGCTTCGCATAATCAACCTATAATGTTCCCACTGCTGGGACACAGGCCTCCTCTAGGTGAGAGGGAGTGGGCCGTAATCCATCACGCGGGCCCAGTGCGGATTGGTCGATGTCACATGTCTTCGAATGTTTGGCTCTAGGAAATGCTGGCTTCCTCGCGATGTTTTCCTTCACCGTTTTAAGAGCAGTGGTAATGAAATAATTTACACAAAGTAAAGCGCATCTCTAGGTTCGAACCACTGCTCCATTCTCAACTTAATTTGAATAAATGACTTTTTATTTAGAAAACTATATAAATATAAAATGTGAAGTTAATTGCACATTATCAGTATTCCTGTTAACTTACCAAGCTTATTATTATATACTTATGCTTGAACTAAGTTCACGTCAATAGTGGGGCTATTGGTCGTTGCTTATAAGAGTTGAAGAATAGAGAATACAACAACCTACTCACGTCAAAATAAAAAATTCCGTAAACTTCTCGTCCCATTTTCAAACAATTTTAAATTCGTAAAGCTTCACTTCAATATCAAAAAGCATAAAGTATCATAAGTACAAAGCATATTGCGGGATCTTTCGGTGTAGTGTACCGAAACTGTCTCTCGCATACCGGGCCACAGATTACATAGCTACAGAAGGCTACATACAAAGAGCGAAATCAAACGCAAGCACACATAAATGCGTACGTACGGCGTACCTAACCCTAAGCACGAAATCCGTAGTTTCAGTCGAAGTTATAGGCATTGCTTACTCACAAAATATGATTAGTTCGGAGAATGAATGACAACACAATTTGACAGTAGTCTCGACTCGCGATGTGTTGTTGCCCGTGTAAAATATAATAAAAATGTAATATGAGACTTGTTTTGACTGATCACTACACTGTACTACTTTCAGATGAGCCCATAACTTCGTTGTAAGAAGTCGGCCTTCTGTAGCCTATCAATTTTGTGCCTCCACCAAAACTCTAGTAGCAATATCCCTCCTAGTGACGTAATATACGGGGAACATATAAATCTAGATATTGTTTGTACCTGTGTTACGAAGGTTGTATGCACCTGTATGTACCTATATTAAGCGTGGTGTCATATTGCCTGGTTTGAAGCTGCTGGGATTTGACGTTTTGGGAGGAAAGGTGCTTCGTCATAAGAACTGAAGGCGAGATGTCTTATGACTGTACCACGTGAGGCATATTACTTTACCAACTTTAGTGCCTAGTACACTATTAATATCTGTGTTTAAATTCATGTTTATGATTCCCTTTTCGAAACCTTAGCAATTATTTTCATCACAGTAGCAAAGTCTTCTCACAAAACATTCAACAACAAACCCCTCAACGTATTGCTAACATTTCAAACTTTACATCGGTCGACTTTTCAACAATACCGCTCCACAAATCCAAGTCGATTTCGTAATGCGAAAAATAATTCTCAGCAATTCGAAACGGAATCGAGACGAGCGGATAGCGACGATGGATCTATCCGCATTTGCTCGGAATTCCGCAAGATTAACGTCTGCTGGAGGAAGCACAACGATCCCCCTTATTGCCCCCTCCCTCCCCTTGTGATGGGGGATTCCTTCGGCCCTTATTGTGGTCCGTTATTATTACCAATGCCAATTGAGACGACAGATCAAACAATGGACCCTAACTAATTGCGATGCAGTAGTAATCCATACAAAATAGTAAAGTTGTTCGTAATTGGCCAAGTTTGTTTAGGGGTTGTTTATTATGATATTTATGAGCGTATTATGCTTAAAGTTTGGAGAAATTTATCGATGCTGCAAGACTACTATTAGATTCGAAATTATGGGACATTGGTACTCCACCTGATGTTTTTATCATCATTCAAATATCTTCAATATCTTTGTCATACAAGTCATCTGCCTTTTCCCAACTATGTCGGGGTCGGCTTCCAGTATAATCTCATGCAAGTAAGAAGTAATTGTTTTTTGTTCAGTATTAAAACATTCAGATATAGCACCACAAAATTGTGAAAATACTCGACATTTGTGGACCCAACGTGCCGAACGCGTGACTTCCCCCGCGGCGCGCACAGCTCTCCGTCATATTTAATTTAAAAATAATCATAATTACATATATTCGACCTACCTGCAATCTTTCATACTTTCAAGGGCTAAATATAATCAGCCTATAATATCCCCACTGCTGGTACACAGGCCTCCTCTCGGTGAGAGGTAGTGGGCTGTAATCCACCACGCGGTCCCAGTGCGGGTTGGTTGATGTCACATGTCTTCGATTTTTTTGGTTCTAGAACACAGTTTCCTCACGATGTTTTCCTTCGTTTTGAGCGCAGTCTTGATGAAATAATTTACACAAAGTAAAGCCTGGCTGGGTTCGATCCTACGACCTACAAATTGTGAGTCGCAGCCATCACTGCACCGCACTGCTTTTACAGTGATAAAGATTGCTAAAGTTGCGTGTGCGATTGAGTGATAAAGATATAGATATTATAATTAATTTTGCTTGCCTGGGTAAACAAATTATTATTATTATTATATTTAGTCCGTCAGTTAGATTATTGAAAAAAATGGACACGTATTTTTTCTTTTGTCAATCAAACATAAAATGACAAAGACAGAGCGCGTCAAAATTTGGGACTGGGGTTCGTGACGTCACTTGCTTGCAAAAGTGTCGCAAGCAAGTGAAGTGATTCTGAAACATTTCTCCGACATTCGTTTCACCGTCGAGTTACAAACCAATCACAATAAGAAAGCACACGAGTGTATTGCCACGAATCTGATCCTAACCCCCAAAGTAGGCCTGGACCTGTATTATCTATTTTCAATCTAACAACATTGAGAGTGTCGCTACAGAAATGATAGCCAAGGTTATTGCCATCTGGTAACACATTTATGTGAAAATTAAATATAGGAATTACATTTAAAATTACAGTTAAAAATAAAAACAAAGTTACTCTTATAATGCTAAAGGGTTATGTGTGTTTGTCTGTATGTGTGTGAAAGTGTGTGAGAGGGTGAGTGTATGTGTGGAATTGTGTTGTGTGTGTGACTGTGCATATGGAAGTGAGTGAGTGTCTTGTTTGGTTCGCAACTTTGAATGTGTGTAAGGACGGGAAAAGTAAGAATGAGGGACAGTGCGTATGGATGGATTTTAGATCATATTATATTATGTAGGTATGTGAATAAACTTTCAGTCTCCTGATAGTCCGTCTTTTGGAGCCAGTCTGCTACTTTCTTTTTCATTTCCTGCCTGAGATTGTAAAGTTTGCTGCTTAAGCTATTAAATTGGTGTTTGGAGTATGGAGTTAGTATGGAGATTTGCTACGCTTGTTTGGGTCAGGTACTCAGGTAAGGGAACACTTCCTTGTCTTCTTTGGGTGGATTTGAGATTTTGAGCACATAGAGCTGGCGGACAGTTAGGACGTTAAGATCATATAATAAATGTGAGGTGTGGAACCTGTACGGTTTCTTGGTCATAACCTTGAGCACAGCTCTGTGCTCGCTCCAACCCAAGCAAGTACCTTGGTCTTGGCTGCACCTCCCCACACGGTTATGCAGTATTGGATAATGGACTGACATAGGGCTAGGTAGACTAGTTTTAGATTTTCCAGTGTTGCAGAATCCCTAAGGGTCCTGAATACATTTATGGGTCGCCTAGTATATTTATAATTAGCAATATAGGAATTTATAAAAAAAAACAATTTCATTTTATATAAAGCTTGTTTATTAACGTCATGTTTTGCAAAATAGACAAATATACACTTTAAAATTGTCATTTCACTTAAAAATTCCGCATCAACATTTAACAGTTAATATAATACATAGTTACACACGCATACACGCTAACTTTTACGCAAAAAGCACATTTATCGTACGTTACAGGACGCTGCGTCATTACACCTTAAGAACTGGATTCTTTAAAATAAATCTCGTTGCCAACGTTTATCGTATAAAATGTACAATTAAGAAGTCAGTTCACGGTCTGCGCATCTTGTAATTTACAATAAGCGTGTTTCAGCCTTTAAGATAAATACACTTTATACAAACTCATAGCTATACATTAATTACATAATTTTATTCATTTACTGTTAATAAAGATTCAATATTTCATAACCGAACATAACAGATGGTGTATAAACAAATAAAATATACTTAAAGTTACAACACTAATTATTGTCGTGGGTCCTTAAATTTTGATTCAATTTTTATTCCACACGAAAAAACTTGATTGGCGAAAGCAAAGCTAACAAAAGATAAACTTGGTGAGAAGGGCTTTATCTTATAAATATTCGGCATAGGATAAAACGCTGCGTGTCATAATGTACCCAGTTGGGGACTTCTTATTAATCGTTTACATTTTATTTTCATATTTATTTTACATTTATAATAATGAAACTCTATAATTTAATTTCAATAAAAACGTCTAACGGGCCTTTATGAGTTGGGTTTGGCCTCTCGTACGCCTTTCAAAGGTCCAGGACCCCAAAGTCCCGCAAAATATCAAGAAACTCTTTTGTTGTGACAGAGTTCAGTTCTAAATCAAACCAATTTTTCATCTGTAGACATTCAAATTTTATTAGATAATGAAAACCCAGAACCATTACAAAAATACTAGGAGCCGTCTAAAAGCGTTATGTCATGATGTTTTCAAAAAGATACGTCACATAATGACGCGCAACATTTGCTCCCGACCGAGCACGATTTATATCTCTTCCAACGTTCTCCGTCAAGCCTTACATTTACTTTCCTTATCTACACGTAATGGTATTTTAATAACTTTATTACGTATTCCCGTTTCATTATTCATACGACCAGTCTTATCCAGAATATTATAATTTAGTACCGATAACCTCTGCAAGTTAGTTCCAAATCAATAAACAATTTGTGGGTAGAAAAGTTTGTTCGATAAATTAATTCCGTCAGAGTATATAGCCGGATCCCATTGGTGAGTCGAGTGTGAACATTCCGTAATTTTGCTGATTTCGAAATATTTGATTTAGGCATTTCTATTCCACTCCTTGTCGTGGTAGACCCTCGACTTTTTAGAAATGACATCAACCGATTTATTAACTTTAGTTAGATCCCAAAAACTCTTCATGACGAAATTATATCGTTTATTCAGAGGTGTGAGGAAACTTGATTTCCTTACACCTTCAATTTTAGTAAACATGATTCGTAAAGGAATTCGATCAAATGAATGAATCTATGCCAAATTGTGCCGTTTATATATTTCTCTATTTCGAGTTTATTTTAGTATTTTCCTTAATGAAAGAGTTTTAAAGAATCTTTTAAATACTTGTCCTTAGGAATGTCGTATTCTTTTGCAAGTTTTTTGGACAATCCCTGAAGGTGAATTCAAAAACTGCGCCTGAGTGACGCCATGTTGAGTCAAACTTAGATACGTTCCACGCATGCTAAGTCCACAACCTATAATATTTTCCTGTCCCCATTCATAATAAATCATAATAATTGAGCATTAAAAATAAATTGTTTACAGTTTCTAGAATGGACAAGGATATTTGTTTTTATTAATATTCGTAGTTGGTATTTTTCCTGCGATAAAGTTTCTTCGCAGTATGTGTATCTCAATTGTCATAGTTTTAACGAAAACCTAAAGTTTTAATTTATCTTTCTCAGTATTCTTGATTCAGTTTCTCAATCTTTGGTAACTACCATTGCATATGAACCAGTTGACGTCATTTCTCGAACTATCTTTCTCGTGCTTACCAGCCGAACCCAAGAATTTTATACAAAACTGTACATCTCCAAAAGTGTCCACCTTAACTTTAATTACGAAAATAAATTAAATAACCTATTTGCTTATAACATTCATTAATTATACATTATGACTAGCTTTCGTAAAGGAAATAAAATGCACCACTTTTTTTTAGTTCACTATTTTCTATCGTATGGCACTACTCATTTTCGTCTATCAAGAATGTAGGTTCCGATGCTGAGGTCACATCAGCTAATGCTTAGATAAAATCATTAACTTGGTCATGTAATTTATAAAAATATTTAATTTTCTTACACTAAGTATTAACAACCATACGTTTAACAAGCGATTAGGCTGGGGTTAGGCAAATCTTAGCCACGGCTGCCTCAAATAAACTCAAATAATCAATATAACAATTGCATAAAAATACATAACCTAAATGATAAAATAAGCCTTGTGTATCGTTGTATCAACTAGCCCAGCCTAAAGAAACGGTAACTTAAACTCTTAAATAATCTGTAAACAGCTCGTTACTTCGTAGTTTAACATAAAGCTAATTAATTATATATTATAAAACAATTCAAGCAAAACAATAAGATAATAGAACTTTTGCAAAATAATATTATAAACAA
Source organism: Apamea sordens (assembly GCA_945859715.1). Lineage (NCBI taxonomy): Eukaryota > Metazoa > Arthropoda > Insecta > Lepidoptera > Noctuidae > Apamea > Apamea sordens. Next base: position 12,831,688 of record OX243998.1, on the reverse strand, counting down.
GTTTTAAGGCGCTATCACAGGAATGAAATCATGAATGAAGTTCATACACCTTACACAGTCGCTCCGCAATGCTTTGAAGATTTTAATGTGAGTGGTTCGGAAGCAAATCCTAATCTCATTTTAGGAGAAGCGCAATTTCAATCACAAGATTTTTGAAAAGAATTCGAGACTGCTATTAACCTCAATCAATAAGTAAAGTGTAAAGCTACTGTCAAACATTTCGATGTGACTAATTCAGTGCCAAAATAACTTTCAAACAACAAGTATTACATAAATATTTACACCTAATTTAAATTTTAATAGACTCAAACGTCCGCTGTTCGTTCAAACTCATCGTTGTTTAAGAACTTAAATACTTACAATAATATAATAATCCGCTGTTTTACATTTACCGCGTACACATTCTTGAGGAGCACCACTCATCACTAAATCTTCAAAGCCAATAATACTGTTACCATTATCAGTCTCGAGTGTATTACCTTGAATGTTGTCAAGTTCTTCACCAACCGAGTCTCGTTCATTGTCATTCACTTGATCATCAACATTAACATTCACTTCACTTCACACATAGTCTCTTCTGCCGGCTCCTATGATGCTATTTCTTTCACTCACCACCGATACTTCCGAGCCGTCCTTTTTCCTTTTGCAAGATGAGAACAGTTTTGAGGCCTGTTGAGAAAATATATTGTTTTAAAGACAGTGTTTATTATTTAGAGTTCCTATTTTAATTACAGAAGTATTATATTATTTATTTACCAATATTTTATTCCTCAATATTTTATCAGTATTATTATTTACTATTGTTTACTTTTATCCTCGTCGTATATCTGTTTTATCCTCGTTGCTACTAGCTTCAACTTTCTGACTAACTGACCGACTATTTAATTTTGACAATTCAAAAGTGCCTGTAAATGGTTTAATTGAAATAAATGATTTGAGTTTGAGTTGAGAATAGTTTTATTGCATTCCGTCTGGTCACGAGTACTAGGTATAGGATATAGGAACCGGTTTTGTGCAAACTCGTTACTAGTGTTTATTTTAAATGCTCTCAATGTCAAGGATAATCTTAAGTCGATTAGTTTTTAGGAATTCTCAAATTCAACATCCTTCGGCTAGTCTATTTTCTACATATCTCACCGTGAAAAAGCAGGTGAAGTGAGTTTGAAGTGAGCTGTCGTTCCACCTGATGCTAAGGATTCACACAATTAACAGCTTATTTCATACAACCTACACCTAAGTAGTATTCACGGTGAGATTTTTACAGAAAATATCGGATGTTTGCTTGAATGGTAACAAATGTATTAACAGCCATACCTTAACAAGAGAACGGACGGGCTGTTGCAGCACGAAGATGGCGAAGATGACGACGCCCTGCAGCGCGTTGACGAGGTCGAACACCGACCACACGGACATAACGTCAGAGCCCGCGCCCGCCGCCCACGACACCACCTCCAGCACCCACGACAGGCCCATGATGAAGGACAGGAGGCAGCACATGCGGAACCTAGTGGGGAACATCGCAATATTGAATTTGACTTTGAAGAATTCAAAAGATTTGAAGAGTATGTTTTAGGTAAACAATTTAAAATGAAACCTGTTATGAAACAATGCGTTGGAGATACTGCTACCAAAGAACCTACTTTACCAGGGTAGTCATGTCCTATCACCTTGTAATTACCACTTCGGAATATACCAAACTACTGTCGTAAAAGTCATAACGGAATAAGAATTGCTAAGTAATCAGAAGCTTATTAAATTTACATCACTTTTAAGTTGTTCATTAGATCTACTAATTTGCGGTCAGAGCGAGTGCTTCGTTATCAGATCCAGTATTGACTTTACACAGAATTACTCGCTTGACAGTAAGTTCATTGCAATTAATTAGTACGCTGTTACTGAATCTTGTGGTTTCTCTTCTTTGTAATTAGTTTAGTCTCCTATAACGATTTAATTAGTCTCTTCCAATAACCTAATTTTACGCGGCGAGCGACGAAAAACAGACATTATTGACAATGTTTGCCAATAATTTCCATTGATATCTATGAAATACCGTAACGACTTTCAAAGACTTTCTTGTTAGGTATGCATGTCGTGTTGCCGTCCTAGAGACAAAGCTGAAATATATAATTTGCCTGTGATGACATTGGCCATCATATCCTTCAAACCGGAACACAAAACGTGCAAAGCTGAACAGAGGAACCAATATGGTGGTAGTACTACTTCTCCTGCACTATATGTATATGCTTAATGACAAACTACGAATACTTACAATTTCTTGTACTTCTTGAGCCTTTGGTTGAAGTTGGTGGGCGCCTCCGCCGGCGGCGACGACGTGGGCTCGTGCACCGGCAGCGGCTGCCCCAGCACTGTGCCGAGCCGCACCCAGTCGTCCGACGTACTGAAGTCTGAGTGCGTCAGGTCTAACGCTGTTTTAGAGGAGAATAATTTGTTAGAAATAATGTATGTATCAGTTTATCATCTGCCTTGTCTTTTCCCTACTTCAGGTTGGCTTCCAGTCTAACAGGATGCAGCTTAGGACTAGTATTTTACATGGAGCAACTGCCAATCTGTATCAGATATTCTGTTACTGTGTAACAGAATATCCCTTGGTAAGAATGGTTGTCAGACTTTCGGGCTCCTGACTACCCGTAACAACTGTACGTACTTGTGACCACTTGTAACAGCCATTCGTTTACTTCCTACCAAATTCATTAAGGTACTCGATGACAGTATCGGTTGGGAATGCTATCCTGTGTACCCACTAGAATTCTTGGTAATTTGATATCGTCTACCGTAATCCTAAGTATTTCATAAGGATGTAACCGATTGCAATCTGCTTTGGCATCATAAAAGGCGATAAGTCAACGAGACAGATACTAGATAACAAATTAAGCCAAAGAGTGCATGCCAAAACAGTACATTAAGTCGCCAGTCACGATCCTCAGCAGTGAGGGATATTACTGAACAAGAGGACAATGGCCGATGGCAATTGCCACTATTGCTATTACTCGGACTCATAGATATAGATTTCTATGCTCAGACTAGTATTTTGCTTCTTTCATTTATTTATTTAGGATCTCCAACAAAAGATATAGGTACATACACAATACATGACACATAAAATAAAGGGCAACATTAGAAGGCCAATTCCCGTAATTAAAAACGTTCAAAATCTTGTCGCAATCTCATCTCAGCGAAATCAATGTCAAAAACTTGTCAAAAATGTTGGGATTTTAGAAAAATCCTTCTAAAATCAGACTGTGAACATTCTTAAATCAACGAGAATTGCCCTTCTGAAAAAAATATTAATAATAGGTGACATTTGAAAAAGTTACTAAATTATTAAAGGACATAAAGAAATGAAAATATAATAAACTAAATACAATATTTCTATACAGCAAGTATAGTTTATCGAAGATATTTTGAAAAATGGAACTGAAATAACAAAAACTCAAAATATTGCGAAGAATTCCCATTCCCATGGGATTTGCTACATCTTTAAAAGAAAATCTAAAAAGACAACACAATTCAAGACATACAAATATTATGAAACGTTCAAGGTTCATTCAATAAAATGAAGATAGGACCACTTGCATTATGTTTTGTCTACAAAATGATACAGCTTATCTATAAGGACAAAACATTGCAAAACGTTGTGCACATACTGATTGCAAATAATAAAATATTTACTGAAGACCGGCTTTCATTGTTCAAAGATTTGATTATCTTAGTAATGACCAATAAAAGTTGTGCTATAACCGTTTTATGAATCGTAAACAAAGCATTAGACTCGTAAAACCATTGTTTTAAAGCTATAACTTTAACACAATATCAAATCAAATAGGTACTATGACGATAAAATTGAAAAAGCAATCAGTGAAAAAACCGGCCACTCGAACTCGCACACGAAAGGTTCCGAACCACAGGGCAAATAAACGCCGAAAAAAACACGTTTCTTGTATGGTATTTTCTTTTATATGCATAAAAATTAAAGGGGGCTTCCTTTAATTTTTATTACTTGTTTTTATAGCGGAAACAAAAATACACACTCTGTGAAAATTTCAACTGTCTACCTATTACGGTTCATGAGATACAGCTCGCTAACAGACAGACGGACTGTTGGAGTAATAGGGTTCCGTTCGCACTTGGCATGGTATGGAACTCTAAAATTATTCATGACAAATTAAATTGTTTTTGAAGAACTAGAAGCAAATCTTTTCAGTACAGTTGTACTTACAATTCTAAGAAAGAAAGTTTAATTGACCCAGGTTAAGGGTAAGGCACACATTCACACAAAAAAAGAAATAGTATTGTGTACCAAATAGGTCCAGTTCAGTATATATGTAAGACAACTAATTCTAATAATCTAAGCTGTAACTGTGCACCACGACATATCAGGCTTCTCGTACATTTCATTGTACGGAAACCCTCTACAATGCGAGTTCAGGTATTCGTAAGTTTGGTATGTCATCGTGTACTATTATAATAATATATATATTGAGAAAACTACTCACGGGTAACATCCTTAAGTTTATCATAATGCGTTGCAATAGCTCGTGATGTGAAGAAAAATATACAAAGATTGCTGAATAGGATCAGAGCCACCGGTCCGTAGAAGTATGGCAACGCTGCTTCATCCGCTGTGGAACAAACGTATCGGTTACAAGACAATACTAATACAAGTCACAACACACTTGGTGCAAGATAATATTAGGTCCTTACATATGAAATTGGCGTTTTATATGGAAAAAACAAAACGAAAACAAGAATTTTGGAATTCCTAACCAACGGACATGATATTTGAGATCAAATTAGCCAGTTCGACAAAACGGCAATTTCATATATTATGTAAGGATACTAATATTCTACCAAAACATTCGGAAAATGTATGTGGAAAATATGAAGAGAGATATTTAATAGACAACAACACACGAGTATCATAGGTTTAATTTTTTATTATCGCTTCAATAATAAAGTTTTCATCTTCTGCTACATATATTCTCGAAATAAATATCATAGCTGCTTCTGTATTTTAGTTTCATTGTACTTTCTTATTGAGAATCAAACAAACTTTCACTAACTGACAGTAATCCGATTTCACTGACGATAACGAACAACTCTTTACAAATAGACGAAATATTGAATTTCATAAAGGCAAATATTTGTTGGAAAATAAATAATAATCATCTTCAAACGCATTTTTATAATAGAAGAGCTGCGAAAATATATGTATAGAACGATTTTCAGCCTGGCGCACGGGTAACTTTACAATAATAATATAAAAAAAAGTAAAAGTGTTTGATTTGGAACAAAAACAAATTGACATAAATTATATTAGAAATGGAAACGATGACTACAGAATTTGAAAACTGTGTCGCAGCTATGAAAAAAATAATACATTGTCACTAGAGTATAAATTCAGTAAGCCTCCAGAAAACGTAACCATTTTTAAACTTTTGAAAGACATTTAAAAGCAGATTTAACATTTATATTAACTACTAGCTGCTGTCCACGGCTTCACCCGCGTAGATGACGGAAATAATCCCACGAAAACGTGCTACCGGGACCAAAAGTATATACTTTTGGTCCCGGTAGCACGGAGTAACATTTATGTTACTCCTTATAATATTATCTATCATCCAGTAAAGGTGCCTTCAAAATTGGTCCAGCTGTTTCAGAGATTAGCCGGAACAAACAGACAGACAGACACATTTTAACAATTGTTTTTTTTCTGCTTATGCGTCTAGTAAACAGCTGTTATTTTGACATTACAAACAGACACTTCAATTTTATTCATTTGTATGTGTGTATGTATGTATAGATAAGTCTAGGTATCCTCACTTTGTTTTCCTTCGTCGACGTCAAGACATAGAAGACATATTAATTTTGAATTATTAAAATGTAATAGTTATTTCTCATATAAGTATTTATTTCGGATATCTAAGTCAGTGCATATATTTTGTCATCTGTGTACGAGGTCGAAACCAGTTAAACTAACCCGAAATAAATACGTAAGTAGTAAACCTGAAAATATTCTTCTTCTCTGCTTCGTATAAAAATTACATTTTGCTTCAAAATTTCTTAAAAACAACACAAATAAACCAAATATATAACCAACTTACTCTTAAACCAGCACCCCTTAACTCCGAAGTTAGGCTTCAGATAAGTGCTGGGCACAGCCGGAGAGAGGTCCATAGTGATGGTTACTATTAGGAGAAGTATTGGGAAGAGCACCGCGTACACGCAGTACCACGCGAACCTTCGTCTCATACTGCGTCTTGTCACTGATGCATTTATGTATCTCCTGCGAAATTAAAGCGATTATAAAACTGTTTTATGTGAGGCAGGCGCGACGATCTTCGCAGGGTGGCTGGTAGCAGCTGGATGAGAGTTGCCGAGAATCAAGCTAAATGGCATGCAATTGGAGAGGCCTATGTGCAGCAATGGACTGCTGTAGGCTGATGATGATTAGGCAGGAAAGTCAAAGTCAAAGCATTTATTTCAAATAGTCACATAAAAGGCACTTTTGAACATCAAAAAACACCAAAAAACAGGAGAAAGGAAATTGTCTTTTAGCAACCCAGTTAACAGCTCTTCACTTACAGTTAGGTATTTTTAAAAAGGTATATACATAATAACTCAAGCGTAAAGTTAGAAAATTATATTCGACAAAAAAATTGAAATGTCAATTACGTACTCCTCACACGTAAACGCTTAACATAATAAGCGCTAAAAGCATTGATGAAAAAGCTCGTGTATACGCATGAGTAATAAATGTAATAAGGATACATTTAATAATGTTACATTTAACAGCGTTACATTTAACATCGTTACATTAAGTATAAGTACTTACCGAACGTTCAAGAATATATCGAAACACATCACGTTTAGCCAGAAGAAACAGGATACGAACGAAAACTGGATCAAGTACGCTGTAACAAAAAATATATTATAATAATATCGAATATACTGTGAGTAATGCTTAGTTAGGCATAGGGCATACGTTAACTAACCATTTTATATAATTTCAAGCATAAACTTAAATTTCAAACTTTAAAATGAAATTCTATTGAATTTGTTAACAAATTTGTGCTCATTTTAGACCAATCACCATCCTTGGAAACATCACTGAGGGTCCTTAAAAGGGCGCACTCAGAAGAGAGCAATTTGTTTATACAAGCCTTGTACACTTGTACGAAATCAATGTGACCGGTTTAGTAAGCCTTTAGTGAAACATATTTAAATCCTTTCTCAAGTTCAGTCTTATAACCTTAATAGTCATCCATAATATAGTCAGACCATAATTTCCGTAGCAAGAACATACTGAAGCTCATTTAGCAAAGTATTTGTCTAATTTTTTTCATTGAGCTGGACATATAAAACTTTGTTTATATTCAAATTAAAGCTGGTGTCTTATTTTTATAAACTATGATATTGATTTAAATTTGTCGGAATTAAATTATTTGAATCTTAAAGCACGCATAATTTGAAGACTTCGATAACATATTCATAAAAAAATCCTATAGAACTACCCGTAATAGAAAACTTACCCATAATAGTGCACGCGGCTACAGGAAAAGCATGTCCAGCAAGCTGTGTAGCAGCTAAACAAGTGAAGGCGAGCGCCAAACACACGGTGTGACAGGCAAGAGCCTTTCCATGAGTGTCCCGTAGTTCAGTAATGAATAGGTACACAGACGCCGTCGCTAACAGGAATGGAACCGATATTAGGAGCCCTGGAAAGGAAAGTACGCTGTAGTTTTGGAAAGCAAATTTATGTATTGGGGTGCCTAAGGAGGCTTGTGTGTATAAATGTATGTTGCTGTTGGGCTAGCACTGAAGCATTTTGAAAAGGAACAAAAAAGTCATAGCTAATCTTAGAACCAGGAGAGTTGAGTAATCTGATGCTACAAATTGTACCTTTAACAATTTGCGTTTCGTAATCTTTAGAGATCACAAGAAATGAAAAGCGCTTGTGTATAAATTGAATGACGAGATAAAATTAATTAAAATGTAATTTATAATTCTGGTAACCCTTAACCTCGCCTCAAGTTTAAAATCCTTCAATAAAAGCTTTCATAGTATCAACTCTCAAATAACTTGTATTATAAAAGGCTGTAGAATCTTCTCAAAATCTTTTGGAGACTAGAACAACGATCAAATAGTTCAGTAACTAGAGTCTTCGTAACAAAGTTAACAATTTTGTTCTTGTTGCCAACAACAAAAAGTGGAATTAATTAATGATCAACTCAGTTAGTATTTACTTTGGACGAAAAACATACAGCTGGGTATTTTCCCACAGGAGTCGATATAGTAAATTGGTTAAGTATTTCGTGTTTACACAATAAATAAATAATATTATTATTATTTGCTGTTGCTTCATTGATACGAAATTATTATTTCGTGATTACGAAATCAGATACTGGGCTGGGGCTGCAGTCTCGACATTCATAGCGATCGATTTACGACCGAATTCGGTCGCAATGTCCTGTCACTTCATACATTACACTGTCAATCCGGGACTTTGCGATCGAATTCGGTCGTAAAGCGATCGCTATGAATGTCGAGACTGCAGCCCCTGGTCTACGTTTATATTTATCGATAAACAGCACACAATGCCATACATTTTAGTATAATTGCTTATCTTATCATTATCATCTTTAGTATGCTTGCAATTTCGATAACGGATAGATATATGTATAATAAAATAATAATCAAATATTATTAGGACGAAATGACTCTTTATATTCGGTAATTCCCCCACTTCTGCACTTTACGCGTGAAAGGAATTCCAATAAAACCCATGCAAATATAAAAAATACAAACACATGATATCAAAAAGGTATTGACTTATTGAAGGACTATAACCAGATGTAAGTACAAACCTGTAGCATAAGCGATAAGTGTAGCCGACGTTTTAGTCTCTTCCATGGGGGTAGAAAAACATACTACGGGTAATGTTATGCCTGCTGGCACCGACTCGTTCCAGAAGGTTTCCATGCAATAGTCCCGAGTGCCCAACAGTGGCGGTCTTGAGTACGGAACGAAGAGGGACCCGTTTACTAGCAGATAGAACTCGTCTTCACTGTGGATGTGCGGCTCTAGTTTGTATCTGAGGACAATGTTTTTCATTAACACTTTGTTACACAACAAAAAAAGTTTTGCTGCTATCATGTCAATTGCCGTTCTACATTCATTCATTCCTGAAGGTGTTTAAGACAGATGAGAGTTGTCATTGAATTTGATGATTTATTACTAGAGTTAGAGCTTCTACTCGTATATACGAGAAATATTTACAGAATAAGTTTGAAACTGACCCAACTACATCAACGTTTAATGTCGTATGCAAAATTTGCTTTGAGGCATATTATAATTAAAATAAAATGCAGCCAAGAATAAATAAGTACGGTCTTAGTAATAAAAACCAATGAGTAATGAAAACATCTCAAGATCAAAATAATAAAGCACTTTCCTCTAATGAATTAACCACTACAAATCGTTTTAGACGGGACACTCGCCATTTCATGGATGGAGGAATTTGTGCTACGATTCCTAATGAGCTTAGAACCCCAGAATATAGAACTCTTACACAAGAATATAAAAGATTGAATAAAAGTCATCGTAATTGGGTATACCCCAATTAAGTATTATTAGTCATTTCCTTCGAAACAGGGTTGACATTGTATTCTTGACTTTATTAATGGAAATGGAATTTTATCAGAATCAGACGGCATATCTTAAGTTTTCGTTTATTATATGATTATGATAGCGATATAATTGTGTAATGCCAATACAAAATGAATTGTCTTTTATCATAATGATTATCACTACGTAGATTCGAAGAACTTCCTGATATAATTTATCACTGTTGCCATCTAGCATTACTGTTTCAGCTTCAAAATGCATTTTATAACAAACTAGCTTCTGCCCGCGGCTTCGCCCGCGTGGATGTCGGAAATTATCCCACGAGAACGTGCTAACAGGATAAAATGTATGTGCTTCTCCAGGATGCCATCTATCTCTATCCCAAATCAGAAGTTCAGTGGTTTAGGCGTGAAAATAACATACAGTTTCAAGTTCAAATCCTCCCCTTAAAAACTGAATTACCCCTTTTTGTCCTATCAGTGGTAAATTTTCGACAACTTTATATACTTATTATTCATTATTTTCTGTCAAAAGTATCAATACTGAGTTTTGAGTAACTCGGACCGCGCATTCAATTTCTTCCACACAAACTTAACACCCCTATATCCCCCTTTGAGGGGTAGTTTTGAAAAACTTATAATGATAACCCGTATTACTTACTTAGGCAAGTATTCTTGCCAAGTTTCAAGTTTATTAACTAAATGATTAAGATTTTTCATATAAACTGTATCCCCCGCTTTTCACCCCCACAGGGGTGGAATTTTGAAAAATCGTTTGGGATTATTCATAACTTGATTCAAAAATTATTTATACCAATTTTTGAGTTAATCAAGCCACGCATTATAATCCTCCCTTGTAAAATTAACTACCCCTTTTCAACCCGTTAGGGGTAGATTTTAGAAAAACCCTGATACATGTTACTCTTTATTTTTGGTCTTAAGTATAAACACTGAGTTTCGAGTTAATCGGACCGCACATTCAAATTATTCCACAAAAAATTCAACACCCCTATATCCCCCTTCGAGGGGTAGTTTAGAAAAACTTATAATGATAAACTTTATTACTTACTTGGGTGAGTATTCTTGAAAAGTTTCAAGTTTATTAACCTAATGAAGAAGATTTTTCATATAAACTGTATCCCCGCTTTTCACCCCCATAGGGGTGGAATTAAAAAAAAATCGTTTGGGATGTATTCATAACTTGACTCAAAGATTATTTATACTAATTTTCGAGTTAATCAAGCAATGCAGTAAAATCCTCCCCTGAAAAATTGACTACCCCATTTCAGCACGTCAGGGGTAGATTTTCAAAAAACCCTGATACACATTATTCTTTACTTTCAATATTAGGTATAAATACTGAGTTTCGAGTAAATCGAACTGCGCGCTAAAATTCTTCCATACAAACTTTGAAACCCCCCAACCCCTTATTAGGGGGTAGTTTAGAAGAAAAAATACTAACAATCTTCATAATTTATTTAGATAAGTATTCGTGCCAAGTTTCAAGTTTATTAACTCAAGGAATAAGATTTTGCATACAAACGAAATCCCCCCTTTTCACCCTCTTAGGGGTGGAATTTCGAAAAATCCTTTCTTAGTGGATGCCTACTCTTCACGAAGAACACACCCTCCAAATTTCATGTGTCTAGGACCAGCGGTTTAGGCTGTGCGTTGATCTATCAGTCAGTCAGTCAGTCAGTCAGTCAGGACTTTGAATTATATATATATAGATAGATGCTGCGTTTTTATTCTGTATTCGGCTTTACTTAATTTTGACGTTTGTGCAGTCAGTATCAAATTCATGATCACTTCGTAATCATGGCGAGATGGTGATTCTAGGTTTCAATCGATCGGCAAACCACGATCTGCCCATTCCAGGTTATTTTTGTGCGGTTGTTAATTGGCAAATCAACCAATACTATGAGTTTCTTTATCAGAAGGTCCATAATGGATTCATGACATACATTAATGGATACCGGGAAAAATAAGTCAAGTATAGTTTAAGTTTAAACTCCCCAACGCAAGGCAGTACAAATAAAATAAAACCTATATTTACTTTTCATATTTACACGGGCTCCCGACGATAGTCTCGTACACATTGCTGTCGAAGCTGAACATATGGGTCGAGTTAGCTTCGAAGAAGATCGGCTGGAAGGTGAGGGTAGACCGGGAGCAGACGGTCTTGACCGTCCCATCGGCAACCGTGACGGTGAGGTTCTGTCCGCTTGGACAGCATTTCGGAACTACTGGTAGCTCTTTTGCTTCTTGGTCCTGTTGACAATGGAAACAATTTTGTTTAATAAAAATACAGTGAGAGAGTTGTAAAATAAATGATTGAAGAAATGTATAACGATTAGAATAATTTATTTCTGATTGAAATAAAAATAGACAAATTGGTGCACAGCGGTACAGATTCAAAAACGTAAATAAGTACTGAAACTGAAAGTAAATAATAAAACCGCTACCGCAACAGTCTTCCCTACTAAGAAATTATCGTAATTTAAGAACAGTTAAATAATTCAAGAAGTGTCTGAACTAAATTAATGTTTATGTCAAAGTGTCATGAAAACAGTTGAGACATTTTTCGGAACAAGTAATATTACCTAAATTATGTTAAGTAAAGACCCTACTCAAACAAGAGTCCAATTTAATAGTAATTCTTCAAAAGCCTACTTCGAATTTAGTCACAATGTTTTTCTAAGACGTGACGTTATATTTTAAATTGGGTCGCGCCGCAAACACAAGGTAAGGACAACATAATTATGGATGTCATTCAAACGATGATAAATTGTAATGTTATATGACTGAGTCCCATCAAAATTCAACATGAGTATTTGATCTTTGACGCACATAAAAGAAATTCAACTGAGGTTGATGTCGTAAGGCGTTCATTTAGAATCGGGCACGTCTTTTACAAAAGTTAATGCTCGAATATTAGTCGGCAAGACAAAGCTAAAGTTACGAGGGCAGAAAAGAGAAGAATTCATTTCTATTGCAGTCAGTCTTACAATATAAAAAGAATCAAAACCATTCTATGAAATTTTTTGGTTGTACCTAACAAACATAGAATAGAATTTATAAATCGCGCTGAATGGCTGTCTGAATTTCTAGTTACCAAATCAATTTTTGAGGTTCTGCAAAATTTACCTTCGTGGAAATAGTAACAGATGTGGAAAGCAATACAGTGCCATGGAACTATTGTATACACTTTTGCTGACCTATATGGCTTACAATGATAGATTCATATTGTATACAATATTTGAATATTCAAAACACATAACATCACGCCTGCAAACCCCGGAGCATTAGGCAGAGTTGTACCTGTAGTACAGGTAGCTACACCACATTTTGTTAGTTATGTTTAAGTTCCATGTTATAGGCCTATTGCTATCAACCGACGACATAGTTTGACGATATAGTTGGCGAAGTGGCTGAGCGATCGACTGCTGCGCTAAGTGGCGCGGGTTCGATTCCCGCACGGAACAAATATTTGTATTGCCTACAGGTAGTTGTCTGGCTGTTTGTGTATGTGAGTTTAAATGTTTGTAAACGCACCCACGATACAGGAGTAATTCCTAGTGTGGGGCAAAGTTTAAAAAAAAAACCGGGCACAAATGCAGACTCAGCAGCAGCTACTGATTGGATATTCGTTGGTCATGTTTACATCCACACGCTGTAACTTCTTTCATAGTTTACTCAGAACGTAAAAATAGAAATAAACTCTCACCCAAAGAAACAGTTGTTGATAAAAATATGCCTTAGTACATTGTACAGATGTCGGCGAATGCCAAATGTACTACTCATTATTTGTTAAAATAGTATGAAGTAAAGTCCAACACTGAGTAGATTACGTATACATTGGAATGTGTATATGTAATGGAAAATATGCCAATTTGTTTATTTAAAAGGAAATCAATGGCCTGAGTCATTAGATAATGGTTTTGCAGGGTTGTTTGGTACAGGTCATTGACATTACTGACCTGATATAGATGTAGTCTTTTCAATTTCACGAACGTTTCGTGTGAAAGGGTTAAATAGTGGGGCCATAGTACCTAATACAGACAGTGTAATCGAACTGTAAATTTTTTGGTTATTAATCTACCTACAGTTAGTTCTACACATTGATCACAGGCATCATAATAATATGTGTAAACAACTTACCTACAACGTTAATAAAATACTTATGTAAACATAAGTATTTTATTAACGTTGTAAGTAGTTAGAGATAAATCTCTACATTATAAACTTTTAACATATTTCTTAGAACACGTTAATTAATCGATTCCTGCATTACCCTTGAAGTAAAATTTCCCGGGAAATCGAGTCAAGCCCTTTTCCTCATTACGTTCAAGTTTCCCTTGGCATATTTTATCTATAACAACTTCAATTTGCAAAAATGAGATAATAAAAGAGATTACTGGTAGACCACTCTTATCCAAACTATTTTCCTAGGATTGATAATTATTAGGTAAGCAACACACTTATACTCGTATCAGCAGAGGCCTGAATAGTTGATCCATAGTGGTCTTTAGATATGCAAAGTCCTTGACTAAACGTACTGTGTTTAGAGTTCAGGCTCTTAATTTTAGCAGCTTACCTACTAGGTATTTGAGTAGGTGGATGTATGTTGATTAAATAAAATGTGGATCTGACAGCATGATATTTGCCGCAACATCCAAACACGGACATTTATTTCCACATCGTAGCCAGAATATAATCGGTAACGTTTCGGCTACCAACAAAGCATACACTCCAAAAATAGGACAGAAACGTACACGGTCATCTACGTGCCACAGAGAACTTTCTGTCAGTACATCACATTTCGTTCACCTATAATGTGAGTAAGAAGCCGGGTATCGAAGGCACCACGTCTGTCACGCGTCTTGTTAGGAACGTGCCCGCAACGGTAATGAGACAACCGATGACATCTACAATTCTGAGCTCCTGTGTAATGCACGAAGGGTGGATGATTCGGATGGAACGTTTTTTAAAAATTTAGCTTATATTTATGGATTGTATATCGGCTGTTATTTGTAAAGACGAATGTCTTTATTTAATACGAAAAAGAGAAGTTATGTATAAGCTGGTAGTTCAGGACTTTGCTATTGTGGTTCTTAGTAAAAAAAACATGCATTTTCAATTACTTGGCCTGAAGGCCATGCAACCATTCATTACAAGAAGATTTTCAGCAATATCTTCAGGATTATGCTTTAGTTAGATGTGCTTAATGAACACGCTTATGTAACCTATGTTAATTAAAAAAATGCACTTAAATGAACATACTTATTTTTTAGACCTTCACTATAAAAACAAAACCCAGAGCCACCCAGAGGGCCTCCAAATAAATAAACTGCTATATTTACTCATCATTTACAAAACTTCTAAGTGGGTGATCACGGGCGGTGCCATGTTTGTGAATCGTATGTGTTTAGGGAAAGTAGTGATTTTTCTTGTAAACAGGCGTAAGTATCAGATTAGGTTGTTTACAGTAACAGTTTGTGGAGATTGGACCTCACGCGGCTCGAAGGACTGGCTGAGTACCGTAAGTAGTTGTGTGTCGATACATTATGTGGGTATTAGCTAGTTTTTCTAGAATATAAGACGACATCGGGCGCCTATTTGCTAAATGCGAAAGGTTCAGCTTAGTTTTACTAACAAGAAACGGTTCGATTGGTACTTCGAGATATTTCTCACGCAAGTTGGCGGTGCGGTTTAGTACTGGCCCGTTGGTAACGGCCCCGATTTACGAGTTGTAGGTCGAGGATTCGAACCAAGGCAGACGCTTTACTTTATGTACATAATTTCATCACCACTGCTCTCATAACGGTGAAGGAAAACCTAGTGAGGAAACCGGCATGTCCTAGAACCAACAATTCGAAGACATATGACATCTACCAACCCACGCTGGGCCCGCGTGGTAGATTCAAATTCATTTATTTATTGTTAGTTTTATATTAATTGTAGATTAGAGCCCACTTCCTCTCGAAGAGAAGAGGCCTGTGTCCCACTAGCGAGAACGTCACAGGCTGATTATGCTAAGTTAGCGGTAGCACAAATATCAGAATTTTACTCGAAGTATTCACATTTGAACATCAAGATATCTTTATACCTAACATATTATTTTATTTATTTAGAAAACCAACAGCGATACATGATATAATACAAATAAAGATATTACAGTTTAGTAAGGCTAATAATAGGTGTCCCTGCTTAACCTAATTTGTATTTACCATGCGAACGGACTTTAAACAATATTTAAAAATAAGGTTTTAATGTAGAAGTGAAAGTTTAATATATTAAACAACAACAAAAGATGATATAATGATCTATAGTTTAGTAACCATACCTTGTGGTTTAGGGAAGCTGAATTTATGTTCAGCTTCAAACACACGACCGGTCAGACCACACTTCGGTCGATTGTTAAATGCCAATGACTATAAAACCTCTTGACTGCTCATACGGGCGACTCAGGCTCACGACACATAAATGAAATTGCACTTATATTAGATGAAACTATGAGTGACCATTTTAGTTTTGACCAGTTTTTGGATCTCTCCACACGTGATTATTTTGATAACTTTTTTAAACATTTCTGCTTATATCAAATTAATATTATGAGTTCTTGTTCAATTAAATGGTGTGGGAAATCGTCTAGAACATCCAGCTATAAAAAAGATGGCATAACTTTTCATCGGTAAGTAAAATATATTTATAATTTAATAATATTATGAACAATTGCAGGGCTCAAGCTAAACTGGTTGTTTACGTTAAAGGCACATAAAATGTATACCGCGTTGATGTCTTTTTGAAAACTCCCTTTCTCTCACTAGGTATTGTCAATAAGTCTGTCCCTTTCCATCTGTAGGTATAGATAGAAAGGGGCAGACGCATTGCTGTAGTATTGTGACAACTTCAAAACAAAGTATAATTAATAATATTGTCGATAAAAATTGCGATGTTCCCCAACTGTAAAAAAAGTAACATTACTTAATGTTTACATTTTAGATTTCCAGATATTCCAGAAGTGAAAGAAAAGTGGATTAATGCTGTTAACAGGGAAAATTGGTTTTCAAAAAAATATAGCGTTGTTTGTTCAAGGCATTTCACGGCAGATTGCTTTGAAACCTTAAAGAACCGACGCCGTTTATTTAGTTCAGCAACACCGACTCTTTTTTTGCCTGTTTTGGTATGTTTTATTATTACTTAATTATTTCAGATTTTGAGCATTGATTTGAATAAGTAGAGTAAAATTTACAGTGTTACGTAAGTGTTTTATTTGCACCCAGTTAACGCCCAATCAGTGTAGTTTAAAAAAAATGTAGAATTAATAGACATCGTTATGTTCGATTTTATCGATATTAGGTATTGTAGCAAAACTGACTTGTGCATCACTATGTTTGGAACATTCGGCCTGACATTGTTGCATCGGCCAATCACAACCGCTGTATTTTCTTCGTCCCCCGACCCGCAGCGGTGAGTCGTGTGCCTAGACGAAATCGGTCTATCAGCTCTCAATGTTTAATTCTCTTTGTTAAATGCACTGTCAAACATACGTCAAATTGACTGGCAGTAATAAATATCGTTTGTTTATTTAGCTTGGAAAACGACTACAATATTTTTGATGAATAAACTAACCTTTTTTTTTTTTTTTTTTTTTTTTTTTCTCGCTGAGAAATGCTTTATGCATCCCCGTCTCGCGGGGGACCGAGACGGGGTATGTGGGACTCCCTGTCGGAAGGACAGTATACCCACTAAAACTCAGCGGTGTTCCTGCAAACGCCGTAATGGGAGGGCTATGGGAAATCGATACTTCCACGGCCCTCCCGGCGCACGCCCGCCAAGATGGTATGGCGGGCCCCGCATGCCCCCCAGGTTGGGGGGCTACGGGAATGGCCGGGAACACCTGGCCATTCCCGTCCCACAAGGTGGAGGCCTGTGCAAAACAGGCAACGGAGCCCCCGCACCCGTTGCCTGCTGGCCTCCACGCCCGCCTTACAGGCAGGCCCCGCATGCCCCCCGCGTTGGGGGAGCTACGGCCGCAGAGGATAGGGAGAGCGGCAACGAAACACCGACACTCCTCTTCCCCTGCGGCCCCGCCGCGTCCGCCATCTAACGGTGGCGGCCCCGTCAAGGCCGCGGAAGGAAGGGAGAGCCCCTCCCGCCGCGGCCTCTATCCTCAGCCGCAATGTCTCCCTCACGGGGGACATCGCGGCCCGCCTCAGGTAGGTCGCGATGTCGCAGGCACCGCAACCTACCTGTGGGCCGCTACGTCGGGCTAAACCGCACAGCCCGGACGAGCGGCCCCCGCTGGGGTTCCTCTTAGCTTCACCGTGGCCCGCCCAGCCACGGCTACTGAGCCCCCCCGCCTCGACAATGCGGGAACCCACCGGGGGGGATGAATAAACTAACCTGAGTTATGTTAGTTTATCCATCAAAAATAATAGTCGCTTCTACACCAATTTTTAAGAAATTATCATTGGTGTGCCCACAGTGCACATAGTGCCACAAGTGTTATTCTTTGACAGTAGTATGAAATGGCAGTTTTATGAAATAACAATAGATGGACGAAATAGGAAATGGGTAAAGATATCAATTCACTTAACAATTAATTTCTCTAACTGTATATAATTTGAATATTGGATTATAAACTCTACAATGACTTGGTTACGCCTTTGCTACCAAATAAAAGAACTTACCTAAACAAAAATTGCGAAACAAAAAGAAGTTTATTTCTGGAACAAAAGCCTAGAGACCCGTTTAAGTCGGAAACTCGCAGAATTTCTAAATGTTAAAACAATTTGTTTTTTAAGGCTTCTTTATGGAAATATCCGGGGACTGAAAGCCGTGACGACACTGACAACTTCCGCGAAATATTCGCAAAGGAAACCTTAAAAATACTCATAAGAGTTTTTTTTTTCCGAAATTGTTACGGGTTGGTAATCACCAAAAGGATTTTAGATGTAAGGGTTATATTCCGGTAAAAAGACGTCGCAGTACATTTGAAAATATAACCATGTATATTCATGGGCATTTTTTACGGGAAGATTTCTCGGAGCGGCGAAAGCTCATGCGTAAATAATTACATGAATTAAAACAAGGTTACCCTTTAATAGACAAACAGTAGGATGGTTTGTCTACATATGTTGACCTAGATCCAGGTATATATTGGTTGTATACTGCAGGTACATTGGCAACAGGTCCCACGGGACGATCGAGAATTCCAGAGCCGTTAGGCAGATGTTCTGAAAACTATTTAGGAGCTATCAAACCATCAAGAATGCCACAAAATCAACAATATGGTGAAACTAAATACAACTGCTATAATAAGGCCAACAATTAGACCATTAAATTCATAAAAGTATTATTAAGTGCAGTTTACCGAGTCTCCTGACGAAATCCCAATCTTCGCCTAAAAGAACTGAGAGCGAGCTCCAAACCGACTTTCACTTCGTAATATCAAATAAGAAAATGATGTCAATATTTTTTTGGTACCATAAATAACCACTACTGATCATGATAACACCCCGCACAGGACCCGCGTGGTGGATTACGGCCCACTTCTTCTCACAGAGAGATCTGTGTCCTAGCAGGAGGAACGTTATAGGCTGATTATGGTTTGTGCTATTATTATGCTATTATTTTTATCGTTATCATGCATTACCACCCAACACGCTAAAAACAAATTCTTGAATCAGAATACATAAATACTTCACATGTAATCTCATCAGCTATCTTTTATATTTGCACTGTATTCGAAGCGTATCTACTGAAATATTGTTATTAGGCCTAAGGCACTTTGCCAAGTATTCAGACAAAATTCGCTGAAACAATTTCACGGATTGCCTAGGCATTAAAATGGTCTTAACACTGTGTTAAACCAGCTGAAGCTTGTGACTTCGCTTGTATGCTAACTTTAACTCCCTGTGAGGCAGTGTGATACCAGAATCAGTTTTTTCCTGTAGAGTTTTGTCAACTTTGACTATGAGACTGTTTTTTTTTTTTTAATGTGTGCCATCGCTGTAGTATTCTTCTGCGTGTCGATGGCAATCTGAATTGGATTTATCCAGAATTTAGGTACGAATTTGGCTCCTTCAGTAACATCCATCAGTTCCTGTAACGTGCAGGCAACTGGACACGCTGGACATGATATTAAGTGCCCATTTAATTGTATTTGGGTACATAGAGCGAAAGTTTATCTACAAACGTATTCGTCACTGGTATTATTTCATGCATTCATTGAATAATCATCAGTTTTAGCGAACTCTACTCCAAAAACCGACCAGCAGAACTTATTCTTTGTTATGTTTTTGCATGGAGCTTACATTGTTTTCTCTGATGAAAAAAATAGAACAAACAAGATTACTTACTGTATGTTACAAAATTACGTTATCTTCAACGCGTGTTGATGAACTGAAATTAACTGTTACAAATTACTTACACCTACAATTTTCTAAGAAACAATTTTGACAACAACTTTTTTTTAGTGATGAACGACCGCGAAAAAAAATCGTGTAACTATCCCCTCGAGTACTTAAATAACTGTTCTAGTATTTTTTCGCCGAATTGACACACATTTCTTGGCACTTATCGCATTTTTATATCGTTATCGTAACAGTTGGTAACACGTCACAGCGATAATATCAGAATCCCGATGTATTCGAAGAAAGGTTATAGGATGTAAATAAATATTTCGTGTAAAGTGCATTTTTTTTCCTGGTGATTTGTTGCAAAATCTTATCTGTCGAGATTTCGAGAATGATAAGATTAAGCCCATAAGGTGGCGCGAAGATATCTAAGGCGTATTACTTAAACAACCAATCTTCATTGAAGAATTGAAACTAATCGAATTGATGATGACACATTACGATGATACGCGAAGAGCAGGCACGCGTTGTCGTGTGTGACTATCTGAATCAGGTCTTATCAAATATAAATAACGTACAATTTGGCCGGTGACCAACAGGAAAACGCAGTACAAAGTGAGTGTAGAGTAAATAACCCATGTACTCAATGTACGCAAATATTCCAAGCAATACTTGGCTGTTAGTAACCAAGCGAGTTGCAGTATTTATAAAGCCGGCTCAACTCGACACTGAAAAAACAGAATGACACAATATTCTACTCACAGACATAATTCTATTTGTAACAGATATTTTTTCTTGACAAGCATCCGAATTAAATTCATAAAGGAAAAGCTATCAGATACCAGGAGGACAATAGACACGCAGGCAGGTAATAGGAATGAAAATATTTCAACCACGCGCGGCACGTATTCGTTCCGCGTAATAACTAGGACAACGCGTGAAAGTAAATACGTCTGGAAAACCTCCTACATATTCTATTTGCCTGGTTATGATAATACGTATCGATAATAAGTTGATAAGTATTCGGTGGGAGATTGGAAATGTCTGCTACACGTCAGAACGCCTAGACACGGCGCGTACATTTCGAAAGTTAGTGTAGCTTTATAATATTTTATACTTTTATAAACTTAGTAGAGATAGAAAAGCGCTGAAGATCATAGTAAAACTTTTCATATTTATATTCTTAACAGTGAACTTTTTTCAGCGATCTTGGTTTTATTTAAGACGACTATCTGTGACAAGATTGCCTGTGAAAAGTTTTCGTGACGTCGAGAAACGTCTTAAGTTTAATAAACCGTGGAAGTTTTGATCAAAATCTTGTACCGTAGGACCGAATTGAACCTGCCTAAATCTACTCAGTTTTATAAGCATTTTGTAAACAAGAAAACTAACTAATGCTACGACTTACTTTTATAATTAAGGCTTAGTTTATGTACGAATAAATAGCATAATAAAATAAACTCAAGGCTTAAGAAGTAAGCTTATAATATTATTATACTAAAGCTTATAATAATCCTCGATAAAATATTAAATCATCATCGTATTTGTTACTATGCCAACCCTGAAAACAACAAATTGTTTCGGTATTTTTATAGCAATGTATGGAAGTGCAGCAAATATGCTAACTATGTTGTCCGCACTTAGACTTTACGTTGCTTTAAGAGCTGTTCACACCTCGTGGTAGCGTTGCCAGGATTCCTCTTAACCCAGTAAAGAAAAAAGAGACCAGTGTGTAAAAACAAATGTACAAAAATGTATTTGTGCTATAAATAAACTACGGTAGTTAGGTACTAAATACCGACTAGCCATACGCGTGTTAGTTTTTATTAGGACAAATTGTTATTGACTTTTTTTTTTTTTTTTTTGAGGATGGGAAATCATCAAATGACCCCTCCCGCTCTGGGTGGAGCAGAAGGGAGTGTCAGACTTTTACTGACTAAAACCCACCCGTGTTCCTTCCTTAGCCCTTTATGTTCCAGGGCAGCGGTAAACCCTTTCGGATGGTCCCGCTACCCTGGCAGGCTTCGGCCCTATGGGGCCCCGTCTCTTTTGCTGACATCTCTTTGAGGCGCGCGTGGAACACGTACACGCCGTCCGGCACGGGCCTAGTCCTGATCGGACGGAGAGCTACCCATTACTCTCCGCCCGCAGGCCCGCGCCTACGGTGGCCGGGAGTCGTCACGCGGCTCCCGACGCCCGGAGCGTCTCCCGCGGCGGCTGAGGCGTGAGGTGCGCAAAGTGCGTTCCCTCGCCCACCCCGCCACCTCCTTCGCTAGCATGACTGCTTCGCAGAAGGAGGTGACTGCCTCCCACTCCCTCTCGCCCCGGACCATGGCTTGAACCAGGGCCGGACGCGAGAGGTCGCCGCCGCTGCCAATCGCCTCTACGAGGACACGGCGGTGCTCTGCCCAAGCAGGGCAGACCTCCACTGTATGCTCCACCGTGTCCTCTGGGCGATCCTGACAGTGGTGACACCCGGGCGTCTCCTCCCGCCTGATGATGTGCAGGAACCTCCCGAAACATCCGTGTCCGGAGAGGACCTGCGTCAGGCGGTAGGTGAGAACGCCGTGACGTCTCTCTAGCCACTCCTCAAAGAGGGGTCTTACCGCCGCTATCGTGGCGTGCCCTGCGCTGGGTTGCGATAGTCGCTCCTTCCATGCCACCATGAGATCGCGCCGGAGGTTCGTCCGCTCCGCCGCGGTTTGCCGCGGATGCGGAGTTTCCCCCCGGCGTAGTGCCTCCGCGCGCCAATCGTATAGGCGCGCGAGGACTATCGCCTCCAATTGTTATTGACTTGACACTCAATTAAAAAGGTTAATAGCCCAAATCTGAACAATTTATATTTACAACCTACGAACAACTTTATAATTCAACAGTAAAATCAAATGATACGTTCGTTCACGTAAGTATCATTTTTGTTTCCTACCATAAAGGAGCTAGAAAATATTTTCCAGAGATTTGTCTCCACGCCATTCTTATCGCAAAGACGAAGGGTATCACACAGGAATTATTCAGAGGACCATTTCGCGTCGCCACCGACTTGCAGCAGGTAATAGAAAGTAAATATTTTCGCTAGTAGCCGCCCGTCGGCTACAGAGAGAGTGATACACGGCTAAAGCCTGCGGCTTGGCACGGCTTACTGTGAGCAGATTGCTTCTACAAATACTGATGGTCTGCCGCGTTTGGCTAGACTGGAGATTTGGTCCTAAGTTCCTAACACTTTGGAAATGCCTAGGATGATATTACGTACTGAATATAGATTAACGATCGGGCTTTCTTGAATTTCTTTTTACCGTACGCTTTCGAGTTTTGCAAAGTAGGTAACAAAGAGATTAGTGGCTATTTCTCACCCAGAAATAAGTTAAGGTAGAGTTACACATTTTATGTCTAACTCTACCTACCTGTTAAATCGATAAATAGCTCGCTGGTTTGTAAATTAACCGTGACCTTACGAACAATATGAAGAGTCAATATTAATTTGGGCAAGTATTGTGATTACAAGAAAAGTATGTTGTTTTTGAACTTCAATTATCGTGCCAGTAGATTCGTTGGTAATTAGAATTAGATTAAGAGTAGCCTTTCGAGTGTTAGGCAAATAAATGGACGATAAAGTGGGAATCAATTTAGTTAAAAGCTAAGACAATAATGGCAATCAATACTTGGTAGAAAAAGTGTAGGAAAGTACATTGATTAAATTGTTTTTTTCCAGATAAAATCCCTATCATTGTAGAAATTCCCCTTGAAGGATTTGATCAAATACATGTAAGTACATGGTGATTACAAACGAGACCTTTCTTATGTGGAATCAGAAAAAATAACATTACCAAAAAACCTAAAAGACAGTAATCAGACCCAATTCCACTTATCACTCAGCTCCCTGCAATTGCTAGTTGCCTCCCATTTAATAACAACAGCTATTAAACCAATCAAAACAACATCAATTGTATTTAATCCTGCCTTACAAAGGAGCATCTTCCTCCTTCTATATTATCAGCCGGCATTATCTTCACAACAAAGATATATCAGGACATCTCTGCACCAGACGGCCTTACGGTACTTAACAATATTTATTTCGGCACTAGGGGCAGTATATTTTTTGCGAAGAATGCTCATATTAACTGAATCCTATCTTGTGAGAATGAATGTGGTGCGTGGAGTCTCGAAGCAATCTCTTTAAGTGGCCCTCGCCACAATACAGGCAGGGCGCAGTATGTGAAATACAAGTAACGTATCTGGTCCTTCGAGACGTGATCGTAATCGTAAACGAGAAAGCTCTTTTTTATATCTATAACAAATAATCGAGCTTATTATTTAGTCTTTATCATCACTACGACATTTGTTGGTCCAGAACATAATATGTCCTTTTCGTATCAAATGTCATGACACTGAATTGGAATATATACATAAACAGTGTGTTGGGTATACATACAAAAATCAGACAGCAACTTGGTATAATATTTCTGTGTTCTGTCCTCGCTAACAAAAACCGATCAACTTTAGGAACATCCCCCAATCGAAAACAATTTTGTCAGTCCATTTTTATTCCTCAGGGAGCATTTCTTGGAAGAATATATCGATGCCCTTGTACCCAAAACTTCTGCTTCGTTTCCTTCGTCTTGCTCCTGCGTAGAAACT
Organism: Apamea sordens; assembly: GCA_945859715.1. Classification (NCBI taxonomy): domain Eukaryota; kingdom Metazoa; phylum Arthropoda; class Insecta; order Lepidoptera; family Noctuidae; genus Apamea; species Apamea sordens. Next base: position 12,807,045 of record OX243998.1, on the reverse strand, counting down.
TTGCCTTATCGGGGTTTATTAGTTATTTATTCTCACACGGCCCAAGGGCTGTGGTCCTTCATGTAACTTGCATTATATTGTTACAGTTTCTTAGACCTGCATGTAATAGCGACCTAATTTTCTAGAAAGAATTCCAAGGTTACAATTAAGTTTTTCAAGAACAATTTGCTTCAAGTCATGCGAAATGCAATTTTCTTTGTCTTGAGCGCTGCAAAAGAAATTAGGTGAGAGCAAGTTATTTAAACAATTACGGAGCTACCTGTATTTTATTTCTTCTTTTTAGTTTCTAGCGGTTAGCCGTGCCTCGGAAAGCACGTTAAGCCGTTGGTCCCGGCTGTCATTCGTGGATCTTTGACAGTCGTTACGGGTAGTCAGAAGCCCGAAAGTCTGACAACCAGTCTTACCAAGGGGTATCGTATTACCCAGTAACTGTGTTGTGGAGGTCAGATAGGTCGCTCGCGTCGCAGTCGCTCCATGTAAAATACTGGTATTCAGCTGCATCCGGTTAGACTGGAAGCCGACCCCAACATAGTTGGAAAAAGGCTAGGCAGATGATGAGTTTCTAGCGGTTAGCTGGCTTTTTACCGGTGAACTCAGTTTAAATTAATCATGCGTCTATTAGTGATACTTTCATCGTCTTCTTATACTATATACTCAGCAAAAATATTCTCGCGCGGTTGTTTTATATTTTCAAGTTTTAAAGAAACCTGGGTTTCAGTGTATGATATTTTTTTCATTGGTGTAATACCTTGGTTGATTTCTCGAATCTGATTCCTAAGCTCAAATTTTCACAATAACACAATAGGTGGCCCAATGGTATCGGCCCTGACTTACGAACGCCGAACGAATTTCATCACCACTGCTTTCAAGACGGTGAAAGAAAACATCGTGACAATGGTTTAGCTCAAGTAGAAAATGTACGGATGAACAAGAAACAAAAGTCAATGTAGAAGTTATGAAAATATATAGTGTCCGTACGCAGCACGATATAAATATAGACACAGAAGGAGTAAGACAGAAGAAACACAATAGATAGGACGAGATCACAAAACCACAATAATAATATTAATTAAATTTTGACGACACGGTTGGCGCAGTGGCTGAGCGATCGACTGCTGCGCTGTGTGACGCGGTTTCGATTCCCGCACGGAACAAATTTGTATTGCCTACAGGTAGTTGTTCCGGGTCTGGCTGTTTGTGAATGTGAGTTTAAATGTTTGTAAACGCACCCATGATACAAGAGTAATTCCTAGTGTGGGGCAAAGTTTAAAAAAAAAATCAAATTACTGAAGAAACTTAGTAGACGTATGTCTCAGTCATGACAGAAAGTTGACATATCTGAGCAGCGCTACTAGTGGCGTATTTCTGAACTAGGTATGTGGTAGGAGTGAAACCAACAATGGTATGTCTTAGAACCAAAAATTCAAGACATGTGACATCCACCAACCCGCACTGGGTCCGCGTGGTGGATTATGAGCCACTCTTTCCCATAAAGAGGAGGCCTGTGTCCCAGCAGTGGGAACATAATAGGCTGATTATGCTTAGGTGGCTAGGTGGTATTGTAAAAATATGAGGCCGAGGAGTCGTAGGTTTATACGTGTGAAACATGCCTTATCGCACAGTCAATAATTTGATTAGGGGAAGTAATAGGTATTATGAATGAATGGGAATCACAAACATTTCCCCTTATTTCGATACCGCTTAAAAGAAAATTGTGTAGTACGTGGAACCGTAACGGAAATGGCTACTTATGAGTCACTATACTCAAAGATAATAGTATGTTATTACGTCTGTAAACTACGTAACAACTATTTAATCTTTAGGCTTTTATTTATTTACTTTATCTAGCACATTCTAACGTGGGATCATCTAAACTCTTACGTAATAATTTAATTCTGACTCACTGCAGATTTAGACTCGGAAACATACTGTAATTTCAAGTAATTCTATATGACTAGCGCGTTGAAGTACAATATATTACGGTCTTTAAATTATGGGTATTCTTTCTTTCTTTTCTTTGTTCTGACACATAAATTATAGTCTGTATATTCTGGATATTAGTACCTATAATGCTCGTTGATTATTAATTAAATTCCTGACCCTGCTTATTAATTAGCTAATTACTCTTGTATTATTAATTGTTATTGCTGATGAAGCTTAGAGCTTTTTCATTCCGAAAATAACCTCTAAACTTTCACCAAATAAAACTATTTTTTTTTTGTAGTAACGGCAATTGCCTGTCTTATAGTGATGGACTCCACAATAAGTACATAATACTTACTCACAGCAAGTACGTACAGTCTACCTTTACTCAGTGTAACAGTCGACTGTTATGATACGTTAAAAAGCAGAAGACTTAAAAATACCTTAAGAGATAAAGCGTCCCACACTAGAGCGTACAGAAATAGTGTTTTCTGTATGAGCACAAAGATTTATAACAAGCTACCTATGGACATTAAGATTATAAATTCAATTGTTATTTTTAAAAGAACGCTGAAAAATTTCTTAATTAAAAAGGCCTATTACTCAATAGCAGAATTTCTTGAGGAAAAATAATTTTGTACAATAAAGTACCTATCACTAAAGTGAATATAATTCAGTAAAATATTTTTTAAAAGGATTATGGTAATTAATATATTAAATTATTACAATACTGTGACATAATTGAATTAATGAATAATGATAATTTTTAAATCAGGAAACTCATGACATGTGTATTTTTATTTGAGTATGACTTTAATAATTTATAATTAATATGATGTAAATGATAAAATTATATAATGTAATTAAAACGATGTCCTATGTAAAATTTAATATTTATAACTTTTTTCTTTTTAATTAATGAATGTAAATCAATTTAATGCATGTTTAACTGTTACAATTATAAGCATACATGCATGTTTAAATTGCAATGCCCTAACAGGGCCACTATGTTCTAAGAACTGATTGTCTTCTGTTAAAAACTTTATTTATGTACACATAGTTAGCAATAAAGAATTTGAATTTGAATTTGAATTTGTGACCATAACTCGCCACACACATAGTCGTGTTGTTTGATTTGTGTTTTACGCTACAACTGGACCATGTCGCGTGTAAATATCAATAAATGCATGGAATTAATAAACGCATAGGTAGCTACATGAATTATTAATTTTTTGACCATTCATTTGACTTTTTTGTGTTGTGAATCTGATTTTTTTGTGTTCATTCTGCGAGTTGTTATGAATATTGACACTCGTAATGTAAGTCGAGCATTTTTTTTTTTGGGTGGGTAATCTTCAAATGACCGCTCCCGCTCTGGGCTGAGTGGAAGGGCGTGTCAAACTTTTACTAACTAAAACCCACCCGTGTTCCTTCAGTTGCCTGTGCCAAGGGCCACAGTATCCCTTTCGAACAACCCGCGGCCCTGGCAGGCATCGGCCCTAGCTGACCCCGTCAGTTCGTGCTGACATCTCTTTGAAGCGCGCGTGGAACACAACGCGCCGTCAACCCGGGCCTGGTCCTTACTGGGCGGCGAGCAATGGGCAGCTCGACGCTTGCAAGCCCGCGCCTACGGTGGCCGGGAGTCGGCTGTTGACTCCCGTCCAGGGCGTCTCCTGCGGCGACTAGGGGCGTGAGGTCGCAGAGATTGCCTCTCCCTCACGCGCTCCGCCTCCTCCTTTGCGAACATTACTGCTTCGCAGAATGAGGTGACGGCCTCCCATGGACTCTCGCTCCGTACCATGGCCTGGACCAGGGCCGGATGCGAGAGATCGCCGCCACGAGGACGCGGCGGTGCTCCGCTCAAGCCGGGCAAACCTCGACCGTGTCCTCCGGGCGATCTACACAGTGGTGACACCCTGGCGTTTCCTCCCGCCTTATCCTGAACAGGAATCTCCCGAAACAACCGTGTCCGGTGAGGACCTGCGTAAGGCGGAAAGTAAGGGCGCCGTAGCGCCTCTCTAGCCACTGCTCAAAGAGGGGATTTATCGCCGCAATGGTGGCGTGCCCAATGTAAGTTGAGCCTAACATCAATATTTTCTGCTTGTAGTCACAATGTATTTAAATAAAATCTACGTTTATAACTTTTCATAGTATCACACACAAAAATAAATAGACTACACAGATACATCGCGTAATTTTTGTTCTTCGAGTCGGATTTTATAAGAAGTTAACCAAAAGAAGAAATGTGTCAAACCAAAACCAAATTGAGTTATAATTACAAAGTGCAATATAAATTGCTTTCTAAAACAAGAAACTTGGGAGATATACCTACCTAATAATTATATCAAAGCAACGTGTCACTTGACTACATTATGTTCTAACAGACCAGGATACTGAAGAGTTTCACAATAGTAACTATCAAATACATTAAAACGTATCCATTGAGCTGTTAACGGAAAGCCCTCGTGAGTGCCAGATAAGGGCTAGGAGTGACCGTCGTTAATGCCAAACACTTGGATTTCAACACACTAGGAAGCGATCAACAATCGCATCCTACTCATCCACTTATCAGGGCCGACTGCAAGAAATAAAACAAGTTAGGCTGTCTACAGACTGACGTTGTTTCCGGACAGGGCTACGTTTAGACTGTACGTCTGTAGCAGAAGGACTGGCAGTAACCAATTACTGCCACTGGTACTACAACTAGTACCTACTACGTACTACACAGGGTGGCAGGGATCGACGCGCAAACTGGAACCATGAATTCAGCACATGATTCTATACCCGATTGCGTTGAAATTTATGTCAGTTAGCAAAAAAAAATCTGCTGTTTCTTAGAAAAGTGCAATACCTACGTGGTCAAAATATAACAGCATATTTTTTTTAAATGTTCTAATCATGTATTGAATTCATAATAACAGTTTACGCGCCGATATCCCTGCCACCCTGAGTACCACCTTATACTGTATTTAAAGGTTGTTGAAAATATTGAAATCATGGACGTTACGCTTTAGAAGTCGTTAATTCTAGAACAATAAATGTCATACGCGAACCCAACACGAAATAACAATGAGGTCTAAGAAAAGTTCTCACAGAAAGAGAAGCTATTTAAAATGTTTCAATAAAAAGGACTGCATCAAACCTCGGGTAACCGTGTTAGATAATCGCTGCGGTGTACCCAGCCTATATTTGAAGCCCTTATTAAGACCACGGCACCGAAACGTGGGTGGAACGGCGTGTACTGAAAAATGATACCAAGCCAACTTTCTTGTTATTTTGTTAAACAAACTGGAAACATTATGTCTCATGCTCAGTTTATGTGGTCAGGAAGTTGTTCCATTTCCTTGTTATTTTTCTTTGTAGTCGTAACTAAAATCCTACGTGATAAGGGACCAATTTTTTTGTTTGTTTCTCCAATCTGTTTATTTTATAAGTCTTGTACTTTTATTCATCTAACCTGATTCTGACTAACCGTGAATCCTAGAAACTCTCTTTATCGTTAATTAAGAATCTGGTCCTAACGTTTCCTAATGAGAGAATCCTTCAAGATAGCGTACCGGGTGAAGAGGGCTCATTGCGGCGCCCGTTGGACACAGCCGAGTCTAAAGATAAGTAATCCTTTACGTTCTTATAATTTCTTTTTATTTCGAAGAAAATAAGAAAGTTTTCAGAGATAGTGCTCTAGTTTTTAGGTCAGCAAAGATGTTCCAAGAGCGCTGAGAAACGACGTGATCGGGACGCAAACAAAATAGCTGGATAATGAACCTAGACGCTTTCTTGATTAACGGAGTACGGAAATTAATTTACTTCATCTTGATGCAGCTCTGAAAATATGTGCGCTTGAAATCCGTATTTTTGCAAAAAGCTGAACTGATTTTTAACTCGTTAGTTTCTGTGAAACACTTTTTCCCAAATAAAACTCCAAAGTCCTAACCAACACAGTTTAACATTAATACCCGATTAAACGCAATGCTTCGTAATTAAAAAAAAAAAAATCCCGTCTCTTAGCTTCTAAGCGCTCATAAACCGTGTATTTAATAGCGTGTGCTGCTTATCTGTGGACATGACGAGTAAGATATCGATGCACCGGCGACTCCGACACGACGACGGCGACACGGCGACGGTAGCAGCCACTGACAGCCGAAGATAAGATACACCCACGCAACACAACCGTTACACACCATTTATAAATCAACTGCCCAACACTACGAAATAAATTAATGTACAATTTATTTTAATTAAAAAAATTCGTCCGTAAAATTATTCCGAATTCCGTATAACTTAATTTGAATCGATAAAATGTTATTGGTTTTAATTATTTATCGGTTTATAAATTAGTGGTGTAAGGTTTTAGTAATTAACGTAAATTAGTTTTCGGTTGAATGCTTTATGTTTTAACGGCGTTGTGATAGGTGAGGTGATGAATGCATTGAATGTGTTTGAATAATTAGAATATATTCAATATAAATGTATCTTGTAATTTGGTTGGATTTTACGTAATTGCATTTGTACAAGATCGTAGAAAGGTTATCTACTTATAAATGGTTTTGTAATGACAATCTTTTTGTAAAATTATATATATATATATAATTTTACAAAAAATTTACAATTATATATATATATATAATTATAGTATTTTCTAAGCGAAATGTTTGAATGTTGTTTTATTCCTTTCGCTACCAATAATATTTTCTATCTGTTCATTCAGTATTTGAAAGATGTTTCTATTTTCCTTCAGATATGAAATAAAGTAACAAAATTCTTGTGTCAAATAGTCCTTCAGAAAATAACCTCTGACAGCGGGGCAGAACGACAGACGACATTGCTCCGTTTTTACATTTTTGCGATGGAACTCTAAAATTGAGACGGCGGAATCCTGAAAATGTTTCTACTTCCTTTATTATATTAAACTGGCTTATACTTCGCATTTCTCTTTAATCTCGTGGGACCTTAGGGTTTGGTCGGAGTACTTAAGGACCAATATTTGGCAGATGACTTTTGTGGGTCTATTAAATTATTCATCCACTCCGATATGGTCTGATATTTCTTTATGTCGACCACCGATAAATTCTGCCTTAAAATATTCGAGTTTTCTCCCGAAAAGTCCTACATTCAGTATTTTATTATTACCGATAAAACATAAAAGTGTTCGATTGCGGGTCGTACGAGGACATTTCTACAGTTTCAATGGCAGTTAAAAGCTTTATTAAAGCTATCTATCATTGTTACTGTGTGGTTGACCTCTACATTATAAAGTAGCCATAGCAATACAACTGTATAAAATAATTGACAGGTAACAGGTCCATTGTCTATGAGGCTTAACACCCTTTTCTTTAATTGACAGTTACAACTTGCGTTAATATAGGCTCGGATAGAGAAATCCTAAGTTTTAATAGTTTTCTTACGCAAGGCATGGTGCCTGCCATATAAATTTTATTTATTTAAAACATGGTGGCAAAAAACTATACATCATACGTTGAAGTAGTCGCTGCGTCAAGTTCCTTTCATTTCTTTACTTTTATTTTAGAAAAATAATTAGTTAAAAGACACAATTGTTTTCCGACATCCACGCGAACGAAGTCACGGGCACAGCTAGTATTAAAATAAAAGTAGGTGCAAGTACCTACGAAAGTACTGTTCGACACATAAATACCACACCTAAATCACGTCACTTGAGACAGCCCGACTCTACTGGACAACGGTAAAGGATTGAGTATATAAACCTCATAACTATGCACAAACAGCTACAGGTGACCTTATAAGCCTGTCTGCGTCTTAATCTTTGTGATGCTGAGGACCTATAATCCCCTCTTGTAAGTACCAAGTAATGAGCAGGCTCTTAGCAAATACTGTAAGTAAACTATAAGCCTGTATTTTGTTGTAGATGCAGGGTTGTTGCATAATACATTAACAATGGCAATTTTTTTAACAATTCAAGTACATTCATTGAGTTATTAACGTTGTCGTTGGCTTAGGATGTTCCTTGAAGTTTTTTCAGATCGTAATAAGAGTTGTGTAACACACTACGCAATTGGGGAGCTTTATAAGAGTGGGATAAACCTATTACCATAATACAAAGCTGAGTTTCAAGCATGCAACAGATAATTTATTATAAGGATTTTATGTCGTAATGAGAATGGTTGGTCCGTCGATGGGTGACCAACTTTAAATACCGAAACTCGCCCGTGCTTCTAAAAGCACGTTAAGCCGTTTATCCCGGCTGTCAATCCTGGATCTTTGTCAGTGGTTACGGGTCGTCAGAAGCCCGAAAGTCTTACAACCAGTCTTAGTGGGGGTATCGTGTTACCCAGTAACTGGGTTGTGGAGGTCAGATAAGCAGTCACTCCATGTAAATACTGGTATCCATGTGTTATAGTATTTATTTGTTAGTGACAAATAAATACTGATTTTAATTTTCCCTGGCAAATCTTTGGTTGCTGCCATTGACAAGTCTGTCAAAATCACAGTGATCTTTACTACAGTCACAATAAGGTTGCTATTGGGTTGCTGCTGTTAGAGTTAAAAATAACTGTGAAATCAATGTATGACCATTATTCTTAAAATTATTTTTTTTCTTGTTATGTGTCATCACAAAAATAGATGTCAAATCTCAAAACGTTCCATAAAATAGAAAAAAAAAACTTAAGGACTGCTGTCACCTCTTGAGATCTTCATTTATTTATGTAGTGAGTGGGTCCCGTTCTGACGTGAAGAGCTTATAAATAAAATTCGTTAGGGATGGCCCTCGGCTGTATATGTAAACATCAACAGCTACTGATGAGCTTGGGAGCAAAGCTTTAATCAATACAGGATATATTTAGATTCTTGACCAAATAAAATATTATGATTATCCACTCATCCGTGATCTGACTATAACACGCACAACTGAGGATTCCCATATGTATTCTATCCTAGGCTTTATTATAAGTTCGAGCAGTGCCATTGGGTATCATTTACTATTAATACTTTTTCAGTTTTAATAAATAAAGATAATTATGAATTATTTATAAAAAGCGGTCAAGTGCAAGACGGACTCGCACACGAATGTTTCCGTAGGTACAACCATACAATATTGAATACTACATATATATTTTTAATACTTTAGTAAAAAAAAAAACCGGCCAAGTGCGAGTCGGACTCGCCCATGAAGGGTTCCGTTACGTTACGATTTATGACGTATTAAAAAAAAACTACTCACTAGATCTCGTTCAAACCAATTTTCGGTGGAACTTTATATGGTAATGTACATCATATTTTTTTTTAGTTTTATCATTCTCTTATTTTAGAAGTTACAGGGGGGGGGGGACACATTTTACCACTTTGGAAGTGTCTCTCGCGCAAACTATTCAGTTTAGAAAAAAATGATATTACAAACCTCAATATCATTTTTGAAGACCTATCCATAGATACCCCACACGTATAGATTTGATGAAAAAAAATTTTTTGAGTTTCAGTTCTTAGTATGGGGACCCCCAAAATATATTGTTTTTTTTCTATTTTTGTGTGAAAATCTTAATGCGGTTCACAGAATACATCTACTTACCAAGTTTCAATAGTATAGCTCTTATAGTTTCGGAAAAAAGCGGCTGTGACATACGGACGGACAGACAGACAGACAGACAGACAGACCGACAGACAGACAGACAGACATGACGAATCCATAAGGGTTCCGTTGCCATTTGGCTACGGAACCCTAAAAACAGGTTTTTGTATGGGGAGCCCTTATTTGAAGCCAGTAGTACACATTCTGTGAAAATGTCAAGTGTGTACCTATTACTTTTCAAAAGATTCAGCCGTGTGACCGACAGACGGATGGAAATCGGAGCCATAGTAATAGGGCCCGGTGGAACCCTTTGGGTTCAAAACCCTAATAAAAAGGAAGACCAATGCAAGATAATCGCAAAATTAGCTGTAGCTATAAAGCGTAGGTAGGCACTTGTAAGGTTTACTTTGAGATAAAAAGACAATTTACTAACCAAAAGCAGGAAATAGCAACAAAACAAGTTATAATCTTAACTAAACACGTTCAAATTATCGGTTTTATCAAAATTGCAGGCCATTTGTAGCTGATATCTGTCTAACAAATTCTAAACGACTGATAAGCGTAGATACTTTGCATAGATTTCAAGGCAATATCTAATACATACATGTATTAGGGCCGATAAGGATTTATTACGGAGTTTTGGTTACGAATACTTTTATCCAAAATATATAAATTCTTTGCAACAGCTTATATCTCTTGTGCCTACGCATATTCGGGGAACGATAATACGCAAATGATTGAATTTTGTAACTAAAAGAAACACGTTTTATAAAATTGAACCATAAGTTGAAAACATCAAGGACCAAAATTGTTAAACGGGGCTATAAAAATAATTCTTAAAATATCGCCTGTATTTTATTTCACTCTTATGTCTTATGTTTGCATAGAAAAATTGTGTAATATTATTTTTACTGATTTTTCATCAACGAACAAAAATAAAACCCTGGATTACGACTTCACACAAAAGTTTATTATACCAGAACCATAATTACGTAACATTATCAATCATAATCTGCATAATCCATTCCTGCATATTATGCAGGAATGGATTAGTTTTCAAAATTAAACATTTATTGCATTGTTTGCTCAATAACGCAATAAATGTTGTTGAACTGTCAAAATGAAAGCAATACTACCAGTAGTAATGACTGGTAGTATTGCTACGTAATCACCCCATTGGAGTAGACATTTTTCTGATATCAATTATTAAAAGGCTTACTTACCTTACCCATTAGCTTACAAATTTATAAAAGGAAAAAAAAAAGTAACAAGAATAAAATAAAATATTTCAATAACAATACATCAAAACTCGTAGCCAATCGGTTTAACTTTAACCTAGCTGAGGGCGCTTAGAGAATTCAATAACGTTTTGATCGCTGCAAGGATTACCCACACACCCCTGCGGCTGAGATACGGGGATTCTCGATCTGTTTAAAGCCTAAATGGGAACCGCCCACTCGAACTCGAAACTATATTAGCCTTAGGCCGGCGGTATACATGTGAGCAAACATTATAGAAAGCCCTCGTTTACTTCGTGAGAACTTTACTAAGCAAAAAAGTTATGCGCGGTCAATAATGGTCATACATAGATTTTTTTTAAATATACACACACGTCGACTTGAGTGTCTGCCCCATTATAAAAAAAAACTCGTATATTGTGTGACTTTTTAGGGTTCCGTAGCCAAATGGCATGGAACCCGTATGTATTCGTCATGTCTGTCTGTCTGTCCGTCCGTATGTCACAGCCACTTTTTTTCGAAACTATAAGAATTATAAACTCAAACTCAAATCATTTATTTCAATTAAACCATTTACAGGCACTTTTGAATTGTCAAAATTATTAAATAGTCGGTCAGTTAGTCAGAAAGTTGAAGCTAGTTGCCCATTCCAAAGCGTAGATCTCTATGGAGAAGAACGGGCAAGAAACTCCACGGACACTCTTTTAAATCAAGATATTTTTACAAAATCCTGGGTACATCATTCTTATCGCTTCTATATGTGAGAACAATGTAAAGAAACAAATTAAAATATAAAATTAAAAATAATATACTGTAATATAATATATTAAATATAATATACTGTTGAAACTTGGTAAGTAGATGTATTATGTGAACCGCATTAAGATTTTCACACAAAAATAGAAAAAAAACAATAAATTTTGGGGGTTCCCCATACTTAGAACTGAAACTCAAAATTTTTTTTTTTCATTAAACCCATACGTGTGCGATCTATGGATAGGTCTTCAAAAGTGATATTGAGGTTTCTAATATCATTTTTTTCTAAACTGAATAGTTTGCGCGAGAGACACTTCCAAAGTGGTAAAATGTGTAAGTGACTTCTAAAATAAAAGAGAATGATAAAACTAAAAAAAATATATAACTTCCACCGAAAATTGGTTTGAACGAGATCTAGTAAGTAGTTTTTATTTAATACGTCATAAATCGTAAAACGGAACCCTTCATGGGCGAGTCCGACTCGCACTTGGCCGCTTGTTTTTTCTTCCAGCATCTTTTCTGGTCCTTCTGTTCGTAAAATATCTGACGACGCGCGACGCCCTAAACGAAATAAACTTCGACACAGACGAATCGCCCGAGGTTGTAAATGTAGATTAAACATAATTGGTTTACGTCGGGTTGAAATTGAGAAAATATTTATCATGGAAATGAGAAAACAAGGATCCAAGCTCAAGACAAACTAAATCAGCCGTTGTAATAAATTACATCGCCCCGTATAAAAATAAGAAATTTTTAAAACGAGGGGTTGCCCTTTCGCGGGCTAATCTGAAAGTCAAGTGTTGCCTTGTAAAAAATAACGTTGCTGCTAAATGGAGGCGTTTTCGCATAATAACGTTAAGAATTATGATTCTATGTTGACCTATTTACCTATTATCGGAAAAATTAACTCTTAAGTTTAATTTCAGGCGAGCGCTGAATTCCTGTAGCGAGCAAAAAAGTTATATTATTCGCTGCGCAAAGAATTTTCACTGTTCTATAACAGATAAAAGCTTAAGTTTTAAGTTTCACCTTCATACTATAAAGTTCTCAAAACCAGTAGTTACTAACACTTTGTGTTGCCAGTCATGAAAAATTGCATTTTTGAATGGAGGAAAACGTTGACCACATCGATGAAGTTTGGTACGTGACTGCAAGAGGCAAAGTAAGCGACACTCCAACTTGCAGATGGCGTCAAAGATAATAGAAGGTAAACATTTGCTAAGGTTGGCAACACAACACACGCGCTTTCAATAGGGCTGCCATCACCGTCTTTAGAATTTTAAACACCTAATTTTGATAACATTTCAGTACCATAATAATGGAAAACAGCCAGCCAGTCTTACCAAGGGATTCTGTATTACCCAGTAACTGGGTTTTGGAGGTCAGATAGGCAGTCGCTCCATGTCAAATACTGGTATTCAGTTGCATCCGGTTAGACTGAAAGCCGATCCCAACATAGTTGGGGAAAGGCAAGGCCGATAAAAATGGAGAACATCTTATCAATAGTCGATTAAACTTATCATATTCCATTCAAGGAGTGTTTTCCTGTTTATCAGCCGTAAAATAAAACGCGGAAGAAGCAAAACAAATAATAAAAACATTGGAAATTAACGCACTCAAATCTTATCAGTTCTGCGCTATCTATTGATAACAGTTACCTATTTTTGTAACTCTAATATATCGGTCACGAGCCAATATATCACTATATTCTATTCATGATAAATTACAATGCTATGTACAGACGCCAGCAGGTCAAGCTACACGAAACTGTAAAATTTTCCCAATCAACGTTGAACCTTAATACTTTAGCTATACAGTTGAAAATCTATTAAATAAATTTGACAGATTGTAGTAGCATGATGTGTTGGCGTCTGTACATTTTCAAATAGTCCTGTAAATAACCAAAAGTTAAATAAGGACCAATTAAAAAATGAATAAACGTATGTCTTGAAATTTTCAAAGAAATTGTGATCGTCCTAAACTTTGGGAGTAGAATCTAAAGCTAAAGTAATTTATATCATTTTAAAACCCACAGGAACAAGTGGCAACCCTAACGTTAGGGGTGACACTCGAGAACTCGTTCGTTTCATTTCATTTCCCATCTGATGTTTGCACAGTCAACACGTATCCCGTATGTGGCGTTCTTTTCAATCCATCCAGTTCTTTTCATCCATCCTCTTTGGGTGAAATGCTTTACCGTTTTGATTGAAAGCCCCTAAATGCGGTCTGCCTTTTAACGTTCGATGTAACAGCGTTGAATTTTAATGAGTCCAATTAAGTAAAGAAGCTTGTAACAGCAATTATTATGAGTGTTTTAAAAGAGTCTTTGGGTGTTCCAATTAATGTATTTATTTTTTCGGTGGGATCAAAGAAATCCTCGAGTATTTTAATTTAACAATAGCCTTTAAAAATATTCCATGTTTTTGTATCTACCCATAATATTGAATGCAAAACTATAATTACAAAGAGGTAAAACTTGTGAGAGAAGGACTGGGTCCCAGCAGTGGGAACATTATAGGCTGATTACGTAGGGGGTAATCTTCTAAATTATTTCACTAAAATGGGAAGCTACAGTACCTATTGCCGAGTGTCATAGGATATATTTTATGTTTATGCGAAATCGCGAGCAGAAGCTAGTATAAGATGCAATAAACGGCCACTCTAAATCATTGACTTTCATCACAATTATAAACTGTGAAAATAAAAGTAAATTCCCAAAGCGATTTCATTAAAACATCTCTACTAAACATACTTAAAAAGTAAAAGTGACGCTCAAATTAGCGCCTTACAAAAAGGCCCTCAACTTCCAATAATACCCAAATAACATAATTAATTACTTTAACCGAGGGGCGGGAAAATTTCACGAAAGATTGGAGATTAGAGCGATTAATCCAATAAATAAGCACAAACTGTAGAACTCCGGGAGGGACGGACTCATCAATCATTAAAAAATATATATATATCAGCCCCGTTTGAATCCCTCTTTACAAAGCTCGGTGCAATTGTCGATTTACAAATTGAATTATTTTTTGAGGGATCCTTATTAATACATATTTATGAGGGTATTACAGTCTGAATATTTGTGGGTGATTCATTAGGGAGGTTTTGTTCGTCTTTTGTGTTCTTCATTCATTTTTTACGTTACTAGAGTGACTTACATGCACCTGATGCGTGTGTTAAAATATAATGTTCATTAATGTTTAAGAGGCAAAAGGACTAGGAACTAAAAGAAATATTTAACTATTGATGTATTGTAGCAAGTGGACAGGTCCACTCAAATCTGTGTGGTTCTTTCCTTAAAATCTCTGACATAAATATGCATGGTCCTCATATAGCTTGACCAAGATTATGACTTTGAAAGAGACCTCTGAGTTTGTTTCGGTCTTTATTCTGAGAGAAGTCGAATAGGAAACACCGAACTCATCTAGATGTAGTTTTAAAATATAAGTTGTTTTTGACGTGTAAACCTGTTTTTTGAATCAATTTACAGAAATAAGTACATATCATTTAACATTAAGTGGTGTAGACTTTTATTGCCGCCCACGCGTTTAATTTTTAATACCTACTTAGTTTACCACATTATAAACCAACCTACTTGTATTTCTCCCATTTCTTAGCACAGCCCATGAACTAAGCATGCTGTACCAGACAAGATTAAATCCCTAATCCCTTTCCAATGTGGCGTTACACGGACCGTCAGCTCTGACCTACGCAACTCCTTATCATCGCACAGGTGGATGTTACCATTCATCTGATATAATCCTTCAGCTACCCACGCTTAGAGATGGACGTCTGGAGTCCTACCTTGATCTGGGTTGCAGATTTCATTCATGCTGGGACAGGGGAGTTAAGCTTACAGGTATTTATTGTGAGTCTAGGTATATTAGTCTGTTTACACTAACTAGGATTGATGGATTTCGAAGCCAATTTGAGGGTCTCATTTTTGAATGACAGTGATGCTGATTTGTATTTTACCGGTAGGTTTAACTTATGTATTGCATACAAACATCGGAAAGAATAAAAGGAAGATAGGCTTATTTTACGCGGTTTCGCCCTCGTGGATGTCGAAAATTATCCCACGGGAATATGCTACCGGGACAAACTACGGGTAGGCCTGTGTCCTTCCTCGGGATACCATCTACCTCCTTGCCAAATAATATCGAAATCCAGTCAGTGGTTTAGGCGTGAAAAGGTAACGAACAAATAGAGTTACTTTCAAATTTATAATTATTAGTATGGATATAACATATAGCTTTAAAACCGAGTTTTAAAAGTCTCCCAATTACTGTAAAAGCGTAAGCATTACTTAATACCAACAACAAATTATATTAGGATAATTTCTATGCACTTAACAAACGCTCCAAAAAATGCTGAAAAGGACTCCAAGGACACCGCAAACATTGATCCTTCGAGGAATTACTTATTCCTAAATATTCTATTTTTATTATCTATAAGGAAAAGGCGGTAGATACTCCCAACACACTGTCTTATAGGCTCCACTAATAAGGTTAACCCTCAGACGGCTATCTCGAAGTGCTTCAGACATAACATAACAGCCCCGAGTAGATAAAATCGAAGATAATGCAATTGTCTGGATATCCTCGCGATATTGGAACAGAATAGATAAGTGACAACACTTCAGACTACCAGGCATGGATAGATTGTCTTTGTTGTGGTTTAATAAGATTGTAAAATAGGTTGTATAAGGAGCCATTTTGATTTTATATAAGTCAACACGCTTTAGACATAGGGTGAGCAAGGGTTACTGAAGGTTAAATTGTGATGCAGTGGTCGATAAAAAAAAAATAGAAAGTAAAAGTATTTAAATGGGACATGCTCTGGAAATTATAAACTAATAAACAAAAGAAGATGAATAACTTGATATAGGAAACCTGCAAGATACCAAAAAGGCTGCAATCTTCAATAATACTACTTTAACCCTTTATTTATCACGACGACAAATACAGAGTTACGATAATGAACCTTATGAACTTCCACCATCCACAAGATTCATATCAGTACCGACAGACGAAGGACTAATCGGCGACTTGTTCTCATATTTGAGTAGTATGTTTTTTGCACCATTTTTGTCTCGGTGAATACCTTTACGACATACACTACAGTATACGTAACGGTGTGGAGATTTTGATACACTCAATTTTCTCTGAGCATGTTCTCGATCATGACAATAACTACAATTTTTAGTAGTAAATGCTTCATTAATCACAAACACTGACAAATTCCTCCTCTGTTTTATAATCTTCAGAACTTCATTATGTCTAAACTTCCTGTGTCCCTTGAAGGTACCTTTATTCATGAAATCAAATCCTGCTCCGTATACTACCAGAGTATCGGGCACTTTTCCGAAATACTCGTCAACAATTTTATGCAACATCTTCTGATTATTGATGTATTTGTCGAATTTTAAACGTTGAACTCTTCTCTGCTCATATAATCTTTGTTTTTCTTCGAACCATTTTAATTGAAATCTAGTATAGTCTTTTGCGTTTTTAGATTTTCTAGTCAATTCAACACCAGATTCCTGTTCGGTAGACTCTCTATCCAATTTCATACGTTCTTCTATATCTTTGATGAAACTCGACCTTTTACGAGTTCTGTGATACTCCTTTGATTCGTACATTACACGTTCCTTTTTCAAGACTTTGTATGAGAAGTCATTTCCGTTACGCGTGCATGTGACTATCGGCGTTTTGGCCCCCGGATCCACTGCTATGATTTTTGAATAGTTTCGTCTACCACCAACGGCAGTGTTTTCTATAGACTCTTCAGACTTTTTAACCTTCTTTGACTTAAATTTTTGGCCCTTTTGTACAATCCGATTCATAGATAGACACACACTCACTCCATCGGTAGAGAAACTATACCCAAACTTACGGGGTAATGTGAAATGTCGGTTCCAGTACATGGTAGTGTTCTCAGAAAATTCAGGCCAATTAGAAGGTGTGTTAGTCGGATCCACTCTTCGTAATAATTCATGCATACATCGGGAATCATATGTTATAAATTTTAATCCATGTGAATATATTGGAAATATGTTGAATGATGATTTGTTTTTTTCGTACAACTCGTGTTGAACCTTCATAAAGAGTGGGGTGAATCTCCAAAAGTTTTTCTTTACATCTTTTGCATTGACCAAATTCTCACTGAACCACTCGCCGATTCTATTAGATTTGAATTTACCATCATAGTAAGCATAGTAAGTCGATGAGTGTACTTCAGATTTATCCATATCTTCACCAAATTTATGGTACATGTATCTTTTGAGCCTTTTGAAAGCATGAATTGATATGTTTGTCTCGAAAACTGTACTGTACTGTTTTGCAATGTGCATAATTGTAAATGATCTCAATCGACCATCGTAAAGTGTATTATAATTCCGCAATTTTAAATATGTAGAAATCACACTATCGGGGTCATTTAACTTGTACTTTACACCTTTCAATGCATATGTAAACTGCAATGCATCAAACTTCGGAAACAGAATGTGAAAATCATCCCGATTGCTGTAGTGTTTATAGAAAAAGTTTACCACATACGATAACTCAATTGATAATCTAGACATTTCTCGTACATCATCACGTATAGCACGAACAATCGCGTCTTTAGGAGTGCTCAATGGACACAACACAGAGGCGAGGCCCTTCTTGACACTATAGACTGAAATTTCTTGATCAGAGTCCATACCAGTTTCACGTACACGACGTTTTCTTTTTGAGCATTTGGCACTAGATGAACGTTGATGATCATCTTTGCCACAAGATGGACACACCATTTCTATACAAGTTCATGTACTGATAAGATGTATAGACTATTGTGGATAATTAAATAAGGTTTATTCTGAAACAAAAAATATTATGTGATTTATAATTGCTTAAAGTGTAGTGTATATTATACTATACATTGCGAATTAAAGGGTTAAAAATAAATGCCTAAGCACGTTAATAACATTGGTAAAACAAAAATGATATTTTTCGACCGATACTTTTGCATCTTGTGTATTTCTCCATAAAGTAGGGCACCCCATTCCACCTTGAGTATGATCGCAGTAAAAGGCGAGTAACTATCTAAGGGATTATACCTTTCAGGTGAATGGGCAGGAGTAATAACTTGTACAGCACTGCAATATCGATATCATCGCGATATGAAACTGTAATACTAATATTTCGATACTAATATCTTACTTGGAGGGTCTTGTTTCTCGCTTAAAGTACGAGTATAAGGCTTGCTAATGGAAAATTTCTGCTTGTCTAATACAATAATATTGCTAAATGATTCAGAAAGGAAGTTTTTTCAGAACCTTCGATGAATAATGAGAACGTATCAAATTCCTATAAATATACAAATAGATAAATGGAAAAACAATGTTTTTTTTTCTGTTTTGTTTTTGTTTTTTTTATATACACTTAGACATTAGTGAATTTTATATATACTATGACATTTGCTTACTTTGTAAAGTATTCTATTATTTTAATTATTGTGAATGTGAGTCTTCACATTCACAATAATTAAAATAATAGAATACGAGGACTACGACTACGAGGGTTATTTTATTTATATTATTTTTCTCTCTGTTCTGTTTTTGTCATGGTCTGGCAGTTTGAGTAATTAATGTGGCCTACCCAAATGTCCTTTCTTTGGTATTGTTCGTCGAATCGTCGAGCTCCTTAAGTTTTGAGTTGAGCTGCACGATTTCTGATAAATGCGTTCCTCAAAAGACCATCTCAGACATCGATCTACATGGTCTTCATATGATCTGACCAAGATTATGTCTGGATTTTAAAAGAGACTGTGACCTTTGAGTTGGTTTCGGCCTTTCTTCTCAGACTAGTCAGATAGGAAACGCCGACCTCATCTAGTTTTAAAATATTATTGACGTGTAAAAGTGTTTGTACAAACCTACTCACAAGATAAAATCATTTATCATTTCGATGAAGAAAGCGATACCGCTCAAAAATTAACACATCACTGCCAGTACCACTAAATGGTAAAACAAACGTTTTAAAACACACACCTAAAAAACGCCGTGTGTGGCACCAACAACAACCTTATATGACAACCTTTTGACACAAACTGTTCAACATCAATACAAAATTTATCGTACAAACTCTGAACTCCACATTAAAATCCCATAAGACTTCACTTTTAACCGACTTTTTATATCCATTCAGTTGCAGTCAATTCAAATTTAAATCAGACATCATTTATTCATTTTAGGGCCTTATGAACGTCAAATAAGCCAGTGGTATTGTGCCTTGGGTATATTTTATTGTTGTTTAGTAGCATTCGTGCATTGTCAAATTGTTGTGTACGCCTCCAACCGGTGTTGCTCTTACTCATGAATAGAACTACTGTGACAATGTTTGGTTGACTGTAGTAACTTTGTAAGTAGTCCTACCAGTTTTAGTATGATGGTTTCTAAGTAACTGTGAACATAATTGATATTGAATAGGGCCGCGCGGACAATGGACTTATTATTGCTTGTAATGTATTGTGCCCACGGCTTGTTGGTTGTACCAAATAATTGTTTTGTGTTTCTTGTATTGTTTATTGGTGAGCAGAAACTTAATCTTCCCAAAAATTGAAAAAGGTTTCAATCTTTCAAGTTAGTCAAAACAGCCTACCTTGCAGCTTCTGGAGGAGGTCAACAGGAATCCTAAACAGACAAGGTAGATCCTATCTTATTCCTGGATATCACAAAGCAGAAATCTTGTACATTTTTAACCATTTAACGTGCTGATGTTTGGGCGAAAATCGATCGTACATACAAGAGAGCTCAGCCTTGGGCGAAAGGAAACGCGATATTGGGATATTGCAAATTCGCTCCCAAGCGTGTAATGGTCGGGTTTTCAAACGCATGCACACAATTTATGGAATTTGTCGTTTGGGATTTACCACCATTACTAGCATGTGGCTTGCGGGCACATCGAGTAAACCCCAATTAATTATAGTAACACTAAATAAACACAAAGGCTAATTACTAACTACTTAGAATTCCTAATTGCGAAGTCCTAGAAACTAATATTGAAGCAGCCTAAACAAATGCCAATACAATAACAAAACTAATGAATTCATAATAAGGTTGGTGCCAATGTTTGTAATACAGCCCCCCACAGTTGGTAATCAAATAATTCGGTAAGAAGTCAGTACGGGAGCCAGTTTGGCAAACACTGCAAACAGATAATACCATGTTTGCCGAGGCGAGCAAACACGAGGCGTTCAAACTAACACCTCGAACATTAAGCAATTTGTTCTGGAACTTGTGAGGTGACGACATTTTGAATAAGGATTTCGTGAGTGTGACTGAATTTATTTTATACTCGCCTTATGAAGCGTGTAAAACTTTGCGGAAAATGATTAAGGGTTAAAGTTACAGGAATACTCGACGTTAATCGCTTTATTGTTTGTGGATTTGGTTGAGTACCTACCTACCTTATTGGGAAAATACTATAAAACATACTTAGTATACTTAAAATCAAATAGGTACCTAAGTCCTTAAATATTGATTGTGTCAGTCATTAACTTCAAAATTGGAGCAATTAAGACTCTCTACTTGTCTCAACTAAGACCCATGGCAAGTAATAAGAATTCCAATTACTTAGTATTTTTTTATTCAGTTGATTACTTACTAAGTTGCTGCTCAGGTTTTGTAGGACGGAGTTAACTGCCCTTATAAAAATTATATGTCTATTAAAACCACCAAAAAGTCCGAAAATCATATAAACATTTTATAAAGCACTGGCTTTTTACGAATAAAAGTCTGCTATCTGAATGAAAAGCGGTGTGTTCAGTGATTTCGCAGAGGTACAAAGATCCTGCCTGGAAGGTGGCCAAACTTTTTACGACACTTTTGATTTCAAATGAACTAGCTTCTGATATTCGACAGCTAAATGCTGAAGAATGGTTAAAGAGGGGGCTTAAATAATACTAGTTCGCTAAGCCACTTTTTCTTTCCGTAAAAACCTAATTCGGACTATTACGAATATGTACGGTTTTTGTATGAATTATTGAAATGACAGGACAACGTCTGTTGAGTCAACTAGTGAGAAATAAAAGCTCTGCTTGCGTAATCAAATTCTTTTGGCTGCTTCTTTACTGCGAACCCCGCGGTTTCACCCGCATAAGTTTCGATTCCGTGAGAATATCGGAATAAAAAGTATCTGGTTATATAAACCATCTGTGTGCCAAATTTCACCCAAATCCGTTCAGCAGTTTTTGCATGAAACAGTAACAAACATCCATCCATCCATACAAACTTTCACGTTTATATATATAGTAGGATAGGATTTTATTGTGTTTGGGTGGCTTACAGCTATCAAATACAGAAGTAGTAGTGAGGTAATTGACGGCAAGCTATTTACAAGCCTCCACAGTTAGCAATAGAATATTTCTGTACACATTAAGTATATTAAGTGATTGTTTAATAATACCTAACATAGCTACCTAAGCAGACGACAGTTAGGTATAAACACAACAGAGGTGTACCTCACCTACATTTCGCTAGTTATAATAAAAACACTTAATAAATAAATATCCCTCACATTCATGATAAAAATTACAAAGAAGAAAGGTAAGTAAAGCCCACAAAGAGGAACCAAACACCTTATAAAACTTAAAAAGGTTGCACAAGAAATAGGAGTTAGAGTTTAGAGCGTGGTACAGCGGTGTTTTGGCGTTAGTTGTGAGAACAAACAAACAAGTCGTTCCATTAGTGCTAATTGTGTTAGCTCGCGTGCCCTGTGCTGGGACGTGGAGTGAGGAAGCTACTGAGGTACGGTGAAGGAACATGCAAGGATTAAGTATGCTCATAATGTACTACTTCTTCTTTTCGTGTCGATGGTAATCTTCTTCGATATTTTATATTGTTTGAGCCCAGTACGTGGCGACGTTAATTGCGGTATCAGTGGCATTCATTAAGTAATAATTTGCGGAACGGTAACGGGACCGTAAGATTCTAAATCAAAATCGTTTATATGCATAAAATGTGGTAGGAACAAAGGAGGGTTACATATAAAATTCAGTGCTATTAGATATTCCGCCATGCAGTGATAGTATGCAAATATTTGAATAGGCTAGAAATTTGTTTTCTTTTGGGAAACAGGTCAATTAAGTCCAACTCCTTCATTATCATAAGTCATTTGTTTTTTTTTACGTAAGTAAGTACAAAAATATCCCCCAATGTTAGTGAACATGGGCATACATTAATTACAGGGTTTAAAATAATAGCTAAAAATAATATATCTCCCTAGTTTCTATGATCTAGGACGCCCACACTTCCCTTTCTCCATACATCATTGTATACAGCGTGAGAAATATTTTCAGTGGCAGCTAATATTTCCACAATTTGGTTTGAGATAAAGAAAGCTGTAGTTTCAATATTAATAAATAGTAAAGTCATAGAAAGCAAAAGAATAAACTTATAAGTTCATAGAGGGTGAGGTAAATTGCCATAAAATATAAAAAAAAATATGGTCCTATTTTTTACTCATTAAGGTATTTATTTATTTAAATTGCCTAGTTGGTCTAGTAGTCGCAAGCGCTACTGCTGAGCATGAGGTTCTGGGTTCAATTTCCGGGTCGGGAAAAGTGTTATTGGGTTCTTTCCATCTGGCATTTCTCAGTAGTAGTCCAGAGTCTAGAAGGCTCGCCCCCAGTTACATGGGACTTCAACATAACTGGTGAAATCACAGAACAGATAAAACCTCTTTTATCTGTTCTGTGGGTGAAATGTGGGTGAACTATTAATAGCTGCATCTCTACCTAACCCTTCGAGGAATACGGGCGTGATGTTATGTTATTTTATATTATTTAATTCATGTCCCTACCCAGTAGTCATATTTATCATATTATAACGACCTAAACCACATAATCGTGGCCTAAACGACCTAAACAACTTCATCAACAAATACTAGACCCTATAATACCTATACCTCAAACAAAGGTATATTTTATAAAATATACCAACAAAAACAACAATCTCCTACGCAGACGAAAGCTATTGACATTCCGCAAATGCTTCTTGAAAACCTAAATTAATAAAGACATTTTGACATTAGCTTTGACTAAAACTTCTCAAACAATCTTGAAGGAATATCCATAAAATACCAACAATATGAAAAGGACCATTTATCAAATTCGCTTAAGCAATGTTCTTTTGTTATCTCAGCGCTCGGTTTTTCTCTGGGACTGGAGATAACTACAAAGCTTTATGAAAATTAGGAATATCACAACTATCCGTCTGAAAAGCCCTTATTCTTCAACTTTACAAGCACTGCAAAGTTTTATCTTGAAATTCCTGGCGCCGACGGTTCTAGAAGATAATGTAAGAGTTTTTAAAACCAAAAAGACACAGGTCCACTTTAAAATTCCATTTTAGAAAAAGTGTAGAGCATTTATCAAACACACGAAGTTACTATTAACAAGAATAAAGAAATATACTGCAGAATATTTCAACATCAAGTACCACATTAATCTCAATTCCATTGTGTAACACTTAGAAGAAAAACTCGAATACCATCCTATACCGTATTCGACAGTCCATATATGTATACTGTTTACGTAATCTTATCAAGTAATTGCAAAACAATAAAAGACATTTTTTTTCCTCATGATTGTTTCCACGACTTTACATACCTTATCTTTTACATAATTGCCTCAAGTTTGGTTCAAAAATTCTGTCGTTACGTCTTTATGATTGTACGAAAAAACGATTGGTAAATTTTTAGCAAGCCGAAACGGGAATACAAATGAATTAATTTTATTGCTTAATAAACCGCTGGAAATTTTATCATAACAATAAGTACGCATTTGTTTCATGGAGACGTTTAAATCTGTTTTTATTGACGGTATAATGGATGGATTGGGAATCTCGTTTTAATAAAAGGTTTTGGGATATTAACGTACACGGTACAATACATACCTATCCTACTTGACATAATAATTGACATATTACGCGAATGAATACGTAAAATAAAATAGGTAATTTACTTGTATTACCGATACTATTCTCTACATAATTCATCTTTTTTTGCCGACGCCATTTTTCATTCTTATAACTATTTGTTCGCTGTCCGTTTTATTAAATTTTTCGTTCTATTGTGTGATTAATTGAAAGATGAATCAAAGTCTAGTTGCCAAATAGGTATCAGTTACCGTTATTAGTCAGCACGGAATTTTTGCACGTATTGAATTAACGATAGCGGTACAAGAAAACTCAAATACAAATAAGAAATATATGTAAAAACCTATTTACACGTCATGATAGTAGATATCACGATTTATATTGGTTTTTACCTTTATTTCTTATTTGAACTTGCAATACCGGAAACATTATATTAGTCACAGAAACACATGTTACTGTGGTCTGTCGACGTGACAAACCTTTATATCACACCTTGTTGACGTTCATACAATGTCCAGTTATATAATAAATAAACGTTACAAAAAGGAAAAATTCAAACATGGAAAAATTATGTAGGTAATGCATGACAGCTGTCATCACTTGTCACACGCCTGTCACTTCGGAACCAAACAACCACTACGTGGGACGTGTTAGGCATTTGTTTTTGTCAGACAATACTTTTATCGTAAAGGGCAGGCTATAACTTTTGTATTAGGAATCAAATTGGCTTGACGGAAATAGCCGGCCTTTTTATATATTTGAATTTGGGACTGAATGGAACAGTAGCGCAGAGCTCAATTAATTTTTAAATTAGGCCTTCATTTCTGTACCAGAGGTACCAGGATATCCGATACCTAGATTAAGGTTTGAAAGCTATATTTACATTCAGACCATTGCGTAAATTGGGGACACGCCACGCTTTAAAATACTTTACCAAAGGGTATATCTACACACAATGGGTTTTACACTCCAAGTTGTGTTGAATAAACAATTTCATACTTTACGTAAACAACCAGCGAGCCAAAATAACTCATGACAATAACGAACATTATTTACCAATTAACCGCATAATAACTACTTCGTAATTGGTCTCCGAAGACCATTCGTTGAACACACAAATTACGGAGCTTCGAGTATTTTTTTTATGATGTTACGGTATACTTTCGAACTAGGTTCCCGTATCCAGCTGGCCTATTTTTATGACCTCATCAACTAATGATTTAACCTTTCAATGTATTTGAAATTTCCTCGTGATTTTCCTAATGGACCTCACGCCCTACATTATTTTTAATGCTCCCATAATGAATTAATAAAACATGAACACGAGTATAATAAAGATAAAAGGAACTACAGACAAATTACTTTATGGTTTCCTTTGATTAAAAGATGTACCTAATTTGGCTAATGACATTTTAATGTTAAAAGAAATTAAATATTACCTTGAAGAAGCTAGACATACTTTTACATGTTTAAAAATCATTTACTCATAATGTTACATATTGATCTTTTAACGTAGGAAAACCAATTTAGGCAATTAAAATAATAGCCAAAGAATACTGTTACGTTACGTCAGAACAGTGCCCGAATTACGTAACACAATATCAATCTCGTAGGATATTGCCAATCCATTGATTGATATGTTCGAAAAATGTATCTGCTCAGCAACGTAAATAACGCAATGAATGTTGTTAAACTGTCAAAATAAAAGCCATTGCTACTGATAATTACCCCGGAGAACACATGACATTCAAATAAACTAGTTAGGTACAAATTAGGCATACCTAATACTCTTCACCTTGACTAACAACAGTCACGTAATCACTTCGCTGAAATCAAAATGTTTCCAAGCACCTCTGTCGCAGACCACTTAGAGTTAGACGTTAGACCATCAAATTTGACCCTGCCGATGAATCAAGTCTCGCAGAACTGTAGCTCTGAGTCAGCCATGCTATTACTCTTAACTAACAGGTTATAACAGTAATCCTTCTCCAAGAATCTTTGCAGTGACATTGATGTATCTACTTCATCTCCTGTTCGTCGGGAAATAAAATTATTTTCTCAGAACGCGAACGTGGATGATTATAATCCTATCAAATCCAGTAAACAATACTCGGATGGATACTTTTGCCCACGATTGATGACTCCGTAATTTTGTTTCGTTATATTCTCCGAAGGCGTTTAGGATGCACTTGAGCGTTGGAGTGACGTCATAAATTGATTTAATGTGTTGTTGCTGAATACTAATTAGAAATTAGTGTTAGATTTGGTTCATTTGGTTTTTTCCTGTTAGCGACTTGTTTTAAGTTTGGCGTAGGTGATTATCGATTTTATGTGGGCGATCCATTAAGGTTGTAATTTACTAATTGAGAAGCCAATTTAAATACCTACAGGTACAGAACACTTAACAGAGAACATTAAGCTACCTCATAAATCTTGGTTTCTATGTATAAAAAAAGCGTTCGCTGGTTCCATTGACCTACATGGTCTTCATATGATCTGACCAAGATTATGTCTGGACTTTAAAAGAGACTGTGACGTCTGAGTTTGTTTCGGCCTTTCTTCTCAGACTAGTCAGATAGGAAACGCCGACCTCATCTAGTTTAAAATATGATTGACGTGTAAAAGTGTTTGTACAAACCTACTTACAAAAATAAAATCATTTATCATTTATCATTTGATATATATTTTTTCAATGAATTATCTTCCAGTTCCGGCCAAAGCCAACCGTGAGACTAACGACCAACGTCCTAAGAAAAATAAATACGACAGCACAAGTGCCACTTAAAGCCCACATAATTTATTAATTTGTCTGTTTTCCCTAATTACGTGCTACTAATATTTAATTTAAAACACGTACGATTTATAGCACACTTCAATCGAAGCTTAACTCGAAAATAAACATAATTAAGACTAATAGACTGAATACAAGATGGACGTTCGATAAGGTGAAGGTTTTACTACCGAACCCAAAACCGTGGGCTATTAACTAATTTGATAGGTGGACCTGCTCGTGTCAATAACCAGGGAGGCACTTTAAAATTACTTGAACTTTTAAAAAAAACGTGACGATGTGGAAAAAGCTGTGTTCGTCATACGACTAATTAGGGTGTGCTGATACAAAATAATTTAAAACGTATTGTTAAAAAAGCAAACATCTTTGATAGCATCTATAAGATAAGTGTTACGTCTAGATTCTAAAAACTAAACTAAAACTAAAAAAACTAAAAACTAAATCTATTTTTTCAAATAAAACTCGGTAATAAAATAAATCTAATTCAATATACAGTTATGAATTAGATTTATTTTACAACGTGATTTGAATACTTAAATCAAATTAGGTATTTCCATACTTTTCAAATTACCTGTATTTACTGTATACCAACATTACATAAGGAAGTAGGTAGTTAATTTAATTGGTACTACATACATTGAACATAATGTAACCATACGTCACAAATGTCACGTAGTTGTCAAATCTAATGTTGATAAAACTGAAGGCCAATTCCCGTAATTAAAAACGTTGAAAATCTAGTCGCAATCTCATCTCGGTGACAATCAATACAAAACAAATACTTGTCAAAAATGTAGGGAAATTAAAGGTATGTTTGATAGATTGAGACTGAGATCAGACTGTGAACGTTCTTAAAATTACGAGAATTGCCCCTCGGTTGTGAACTTTTTATAATTTAAATAATCATGTTGATTTCTATTATAAGGGTCATCATTGTTTGCACTGCCAAATACATGAACAACACACTAGCAAAACAAAACATGATGAGGATTTACGTTCCGGGATCGTTACCTATTATTTTTGTAATGGATGAGGAGCTAAGTAATCATTATTTTATTTTGATCGTAACATTTACGAGAGGTACATGAAAGATACCTATTGTACTTTCATAACTTATTTAATAACGCAAGATGTAAACAAGAATTACTTACATTGCGAAATTAATTACAAAGCAAAATCACATTGTTTCATTAATTCTCAAAACAAACGTGCGTGTTTTATCTCTTCGTACAAAACGCACCCATTTACAGCGAACGTACTATCAAAGGTGCGTCGGCGCTCGACGGACGAACCAATTTATCAGCCACAGTTCCACGAACAACTATTCGAAATTCGAACTACATTTGTTCACAGAACCAACCAGCGTGAAAAGACCCACGTCGCCGGTACATTACGGTAACACGCAAACAAATGACTATGATTTTTTTAAACGTCAGAGCTCTGGGTAAAATGGACGTTAGATAAATAATAGGTGGGTACGTAATAATGACGTAATGGTCTAGTTTAACTTACATGTTGAGTTTTTTTATAAAGAATCTTAATGAGCGAATTTGAATTGCCTCTGAGGTAATCTTTTTTTAAATTGATGGGGCATCTAAGGCATCTAAATTTTGTGAAATGGCTCTTAAGTTTTTACGTCACCAATCACCATTAAAAGATGGTTTCTTTTATAAATTGGTTGCGGTACCTATGAATTACCGAAATTCTAATGTCATTAGTAAAATATGGCCTCGTCTGAATTAAACTTGAATCTTATCCGTTGATAAAACCGTATCTTTCATTAAAACTGAGCTTTACTGATGGTGATTTTTTTTTAGGAAATTCGCGTTCTTCTTCATCGCTTAAATATGCATGTACGAGTATCTACCTGTATTTCAGACGAAACAATACGATTTGATTTGAATTTACGTTCGAAGATGTCTACTCAGCAATCCAATTTTGGTTTTTCATGTTTACATAATACGAAAGATTTATCAAAGAATTTGCAGCATAGTTCACAAAAATGTTCGTTTTACATTTTTAGCTTGCATGCCTACCTACATATCTCCTTTGTCGTGTGTACCTACGTAGGTATTTGGTATGCGTTACGGAGAACTGATTAAGCCCTTAACCCTTACGTGATTGACGTAATTTGAGCAAGCATTTGACGTCAAATTACCATTATCTATACCAGAGACACAATTCTGTGCGTAATTCGGTACAGATTTTCCTGTAAAGAAGTGTGGTTAGGATGTTTTCTATTGTTTGAGAAATAATGAACATGTTTACTGTAGGTAGTAGGTATTTTATGATACTTTGCAGATTTTACATCATCATTTCAGCCGAAATACGTCCATTGCTGGACATAGGCCTCCCCCAAGCACCGCCACTTCGACCGGCATCCTAATTGCGTATCACACGATTCATCGGAATCGGTTTCATTTTGACAGTTCAACAACATTCATTGCGTTATTTACGTGTTGGGCAGACAAATGTTTCGAACTTATGAAGCAATGCATTAGCAATTTGCTTCAAAATGATTCCGATTGATTGTTGACGCAATTAGGGTGCTGTTCTATGCTTCCCGCATCCAGCGGATTCCTGCAGCCTTCACATGGTCATCGGTCCACCTTGTGGGAGGCCTTCCAACGCTACGTCATCCGGATGACGTATCGTTGGAAGCCTCGCGGTCGCCACTTCAGAACGTTCCTTACGTGTATTGTGTGTAACCTATCGGCCATCTATTCTGCGAGCAATGTGCCCTGCCAACTACCATTTTTTATTCTACATGCTTAAACATAACCTGATTTAATAGGTTGAAGGACACTGAACGAGACACAATAGAAGTTTAGTATTATTGTTATTACGTTACGTCTGAGGAAGCGTTTAGTGTCCCGCAAAGTGTTGAAATTCACTATTAGAAAATGATTAAAGATTATTAATTTATTACACCCAAATCTTAGTAGCGTCGAAAGTTCGAACTAAGATTCGAGAGTTTTACTCAACCCGTAAATTCTTCGCGAGACCCGGAATGGTTCTGAAATACTTAAAGTTAAACTTACTTAAGTCTTCATCAAGGAAACTACGTAGGTGTCCACAGTAGAAACAGTAGAAATTAACGTACCTGAAACAATAGAATAGAAAAATCACTAATCTATAAAAACCAAATTATAATTACAATAATGTCGAGCTTACATGATTATTATCTATTATGTAGACCGTACGATCAGTTTTAATTTATTAAAAAGATTCGTGAAAATAGAGCGCGTAAGTTTATTTCATCGTAACTATACCTAATTTAGTTTTTATAAATTACACATTTAGATACCTACTAGAACACGGGTCTGAGTTGGGCAAAGTTTAGGTCTCAGTACAACCGCAAGGTCACTAACCGGGAATTTCTAATGACTCCTTCGTTTCGGGAACTCCCGATGATACGCAAAAAGTATTTTAAAACTTAAATTTATTATGCAAACATAAGGCTAAACAAAATCTATCAACCTACCGTATATTTCCAATTAAATTACAAACAATAAAATAAAAACAAATGATGCAATACAATTTACATTGGAATAACATTTTCAATTATATTTACATGATTCCTTTTTTAAAATAAATATTTAAAACGAAACTTGAATGACTTCAAATTGCCAGTCACATACATTCAGCCAGTTTTGGATTTAGTATGTACTATATCTGCCAGTTGATATTTATTTTTTTATTTCAAAAACGTCCTTCACCAGGGAGAATACCACAATTCGAAGAATCAGCTTCGCAATCAAGTCAATGTCCTCGGTTTTTTCTAACATTGCTATGTAATATACCTACTTCTTGGAAGTATATTGTTTAAAGTTGCAACAACACCAATCACGATTGGTGAATCCGTGAATCATTTCGTAGCGAGTTCGTCACACACATATACAAGTGTCAAACAATGACAGTGAGTGTGATATTATTTAAGTTTGGGTACAGCTTGTACCCAAACTTAAGTCAAAAATGTACGATAAATACGAGGCAATATTCATGTTTATTAGGATTTAAGGAGGTTATAGAAAATAAAAATAGAGTATAACTGTTCTTGCTGTGCGATTGCATTTTCATGATTGCATACAATAACAAATAACTACAGTCATTTATTAGTCTACAGTAAATATTTTGTCGGATTAATAACATCAGATAACCTAAAATCACAGAATTTGGCCCAATTTTACTATGCACGATTTCCCCTAAAATTAACCAAAAAACCAAACCATTAGTCATTTTAATTTCTCAAGTGTTTATTGCACTTACACAATCGTAAAGTGGAACTGCTAAACGCTCTTTGTAAACAAGCATCGAACGAGCGAAGCACATAATACCATTAATTCAGCCTAATTAGTAGAAACCATACATTACATTGCAAACGGATGATTAAACCGCTTTAGCTAATCCCGCTTTTACACTCTATTTCTCGGAAAATTACGGTAAAACCACAAAATATTTCTTTACGTTTTTGAAACCTCATTTTGCTTATTCATTTCGCTTTTTGATTGCAGCTATATTTTTTTATTGGCTTTAAGGTCGTAAAATATTATTGTCTGCGGGTAAATCCTAGCTATTAATATTATAGTCTATGGTAATAATGGCGGCCTTCAATTGAATAATTACACAGCCATATTGAAAATAATTATTGTACTTTTAGTAGTCTGAAAGATCGTAATTCAAAGGTGTTATATTGAATGTTCGCAAAGGTCAATGTTTGTTATACCTAGCGGCCACAATCTCTTAAAATTTCAAGTGACACAGCTCTGGGACAGCCGAACAGACATTGGAGCCTTAGTAAAAGGGTCCCGTTGGCACCCTTTGGGTACGGTGCACTAAAAATGAACCCACACACAAACCGCGCACAATATTATTCTAACTATGCGATCAAAATATTATTAGGACCGGCCTTAAATCGGGTCGCAATAACTCAACATTGATGCGTCAGCACATTCTATTCTAAGGCCAAAAATACGTTTAGGTACGTACGACGACAAATCAAGCCATATTTCCAGTATAAGCTGACCTCTCATTGTACGAAAAGCCCACACGATGCGAGGTCAGCTAAAACTGGAAATGTATAGCTTGATGTGTGGTCGTGTGTACCGCTAAACGTATTTAAAACACCGCTCTGTTTCTGTCAATAGTTTGAAGATGCAGACAGAATGATGTTTTAAATTTTTAAATATTTTATGTAATTTGCGTTTTGTTTGTACAGAAAAAACATTTTTTTTTTTCTTTCTTCTAAATATGTTTAGCCCTAAACGCATGTAGTGATTTGTGGTGCAAGCGGGTCTGGTTAGTTATAACAAAATCCTACAAAATGCAACAAAATAACTACCTACTGGAAGTTGAATAAAAAACATAAATACACAATCAAAATTTTGTTTCGAACTGTTATATATACAATCCTTTAGCAAAGGCAAACGGAATGTGGTTGTAATTAAGTACCATCAAACGGCGTGAATAGGGATACAGGGGTGAATCGCGACGAAATTTTGAAAGGAATTTTAATAACATTAAAATAATATAGTTACCTATATCAATAGTGGTTGGACCCTCGTTTTGGAGTTATCGTTAGCTCAACATACGCTGAATTAATAGACCCTCGACAGAACAATATCCATCCTAGTTTTGTTTAGAGTCTAGCCTAGCTCATCATCGTCTGCCTAACGTTTTCCAAACTATGTTGAGGTCGGCTTCCAGTCTAACCGGATGCAGTTGCATACCTACCAGTATTTTACATGGAGCGACTGCCTATCTGACCTCCACAATGGTAATACGATATCCCTTGGTAAGACTGGTTGTCAGACTTTTAGGCTTTTCACGACCCGTAAAGACTGTCAAAGATCTACTAATGACAGCCTGGACCGACGGCTTTACGTCCTTTCCGAGGTACGGAGGGATCTTGGTATGTAAAGATGGTCACCCATCCACGGACCAACCGCGGCAAGCGTAGCTTAACCTGATCGATTGAGCCGTGCGGCTGTCATTACTTAGCTACAAGCCCTCGAGTCTAGCCTAGCTATAAGAAAAAATATGTTTCGAAAAAAAAAGAAGCGTAAATCTTAATAAAACGTCACATTAATGGTAAAGAACTCCCGCTGCGAGACCGCTAGTAAGTCACGGCTAAGATACAGTTAGGTACTCTGTGCTACCAGATACCACACGACTTTATATAAACAAATATCTAGACTACAGTCTTATGTAGCTTGTATAATATTCTGGCGTAATTTCTGGGACGAGTGAAAAATTTAGTTTTAATCACAATTTCTGGTGTATTTTTTCGGTTCGCACGGTTTTTACGGTTAGACAAAACGTCCAGAATACTTTTTTAATGTGTAAATTTAATATTCGGACTCGTTCCTAACCGATTGGACGGACAAAGCACATCACAAGGAAAGGTGGAAAAATGTGGGGGAGGCCTTTGCCCAGCAGTGGGACAATATTGGCTAAATTAAAAAAATATATATATTAATGTAATACTTATAAGCATAAACCTTTCAGAATAAATTCTCTAAACGATGGTGTATACCGCATCAAAATCCATTGCATAATTTAGAAGAACAACAACACACAGACTCGAAAAGCGACTTCAATAATTTAGAATATGTAATAACATCATGCATGATGAACGTGTCTATTGTAACTTGTTTATAAAGTAAATGGCCTTTATTACGTAAAAACAACGGGTTGCACTCCGGGAGTGCCGGCAGAAGTGAAAACTTGAATATTAACGTTGTGCATTTTTTATATTTTGGAATGCGGTCTACTCTCCCTCCATCTTACGAATTTTCGATCAGGTCACGTGTCCTGACGCGAGCTCCGTCTTACGAATTTTCGATCAGGTCACGTGTCCTGACGCGAGTTTAACATTTTTTACCCATCACAACAAAAGTGCACAACGCAGCTAAAGAAATTTCACTTCAAAAAACTTAATAAGCCTACTACAAACTTACAAAGGCTTGAATGAAATAAAAAAACAAAATCGAATCACTTGCCATGGCCATAAAAAAGAACAGACGGCCTTGAACATGACGGTG
This sequence comes from Apamea sordens, assembly GCA_945859715.1. Lineage (NCBI taxonomy): Eukaryota > Metazoa > Arthropoda > Insecta > Lepidoptera > Noctuidae > Apamea > Apamea sordens. The sequence continues at coordinate 12,772,832 of OX243998.1, read as the reverse complement.
CTCCAAATTCAAATATCGAAGTCGGTAGGCCTCTGTAGAACTGTTAAATACGAAGTTCCGTAAATTCTATTTTTTTTTACGTTTATTGCAATTTGCAGGTCTGTATCAGGTTGTATGTTAGGGGAGGAGCGGGGGTTACCGTACACTTAAGGTAGAACTCTTATTACCAAATAATTAAAAGCCTTATTTAGTTTATCTTAAGCATTACCTGTAGACAAAATATTTGACTACTAAATGCTCGAACAAAAAATAAAACCAGATAAATAGAAATATTGGATTTATTAATTTAAAAAAAAATACAAAAGTACGGAATCCTCCGACAGCTTCGGATGATTGCGTACAGTGTTAGTTCACCTATTTAGCATGACAAAATCCACAAATATAACCATCTGGCACATCTTTATCGCTGCACAATGCATGAACCCATTGCCCACACACTATGCATCGATACCAGAGCTCTCGATCTTTTCCAAATTCACCACAAATTAGACAAAGCTCGTTTGTAACACCCGGTTCTCCTTCTGCATAAAAGACGTTGTCGTTGTCATCACTTTCGCCTAGCATCAAAGACTCATCATCAGAGCTCGAGCTGTTTAAAATTTTTCTCTTGTGCGACTGCTTTCCATCTCCTTTCTTCTTCTCTACTTTTGATATTTTCGTTTTCTTTTGGTTTGTTTTTGTTTTCAGTTTTTCTTTAGCTTTTTCTGTCTTGATAGTTTTTAGAGTCTTTTTCATTTCTAAGGCTTCTTTGATAGGAGTTGAGGTAAGAATTTCAGAATGTTGCTTTCTTCCTTTTCCTTGGCCTTTTCCTTTCCCTTTCCCTTTTTCCAAATTTGTACCTCTCTCAGAGCCTTTTTTCTGTGGCAAAGCCATTGAACATTCACCAAAAGAAACATGCACATTCTCTTTGTCTTTTCCGAGATCATCTGATTCTGTGTCTTCCTGTGTTGTTTGCTTTGAGGTTCCACTAGTTGAGGGTATTGGCTCAATATCTTCTCTGCTGGTTATTTCTGATACGGACTTATCAGTGTGAAGAATCTCTATAGGTGCAGCGCACTGATCAGTGTGAAGAATCTCTATAGGTGCAGTGCACTGATCAGTGTGAAGAATCTCTATAGGTGCAGCGTAGTGATCAGAAAATTTGTCAGGATTCACAGGCCAAATCCCAGCTGCTGCAAATCCATTGACTGCTTTTTCTGGAGTGGCAGCCTTCAAATATGCCTTGTTGAAAAGAGGCGCAATGTCATAAGGTGTCAGTTTCTCATAGTTATTAGTTTTCATGTGCAGATCACATTCTTTGTGATATTGGAGCTTGAGAGGTCCAAAAAATGTAAGGTCAAGTGGTTGAGTGCGGTGTGATGTATGAGGCGGAAGTGAAAGCATCAACACGCCATTTTGACGACAAAATTCGTAAATGTCTAATGATATGTGGCTCACGTGATTGTCTAGAATCAGGAGCACGACATCCTCCAAGGTTGGCTTGGTGTGTTCAACGAAGTGCTTCAGCCAATCCAAGAACAGTTCCTCAATCATCCATCCTGATTTTGAGCACCTGTATATTGAACCTGGAGGACCACCTCTTTCTAATGCTGGTGTCATTCGAATGCGCGGGAAAATGAATAAAGGTGGAATAAATTGGCCTGTGGCGCTCATGCAACAACAGACTGTGATGTTCTTGCCCCTTTCCCAACTTGTAGCAGCACCGACTTGTTTTTGACCCTTTGGTGCAAGTATTTTGCCTGGCTTATGCACAGTTGTAACGCCCGATTCGTCGACATTAAAAATTCTATGTGGAAGTATGGTATGATTTTCAAGTAAGTGAATCAAATTCTTGAAAAATAACTCCATTTCCGTTTGATTGAAAGCAGTAATCCTGCTTACGCTGGTAGCTTCAGGTACTCGGACGCTGATTTCTGGGTTGCGTTTTAGGAAACCATAAAACCAGTCCTTTCCGGCTTCTTCCTTTTCTCTGTTAAACGGGTGTTTAATTTTATTTCTTTCAGCATACTGATAAACGCCTCTTCGTAATGCTTGCGGTGTTAACCCATAAAACATCTTAGACAGCTTGATCAGCTCATCCCGGATCTCTACTTCTTGCTCGGTAGTAAAAACAGGCTTGCCCCCTAGTCTGGGTTTATATTCAGGACCTTTTTTTACGTGATCGTGGAGAGTCATTACTGGTACTCCAAATTTCTCTGCTGTTTTACGTAATTTGGAGCCCGCGTTTACCTCTTCTATAGCGAGTCTCATTTTGCGGGGAGACCAGGTAAGCTTCTTTCCTCGAGGCATCTGAAAATAAAGATAGAATAGTAAATAACTAAATCAAATCAAAACCTGCGGGTGATACCGTACTTGCGGGTGATACCGTACAAATATGTACGAATCGACCCGAAGCCGCCATTTTGGGAGAAATGTTTCAACAAACGAAAATTATTCGTGATTTCAATGCAAAATTACTGTGAATCGAAGCCTAAATCAATATCGTACAACTTAGATAAACAAATAACACAATTCAAGAAAAAATATAGTACTTACAGCGTAAATTCTTCACGGCACTTTTTATAAAAATTGGCGCGTAAACGTGACACATGCTTTTCTGGCGGAACCTGACGAGTCACTGGAGCGGGCGGGAGGGGAGAATGCAGCAGTGCCGTGTTGCAACCGTTAGACAAGGATAGACCTAATTTCTCATCATTCGGTCTCTGTCAAATACAATGTACGGTATCGTCCGCTGTACGGAATGTCCCGCCGCTCCCCTAAACAAAGAATGATTCGCGACCGTAACAAGTATGTATTTACAGAATTAAATTAATTTTAATACAACCCTCTTAAGTTCATATAATCCTATTGATTGATATTTCCAATGAAAATGGAAATCATTTATCAAAATGGAAATTATAATCATTAAAATCATCAATACAACCCTCTAAATTCATATGATCCTATTTTGTTCAACATACAACCCGCAAATTGGAAAAAAAATAACGTAAGATTAAGATAATTTGAATTTCGCGGGAAAAGCGAGAACCACCAGGGTAGACGCTTCCCGCTTAAAAGTTTAATAATAGACCCTATGTGGTCGGATCTACAAAGAGCTTACCTATTTTAAATTAACACATACTACTTTTGCACTGTCTGTATACGTTACTATCCGTTTCCGGAAACACTAATTAGTTGTTTAGCTTCTACGCCTTTCTTGCTAAAAGACTTGTAACATTATTAATTACTAGCTGCGCCCCGCGGTTTCACCCGCATAAGTTTCGCTCCCGTAGGACTATCGGAATAAAAAGGTATCCTATATGTTAATCTTGGTTATAAACCATGTGTGCCAAATTTCATCCAAATCTGTTCAGTAGTTTTTGCGTGAAAGAGTAACAAACAAACATCCATCCATCCATACAAACTTTCACGTTTTACTCGCACAGAGATTTGTCCTAGACCGAATGAATAGTGGCGACAAAAGCCCCCCCCCCCCCGGCTAGGTCGTTATCGACCGGACGACGTGTCATAATTTTAATCCTCCGCGTTGATCAATTATGGTATCTTATAGACACCTGTGAACTATAAATCTATAATTTGAAGCCGAATATGGTCTCAAGCTGTGTTCATAATAATTATCTATTTGGAATTATGGTGAGGCGCCCCTTACTTAAATCATACTTAATTTCATATGTAAGACTAGTAGCTGCCCGCGGGTTCTCCCGCGTGGATGTCGAAAATTATCCCAGGGGAACGTGCTACCGGGAGAAAATGCCTATGCCTATGTTACTCCTTATCATCATCACAACAGCTATCTGCCAGTAGAAGTCCCTTCATAATCAGTCCAGCTGTTTTAGAGATTAGCCTGAACAAACAGACAAACGAAAATTTTCAAACTTGTTTTTGTTATAAGCATACTTTCATATGCATTTAGTAAAAACCTGTTATTTTAACATTACAAACAGTCACTTCAATTTTTTTTATTTGTATAGATTGGATCGTAAGAAAATAAACCAACAGGATTGCACATGGGCTCTTCTCGACGTAAAGATATTGTGCAATAAATGTGCCTCCACTACAGCACACTTCGGACTATCAAAAGCTCTGCTGCCAAGTGCCAACACAGATTTTTGACTAATCTCTTCACCATATTACTTTAAGTACTAGATTCCCATTGCAGCCCGGAGTATGGAAGTTGGCGGTATGATACTCGCGTGCCTCGGAAGAGACGATAAGCCATTGGTCCAGCACCTGATCTCCCTCCAGTCGTGTCAAATAGCCGTCTCATCGGACTATGATTGAGGGAAGAGGGAGTGCACCTGTGTCGGCGCACACACTTGTGCACTATAATATTTCCCGCGTCGATGGCTAGTCCGTCGGGATTGGCTGCCAGTGCCGAAATTTGGTCTGGCGGACTAGTTAAACTAGTTTCCCATACTACTTTTATCGATAGGAGTGGCAAATTATTATTAACAGAAATGCGTCACACATTTCACATATCTACTTTTATCAAAATCCTTATAAAATATGTAACGTTTTGGATCCTCTGAGCAAATTGAATCGCCTTAGCACTATTTACGGAGTCATTTATTCGGACCTTACGACAAGTAATCCTAGTTTGTGTCGGTATCGGGATTTTCGTATTTCCATAAGCAGTATTTTTTCCGTTCGCACCGGATTCTGATATATCTACCTCGCCTTTTCCCCCGAAATTGTGTAAGCTGATACAAAATGTAGCTGTATTTTTTAAATCCATATCGTGGAATTAAAGGAAAACATAGTATGAATCTGTTTTATTAATTTTGCTCTACCTTTTCCTGAAAAGGTTGAAAAGGTTCATGTTATACTAATAGATGGCTGATAGGCGGTAGGTAACCTATCGTATCACGGTACTATTCAAACAATGTGTACTTACTGTTACCATACATAGGTATGGCAACGGTAAGTACACATTGTATGAATGCCCAATTAATTGAAACTATAGGAAGAGTTTCAATTAATTGGTCATAAGAATTTCAAATGGCAATATAGAATATCTATACGGCCAGTGCTAACCTCTAAAATAATTACAATACGTAACATTTTACAAGAGAGTAGTGAAATATTCTTCCCAATTTATTCTACAGTCAATCAAAAGAAAATATAGCTTCAAAACTGGTACAGCCGTACGAATGCATTTACTTTATATACTTCATCGTTACATACGATACCCTTGAGAAATAGTGAGAAATGTTGCCACAGTATGGGACTCTGATATCTGCAGCGAGATACTTAATAAATCAAATGCAGTGAGAGTTATCGGGCGTCTGCATCGATACATAGTATGAATTTATTGCACCAACTTGCTTTACTGTACAGTAAAAGAAAACTGGTAAATTAAGAGTTATTCCGATGGTCCTTCAGTATTTATGTATCTGGAAATAAATTGCTCAAAGACATCTTTATGGAAGAGAAAAAATGTAAATACGAAATGCCGATGTTTAATAAAAAATAACGAAGTTATCCCAGAAACAGGTTAGCAAAAAGGCAATTCCTCCTTGATGTTACCATTTGGTGTTAGGAACATTTTGAACTAAGAAATAAAAAGAAAGGAAGGGGATTCCAATTTTGAAATAGCTTCCTTTGCCTATTTATTTAAAAAAAAAATCTTCCTTCCTTAATGAAACGAGTAGTGTTCCCAGGAAAAAAATCCCTTTGAATTTTCATACAGTAAATGGTGTAAATACAAAGGAATGATCCAGTTTGACGTCATCATGGTTCGTGTCGCGGTTGTTCGCACAAAATGTGGAGCGGGCGCGACGCACTCCTTCAAATGACGAGGGTCGTCATAGCTTTCATTCCGTGCCGCCGCGGTACGACCGTGGTAGGGTTGCCTTGAGCTTTAATAATGACGTTATGAATGAAATGTTGCTGGGAAATTGCCTGTTGTAATAATGATGACGGGTGACAGAATTTATGGATTCGCTATGAATCTAGTAGGTAGATGGTAGAACCATTTTGGTTTGAATCAATTTAAATTATTTGTAATTTTATTATTTTATTTTTAAATTGGGTAGCTAAACGATAGTTTTGTCTCCAATTATAATTCCCAAAAAAAAAGAGGATGACTGTTTACTCAGTTACGGAATCATTTTCGCAACCCGCCTAAATACTGGAAGTCCATCAATAAAACATAAAAATTAAGATTTCTCTATGAACCAACCATAAGAAATCGTGTCATACAAACACCGAACTCAAACGGAACTTGAACCAAATGGAACATTTCGTGCTTGAACAGTTCGCCTCAACCCTGCAGCGCCGGGTGGTCTTTGGTTACATAATCGTCACCGCTGCGGGCCATTGGGACTCTTAACTTCAACTTGACATGGCCTATTTCTGTGGAATTTGACATCTTTGCCACTTCCAACTGTGCCTCTTTGTAAGAACCGTTGGCAGACGTTTGGAGTGTATAACTTTGCTAAGATTATTTTCAGGGTAGGTTCCTTATCTTCTAGTACTGTTTACCAGTTCCTCCCTCATCGTGAATTCAGCAAAATATTTACTTCCTTTATATAAATACGGGGTGGTGGAGAACATTATTTTTTTTGTCTTTTGTAATTGCATAAAATTAATTAAGTAAAGTCCTCAACCCTAATTATTTTCGGGTTCATAATCTGATATGCAATAACTTCAAACTTGGGTTCAAATAACTTAGACATAACAGATAAACTTTAACCACTTAACTTATCTAATAACAAATTCATAACTAAGTTATGATTAAGTCATAGACGAAAGTTTGTGTGATAACTGTAATAACTGCTAAAACAATAGTTATACAAAATAATTAACGTCTTACTACTACGATTTATATTTTAATTATGATTGTTTTTAAATTACTTAATTTTCTGAGCTACATAAGTAATTATGATGAATTTAACATAGGTATTTGGCGAAAAAAGGATTGGCAGAATATAGAAGACTTTGTTATTCTGCAAAATAGTCTCGCAAATGGCTAAACTTACATATACCAATGCAGTTTAAAAAATAATGTTTTAGTTATTCATTTAAATGAAACCATGTGGATAAAATATCATTGAAATGGGTATAAGCATATCAAACCAGAACAAAACCACAATACATTAAAACCATCTTAATTTGGGACGAATCTGTGTGTGTCCCTTCGTCCCATGAGCCCTGTCTAAATGCCTTTATTCCGATTTCGAATGTCACCGCTTCATAATTTATGGGACAAAGGCTTAGTGCTTGTTTATGGTATGACTTATGGTCATATGGAATGCATTATGTTGGCAATACTGCGTGCCAGTGTTTATCAAAATAATGTTGGTTTTGAATTTAGAGAGCTCAATGAATTTGATTGAAGCTTTTGTTACTCGATTTGGGCGGAATGGATTAGGTTGATTATTTGAGTGATAGTATTCTGTGTGTAGGCACTTCAAAAGATTAATGTATTTACTTAGTCAACTGTAATTCTGTTAGTACTTAGATAAGTTAAGAAGTGATAAATGATTTGGATGATAAGTCCCACTAATTGAATTAAGCTTTTTATCTCCGTGCAAGAGTTTTGGAAACAGGATCAAGATTAGGTTGAAAGGGCATCGCACTCGCCCTAACTAAAACGATTTAAAATCTAATAAAACACTCTTATATCAAAGCAAAGTTCCGTTCGTGATCCCAAAATACGGTTAAATAAATAAAATAAAGGAAAACATAGCCGATTTTTTTTCATAACACTCGCGGAACTGTTTTGATCCTTCATAAATATCGGGTCACGGGGTTTGAAAGGGTGTTTACTGACACTTCCTCATACGCTTTGCCACATCAAACGAAAGAAGCAAAATGAGAGTTTATTATTATAGAAAAATGAGAGTTTATTATTATAGAAAAATCAACTGACACGGTGACCTATATTTGTATCTGTAATGTTTCTATTTAATAGATAGGTATGTAAACACTGTTTCATTCGCTTATGTAGTGAGGGAGCTACTGTCACTAATGTCATCTGTCATCTGTCAGTCACCACAAATGGCGGGGAAAGGTTGAAAGTGAATTAGCCGGTAGCCCTGCATGAGCAGCTTGGTACGATAGTGAGCCAGTGAGTGATATAAACGACTCAACATGATTCTACAGTAGGTATTGAAACTCTTTGCTATTTATTTAACCTTGACTCAGTTGATTGCAACTTTTACCCATGAGACTGCTATCTGAGGGCCAATTTCTCGTAATTTTAAGAACATTCACAGTCTGATCTCACGTCTTAATCTGTCAAAAATACCTCTAATTTCCCTACATTTTGACAAGTTGTTGACATTTGTTTGTCGCTGAGATGAGACTGCGACTAGATTTTGAACGTTTTAAATTACGAGAATTGGCCTTCTGCAGTCACGAGGGGTAAAGCCCAACGTTTTTTCAACCAGGTTGAGATCGGTTTTCAATCTATAATGAGTGCTTCGGGATACTCATCTATAGTTTTCACGGAACGAAAGCTTTTACAGCTATGAAAACTACCTTTTGGAATAGTAATATCGTAAAGTTTTATTGAATTAGTATTTATAGATTCGTGTGTAAGTACAATTACTTGAGTAAAACTAAATAAAAGTTTATAAGTCATAATTGGTTTTATAGCAATATGAATTAAGTCCATATTACATGGAACTTAAACATAAGTGGCAAAATGTGGGTGTGCTATAGCTACACCTCTGCGTAACCCTTCGGGAATAACAGGCATGATGTTAAAGTAAAGTGTGTAACCCTACACCACCAACTTAGAAAAGATAATAGTAAAAAGTAAGTTTGAAGAAAAACTATTACCTACAAACGACTATAATAAACTACTACTACACCTACCAAAACCGATGAATGACTTCGATAACACTATTATTACTCAGTTATTGCAGCTTACTTATGAGAAGCGTCGAATGAAACAAGAAATGCGTTATAAAACTAATTCGATTACGACTGTGCTGGTATCGGTAGCACGTCGGGAATGTCAACCGATTACTGTTAACGTTTTAGAGTTCCGTACCCAAAAGGTGCCAACGGGACCCCGCTGTTCGTCCGTCTGTGACATGGCTAGATCTTTTGAACCGTAATAATTGGTAGACACTTGAAATTTTCACCGGGTGTGTACTACTATAACCGCTATAACAATAAATAATATAAAGTTAAAAAATTAAAGAGTTCCTCAATCCTCATACAAGAAACGTGTTTTTTTTTTACGGCGTTTTTTGTTTATTGGCAATATATTTTTATTTTAATGCACAGATCAATATTTTACTGTGTATCGGAAATTCGGAACCCTTTGTGTGCGAGCCCGACTCGCACTTGGCTGGTTTTTTATCGTGTAACGAGTTATTAAAGTTACACATATTTTCTTAGAAGATCGACAATCATTGGAAGAATTACCGACACATTATTTTCTTAGAATGGCCTGAAGAAATGATAAACTGCTGAAGTAATCCGTTCTGAAGTAACATGCATCATGATAATCAAGAAGGTATTCACCCTCTGATTGGTATTTCATGAAATAGCCATTCAATAGGGTTATATGAACTTCGAGGGTTTTATTGATGACTAGCTGTGCCCCACTGTTTCACCCGCATAAGTTTCGATCACGTGGGATATCGGGATAAAAAGTATCCTATATGTTAATCCTGGCCATAAACCATCTGTGTGCCAAATTTCATCCAAATCCGTTCATTAGTTTTTGCGTGAAAGAGTAACAAACATCCATCCATCCATACAAAGTTTCACGTTTATAATATTAGTAGTAAGTAGTAGGATAGGATTATAATTCTGTAAATACATACTTGTTACGCTAGCGAATTACCTATATTTTGTTCAACATAAAACCTGCACCCTAATTGCGTAACACACAATCAATCGGAATCGGTTTCATTTTGACAGTTCAACAACATTCATTGCGTTATTTACGTGTTGAGCAGACAAATTTTTCGCACTTATGAAGCAATGGATTGGCAATTTGCTTCAAAATTATTCAAATTACGATTGATTGTGTGTTACGCAATTAGGGTGCTGGACACTGAAATGCAAATTGCAAAAAACGTAAGAAAATTTAAATTTCGCGGGCTTCTCGTATTTTTATCTTCATAATACGATAAAGTACTTCCCCTTACTGCCGCGCTGAAAGTTTCCACCCTGTATACACACTTTAACACACTATCAATCTCAATCTGAATCATTTTGAAGGATATCGCTAAGTAACTCATTGCTTCTTATGTTCGAATTTTTTTTCTACTCAGCAACGTAAATAACGCAATGAATGTTGTCGAAGTGTCAAAATGAAAGCCATTGCTACTGATAGTTTGTTACGCAATTACCACGCGGTACCTATGGTACAGGATATAGGTAATGTCCCTAAGGCCATTACCACATGACTGGCGATTATTATTTCTGCATATAGAAACGTTATTATTAACTACCTACCTTGTTTGAATGTGCTGTGCGGTTTTATAGAAACTTGTTCTAAGATGTCTTTGTGAGATGGTGTACCCCATTCCATTTTCTTTATACTTTATTTACATAGCATAAGCATAATGAGCCTATAATGTTCCCACTGCTGGGACACATGCCTCTTCTCAGTGAGAAGGAATGGGCCATAATCGACTACGAGAGTCCAGTGCATGTTGGTACATGTCACAGGTCTTCGAATCTTTGGTTCTAGGACATGCAGGTTTCCTCACGATGTTTTCCTTCACCGTTTTGAGAACAATTTATATAACACTAACTACATAAAAATAACCCACACAATTTAATAACCACGTTTTGAATAGATTATCTAAAATGATCAGGAAGGACTTACTGAGTCCCAATATAAAGCTGTTCCATACGCAATACAACTTTAATTCGCTAAATAATTTATCACCACAATATAATAGACATAAATCTTGTATCAATAGGCAATAATATTTGTAAGCAAAATATTCGCAACAACAGTACCCTTATTACAAATCAGGTACACATTCATAAAGCAGGTTCCACAACCTCTGATTAATCCGAGATAAGGCATGGTTACACACACGTACCACATTTAATTTCCAATAATTCCTAGATGATATTACCCTGATATTATTATCTAGTATTATCATCTGGGAGCAATGATACCGGGTCCAACTCCTACGCAGTTGCGGTTGCGACAGAACAAGTTTATCAATATAAATCCCCGGCATCTGTCGTGTTTGTAATTAAAACGCCGGAACTGACACTATCACGGGACTTAAGTAAATGTTATTTTTAGAACGTCAAGAAAATAAAAATATAACGTCATCATTTTAATCTGACATTTTCGCAAATATTTGTGTTTATGTGACATGAATCATTGTTTTAACTGGGGGGGCAATTCTCGTAATTTTAAGAACGTTTATAGTCTGAGGGGCAATTCTCGTAATTTTAAGACCGTTCAGTCTGATCTCAGTCTCAATCTGTCAAAAAATACTTCTAATTTCCATACATTTTGACAAGTTTTTGACATTTGTTTGTCGCTGAGATGAGACTGCGACTAGATTTTGAACGTCTTAAATTACGTGAACCTTTGACCTTCTGATCTCAGTCTCAATATGTCAAAAATACCTACATTTAAATATCCTACATTTTTGACATTGACTGTCGGTGAGATGAGATTGCGATTGGATTTTGAACGTTTTTTATTACTGGAATTGGAATTGTACTTAACTTTTTGTTTTACCGACGTTTTGAGCAGCTGTTTAAATACATGCACTTAACAATATTTTATCGTAGTAGATAATGTTTTCACGATAAAGAGGAAATGAGTCTAAAAATAGTTTAATTTCAGTAAATAGGTACGCACGGCATCAAATCAAGGTATTTCCAGTATAAGCTGACTTTTCAATGTACGAAAAACGTATACAATGTGAAAAAGGTCAGCTAAAAATGGAAAGAACAATGACCAAAAGTCGTAGCAAAAAGTCTCATGCATCAAGATCAAAATATTATAGTAATTATTTTCATAATTTTTTACGGCATTACGCGTCGGGGATTTGATTTTTGAACAGGGAATTTAATTTAAAGTAAAAAATAGTTTAATTTCAGTAAATAGGTACGCACGGCATCAAATCAAGGTATTTCCAGTATAAGCTGACTTTTCAATGTACGAAAAACGTATACAATGTGAAAAAGGTCAGCTAAAAATGGAAAGAACAATGACCAAAAGTCGTAGCAAAAAGTCTCATGCATCAAGATCAAAATATTATAGTAATTATTTTCATAATTTTTTACGGCATTACGCGTCGGAGATTTGATTTTTGAACAGGGAATTTAATTTAAAGTAAAAAAGTGTTGATATTGTTTTATTCCCTTCACATACAGACTTTCAAATGATATGATTAATATAACCTTGAATGTTGAAAGTGTTATGATCACGTCTTTCAAAAAACATGTAAAAAAATTATAATTTGCCGATTCTAATTAAAAATAACTAGAATAAAATAGAATAGAATTTTTATTTAAACGATTATCATTTTTTTAGAGCAATAATGGCCGTTCGTGTATGACATATCAAACAAAATAAAGTACCCAGAATTCAGGTTATTTCGATTTTTTTGAAAATCTCCGAAACTCGGGTTTTGTTTACAAAAAGAACTTTTGTAGGAGTTAATATGATAAATGTAGTCTATAAAAAACAAAGTTTGACTTTGATGCAGCATGGTACGGGATTCCATACATCCATGAGCATTGTCCTTTGTAGCTTGATGTGTCGTCGTGTATACCTAAATATATTCAGCTACTCGTCATCTCCTCATATGCGGGTATACTTACAAATTCCACTCCGCACTTAAAACTTTGTCACAACACCATCCTATCTCGTCTGCTCGACTTCCGTACTTATGTCACTGCAGGGGTCCAGCAGAATATCGGCGTCAGGCACATTTGCCTTACACCTGCTGAGCTGGACTCCCATTAGTGCAACCTTGAGACGCACACCGAAGTTTGTATATTCGTTATTTTGATTTAAAGTTATAATAATTTTCACTTAATTTCTTTAAGTATGTTTACATTTTTTTATGTTTTGTATGTTTGTGCCTTGTTTTTATACATAAATATTCATGTTATTTGTTTTCATTTAATTGTGCTGTGCTATGTCTTTTGTGTGCACTAAATAAATGGTTTATCTATCTATCTATATCATGGACTCATCATCTGCCTAGCCTTTTCCCAACTATGTTAGGGTCAGCTTCCAGTCTAACCGGATGCAGCTGTAAACCAGTATTTTTCATAGTGTGATAGCCTATCTGACCTTCACAACCCAGTCACTGGGTAATACAATACCCCTTGGTAAGACTAGTTGTCAGACTTTCGGGCTTCTGACTACCCGTAACGACTGGACCTATATCATGGACTATGGGTTCAAAAGTCAACTGTAAGGAATTCGTAAACGAAGCCGAAAGCGATGACCTACGAAGGAACCACTAATTAGACACAATTTGCTTTTTGGGCGGTCACAGGTGAACTACGATCGGGGCTGTTGATCTCAGAGCTAAAGAGCATGATTAGCTTAGACTGAAATTGACCTTCAAACTCAAAAGACTGTTTTAACGAAGCGAAAAGTATAACTATAAAATGTAATGGCACTTCTGGCCCACTAATTATGAATGAATTAGGTCTGACTCAATCAAAATAATTCTGTGGTGTTTGGTATAGTTATACTATACAGGGTGGGATTTATTTATAAACGATGATTAAAGTTAAGTGACTTTTAAACGTCAGTAATGTATGGCTAATCACTGGACACATTGGTCATTTTCTGTTTTTACATCACACAATAAATTCTCATTTTTTTTTTTACTTTCTTTCTGTCTTTTCTTTGTTTACATGCAACAGTTTGATTAACAAACGTAAATATTCCAATTTGTAGCATTATTTAAAGTTTCAAATGCTCATAGTGTAAAATCAGATTTTTTACTTATCATTAATTTAACATAAAACTTTTTTGCAAAAAAAATCAACCGACTTCCAAAAGCGACACTACAAAGTGAAAAATAACTTTAATCTCGGAAGTCGGTGTCGTTGGGTTCACACTTTCGTTGTTTGCCACCGACTTCCGAAATTAAAGTTATTTTTCACTTTGTAGTGTCGTTTTTGGAAGTCGGTTGATTTTTTTTGCAAAAAGGTTTTTATTTTTCACTTTTAAGTTGTAATTTTTACCAGTAATTTTGGTTTAAAAACCAAACTACTGAACCGTTTTTGATGAAATTTCTATGGGACCATTTGGGAAGTATACCCTTTCCAACAAAAAAAGAATTTTTCAAATCGGTTGGCAAGCGAAAGAGTTATGCGCGAACAAATATAAAAAAAAAAAAAAAAATACAAACATCCGAATTGAGAACCTCCTCCTTTTTTAGAAGTCGGTTAAAAACGGCCAAGGCCAATTACATTAGTTAAAGACAAAGACACAAACACATTTTAAAAGTACAGTAAACAAAAGTATACAACTGCATTTATATACCAGATTTTACTTGGCTTTGACTTTATATACCAGACACCACAGAATTAAAGAACCTAAACCTGCCTCAGCACAGACGAACTTGCCGCACTCAGCTTAAGTAAATAACTAGAACATAAGATCAAAACGGCTGTAAAAAATCGCAGAGATAAAACATTAATCGCAGTCACCCGTCGCTCGCCGACTTGCACGTAAACCGTTCCCGAGAACCCAACAAGCGTTCTAAGTACACTATTAAACGTTAACAAAACCGCATTCAACCATGTCACGAGTGAAAAGGAAGAATCCTCTACCCGTCTCTTATTTGTTTCCATCCTTAATTACATCACACAATTCATGGTACGTCATTTGCAATGGCCAAGTGGAAGCTCAGCTTTTATTATAAAAAAAGTTAATTTCCTTAATTTGGCCTCTTCCCGGCCTTATTCTTTAGATTCTTATAATGAGAAAAGTCCTGCTTATTCACATTTAGGTATTCTCTTTTACTTATATTTTCATAAACGGAATTCGTAGTAAAAAATCTTTGTTATTTTGACGGCCAACAGTTTTTTTAAGAGGTCCTTCGTTAGCTCATTGGAATACATTAATGATAACTTTTATGTCTAACTAGGATTTGAGTGTTTTAATTGGGTGATTTGAATACAGATTACTGTGATTAGTGATGAAATAAGAAGCGAGGCAATATGAATGTTTTAACTATTTAATACATAATAAGGAAAATTACAACGTGACTGTCAGAGCACAAATCCATGGACAAGAGAGCGCCACTAGTTAGTACGATGACGACATACGCATCACACAACATTATGCTATTCATTTAAGCGCAGGCGTCCATACTCTCAACATCCTCTCCTGGACGCAGACGCTTTAAGATGAAAACCCATTGATGAGGTGAAGTTTTCATGCAACGGTCGATGAAGTCCCTTTGTCAAAACATCAGCGACCATGTCTCCAGTGCATTTGTATTGAACCATGACTTGTTTGGCAGCAATCTTCTCTGTGAATCTCGACGAGGTCTGAAATTTACATGACATACTTCGGGAGAACTGATTGAATCTGAAGGCATGTATGTCTCATCATTAGGATCCTCATAACAACTTGAACTATTAGAGTCTGATTCATAAATGTCTTCATTATGAGATTGTGTTTGATTTTTATCGGTCTCAAAATATACTATGCAATCATTCCCTTCACTGCAGTTCTTAGATTTCTTAGATTTGCTTGTAAAAGTGTTTAATTTTTTTTCTCTTCTATTTTATTCTTTTCTTCCATTAGTTCCTTACACTTTGTATCTGTGATTTCAGTACAACTGGTATTTTTCTTTATTTTATTTTGGTTGACAGTTTCTTCTAAAAATACTACATCTCTACTCATTAAAACTTGCTTGGTTTTCTTATCTTTCTAGAGAAGTCGTCTATGAATGTTAGGAAATATCTTGCACCTCCAAGTGACTGGTTCTCCATGGGTCCACATAGGTCTGAGTGGATGAGCTTCTCTTCTCTTCTAGCAAGCTTGTTGCCCGGGAGCCTTCATGTTTGAACGGTTGCCTGGTTTGTTTTGCCTCTAAGCAAGATGTACAAATGTAGTCCTCATCTTGTTGACATAACTTCACACCAAGAGTACATTCTGGAATCTTATTAATATCACTAAAATTAAGGTGACCTAGCCTTTGGTGCCATAAGTACTTGTCTTCAGCTGTAGCTGCCATTGCCTGCCCACTTTGGTAGGTGAGTAATTTGTAAGTATTATTCACTAACTTTGCATTGGCCACTATCTGATTATTCCTGTTCATTATTGAGCAACCGGTACTGACAAATTCAATTTTATTGCCATTCATTATAATCTTGCTCACAGAAAGTAAATTTGTGGATAAATCAGGAATAAATAATACATTATTTACCTGAATACAGTCAGGTTTTCCTGTCTTTTCATTTGGTACCTGGATATTTACAGTGCCACAGCTCTGCACGGTTAGAATTTTGTTGTCTGCGATCCTGATACTTTGTACAGGCGGTGCAGTTTCATTTTCTAGCCAGTGTCGGTTCATCGTCATGTGGGCATCAGCTCCGGAGTCCACATACCAGCTACTGCCATCATTCACCGATGTTGCTGAGAATGCTGCAACAAAACCATTTTTAGTACCATTCTCTTCCTTGTTTTTAGTACCTTTGTCTTCCTTGTTTTTATTTTTAAACCAACATTGCTTGCCCAAATGCCCATATTTGTTACAGTTGAAACAACGGGGGCCTTTTGGTTTTTCGGAGTGACTGTCTTTATGTTGAGTATTGTTCTTGGTTTTCTCAGTCTTTGCATAAAAAGCGGTAGTGCTTTCTGATTTTGTTTTTACTTCTTGTAATAGCTTTGTTTTTATCATGTCTGCACTAATTTTTATGCCTGAGCTTTCTATACCCATTATCATAGGTTTATATTCTTCTGACAACCCGGCCAACATTAGAGTTCCGAGCCACTCATCATCCACATTGAATTTTATATTCCTTAACTTGTGCGCTGCTGTCATTACTTTGTTTACATAATCTTCTACTGATGTACTGTTTTCCAAATTTGTATTAATGAGGTCTTTCAATAAGCCTACTTTACGTGTTAAACCGCTGTCTTCAAATGCCCTTGCTAAATTTTCCCATACCTGTTTTGCGTTTTGGGCTTCTTGAATATGTACGTATAAAATCGGGTCTACTAATAGTATTAACTTTGACTTAGCTTTGGTGTCTTGTTTAACTGAGACAGGGTCAGAAGCCACTGGTTCTTTTAAAATGCAGTTATACATATCTTCATGTTGCAGAAATGCTTTTACTGCAAAACTCCAACTTGCCCAATTCTCACGACCCTTTAGCTTTTCAATTGACATCATTGAATTATGTCCAGCCATATTTATTTCGTATATATTCAATCTGTCAGTAAAATAGCTGAAATGAAAAAAAAAAACACTCGCGAGCCGGTAACCGAAAAGTGAGGTTATACTCGTGGTTTTTATTCTACTTTCTAAATACTGATCAAAACACAAAGATAACTTTAAACGGCAGGCTTGGGGCGGCCCATAACCTGATGAAATAAGAAGCGAGGCAATATGAATGTTTTAACTATTTAATACATAATAAGGAAAATTACAACGTGACTGTCAGAGCACAAATCCATGGACAAGAGAGCGCCACTAGTTAGTACGATGACGACATACGCATCACACAACATTATGCTATTCATTTAAGCGCAGGCGTCCATACTCTCAACAATTAGACCGAACCTAAGTGCCCAAGTTACGTTAAGTCCATTAGAAGACATTATTTTAGGATTACATTATCTTTGAGCACGGCTGGTGTCTTTCCATGTGCCTGAAATTCGAACTCACGCGAAGTTATCATGAATTATTTATGAATATCCGTTCAATTTTACTATCCCCTACGTGTTTTTGGTATAGAATGAATAAGATTAAGCCCAAACTAGATTTCTTTGGTGTCTTATCTGTGGCCACCCTCCGTTCTCAGAACACACATGATTGATACGCTTTCGCCCTGAATGAGGCATAATATACTATTAATATGTTAATCATATTGTTACGTCACCCCTCCCTTACATGTACTTAATGGGGGCATAATTAATAATCATGAAATATTCATAAAACATAGGCTTGTATGCCGTGGAACTGTTTTCTTGGTTGTCGCTACGAGATTCGCAGCTGGTTTGTTATACTTATATATTATAAGTACCTATACAACCCTTCGTGTTATGCCCTCAAGCTGTAATTCTAGTAAAGAGGGGCAGTTAATTTTTAACAAGGGAATAAACATAACGGGGCTTACTATTACATACTTTATTACATACTTAAACACTAACTTGTTCAACGTGTACCTATCTAATATCAGTGTTACGTCAAACTCCATATAATTATGTCATGTTTAAAAAGGATCTGACGCAAAACAAAGTGTTTAGCCTAAAGAATTGATAAACACTGTTTTGTGGTAGTTGTCAATCGATTCGTGCTTTTGTCAGTTAGACACATGTCTTGTAAAAATTATTCGCTATGGTCTCTTCATGATTCTTCAACATATTGGTAAAGCCGTCACATATCACGAGGTTATTGTTGAAAGTAAGCATCTAAGCTTATGTTTCATAGAGCTTAGTCTAAGCCCCTTAATCTTATCTTCTACTGTTAAAATTCCTATTTCCTAACACCTACACGATTTTGTAAAGATTCTTTGATCTTGTCAGACTAAAGCGAAGAAAAATTCCACGTGTACGAGTATACCAACCTTCGTTATCATAACTTATCGTGACAGCGTGTTTGTACTAAATAGAGTAATCAACACAACACAGCCAATCTTCGTAAGCCACGCGTCATAAAAAGCGTGGTAACATAAATATCCCATCAAGCTCGGCTCATAATATGCGAGCCGAAACACAGCAATCATTTGTGAGGCAAATTACGAGGCTTCCAGCCGTCTAATGTTGTTAAGATTATGTATACTTATACAATACCTTCGTAATAGTATGTGTGTGCTGTGGTTACGTATTTTTCCTTTTAACTTATGAGCGGGAAGAGGTGGACTTTCTCTTGTTTTGGAAAACTGCTAGAACTTTAGTGAGTGAGATTTGTGTGGTTGTATTCATTGTGGCTCGTGGCTAAATAGTAACAGCCGCACGGGTCGATCTTCCAGGTTAAGCAACGTTTGCCGAAATACCGAGGTCGATCCGTGGATGGGTGAACATCACATACCGAGACATTTTAAGTCATAAGGCCGGGCCGTCGTTTGTACCTATACCTTTGACAGTTGTTACAGGTAGTCAGAAGCCCCAAAGTCTGACATAAGTCTTACCAAGGGGTATCGTGTTACCCAGTAACTGGGTTGTGGAGGTCCGATAGGCAGCCGACCCTAACATAGTTGGAAAAGGGAATGATGATGATGAGGAATGATGGATGAGATCAATTTTAGATCATTTTTTTTTTCATTCATGATCAGTACATTTTCATCAAGTTGTATGCCATATGACATAAACTAAAGCGTAGCAATGAACATAAAGTTGAAAAAGGGAAAAGATTTGCATTCTAAAGAAAACAAAAAAAAAAATACGTTCCTTAAATTAATGTTGCCACGTAAAAACTCCTACGTGCTTACAGCTAAAGCTAAATAATTGGTAAACTGGATAAAAATATATTTACTAATGCCAGATTTTTAATAACACAGCAAAAGTAATTGTACCTTTCTAATTATTAGTAGTTGGATCAAAAAATACGGTAAAGCATAAATAATAATGTCCATACATCGTAGTTTTTATGAATGTTAAACCAAGTAACATGGCACCACCACCACGAAGCTAATTAGTAACTAATTGCAAACAGAGGAAAAATAGAAAATCGTATTCATTAATAAACTTTAATACTGTTTGCTTTCCAACGAAACTATTGTTTTTTTGTTGTTGAACCTAGATATTCCTAGGTGCCTTAATTACCCGACTGCGCAACTGCAAAGACAGGGATATGTTTTTCACGCGTAGATATTATCTATCTTTGTATGTGGGATTATTTGGGCCTAGCATTGTCTTCAATAGTAACTACGGTAGGCCTTACGTCAGAGATAAAAAAACCCGTATAAACTGGCCTCTTATTCTCTGTACGATGCCAGGCCAGCTCAGCCAGGTCGAAACGTTACCACTATTGTACGGCCAACTGTAGTATCGCTACTTCGCTAGGGTCAACTAAAAATAGTCTTATATTTTCTAGAGTCATCATCTGCTTAATCTTTTCCCAACTATGTTGGGGTCGGCTTCCAGTCTAACCGGATACAGCTAAATACCATTATTTTACATGGAGTGACTGCCTATGTGAGCTCCACAACCCAGTGACTGGGTAATATGATACCCCTTGGTAAGACTGGTTGTCAGACTTTCGGGCTTCTGACGACCCGTAACGACTGTCAAAGATCCACGAATGACAGCCGGGACCAACGGCTTAACGTGCTTTCCGAGGCACGGAGGCGTCTTGGTATGTATAGATGGTCACCCATCTGCGGACTAGCCGCGGCAAGAATAGCTTTACCTGATCGATCGACCCGTGCTGCTGTTATTGCTTAGCCACAAGTCTTATAATTATTTTCTAGAGTATATAACACAAGATTTCCTTGTTTAGGTACTATGAAGTATATTTCTTCCCACTTAAGTTGTTGTTACGTCAAGTGGTCATGGAGGAAAATGATGAATATAAATACCATGATTGAAGAACGGATACCATAATTTAATAACGTACATACACTCACGCCTTCTTACCATGGGGGTAGGCAGAAACTGCAGAACGTACCTGCTACGATCTTTACATACTCCTTTTGCTTGGTTTACGTCCATACATCTGAAGGCCGATTCTCGTAATTTAAAACGTTCAAAATCTAGTCGCTGTCTCATTTCGGCGACAAACAAATGTCAAAAACTTGTCAAAATGTATGGAAATTATAGGTATTTTTGACAGATTGAGACTGAGATCAGACTGTGAACGTTCTTAAAATTACGAGAATTGCCCCTCTGGTCATACACGCACGCCGGCTGTGAGTGCTACGCACCTGACCTTTCTGAAGAACTTCATTGATATGCCATAATATTGTAACAGAAAATACAAGTCCGAAATTTTTTGTAGATACCTACTTTTGTGTCTATTTTTATATGTTACAAGAAAGAGCTTTTAAAATATACCTGGCCATCACAAAGTAAATAAGGTGACATTTAAAAATAAACAATACATCAACCGAAATTCGAAATCAGAACAAACAAAAAGTCGGCGAAACCAATTTATCACTCAATACGTGCTGCCAACATCATCACGACACAATGTTAGCAACCTCGCTATCTGGCGGAGTCCATTGAGTTCAGAAACTAATCGAGTCGGCCTGTCCAATGATCCAGCCATGTCCAACACACAATAAGGCCAGGTTATCCCTGGGGATTGCGGATGTCTGCCGAAACAATACAGGAATTCTGGCCGGTTTCATGTGGCCCGACTTTGACGGTTCGACGTTCTAAAGTTTCTAAAGTTATGGAAGATAGGACTATAAAACTTAATTTACCGATTTAGGAGCAAAACACTTGAAAAAGACTATTCTTACAATATATTAAGGTGCCAAGTCATTCTCAATCATAATTGCGTCTTCTAGTTATCGATTCAACCTTAAATATCGATTGTGTTGCTTGTAGTAACAATAACGCGTGTTTAATAAATTAGTGGTTTCCCTTGAATCATGAATTCACGACTCAGCCAATGATTCATATATTTCTTCTCTTTTAATGAAACCCTTCGGTATTTTAACTGTCGGCATTACCCAAATTCAATGAGTAACAACAGATTTCCATTACGTCAATGGTTTGACCTATTGTCGATAAACTCCTGTTAATTTGCATTGATGTCATCAGATAATCGAACATCCTTCCGAATACCATCCATCATCACGTTCCCAATGACAGAATGATGTCACTATTTTCATGAATACAACAATGTAACATCCTACTCGATATGCACAGTTGCACACGTTAAAAACGTTACATCATGGTACGAAAATGTTTCAAGCGTGTGACGACCGCATAATATTAACAATCTCATCAAAAGACACGGATTTTCCGTGTACCGAGGGTACCTATGGAATACCGTGTTACTATGTTGTTAACAGTCATCGATATTATTTAAAGTATTAGTCACTTTAGAAAAGACTTTAACGCACCTTAGGACAAGTGTACAGACGCCAGCAGGTCAAGCTACCCGAAACTGTCAAATTTTCCCAATCAACCTTGAACCTAATGCTTTAGCGATAAAGTTGAAAATTTATTAAAGAAATTTGACAGATTGTAGTAGCTTGATGTGCTGGCGTCTGTACATGTTGCATTTTATTGGTGCAATTATGTTGCTAACAGTCTGCAACGAGAAATGACTTGCAGGTAAGGAAATTACAACATGGATGCATGAATAAAATATTTTATTTTTGGTTTTCATTAGAAATATAAACTGTGTACCTACAACATGAAGTGGAATTGTGGTAAAATAGTGATATTTGTAAAAGCATATAGACAAATTCATGAATCCATAATTTTCTCTTTACAAACTTCCCAAGAACAAAAAAGACAAAACACACATCTCCGAAATAAAATACGTAAACTATTGGACAGGTATCCCTCTAAATCTGACACTCACTTTGGTACGTTTTTCTAGGGAATAAAAAGGAATTTTCAATAGTGACCGAACTCAGTGGAAATAGATGGCGGGATTGCGAGAACCAATAAAGAAACTGAAAGAATTCTATTCAACGCATTCCGAGCTCTCGAATGTTCTTGTCTCCTTGTTACACGATGCATATTCAACCACTCTGGTTACGTGCTGGAATTGTAGAATTTGTTTTCTTAGCTTAGTGTTTGTGATGTAAAGTTAGGAAGAAACATGTTTTACGTTGATACTGGGTGTCGATTTCGGAAAAGTATTCTTTGATGCCGTTGTTGTAGTTGCTGATACCAAAATTAGATGTACTTGTATATAAACGGAACAGCTACAAAATAAGATAAATCTATGGGCCAAATTATGAGTTTGAATTTAGTTTGCCAACCCTACTATATAATATAGTATCCAGCTATATTAGAGGCCTAAATACTATATTTCTAAAAAAATATTTAGTAAGCGAAACTACTATATTTTCATTTCAATACAAAATGGCGATATGATTGCAATTATAGACCCAGTACCTATTAATCACATAAATGCTGAATTCATGGTATTTTGTAACCTTAATTTAGAGTGTACCTAATAATAGTTACATAATGAGACATTTAAGAAAAAACGTAGGTGTTTGAAACAAATAATATTTTTTCTATAATGTTATATTATATGTTTATGTATACATGTTTTTTTTTTGTTTTGTTTTTTTTTTATTTTTTCGCCATCTACTATATTCTTACAGGCAATGGCATCGAACATTACATAATATAATTGATTAAATAAGTGGACAACCCTACTCCGAACATACATTATGTAGGTCCAAAGAAGTTTTAACTTATTTTCGGTCTCACGTCACCGGTTTGGGCCGCTAGACGTAATGTAAATCAAAGCAAGGTCGTCTTCTTTTAAATACATATCAAGTATTTAAACAATTACATTACAATAGCATAAATTAAAATGATAATTAGATACGTCTACAGCCTTGACGATAATTGCTGAAAGATTCACTGTTTTAATCCAACTTTTGGCGTATCCGAGTTCCGTAAATATGCTGAGTATTCCGTGCCAGGATGTTGCTGTGAGGTAAGTAGATATGTGGGTTTTATCGAGTGACGTCAGCATCGCATGCAACATTTGTCAATGTCATCAATGTGATTATTATCATGTCGTTAGAAAATATAGTAAAGAGCGATTTGGAAATACCGAATGCCGCGTATTACGGCATTATACGTAACCGCTTGCACGAGTGTATTCTTAGGTTATAAGAGGAATCAGAATTATCGATAAGTAAAGTATCGATACTAGGTACTTATGTACTCTAATATAAGATTATGCTTCTTTAAAAATTACGGGGATAAACAGTTCAGTGCGATCCGCCGTTGCAATCGGACGCGCCTACACTTTAGCGGAAATTATTTTGCGCTGAGCGCGGCATGTGCCACTGACTGTCACCATGCGTTCGGAAGAACTTGTGGCGAATGAGGTCCTGGCATTTCTCCAGTACCAGCTGGATGTCATCGACGAGGTCAGTGTGATCCAGATCTGCATTAATCCAATTTCAATGAAGAGGAGATACGCAGGTCTAAGACACTGCTGTACGTGTCGCTAGAAATGGCTAACCAAATGCCGTCCCGCAGGACGGATGAAAAAGGAGAGAGGAGTCTCCAAGACATCATCAAGGTGTTGAAAGAGACCGACCCGGACGACGTGCCGACTTTCGTGGCGAAGGAGCGCAATACGTCGCCGACCCAACGTAGTTAATAAAGTAGAATAAGGTTTTTTGTATGTATTAGTTTATTATCGTATAACATTATTTTGTGTATTTTATCTATGGGCCTTAGTTGCCTGCCAGAAGATCAATATTCTCGTACTTAAAACACGTGCAAATTCTAGTCGTAATCTTGTTTCAGCGACAATCACTGTCAAAATATTGTCAAAAATGTAGGTAAATTAGAGGTTTTTTTGACCGGTTAGTTATTAGAATGTGAACGTTCTTGAAATTCCGGGAAGCGCCCCTTATGCCCTTTGTACACAGCACGGTTTCTTAAAGGCACGGGGTATAATATAAACCGCGCTGTAAAAAAACGTGTCTGTCAGCAACCTAGCGCTATGGTTAGTAATCCATACAACACTGACGACCGTGCCTACACACCATATAACAAAAACGTGTGTGTTTAAAGAGCCTAAGATTTACATCCAATTCGCTAAGCGAACTTCTAAAATCCCTCAAATTATCCCTGATATAAACAAAAACAGATACAAACAAAAACAAACCTTAAAGTTCACAACAAATCCAAAAAGATGCTCGGA
This sequence comes from Apamea sordens, assembly GCA_945859715.1. NCBI lineage: Eukaryota > Metazoa > Arthropoda > Insecta > Lepidoptera > Noctuidae > Apamea > Apamea sordens. Next base: position 12,747,873 of record OX243998.1, on the reverse strand, counting down.
TCTAACCAAACCAACAACAGACAACCCAGCTCCAAAGGGTAATGCGAAACTTTTCTCCCGAATCACTTAGCAACAACTTTATATTGACAATGTGATATTGAGGCAAGACGTGGGAGCCTATACGGGCTATTACCGAATAAAATTTCATAGAAAGCTTTGCAAACAAGCCTGATGGAGCGACCCATTAGACTTCATGCATAAATTGTTAGTAAAGTGACAACAAACGGCACGTCACCTCCGTTTTATGTCGCATTGTTTTTGGATCTCAATTTTCGTTTTGTATTTTTTTCCTTTTTTGAGCTATATAGTCGTAACATATGTATGACAAAATATACATTTGAATGGACTACGAAATGTTTTGTGTGAAGTGTGTTGTGTTGTGGAAATGTTGCATTAAATTGGATTTGTTTTGAACATTCTATCTGCATTCCATTTGTAACAACATTCGCTTCACTTTTCAGATATTCTTCCTTTTGCAGAAATCTAAGTATTTTATTAATAAACTAGCTTTCGCCCACGGCTTTGCCGGCGTGGTATGTCGATAAAAAGTAGCCTCTGTCATTTCCCAGGGTTCAAAGTATCCCCATACCAAATTTTATCAAAATCGGTCCAGCCGTTTCGTAGATTAGGCGCAACAAATAGACAGACTAAAATTTTTAAATCGTTATTTTTTTTGTCATTGCCGTAAACATAATGTACATATTTAGTAAAAGGCTGTTATTTTGACATTTCAAATAGACACTTCAATTTTAATTATGTTTACGTATATGTATAAGAATAGATTATTTATATTCACAAAGGAGATTTGTATGATATAAAAAAGGTAAAGTAAGTAAATAATAAACATAACAGAATTTTCCAACCACATCTTCTTTCAATCGACAAAAACGTTTTATTTTCTCAAAGGCTTTCTCATGCACTAAAGCCTTATATGGCAATCGGTATACTAACTGTTTAACACCACATAGCGACCGAAATAGATCGTAAAACTCTATAAAGGTCACACATAAATCCTGCGGCCCGATTACGTAACTCGATCGAAAACACCGGCGCCTTTAACGCTATCGGTAGAGATCAAGAAGTCGAAGTTTGCCATTTTTATCGAAACAAAAAAGATTGCGATTTACATAATTAAGTTGTATTATTGAGTATTGCAATTTCATTATAGCGCTTAGGTTAGACACGTCAATAAGTGAGTAAAGAAGTAATCGTTATCCTACTATCTAAACCAATAATAATGCTGAAGAGTTTGGAAAACAAACAAAACAGGATTCTTTCAATACATCATGATATTTATGGTGTACACAATAAAGAGTTTTCTATCTATCATCTACAGGCCTCCTAGTTTAAGAGACAGGGTTTATATTTTTGTTTGTATAGATTTTTGTAGCCTTCAACTGTTGGTACACACGGCTACACATCAAGCTATACATTTCCAGTTTTAGCTGACCTCGCATTGTATAGGTTTTTCGTACAATCAGAAGTCAGTTTATACTGGTTATGTATAGCTTGATGTGTAGCCGTGCGTACAAACAATTATGTATCACTAGCAGCACCTCGCGGTTTCACCCGCATAAGTGTCGATGGATAAAAAGTATCGTGTATTTTATTAAAATAAAACATAGCTTATACATTAGAATGTATAAGCTATGTTTTATATAATAAGCTATGTGACTGTAAAGTTTCATCAAAATCCGTTCAGTAGTTTTTGCGTGAAAGAGTAACAAACCATCCATCCTCTCAAACTTTCGCGTTTATAATATTAGTAGGGGATAGGATTTTAGTAGTCTACAGCTTTGCTCAACCTGTGTCGGTGTATTACTTTGGATAAATAAACATGATTTATTATTATTTGACTCGTAACTCGACACCATTTCCATCAAGTTTTGATTAAAACATAGTCCAGTGAGAAGGTTGAGAGCCATAAATACAACCTACAAGGAGTGACAGTTAGCTCACTCAACGATATCAATACCTCATCTGACTTACAATTTATAAGAAACGGTAAACGCGACGGTTTTCCTCCTAACATGGGAATTTTCTATATTTCTTGACGCTTTAGGAGGCGAACCGTAATTCGTAAATAGCCGGTTTATTATTATTGACGGTTATTTCTTTCTTTAATTAATGAAGATAGAGTTACAGTTAGCTTACAAAACGCATTAGAGTTTATTAATGATTGCCGTTAATAAACTGTAAAGTGTAATGCATCTTATCTATATACGGAGGCATTTGATTCGACCATTGATAGGTATAGCATAATCAGCCAATTGTTGTACCCACTGTTGGGACAGCACAGGCTTCCTCGCTTTGAGAGGGAGTGTGCTGTAATCTACCACGCGGGCCAAGTGCGGGTTGGTAGATGTCACATTGTGACATCTACCAACCCGCACTTGGCCCTAGCACGCACTTGGCCTATTACAGCCCTAGAGGAAACCTGTTCTTAACCAAAAATTCGAAGACATGTCTTCGAATTATTGGTTCTAGAACAGGTTTCCTCACAATGTTTTCCTTCACCGTTTTGAGAGCAGTGGTGATATTTACACAAAGTAAGCGCCTTCCTGGGTTCGAACCACAACTCGTAAGTCGAGGCTGTTCCATTGGGCCCCCTCTACCCATAGGTAGGTAGATAGGTATATCAAGTGGAAACGTTCGATGCTACTTACGTAGGTACCTACGTCAAGTGGGAAAAAAAGACGTTTAGTTGTATGCTGCAATCAACTGACGTGTAGAATCCACATCGTCATTGTAAACGGCAATCGTCATTATGACGATGATTCATTATAAATTTAACCGGATATTTCGTTTCGATCGACATGGTCTTCATATGATCTGACCAAGATTATGTCTGGACTTTAAAAGAGACTGTGACCTCTGAGTTTGTTTATGCCTTTCTTCTCAGAGTAGTCAGATAGGAAAAGCCGACCTCATCTAGTTTTTAAAATAATAATATGATTGACGTGTAAAAGTGTTGTACAAACCTATTTACAAAATAAAATCATTTAACCGGAGATGATTTTAGGAAATGTCTAAAAAACGAAATCCCCGGTTTATTTGGATAACTTATAGCTATGAACCTATGTTATTCCAAGATATTATTTAGCTATACCGTAAATGCATAATTTTAGCGCCAGCAAACAAAAAAATTATAAAACAAAAAATCACACCTTTTGACTCATGTTTTTTAGTGTGCTAAAGTTTAAAATCAATCGATACCACAAACAAAACAGCAACTTGCTTCCATTCCTTACATCATAAATCATTAGAGAGGAGCAAATCGATTTCTTATATATCTATACATATAATAAATATATAGTAACAAACAATTTTAGTCCGTTAGATGTTTGTTCCGGATTGGCGCAAGAACGGCTGAACGGATTCCGATTAAATTTGGCACACAGATAGTTTTTAACCTGGTTTAACACATAGGGTTCTTTGATCCCGATTTTTTTATTTTTAATCCCGGTAATACGTTCCCGTGGAATATTTTTCGACATCCACACGCGCGACCATTGGTGGCCTAGTGGTCATAGGTTCGAACCCAGACAGGCGCATTACTTTATGTAAACTTCATCACCATTGCTCTCAAAACAGTGAAGGAAAACATCGTGAGGAAACCGGCATGTCCTAGAACCAAAAATTCGAAAACATGTGATATCTACGAGTACCAACCCGCACTGGGTCGGCGTGGTGGATTATGGCCCACTCCTTCTCACCGAGAGGAGGCCTGTGTCCCAGCAGTGGGAACATTATGCTACACACGCGAAGCCGCGGGCGAAAGCTAGTCGAATGATAAATCAATATCGGAAAGAAGTTGCGTCACCTTGTTCCTATTATTTGAAACAATAGTGAATACAAACGACAGTGTTTTAATCTACATCTTGTCCATTAAAGCTCACGACCTTATGTAAGGGACAATGATAAATGAATTTCTTGTTGCGAGCTTTTTTTTTTTGTTTTATGAATTGCCTACTTATGTAAGAAGTTATGATGGAACTTTGTTTTGTTTTAGATATAACTGGTTCTTATGTTCTAACTGATACCATAGAAATTCAACTTTCAATTTGTTGCATGCCTGTATACGGTCTATATGGTCACATCTTTACTTTCCATATACAACTTTTACCCATGGGTATTTAAACACGATGCAAAAGTAAAAAAATCGACTATTTGTGACAGATTTTTAGTAATCGGGAGAAATTTAAATTAAATAATCAATTATTTCAGGAAGTTATTCCCATATTAAGAACTACAAATTACATAGAAATATACATAACTAATAATAATTTAAGCACGGTACAGTCAACAGCAAAAGTAGATGATCAAAATCAGAAATCCAATACTAATGAACGGAGTTCGCAGCTATATGGCAGCTGTACTAGTAGTAAATGTTTGGTATAATTTACAATCACATACTTTTTAATCACTTCGACGCCACACAGTTCTGACGCGAACTCCGTGCATTAGTATTGAATTTCTGATTTTGATCATCTACTTTTGCTGTTGACTGTACACATGGGTAAAGTTACTAATGGATAGTAAAGATGCCACAGTTGACGGTACCGATACTTAAACTGATCCTTCTAAAACTAATTTCCCCGTCACAAGTAAGTGAAATTAATGAATTTTATAAGAATAATATTTTCGTACAAAAAATCTGCTCAAGTTCTCATAGACATGCAACACGGAATTAAGAAACGCGTCCAAGTTTAAGTTTAGTGCAAAAACAGACAACAATTTGCTACACTTCCTCATCATAACAAGACAAAAAAAGGTGATAATAGATTCCGATATCGCCAAATCATCTTTGTTTGAAAACCACAAAATAATTCAAGGTAAAAACCGCACACAGCACACACAACTCGTAATCGATCTTGATAATATCGTACTCAAACGAGAAAACATAATATTTGTCCAAGTTTTTCTGAACGCCACTTTAACAAACACTGTCTGTCAATGACCAGGTGAGCAAACAGAGGTAAGGATAGGTAAGAACACAAGTTTGACAAATTGTCCGCTCAACGCATTGTTTGGGACACAGAGCAGTGAATAGCCGCGCCCGCGCCTGGGGGTGTACTCTCCAAGTCCGTCAGTGAAAATACAGGACCGGTCAAAAGTAGTCCGAAACTTTTAAGTGAATCCTACACCCGATTAATTAACTTTTATGGACGGGCAAAAACACTTTGGGAGTGGGCACAACTGTCAAATTGTGGTGTCATTCATTCTTAGGTAGGGCCCTAAACTAATCTAATATCCGAAAATGATGCGGTTTAGAAAACGCCCGTAACTTCGGCCGGAACTACGAAATTCCTGAGTAGTTTAGGGGGGGCCTACCCTTGAGACGACAGTACTAAAATTCGTAGGGCTGAAAGTCCGTTGAGCGCTCAACTTCTGTCACGGAACGCTTTCAAAGCTATCAGTTTCTATACGTCATTTTGTGTCATGGACTCATATTGATAAGCTTGGTTTGCGTGGAGATTATTGCCCATACTTCTCCATAGGAACCTATTACGCTCTGAATTGAGCAACTAGCTTCATATTTCTGACTGACCGATCCCTTGATAATTCAAAAGTACCTGTAATTGGTTTATTTGAAACTAGCTGCGCCCCGCGGATTCACACGCATAAGTATCGAACTCCTGGGAATATCGGGATCAAAAGTATCCTATATCCTAATCCAAGTCATGGTCTACCCATGTGCCAAATTTCATCTAAATCCGTTCAGTCATTTTAGCATAAAAGCGAAACAAACAAAAAATCTAATCTTTTTTTTCTTTGTCTTTTAAATATTATTATTAGTTTAGATTTAGCTAAACGTTTCGAGTTTGATAACTCTAACAGCGTCCGCCGAGGCCTCTCGATACTCTGTGGTTTACTAACAAAACTATGAGTATGATTGTACATACATTGTTCTCAGTAGACGTAGAATTGATCACCATGATTTAAGATCCCGGCGACTTACTGGAGGTCCGGCAATTAAGTCCCTTTATGATCGAGACGTAATGGATGGGACCCGCCTATGTATACGGTTGTGTTTATTAGTTTTATTGTTTACAGTGACTATTTAGATGATTATAAAACGTGTTTTTGTCCGTGACTTGTTGATGCCGAAGCGGTACTTGAACGTAACCTTAGGGCGAACTGTTATGTCATGCAGTTAAAAATCAATCAAAGGAAACCATTACAGATTTTCGTCCGTGAGTTTTAATAAACTTATCGACGACATATTATCAAGCTATAAATTTCCAGTATAAAATGACTTCTCATCGTCGAAAAACCTATATAATGCGAGGTCAGCTAAAACTGACCGATTACGCTAATAGGTATGCAATTTTATTATTACCTATTTATCTAAATCTTTACAATTACATATTTATTAATTGGTTACATAATTAACGTTCGAACGTCGTTCGACGTTCGGTGTTCGTACGTTCGTTCGTTTTGGTTGGTTTTTGTCTATGAACTCAAAAAACCTTCACCGTCTAACAATTTCAGAAAGCCTTGCTCATTTCTTGAATGATTTACTAAGAATATAGAGCATTCCAGTCTCGCATGGCCAGTATGATTCGAACACTATGATTTAAGATCGTTAGCAAGTCTCCATGGAGGTCTAGTATCTATGCAGTTTCACAAAGTATAGGCCCTAAGATATTGTACACGTATCTAAATAAATACTGATATTAGTTTAAAGGTTTATTGTATCGAAATATCATTTATCTGAACCGTTGCTGATCTAGTGGCTGCAAGTATGACTTTTATGGGGTCTTGTGTAGATTTGATCACCAGGCCGGGGTGTGTATGTATTTTTTCAATGATAGCCTACGGGGTAATTGCGTAACATACTATCAGTAGCAATGATTTTCATTTTGACATTTCCACAACATTAATTGCGTTATTTACGTTGTAGACAATTTTTTAGAACAGGTACTGGTGTCATGGATTTGGACGCGTATGGTGACAATAGACAAATTTGCCCCTTAATCTACGGACATAACTACCGAAATTTACCCGTGTGCACCTCTGTTTACGCCACGGATATCTATGGTTTACGCCTTCGGGGAATGTAGGCGCTGGTGTTATGTTACCATTTATCTAAAATGACAAGTTACAAAACGTTAGAAATATTTCACGTATCCAATTCGGTGGTTCATTTATTTTCCCGAACCATAATTACTTATTCGGTAAATAAATTTGGTCTGGACTTAGGAGGTATTAGTTTATTAGTGCGTGTAAACTGGGGTAAGCTCATTAGTTACAAATATATTTCTGTTGTGGACATTTCAATTTGGTGGCAGCTATATTAAGGGAATAAAAAACACTGCGTGGTCGAGAAGAGTAGTTTAATTATGATAAATATTAATGTAAAAACAGAATTTTCCTAATTTACACTAGTTCTAATAATAAAGGTGAAAAGTTTGTTTGTTTGAACGCGCTAATGTCTGGAACTACCCATCGAATTTCACAAATAATTCTTGCGTTTGATAGCCCAATGCATGAGGAAAGTTATAGGCTATTTAACATTACGCCACGGTTCCTAGGAGCGGAGCAAAATGAAGAAAAGTCGGAAAGAACGCTAAGCGAACACGTCGTAATGGCGCAGGCAGACGATCCGGTGCGATGGAATGCAAGTTCAGGGGAACAAGAAATTTCACGCTAACGAAGTCGCGAGCAGAAGCTAGTTGGTTAATAAATGAAGGAGATTTGAGGTAACATCATCATCTGCTTAGCCTTTTCCCAAATATGTTGGGGTCGGCTTCCAGTCTAACCGGATGCAGCTGAATACCAGTATTTTACATGGAGCGACTGCCTATCTGACCTACACAACCCAGTTACTTGGTAATACGATACCCGTTGGTAAGACTGGTTGTCCGACTTTCAGGCTTCTGACTACCCGTAACGACTGTCAAAGATCCACGAATGGCAGCCGGGACCAACGGCTTAACGTGCTTTCCGAGGCACGCAGGGGTCTCGGTATGTAAAGTTCGTCACCCATCCACAGACTAACCGCGGCAAGCGTAGCTTACCCTGACTGATAGACCTGTGCGGCTGTTATTATTTAGCCACGGGCCCCTCTCCTCCAACCTCCTCCACTATTAAATCGGTTAATTAAATTAAATCACTCGTTTCTCAAATAAAATTAATCCATTAAATTTAATGTTCCTGTTAATGGGATCATATTTCCTTAACTTGTAACTGTTTATGTGATTAACCAACCATGCTTAAGTACCAGCCCGGATAAATCATATGCAATGAAGTCCCCTACAGAGGCATCGTTAAAAAACATATTTCATGCAAGACTTTCCATTAACATTATCAATTATTGAAATAGAGTCAGCATCCACCAACTAAATATTATGAATTTGCATATGAAAATTTATAAGTGTGCCGCGTTACATTCGAATAACACCCTTATAGGTGTTGAGGTAAAGTTCGATTTGTTAGTGACAATAAATTCCTGGATCGTTAAGATGGGATATCAGTCGCCCACTCGACGTCCGAACGCACAAGAACTTAATTAGAGGCTTCTCAACGAGTCCCTCAATGTTATTTATTGTCTGACAGACAATTCTGATTGTGTGCTATAATGTAAAGATGTAAACCTCTTTGGTAGATAAATATTTCAAAAGAAGACGAATGTACCGCGCTCAAATGAAGAGAAATAATTACAAAACATCCATGTATCACTTCCAGTGACATATTACCGTGGATAGTAAATTTATTTTTAAATATCGAATGGAAATTTACGGCATTAGAATACAGGGTTAAATTAAATTAACTAGCGAAACTCTACAAATGTTATGGGTGGACGATATCTAAATACGATAAAATTTAAATGAAAAAATAAGGTTTTTTTTAGAGGTCAACGACCGCTAGTACTGTTATTACTCAAAGTATGAGCTGAGAAAATATGTTTTATCGTGTTTAGAGATATAGATACCTATCACGTTTGTGAAGTTTACACAAAAAATACAAATTTTTTAAACACACCAACTGCGGTCGATGACCCCACAAAATAATAATAGTTTTTTTTATTTTATATATTTAATTTCTTTTTTGTTTTATAGTGTTTAGATATTGATTACGTCCGCGAAGTTTCTCTAGCTAATTTAATTTGACCCTGTAGAGATAAATCTTGTAATAAGTAAACTGATATTGTATAATTAGATAGTAAGATTGTAAAGTAAGGTGGGGTAACGCTAATTTATAGAGTCGAAGCTCTACGGTCGGAGACAGTTTATCTTGAAGTTAAATTATAATTCAAGTTTAAATTACACGCATACCTCCTCAAATTCTTAGAGATATTTATGTTTGTATTTAAATGTAAGTTTGGTAAGAGCTAACATTACATACTAGTTATGAGTGTTTATGTAAAGTAAGTTTCTATCTAACACCTGCAAGAACTTGGACTCGTAAAGTTTCCTTCTAGTCAGTTGCAGACCCCTAAGTTATACATTTTCGGATGTGTTGTGGCCTTCTGTTGCCTTAAGCTAGACATAGACGTGGGAGCGGTGAATGCTTATGCGAACCCCGCACCCCCGGCCAAAGGCAGAGGTAGAACACCGCGGTGGTTTAAGCCGGTAAGAGTCCGGCATACTCCTGTATCACGCCTACGATGGAGGAAGTCCATGAGACTAGAGAGAGAAAAAAAACTAGACATAACCTTGTAGCGGTATCTACAACGCCACATGCGAACAACGCATCATACTGACGTCACGCAAATCCTGCATCTCGCAAGCAGAGTTTACCGCGCAATTAGCATAGATACAATTTCCCAATTGCCCGCCAGACACAACACCCGTCTGGTCGGAGGATCCTCCCTTTTCTATGGAGGTTGAGTGAACTTTACACTCTGTTCCTCATGCCTCCAAAACCTCACGCCAGTATTCCCCGAAGGGTTACACAGAGGTGCGCCTGTAGTGCATCCACATTTCGCCTGTTTGGTTTAAGTTCCATGTAATAGAGGGCGAGCCTAATACCATCAACCGGACACCGCGTCTGATTAAGCAGCCGACCACTTCCTAAGTAGATCTGATAGATGCAATACCAAAAAAAAAAAAATGGTCAGCAAACTTCGTTTGGCATCTCATCATCTGCCTAGCCTTTTCCCAACTATGTTAGGGTCGGCTTCCAGTCTAACTGGATGCGGCTGAATACCAGTATTTTACATGGAGCGACTGCCTATCTGACCTCCACAACCCAGTTACTGGGTAATACGATACCCCTTTGGTAAGATTGGTTGTCAGACTTTCGGGCTTCTGACTACTTGTAACGACTGTCAAAGATCCACGAATGACAGCCGGGACCAACGGCTTAACGTGCTTTCCGAGGCACGGAGGGGTCTCGGTATGTAAAGATGGTCTCCCATCCACAGACCAACCGCGGCAAGCGTAGCTTAACCTGACCGATCGACCTGTGCGGCTGTTATTATTTAGCCACGGGCCCCTCTTCGTTTGGCATCTACTATCGCTTAATCATGTTCGGGTCGGAACGGCCCGATTCTAGCAACAGCCATACGGTTTTTTCCAGAGCATATGGCCACATATATGTATATTCGATTTGCCGAATTATACCGAACCGAACATGTGTGTAACACCCCTTAGAGGTAAATACATGCAAAAGCTGAAAATTCATTATAAGTTAAGCAAAACAGTGTTTCTAAATAAGTTTTAGAAACTAATTAAAACCCGGATGCAGTACCAGAAACAATGCATCATGAACATTGAAATATATAGCCTTAAGAAACTGTGAAGTCAAACGTAAGCTACGTTTACATTTACCAATTTACCAATAACACAATATTTAAGACGCAACCAGACAGGCAGTTATGAATAGTAGCGTGTTGCGGAAACCGCTCGCGATTGAAATGTCGAGAGTTCTGACATTTCGACGATGTAGCGTGTACTTGATAACATGAAAGAAAGTACCTTTCGTATGCTCATGGCGTGTCTTTATCTGTCGGAATATAACTGCGCTGTTTATGGATATTTAATGTTTTTCACGGTAGTATGTGCCGCTTAGTCTTTTAAGGAGCAATTCTTTTTTCCTGTAATCCTGCCCCAGCAATCTCGAACTCTCGACATTCATAGCGATCGCTTTACGACCGAATTCGGTCGCAAAGTCCTGTCACTCCATACATTACACCTGTCAATCCGGGACTTTGCGACCGAATTCGGTCGTAAAGCGATCGCTATGAATGTCGAGACTGCTGGAGCTGGTTAGCTGTTGTTGGGCAAAAACTCTAAAAAAGAGTCCAGAGGAGTCGTGGAACAACCGGTTGGAACGAAGTATTTTATTTACTTTTTTTTGTAATCCGCATCCCGCACTTCTATACTACAGTAATACACCTTTACATAGACATATGCTTGTAAACACACAAACACAAAAAAAACAAGTTGGGGGAAAACATGCGTCACATTCACGCAAAACGGCCATCGCTAAGCATAATGCTAAGACCCTATACGAGACAGAGCCCCAGCGCTGGTTTTCAGCGACAGCCGGCGTTGACGTGATTACGTCAACCAGTGCAGCATACGATTAGATATAAATAAAAACACACCAATCAAAATAAGAAATAAAATAAACATACATTACAAAAAGATGGTATTAATATAAAATAAGAAATATATGAAGTAGTAACATTCCGGGCAACGACTCACGCGCCACTGGGTATACTATAGCAAAAATGCCGTGTAGGTCAAAATGTAACACTCTTTCGGTCAAGCTTTCATTCGCCAAATGTGAACTTACAACATGCAATAAGAAACTTCGTTCGAATTATTAAATGCAGCAAAATATCAACTCTTAAACAATTAATATTAATAAGACACGATTACTGCGGGATGATAGAGCCTGTTTTAAAAAGTTATAGCTCTAAATGGGTACCTACTTAATTATTCATTACGAGGCAGTTAAAAGTGGCGCTATAATTAAAATTAATCAAGTCTTTAAACAGCGTTAAAGAACTTAGCATTTCACAGTTTATCACCCCGTAAAAATGCAAACACAAAAGTTAATAAAAAAAAAAAATAAGAATAGGCGCTTTCAAATGCCACCAGGTGAATTATAAAAACCAGCATTTTTCAATAACTATCAACTATAAGATATAGTAGTAGGAGAAGTCAAGATAATGATCGAAATAATATCGAAACTGGCTCCTGTAGGATCATTCCCACATCCTGCCCGATCAGTATCTTTATAACTAATGAGTGTTATTTACTAACCCTCGCATTAACGTACGCTAATTCCGAGCTAATAATCAGGGTTGCCAGTTTTAGTGTGCCTATATAATAAATATGTAAACACTGTCTCATTTGCCAAGTAAAGTCCGTCCCACGATAGAAGTCCCGCAGACGTGGCGCTACAGGCATGGGTCGGATACATATATCTTTATTTATATAGGTATATTTACCTCAATATCATCTTACAGGCACTGGTTAATAAAATGCACAATCATAGAGAAAGGTGTGAGGTAGCAGGGTTGTTGTAGGAATGTTGCTAACTATATAAATAGGTAATTGGTTACACGTATTGCCGCGGGACTTCTTTTGCGGGACGGACTCTAGTGACGTAACTGAAGACGAATTCTCGTACTTAAAAAACGTTCAAATTCAAGTCGCAATTACATCTCAGCGACAATCAATGTCAAAAACTTCTCAAAAATGTAGGGAAATGGATTATATTTTTGATAGATTGAGACTGAGATTAGAATGCGAACGTTCTTAAAAGTACGGGAATTACCCCTTATCTGTCACTAATGTCATCAGTCAGTGACCACAAATTATGAGAAAAGGTTAAAAGTGAAGTGTCCCGGCACGAGAGGCTTTGAGTAAGCCCGTGTAGTGATACAATCAACTTAAATACGGGATCAACAGGATTCTTGAATAAATAAAGTAACCTAAAACACAACTAATAAATAAACCAAAAACAGAAAAAAATAACTGTTACGATAATACGATTGGTGAATCGATATGTATAAACTATTAATTTTAAACGTATCGACAAAGTAATCGATATTTAACTTAGAACCTCATAATTTCAACTGTTTGGGAAGCAAACAATGCAACACGAACCCCGATGACGAAGGTTCATTAGAAAGGAGAAAGACTATAATATCTAAGTACCTACATTTCACAGGGCTTTTCGAAGTATAAGCGGGTAATAAAACGTAATCGACTTCAAACACTACCTGATTATAATCCTGCGCAAGTGACGTTCAAATAAGGAAGCCAGTGACAGGAGTGGATACATGCTCATAACCAGCCAGTGTTTATGAATAAATAAACACTACTAAGGTGACGGTTTCATACATTGTATTTTACGCCTAACTTGTTTGCAGAGGTTTCATTAACGTGACACCTAGTATGGAAATGTCATTACCTATGTTATAAATGCAGGGAAAATCCGCAAGGGAAATCGTTGGACCTACTGATATTAAAATTACATCTGGTTGGTTTGAAACGCTTTCTTGTATGTGCGAACATACACTAGGTACTGCTTATTTTATTCATGAGTATTTTATTTACAGGTGGTACATAGGGTTAGTAAAGCACGATACTATTTTATCTTGGATTCCATAAACATAGGTACACATTATGTATGTATATCGTATATCATCCAATAAATAACATTACTCAGCTACAGTCAGGCCGTCGAAAGAATACGTTCCTGACTAGTGCGACAATAAAATTTTAGTACACACGGCTACACGTCAAGCTATACAAAACCAGTTTGTCTTGGCCTCACTTTGTATGATATTTTCTCACAATGAACGGTCAGCCAATACTGGCATTGCATAGCTTGATGTGTAGCCGTGTGTACCTTGATAAAGACCAAATACGCAAAATACGTAATCGTTAATATGAAACTGACAGGTGTCAAAAACGCAATCTCTTGACGGCCGCATTTTAGAAAAGGTAAGTTAAATCTAAATCAGTAGCAAAACTATCCTGCTGGCAACCCTCTTTTAATATTACCCACCAGCAAACGCATTATTTCTATAACAGGTTCCCAGTGTAAGTTTCACCATTTTTAATAACTTTATCATTAAAAACACTTTAGTTATATAGTCCACGTATATTGTTAACTTGTACGTTACTATTAAGTATAATAAATTGAGGTTATTAATACTAACGAACCAGAGGACATCTGTTCTATCTAAAAATTAATACTAATAATTATTCAAAATTAATACTAATAATTAATACTAATAATACTTTAAATCTGTAGAAGTGAAAATTCTGTACATTGAAAATATCAAAAACTTAAATGGCAGGGTGTGTTACTAGACCGAAACCGAACCCAAAAATGTGATTAAAAAATGTTTTGTCTGTCTGTCTGTTTGTTCAGGCATCACGCAAAAACTACCGGTTCGATTAAAATGAAACTTGGTATAATTATTCTTTAATATCCTGGGCACCACACTTTTTATCCCGGAAAAGTATATACAATAAAAACAAACTTAATTTTGCGGTTCGATCCCTAGACCCGATTACTGTACCAACCGCAAATAATAAGTTTGTCGTAGGTTACGTCACCCGCAGTATTATCTGTGCCACCTTTTTATTCCTTTTAGTTTTTAGAGTTATTTAGGTTTATTTTTATAATAAGTCGTAGGTATAGATTTTAATTTTAAAGTATAGGTAGTATATTTGATAGTGTACGTAGTGACCGTAGGATATTTTATAATACTGTTAGGTAGGATTAGTCATTCGTATAGATATTAGTTTTTAGGGATTTTGCTTATTTATTGAGTTTAGATTAGCCATATCTTACATTTTATCCTGTTAGCACGTTCCCGTGGGATAATTTCCGACATCCACGCGGGCGAAGCCGCGGGCAGAAGCTAGTTTTATATAAATCAATTTAGTTGTGCATTTAGGTAGGATTTCCAAAATTTTAAAAGATAAAGTAATTATCTCCCATTTATATTTAAATGTCTTTAAAAGAATTTGACTTTTATGTTCCGACGTTATCAAGTTAAACTATGCTGGACCAAAAAACATGAGAGCATCTAAAGCCTACAAAATACGGTATTCCATTTAAATTCATATTACAGAAATGCGTAGGAGCAGGGCATTGTTTGAACCGTGTTAACATGACCGCTGGACTCCCACATAGTCTGCTGATAGAGACATTAAAGTGGACATAGATATTTTATACATTTATGTATATAGGCACATGCTTTAAGTGTAGGCAAACAACATAGTTGGGCACTTTGTCCTTTATGTAGTCACTTTTATTTTTGTTATTTAATGTAAGGGTCACTGAGTTTATCAACTGTTTGTTAGCTCATCAATATGTGACTGTGAGTCATATTTATTTATCAGAATGATAAAAAATGAAGTAACTTAGTCACTAATTGAAACTTATTTATAAGCAAGAAAATTGCTTTTATTTCCACATCCAACTTTTCAACATCTAACTTCTGTGGTTCCTATCTTTAATTAAAACTTACTTTACCTACCTACTATTAATAAATACCTCACACCACACGACCGTCTCTTCGCATCTTCAATCTGTCCAAGATATATCACAAACTTTACATCGTAGGTACGTGATGCAGTCAATCACTTAGGGTTTCTTCATACATAAATCTCAGAGAACATGCCTTAATGCACGACATAGCATGAGTATATTAGCTGTCTTCGGCGGTAATCCCCAAACGTACAGCCGACAGTATTTCATCACAATCTCGAATCGAAGCATTGAAATTATGTACTTATCGACATAGCTATTTCTTTTTGATACTTTTATCTATGTCTTCGAACACTTTGATGATACGTAGGTACCTATCCCCCTGTTGATAAGCAGGAAGATGTTATGACATGCAACAGTGAAGATGGAAAGGTAAAAAAATAATATATTATCGTAGCTGAATGAGAATGACAGAATTCAGAGTTCTTTTATATTCGTTTTTAGCGAAGAGCATGAGATGTTTTGGTTTTGTTGATACCGGAAATTACGTAAAGCTTACTAGCTACAGTGATTTCGGTTTAGGATATTTGATCGAATAGGGCCTTAGGCGTCTTTACTCGAGGCACCATTGACTCCACCACGAATAAAACAGTATTGATAGTGCCGAAATCATAGCCAAAATCTGGGCCAACGAGCTAAGAAGAAAAACAGCCGCAACAAAAAACACCGTGAAAACTTAGGTTAAGTGAGCTGTCAATAGTAAAAAAAAAATAACTCTTAAGGTACATAAAGGTTTTGTAGTACATGAGGGACCTAAAAAGTATGCATTATTAATTACATGGTGTAGGTACAACGAATTGTTAGGTGAATCGCTGCTCTCCTAGCTAGATTACTGCGTAATCTGTATTTAGTAGAGACAGTTTCATCTCCCTATTTGAGTATCACAATAGTTTGAATCAGATAGTTGGAATGACAGCTTGCTTCACCTAAGTTTTCACGGAGATTTTTTTACAGAATAGATAAATAGATTTTTGCAGTATTGACATTTTAGTCATTAAATAATGAGAGTAACAATCATAGTAAACTTCAACGGACCAGAAGTGCAAGCTCGAATCATCTGCACGACTATATTCCCTAGATAAGCACCTCGCCTAATAGACTAATCTCTAGCAGAGCGGTTCTCTTAGAGCAATCCACCTCTTAAACAAAGCCACGAGATTACCTACTGAAGCAACAGCATCACGCGTGGGAAAGTAGGAAGATTTAGCTCAGAGTTCAGTAGGTAACTCATCGTAGATGGCACCTACACAGCAATAGATAAGTAAATAGACGATATAATATCAATACCAAAACAACTTTTTTTTTTAAATAATTTGTTTATAATATTTCAATAATTATAAATGAAAGTCGCTTTTCGTGTCTATCTGTGTGACCGTGTCGTCCTTCTAAACTACGCACCAGGCGGGGTAATAATTGCGTGAAACACTAACAGTAGCCATGGCTTTCATTTTGGCAGCTCAACAACATTTTAAATAATTTATTCTGGATTTTCTTATATAAATAATAATTAATTTATATATATTATTTATATTTTAGGGTTTTTTTTTATTTATTTAATATATTTTTTTATATAATAATAAATCTCGATGTACAGACGCCAGCACATCAAGCTACTACAATCTGTCAAATTTCTTTAATAGATTTTCAACTTTATCCATAAAGCGTTAAGGTTCAAGGTTGATTGGGAAAATTTGACAGTTTCGGGTAGCTTGACCTGCCAGCTGGCGTCTATACAACATCGAGATTTATTTAGTATATTATGTTAGTTATAATCATTATTGTATTACGCACATAAACAGAAAATGAAATGTTATGTTCACAGTACAATACTGTCACAAGTATATAATTATAAGGCTTGATGACCACTCCTTACAAACAATTCACCCTAGCAACAAAATATCGGGAGAGAAACATCACTTCCCTTTGTGATCGAGCTTTCGTGGCGGAACACATTGGATAAAGATAAATTAAGTGATTAATGTCATCGTACTGATTTACGATACAGGCAATAAGCATCACTAATTCTGATAAAGCGATACCGTGTCTCTTGTCATGTTATTTGTTATGTGCCTTCGTTTATGTAGCTATCATAAATACTTTCTTAGGAGCCCTAAGTGTTGGATCCTTTGGTACCCTGCAAAATGGTTGAGCTGGATGATGCTGATCCATGCATCATGTTCGTGAACGGACACCGTCGGTTGAGATTGAGACTGGTCATCTCTGAACTTCCAGGGCTTATTTTTAATCTTATATTTTAACTGTTTCTTTATTTAACCTTTTTTACATTGTTCCTATATATAGAAGCAACAAGAAAAATGTACTTAATTTTGTAATATATTGATTTAAAACAGTGTCCTTGGAGTTTCTTGTTCGTTTTCTCCATAGAGATCAACTATTTGGAATGGGCAACATTCTGACTAACTGACAGACTCTTTGGCAATTAAAAAGTGCCCAAGTGGTTTAATTTAAAGAAATGCTTTGAGAAAAAACGAAATGCCAACTAGACTTTGTTAGAACTTAAAAGAAGCAATGTTGGCAGAAATATCCTCCTGAATATAACGAAGGTTGCTGACAGTGACTCAGAAAAGAAAGGATACGTCATCGCATGACTTAACTTCTAGATTTCTACTTAGAAAGAGTAAAGTATCAAAATTGTAACTGAGACCAATAGCCACATTAATATTAGTCCCTTTATAAATCATAGAATAAGGAAAGAAAGAAAAGTTTTAAAAGCAGGAAAAATTGCGTTTTACTTAAGACCCGTTTCAATTAATTTAAAAGCATTTACCTACTTATATCACTGTTTTCCCCGTAAATTAAAAGCATTTTCGAAGTAAATTACCATTATCCTATGGTTTTACTTCTAAACTACTGATCCTCGTTAAGCCGTTGAGTGCAAAATGTGGTCAGACCTCGGAACCTTTCAATCAGTGCTCGTTTATCTAGTAATCTATCGATCAACGTCCGAATAGCTGGCAACCACTAATTGATAATAATAAAAAGTAGGAAGCAATAAGATGGAGCCGTTGGTTTAGAAATAAACACTGTCTTGTTACAAAAAGGAACTCATCAGTGTAACGTGTTTAACAGAACCTTTACAACATATTCGCGTTCGGGGGTTGTTGAGACTTAGGTAGTAGTGTACTCAGACACAAAGTTAGTAACCAGAATGAAACACTTCACGCAGATATATGACGCTACTCGAGGGATCATAACAGACTATAACATTAAATTACACTAAACTGCCACTAAAACTAGCGAGAATTAAACATGGTTTAGCCTACGCTACGCAGTGTTTGAGTTTACAAAATGACTGACTAATTGCATTTTTCTGTCACAACAAATTAATTCTATGCGTGTAGGCTGCTGGCTTACGAGCTGTTTTTTCATAATAACATAATAATATGCTGTAGAGTTTAACCTAGGTTTTTACGAGTAGGTTACCAACTACAGTTTACAGAGAATGACAAACAACTTAGTAACAATGTTTGTCATTCCCAACACGATAAAACAAGTATATTATTGTACTTGTTGTGTAAATTCCTTTACCTATATTTTACTTAACCCAAGTTAAGTAAAGATTATTACGCGAAATACAAACAGAAAGTTTTCCCTTCCCGTTTTCCTAAAGCTTTTGAAACATTTACGACATTGTTCTTACTCAAAAAACATGTTTGTGTAGTCACAGGTGCTATGTAGGTGTAACTACTACAGTATGCGGAAGTTAAGTTATCGATTTTCGCTAAAATACTCGCCTCATCGCTCTTAACGATAGGGGGAGGGAAACAGATAATTATTTTCGTTGACGACTGACAATATTTCAAAGGCAGATGCTTGATTCACTAAGGAATTACATCTTCCCTTTTTATAATACCGTAACAAAGGGGAACTTCATTATTATTACTTTTTGTTACGGTTTTCTTACGGCTGTCTACGTTTCATAAGGATTTTTATAGGGATGATAAATTTAAGGAGGATAATTAACTTTTAAGCGTCGCCTATGGGTCGTTATGTTGAGGACGGACAGCGGTAAGAACTGGGAACAAATCCTAAATGAACACGCGGAAATTACTTGGGATTTAAATCGTTTAATGAAGAAAGTTTTTTAACGTTTATTTAATGGTTTCTACTTCGCATACTTTCGAATTCTGTGACATAAAGTCCTTCAGTACCTACTCGCTTACACGAAGAAATTACTGTTCGTGAGTATTAAATTCGTATTCTAGTGTAATGAAGACGGAGGGTGAGTTTACAACGCGGTACAATAATATGTGGGGTCGAAATGTGTCCGTGAGGTGCAATGCGGTATACTTAATTACACCTATCCTTGCTTAATAAATTAATTAACGTTTGAATGATGAATTTATACGTTATGATAACGTCACGTTAGTTAGGTATCACATAGGTAGGTAGGCAGTTACTATACTTCATAATTATTACCTACGTACATATCAAATGAAGTGTTTGAAGAATCTTAGTTGCATAAGTCTATATTACCGTTGCTAAGAGGTAAGTTTTCTTAACGTTTCGTTCGTAGTAGTCTCAGCAGTCCTTAGTAGTAAATGAATAATAACTTTGTTATTATTCATTTACTACTAAGTATATTGTCGTACTCGCTTGAGGTAACTAATTAAGATTACAATTATGCCAAGCTAATCAACAATTCAGATTTAATAATAATATAATTGAGTTGTTGTAGTTTCTGTAGGTACCTAGTTGCAAGGGCGGATCCAGGGGGGGGGTCATGGGGGTCATGACCCCCCCCTGGGCTGGGTCCAGGACCTAGGTGGACCACTAATTAAAATTGTTGAATATAATGGTTTTATATTTTTTGTCACAATATAGATTTTATTTAAGTACTTCCAATATTTAATTAATTTAATATAATACTTTGTTTGACGCTTTAGCTAAAGAAGTAGCTGAGCAGCTAGATGTAGAAGTTAAATGTCCCACAATAGTGTCAAGACAAATACATAGGGCTAACCTGCTCAATCTGATGAAGAGTATTTCCGCAGAGCCATATACATCCCTGTTCTGTATTCAATAATAAGCGACCTATAGGACCGTCTGTCTCCTGAAATACTTAATTTCTTTCAGCTAAGCGTATTCATGCTAAAAAGCGAATACAGTAATCAAGACATTGAAACTGTGAAACAATTAGCAACCGATTATACATTGTTACTAGATAATACTCCAGTTTCTGTCGTTGTAAACGAATATCGGCTGTGGATGGTGAAGTGGCAGCGGAGTCAGGACATACCGCACTCGATTTCTGACCTTATTTTAAATTGCGATATTGAGATGTATCCTAATATAAGAAAATGTTTATGTATTATGGCTACACTACCTATTAGTGTAGCGACAGCGGAAAGATCTTTCTCTACGTTACGAAAAATCAAATCGTGGCTAAGAGCTTCAATGGTTGAAGAACGTCTAACCGGACTGGCACTTCTCCACGTCCGTAAAAACGTACCCATTGAAGTAGATGAAGTGCTAACGCGTTTCGGGAGAAGACGTAAAAGAAAAATAGATTTTGCTATTTAAATATAGGTAGGTATTTTTAAGTGTAATGTAATAACGTGCTGAATAAAGGACTGATTCTCAGCCTAATTTGAATAAATTACTTTTGATTTTGAGTACAGTACTTATATTTATTAACTAGCTTCTGCCCGCGGCTTCGCCCGCGTGGATGTCGGAAATTATTCCGCGGGAACGTGCCAACAGGATAAAATGTATGCAGTGCTTCCCCAGGATGCCATCTATCTCGCGGGCCCTTTGTGGCTAATTACAATAGAAAACCAATTGTGTCTCATTAGTGGTGATTAAGAGGGTACCTATATGATATCCTTACCTAAGTACCTACCTAATAAAAAATAAAAAAACAATAACAGAAAATAAAATACCTGCCTACCTAAATAAACCTATTTCTGATGATAACTAAACTCAATAAATAAGCAAAATCCATAATAACTAATATCTATACGAATGACTAATCCTACCTAACAGTATTATAAAATAACCTACGGTCACTACGTACACTATCAAATATACTACCTATACTTTAAAATTAAAATCTATACCTACGACTTATAAAAATAAACCTAAATAACTCTAAAAACTAAAAGGACTAAAAAGGTCGCACTGAAAAGCACGGTTAAAATAAGAACGAACGCTCGCAACTCGACACGTCCGTTCAAATCAAAGTTCAAAAAATGTCCTTATATACGGTAGCGATCCGTGGGTGCAAGCCAAATTCAACCTTCAGCACTACATTTAGAGCATAACCTTAGTGAACTCCACTGCGGGTGACGTAACCTACGACAAACTTATTATTTGCGGTTGGCGCAGTAATCGGGTCTAGGGATCGAACCGCAAAATTAAGTTTGTTTTTTATTGTATATACTTTTCCGGGATAAAAAGTACCCAGTGTGGTGCCCAGGATAATAATGAATAATTATACCAAGTTTCATCGTAATCGAACCGGTAGTTTTTGCGTGATGCCTGAACAAACAGACAGACAGACAGACAGACAAAAATTTTTTTAATCACATTTTTGGGTTCGGTGTCGGTCTAGTAACACCCCCCGCCATTTATTTTTTTGATATCTTCAATGTACAGAATTTTCACTTCTACAGATTTATTATAAGTATATAGATAGATACTACTACTTTTTACTTGTATCTATTATTATCAAAATTAAATTAGGTCTAACTTCTTGTGACTTGACCACGACTATGTGACCCCCCCCTGGCGCCAAAGCTGGATCCGCCCTTGCCTAGTTGTTGGGCTTAGATTTTGTGTTGTGTTGTCATGTTCACAAAAAATATAGGGATATAATAAAGACCTTCATTATTTCCCTATCTCTTGTAGGTAGGTACCTACTTATAAATGATTGTACACACGGCTACACATCAAGCTATGCAAAACCAGTATTGGCTGACCGTTCACTGTGAGAAAATATCATACAAAGTGAGGCAAAGACAAACTGGTTTTGTATAGCTGGACGTGTAGCCGTGCGTACGAAGCATGGATCAAACATAATTTTAATAATTAATACAAGCACCGTAATTACTTACATAGTAATAGTGACCTTGTATTACAGACATATCATTAAGTAGGTACGTACCTCTCTACCTATGAATCATTAATTCCGTAAAACGAACATTTTCGATCACGCTCATAACTCGGGTGTTGATTGAAATTTCGCGTCACTCGCTTAGACGGACGGTAGACGAGTCAATCAGACTCTATTAGCGGCATCGATAGTGGACAGTATCGACTGGGAAATTATTGATTTGTGCCTAATTTCCGGTTGATTGGCGCCGGTCGGGCTGCGGGCAGCGGGCGTACACGCGGTCGAGACTGTAACTTAGCACAGGTGAACGATAACTCGCACGAAACGAGATAACGCCCCATCCGATTGGAAACGTTATCGATATATCTACGCAATCGATTTAAATTGAAATGCTTGCACTGTTTATACAACTCTAATTTAATTTGTTTAGTCATGTCGATAAATATTTTAGTGTGCAGAATTAACTACTTTTGGGAGTAACACGGAAGGGCCATCGTGGGTCCTATGAAAATTAAATCAAGTGACCCGTAACAATGTTTAAAGCATTTTAAGCGAACAGTGAAACAGGGCTTTAAATACCGGTAAAATTTTCATAACGTTACCTTCATTTGACAGCGTTACCGTTAATATTAAAATAACGGTAATGAATTTAACGTTATTTTTGCTCCATTTTATCGGTAATCATTATTAACGTTATTTGTTTAATAACGTTAATTTTATCGTTACTTTTAGAACGGTTAATCTAGTGAGTTTGAACTTTGAAGTAGAGGGGGACGAGGCGCGCGGGGGCGGGCCACCCACCGTCGCACTATGGGCCAGAACCGTGCATACCGTCTCAAAAATAGGTTTTCGTAATGTTCTATATTGAATATTTTGTTAATGCACATGTCTAACTGAATGTCCAATGCATATTATATAGCAGTTAAAATACACTATTTCTCATTTTTACTATTAGACTAAGGCTTGCAAGTTGACGCTCAGAATTATGTCAATTATGTAGAACACAATTCCACCAGTTTACATGGTCATATTTTCACAGCTAATTTGTAAGTGTGATATGGTTAGAATGGTTATGAAGTACTCTATTTAAAAATAATTTAAGTGGACAATTGTGTGAAAACTGGAGAGCTATAGAATTTTTATTTTAGCAGTGTCTGCCAATGTCGTAATTTTGAAAGCACCATATAGTAGAGCAGCCGATATAGAAGTCAAGGCAAAAAAAAAATTGCCCGACTCTGCCCCCTTTGAAATGAAATGAAAAATGCCTGATGAGGGGAAAATACAAAATATACCCAAAAAAAATATTTTAGTTCTGATTGAGGAGATTTTTGGATATGTAGATTACTTTTGAACCTTTTTTCTTAAATAATATTATCTATTTAGATGGTCGCAGATGGTTTTAAGGCTCACCACCGCAGCTTCGGCTTGCTACGCGGGCTTAAATTACACTCTAGGGGTAGGGCAGACAAGACTACGTGGAGTCGGTTTTGCAGCGATTCGTTTCTGTCACTAACATTTGTAGCACAACATATTATTGACTTTTCACGACAATGTTTTAATTTAAGGTTAAAAATGTTATTTTATAGAAATGTCAATATGCCTAATAAAATTATTCCAAACGAAATTCTGCCATTTTCATAAGTATGGGAATTTCACTCTAAGCTCACTTCACCTAACTTTTCACGGTGAGATTTTTACAGAATCGACAGGTGCATGGATTTAATTTGACATCTATACTTATAATAAATCTGTAGAAGTGAAAATTCTGTACATTGAAAATATCAAAAAAATAAATGTTACTAGACCGACACCGAACCCAAAAATGTGATTAAAAAAATTTTTGTCTGTCTGTCTGTCTGTTTGTTCAGGCATCACGCAAAAACTACCGGTTCGATTACGATGAAACTTGGTATAATTATTCTTTAATATCCTGGGCACCACACTGGGTACTTTTTATCCCGGGAAAGTATATACAATAAAAAACAAACTTAATTTTGCGGTTCGATCCCTAGACCCATTACTGTGTCAACCGCAAATAATAAGTTTGTCGTAGGTTACGTCACCCGCAGTGGAGTTCATTTTTATTCCTTTTAGTTTTTAGAGTTATTTAGGTTTATTTTCATATAAGTCGTAGGTATAGATTTTAATTTTAAAGTATAGGTAGCATATTTGATAGTGTACGTAGTGACCGTAGGTTATTTTATAATACTGTTAGGTAGGATTAGTCATTCGTATAGATATTAGTTTTTAGGGATTTTGCTTATTTATTGAGTTTAGATTAGTTATCATCAGAAATAGGTTTATTTAGGTAGGTATTTAATTTTCTGTTATTGAGTTTTTTTTTTTTAATGAGTTAGGTAAAGATATCATATAGGTACCCTCTTAATCAGCACTAATGAGACACAATTGGTTTTCTATTGTTATTAGCCACAAAGGGCCCGCGAGATAGATGGCATTCTGGGGAAGCACATACATTTTATCCTGTTAGCACGTTCCCGTGGGATAATTTCCGACATCCACGCGGGCGAAGCCGCGGGCAGAAGCTAGTATTTCATATAAGCTTTCATTTAAAAAATGGGCTGCGAGAACTCCAGAAGATAAAAAAAGTAAAGAAGACAAGCAAAAGCTTGTACAAAGTTTGTTCCGAAGCCGAATGGGGTTACACGTTGATATGCCCGACAAGGAAGTGGAAACAGCAATGACGGTAATACAGCTCGGCGTATTGCGTACGCTCAGCTCAGCGTTTTTTTTGAGAACTACTATTGCGCTTCAGAAATTAAAGGAGTTGATGAGGAACTTATTAAAAGGTTCTATGTTATCCTTCAAACTTTGGCATCCGGTATTGCTGTAAATCCAGAAAAAAATTGGTGAATATACTCGCGCAACCGCACAACTGTACGTAACAAAATATATTTGTGGTATAATATGCCTTCTTTAGTACATCAAATCTTAATACATGGGGATAGTATAATAAGACATTTTGCTGTTCTGCCTATTGGTAATTTATCTGGGAATGCCCAAGAATTTCGTAATAAAGATTACAAAAAAATCAGATTGCATCCCGCTAGAAAATGCTCTAGGTCCGCAACGAATCAAGACGGTATTTCATTGTCTTCTATTTACGTCAGATCCTTATATATCAAGTATCAGAAAACCATCAGTCACTATTTCCAAGGAATTGTTAGACGAAGCTAAGAACCTCTTAGATATTTAAATAGAAGTAATTACGTACAATAATTTGTAAAATATATTTTTAGAGTGAGAGTGGATTATTATATCATATTTGTCATTTATTTAAATGTAGGATTTTTATATGTAATATAAAATAACATAAAATAGGTTTAATATCATAAAACTGTAAAATTATAATTCAATAATTTAAACAAACAATGGTTTATTTAAAAAAAAATACATTAATTGTTTTATTTTTGTTTTATTTTTTAAATATTATAAATTAAACATTTGACAATAAATGTGTCATTATTGGATTGTATATACTCTGGAGATACTACGTGCTAAATTTCAGCTATTTACTTCAACCAACAAAAAAGTTACAGATTTTTGAGACGGTTAGACGGCACGGTTCTGTCCCATAGTGCGACGGCGCAGGCGGCGCGGTTAGCGCGTGGCAGAGCGGCAACAGTGCATCTACTCCAATGCTAAGCGAGGCGCCCGCGCGAGGGCACAAAAATGTAAACAGACGGAACGGCAACGTAGCTAAATTAACGGTAAAAATACCGTTACTGATGTATTTTGCGTTAATGTTAATTAACGTTATTTTACTGGTAATGTGATCAAGTAACGTTACATTTTTGTTAACGTTATTAAGGTATCAAATTGAAATTAACGTTACTTAACGGTAATTATTTTGTTATTTGGTAACGTTAACAAGCCCTGCAGTGAAATGAGTCGTTTATGCTAAAACAGGAAGGGAGTGAATAAATGTGAAAGAGTAATAGTGCGGGGTGACGACCCTATGCCGGTCGCATGACCCTCGGGAAGTTTCGCTAAAGGTTAACAATATAAAGGTCGAACACTAAAAACCAGTCATGTATGCCTAATTTAGTTCTCTGGGGACACATTTACGGGCCTACGTTCAAATGTAAGGCATGGAGTATTCAAGTTTTACAGTTTATTAGGCATACAGTCGTAAATGTCTAGAATTCGCATGTTAAGTATCTCCCAAGTTTAACACCTCCGGCTTTTCCGTGTTTAGCTATTCGAAAGTATGTTTTGTATGGAAAACCAAAGACACGACAGTGACTTAGTGATAAAACTGAGTGCAAGACAATCTTGATAAACCTAATTTGTAAGTAATTAACAAAGTTGTAGGTAACTGGACATCCAATTAGGCTTTTGTAATTAGTAATTCTAGACCCGTTAATAGCCAATTAGCTACCTACCTACAGAATACAAGTCATTTCTATCAGTATCCGGATAGCAAAGATATTCCAAGCAATCCGGATATCGTATCAGTAAATACAACACAGCAGGTACGCGAACATAAACACCGACGAAAACAGACAGATAATCCGCAAAATATATCTTACTGATAAGGTGCTCTGTGAGCCAATCTCCCCTTGAAAATTATTTTTCGCTCGCGTCCGCGCAACGTGATAGGATCTACATACAGCCGGCGAGAAAATATTTAAAAAACAATGAAGGGCATTCACTTTTATCAACGCATCGTCGCCCGAGGGCTTATCCTGAAAAGGAGCGCTGAATAGAAATCCCTACGGCAATGCTGGCAGCCTATCAGTACTGTGAATGGCTATTAACCACCTCGGGGCGACGATAACGATGAAAGGCGACGTTACATTAATGTATACGGTGTTTGCTCTCACTCATTACCTCGTCCTCGGGCTGACGCAGCAGCATGGGGGGCCCCACGTCCCGCGGCTCATTCACTGGGGTACTGGCACTGTCACTCACTGCACTGGCATTCACCACCGGCCCGCTATTGTCAGCCTCGATAACTTCCCACGGCACATCGTCGTTGTACACCGCCACGTTCTGCACCTGGTCGCCGGCGTGGAACCGCCACGGCAGGTCGGCGCCGGTCTGCCGGGGCCGGCGCCGCTTGTGCCGCACTTTGTGCCGCGTGAACCTGCCGAACCCTCCGCCATGGCCTTCCTCCAGCATAGCGTCGTACAGCGAGTCCAAGTTCACTTTCAACTTGTGGCGCCTGGTGGTGCGCGAGACTGCCGTGGTGGCCGGAGCCGACGTGGTGATGGGATCCCTGCTGAGACCCTCCGCATCCCACAATTGTATTCTGAGGATGTTGTCGTGGGAGGGTATGTGGGCTCGCGCGTACGAGAGCGCGATCACCGCGAGTACGAGAGCGAGCGCGCGCGCGGACCCGTCCATGTCTGTCGGCGGCCGCGAGCCTACTGAAGCGAGTGCTCGCCGCCGCGATTTTCCCGCGCTTTCCCGATAACGCTACGAGCTCCAATCTACAGTACTACGCGAAGCACGCATTCGACATCAACGCCGCGCCTCCCTCGCCGCGCTACATATCGCGTACTCTTTATCGCGATGTGATTAATTTGATAAGGGCAAACATTACACCTATCGTGTCGCACCCTGACAGCGATTACGACACGAAATTACCAAAGAAACGAGTAAATAAAACAAATTGTTCAACTAAATAAATTCTATTCCCATAATTCAACACAACTGTTGTGACAACTACAAATTAATCATTTTGTACTACAATCTTAATAGCATTTGAAATGCAGCGAATCACGATACATTTATACGGAAAGTTGGGTAACTAACTGATAAGAACAATCACGTGATATGGAATTTCATAAATATTCTATTATTATTACGGAACAATTCAACTGCGACTTACACATATAAGTAGGTACTAGTAAGAGCGGTACCTACATAAATATACAATTACCGCGTTACATACAAAGTTAAAATTAAGAGAAACCTACACCTTTGTCTAATTTTACCATAACAATGATGTTGCGCTACACACTTGATATTGATACTAATTAAAATATGCAATCTCGAACATTCTGTCCTGTAGCGCGAAAATGCAAATTTTCTTCAACAAATTAACAAATAAGTGTTCGCAGTTACATCGCTACGAAATCTCGTAGCGAGCGTAGCTAACCGTAGACTAATCGTACGAATCCCGAAAAATTTCAACAATTAATTGCTATTATACTATTGGATATATTCACTCAACCGAGATGAAGTATAGGCATTCACAATTTGCTGCGCGTATAGCCAATTTGGTTTCGCTGAAGTACCTACGAAGAATAACAATATGTCACTGCTTTAGTCGGAAATTCATTGTTTTACTTGGACCAACTCAGGGTTCGTCTGAAAGGGAAACGGTTCGATTTATAATATTGTAGGTACCTACGGGGTAGGAAGGTGGTTGGCAAGATTATCCAAATATTCTACAGGGCTATTCTGTGAGTATGTTATGACACCGCAACATATGATGTGATACAGAAATGAGTTCGATAGTGAGTTTTCATAATTGGTACATAATTATTGTCTCCGTGCTATCGTGTCTTTATGTGATTAGTCAAAATTGTATATTTAATTTCATATTAGCAGACACTTTAAAATTTTATGATTACTTTTTGTTTACCGCTAATACTAAATGAAGAACTTGTAGCTAGGTAACAGTCGCACGGATCGATCGAGAAAGGTTAGGTTTAGGAATTACGCTTGCCGCGGGTTGATCCATAGTTGCGTGACCATCTATTTCATACGGAGACGCCTTCGTTCCACTGAAAACACGTTAAGTCGGACTGAACTGTAATTCGTAGATCTTTGACAGTCGTTCATCATCTGCCTAGCCTTTTCCCAACTATGTTGGGGTCGGCTTCCAGTCTAACCGGATGCAGCTGAATACCAGTATTTTACATGGAGCGACTGCCTATCTGACCTCCACAACCCAGTTACTGGGTAATACGATACCCCTTGGTAAGACTGGTTGTCAGACTTTCGGGCTTCTGACTACCCGTAACGACTGTCAAAGATCGACGAATGACAGCCGGGACCAACGGCTTAAAGTACTTTCCGAGGCACGGTGGGGTCTCGGTATGTAAAGATGGTCACCCATCCACAGACCAACCGCGGCAAGCGTAGCTTAACCTGACCGATCGACCTGTGCGTTTGTTATTATTTAGCCACGGGCCCCTCTGGCAGTCTATCAATCTTTGACAGTCGTTACGGGTACCTAATTAGACGCCCGCAAGTTTGACAACCAGTTTAACCGAGGAGTATCGTGTTACTCAGAAACGGAGTGGGGGAGGTCAGAGGGAGGTCAGTCGCTCCAAGTAAATATTTTAAATGGTATAAAATAATACTGGTATTTATTTATTTATTAAAACTTTGTACAGACGCCAGCACATCAAGCTACCACAATCTGTCAAATTTCTTTAATAGGTTTTCAACTTTATCGCTAAAGCATTAAGGTTCAAGGTTGATTGGAAAAATTTGACAGTTTCGGGTAGGTTGACCTGCTGGCGTCTGTACACAAGTAACAAAATACTGCACAAAGGCGGACTTAATGCCTGAGGCATTTTCTACCATCCGGTAAGACTAGAAGCAGACCCCAATAAAGCAAAAAAAGGCTGGCCAGATCATGACCATGATGACATGATGTGATGTGTTTGCGGATGAATGGATTCAAATTATGCGTATATGTCTGGTGTTCTGTGAGAGAATGTATGCAAGGGAGTCTACTGTTCCATGTTAGTTTTAAGTTATATTATTGTCAACTTAACTATTGTCCTCTATGTTAATTATTGTAATTGGTGTTGTACCGTTTTAATTAACTATAAATAAATAAATGACTGGTACAGATAAATCATTTTGCAGACCGTCATTGATTTTCGTTTTGGCAGAAATAGGACATCTACATTATCGGAGAGCAATTGGGCTTAAAGCGAGATCGGGCAGCAAACGCTCGAGCACTATACATATTGAATGAAGTGAGTCGAGTATAACGTTCTACGTTTCCCGCCTCGGTATCCGTTTCCGCTGCCGCTCGCCACCATAAATATAGCCTTACGGCCTTCACATGACGTAACATCACGGCTTAGTGCCCAAAAGGGGTAAGCAGAAGTGTATGTCACGTCAGGGACATTATTTTTTATGCAAATTGTCATTCTTTGAAAGTTGTAAGAAAAGGCTAACACGAAAAATTGACGTAAGTTGTTAATTTAGTTAGTTGGTTGGTTGTTTGGTTGGTTGGTGTGATGTTGATTTAGTTGGTTGTTGTTTAGTTGTTGTTGTTTTAGTGGTTGTCGTTGTTGTTTAAGAGTAATTCCTAGTGGGGCAACGTTTAAAAAAAAAAACAATTTGCATAACAATTCATTTTCCTGACTGTAGGAACGCATAATTTTTCACCAGTTTTGCTAAGTCCCATGTGCAGTCAAGGAATCAAAAGGTGAAGCATCTTTAAGTAAAGTTTGTTTGTACAGACGCCAGCACATCAGGCTACTATAATCTGTCAAATTCCTTTAATAGATTTTCAACTTTAACAACAAAGTATTAGGTTCAAAGTTGATTGGAAAACTTTGACAGTTTCGGGTAGCTTGACCTGCAGGCGTCTGTACCATGCACGAGACTTCCATAATAGGGGACGGGACTATTGCGATTTGATAATATGTCAGGTATATACCACAGAATATCATAACAAATCCCGGATTAAAACGATTTCCCGACTAAAGCAGTATAACAAATAAACATAGATAGTTAAATTATGTTTTTTTTATATAAAAATCTTTAATTACTTAAAATCTAAATAGTAAGTACCGTTTTCAAAGTTAATCGTACAATGGCAAGTTAACAGTAACATCTTAAGCTTAATTGTTAGTGAAATGAAAACTAATAATCTCTGTATTATTTTATGAACCAGATCAAGCACTAAAAATGTTTGTTTATTAAATGTATATGTTTATCAAATGTTTATGTTTATAAAATTTTTGTTTAAATAATAAATTTTTTTTAAATGTGTAAAGTCATGTTGTCTTAATGAATGTATTTATTACGCTAAGCATTTCGCAGTAGCTAACATTCACCAGGAGATTTACTAGGCGTAGATTTTATTTATGTTTTTACTATTTTTATGTTCGTTTTCACTATCGTCAAGCAAAGAAACTCTACAGTCCTTTCAGTTATTTTACCTTTGACAGCAACAATACAACAGCTATCTTATTTTAACGAGAATAAAGATCATTGTGTTTTGGACAGACTTGTCAGGGGCAGCAGCGTAACAGCCAGCTTATTACAAGGAGTATAAAGATCACTATGATTTTGACAGTCACAAACATTTTGACGAATCAGAGGTAAAGTACCAGTTAAAGGACTGTAGTTCGGTAATGCCAAACGTAAGCAATTTTTTAAGGAACAACCCCGTTTCACCATTAATTTCTTACTAGGCAACTCGTAAACTTCGAAATCTTTTACTCTTTTCTGTGGTTTTTTTCAGTCAAGTTAGGTGTCTGTCAATGTTGTTACAAAAATGTTGCTAGGCAGCTTGTAAAAGTTGTTTAAGCATTACGCATCGGAGCGGGGTTGTGTAGTAATGTAATCCATTGCCTTCTTGTATGTGATGTTTTTTTTCTTCTTAATGTTTAGGCACTATGTATTTAGTGAAAACGGGCATACGGCTTTTATTAAAAGTCTTTAATGCTAGACTAGATGGACGTTCAGCAAGCAGCTTATTTTTTTAACAATACTCATTAAACATTTTTTTTTACGCCTGGATGCTCGTTATTAAGTAGTTCACATCAACAGGCTCTTTGACTGACACTTGATGAAATACAAGAATGTACAGTAATATTTTTACCCTAAAACTCATTAGTATACCGGGTTCATAATTAGTTGCAAAAGTGGAAATATATTCAAAAGTACAATCGGCTACACAAGTACTATGTTACATTAATTAAAATATAGGCCATTTAT
The DNA here is from genome assembly GCA_945859715.1 of Apamea sordens. NCBI lineage: Eukaryota > Metazoa > Arthropoda > Insecta > Lepidoptera > Noctuidae > Apamea > Apamea sordens. The sequence goes on along the minus strand of OX243998.1, from coordinate 12,715,382 downwards.
TATAGATACATTATTGCGTTAATATGTAATTATTAAAAGCTTAGAGAAGTTCAAACAGTAGTTGGCCATAAATATGTATTGATTTATTTATATAATCTATAATATAAATATATAATTCTACAGAAAATATTCTTAATTCATATAAACATTATTACTTCATAAAGTTTACAGTTCAAAAGGTACAAAAAGAGTTAGTATTTGTGATAAAAATCGGTGGTTTTTTAAACAGGTTCATATTTTGATATTAACACTAAAATAGTAGATATAGTTTATTTTAATATTTTTGGTTTGCTGTGCCCGAATATAATATTTAGCTATATTAACGGTTCGAAAAGTAGTTCACATATTTTATTTACATTTAAGAACTCACTCCCCAAAAGGCTCATACCTAAAATAAAGTTGTCAATGAGCAGGCTAAAGTGTAAAAAAAAAATTGAAAAAATAGGGACGGGGTCTACTTAATTTTATAAAAACGAAAAATATAATGGCAATATTTTATGAATCACAACACTTAACTATCAAGTTTATTGTCATTATAGACTGAGCTAATATTGAGCCCTAATCCAAACTAATATTATAAATGCAAAAGTAACTCTGTCTGTCTGTCTGTCTGTCTTTGCTTCACGCCTAAACTACTGAACCGATTTGTGTGAAATTTGGTACAGACATAGTTTGGAACTTGAGAATGGACATAGGATAGTTTTTATTACAAAAAATAAAAAATAAAATTTATTCCGGACATACAGCGCCATCTATTGGTCAAGAGTCGGTGTCATCTATTGGTGAAGTCACTATTCCACGCGAACGAAGTCGCGGGCAAAAGCTAGTATTTTAATATGGAATTTTGCATACGTATTACGTATTTTATTCGTTTATGATGGGTGGTTTAAAAAATCAAAGGTAAGGGATATTCATAAGTACCTAAATCATCAATCATAAGCTAAGCACATAAAAGAATAATATTTAGGGATTGAAGATTTTTATATGGAGCCTGGCATACCTACCCGTACGCCATTCTGTTTTTTTTTTTCAAAATGGTGGCAATGTTTCATGCGTGGTCGCCATTTTGAGAAAATATCAAAATCGCGGACATGTAGGTATGCCACGGACCTTCAAGCCTTTTTCTAATTGTTAAGACGTTTGTGAACTGCAAAAGCTTAAAAGCATATATTTTTAAATAACATCACAACTAATTTCAATGTAAAGCTTTACATCAGGAATGTTATCCGATGAAAATCATTAGACGGGTCATGGATTTATACGTACAAATATTATTTTCTAAATGCCGATAATACTGCATTATATTGTGACATACCCAAATACCCTAATTTTAATCATTCCCCAAATGCAGATTAATATTTATTATGTAATATTACAGTATTATTATGATATACAACGTTTAACCATTGAACGCTCTTACAATGCTATAAAAATTACAAATTGTACTAATATGATCACTTAACAAAAAAGCTCATATTTACATACTTTTACAGCAACTATAGGCCGGCCGCTTAACTGAGACGTTGTCTGAGGTAACTGCGCGGTGCGGGAGGGGTGATAATTGTCACAAGTTGACGAATCACTGAGCTCTCGCATTACGTCACCACCTCCCGAACCGCGCTGCTGCCTCAGCCAACGTCTCAGTTAAGCGGTTGGCCTATAATTGATGACCAGCTTGACGCATTAAGAAGACATTAAGATTATATAATGTACATAGTCTTATGCACACAATAATATTTTTGTAATATGACAAACTGCTTAGTAATCGGTTTCCAAGAATATACATTACTTATCAATTCCTGATACGTGTTAATTAAGTAATATATTTACTATTGGTCACATAAAGCCGATTTACACATCACAGACTGTATGACCACAAATGTATGTCCAACTAACGTTACATAAATATTGGGCCATCGGGCCCACTTTTGATCGTATCTTATAAACATCTTTATAAACTCTTCTATCCAGTAATGTATGAATCGACCTTTTTGGTTAAAAGCTGTGTATTCAACTACAATGAAATGCAATAATTAATATTTTGAACAACAACCATGGCATTGCTAACGAAAGTGTTAGATATGATTACGTTTAGAGAGCAAAGGCACCAATGCTCTATCGATTAGGCCTGCAGCACAGTCATCTTATGAAAACGTTGATAATTTTTGGACTTTGTCACATTAAACTCTTGGCTGTATTTGATTTAAGAATTTGAGATTATTTTCAAGTCATGGAACAACAAACTCAATGTCGTACTTAAAAAAGATCAAATTCCATTGCAACCAAAACCTTATTAGGACCTTTTTGTTACAAATGGTATAAAATTATCTGATATTATGAACACTCCTGTAGTCAAATGTAGCCGTCTTTATTCAGCGTCATGTCATGTATTAAGTCTCTATTTGTATCGTATAATATGACAAGGTTCTAAATGTGGTCAAGGTTTTTATAGGCCGACTGTACATTGGCGACTAGATGATATATTGATGATATATTTAACATACCAAAACAGCAGAATAATAAGATACTATTATGCCCTACATCTTATTTTTATCACACTTATTCCAAAATAAAGCTTAACATTTGTCATCTCTTTCAAACGTCAGATTTATTATACTTGGTCGTATAGAATTTTACCGAGATTTTTTTTTTCAACAATTTTGCATAGGGTTACAATTTTAACACCTAAAAAAACTACTTATTTAAATATAATGTCGCATGTAGGCCTATAATTTCCTAACAATACTATTTTGTGACGATCTACGTACAGTCGCGGCAAAAAGTGTCATCCCGAAGTCCATTAACATTTAACCTTTCGACTGTACATTACACTTAAAGCTAGTAACACACCGACAACACCGAATCAAACACCATTATTGTTCTTTCTCACGTTTGCCGGTGAGCCAGGCAGGTAGGTCTTTAGTCAGTCAATGCTGAGGTCGTTGGAGAAGTGTCGCGAGAGCTTCGCCACGTCAAGGCCGGTGAAGTCGGTGAAGATATCTGATGTAGCAGTGGAGGGTTTGCTAGACCTGCCCGGTGATGAACTGCTGGACGCCTGCTCGCAAGGATCGATCACGACTAGGCTGTCCTCTTTGCTACTTACTTCAAACGGTTCGGAGATGCCTGTGAAAGAAAATGTGGGTTTAGTATTTGGGATAAGGTTTGTTTTTAATAACAATTTGTGATGCGCAAGATATGACTTTTAAGATAGACTGGAAAGTACCCCTAAAATACTGCCACAAAAACCTTCCTCATATTGATTATTGCATTTCTATATTTTTATACACATATTCATTGACCAGAGTGGCAATTCTCGTAATTTTAAGAATGTTCACAGTCTGATCTCAGTCAAGTTTTTGACAAGTTTTTTACATTGATTGTCGCTGAGATGAGATTGCGACTAGATTTGGAACGTTTTTAAGTACGGGTATTGGCCTTCAGAATTCGGCTACGTGAGCGAGCGTCAACAATGGTCTCGCAAAGGTTTTCCATAGTGCAGGTGTTCACAGAAAGCCCGACAAAAAACAGTAGTATTATTGTGTGTAACCAAGTGTTGATTCTCATTATGTTTGTACAACTTATTTGAGATTTTATAAACGCAACTCACCCAAAACACTCTTGACTTCACTATTCGGCTGGCTGAAGTAGATAAACCTGTAGAAGCCAGGGTGCCTCACTCCGCTACCCACTGGAAAGCTGAGGGTTATGGTCCGCGGCTGACCCTCACCGGTCGAGCCTGCGCCGGGTAAGCTGACCTTCGCTAAGTACTCGTACGATATGTAGTCGTCTAGGTTGTGGAACATGGCCTGTGAAGGAAGATGGAATCTATACTTATAATAAATCTGTAGAAGTGAAAATTCTGTACATTGAAAATATCCAAAAAATAAATGGCAGGGGATGTTACTTGACCGACACCGAACCCAAAAATGTGATTAAAAAAATTTTTGTCTGTCTGTCTGTCTGTCTGTCTGTTTGTTCAGGCATCACGCAAAAACTACCGGTTCGATTACGATGAAACTTGGTATAATTATTCTTTAATATCCTGGGCACCACACTGGATACTTTTTATCCCGGAAAAGTATATACAATAAAAAACAAACTTAATTTTGCGGTTCGATCCCTATACCCGATTACCACTGTTTGTACTGTACCAAGCGCAAATACTAAGTTTGTCGTAGGTTGGGTCACCCGCAGTGGAGTTCATTTTTTTTCCTTTTAGTTTTTAGAGTTATTTAGGTTTATTTTTATATGAGTCGTAGGTATAGATTTTAATTTTAAACTATAGGTAGTATATTTGATAGTGTACGTAGTGACCGTAGGTCATTTTATAATACTGTTAGGTAGGTTTAGTCATTCGTATAGATATTAGTTTTTAGGGATTTTGCTTATTTATTGAGTTTAGATTAGTTATCATCAGAAATAGGTTTATTTAGGAAGGTAGGTATTTAATTTTCTGTTATTGAGTTTTTTTTTTAAATTAGTTAGGTACTTAGGTAAAGATATCATATAGGTACCCTCTTAATCACCACTAATGAGACACAATTGGTTTTCTATTGTAATTAGCCACAAAGGGCCCGCGACATAGATGGCATTCTGGGGAAGCACATACATTTTATCCTGTTAGCACGTTCCCGTGGGTAAATTTCCGACATCCACGCGGGCGAAGCCGCGGGCAGAAGCTAGTTGGTAATAATAATAACACATCTCATACTAATTTCGGCTACGGTGACCATTTCTATTTCGGTTTTGACGACTATAGGTTACGAACGTGTGCTCTGATGTAACCTATCTTGGCATTCTTAGCTCATGACGAAATATTTGTATGATAATTAACTAGACAAAATCAAACCGGTTGCTAATGTAATTGTATAATTTATTCTTTTTTTTTTCTTTGACATTGATTTACATTCTCACATCCGGACTTATTACTCCTTATTTATTTATGAAAATCATCTACTTTTGGAATGTTTGTAAATATGTGAGCACCATGTATCTATCACATAGTTAATTTATATGTCATGGTTTCATTAATTCATTTTAATTCTTTTACCTATTGTGGTATAGTAATTTTATTTTTAGGTGCATCGTCTTCACATATAATTATATAATTAATGTATGCGAAATATTGTAAAACATTTTAAAAGAGTAACGGTGGAGTTTCTTGCCCATTCTTGTCCATACGAAAACTACCTTTTGGAAGAGGCGACTAGAATCAATTTTATTTTTATTTTATTTTTGACGTTCAAAAGTGCCTGTGCCTATTTGAAATAAATGATTTGACTTTGAATTGTTCTTTAGTACGTACTATAGCTATAATCCGTTCACAGTTATTTTCCCTCTGATTTTGCATCACTGTCAAAAACACAGCGATCTTAATTCTCGTTGCAATAAGGTCACTGTTGGGTTGCTGCCACTGACAAGTCTGTCAAAATTAGAGTGATCTTTACGTTCAAACTCAAACTCAAATCATTTATTTCAATTAAACCATTTACAGGCGCTTTTGAATTGTCAAAACAATTTTTACATTACAATAAGGTTGCTGTTGGGTTGCTGCCACTGACAAGTCTGTCAAAATTAGAATGATCTTTATTCTCGTTGCAATAAGGTTACTGTTGGGTTGCTGACTTGATGCTGTCAGAGGTAACTGTGCACAGACCGTAACCATTTTTCCTATCACACAACTGTCAAACTTCAAATGCAAGATAGAGATGGGAATATAATTAAGCCAAACCACACGCTAAGGAACGTTTATCAATCTCGGCCTTGGTGTAGGTGTATGCGAGATTTATTCTTGTAAAACCGCTATTTTGGAGTAGTCTCTTTAATAAAAAGTTTCATATTAATGAGTAGGTACTTCAACCCCTGGAAGGATGCCAATAATTTAAATTTCGCACAGCAAATTATGAAGAAGCCAATAAATAAGAGCTCGATTACCAAATCATGTCTCAAAAGCGTAAAAGTGTAAAAGGACAGTTTCAATCAGATCTATATCAATTTTGATACTCACGTCGTATATGCCGATCCAGTCGTTAGCGTTGACTTCAATGTCGGGCGTGAGCGTGCATTGTGTCCTAAAGTCAGCGTCGCCGATGTACCAGATCCGGTTGATTGGTGCAAACTCCACGGTCTTCTCCGTGTAGTTGGAAAACGTCTGTAGGAGAAAATGTCGTGTAAAGTCAGGCGTAGATTACAGCCGCAACGGACCGCCTGTAGCGTGCGGCCCGCCTTTAGTGTGCGTATGTTTATAGAAAACGTATGAAAGTGATGAAGGAGGATTTTGCAATGCGTTGCGATGCGGCCCACGCCAATCTGCGTTAACCTTAATTGGTCACATACGCACACAAACCTGCGAGGGTAATAAAAATAAAAACATAGGTTATCTACAACAACGGTTGGAAACTCAATAGGAATAAAGAGTTTTAGATCAAATGAAGAAACGTCACAGACATGGCGGGTATTGATATCAAATGATAATAAAAACAAGAAGTGTCGTTTTATAAAAAAATATAGAGCATGCTATGAAACAAACTAAAGCCAAAAAAATTACGTTGCATAAGAAATGTTGAAGTTGTATAAATAATAAATTTGTATTAGCTATGTATTATTAAAATACTGGTTAGCATATTGGTGCAAGGGTAATGCCAAGTAACCATGCAAATACTACAAAACACCTTATGAAAGGTTATTTACAGACGGTCATTTTAAACACGGCCGCAAATAGCTTTATGAGTTTGAATAAAGCGACCGACAGCATCACTAAATATATCAATTTATTAATATAGGGTGTGGCGTAAAAGATGGATAACTCTTCTTTCTGCAGATAGATTTAATTATTTTTCAGATTAAGAGTCTTGTCTACCATTCACACCACACCGTGGACAAAGAATACAACAACAAAAGGTCCAAGCAAGCTTATACTTACCCCTGGCTCTTCATTGCCTTCATCTACCGCATCACAAATATCAACCGGCGTTTCTTCTCCATCGATAGCAGAATCAGTGACAACATGCGATCCTTCCCCCCCTTCGGTGACGTCAAAAGGGATGATCATAGAGTGCATACGAATGCCAGATTGCGCCATTGAAGGCGCGGCCCTTATTGTGTGTTTGAATCCCTTGCAAACCTACCATGCGAGCGTGCAAAATTAGATGTTAATTCAAGAAAGCAAGTGACTGTACTGTTGGTTTCGTTGAACAACGCTACAAGGTTCTTTTGACGCGTGGTCAAAATCGGAACTAACGCCGCCATCTTTTTTTGTCAATACAATTTTTGTGGCAATTTCACAAATGTTTACCAACAAAGCCCCCCGTCAATGTCATTCAGGCGCCAAAAGATCCTTATAGCGTTCCTCATGTGAAACAAATACTTAAAGACAGGTTGGTATTTTATGCCATCAAGCTAAAAAGATATGCTAGTGAGCATATAATTTTTTTTTTCATTTGGATTGAGGTGAAGCAATTTTGAAAAATATAAAAAAATAGGAATATGGGATTATGTAACTCATATTAATCACTTTCACATACTCGTATTAATCAATTAATTTGATTTGTTCAAAACTGTTTTTGTAACCCAAGCATATTATTGTCTTTGTGTCATATTTTTTCCACTATAACAACTTTCAAAGATGAGATATTTCAATAGGAAAAACACTAGGAATATGGGATTATGTAACTCATATTAATCACTTTCACATACTCGTATTAATCAATTAATTTGATTTGTTCAAAACTGTTTTTGTAACCCCACCCAAGCATATGATTGTCTTTGTGTCATATTTTTTCCACTATAACAACTTTCAAAGATAAGATATTTCAATAGGAAAAACACCTGTTAGTGCAATATACCAGAAATACACAACCAAAATTATCACTGTCCCGTCAAACAAATTAGTGAGTGCTACCGTACTATACGAATCTCAGAGCAACCAATTGTAAACGTAAAATAATATTGTTACGTGCATCAAATGAGTGATAATTGAATTTAAATGCGTCGAATTTCCGGCACGTATAGTAGCCTCCATGTTAGGTTTATAAAAAGTCAACATTTGCCTTTGATGAACTATTCAACGGACAACTTCTGTGTTTAGCATGTGTGTCAGCCTACAATGTTCCCACTGCTGGGACGTGCCTCTTGTCTGTGAGAGGGAGTGGGCTGTATGTGTGTATCCACCACGCGGGCCCGGTGCGGGTCGGTGGATAGTTGTGTTTGTTTTTATTGTAATGGCCGTCTTTATTTTAGATGATATTGCTGTCCGTTTTAAATGTCCTTTCAGCAATCAGTGGAAAGTCATAGGCATCGGTTAGGTATAGGTACTACCAATACTAACATAATTTAGGTACAATTTGTTACTAACACTCTAACATTTTATGTTTTTGTGATATTTTGATTATGTAAGCTACATGGAGTTTGTCTGAAATAAATAAATGATAATAACTATTCATTATTTTTACATAAATAAAACATTTTTCTCCGGTTTCTGAAAGTACATAGCGTGCCGCTTTAATGGTGACATTAATTTAACACACGTATACGGTTTTCGTTTTATGAACATAATCTAATTTCATTTAACGTTGTTATTTATTTATTTTCAAAACGTGTACTGAAATAACTGTAGCGCAGGGTTCACGGATCATAACATCGCATCAATGAAATTAAAACGTGCAAAGAGTAGGCGAATTGAAGGAAAGAGAGAGAGCTCTATGTCAGTGAGCGGCGGAGGCGGTAGTTTTCAAATTGCGAATTATTTTATGATGTTATGATTTTTTATGATTACTGGCCACTAGCCCTACCCGTGTGTTAAATTCATGTCGCCATTATAGCGGCATGTTGTATAGAATTGAATCTGCTGATTTAATTGGCTGTCGGTATGTCGATTAACCAATCAGAGAATTTAAGCGCAGTCCGCACCACGAGTCAAGCTAACCTAGTTTAACTTTATTTATTTGTGATATTGAATCGTATCCCGATTGCTTTAAAGCATGTTTTCCATTGGCCAGGTAAACTATAAGCTGGTTTAGCCAATCTAGCTCCTTTAGGGCTGATTTTTCAATAATCTGATAACTTTATTTAAGGAATAATTTTGAAATTTTGACAGTTATTTCATACAAAAACTGTCAAACGGTAACTTCACTCCTAGAATAAATGTTATATGGCGATGGAAAAATTAACCTTATCCTAACAAAGTTTGCGATATCGTAGTAAATATTTATATATATTTATAAACCTATTCAGATTATCACCTACCTAATAATAGTAAACGTGACTTTACACTTATCAAAATCAGCGAAAAGTGGGCTAAGGCTACGCTAATTATTATCTATAGCTAAAAGCTGGTGAATAATTACATTCAGGTCAGAAATTAAGCCATTACGAGTACAACTAATTATGCTAGGCAAATAAATATTTTTTAGGTAGATACTTCACAAGCAAACAAATTGACGGAGCGCTAATTAGTCCATTATTTATATTTTTCTAAGTCTCACTTTAATCTTATCCTGTGTTGGCAGACTAGAAAAATAACCAGTACAATTTTGTATTACGTATTTACCTACTGTTACACCCGTCGTATTTCCGACACGTTCACTTTTATTATAGTTCATGATTTTACTCGCGTTTTTTCAGGATTGTACCACAAGTTTCCGACTCGAAACGAAGTTCTATTCATAACTTCATCAAAACCAATGCCATAGACGTAAGTAATACGTTATTCATGAGCTCATCTGTATCTCATGAATAAAGGTTTGGGACTTACCGAAACATTCCCAATAACATTTACCAGGCAAACTACTAGGAACTTCTAAGTGCATCAGCCTACAAGTCATGCGATATTAACTGACCCACTGACCTTTATGTTCATCAACGCGACCACTGGCTTGTGGTCACTGACAGTGTAGTGTGACAAGTCGTTATATGACACCACCTCTGCTTTTAGTGTCACATTCTCATAGTTGTTCGCGTTGACTTTGTACAGGATTCTGTCTGTCCATGATGGTTTTCGCCTGTGAAGAACAAAACGTTGGTTAATTAGTTATTTATTAAACAGAATAGAGAAAGAAAGAAAAAGTATTTATTGCGAATCGTACAGGAAGATCACAAACTAAACTAAACACAGTAAAAAATAAAAAAACAAATGATGTAAAAAAAAAGTAACAAAGAAAAATGAAACAGAAAGTCCTATACGAGGCCAAAAGGCTCCTATCTCAACATGATGCTGCGACATTTCAAAAATAAATGTCGCAGCGCTGGGTATGATATCTACTTAATCAAAAACTTAAATTCATTCATTCATTCATTTACTGAGACACCTACTGGGTTTAGAAGCTTGAAACTTTGCACAAGACCTCCTTATACAGCGAAAGTGAGCAGTAGAGAAGGATTTTAGAAAAATCATCAACTAAGATTTTTTAAGTTCGCCATTTTGGACAATGGGAGAACCCATCGCCCGATGGGTCCATCGTTCGGCTTGTAATATCATAAGTCTGACAACCGGTCTTACCAAGGGGTATTCTGTTACCCAGTAACCGGGTTGTGCAGGTCAGATAGACAGTCGCTCTAGTCGAACCCAGACTAGGAATGGGCCGTGATACTCCACGCGAACCCAATGAGGGTTTTTGTGTAGAATGTTAACTGTGCATGTCTTCGAAAGTTTGGTTCCAGAAAATACCGGTTTCCAAAATATATTCACTTTCACCGTTTAGACGCAATACTGTGTTAAAAAAACTGTACAGTCAGCGTCAATAATATCGGGACGAACAGACTGTTCAAAATGATCTAAGCAACTATGAAAATGAAATATTGACTCAATGACACAAGGAATGTTACAGAATGAAGACAATACACGACAACTGTCATTCTGACAAGAACTTCATCCAATTGAGACAAAGTTTAATTTTCTTAGTTGTTGAGATCATTTTGAACAGTCTGTTCGTCCCGATATTTTTGACGCTGACTGTACAAAAAGCCTACTTGGGTTCAAAACCATGGCCTACGACTTGGAAGTCGCGTTTCGCCTACCACTTGACCTACACAGTTAAATGTTATGATATACATAGCTTTGATTATGTGTATATTGCTTATAATACGCAAGATCATGCGAACATGTAAACAATGAATGTGACTAGAACGGAAAACGTGTTAATTTTTATTTGGCAAGCAAATTCCCAAGATTGATATCTTATTAATACTGACGTATTATAATAATAATCGTGCAGAGATAAATGATAAGTAATTTCATAACATTTACAATATTGATTAGGTACGTTAAATTTTCCTTTTTATCAAATTATTCGTCATAACGTGTGTTAACATTAACATATTCGCCACATAAATAGTAATTTATTATTCTATTATCTGATAAAATTACCTGTTTGTATAAAACATTATTATTTACTATTTTTGTTCATGCTTCTTTCACAATCATCACAGAAATCTAAACTCAGATTAATTGTGAAATGACAGCTGCGATCGACCTTTTTTTTCGTGTTGACAGTGTTTATTACTACGCAGATGTAATTTTTGTCTAGCAAATTAAAGAGTGTAAAATGAACCCATAATTTGAAAGTATTGAGTAATAGTAAAAACCTGTGACGCACCGATAGCACGCGTTGATAATCTACTCGAGTTAAATTTCATGTACGTCCCTGAGTAATGACATCAATATTTTACACTTTCATTTCTCATTCCAATCACAAGGTTTATTGGCCAGTTGTACATCTGGAGAAACACAAGACGAACAGGGCCGACCACAAATAAATAGCAATAAGGGCAGGTTGAGAGCAGTAGTGGCCCGTGGTAACCGTCGCGACTTACAACTTGTACGTCGCGAGTTCGAACCCAGGCAGGCACTTTACTTTGTGTATTTAATTTCATCGCCACTGCTCTCAAAACGCTAAAGGAAATCATCGTGAGAAAGCCGTATGTCCTACAACCAAAAATTCGAAGAAAGATCCACCAACTCGCACTGGGCCCGCGCGATGGATTACGGCCCACTCCCTCTCACCGAGAGGAGGCCTATGTCCCAGCCGTGGGAACATTATAGGCTGATTATGTAAGGGTAGGTTGGATGATGATGAAGTCTACCCAATGTCGAACCTGCACAATTCACAATGGAAAGATAATGCTAAAAAACCAGTCTGTAACTGTCCCAATACAGGGTAAAGATCTCTTCTCATACAGAGAAGGAACGAGCATTAATCACTAATGCTCGTTCCTTCTCGCTCTCTCGCTCAAAGCGGATTGGTGATTTCAGACTAACACATACTTTTCAGATAATAATTAGCAAGGAAGAACGTCAAAACCGTAATACGTACTTAATATCATACTCATCCCCACCAATAAGGAACTTGTAAGTCGGTGGGAAGCGTATGTCATGCTCCGTGAACTCTGAGAACGCTTCGCCGGAATCCATGACAGCGATCAGCTGATCGTGAGTGAGAAGCGACTCGTATTTGTCCTTCTCTATCTTCTGCAGTGTGGCGACGATCTCCTCGGATGACGGACTACTGCCCGCTGGATGGTCGGTACGGAAGTTTAGATCGCCTATCCAGATTACGTAGCTGAAATAGAGAAAGAAAACCTGTTTAGTTTAGGTGTAATTAAAAAAAATGGATAGATTTTTGGTATAATACTGCTAGTCACATTTGAGATGCAATCGCGCGGTATCAACTACTGTATAAAGGTACATATATAGTAGAAGGTTTGCACAAACACATTTACACATCATTTTCTTGACTACTCTGAGAAGAAACACCGAAACAAACTCAGAGGTATTTTTTAAAGCCCAGACATTATCTTGGTTAGATCATGTGAGGACCATGCAGATTAGCGTCTGATGTGGTATTTTGTTCTCATAGGTATAAGTATGAGAAAAATAGCAGACAAAAGGAGAGTACGATCAGCAGGATTTCCATAGGTGGGCTCTGATAAACTAAATGCCGGGGAAGGACCAAGTCCCACTACGTCATAACGAAATTACGAATAAACTGCAGTCATGGTCATAAATTGGTATTTCAGTATTAAAGTCTTTTTTTCTTTTGGGTGGGAAATCATCAAATGACCTCTCGCGCTCAGTATTAAAGCCTGATGAAACATTTCTAGGACATGAATTATAGCTTTTGTCAATAACCCATAATTCTTAATAATTAATTAAATTGTTATTCCGCCAAAGAACCTTTAACAATATCCTTATGAATAAAACATAAAAGGCTTAATTCAAAGGTCAGTATTTAAATACACTGACTCCTAAACTAGGAAAACAAATAACTTAATTTCTCACAAATATCTGGGACCTATAACACAAAATTATACAAGACTACAATTATACAAAATTGCTAAATAGTAGAAAAATCGCGTAACACAGAATTGAGAAATATGTCTAGTTACATTTATAATCTGCAAGTCTAGGTATGCAATTTACATATTTGCAAGTTTTTCTGTTACAATTATGTGTAAGATTTACAAAATTTGAATGCTATGCCATGCATGCTATGGGGTACTATGCATGCTATGCCATGCACGCTATGCTATGCATGCTATGCCATACACGCTATGCTATGCATGCGACGCCATGCATGCTATGGGATACTATGCATGCTATGTCATACAATGCATGCTATGCCATGCAAGCTATCAAATTTAAATTGTTACTTCTAAATTGTATAGTTTTGTGGTATAGGGCCCTGGTATGAAGGTTCGGAAAAACTACACTTAAGGATAACGCACTTGACACAAGTAAGTAAAAAATCAACACCGACACAGATAAGTCGTGATAGATAACGTTACTATGTATAAGGAAAATGAGAAAAACGCCTTCTTTCTCGGAGAATAGAAGGGTTTCATTGATAAATCTACTCAGATTAAATTTTCCTGTTTACTTACAATGAGGTTTTACTAATACCGTTATCAGGGACAGTCATGTACTTATCTTTTTAAGTACATCAGATTAAACACGCGTGATGTACAGCTATTCGGATTATCAATAATTTTGTTAGAAACTGATAGAAATATTTATCTACTAGCTGTGCCGCGCGGTTTCACCCGCATAAGTTTCGATCCCGTGGGAATATCAGGATAAAAAGTATCCTATGTGTTAATCCTGGTTATAATATATTTGTGAGCCAAATTTCATCAAAATTCGTTGAGTATTTTTTGCGTGAAAGAGTAACAAACATCCATCCATCCATACAAACTTTCGCGTTTATAATATTAGTAGGGTGGTAAATGTTACTAGCGATAGATCAATAGATATTTTATTAAATCTTCTTTCACGTGAAATTTCTTGTTGCCCCGCCCCACCCCGTCGCATCGCATCGCCCGCCCGTGCTGCCGATCGATTCTGTAAAAATCTCACCGTGAAAAGTTAGGTGAAGTGAGCTTGGAGTGAGCTGTCAATAGTGTCAATCCCTAGCATTAGTTAGAATGACAGCTCACTCCACGCTCACTTCACCTAAGTTTTCACGGTGATATGATTACAGAATCGCACTGCTGTTCTGACTCAGCGTCGTTCTGACTTTACTTCTTTTTATTCGGCTCTTCAGGGTCTAAGTTCCTCAAGAACTGGTCTATCAAATGAAACAAGAAATGTTCAAATCCGACTCGTAGCTGTTGTGGTGTGGTGTTGTTGTGATGTGTTGGTGGTATATTAGCGCGTTCAAACAAACAAATAAACTATTCAACTTTAATACACTCGAGAGCAATGAATCCGGGTCACTTGAAGAATCCTAAAAATCTCGGAAACTAAAAATGCTAGGTTAATGCAATAAATTGTATTTAATAGACAATGTAATACTCCTTAAATGAAGGTATTAAAACTTCTTGGTTATTGTAAAGTTATATCATAAAAAAATCAAATTTGAAAAAGGGCCACTTTCGAAGATGGTACTACGAAATTACAGCATTTGGTTTTGCTTTTGTTTGTAATCTGCCATTTATGTGGGTACATAAACCATGTTGATAGTGCTCTATATTCATTATTCAAGCTGAAATTATGTCGCTTACGCCTGAAGAATGCACCAGAATACTTACAATGCTGGAAACCGGCCGGAGTCAGCGCGATACAGCCAGGACTGTCGGTGTGTCGCTGTCAACAGTACAAAGAGTTCTCCGACGTTACGAAGAAACTAGTTCTAACCTACGCAGACCAGGAACGGGCAGAACCAGGTGTACCACAGCACGAGAAGACCGATACTTGGTGAACACCATGCTTCGAAATCGCTTTCTCACAGGAACTGAACTCACAAATCAGTTTCGACGCTTCGGAGGAAGTAACCCAAGTGCATGTACAGTAAGACGTCGGCTTGCTGAATCTAACTTAAAACCCCTTAGACCTGCAAACGGCCCTAAACTGGAGCGTGGGCATCGTATTTCAAGACTAAGATATGCCCAGAGCCACGTAAATTGGAGTATTGAAGATTGGTCAAAAGTTATGTTCTCCGACGAATCAAAATTTATGCTCTACAAGCACGATGGAAGACACAGAGTGTATCGAAGACCAGGGGAAAGATTCAAGCAAGCATGCATCGAAGAAAAAGTAGCCTACGGTGGTGGGTCTGTACTTGTGTGGGCCGGAATTTCTTCTGAAAGTCGCACAGACCTGGTGATCATAGAAAACGGCTCTTTAACTAGCGTAAGATATGTGGAAGAAATCCTCAATGATCACGTTGGTCCATTTATGGTCAATTTAGGTGAGGATGCTATATTTATGCATGACAATGCCCGACCTCATACAGGTAGGATTGTGAATGACTACCTTCAAGAGATGAACATTACTCGTATGGAGTGGCCAGCGCGCAGCCCGGATATCAACCCGATCGAGCATGCTTGGGACGAGCTAGGCAGATGCGTAAAACAACGAAACCCTCCCCCAATCACGCTTCGTGAGCTCAAAATTGCTCTCACAGAGGAATGGGAGAATATTCCCCAAAATCGTATAAGGAACTTGGTGTACAGCATGCCAAACCGCGTAAACGCAGTAATGGAAGCACGAGGAGGCAATACGAAGTATTAAAATTCAAGAAAATCGTAATAAAGTTCAAAAATTTCATGTTTCCTATTTTTGTTTTAAGGAGAGATCAGCAGTTTTTTTCTTTATGTAATTTTGTGTTAATAAAATGTATGGTGACTCATATTTTTTTTACTTTCATTTAAGGAGTATTACATTGTCTATTAAATACAATTTATTGCATTAACCTATCATTTTTAGTTTCCGAGATTTTTAACATTCTTTAAGTGACCCGGACTCATTGCTCTCGAGTGTATTAGTATAGATATAGATTTTGTTAGAAACTGTTAAAGATTATTTATCTATTAATTTTACTACCGATAGATCAATTGATATATTATTTAATACATGTATTGTATCATAATCATAATATAGACTAGGATCATTTCAAAATTGTGTTATTATCTTGTATCTCTAACAATGTTATTATCTTCATGTTCTTATTGTTGTTGTTCTTCTTTTTGTATTTAAAATTACTGTACCATAGTTTCAATGCAGATTGTCGATTAGTTTGATAAACTATAACGTTCTGATAGTAAAAGATAATGTGTACCTATAGAGATATGTAGAATAGTTCAGTAGTTCGATAGGAAATGTTTCTTGGTATAAAGCTGACAACACGGTTAGCGCAGTGGCTGAGCGATCGGACTGCTGCGCTGCGTGTCGCGGGTTCGATTCCCGCACAGAACAAATATTTGTAAGTAATACATGTATTTGTTCTGAGTCTGGGTGTTTTTCTATCGTATATAAGTAGTTTATCAGCCATCTTGTTACCATAACACAAGCATTAGGTTGCTTAGCTTGGGACTAGATGGCGCTGTGTGAAATGTCCAGGGACATATTATATTATTATTATTACTATATCTATACTAATATTAAAGCTGAAGAGTTTGTTTGTTTGAACGCGCTAATCTCTGGAACTGCCAGTCGGATTAGAAAAAATATTATTGTATTTGATAGCCCAATTATTTAAGGGGGCTATAGGCTTCACATCACGTTAATACCCATAAGAGCCGAGAAAAACAAAAAAAAAAACTTGAGAGGTGTCAAGGGACACCCGGATGGAACGAAGTTCAAAGAGAGAGAGAGAGACAGACAGAGAAACACGCGCACGCCGCACGGCTTACAACTACCTATAGCAAAAAGTGTTGTTCCAACTTTTGGTCTTAATTTTTTCCGTCTAGCCCCCTTTCGCAACGCGCGATAAGGAACTTCGTTAAAAAATCAGAATTGATAACGAAGTAATAGCTTGGACAGGCCATGCAATGCGATAGGGTGGGTTTTCACGAATTCAGTGGAATTTCACGCGCACGAAGTCGCAGGCAGAAACTAGTAGATAATAAATGGAAAAGAAACAAATGACGTACTACGTAGTTAATGACTATAACCTTAAGTTCACTGACATCACACAATTCTTAAGAAAGACAAATGATTAAGTACGACGCGACAATGTGCGGACTTTTTTCCAAATGCTTTGGGTAAACGTTTAGTAAACTGATTTATGTAAATTACATTAATAATATGATTAAAGAAGTTATATAACAAAATTTGTCCATAAATAAAAAAATTAAATACTTCTGGCATGGATCAACAACCCAGCGCGCAATTTGGTCAGAGTAATGGCAAAAAAGTGGAAAATCCAAGGGCGCGAAATATGTGGGAGTCCCGCGATCCCAACTCATGCAGGAGGAAAATCGTGGGGTTTTAGTCATTAGCGGTCTTATTGAAAAACAAGATTTTTTTTAATACATGGTTTCATTCAAACCATCGAGCCAGTTTTTGCAATAAGAACCTAACGTTGATCTAAATACAGATCTTTATACAAAACTGACAACGTAGAGTCGGTTCTAAAGTCAGTTTTTGAATAATGAACTTCAGTTGCGTCGGAATAAGGTACAAAATACAATAACTGGCTAGAAGATTGGGGCTTGCACTAAAGTTAGAACTAATTTTGTAATGAGACGGTAGGAGTTCGACGTGAATCTATACGAGAAAAAGAACGTCTGCCAGCGTCTGTGTTCCCGTCTGCCTACAAAGCAAGATTGAACAGGCATCTTCTGGGCACGGTTGTTCCATTCCATATCATCACTTTCCATCAGGTGTGATCGAAGCCCATTCAACAATAAAAAAAAGAAAAATATAGGTAGGTACTTACTCATGATACAAAATGTTGGTAGTCTCGCTGACATGGTACATGTGTTGTTTTATTATCGTGTTGTAGTCATTGATGCGATCAGCCAACAGATGCTCGTGGGCAGTCAGGTGAGAGTTCACGAGGCACATCGAACACCCGTATATGTTGAATCTTATACTGACAGCCCCTTTGTTACCCTGAAACAAGAATGTTTTTTTTTTTTTTTTAATCTTTATTTATTAACGAGGGTTTGATCACACAGTGAACATGTCACCCTCATAGGAACTTTGTTACATACAAAACTTAACTTCTACGCTTAATTCCTAGATTAACTAATCTATATAATATTTTAGCGGCTTTGGATGCTGGAAAAGCTAAAATAATATTACATTCCCCTAATTGACTAATGTTCATTGAAGAATGTTTTGTAAATTACTATGTATTCTTAGATTTCAATGGACGGACGTTTGGTAGTTAATATTTTTCTTGGGTTAACGCTTAGATTTGTTGTTTTCATGTTGAGTGTCTTCTTCCTTTAATATTTTAAGCTCGTATCGGCATGAACAATATTTAAGAACAGCATGAAGGAACATATCGTGAGGAAATCTGGACTTATAGTCAAAATAAATTTTAAATCGCCAACCCATCGTAAGCAATGAGAAAGAAACTATAAGTGTATGAGAAAAGGCATTCGCCCTGCAGTGGAACAGTAAGCTGGGGGGTAATTCTCGTAATTTTAAGAACGTTCACAGTCTGATCTCAGTCTCAATCTGTCAAAAATACCTCTAATTTCCCTACATTTTGACAAGTTTCTGACATTTGTTTGTCGCCGAGATGAGACTGCGACTAGATTTTGAACGTTTTAAATTACGGGAATACGGGCCCTGGTATTATTATGCCGTAATAAAAATACAGAGAAAATACAGCAAGGTCGTAGCAGGGCTGAGTATCGCCCCTCGTAAAGGCAATTTTAATGGGTTGCATGCCTGACTAAACCACGAGATTGTTCGGAAGTCGCAACCACACTGAAAGCTGGCTGACTGAAGAGCTCATATTAGCTCGTGTAAGGACCTAAAATCTAAGCCTCAGGAATACTCAGGATACGACTGCATACTTTGGGCATGACCAACCAAATTCACATCCTCAGAAGGCAGATAAGCATACTCAAACTCATAAAAGAAAAAAAAGATAGCCGCCCGAAGGTAACTCCGATAAACGTGATATCCTCTTCCATGATGACTTGATGTCACCGACGATACGCGACGCGTGACGCAATCAGAGACCTAGCGCACAAAAAAATGTGGTGTAATGATATCTAAGTACTACAAAACTAACATCCTGTCCTCCATCCAATCGATTTGATACTTGCCCGATAAAATAACCACCAGGTTATTGGCGGTTTAAAGCCAACTTGATTCCAGTGTAAGAGAGACGGAGCTACACATGAGTGATAGCACCATCCCTTTCTCGCACTGGAATCATGATAGCATACTTTGCCCCTGGCAGAATCGATATCGGTCTTTAACTTCTTATAAGTGTTTAATTACGAATGTGTATGTTTGTGACTCAATCGTGCATAAACGGATGAATGAATTTAGATGGAATGTGGCACACAGATAGTCCATGTCCTGAGTTAACATACAGGGTGTCAGGGCCATCGACGCGCAAACTGTAGCCATGGATTCAGGACATGATTCGAGACCCCCTGGCATATATTTTTTTCCTGCCACCCTGTATACATTACTATTTATCTGGGTGGGTGGATGAAGTTTCTTATGATGCGAGTAAAACCGAGGGGATCAGCTAATACTTGTATAGACAACATATCTATTACCTACAATAGACCTACAACATGTGAGTCCACGGTCGATTTATTTAATAGAGTAAACTCCGACTGATGCCAACAATAATTGCGCTTAGTGAGAATGAGAAGCGACAGGTCAAACAACAAAGCACTTCATTGTACGTAGTATAAACTAATAATTACAACTCTATAAATAATGAAGTAGCTAGGGACAGCATTAGTGATGTTGTGCAGTGGATACAAATGACTTTTTTTCCATTTACGTAGAAAATCAATAAGGCAAGATCGAGGTCAAGAGCGGCACTGCCCGACTAATGTTATACACTCAAACACAGCCATATTCATGACATCATTTCAATAAAATATCATAGTTAATAAATAGAGCAGTGGTGGTTGGTTCTGACTTACGAGTTGTTTGAACCTAGACAGGCAATTTACTTTGTGCATTTATTTTAATCACCACTGCTCTCAAACCGGTAAAGGAAAACATCGTGAGAAAATCGGCACGTCTCAGTTACCGAAAATTCGAAGACAGATCCACCAACCCGCATTGGGCCCGCGTGGTAAACTATGGGCCACTCCCTCTCAAAGAGAGGAGGCCTGTGTCCCGGCAGTGGGAACATTATAGGCTGATTATGGATATGCCCAATTGCCCATACCTACTATATGTTTCCTCCAATAGTCAACCATACATTTCTGCATGTAACATTATCTTCGCTACATATTTATTTCATGAAAACCGCACCCTAATTGCGTAACACAATCAATCGGAATCGGTTTCATTTTGACAGTTCAACAACATTCATTGCGTTATTTACGTGTTGAGAAGACAAATTTTTCGAACTTATGAAGCAATGGATTTTTATATAGCAATTTGCTTCAAAATGATTCGGATTACGATTGACCGTCTGTTACGCAATTAGGGTGGTGATCACGTTTTTCATAAGTTTTAGACGACCTATATTTTATCATTCATATAACTATGTAGATATTCGTCTAGGACTAGGAACATAGACATATTAGTGTAAGAATAGAAACAATCGCCATGCTTTAGTTTTTCCTTATAACATTAATCTGAACGACACCAAGTCATGGTCAGAGCTACGCATTACGAGGGAAAATTTCCATTTTCCAGTCCTATTTACGGGACATTCCATAGAGAAATATGTAGGAATTATGCGATGTCTTCCTACTTTGACCGCCATACGGGCTTTTGATATTGAAGATAAAGATTTATTATGCTACGATTCGTAGCCAAGGGGTATCGTGTTACACATTAATTGGGTTGTGGAGGTCAGACAGGCAGTCGCTTCATGTAAAATAATGGTATTCAGCTGCATCGGGTTATACTGAAAGCCGTCCCCGACGTAGTTGGGAAAAGTTTAGGCATATTGATTGGTTCATTAGACGTCTTTCAGAAAGTTAGTTAGGGTGTATTGTAAATGTCCTGTAATAAAAGTACGGCACATAAAATATTTCAGTTACAGCAAGTAGGTAGGCCTAACGCGTGACTTAGTAGTTCAAACATACCGTTCAAGGGCGCGATAACGATTTGTGCATACAAAATTTTCCACTCAAGGCCTTATCGATTTAAACAAATGCTAAAGCACCTAGGTATGTAGAATCAAGGCATTAGGTAAGCAAATAAAGAAAATCGATCGTAAACTGTTATTTTAGGCATCCACGCGATAACTTATCGTGATTATTTGCGAAGGATAAGAAATATAAATCTTAATTAATGTTGCAATAGAGCAATTAAACTTCCTTAATCTTAAGCGTTGGGTATCAAGCGCACGCGCAATATCATTCATCACTAACAGTAGGAATCGCTTTTATTTTGACAGTTCAACAGAATTCATTGCGTTATTTACGTTGATGAGCAGACAATTTTTTCAAGCGTATGAAGCAATGGATGATCAATATATTTCCAAATTATTAAGATTGTGATAGTATGTTAAGCCATTAGGGAGCAGGAAACAAGTAAAACTAGATAGGCCCCTATTATTATTGTAAACTTTACACTTTGTAACCAATTTAAAAACGGCGTTGATTTCGTGAGAATTTATGAGTTTTTTTTAAATAATTGACTTTTATTCTACGTATACTTGCTTTGGCTATACATAAATAAAGAAATAAAATTTAAAGGCACGTAGATGGAAAATTAACTTTCCAAAACCATTCAATATTGCGTTATTAGTACCCTACAAATTGGAGATATACTTATGATATTTTTTAACTCATCAGCGCTCTAATTGCGTACCTAACACACTTTCATTCACAATCCGAGGGTTTTGAGGGAAATTCCTAAACCATTGCTTCACAGGTTTGAAAAAATCGCCTGCTCAACAACATAAATAACGCAATGAACGTGGCTGATGGTTAAAATGAAAGGCATTGGAACGATTGCTATTGTATATCTGTTACGAAATTACCCCGCAGGATTGTACCGGTTTCAAACTTGAGTGGGTGAACGTTTCGCACGCCTCCAAAATCCAGCTATTTGCCGCAGCTTAGGGGCGTAAGTAACGCCCACTCTGGATTCCATACAACGAAATATTTCATTTCCTATTCTTTTATTTTACATTGATATTCGTTTACTTTATACAAGCTTCTGCCTGCGGCTTCGCCTGCGTGGATGTCGGAAATTATCCCACGCTAACGTGCTACCAGGACAAAAAGTCTAGTCTATGTCCTTCCCCAGGATGCCATCTATCTCCATGCCAAATTTTATCCAAATCCGTTCAGTGGTTTAGGTGTGAAAAGGAAACATACAGACAGAGTTACTTTCGTACTTATAATATTAGTATGGATTGATATTTTAACCACATAAACATGCTGTATTCAAATTACCACTCCTAATTATCATTATTAACTAAGTCTAACACGCCATCGTGGATATATAGGATTAGTTAAGAAACAATGTTTGAACTAATCTTCAAATGAATTATCATTTTAGCTGAGTTTGCACTTGGTATGTAATAATAATTGCATAACGTGATGTGTGTTACAAATAACTCTCGAGATAGAATACAATGTAGTGGTATATTGCAGATGATTGTAAGAACTGCAATTTGCTCTATTTTAAATGTAGTTTTAATTACAGATGTAATGTTCGGGTGGTCGCATTATTAGGGCGTCTGAATGTAAGGTGCAGTGCATGCCAGCGGACGGCACGAAGCATCAATCAACGAACGATGCACGTCGTTGAATCGATCAATGTTGTTAATGAGTACTTACTAATAGAAATAAACCATACCTAAATATTTTCTGCATTTAAATATACGCATAATTTATTTAATTAAAGAAATACGCAACACTTTTCTTATTATTAATTTAACAGAGATTTGGAAATGTCAGATATAAGTATTAAGAATAGTAACTACGGTATATTTTTGTGATAAAAAATGTTTTAATACGCAGACATTTTATTAAAAGATTTGGAAGAAATTGCACTGGAAAAAGCCCTAGATAGCTCAGTCTATCTTCTATTTTAATTTCTGATACAAACAGAACTAAGATTCATTCATAAAAGTACAGACGCCAGCAGGTCAAGCTACCCGAAACTGTCAAATTTTCCCAATCAACCTTGAACCTTAATGCTTTAGCGATAAAGTTGAAAATCAATTAAAGAAATCTGACAGATTGTAGTAGCTTGATGTGCTGGCGTCTGTACAATATGTAGAGATAGTTAGACATCTCTTAAAAGAGACTTTGTTTGGGCCTTTCTTCTCAGAGAATGCAGATAGGAAACGCCATCCTCATCTAGTTTAAAAAAATATGATTGACATGTAAAAGTATTTGTACAAACCTGCTTACAGAAAATAAATAATTTATCTAAAATGTATTTATGATAGGTACATTATATCATCTGAACTGCATTACATTGCAGCACCTGTATTATCCTTCAAAATAAAATGGATTAAAGTATTTTTGTCTCACTCACCCACATTCCACCCAGCCCAGTCTTAGTGTACTGAGCTTCAATATCCCTCAGGTGTATGACATGTTTCAGCTGAGTGTAGACCAGCAGCAGTATACCCTGCAATCTGGTGCTCTTGGCAATGATGAAGCCTTGCCGGCAAAGTATTTTGTTGAATGATTGTGTCCACGAATCGGTGAACAGTGAGTCCATTACCAGATTCTGTGGTTGGGACTTGACTTCTTGTAGTCTGTAATAAAATGTTTTGTGGACTGAGAAATTTAACACTTTATAAATAAATTCCCAGTTAGGTAATAAACAAACAAACCTTAACGAAATTTAAAAAGCAAGTTAATAATGGTACCATATTTTTCTTTTCTTTTTTTACTCAGACTACTCAGATGACTACTAATAGAGAGGTATGGACGAAGACTGCTTGCTCCAACCCCTAATAAATTGGGATAAAAGCAAGAGAAAGATGACTCAAATGTCACTACACTATAAAACTCCATAAATGTATTGTTGTGAATTTTATTCTTTATCAACCCAGTAAAAGAATGTTATCTTGAGGAAAACTTAATTTAATAACAAGTCTTTATGTAAATATAGTTTTTTTTTTTTAATGCTGGCCACCATATTTGACATTATACTATTTTATAATTATTACATATGTTTAGGCAGAGTGGTTTCACAGTTATTTTACCTCTGACAGCAGCAACCTAACATCAACCTTATTGTAACAAGAATAAAGATTATAATGATTTTGAGACATTATAATGATTTTGACAGACTTGTCAGTGGCAGCAACCCAAAAGTGACCTTATAAGAAAGAGAATAAAGATCACTATGATTTGGACAGTGATGCAAAATCAAAGGTAAATCTATGAAAGGACTGTACACTACCATTTATTGATTTCTTTTTTATGGTAATATCTTTTTACTACCTATCAATGCAGGAAAAACAATCGCTGTTAAGCATATCAATATTTATTTTAAAAGCCCATTACATTTCCTATATCGTAAGTAAGTATGTTAACCTGTTTGACCTTCAAATACTTCCATTATGAAATACATAGTAAAATAAACAATATATCTTTCAATAAAACTCATACATGATGTTAAGTTGCTATGAGGAAATTTTATGCAAACATCATTTTTAGTTTGTTCGCTTGGTATGTATAATGTTGACATCGCTATTAATATTCACTGTCAGCTAATTAGTATTATTACCTAATGCTATTATATTAACTTTATACTTAAAGGTTCTACTGGCCATAATCACAAAATTATCCTCAATTAGGACGCAATTACTTTCATAGGATAAAAGTAGATCAACTACATGACAATGGCTAGGCAACAAAGATATTATTGTGTATTTTATTATTTCAATAAGTACAAGAATTAGACATTTCCTTAACTTATAAACAAGTTGTGTCAGAGTTAAACAGACAATTATTTCAATGAATTCATATATTATGTATCACATTGACCTAGAAAATAAGTAGGATACAGCAAACATTATGCAAGTAATCATGAACCACCTATGTACTTACCCAATTACGAAAAAGTCTGGTAGTGGCTTATTTTTATTAAACTGTGATGGGAAGTCCAATAAGGCATTTAGATCTTGTCCTGGATTCTTGGTTGCCACATTCCAGGTGACAAAATAGAATCTGAAAGTTTCATAACAATCATTTAATTAATTATTGCAACCATGAAGAAGTCAAGTATACAAACGTTAAGACGTAACCTTGACTCCTTCTGACGCAGGTACTAGTTGTAAAATAGCTACGTTTAAAAGTAAGTAACTCACTTGAGAGTATCCATTTTCGGCCAGTTTCGCTATATCCTGGAGAAACCTTTGTATCTATAAACTAACACCAAAAGATAAAAATGTACTTCAGGTATAGATAAGATAGGAACCGAATAAAATTATTAATTATATTTTATTATAATACGTATCACGACTCACGACAGACTCTAATTACATTACACCATGATGATACTTCCAAGGAAAGTTATTAACTGATTGGGTTTTTAGCACATAATCACGCGCTATCGTTAGTTAAAGAAATAGATTATTGAATTGATTATTATTTTATTTCACTACCTATCACGAAACATCTCCCACTGAGCGCAATTATATGACTGTCAGTGTCAAACTATCAAATTGTCAATTCAACAACAAATGTCAACCATCATTCCAAAACATTTCCAAAACGAACATGACAGTTTCATTGCCAACAAACAAAATTATCAATTATACAGAAACGGTTGGTCCACTTTCCAGTGTGGATCGACCTTTTCTGTTATGAAGTCTTCATATACAATCCCAAATTCAAATGTGTGTATAGATTTTATTTTCAATATGCGCTTATACCGGTTTCTGAATCAAACCCTTCAGCTGCCTAACAAGAGCCTCGAACGAGGGCTCATTATTATTACCTGTCAAGCCAAACGGCATAATCTCGTTTTGATTTATGAGGTTGTCGAGGATCGGTAATCGAAAAAAGGCTGGCAAAATAAAGCTTGAAATGTATGGATAGATTTTATTTTCACTAAGCCCTTTCGGAATTTAGCCTTTCATCTGCCTAATAGTCCATTCAACAAAGGTGTTGTACTCGTAGTGAAAATTTTCGAAAAAACGACTTGTACCAAACAAGTCGTTTTTTCAAAAATTTTCATTCCGCACCCTGAACAACTTTCTGAAGAAATCGCTTAGGTCCCAGCTCACGCAATCTAGACCTCCTTTTTGGTTATTCATTGAGCGGACTATAACGAGAGCCTCGAACGAAAGCTTATTATATTACCTGTCAAGCCTAACGGCCTATTCTCATCATCCATTCCATGTTTGTGAGTTGGCAGAGGCTTGTAGTTTGCGGTGGTAAGAGGCAAGCTTTACAAAACAATACAGGTTTTATACCTCGCTTTACACAAATAAAGCCTTAAGCTAAAAAGCCTAGGTATACTTAAAATGAATAACAATAAAAAGTAGAATCAAGAGGCGGGAATCCGCGGGAAAAGCAGCTGTCAAAAAAGTATCTGTCAAAAAGAAAGTGTCAATCGGCGTTCGTTGTGAGCTCACTGGTAAATAGGACAAATTATTAGTTTCTTCTGTTTATTTTCTGCAACAGAAACTACCATTGCATCTTAGTAAATCGGTTATCAGAACAGACTTTACCATGAGCACTCAAGAGCTCCAGGTAAGAGACAACTTATGCTTTGTTTTACGGTCCCCAGCTCACTACCGGTTCACGTATTTTGATCTAGATATGCTTTTTAGGAGTCGACGAGAGTAACGAGGAGATCCCTCAAAACACTTCAACACACTGCTACAGATAGGGAAAATTTAGTGGGTAGACCATCAAAAAGTTTGAAGCACCAACTAAGCCAGGAGTCGCCCCCTGCGTGAGTAATAATGTGCTTTAATCTATGATTGAATAACAATTTGTAGATAAAGTTCCTAAATGATGTTGTTTTGATTTTAGTGATATTGAGGTTAAACGCAAGAACTTGTCCACCAAAGAAACTCAAGCAAACCTTGACACGAAAATCACTGTTGAAGATTTGACCAATCTGGAAGGCCCATCAGAAAAGTATTGGGAACTCCTAGCTGGAAAGCGTCAGTAAGTACCTATTAGTTCTATTAATAAGTGTATATGTGCAAGGAAGATGATCCATCCTTGTCACTGCAATCAGCAATCTGGTCAAAAAAGCTGTTACACCACTCTATGCAAATGGCTCCAATAAATCCTTTATTTTATGTTTGAACAAAGATTTGTTTTTAATTTTCAGAGTTGCTTTACAAGATGCTCTGGATGAAAATGAGAAACTCCGTAAAATCATTGAAGACCTAAAGGAAGAGAATGCCTTGTTTAAACAGATGTTAGATGAGGCTAACAGTTTTGTTGAAGTGATCAAGGCAAGTTTATTTATATTTATTTATTTGGTTCACAACAATTGTATACACTGATATAAATGAAACAGAAGCAACAAATTAGAATAAACTGTAACAATCAGTAGTAAACTCTGCATACACACTAAAAATTGTCATAAGTTACAAAATAAATAGAAATAAAAAGACTATGTTATCAAAGTTACACTGAATTAAACTTAATAAATAAATTAAACTAAATTAAAAAAAAAAAAAACTACAAAAGAACAAAAATATGTAATATGCAGCCTTAATTCACCCACCCAGTGAGATAATGCAGGGCTAAGAAACTCAATATTCGGAGAGTTCTATGAAACAAGATTGAATTACTAATCATGCATACAAGTTAATCATCATCGGCCTAGCCTTTTCCCAACTATGTTGGGACTAGCTACTAGTCAAACTGGATGCAGCTGAATAGCTCCAGCACCCCGTAACTGGGTAATATGATACCCCTTAGTCTGACTAGTTGTCACACTTGCGGGCTTCTGACTACCCAAAGTGACAATTCATACATATAAATTCTGTACTTGTAAACATTGTCTGGGGATATAATATTACTGATTGCAATGTGGTTGTCATTATATCTCCTATTTTAAAAATTTAAGTTTTTTATTCTTTTAAATAGGAATGGTAACCAATGTAAAGTAGTCAATCTTCCATCTACAATCTTCATCAATTGTTCATCTTCTATCTAAAGTTCTGTCTGTCATGCAGTTTCACCAAATTCTACAGTAAATGTGTTTCGATGTTTTCAATCAAGACCATATCTCACATGAATTTTCTATGTGGCAGACTTCCTCGAAAATTACCTTATATTGGTGCTTGGTATAACTGTTCAAATGTTCATCCTGCTTACACCACCTAATTTGAAATCTTTACACATTTTTGCAGGAGGAACTAGCAAACAGCAGCAACAATGACACTGGAATTGATGTCAATGATGTCAGTACTGCAGATGAAACTACTGAGGATGTTGAGAGCAAGACTGACAACCAAGATTAGATCAAATGTCTATAAAAACTTGATCCTCTCATGGGAAATTAATATAGGCATAATCTTTTTTAGTATTATGTGAGTTAACACCTCATACCAAATGTTTTTCTTATACCTCTTACTGATAAACAGTTAATAAGAAATTGATGTCAGAATGTAACTTTTGTTGTGTAAAATGAACTTATAAATAAATCGTGATAAGTGATAAGCATTCTGTATACTTCAGAAACTGAAAACAAACTAGGCTTTTCTAATTTTACGCAGTAAATGTTACATTGTCCTAAAAGTTACTATTGTGTGTTCCAGAAAAACAATATAAGAGCAAGCTAGCTACCTACCTCTCTTATTTATTATAATACTAATATATTACTTATTTTCTTCATTTAATGTAATGTTTAGCATATTAATTTGTGTTTTTTGGGCAGGCTATCTGTATTACAACAGGATTATATGTACAACCTCATGTAATGTTTTGTCATCATATACTTATACTATATATCATATACTACTTTTAGTGTATCTCATTAATATTTACATTTTCTTATCACTGATGTTTTCTATAGTATATTTTTAATTGAAATTTAAAGGATTAATCTTAGCAATAAGATTTGCATTGCCTTAGTAAAATTTAGTATTGCAATATTCTTTTCATTTGTACTATCTTATAATGTAATAATAAGGAGAGTTTTAAATTAAAAACGATTAATTTCTATAAAAATATTGTTTAATTGATGCAATTGAAATCAGGTACAATGTCATGCAGTAAACAATATAAAAGTTATCCCACATTAAAATATTTAAAAGTATTGTATATGGCAAGTGTAGATAGTTGCAATAAAGTTAATAGAAATGCTTACAGTCAAAGAGTACACACTACTTCTTCAAGAAAGCTTTGAACTGCTCATCGAAATTAGTTTCATATGTCCACGGCATCAAATCAGGATACATTGTGATACTCATAAATAAATCAACATTAGCATTTTGAGGCAACACACTTCTTACTCTCTTGTTAAGGCAGCCTGATGCATGAATATAGTGATTAACAATAAGATTATAAATAAAATTAACATATTTATGATCTAAATTATCAGACGTATTTGGAATAGCTGGATTATGTGACTTAATTTGTTCTATGTAGCCAGTTGTTATGATCGGTATGATAATATCAGCCTGAAAAAAAAACAAGAAAATGATTATCAAAGTATGCAAGAAATTAAAACACTACCTAGCTTCTGCCCGCGTGAAATGTCTTGTTCCCCAACCCACCCCGTCGTATCGCATGGCCTGCCCGCGCTTTTATTTTTGCTAGTTTTCGCTTAGCATTCTTTATTACTTTTTGTTAAATAGTCTATTACCTATATAGCCTTCCTTAAGATTTTTCAAATCCAACTGGTATTTTAGAGATCAGCGAGTTCAAACAAGCAAAAAAAACTTTTAAGCTTTATTATTACAGTGGGTTGCCAAATTATTAGGGGTAGTCACAATGGTATTTGTAAAATATTAGTCTTAAATTAATTAGAAAAACACAGTTATTGGAATAACAAAAGCTTTTTTTTTTTTTACAAGCTTTTATTTTACCGTACTTAGTGCTAATCAGTACTTAGTGAAATTCCTTTTGCCTCAATTAGTGCTTTTATACATGCTTTCTATGCACTTTATGGCACTTTCTTTTATTTTAGGGTTGTGATGCCAAACATTAATTAATTTTTCTATGTTTCTGACCTTGGTCGTTATCATTTCTTTGGCTATTTCGGCCTTGGTATATATCAGTAGCAAAGAACAGAAGGGTCAAGCCCACACGCATAAAGGAAGATGCGATCAAACGGCAGCCAATGATGCATCACCCTGCGACAAAGCCCCGAAACAATACTGCTTCCAAAACATTACAACATAGAAGAGGAACAGTGCAAAGTCATTCAGGCCCCCGAAAGAGTTGAGAGTATACCCTGACGGATCACATACCGACTGCGGAACTGGAGTCTGAGTTTTCTCAAACGACCTTAACATAAACAGCCAGCCCGTTGGGAATGCTAACACGGTCTACCAAGCAGTGTGTGGGTACAAGATACACGCGGTTTATGCCATAGAAGCCAGGAGATTTACGGATATCTATATTCATAATCTCTCACAGTGTCTCAGTCCTCCAATGCCTAGGGAAATAAATTCATCACATCGAGCCTAATACTAGAATGTCACAATGCGCTAGAATGGGTAACTAACGAACAGCAATAAAAACGACGCAACTGACGAGGTTGCCAGAAGGGCATCCAGCACTTCAGTCTGTGGACCGCAACCTGTCGTGCCCATCCACTTCAACCAACTACGCAGGTGGCTACAGAAGCTCACCCACACACAAGCAGAGAGCTGGTGGGCCTCGTCACTGGGCTGCAGGCTGTCTAAGGAAGCCGAAGGAAGGCCTCAACGATCTCACAGTTTAACTGTGTAAATAGTTTTGTGGGGCAATGTACCTAGCGTTAAGGATTTTTTAATGAAAATAAAGCATTTATTAATTAATTCATTTCATTCTTTACAACGCCTAGACAGGAACGGCCTGCGCCTGGTGACGGGGACCATCACGGAACACTACTCACTAAACAAATACTTCCACACGATAAGCATAACGGACAGTCCCCTGTGCAGGGTCTGCATGGAGGCTGAAGAAACTGTTGCGCATGTGCTCTTCGAGTGCACAGGCGTCGCCCAAATTAGGTCAGAAACCCTTGGGACATCCAGATCTTCACAGATATTTTCAAAAGGCCAGGAGACATAATCAACTTGGAGGGAGGTGGGCTGGTTGGAATAACCACCGATGGCTGCTATGGCCCACGCACAATGGTCCGCTTGTAGGACTAAGTGCGGAAATCAAACGCATAACATAGAACATACTTACATTATATCAAAATTTTGTATGTAGCTAAACTATGAAAATAACTTTTGTTTAAAATATTCAAACTCATGTTTAGCATTTAAAGTACACTGCTGCTCAAAATTTGTAGAAAATAAATTTCCCTTTTAACTCTAAAATTTTGAGTTATAGAGACATGGCAAACATAAAGAATACATTCCTGCAACGCTTTAAGACTTCAAACCACAGTCAAGTGCACCCAAAATAGGAAGTTGATAAGAAATGTGACTGTCCCTAATAATTTGGCAACCCACTGTAGTATAATAAATAGGCAATTAATTAACATTGTAATACATACTTTTTCAAAATACTCCCTTATAAACTTTTCAGGATTTTGATACAACTCTTCTCTTCTATTGTTCAAAGTGATGACTTGAACATTAGGTACATCCAGCCAGTTTTCAACATATTCTTGTATGTTTAAAGCAGTCGGAAAACCATCCTGTGAATAAGTCAAGAAAAGAATAGGTCTATCATTTACTATGGGCTCATTTGTAGTGGCAGCTTTTCTGAGTTGTTTTGGTTTTTTCGGGTCCTTATTGTCAATAACCACTTTTTTAGACAAAGGTGCTGGTAAGCGACTAGGCAGCTTTATGGTGACAATCTCTCTCTGCACTGTATCCCCAGAGCCCTTGCTTTGATAACCACTGTCATGATTATTGAAATACTGAGCTATTTCGCAAAGTGGTTTTTCTATTGACTTTAATATGTCATAGCGCTCCAATTTTGTTAAAGCATCCACTATTTTGTCAATTGTTGCATTGTCATTTTGTCTGAACACTTCCAATACCACATCAACAGGGTCTTCATTCACAGAGTGCATTATATACTGGGAAGAAAAAAACATTCCACATTAGATGTCAATATAGTTCTATGTTCGAAAATATTATTTTTAACAAATAACTTTTGGCTATTGCTTGTGTTTTATTTTAAAAGTTTTAACTTATAATATTATTTCTTTGGAACTTATTAAAATAAAGAACACTAAATAGTATCAAGCGAACATTGAGTTGTCTGTATTATAATTTTTTATCTACCCACAAAATAATTGTGTGTAGTTTTTGTAAATCTCTCAACAATATCGACATAGGTTATAGTTTCAATATTCTCATGTAAGTGAATTTTGTACTAACTGAATAAAATTACTCAAACCTCAAATGAAGACTTATCAATAACACAAAAACGCAGTGAAAATATCAAATGACATGACTAAATGAAAATAACATTAAAACTCACATACAAATCATCTTGCGACAGGCCTAAAGAGTAACCAAGCTCCTGCCATCCATTGCGAGTCCCGCCTACTTTTTTTAGCAAAGTTACCCATAACTGATAACACGCTGAACCCATGGCAGATGTTGCGTGCCGATAGTACAACAAATTTGTGTGAAGAAAACAAACTTTTTTGCTCAATGATTGCAATTCGGTTATCTCTTTAGCTCTTTCCTTTTGTACCATTTGTTCAAGAACTAATGTATCAACACTGATTGTATCCGCATCTCCACACTGGCTTTCGTCTTCCCTGTAATAAAAATAGGTAAGTTAATATCTTGTAGCTCTCATAAAAATGTTATTATTAGTCGTCTTTTAGTAATTGAATCGAATACTTACATTATTGTTGATTTTTAACTTCGTAATTAAAACAATAGGACACACATTAAATTAACTGAAATTAGCACGAGCAAGAAGACTGGCCAGTAGTAGAAGACGAAGACAAGACAAGGAAAATATTGCACAAAAATATTTGTCTTTCAATTTCTTGACAGACAGCTGACTTCCGGCATATAGTACAAAGTACTCTGTGGTGTTGCCGTCTGTCCTTAGTGTTATTGTTGTGTTTATTTTTCTCATTGATTTTTTGAAAATATCAAGTTTTATTTATTGTCATAATTTCTTTTGATGCAATCTACTGTTAATATTACCTAAAATAATTGCCTGTACACACGGCTACACGTCAAGCTATACAAAACCAGTTTGTCTTGGCCTCACTTTGTATGATATTTTCTCACAGTGAACGGTCAGCCAATACTGGTTTTGCATAGCTTGATGTGTAGCCGTGTGTACAATAAATTATTATAAAGAATTTAATTCAATTAAATATAAAGGTTTAGTGATATCGTTATTTGTGTTTTAGTTATATTAGATTTTAATTGGTCTCCAAGATACAGGCGCCGCGCGCCGCCTAGTTTGGGAACCGCCGTAAAGATCCAAATGTTATAACAAATGCTAACAGTTACAGACCGACGACGTTAAGTTAATATGGTGATAATTGTAAAATTGGTACAATTTTATTTAAAAAAAATAACTTTAAGGTTTTAATAAATTTTCAAATGATTGAACTACCAAGAAGTTGCCATGTCGAATATTTTTTTGTGTCGTTTGACATTTTGTGACAGAAATGTTTTGGCGGGATTTATAAAAAGTTTCTACAAAATTGATTTTGTTCAGTGTAATTACGCGCAAATAATGAATACTACTCTGTGAGTAACATTAATTTATTATTGAAATAACTATTATGTAACAATAAATATAAGGTTTTTGGGATTCTTCCTTCAAGAAATGTTTTACCTTCAGAATGAAGAGAAAAGAAACCTTTTTTTTAACCTGCTGCAATGTAGTGTAAAATCGTAACATACATAGTACTTAATTATTATTCATTTGTTTTAGTGCAAGCTTCACAGATGTTCTGGTTGATGAAATATGCAACTCCCAACCTCTGTCTTTGTCGTCGTCAGTTGAAAGTAGACCGTCAACTGTTAACAATAATTTTAATGAAGATGCAAGAGTTATAGAACGTCCACTTAAAGGTACTGGGCAGCGTGGCCAGTTTCGCAGTAAGGAGGAAGTGGGCAAGTGTAATTCTATTCATAAACCTATAATATTTAAATATCCCTTTATTAAATTATAGTCTGTGCTACATATACATAATAATTATGTAGGTACCTACCATAGGAATATAAAAACATGTAGGTACCTACCATCGGGGTCACAGACTAGTCGGAGTGTAATCAGTAAAAGATGACGGGATGCGTCCATAAGGTTTACTGTATTTTTGACTTGGCAACCGTCTGTTAATATTTAAGAACCAAGTGATTCTTTAGCTATGTGTATCGACCTATTAAACGGAACCTTATTTTTTTTTGCAGATCCAAAATTTCGAGACGTATTTGCATATCCATATTTTAACCTAGTACAATCAAGTGTCATTGAAGATTCGTTATACTCAGGTTAGTTATTCGTCTCTTCTTCAAAAAGGCACGTCCAGTATATCAATTTGGCTTTTACAATGCCTTTATCTCTGGTCTGCGTCAGACCCGAACCCTAATTTCGTAACACACTTTCAATAAAAATTTGAATGATTTTGAAGGATATTGCTGCATATGTTCAAAAATTTGTCTGCTCATCAACGTAAATAACGCAATGAATGTTGTTGAACTGTCAAAGTGAAAGCCATTGCTACTGTTAGTGTGTTACGCATTTACCGCAGCAGAGAAGTCAGACATAAAGCTCCGAGAGTTCAAAGTTCAGAACTAGATCAATTTACCCTAAAAAAAAATCATCACCTTGTCTTTGTATTCCAGACAAATCTATCGTTGTGTGTGCACCTACGGGGTCGGGAAAGACCGTGGTATTTGAAATGGCGATAGTACAGCTACTGATGGAGTTAGAAGAAAAGCAGTACACTGAGGACTTCAAAATTATTTACAGTAAGTCTTAGTATCTTTCTGAGTTTTGAGTCTTACAATTTAACATTCGTATTACATTGAACTTAAACATAACTGATGAGCAGTGGTAGTCCAGTGGTAAAGATCTCGACTTAAGAGTCGGGTCGTGAGTTCCAACCCAGACAGGCGCTATACTTTGTGTAAATAATTTCATCACCACTGCTCTCAAAACGGCGAAGGAAAACATCGTGAGGAAACCGGCATGTCCTAGAACAAAAATTCGAAGACATGTGACATCTATCAACGCTCACTGGGCCCGCGTAGTAGATTACAGCCCTCTCCCAGTCGAAAAGAGGAGGCGTATGTCCCAGCACTGGAAATATTAAGTATAGGCTGAATATGTTATAAACATAATTGATGGAATGTGGATGTACTTATCTACACCTCTGCCCACCTCTTCCGATTAGGCGGCCGTGATGTTATGTTATCTTTTATTAGGCTCTCGGTAATGGTGAAATTAAAAGATATTAAGCATAGTAAAATTATTAGATCAAATTAATTTTAAACCTGCACCAGTGATATGTTAGAACTAGGCTTAAGTTACACTATGTATTTACCCTATAATAATAATTATTGTAATCATGTAGTAAATGTAGGTGTAAATACAAAACAGGAAATATTACATAAATTGTTTCATATCAGCTATTATCGATAAATATAAATATGGTAAATCCGTAACCTACATTTGTTAATATTTTTGTACGTATGTATTTTAATTATGATTGCATACTTTATTGACATTATCTCCTAGAACGAAAAAGGTTATTTTATGAATGATTGTATAAAGTAGGTACCAACAGCCAGTATCACAAGTGTATGGTTATTTTGTAACGTATGTGGCTAAGCACTTAATAGGTATACCGCTACTTTTGTATTAATTTATTTATATATATACTTTATTGTTACATCCCAAAAATACATAACAAAAAAAAAAAAAATAGATCGCACACTACAAAATATACCTACAATGGGCGACGGTTGGTTGACTTATTTATGATGTTGACTGTACC
Source organism: Apamea sordens (assembly GCA_945859715.1). Lineage (NCBI taxonomy): Eukaryota > Metazoa > Arthropoda > Insecta > Lepidoptera > Noctuidae > Apamea > Apamea sordens. The sequence continues at coordinate 12,678,958 of OX243998.1, read as the reverse complement.
TTAAGAAATCGCACTGATAGTTCTTGGCTAGAACGACTATTAACAGCTAATATTCATGTTATAATATTAGGTACCTATTGTAACGTCTACTACGTTCACTACTGATGCTGAACTTCCATCTTTACTTATACGATAGACAAAGACATTTATTCGTCAATATATGGTAGGTACAGTCACGAGTATAAGTATGAATACACTTGGCTTTATTCAAAAGCGATTTACTCCTTTATTTTTAATGAAATTTTATGTTGCTACGAACATAGTATTTTCGAACCCATAGGTTTTTGCAATGTGTCGTATTTCATTGTTGTTTTCGTTATTTATCACGCAAGAATTGCTACTAAAAGTTTCCAAGTGTTGACATATTAGTGCTCGTGACTATTAGCTTGATGTGCTGGCGTCTGTACATAGTTGGTTAGTTTATGTAGTTATTATGCTCAGGACACATCCGTCGTTCAATAAAATGTTACAAGCAACTTGTTCTTAGGAGGTATTAAATGCTCATGTCTTAAACACAGGCAGCTGAAAATACTGACCTAACGGCTCTTATCTGCGTCCTGGGTTCCGATCTACGGGACGGTTAAAGTGTACCTTTTTTTTTTTTGGGTGGGAAATCATCAAATAACCCCTCCCGCTCTGGGCGGAGCGGAGAGTGTCAGGCTTTTACTGACTAAAACCCACCCGTGTTCCTTCAGTTGCCTGTGCCAAGGGCCACGGTATCTCTTTCGAACAACCCGCAGCCCTGGCGGAACAACCCGCAGCCCTGGCGGGGAATTTTCTAGCCTGGAATCTGAATTTTTGTCCGGTTAACCGGGTTAAAATGCCCTAATTACAGAAACAATTTAAAAGTCATTGTGTCTCGCGTGGATCCACGTTCGTCGATACGAAGGGTTAATAGCAATAGAATCACCCGCAATAGCTCGGGACTTATGTAAATCATGACTGCTGAAAATACATCTCTGCCTGATGTGGTACCTGTGATGTTGTTAAAGTCCTTATGAAGCTTTTTAACTTGTAGTGGCTCCGGTAAAAGCGTTATGTACGGAAAGATTGACGGAATGGTACCCAAAGTTCACAAGACTTGGTTTGCTGTGTATCGAAGTTACGGGAGACACCGATGTTGACTTCACGCAATTAAAGCCATACAAGTAAGTCCATACTGAAGTTAAAATAAGTAGCAGTAGTAACTTTGAGGCAACACCTACCTATATACCTAATTAAGAAAAAAAAACCTGCTTTGCTCCGTGTCCGCCAAAGGGATTGGCAGTAGCATCTTTTGCTACAACAACTTACGATTAGATACTATTAAGAAATTTTTGTTGATGTATGTATGTTTACTTCTTACCGCCAACTCTAACGGCATCCAACTTACCAACGCCTACAAATTCAGAAAGTTGAAACCTTTCATGTGCAGAAAAAATACTGGCAACTATACTTTTCACGCCGTTACGTTGCTTGGCACAAATACATAGGTCGGGTGTTCGAATTCAACTGAATAAACTCATTCCAAAATAGGAACTCTTTTAATCTTTCTATTTAAATCAATGTATAATATCTAATTTACCAACGAACTAACACATTAAATTAAATTAAAAAAAACAATAAAATACCTCAACTGTCACTAAACATTCCTCATTCAGAATAATAATAACGACTCCCGAGAAGTGGGACATGTTGACTCGTCGATGGCGCGACCACCGCGGTCTGGTCGAGGTCATCAAGTTGTTCCTGATTGACGAGGTGCACATACTGAACGACGAGACTAGGGGACCCGTGCTTGAAGCGGTTGTTAGCAGGATGAAGACTATTGAAGTAAGACACCCAATTCGTCGTTAACTCATTATGATAGGATTGTTCATGTTTAAAAAAAAAATACTTTTCACGAAAACACTTTCGTCCGCGATTTCACCTCAATATCTTTATTGCATTCCACAATGTAAACCTAGGTTTTGCTAACACATGATCATTGTGGACCCTATCAGGCATAGCAAAGTAGGAGAGAGAAGAGGGCTTTAATATTGGCTGTTTATACTAACAGTGTAGAAAATACTAACGTGGACCGTAGACCTTCTGTGGTGAGTAACTATATGCAATGCTTTCTCACTGCATTAAAAATCTAACCGGATTTTCTCAGAATTCAGCCCAATCAGTCCACCGCATTGAACAACTGCAGAAAGAAATTCAAGGTCAAACAGTTTCCAACAAATCGGCCCCAAGGATTAGGTTCGTCGCTGTTTCAGCTACTGTCAGTAACCCGGAAGATGTTGCTAACTGGCTTGGAACTAGTGATAAACCAGCGGTGTTTTATAAGTAAGTGTCCTCGATCCTTTCATAATTTTGTTTTCTGTAGTTATTGTTATTAAAGATGTTCAATAGTAGTTATTTAAGATCAAAGTAGTTTTCTCAATCTGCTTTATCGTAGTGGTCGCCAATTCGCCAGTGGTCACTTGTGCCAAAGGGCTTGGCTTATAATAGGGTACACTGTATACTTACTCGTAGGTCAGTGTCCAATCTGCAACTTTAGCTTTTTTTCTAATCCAGTGTTTCCATTGCGATGAGGAACTTTTCCAATACGCTATATTCTATCTAGAGGCTACTGAACCTGTAATACTTTTTAACTACCACATTAAATAATTAAAACCAAAAATGGAGGGTCTGTTTATTGCCTATGTAAAACTGAGGACTATAATATCTTTAGGTAGCTACAATATTTTCTAAGTTGGTAACCCGGTTACCTTTTTATAGATTTGGAGACGAATGTCGCCCCGTGAAACTGAAGCGCATAGTAGAAGGGTACCCATGTTCTGAAGGCACCAGCATATTCAAGTTCGACATCATCCTCAACTACAAACTATGGCCGATAATACAGAAGTATCATTCCGGTAAACCTACACTGGTAAGTTAAATTGTCTAGGTACCGCATCATTCTCAGGCCCTTGTACCAATCTATTCGGGATCTTCATTAGTCGTCGTCTCAGTAGTCATTTCCTTTCTAGACATATCATCTTTCACACAGTCCATTTTTATTGGCCTGTCTGTTCAGAGAGACAAAAAAAAAATTATGGACTGTGTCCAAATTCATATCCAAACTTTCCTCACGACATTTTCCTTACCTATGTCAAAGATTTCTTTCGAGAAATTGCTGACATTTGAATGTTGCACATATCATAAATATCCTTGGAGCAGACTTTCATTCACCATAAAAAAAGTTCTACATTGGCCGGTTTCTCGATTATACTCTGACGATTTTTTGGCAAGTCCTCGCATGTCACCTCACACCTTGTCCTGCCGGTCGATTCTGTAAAAATCTCACCATGAAAACTCAAGTGAAGTGAGCTTGATGTCATTTGTCAGCAGTGTCAATCCCCTAGCATTATTTGGAATGACAGCTCACTCCACGCTCACTTCATCTAAGTTTTCACGGTGAGATAGTTACAGAATCGCACTGCAGCTCACTCCAAGCTCACTTCACCTAAGTTTTCACGGTGAGATAGTTACAGAATCGCACCTGATCCTATGAACTACGCAAAGCGCTCGTATTGTTAACACAGAAGCTACTAGATTTGTGTGCCATTAAGCAACTTACGCATCCCCAAAAGACAGCATGGCCTAGTATAAATATAAGTAGGTTTGTTTTGTGTAAGCCTGCAGCAAGATCTAGGATATTCTAATGCATGTTAATCCTGGGTCTACTTGCAACATTTGAGTATTACCATCATCGGCTTATATCCAGCATCTGCTGGATATAAGCCTCTCCAATTGCACGCCGTTTAGCGAAGATCGTCGCTCCACCTAACCTTAGGGTGTCTTATCTTACGTAGAGTATTACCAAACACTCACAAAACATTCCAGGATGTAGTCGAAATTAATTGTGCCACCAGCGATGGCCACACATCAGAACATAATGACCCACCTAATTATCCAACAGACTTAATGCAGTTCCTACACAAAGGTAATTTATTTAATTCAGCAGAACATTTTGCCTTAATTAGTTCAGTGCATTTCTCCTTACTTAGATATTCTGCAACACCCGTAAGAGTGTTGTATTGACGGCGGAGACTTTATCTCGGGAGCTGACAATTAGCTTCAATGCGGAACAGAAGGCAAAATTAACTGCTATAGCTTCTTCTATTAAGAATAAGAAATTACAGGTGAGTTGATTAGGGATTTTAATTTTATATTAATTGGAGCTTTTGTTGACTAGATCGTTTATTAAGTGCATAGCTTAATCACACTAATATTATAAAGGCAAAAGTTTGTGAGTGAGTGTGTGTTGTTACGTTTGTTACCTCTTTACGCTCAAACGGCTGGATCAATTTTGATGAAATTTGGTATGGACGTAACTGACACCCTGAATTTTTACATAGGCTACTTTTTATCCCGATATTCCCACGAGATTGAAACGTATGCGGGTGAAACCGCGGGGCGCAGATAGTAGGGTTATAAGAATTTCAACGTTGAAATATCCTGATGTTGGTAGACATGTAATATTGTAGGTAATCTAACGGTTATGGTAGTATTTTTTTATTGCTCGTACCCAAAAGATTAGGTTGATATGACCATCAATTTTGAAGCTTTGAAAACTATGTAAGGTTTGGGGTGGTAAACGTATCGATAATTACCTCTTTTGTCCAGTTTGTTATCGTAAAAGTATGTTAGGGTCGTGGCAGATAACGTTCTTCGTTCTACCTACCCCCCATTGGAAGAAGGCGTGATTTTATGTATGTATGTAGTTCAATTTAGCTATTATATTTAAGTTCACTTTTTACGAAGAAGTCATTTTTGAGGTGTCCAATTAGGGCTATTTCATTAGCTACTAAATTTGAGGTGTCGAATTATTTCATAAGCTACTAAACCCTCTTTCCCTGTTGTGTGTAGGCATTAGTAATGTGTGGTGTAGGATGCCATCATGCCGGCTTGTTGTACGAAGAGAGGCAAAATATGGAGTTCGCGTTCAGAAACAGAGATTTGCCAATATTGATAACAACTACAACTTTGGGTAAGCGTTAGTTTAAATTTTGATCGTTGATGTCTTTTGTTCGTGCAAACTGCTTGTAAAGTTTTTTTTTTTACTTTTTCAAATAGTGTAAAGTGAGTGATAGGCGATTTTTCAATTCTATGCAAGTATCTACCGTCTGCAACGATACACAGCTACGTCAGCAACGTAAACCCTTCGGAACAGCTTTTTTTTTAATGCATCATCTTAATCATTAACTCTGTTTTTCTGATGATCTGTAATATAGACTTAATTGACTTTCCTTGCTAACCGTATGTACCTCTAGGCCAATTGCCATTTTCCGATTTTATCACACTATATCGATTAGCTTACAACTCAAATGTTATGTATGTATGTACTTCTGAAATCGGAAAGGTTTGGAATGTTTCAGCAATGGGCGTCAATTTGCCTGCCCATCTAGTGATCGTGAAAAATACGCAACAATACGTCAAGGGCGCTTATCAGGTAACTACTTCAAATCTACCGTTTCTAGATGTATTTCCTTCAAGCGTTACGCCAAGCAACCTAAGAGGAAAAGAAAAAATTTAAAATATTTTTCTTTCTTCTTTCTTTTCTTTTAAAGCAAAAAGTTTCATTTATAGTCAGGGTGGCAGTGACATCGGCGCACAACCTGTTACCATGGATTCAGTACATGATACTGGTCATACTGGACCTTATGCACGAAAATGAAAAAAAAAAATGCTGTTTCATACATTTTGACCGCGTAGGTATTGTAGGAAACAGCTGTTTTTTTTAATAACCGACGAAAAGTTTCCACGCGCGTGGGTCGAGAATCATGTACTGAATCCATGGTAACATCGCAATCCCCCTACGTCGATGTCCCTGACCTGTTTAGTTTTATACCCTTCAAGTCACAATAAGTGATAGGAATTATGGTGGAAGTACACGTTCCCACGGATCCTAAGTGGGTGCCACTAAAACAAAAGTTGAAAATGGCATTTGAAATCTATGAAGGAATACTTAATTAATTCAGCAACTGTTGATAATCTCGAATCACTTTTTTCTTGACCTCTATTTCCCGTATAACTTGATCATTGTATCATCGTACAGGAGTACAGCATCAGCACAGTTCTTCAGATGGTGGGGCGCGCGGGCCGACCGCAGTTCGACACTGAAGCCACCGCGGTCATCATGACGCGTCTCGTTGACAAGGTCGGTCTATTTTAGTATTAAAAACTACATAATTATTGGATCATACTTGGGCTTGAGGCTAAGTAATAACAGCCGCCAGGATCGATCGATCAGGTTAACCTACGCTTGCCGTGGTTGGTCCGTGGATGGGTGACCATCTTCACATACGAAGACCCCTCCGGCCTTGGAAAGCACGTTAAGCCGTTGGTCCCAGCTGTCATTCATGGATTATTGACAGTCTTTAAGAGTCGTCAGAAGCCCGAAAGTCGGACGACAGTCTTACCAAGGGGTATCGTATTACCCAGTAACTGTGTTGGATAGGCAGTCGCTCCATGTAAAATACTGGTATTCAGCTGCATCCAGTTAGACTGAAAGCCGACCCTAACATAGTTAAATTGGGAAAAGGCTAGGCAGATGATGATTGGTCCAAGTTCTACACCCACAAGGCTACTATTATTTGAATCATATCCTAATACCTAGCTGGTGAAATTCACCACACCTTACTTGGACTGGAAAAATGAAGCAATCAAAGTTTGTTTTCCTCTAAATGCCTGGAAATTTATGGCTTAATTGTGTAATTAGGAAATTGGGTAGGATAACACACTGCTTTGTTGAGGTTTAAAGGTATTTATCGTATAGTTTATGGCAATAACTGGTATAGATATATTAGCCTAGACTTCTTTCACACAAATTCTTCCAACGAAGTGTGCCAGAAATCACTCAAATTCGACCCTAACTGACGTAGAAATTTAAAGTGAGACCCAGCATTCTTTGACTCCCCATGTTTCGACTACGGAAACTACTGACTATTTGCAAGTTATTTACCGCATAGCTGCTCCGCTAATAATAGACGCAGGAATTGATTACATTACATCCTTAAGTAATATTTAATACCAGAACCCTTGTGGTAGACACTGAAACCGCTATCATGACACGCGTCGCCGACAAGGCCAGGCTATTATAATAATATCATGTAATATTATACAATACTTCAGAGAGAAGACACTGCCGCATCCTTGTTAAAAAATTGTTGCTCATGTTCTGTGGAATTCAGATTATTCAGATTGATGTTTTACGATATTTTTGTGGGTGAGTCAAGTCGGGTACCAAATTAATGATACTACCAGTTATATGTATAGGTACCTAATTTACAAATTTTGCAGTATTTTCAAATAAAGTTATACCATTAAGGGCTGATTTTTCAATCATCTGATATCTTTATTCGAGGAATAATTTTGAAATTTTGACAGATATTTCATACAAAAACTGTCAGTCAATTTTATTGCTCGAATAAAAGTTATCTGGCGATGGAAAAATCACCCCTAGGGCTGATTTCTCAATCGACCGATAATTTTTATTCGTGGACTAAATTTGACGTTTGACAGTTTTTGTATGGAAGAACTGTCAAATATTCAAAATTATTCCACCAAAGTTATCTGGCGTCAGATATCTCATATCTGAAGAGTAAGTATTGTCGTTTGACAGCTTTTGTATAGAAAATGTGTCAAACTGTCATATTTTTTCTTCAGGTAAAATTTATCTGACTATTAAAAAATCGACCATTAACAAATAACTTGTTAATTCCATAAAACTTGTTATTCCCTGAAAGAGTGCAAGGTTTTTATTAATGAGGATTACGAATTTATAGGTATAGGAGGTCAGTCAGTGTGTAAATTGTCGATGTTGATTTTTTTTGTAAAAGCTAATGGCTAGGTACAATAAAACAGCATTAAATATTTCAATACAAAAATATTGATCAAAATCTACATGCAATTAAGTACTAATCGATACACATACAAAATAATAATCTACGTTACAATTTTATTACGTTAAATGTCGAACATGGCTTATATTAAAATCGTTCTAATTGATCACAGTATCGGTAACTCGACGTGTGCGGTGCACCAATTATCGCAGAGATCGCTGACTGTACATAACCTTAGTGGCGAATGAGTTTTGACTACATCTAGATTAATTATTAAAGAGTACACTTACAAAAACGATACAAAATATGAAGAGTTATTTCGTTGAAAAAAGTTACAGGAGCTTTCTTTCATTAACCAATGTTTTTCTCGAGATGTGCCAAATAAATTCTTCTTCCATAAATATTATTCATGTATCCTTTATTTCTTTACTATTAAAGATCCCTGATATTAAGACATTCACATTTACTATTTAATGAAAACCGGAGTAACTTTCTTCTGTATTTCAACTTCTGAATTTCATGTTTTTGCGAAATTATAGTGACGGAAAAGAAAAAAATAAGTAAATTTTGGCCTTTTACCGAATTAATAAAGGGTAAAATCTACTGTCAAACCGAAATAAACACCAAATTATAAAAAAAAGCTATTAAATGTCATGAAATTCAGAAATCAAAGGGTTAGTATTTGAACTATTAATCAATTCATCGCGAAACCAGTCTTGTGAGCATCATAGTAGGGTCTACTTTCCTTTGCCGAAGGGGCTCGCGTTGTCTTCGAAGGTGATTTTGGGAACAAAGCCGCTTTCTCCTTCCACGCTATACTCGACTGTCATGAGGCGACCGTCGGGGAGAAGCACTCGGTATCCTCCGATGACCTTGCCTTGGGCGTCTCCTGCTTCGTTAGCTCCGAAGTAGAGAGCTTTCTCTTGGTCTTCAACGTCGTATTTGTATTCGTACTGTGGATGAAATAAGTTGTTAGTAAATATCATTGTTGTATTCGTGAAGTTGCCCCGGCTAGGAGGTGATTACATTAAACTGGATGAGATTTGCTCTTGGAACGTTTGATATGTATGTTAGTGTCATTGTGAGAGCCTGTACCATAGATAACTGCTGCTACTATGGAACATCCGTAAAACTTATATTATTAACAAATCATGTCTTGATACGAAAGATAAACTGCATTTCTCTGAAATTTTGGGTAGACAGACACACAAGTCGGGAAAGTGCATAACGGAGGAACAATCTGATAAGATAATATTTATATGCTTATACATCGTGTCTTACATTCAAGAAAACACATGCATGCAAGATGGTAACAACATTATTAGATACAGGCATGTTTGCCACATGATGTGACGTACAAATGTCAAGAAATAATACTAATTAAAACATTCTCTCAAAATAACAATATATATTGATAGAGTGAGATCGTTAAACGTCTGCAGTTTTGTAGTTCATGCCTCATTGACATAATAAACCACGAAATACTTGTCCTATAGGAATATCCGCAATGCAACGAAATGCTTTCTAACAGAGGTATTAATTTAATTGTGAAAAAATCATTATCATAATGCGCAGCCCTTTGCCCTTGAGGTTTGTTCATTGACTACATTTATTTGTCATCGGAACGCTAAGAAAAAGATAGGTACTTAAATAGCTTTTTTGGAAATAATCCCTTTCAGGAATGGACGGAGGATATCTTATAATGTGATGAGAATAATTTAAACTCATTTCTACTATTTTCGGCATTTCGTTGAATTTAAGCGCACACATATTTTATTGGAGATCGATTTATGACCAACTCATTACTATTTTGTTAATTAAATAATACCTAGAAGATTTTGCAATGTCTCATGGCAATTTAGTAGATAATGTTAAATAATAACTAACAGCTAATACTTTTCGTATCACTAATTGGTATAATAGCAGCAACCTTCACCATATTGATGTTACTGTGCCAAACTATTATTATGCGAAAAATATGACGTTGAGCTATTCAATATTTATATTTACTTTAAACATTTTGTAATCATACTCATACATAGAATATTTACTATAGAACGGCACAACGATTCCCTGTTACTAAATAAGTAAGTTTAATACTTATTTATGCTAAACAAAATTTCACCATAGGTATCCATCTATGCCCAAGAATGACATCGCATAAATCGTTTTGCAAGCTTCATTCTTATGCAAAGCCAAAGTGCTTAAAATGTGCAATCATTAAAAGTTGTAGTAGACTCAATTACGTTTATTAAATTAGCGTATTATGAGAATAAAATTACAATTTTTGAGTGTGCGTTTACATTATTCATTGGTACAAATACATGCGCGTGATTCAAATAGGTTTTTATTGTGTAGTGTTTGCATTAATCGAGATAAGCCGTATAACGCTCACAAAGACTGTTAAACGCAATTGCGTCCAATTAGTAGAGTTTGCGTTGCAGATGTTCACATCGTTAACATAATCGTTGGCAAGATGGGTCCGATAATGCACGGACGTGCAAGCGAGTATACTTCAGTGCAGGCGAACAATACTATATCGATGGGATAGGGGCATAGTATATGAATATGGTTGGCTGAGCATGTTATACCTTAATACCGGTACTTAAGACCGAGGACGCGTTTACATCGGCTTGACTTGATGTGTGAATACCGTTTATGCTGCTATTCAGATTGGGTGGTTAATAATATGAAGACTTCACGACACGGCTATTATATCATTGGTAACGATTACATCGGCCAAAACTCAAACATTAATTTGTGCCCTCACAGATGTACAACTTAATGTCTTAATGTTCACTTACAATCAGAGATAAAACTAAACACAGGAAACTTCAAAAAAATAACATACCTAAAATGGAACGATTAAAAACAGCTTCACGCATACATCAAGCCGAAAAAAACAAACGTTATCATTATTTCGATCGTCACGTTATCATTACCTACATTTGGAGTCCTTGGGAATATCATTATTACGTTAATGTAGGGTTGGTAAAAAACTACGTTACTTAAGAAGACTTAAACTAAAATCAAATAAAAACCGGTCAAGTGCGAGTCGGACTTGCGCACCGAGGGTTCCGTACAAATTTGTTACCTACAAATTATTTACGAAAAGTAACAAAAAATTTACGATTTTCGCAATTTTTCCTTTATCTGTGCTATAAGACGTTGCTCCGTACCAAATTTCAATATTTTGAGTTCACGGGAATGACCCTGTAGGGTTTGATTCCCTTGCGAGCGTCGAAAATTTGCGGCATAAACGGCTGAATCTTTTGATTGCGTTGGCTTCACAACTCCAAGGGTCAGTAGACCTGAGTATTGGATATAAATTCCAGCTTGATACCTCCACGCGTTCCTGAGAAAAAGGGTTTTGACAGACAGACAGACAGACGGACGGACGGACGGACAACAAAGTGATCCTATAAGGGTTCCGTTTTTTCCTTTCAAGGTACGAAACCCTAAAAAAATTTGAATAATGTTTGTCATGTGTGCCTATGTCACTGAAAATAATGAGCGGTCAGATTTTTACATCAACGCTGTCATAGATAGATACATACATATATGCATACTTTTATGCCATGTTAACTTAGGCAAGGTAACAAAATGTTCAAAGAAAATAATGAATATCTATTAGCTCTTTTTATGAAGAACTTGACCAATTAATCATTTATGCCGTAGGAGGTATGAAAAAAAAAACATATTTTCCATACTGACTCAATGGCTTTGTTGCAATTTCAAAATATAGGATTTACCACATAATATTTTATGCACAATAAGTAGTAGACTTGTGGCAAATTAGATACCCACTGATTTAATGAGTCGATGTCAAAGATCGCAAGAGTTCAGACAGCCGTCTGTGCCGTCGCAAACAGCACCCTAATTGCGTAACACACAATCAATCGGAATCGGTTTCATTTTGACAGTTCAACAACATTCATTGCGTTATTCACGTGTTGAGCAGACAAATGTTTCAAACTTATGAAGCAATGGATTAGCAATTTGCTTCAAAATGATTCAGATTACGATCGATTGTGTGTTACGCAATTAGGGTGCAGATTTCCATATAGAACTCATCTTATTCAAGAAGAAGAAAATCTCGGTTTTTGACAGTTCTAGGTAGGAAGCTAGGCACTAGGGTAGCCTATGCACTTTAAGATAACTTTAGTTCTCATTATCAAATCTTGGCAGCTGACGCATAAATTAAATATTCCAAACAAATCGATATTAAATGAATCGATCGCATTATTCTTTGTAATAAAGATTATTCATGATTATTCAGCGTTTACAAAGGATACTTAATAATGCTAATGCTTATTTATCTTTCATTAACTTTTCACAGGGATTGTTTTACAAGAGTTATTGCCTCGGAATCGTGTTTATAAGCGTGATAAAACGATTATTTTAACAATGCATGCAAGTCCATGACAACCCATTTAAGTCATGTAGTTAGGTACTAATTTAAGTTTTATACTCCCTATAAAGCGTAAAAATATCTTCATTTAAAAGTAATCCGTATTACTGTACAGCTACTGGTTAGGATGTTTGGTTCAATCAAGTTCGAAAAAGTTCTCAGAATTTTCAGTAAGTCGACTAACGGACCAATAGATGTGCCATTTTAAAACAAAACCGCTTCGTTTAGTCAGTTGTAATATTGCCTACTATTGAAATTTTCAAAACATTCTGCTAAAATGCCAAATTACCTACACAAGAAACATTGTCACTTCAGCCTCTGCACCTAATTATGCATTGCCGAATACCAGCATTGACGCATCCTTCAAGTTATTTAGAGTTTATTGTTAGCTTGAATATGTCGTAATTTAACATCTACCTGACTTAAACTTCCCATAGTCGTAATGCCGTAGGTCAAAGGTATTCACGTTTTGTTTAAGTTATTGCCAACGTACGAACATCCTTGCAGCTCCTCGCTTATATGTTAAGGCAGACAACTTTTAGTTGTATAAAAACAACTATTATAGTAAGTAATAATTAAAATGTGTCATTAAATCATTAAACCAACATTAATGATTTAATGACACATTTTAATTAAGCGTAAAATGACGGATTTGTGCGTGAATTTTAAATGTTTTCACGCGTCATACCGTACAGCTTTTGGAAGTAATTGCATTGTTTTATGACTTGATTGCATTGGTGTTGTTGGATAATAAAATGTTAGTGTTTAACCACACACGCACTTGATGGCTTAGGTTACTTGAAAAATGCCACAAAGTCATGTCGGTCATGAACATGGGTCAAACAGATTGTAGGTACCTACTGATGCAAATAGTCTTCTTTGGCTTGTGCCAAGTTTTAAATAAAAAGTCTTGACTCGCTTAAAATCTTAAATTCACTGACAGACAACGCACTGCACAAGAGTTCCTTATGTAACGAAAGCGAGCACTAAGGAAGGATTTTGAAAAGTAATCTCCTAAAGGGGCTATTTAGAGGTTAAAAGTTTTTAAGGAAGTTCCTCAGTTTTGCCGATGGGCAAACCTATCGGACACATGATGGCCTGCAGTTTATAAATGCCGCGATAATTTTCAGAAACTCGTGCTATAAACAAGTCAATGATTATTATGTTAACGGTATATACCTATTGTGCAGCATCCACGAACACAATATTCTCAGAATCAACTAGGACATCAATCCTATAAATAGCATTAAAATGTGAAGATGTTCACTCATTGTCATTTTAAAGGGCACGAGACCTTACGAGGTAACATATTCCTTCAATAACGATTACCGTTGCATTCTTATAATATGTGGAGTTGTGGAACATCAATTAAAGATCGTAACATCTGTTCGGATTTTGTTCCACATCATGCATTCCTTCTATGTATTGAATTGCTAATAAGAATTTTTATTATGAGCATTGTTAATTTACAGGTGTTATCTGCAAAGCGCCATTGAAATTCTTAGGTAAATGTTATAGATGTTAGACATTCCCGATAATATGCTACTTATAAAGAATATTTTAATTATTTATGTATTAATTAATTCGTCTATCATTTTCTAAACAGTTTAACCAAATTATATGTGACATAAAACATTTAACGTATCAAATAAGAACAAAGATCAAAGCACCTGAAAATGTTTCTTAAAGTTTTCAAACCGGAGATTATACTGGGCATGTAAAGTATAGCCCCGGTAAGCATTTATAATAAGCTTGTATCCTCGACTACGAAGGCTGTTTCTACTTCGTTTTTCTTACTTAGTTGTAGGTGACTAAGTACTTGACATTTTACATAATCGTGCTAAGTTTTTATGATGTTGATGTAAAGCTCTGTCTGGTTCTTTCCTCAAAAGACCATCTCAGACATCGATCTACATAGTCTTCATATGATCTGACCAAGATTCTGAAGATACTCTGGACTGAGTCTGGACTTTAAAATAGACCTCTGAGTTTATTTCGGCCTTTCTTCTCAGACTCGTCAGATAGGAAACGCCGACCTCATCTAGTTTTAAAATATGACTGACGTGTAAAAGTGTTTGTACAAAACTACTTACGAAATAAAATAATTTATCATTTAGCTGAAAACCTATCATTACTGCTGTTAATCAGTAATGCTAGTGTTGTGCATGGGTCATACCGCAATTAAAATTCTTGTGAGATGCTTCATTCAGCTTAACATCAAGCTCATCATCATAAAAACTTTGCACAATTATGTAAAATGTTAAGTACTTAGTCACCTACAACTAAGTAATAATAACGAAGTAGATGCAGCCTTCATATACGAGGATGCGAGCATACTACAAAAGTTTTCGTGCGCTTACGCACGAAATAGATTATCCCTTATTCTAGCGTGAAAATTCATTGTAAGTAATGAGTAGGTAAATCTATAGCCATAATATGTTTTGATGTATCATGAATTTTCTTATATAGGTAAATAGTTTCGTGACTGACTGACAGAGAACGCATAGCCTAAACACTGAAGATAGGAACATTAAATTTAGGCGGCTACTTTAGTCGTTAAGTCTTTAAGAACGAGCAGATATTTATTGTATTTTTATTATAATATATGTAATGAAGGATTAATAAGCCAACAGCCAGATTTAGATACAAGCGTAGAACTTACTGGCATAGGCGGGTACTCTTGCTCCTGAGGCGCGGGCGCAGCTGTCGCTTGCCTTACGCTGACACACACCACCACGAGCGCACATACTAACCACTTTGTTGACGACATCTGCGAAAGAACAATAATTGTTATTTATTTATTTACATATACTCTATTGTAGCGAGGAGTAAAGGTGTATGTATACACGAGTCTTTTTTCAAAAGCGATTTACTCCTTTATATTTTAATGAAATTTTATGTTGTTACGAACATAATACATTTCAAACCCATAGGTTTATGTAATGTATCGTATTTCAACGTTGCATTCGTTATTTCACGAAATAGTCGCATTTTAAAGTTGCCAAGTGTTGACATATTGGTGCTCGTGACTGTATACCACAAAAATACATAACAAAAAAATCGAGATCTCTTCCAGTTATTTACAACACAAACATTTCATCACGCCTTGTATCCCCGAAGGGTTAGGCAGAGGCGTTCCTATGTCTAGAGTACACCCACATTTCGCCAGTTATGTTTAAGTCCTTGTAATAGGGGACAAATTGTTATTTATGACTAGGAAAGGGCAGAGTTCAATAATTTAGAGTTATGGGAGTGATCCGTTAGCGAATCATGGGTCCTTATGCCTTCAGGCTCATAAGTGCCTTGGTGCCTAAGGGATTCCGCTGGTTTGACCGCTAATCCGCTGGTTTGTTTACAAGGAGGGACTGCCAAGGGAGTAATTTCAATATTTCTCATAGGTATCTCTCATCCTTCATCTTCGAAGCTCGTTCGTTAAATTCGCATGAAAAAATGAACTTGCTTTAGCAACTATACGGTTATTAAATCTGAAATTATCGAAGTCTTACCTAACGATAATATTTTTAGACAACAGATTACCATGATTTTAGCAAAAAGGTTTTTCTTTTTTATGACTTATGTGTTGGACTGAAACTCGAACGTGGTACGTATAATATTTGGTGGATTCGGTATAAAATCCCCTTATTATAGCAATAACGCAAAATTTATAGGTCTCAGGCCAGCCAGACACTAGTTGGGTTAAGGAGATCATTATTTTTTATCGACAAAAGAAAAAAAAAACATTAAGTGACTTTATCAAATGTCAATTCCTACATAAATCAGCTTTGTGCCTAGAATCAGTTTTATTAGTTGTATATCCTCCTAGCAAAGATATTATTTGTCTATTAGTGAACAGAAATAAGATCTTAGATCCGGATCTTATTTGGTTTGCCGGACATTAAATCAGACTTATGTTCCAGATCGTAATGGTCTTAATCGGAATCTTAATAGATATTTGTTTGGTACGTCCAACAGAGAATAAAAAAAATAAAATAAATAAGCACATTTTTCAGACAGAAATGATTATTTATAAAGTAACGAACTTTATAAATAATCATTTCTGTCTGAAAAATCTGCATGCAAGCTCACTCACGAGACAAAGATTTTTGTTACAAGCTTCGAATTTTTGCTTTTATCGCTAGATATAACGTAAATTGGGTAATTGTGTTATAATGGCTTTAATTTTGACAGTTCAAAAATATTCATTGTGTTATTTACGTTGTTAAGCAGACAAATTTTTCGAACATATGCAGCACTGGATTGGCAATATCCTTCAAAATTATTCAGATTGTGATTTAAAATCTAATACGCAATTAAGATGCAGGAATTGGATAGGCAGTCAACAAAAGATATTATAATCTCTTTTGTTAATCATTGATAAAATCTTTCTTGCTAACTTGTAGTAATTGAGCATCTTTTAAATCATAACTTAGACCAATCATCTTGCGTACAATTAACTCAGCACAAATTAAATCTTTTACTCGACGTACGATAATTGCCGTTATATACCACAGTCGTGTACCATGTATTATTTTAATATTATAATGATTAATTTTAATTCTTTGTGCGATGTTCAGTTTCATGAGCATTTATCATTTCCGTGGATTCTTCAATCGAAACAATAAGCAATTAAATAAGCTAATGTGGGTAAAGAATGTCAACGTTCAATCTTTAGTACATAAATCTATGGTTGTTTATTTTAAGGAGCTAAGATGAGGTAAGTTAAGCACTAGTTTAGCAAGGACATTCTAACTGTGTCGATGATGCATACTTATTAAGGTATATTATACGGATTTACAGGGTGACAGGGGTCATCGACGCGCAAACTGTATGCTTGTATTCAGCACATCAGCACATGATTCTAGACCCCACATCACCGCGCAACCTGATACCATGGATGCAGTACATGATTCTTAACCGACTAAAGACGTTATGTGTTGTTATTTTAAAAAATTTGCTAGTAACTATTCCATACATTTTGACCGCGTAGGTATTGCACTTTCCTATGAACCAGCAGATTTTTTAAAATTGGTAACAGTTTGCGCGTCGATGTCCCTGCCACCCTGTACCTTATGGTAAATTATAAAAATAGTAAGTTTATTGTTTTTGACTTTGCGTAATAATAATTTGTCTCAGCCATAGCAATTTTTTTGATCAAGCATAGTGATCAACGCTCGTGCCTTCTCTGTATGAGAAGAGGCCTTTTACCTGCAGTGGGACAATAACAGGCTGATCTTATTATAGGAGTTTTTAGTGGAACGTCTTGGGAAAATCAGCATTGAGCCATTTGTCAATAGAATTAAGAACACTTTCCGTCTTATCACAAAACGAACTCTAACTTTCGTTCTAGCCTAAACCTTGTAAACAGATTTTGTATTTCGAACTTTATTTTGATTTAAGCAAAGTATTTAATACTAAAATGACAACTAAGCACCGAAGTACGGTGTCATTTTTGTATAAAGAACTGCATTTCTATAACAGTTAAGGTTCTTA
This sequence comes from Apamea sordens, assembly GCA_945859715.1. Lineage (NCBI taxonomy): Eukaryota > Metazoa > Arthropoda > Insecta > Lepidoptera > Noctuidae > Apamea > Apamea sordens. The sequence continues at coordinate 12,661,204 of OX243998.1, read as the reverse complement.
ATTCAATAACTGGCTCGGTGGTTTAAACCTGATCTAAAGAAAAACCTTGTTTTGTAATAAGGGGGATGTTCTTAATTCTATTAACTAATGTAGTATACCTGTTCTGAAAGATTTCTTTCACTGTCCCTTCAGTTAGTTCGACTAGCAACTATGACAACAATTTCCTATGGGAAATATGGGGTGTTGTAACATACTGTCCCTCTTTGGGATATTTTCTTCTGTACACCATATATATTTTAATAGATTTTAAACAAAATAATATATTCGTATTTTTTACATCAGTTCGTGCGAAATCCGGTCTCTTGGAACTTTCCCATTATTTAAATACCTAGGTCCTGCTACAACTGGAACAAAAACGTGTAATTGTAAGATATCGATGAGATAGCTATAGAATAAACACCTCGTTATCAACACAGCTATGGAGTGACAATTACTGTAATTATCTTCAGTTTTATGTTTTTGTAACACGCACGCTTTGTGGCCTTTCCCACACGCCCGAGAATTAAGTAAATACTTAGGTACTACATAGTACATAGTGCCTTGTTTTTCTTCGGGAACCAGACAAATTGGACATACCGACAAGATCGCCTTCCATTCATCCGTGAGCTCATCTGACACCTCGGTCGGGTGTTGTGCGACTAAGGGCCGATTTTTCAATCTTTAGATTACTTTTATACGAGGAATAAAAATTGCGGTTTGACAGGTTTTGAATAGTAAATTGTATTTCAAACCACCATATTTATTCTTCAGTTATTACAAGTTATCAAACTACCTATTAAAAATCAGATAAAAGAGGTTGATGCTAGGTAATATGCTGGACATTAGCGCTCCCCATAGATGGCCAAGGATATGATGCCGGTCAAGGTCTGGCTTCTCGAGTGAATAACACTGAACTCTGATACATAAATGCTCTATGATGCGTACATAAATTATGAATTGATTGGCCATCCGTACAAAGCCTCATCGAGTGACGGTTTGCGTGCAGTTAAAAATGAATTTTCAGAAATAGTATGCAATATGCTATTGATATTCTTTGTGGTTTAGCACCACCAAGGCAGTAGGTAATACGATTGTTGTTTTTTATTAAATAAATAATGGCTTGACTATTATGAGTGTCCTTTAGATTTACTCCAAAAACGGTTTGAGTTTTTTATTCCTATGTGCCAAAAAAGAGGAGTGTAGATTTTTAATAACCATTAACATAAATAAACAGGCTTAGGTGTTGTTATTTATTTTTATTCAGATTATGTTGCAAAGGATACAGAAGCTGTCTATTATTTGGGCATAATTTATCCACAAATCACTTAATCCTAACTTCAAAAAAAAATGCGAAAGTAAGTTTGTTTGTTACGCTTTCACGCTAAAACGGCTGAACGGATTTGAATGAAATTTGGTACACAGATAGACCATGACCTGGGTAAGGACCTACTTTTCATCCTGGATCGCAGACGTAGACGCGGGAAACAGCTAGTTTTATATAAAAACGTTAATACAAGGTAGGTAGTAGTAGAGCTAGAGATATATTATTAAAAGTGTAAGAAACTATAAAACAATTTCACTTCATTTTAATAAATCCATCATCAGGCACTGACAAAAAGGTAATTATCATAAACAATACCTGATAGGGAACATTGGCGGCAATCTGCATAAAACATTGACACAGGTATGCCAATAATTGAGATTTGCCTGGCCTCGCGTGATCGATTCCTGGGGAATGGCTTTGTCTTGTCGCGTCGCAATCTCTTGCGGACGTGTGATTGCGTACTTATTCGGCAGTTTTTGTTTGTGAAAAGCCAAGGAAAATATGCGACTTTGAACATTTCGTTTGCAGAGATAATGTATTGTGTGAATGATTGAAATATTTTGTGGCCTATGGGAAAGATCGATTTGTAGCAATGTTTAGGAAAGTCTGAAAAAATCGGGTGGGGTTAACAATTATGTATGGAGACAATGGCACCGATTCCCTTGTTCACAAACTAAACTAAATTTAAGTTCAGTGCATATTTTCCTTCTATTTCATTAAGAAAAGGACAGGTGATAAATATTAGTTTAGTCCTATCAAATTAGTCAGCGCCTGACGTAAATTGACGTATTTTTAGTAGCCATGTTTTTAATCACGTTTGTCTATGGAGTATCTTCTGTCCTTTTCTTAATAAAATAGAAAGAAAAAAATGCACTGAACTTAAATTTAATTTAGCTTGTGAATAAGGGAATCGGCGCGCCTTTGCGAGTATCTGCCTTTACTTTAAGAGAAATTGTAACTATCATGTAATAATTGGTAATTAAGCTTTCCCATTAAGTATACACTTTATATACATTAAGTATATATTTAATGCGTCCATACTTATGTTTCTTTTCGGAAATAAAATCTAGATGAATTTGTAAAAGTTTTGTTTAAAATCCTTCTAATATATTAAACGCGAAAGTTTGTGAGGATGGAAGGATGGGTGGATGTTTGTTACTCTACTCCCTCACGCAAAAACTACTGAATGGATTTGAATGAAATTTGGCTCACAGATAGTTTATAACCAGGATTAATACAAAAGTTCCTTTTTATCCTGATATTCTTACAGGATCGAGACCTATGCGGATGAAACGCGGGGCGCTGCTAGTCTTTAATATTTTCACAAACTCCTAACCTCAGTTCTTTGTACGTCATGAGATAAATCTGCTGCTAGTGTGCCTTTAGGTTAATTAATACTCTTCTACAGATTATAAAAAACTATAATTAGTTTATTAGTAGAGGTGCACCTAATAATTACCCTATAATGCGGGCTCAATAACACAATACAGTACAGCTGATCATATCTTTAGTTACTTATCAGCCTATCTTTCACATGACAATTGAACTAAGCTTTTTATTTCACGACCTTTAAATTCGTGAAATTTCATACACATAAAATTCCATTTACGTTTTGTTCCGAAAATTCTGAGCGTTCTTTCTCATAGTCGTAGTCGGTAACTGTATTTGGCAGTCCTTGCTCTCAATAGACAATATTAGTAAAAAAATCCCATGGAACAGAATGTTGTTATCACATGTGTAATCGGTCGGTGGCGACAAACAAAGTGACATTCTCACTGTTTCTAGGTTTACGATAGCAAGTTAATGAAGTGCGCGTGCGACCCGAACGTTTACGTCGTTTCACGTGTAGAAGTTTTGACTAACAATCTAGCGAAGCGTACAGTATAGGTAATTTGCTGAACAAATCGTATAATTTTGGAAATACCACGCACATGCCCTACGAATGTACATATTATTATGTGTCAATGTGCCATCATCACATAACATTCCGATGACTCCTAAAATCACAAGATTTTTTATTCGGATAATTGCCATCAGCATGGTCCATCCTACTGACATTAGGAGTCACGATGTTCAGTAGAATCAGTAGGTAAATAGATATCGTCAACGGTGCAGGAAGAGGATTCCGTAATTTAAGAATCTGTTGAACTTTATATATGTAAATAACTATACCTGTGCTATGACAAATAAGAATTTTTCGTAAGATGGGGTACATTGAATAAATTAATAGTAGGTTTTTTTGTCTTTTAGCGCTAAACATTTTATCATTGTGTGAACCAAAAATTATGCTAAGTGCTGAGCACATAGGCCTTCTTATAAGTATTTCACGTTCTTGAGATCGATAATCTATTAATCTTTTAACTGTATATCCATCAGTTGTCTACATTTTTTACGTTGAACGCACTTTATGCTCCGGTTGTACCGTGGGAAATGCTACTGTATAAGGGCCCTCTTAGCTAGGAAGAAATGGCAAAGGTGACGACATTGCATTTTCGCAGTTGCTTGCTCAGTTACCAATTGTAATGGTATGCAATAAATCAATATTGTAATGCGTAAACTCACACGTTTTTCATGACCAAACAATGGATTTTCATGTCAGTGCGCAACTGATAACGTTCTAAGATAATCGATACTAATTATGGGATGACAAAAGATCGATGAATGAAGTTAATTCAAGGTTTCTGAACCTCGGCAAGAGAAAATAATATGTTCCTTAATTTTATTAATAGAAGGTTATGTTATTTTTACTACGAACCTCCAGTTGAAGGGTTGATGGAAATATGATAATGAAAATGAATATATTTACCGTCATGAATGTAAGATTTTAATATTATGTAAATAGATGATGACTAATTAGAAAATTATAAAAATATTACAATTATTTACACAAGTAGGTTTAAAAATGGTGTCCATTCATATTTTAGCATATTTTAAGTTAAGACTAATAAGTGCACACTTCTGCGAACCTATTGGTACATCTTAAGCTTGTCCCATAAAGTTGAATGGTTTTTGATTCTCAAAATCCATATTATATGAATAGAACAGTAACATGAATAAGTATAGGTAAAGACTGGAAAAGTCTCTTTTAACTGTAAGAAATTGACTTTTTTATTAATTTATCACTGTCAAAAATAATTACTCCTTGTAAATCCTTATCATCGCAGTCAATCCTGAGATTGTCTGGGGAAGCTAGCCATAAAGCGATATGATGAAATATGATATGAAATAAGATTATTTTGGGTGTGCATGCTATTAACACTTATTCGTGACCATCAATATTAGCATTATGAAAAATTAAAGCCGTCCAGCAAGAATTAGCACCCTTAGGTATCTCCTATCATAAAGAGAAGAAGGATATTCCTCTTGGAACAAGATAACCATCAGACATCTTTGATGCAAACTCACCTTAGAAGGAACGTACACACAAATAGCACGACACTGTACACAACTTGTAACAATCGGTACCGGTGACAATGATTGTTGTTTAGCGTGCAAAGCTGACTGGTAGCGCGCCCCGGCCTCGTCCGCATCTTATATACGCACCCCACGGCTCCCCGACGCAGCGAAGATGCCGCAATGTCGCCCTATCGTTATGGATGTCCCTCCGAACGTACGGATCTCGCCTCTGATAGTACGTCGATAACCGTGACTAAATATCACCGTTTCCACCGTATCCAACGGTTCACACACGATGACATGACTTTACACAGGCTTGTACATGGCTGGCTTAACGAGCTCCAAGAACACCCACCCATCTCATCTACGCATCAATAAGCTTAACTTCATCGCGTGATCAAACTTTACCAAACGTTTAGTTTTCGTAACACGTGTGTTTCTGCCTTTTGTTGGCATTGTACCGGTAATTATTTCATAATGTGATGACTTTTTGTCTGCCTTCTCGGTTATAAACCAATTAAAATACCAAATTAAGTGACCGTGAACCTTTATTTTAATTATTTTGAAGCTCGATTGCGTCGGTCTTTAATCCTTACTTCGTTATTAGAGTTGCTAGGCTCAAGCCTTGGGATGACCATGCAATTCCTGTATAATTCAGGAAATGGGTATTTTATTTTGTGGTTGTATAGAACCCAACCAAGAATAATACCAACGAATTTATAAATTCGTTGGCTTATTATCACAACAATCAATACTTACTTGCTTACTTCATCACCATTCTCCTGCCCTTATCCAAATTTATTTGGGGTCGGCGCAACATGTCTTTTCCTTCCATACTTCTCTATTAGTCGTCTTCTCGGTAGTCACCCACTTTCTAACTATATAATCATTCACACAGTCCATCCATCATTTCTTTGGATTCCCCTACTCATATGGCCATCGACTTATTTACTTATTGTTAAATATATGTCTTAAGTCCTGCTTATTTTCTATTATTGAAGCAGGATTATCTTCATTAAACCTCTTCAATTCCCATGCAATTTAATTTGCTCAAAACTAACATAAATTAATAGGCATGTAGGCAAATAAGCCATGCGTGACAGATAAAATTAATTTTCAATTCATTAAAATTCTGTGCTACTGGCAAAAGATGCACAAACCAGAAGCAATCTCTACTTAAATTGATTTTATCTCACTTTTAACAAGGAACCTGTTGTAACATCTTACTCAAATCTTTGTATCACAAGGCGGGTCGTGATATTGTTCATAACAGCACCATGCAAGTCAAAATAGTGGGAATATGGCTTAAAATGGCTTACAATACGTGTGCATTATGCCTAAAGTACAATATAGTTCGTTATAGTAAGTGGGGCAGAGCTTCTTCCTTGTAGTTATCCTTGCTGCATCAAGCGGTGAAAGCGACTATCTGTCAAACGCTCATGACGAGGAAGTGGATCATATGTGCAAGTCTTTATGTTCTTTCGCAGTTTCGCACGCTCTTCAAATATCGACGGTGAGAAATTCTCGAGTATTTCAGCGCATTTCAGAAAATAAAGCTATAAAGTTATCCATGTATGCAAAAATAGTTACATTGCTAGAAGTTGTGTGAAATATTACCTCATTATTTTAAATATTTTTTTGTAAGTATTATTATTTTCATCTTACGGAATATGTAGGTAACGTTGTTTTATTGTGATAGAATCAATGTTCAATAGCAGGTATTTTTTATTGAGCCGCATTATATTATAAAGAAGACACAGCACAGGACATAATTTATTCATATAACTTGTTACTTGGGACAATCGTCGTTTGCGATTCGCGATTCAACTGGGTAGCCTATATAATGATTGTCTTTTTAAATATTTTATTAATATAACAAATTATTATCTTCATGGTGCATAATAATAGGATACTGTTAATACCTTGAAACTAGTAGATAATAAGATTATGAATATAAATAATAAAAATTATGAAACACTAAATATTTTTAAATAACGTGCGAAAGTGACTATCACAATAGGCGTTTAGTTCACCTACTTACACGACCACACACGAAGTGCAAGGTCAAAACAATAGTAACATTTTAAATATTTTGACACACTAGATAGAATGCTTAATTTAAACAGTCGTGCACCTAATGAACTTGCATTTGAGGGTGAGTTAGGTTGGGTAAGGTTAAACAGGTAACACATGCCGCAAGTTACAAAAGCAGCGCTCAAATATCCAAGAAAAACGATTGTAAGTATCTTCTGTATTTAATTTGAAAATCTAAATTCCAACTACAATCTTTAATATCATAAAATACATTTTAGTTAAAAATAAAACTTAAATACTGACTTGTAATGATTACCTAGTTGCTTCCCATGCCGGTGATATTAAATAACGATCAAGAAAACAAGTGTATAAACTTTTTTGGCACAGTATCTATTTGCAGACTTGCAGTGCTATTGATATATTATTATGATTATTAATATTTCCGCTCATCTATCTCTACATGTACCACATAAGAAGAAGAAGGTAGGTAATGTCAAAGTGTCATCGTTTGCGCCTCGCGAGGGTTTTGCGTCATTACAACATGCGCGTGCGACGCTTGCGCCGTGATAGACGAAATAACCAAACGTCACATAGGACCACTATGAAACTGCATAATGTTACATCATTTTTGCCTTCGACAGAAGAGTTTAATGAGCATCGTGAGGCACTAACACGAAAACAAAGTGTGCCGAAAAAAATAGTTATCAATACCACAGGTGCTGTACTAAGATAATTTACCGACCTACCACATTTCTTCATAAAATTGAAATGTTAGTTTTTTAGTAACTTTTTAGCTTCTAAAACTCCATCTATTGCAACGGGATGAAATGTCTTCTGTCGAGAAAGCTTCTGTTCAGGAGTAGGCTTTAAACAAATACATTTCTTGGGATCCAGTGATATTTTTTTCTCTTTAAATTCTTGAACCGTTTTTAATATAAGAGCGTTTTCTTCTTCTAATAATAATTTTTCGCGGTACAAAGCTCTTTTTGACAATTCAGCTTTAGATATCCTGTGCCATAGTCTTGTCAAACCACTTGTTGTTGCTATAGCGTTTAAAACAAGTGAATCATCCGAGTGCTGTTTACGAATATTCAATTTCGATGCTGTTGGGGAATGAGGCAAATATGAACCAAAGGGTAGAACTTTTTCACGCTGTGTCTCAAATTTTCGGCAAAGTCCTGCCATACGCAGAATTTTATCAACTTTTTCGGCCGCCTTTTGCAACCATTCGACAGTGTCATCTGTCACTTTCACCAATATTGCTAACTGTTTAACATCTGTATTGACACCACTGTACATTTGGTGTTTCAACCTGAAACAAGCATCCCTGTGCCTGTTACGACGTTCTCGGAAAACCGCCTGTTTTGTACCAGATTCGTAAGCTGCCAATTCAGATCGTAGTCGTCTGAGCAGGCCATCACTATTAGCAATTTTCTTGCCTTGAGAGGCGATAATGTCAGCCATCATATTTTCTTTTTTTCGTAATTTACGCACTGCTTTTTGATTTTCAGCAGTACCGAGGACGTAAGCTCTAAGTACAGCCTTATACTCATCCCACACTGCATTATAAGTGTTCTCAAGTAACGATCGCAAAATTTCACGCTCATTGGAATACGTAGTGCGATCTTCGTCTGCTTTTACCATGTTTTCTCCCCTTGTGGTCCATGCTAAAGTATCAGCTGTGGTATGAGCATGATACAATAGGAGTTGTAAATGTGTTTCGGCTGCAGTGTGATCCGACATAATATTGGCTGTCTCATCATCAGCTCTAGTTAAAAGGTCTTTCGTTCGGACTTCATTCTCTTGTGATAAGTCATCCAAGTCTGTTAAAAATTTGTTGATCATTCTATCGATAGTATCACAGAAGCTGGCAACCGTTCGTTGGAATTGATCATCGGCAACTTGCATGAGTTTCATGGTAAATGTAATTACATGATCTTTTTTATCGTAAGCCCTTTCGAAGACATGCCACAGTACTTCAATATCCTGTCTAAAGACAGGTTCCTTTATCTTGAGCATCATTGCGCGCCAGCTCTTGTCGAGTTCCCCTCGTCTTTGGCCTTGTGCCTTGACCTCTCGTACGAGCTCTTCACGTTTTATTTGTATCAGTTTATTCATCTCCGCCCTTAATTTTTCTAATCTTTTCGCCTCCTTTTTGGCTTTTTTCTCTTCTTTTGTTAACCCCATTTTTTATCACTTTTATGTACTTGTAAATAATCAAAATCTTTAGAAAATACAAGAAAATACCAGAACTGTCAATAGTTGATTGATCTATCTGTTTGTCACGTATATTTAAAAGATTTAAAAAACATTAATAACATATTATTATGGAATTAGTAAGTGCTATAAATACAGGTGACGTGATTCAATAAAGTATTGAAAAATTAAAACACCCCATTTAGCATAGGTGAAAATCCATGGGTTTTGAGAAAATTCAAGATTTGAAAATTTGCCGTCATTTCATATATTTTTTCTTTAAACTCTCAAATTAAATTACCATCATTGCTACTTAATTAAGCAGTGAATATGGTAACAAAGTTTTCGATGTAACCAAATGTTCTAATACATCAAATAGCTAAAGATACAACAAGGAGATAGTTAACAATTTTCAAAATCATCTGCTTGAATCCCTAAGACCGTTTTCCTGCAACAATAGTTAAAGTGCCCACCTGCTCTTACCGCTCTTTGTCTCAAAATCCAACCTGAGTAGGTACTTACTACTTCCATAGACAATTCAAACTTGTCGGTGAAAAAAAAGAACAATAAAAAGCCACTTATAAACACTGACCTTTATACAAGTACGCTGGACATAACACTATCGATGACAAAATGAAGACATTTGATTTTCACCATTTTGGCGCTGATAACAACGAGCGTCCGTGGAACTAATATTTTTGATAGTGAGTTTTTACAAAATGCGCATACTCTCATTTTAAAGATGTTCTAAATATATATAATAGTAGTATCTAGTATCTATATATATTATAGTAGTAAACACAATATACAATAAAATCTTATTCCACGATTTAGACCTAAATCATCATAGACGTACCGAAACAACATGACGACCATTTGCAACAGTGCGTCAATTTTACTTCCTGAGAAAAAGTATCTAAATGATAGGCAGGTCAACTTTCTCACCATTGCCTATCACCAACTGTTCTGTTTCCGAATCTACCTATAGTATTTTTCAGAAAATGTTTATTCTCATGCCAAATATACACTGTGGCAGGGCATCCTGCAACCTGGGGAGCCATTCTCGTAATTTTAAGAACGTTCACAGTCTGAGGGACCATTCTCGTAATTTTAAAAATGATCACACTCTGAACTCAGTCTCAATCTGTCAAAAATACCTCCAATTTCCCTACATTTTTGACAAGATTTTGACATTGATTGTCGCTGAGATGAGATTGCGACTAGACTTTGAACGTTTTTAATTACAGGAATTGGCCTTCTGTTACCATGGATGAATACATACACGATTCTAGATCCCCTACGTTGTAGTCTGATACAAAAAAAAAATTCTATTCCATTCATTTTGACCGTGAACGTATTGCTCTTTTTTTCTGTGAAACACCAAATTTTTTTTATGATAACCGATGTAAAATTTCTACGCTAGTGTCTGGTCTAGAATCATATGCTGAATTTATGGTTCCAGTTCGTGCGTCGATGTCCCTGCCACCCGGTATTTAGACGTGCACAACTTAAAATTGTGCCATTTAAATACTGTTCAGTGTACATACTTGCAACTTCTAACTCATTAGAATTTTTAAGCACAATTTCCATACTTAAATAACTACAAAAAATTTCTAACAGCCCCGTTACCAGGCGTTGGTGGGTGGATGCGAGCCGTTGCAAAGTTATTTGCACAAACGTTTGGCAGAAAACCTGAACAGTGAAGCAGCCTTACATACAGTTTGCGATGTGGCTCAGTGTGTACAGTGGCTGCGTTCTACTTTTCTGTACGTACGTGCGGCTCGAGACCCCAAGAAGTAAGTAAAGTGACATCTTTACAATAATAGGTCTTAATACAGGCTCTAGGAAAATAAGGAACTTCTTGACCCCGGTCATTCTTTTTGTGATTCTTAGCATACCAAAGGCGCTGCGTGGGTAGGTTCAGCATACGGTAGACACTACAGATTACCTTGCGAAGGTCGCAGGAATCCGCTTGATGCGGGCACAGGACCGGTCGTAGTGGAGATACTTTGGGGAGGCCTATGTCCACTAGTAAACGTCTTTGCCTGCAACCCATTAGTTGCAGTCCCATACATTTGGTTCGAGTAAGTATTGAAGTTTTGTATAAGACAGCTGATTATTTTTCGCGATTACGATGTACAGGTCCCATGGAGAAAGTTATTTAGTTTGATGGTCTGTACAACACCCTTAAATATGACCACACCTTTCTGATACACGCTGTATATACTATAGATACATCGACGCGCAAACTGTAATCATACATTCAGCACATGATTTTAGACCCATTTTATTTTATTTTAAATAACCGACGAAAAACTTCAACGCAGTGGCGTTCACAATCATGTACTGAATCCACGGTAACAGGTTGTGCGTCGCTGTCCCTGCCATCCTGTATATGTTTATCAAGTTGTGGTTTTATCAAAGATAACACAGTTATTTTACCGCGGTGTATTCTAACAGGTACCTTGGATTGCCACAAAATTCACCGCAGCATCTTATCTCCAAGAAAATTGAGGGTGAGATTCCAGTTCTGTATTTTTTCGTTGGTACTGTATGGCAGTAATTTTGTGTCTTACGAAATTAATACGCCGCCGCGCCGCCGCGCTGCTGCAACAAAACCCAAGACAGTTAACTTTTGTTTAACATCAACTGTTGATAAACGACGCCTTTATTTTAGCGCTACAGGATAATCGCGCTATTTATCTCTATTGTATTACCTTTTGGATCTTATCTTTGCATTTGTAATAAAATTACTTTAATTAAAATTAATTACTCGACCCATTAAGCGCTTACAATTAATCATTGATGTTTTTCTGTTTTAAAACATCTGTTACACGAAATAAACTCAACTTATGTTTTATAGTTTTAATTGATGGACTTTTTTGTTTACATATAGTAAGTGAGTTAAAATCAGTTCCAAATCATTAGTTTCATTTCGTCGGAAGAACCCATCAAAAGAAAACATATAATTGTTACGATAACAATATTTTATTGCACAAAAAACATAGGCCATTCAAATTATAATTTGAAGGTCTGTCCATTAAAGTAATTTATTCTGAAAAAAACATTTAAAAGTAATTATAATTACGACTACGCATTTAAAATATGTCGTCAATACAGTAATATCATAACAAATATAATTAACTCGCGGCATTTTATGGATGAACTAATGAAATATTTATCATCATAACCTTATCTATCTGTATTATCTGCAATTTTAATATTATATTCATAGCTGCTTATACAATAAATAGCAAGAATCCAATGGCATCATCATTGCCGTGTAATTGCCACATTTTTTTTTAAACGGTTATCTTCTTATAATTGTACCAACAATATGCTGCATACAACAACGTTACTTGTTAGGTCAAATCACGCATCCATTCGTCCTTAGTAATCATATCTACATACAAACCAAACAAAACCAGTTGGTCTTGGCCTCACATTGTATGATATTTTCTCACAATGAACGGTCAGCCAATACTGGATTTGTATAGCTTGATGTGTAGCCGTGTGTACAGGGTGGCAGGGTCATCGACGCACAACCTTACCATGGATTCAGTACACGATTCTGGACACCTTCACACCCCTGCGTTAAAGTTATAGTCGGTTAAAAAAAAAAATCTGTTCATACATTTTGACCGGGTAGGTACACTTTTGTATGAAACCAGAATCATGTACCAAATCCATAACAGGTTGTGCGTCGTCCCTGCGACCCTGTTTTATCATGATTAGCTTATAGAAGTCTACCACACACACGACATAGACCTTTCCAATCGCACGTCATTTACCAGTCTACCCTCGGCTACTTCCCTTCAGTTGTTACGTATTTCCAGCCACCCTGCGGAGATCGTCGCTCCACGTAGCCTGATGACGTCCTAGCTTACCTAGCAACAAGATATAATATCATCTTTGGATTGATTGAGTGATTAACTTTTCGTGTCTTTAATTAGGCTTACCACGGCTAACGAGCGTGTAATTTTTTTTGGTTTTCTCATCACTACCTATATCTAATCACTATGTTGTAAGTGTTGCAACCGCTTATTATTTTATTGGGACATCTGTGTGCTGTATTGTGGTACCGTACCTTCGTTCGAGTAGGTACTAATACGATGCATTTTCACGTTTATCACTATTAACCGTTCCATGTCTCACCTTTGTCCGAAACAATACATACTGCAGTAACCAAATGGATTCTTCCTCTATACTGCGACCTGGCCAATTTAGCTGCACTGAAGGACAAAATATATTGTTGCAATGTCTTGAATTATGTGGCAGCAGTAACGTGTAGGTAGCGGGATCGTCCGAAAGGGTTACCGCTGCCCTGGAACATAAAGGGCTAAGAAAGGAACACGGGTGGGTTTTAGTCAGTAAGAGTCTGACACTCCCTTCCGCTCCACCCAGAGCGGGAGGGGTCATTTGATGATTTCCCATCCTCTAAAAAAAAAAAAAAGCAGTAACGTATATAAATAACCAATGTATCGGTAGGTTTCCACATCATCGAGTCGCATCAAATCAATTACTTAATTGACAGGCTTAGCGATCTTGGCCTCCAGCAATAAAGATCCGATTAGCGAAACCATTCACTGCCTACCATGTCCAAAAATGCATCGTATCTTGTATGGGCTGTAAGCAATTCTGTACCATACTTAATTACTTACCTTATTCTGTATTATTTGTGCCCGGTTGATGGCAATAGGCTCGCCTCCTATTAAGTATATGCGACTTAAACATAACTGGAAATGTCTAGTCTAGGTACTATAATGTACACCTCATCCTAACGCTTCGGGGACAACGTTAACAGGCGTGATGTTATGTTATGTTAATATAGCATACCTATTCTATCCATCTACCTTAAGACTTTGAATCCTATTTCTTATAACCTATCTTGAGTTAGTAATTGTAGCGTGTCACTCAAATTAGCTTTCCCTAGTCCTGAGCGGCCTCGCATGAGTTCCGGATCATGATTGATGGATGGCGTTGTCGACACGCGGTGATCCTTCGCATTTGTCGATGCACGCGATCCTCTTATCCTTGGTGCAAGTGAAGGGCTAATGCGTGTAAATCCACCTTTGAAAATATTAGATTAGATATGGTTTTATTGTGACTGCATGCCACAAGAATCACTGCCGCATCTAACAAACTAGTCAGTTGATAGGTTCATTCGAATGGGTTGCGTTTGGAGGGCAAAGTTCCTTCGATTCTTACAATATGATTATGATAATACGCAAAATAACGGGTCTGTGTAATTTGATTATTATTTTATGTGATTGTTTTACAAAAAGATAACCACATGCACGCCGACTGCCTCTAGCTTACAGTTTATTACGTATGCCCTTTAAACGTAAAGCTATTTCTGATGTCGTCGAAGACACTCAATGTGTGTGTGTTTGTGCTAAATCGTAGTAAACGCTTGTAAATATCACGTCATTGGAATGGCAATTATGTTTATTCATCTTCACTTTAGTTATAATAATTGCTGTGGTGACCCTTGATTGTATCTTCTTCTCCATCTACGTTGTCATTCTTCAATAATGTCCTTATCTGGAAAAGTTGAAAGGCGAATGATGCATCTTCGCACCATATACAAATCCGTTCACCTATCGTATAAGTGCGTTTGTTGTATGCGGCATTTAATTACTTTATGCCGTACTCGTGACTCGTGTACCTAGGCACTTGGGAATTATTGAACTTTTACTTGAAAACACGTCATACATTTGTCATTGAACTACCATAAGGTAGTTCAATGACAAATGTTTCAAGGAGTCGAACAAAATAACTGTTGAACTCATCCAAATCAATGCACGACACATTCTTTGCCAGTCTTTATAACCTATGCCTTTTAACAACAATGTTATCAGCACACTAGATCGAAATCCATCGTGATATTTGCACATCCTTCTTGTTTACAGAGCTGTGTGTAAAAGCGATGAACGGCTTAGCTTCTTCGGGCCTCATTACAATGGACGAAGCTAGTTGTATCGAGTCAACTGAAGCAGGAAGACTTATGTCCATCTTTTATTTGGACTTGGAAACTATGAAGCTGATTATGAAGGTAACTGTTATTTCAGTAGAGTATTTTTCATCATAGTTATCGGTATGTTAGATGTCCATGATAACTCTTCACCATTCTCAACTGTCTTAAAATTCTGATCATCACATCTACAATTGATTGTCTACAAGAACGCTTCTTTGTTTAAGCAGCTTGCTGTGACTTCCTCCAGTTCATCTATGGTGGATAGCAGGAGTAGCATTAGCCACGTAAGGAAATGTTTAGAAAAAACGGACATAGATTTCCCATTCCTTTTGTGCAAACATACTATGTTAGACTATGCATAGTCTGCCTCTCTGTACATAATGTATACAGGGAATATAGGCTGTAATTAAAGATACGAAAACTTTGGAACTGGGCGTCCCAAGACTATCCTCTCGCACAATAAACTTAACAACAGTGAATTACACACGGCCGCTTTCACATTAGGACATTAGCAGCGCGACAGTCGCGCGGCAGAAGCAATCCTCATAGTTGGATTGACTAAACGGCTTCTGCCGCGCGACTGTCGCGCTGCTAACGTGAGTCCTAATGTGATAGCGGCCTTAGGGTCTTGTTATCTCGTGCATGTTGTAAAGGTCACCCGAGGGAACTGGGTTGTATCAAGTTGAATGTAGCGATGGTCGGAGGCAACGAGGACCTAGCAACCTGTCATTAATTACGCACTATTACCATGTTTAAACCTACGAGCTACTAAAACGATTCAGCCATGTGTCTACGCACTATCATTTAGTTCTGTAGACTAAATTATAAGTGCCGTCATTATTTTTCGATTCGCCAATGTCAAAGATATATAAAGGTCGTTTGATCCTTGTGTAATTGGTATTTAAATAATCGTTAAGATTAAAGTCTATCATCTTTCATATCGCGGATTTTACTAGTTTCCAATCAAACATAATCTTTGCTGGTATCACTGGTCGTTTTATCTAGTTAGGGAAAAATATAAAGATGAATCGTTTTAGGTAAATAATCATAAGGACCTACACCTGTAGGTATACTGTAAAGTTCAGTACGGTACTGCAAGTGTCATCATGTGTAAGTTTAATTAATGACCTTTTTGCAAAGGTCGAAATGAGCTCTTGGGCTTAATTGAAGAATAATGAAGTACTGTAATGTGACGAGATGTACCTATAACTTTTTGCTTAAAGACTAACTAATCTAAGGTTTAACCAACAAAGCAAAAACGCAGCATTGGAAAACTCAAGTTGGTTAATTACAAACGTACCTACCTACCATATTATGTAGCTTATAAATCCAGCTAATCTCGAGGCATAACCTATACTCCTATAATTAGGTATATGCACATACAATCGGATTCTGAAAAAAAATATTCTCGAAGAAATCTTGGGTATCATCAGCATCAACTCGTACCTACATAGGCCATAACATGGTCAAACCTCCCCTAGCCATAACCAGACCAGGGGGTCTACTCCGAAGTAGTATCGGCCGAATGTTCGGCCGTTTCCTGCTACGAAGTTACTATTTGGTTCGGTCGGTTCCGATCCTACACTCCTACACTCTTTCGAATATTGACTATGGTCCCGACCCAACTGAGCCGATCCGAACTTTTTTCGCATTTTTCAATAATATTCGGTTCGGCTGTGTGTCGGTCCGATCCGAACATTCGCACTTTGCACTTCGGAGTAGGCCCCCAGACCTTCTCTGCCTGCAACCAACAGATTCCCGCAACCTGCATTATGCCACAGTTCCACTTGTATGCCTAAGCACGCATCCTGTACAATTATAGCTAATATGCTAAGCTCATTTGTAATCTCAAAAAAGCTTCGATATTGACAGTCTTCTTTTCCAATCAATTGGAACCACATATCCCTTTTTACCAACCCAAACTGGACCCGCGTGGTAGATTACGGCCCACTCTCTCTCACCAAAAGGAGGCCTGTGTTCCAGCAGTGGTAACATTATAGGTTAATTATGCCTATAATATGCTATCCCTTATTTCCAATCATCAGATAGAAGGCACGGAATCTCTAGAACGTCTCCTGGTCCTAATATGCGAAAGCCACGAGTTGGCTGACATGCACCTGCGAATGGACGAACGCAGATGTTTGAACCTGCTCAATAGAAATAATGCTGCAGCCACCATACGGTTCCCTATGAAAGGCAAGATTAGTACGAGGCAGATGAAGTTAAATTGGTGAGTCGTTATACCTCTGAAAATGTCGTGAGGAAAGTTTTGAGTATAAATGTTGTTAGCACAACGCTTTTAGCACAAGTCTTTCGAAGCTTCATACTTGGTTGTACACTATAGTTATCTATCCTAACAATATCCTACGAAATTAGTAATGTTTTGCGACATAACAGGATTTTGTGTCTTAGAAGGTCTTTGGTCTACCCCCATAGATCAGTCAGGCCTATAGGGGAAGACCCTAGAAACTATGGATGGACTTTGTAAAAGATAAAGATAGGCTAAACCTTTTTGTGGCCGTTTCTGCACCCATGATAATATTAAAATTTGTAAACACACCCACTAAAGAGCAATGAAAAAATAAAATAATATGTAGGCACCTAATTCAGACATAAATATCATATTTATCAGCCTGTAAACACGACTGGGCCTCTACTAGGCATCATTTATGGTTATTAATTAATCGTATTCTTTACTTACATAAGTTACTTCGTTGACAAGTACAATAATAAAATATTTCCTAATAATGAAGCTTCTTCTGGCATTTGATTTATTTTTGCCTATAAAATATTTACTGATGAATGAATGAAAATGATGAAGTTTTTAATAATAGATGTTATTGTTGTTTACAGCGTTATTCAAGCTGTCCTCGGATGCCTTTCAATCCCTGACCCGTCTCTAAACCAAGAGGCCATGAAAATCATGAGAATTACTGACCGGGTTTGCAAATGTTAGTAGAAGTAGATACAATTTATTTCAATATCTAGGTAGGTAGGTGCATAAGTAGGTATATTTTTAAAGTCCTGTCTATAGGTACGCTAGACTACCTTCAGTATAGTCTCTCCTTCTGCCTTAATCCATTCCAAGGTCGTCTTGAAAAGATCGCTTTTAGTGATAAGACCGCCCATTGTGTCACCCCTTATAAAATTTCTACATTTATATCTCTAATTTTTATGGTGTACATCATAAAAAATATTCTATCTATCTACGCACGACGATATATCAAGCCATAAATTTCCAGTATTAGCTTCTCTTTGTACGAATGCGAGGTAGGTAGCTAAAACTGGAAATGTATAGCTAAATGTGTCGTCGTGTGTACAATCGCATTTAAAGCCCTAGAGACTTATACCAAAATAATTGCTATAAGACAAGTAATTTGTATAAGAAACCAAGGGACATGGAAGGAACAGTTTAAAGATAACATTAATAACTACAGCTATACTACCTGGAAGGTATCATTTTCGTTTTTTTATTTTTCAAACATGCTTGGCGTTGCTCAATCCAGAAGCATAGGGTTCACGAGACGATGTCGTAAAATGGAAAAAACTATGCTTTTATTTGAATTGCCGCTTTCATAAGGAAGTGTTAAGTAACCTACTAAGTAATAAGTATACATAATTTATCAATGTAGAATACGCTTAGAATATATTATAATACGCTTAAAATTGAAAATTGAATTGTTTTATCAAACTTTTTCTTCATCATCTTCCAGGCCTAGTAACATACGTCACCCGTCCAGATCTAATATCCCAGCAGCCACAGTTTTTCACAGCGGTTCTAAACTCGATACTTCTGGCAAAGTGCGTGGCAGCCCATCTGTGGGAGAACTCGTTATTTGTGAGCAAGCAGCTGAAAGGCATTGGACCTACATTCAGTACATTGCTGGCGTCGGCTGGGAAAGTCAACTTTATGCTGTTGGAGGAGAGCCATCCAAGAGATTTGGAAAGGGTGAGTGAACACTGAGGATAATTTTTAATCTTGGCCGTAAATGAAATAGACAGACCCATCATGGTTGAAATGCGAGGGTAGATGCAAAAAAAAAACTATTTTCTGTTGATTGCTCACAGTGTTTACAGATATAGCCATACTGCACAACTATAATACATGTATATTCTTAGTAAGGAGACGACTTTTAGCTCAGAATTCTGGAACAAGTAGGTACCTACAGGAATCTTGATTTTAAACTAGAATTGATTTGAGATTTTAGATTAGTTAGGTACCTAGGCACAGAAGCAAACAGTTAAAAATCGAGATTTGAACTGAGCATCGTCTATGAATACAGCCGTTTATTTCCATTCCTATAGATAATGAACAAAGGGCCTCCAGCCGGCAATATACTACGCAAACAAGTAAGTCTGCTGCCAAAGTACCAGCTGACGATGATACCAGTAGACGAGAAGACTGTGACCGTACAACTTGTGTTACTAAACCAGTCTCATTTGGCTGAGAATATGGAGAGCTTGACGGCTGGAGACAGTCTTAAGAGTTATATCATTGTGGGCGATTCCAACAATAATTTGTTGTTATTCGCGGCTTTCAAGTAAGTACATATTTCGGAAACAAAAACCCACAACTTAAAAAAAAAACCACTAACTCAGTTTAGTTGATCTTATTCTTTTTGTTGATATCTCCTTTTATCTATAATCTAATTGTATACTTCTAATACTTAATCTGTGGTATTGCTGTGTGACAGGGACAGGGATTTAATTAGTGTTTTTGATGGCACCATTACACATGAAGTAAGGCGGAAACATAATTTCGAACACAAAATATTTGCTCACTGCGTCAGTTCCACTTTTGGTTAGTTAATTGTAAAATAATAACAACAATTACTTACTAGAAATACCTACATGTCACATAATAATTAATTTCTACGTCTTCATTCCAGTGGGTATTGACGTACAGTCAGAATATATGTTCAATGATTTAGAACCATTCCTAAGAGGAACAGCACCATGTACAGCGACGCAAACAAATACAACGTCAACAAAAAAAACTGCAGAAAAGCAAACCTGCATAACGGACACATTTAAAGAACGTAAAAGAAAGATTAACCCAGATGCTATAGAAAAATCAAAAGAAAAGAGGAAGCGGGAGAATGCTTTAATTGAGAATTTTAAATATCTCAAACAATCGTTTGAAACAGCTTCTAAAAATGGGAACCAAAGTATGAATAAACAAAGACCAAATGGAAAAAGCTTAAATAAAAACGCAGCGGCATGCTCATTATCCAGTAGTACAACGAGTAACTCACTTTGCGCTATAAATACAAACTCAGCAAAAGACAAATTAATAAGATCAGACCAAAATACATGTTATGAAGAAATGGATAGCGATGAGTTTATAGATGAAGAAAAGATTGATGGCATACTTAACGAAATTGAAAATGAAATGGGTAAAAGTAAAGCAAGCTTAAACAATACAAAACCTTTGAATAACAATACATATTTTTGTGAAAAAAATCTCAGTGTTCAAAATCCTTTTTCCACTAAATTGACGGCAGATGCTCATAAAAGTTTGTCAGTTCAGAATTCAACTACAAAGTCTAGTAGTTACAAAACGTTAAATGCACCAAGAAAGCCTAAACCCAAAACTCCGAAATCAAATTATACCTTCATTGAGTTATTAGAACGAAAAATGAGTATCAGCGACGACGAAGACAAATCTGAAGTCGTGCAAAAAGACAACGGATTTTCAGACACTATAAAAAGTCATATACAAAAGTACTTGACGAAAACACAAACAAAGACCTCTTTATACGACAGAAATATAAAAATGTTATTTGATAAACCTGACAATGGATTGCAGAAAGATGAAGATAAGACTCAAGAAATTAGACCAGACAATCTGGATTCCGAAATATTAAATAGTCCCATGCATAGCCCTTGTCCTAGATATGAAATTAAAGAAATCTTAGGCGGTAAAAAATTTGTCGCTCCGAATAGTAACATACAACAATCAAAAGACGCAAAAAAGTTCATTTATAATAAAGATTCTAAGGATTGTGATATGAGAACGAATATTAATAATATTGAAAAACATACATTCAACGAAGTCACCACACGTCATTGTGATACCGATATGAAAACTTTAACAACTTTGCCTAAAACACACAATGCAATATTAGATGATGAAGATTCTAGAAACAATATTGACAATGAAGTGAAAGAGGATAATTTAGACGATACTTTAATTTTAAACTTTGATGAAAGTTGTGAAATAACAAACAAGGAAATTGTTAAAAGAGAAGTTGATACTTGTAAGGAAAATTACTTGGATGACATAATATGTGTAGAAGAATATACCTTAAATAAAGGAAACAACGAATACCGAAACTACATAGCAGACTTAGATCCAGATGTAATAATGATTAGTCCTACAGCAGTTAGTGACGATATCTCTAATAGGAAAAACGCAGACTTGAACAATCAGTGCTCAGATACGAATGAACAAAACTCAGTTACAGAATGTATTGTAACCGAAGGAAGCAATAATAATCCAAGTTATGTTGTACTTGACAATAAAAGATTTCAAAACCTTTACGAGTCTACTAAGACAGATACTCCAGCAAAAAATCCTTGCTCAGACTTAGTTCTAAAAAATAGGACTCAACTAGTCGCAAATGATGGAGCATGGCATAACAAAGCCTTAGCAATAGAAGAAATCGGTCATAACTTTTATGAGCCTGCTAAGGTAAATGCATTATCAAATAATACCTGTTCGCATATAGTACTAAAGAATAGAAATCAACTTGTTGGCAATAAAAGACCATCGCATGATAATGCCTTGGCGATAGAAGATATCGGTTATAACCTTTACGGACCCACTAAGGTAGATACTTTAGCAAATAATCCTTGCTCCGACTTAGTTCTGAAAAATAGGACTCAAATAGTTGCAAATGATAGAGCATCGCATTACAAAGCCTTGGCATTAGAAGATATCGGTTATAACCTTTATGAGTCCACTAAGGTAGATGATTTAGCTAGAACCCCTTGTTCAGATATAGTTATGAAAAATAGAAATCAGTTCATTGACAATAACAGAGCATGGCATGATAAACCCCTGGCGATAAAAGATATCGATCGAAACCTGCACGAGCCCACTAAGAGAGATGCTTTAGCAAAAATGACTTGCTCAGATATAGTAACAAAATATAGAAATCAAGGAGTTGAAAATAAAAAGGCATCGCATGATACGACCATGGCCATAGAAAATATTGGCCGTAGTACACGTTCTAATCAGGTACAATGCAATAAAAGCATTTGTTATCCATCCGTTACTAACGATTTGTTTCCTTCCTATGATTTAATGAATAATAGTCCAAACAACTCGAGTAATTCTCTAAATAATATAGAAATAAATAAACAAAAAGCAGAATACGTTAAGAGATACACTTATTCAACTAGTAAAATTGATGTTTGTACTAAACAAACCCCGGAATATTATGTTCAAGTTATCAAAAAAGTAAAAATGGATCTAGACATTACGGCGATAGTATCCCGTAAACATAACTCTTCTCAGAATTATAAATCAGATTGCGAAGAAGCTTCTTCAAATAATAAAAGAATGAAAATTATTGAACTCCCGAAACTCGAAAATACTTTTCAAAATATTACCGACAATAATAAAATTTTAAATACGGTCAATAATGAAATTAGAAATACATCAAAAGTAAACTTACCATCCGCTAGATTATCCAAACCCGAATTTCCAGCGGTTAAGAATGTAGTTAAGCTGCAGAATAAAACTATTGTAGAAGATGAAAATACAAGGAATAGTCTACAAAATATAAATAAAAGCGAAGGGCATAAGAAAAGTGATTTCATGATGAATAAAAAACAATCGAATAGTAATTCTGATGAGATACAAATTCCTGAAAAAATAAGACATAGAGAATTAGAAGTACAAGAGAATCAAAATGTTAACTATGAAATCACAAGTGGAAAGTTAACAGAATCAGAATCTGGCAATAGTACATTTACCGGAGATAATAAAATAAGCAATCTATTACAAAAATACAGTAAAATATTAGCGTAAGTTTATTTCATAACGTATGTCATTTCCTACATACTGTTCTACAACTAATTATTTCGTTTATGTTCCAGAAAAAATGCTGAAAAAACTGTAACTGCAAGCTGTCCTAGTATAAATAGAACTATAACTTTTAACACTCCATCCACTATCAAATCTCAAAAACCGTTCAAGATAACCGACATTCATAAACTACATGCCACTTTACCAGAAACGATTGTAGATAATAAACGCGAAGTTGAAAATGATATCCTACTATTCCCAAAAGTAAATCGCTATGTTGAAGCTAAAAACAAACGCGAATGTTTAAATTCAAGCCGGTACACACAAGAGACTGAAATGAGACTAACCGAACAAATTCCTGAATATGAATCTATCACTGATTTGGATTTAGAGCCAATCTATTTGCCTGCCAATGGTGACTTAGAGCCGTCTACGAACTACAAAATAGATCAGTCAATGTTTGATCCAAGAACTCTCTTACAATGCGTGGCTGATGATGAGACCGATGAGATAGTTCCGCCGCCTCCTGAATTTTGTGACGGCATGAATTACTTGCCTGGCTATGATAACGCTGAAGCTTCAATGGCTGAAGATAGAGGTAGTGAAAGAGCACCTCACCTTGATATTTTTACAGAAAAGGAATTGCAATACAATGAGAGCATATTTGACGATTCCTGTGCAACTGATCTAACTCCATCTACGGAAATTGAAACTTGGAATTTATCTGAAGATGGTTGGGCGCCTCGCAGTGCAATGAATATAAGTCCCGCTCAATCGTTCACCGTCATGCGCAAAAATACCGATAATGACTATAATTTTTTGCAAAATAGCGTTATGTCGAGGCATGGAAAGTTGGGAAAATTTAGATTTAATGGAAAAAATAGATTTAAAATAAGAAAATGAATGCTTGGAGTTAACACATCTTTGTAATTTAGTACCTAGGTTAAATAAAGTTACTTATGAATTGTATTACCGTTTGATTATTTTAATCCTTTGGGATCCGTATCCGATGAATAGAATGTAGCTAGATTTTCTCTTGCTCAGGAAGTGGCATTGGCCTTTATAGGTAGGTACGTACTATTTGCGGAAAATAAATACGCGGGAATGGTAACGTTCGAGGAGGGTCGGGCTCCGTCTATGGCGCCAAATCAGTGCGTCAGTAGCGGAGCTTAGTTCTCATGGCGACGTTTGCTTGGCAAGCAGAACACTCCACAGAGCACTTTATAATAGGTACCGGTAGAACACTCCCTCTGTGACTCGCGCTTGGTACCTATGTACCAAGCGTGAGTCACAGAGGGAGTGTTCTACCGGTAAAAAAAAACTAAAAAAAAAACGAGTTGTTGTGTGTAGAAAAAAACGTTTTTTTTAGTTGCTAGCTCTACTCTCTCGTTAATCGCCCGCGGTTGGACAGGTGCCCAAGGCCCGTATTACAGAACCGCAGTGAAAACTCAAGCATAGGTAACTAAAAACTATTTTCAACCAATTACATAAATGGCTGTAGACTAGTTAAAACAGGTAAAAAGCAAGCAATTGCTTCAGTCTCGGGGGAGGTTTGTAATACAAGCCATAAACATATATTTAAAAAAAACTAAGTCAGTTGTGTTTCTTGTCGGTTCATCGGTTGGTCTGTTTTTGCTTTGGTATTATTAATAACTATAACAACATTGAAATAAAGTTCAAAATACAATAACTGGCTTGTGTACATACCTATGCGAATTGTTTATGTGCATTTGGATTGAGTGATCTTTTATTTCGTGTCAAAATGTGATTGTAAATTTAGTCAAAAATAGTCAAAACTCATAGCCCAAAGTAAAAAAAGAAACCTTATTACAAAGATCTCTCAGACAAAATGGTGTCTGAACTGAGTGATCCAATGATACTGTCCAAAGATACCTGGAAGAAGCTTTAAATGCCTTGATGGGCTTAAAAAATGTTGTGACTAATTCTTTACAAATTTTTAAGATATAAATATAGTCAGTAGAGTAAGTTTTTGTTGAGATTTCGCTCATAGCCGTTTTTGCAAAATGTCTGAATTGAGTGATCCACATTTTCGGCAATAACTGAAGACCCTTGAGAGTGACAAATTTTTTACTTTGGGCTATGAGTTTTGACTAAATGTACAATCACATTTTGTCACGAAATAAAAAAAGATCACTCAATCCAAATGCACATGAATTGTTTTGAAGGCAACGATTTGGACATTGTTTATTATGTTTTCGTAGTACCTAGCAGGTAGCGTTCTGTAGTTCACAGAACATATCCGTGGCTGGCGTGAATATGTTGACATGTCTAAAATGGCAATTTGTCAGGACGGCCATTTTAAAGGTTTGACCTCTTCTGGTAAATCGGTAAATTAGTTTACCGTATGTGCTTTAGTTGTTTTAAGGGTTATTTTGTACCATCTTTTAAATGATGACAATAAATAAACGAAATACCCCATAGTTTGCATAATAATAGACTTGTCAAGTCGTTCACCAACGAGTTATCAACTTATTCACCGAGTTGTCAACTTATGCACCAGCAGTTATCAACTTATTCACCTTCTGAGTGGGGAATATTAGTATGTAAACGTTGGTTTGTTGAAGGACACTCAAATCAAGCAAAGTTTTTTTAACTGAACAGAATAATATTAAATTGAAAAACCACGAACCTATCAGTTTCCTAGCGTTAGAGCAATAAAAAAAAATATAAATAGTAAACGGAAACATACTTAATAAAGAAAGAAAAGAATAGTGGTTTCTGGACCAATCATATAAAGCTAAAGCCCCCCCCCCCCGTATGTTTAAAAAGGGGGTGAGTACCGAGATGACGACTAATAGAGAAGTATGGAAGAAAACTGTGTCTGCCTCATTGGTCTAGTGGTCGCAAGCGCTACTGCTGAGCATGAGGCCCTAGGTTCGATTCCCGGGTCGGGCAAAGTGTTATTGGTTCTCGGCTTCCAATCTAACTGGATGCAGCTGAATGGCAGTATTTTACCTCCGGAGCGACTGGCTATCTGACCGCCACAACCCAGTTACTGGGTAATACGATGTCCCTTGGTAATATTGGGTGTCAGACTTTCGGGCTTCTGACGACCCGTA
The DNA here is from genome assembly GCA_945859715.1 of Apamea sordens. Lineage (NCBI taxonomy): Eukaryota > Metazoa > Arthropoda > Insecta > Lepidoptera > Noctuidae > Apamea > Apamea sordens. Next base: position 12,635,183 of record OX243998.1, on the reverse strand, counting down.
ATGACTGTCAAAGATCCACGAATGACAGCCGGGACCAACGGCTTAACGTGCTTTCCGAGGCACGGAGGGGTCTCGGTATGTTAAGACGGTCACCCGTCCACGGACCTACCGCGGCAAGCGTAGCTTAACCTTCAATCGACTCGTGCGGCTGTTATTACTTAGCCACGAGTCCCTCACCTCCTAAGTCAATATGCTATATTCTTTATTTTGTAAAAACAATATCCTCTGTAGCTTCACAATGGATGAAAAGGCCCCCCAAAAAAAATTGACACAGGGCCCCATTAGGATGAGCTACGCCACTGTTCTGATGGCAAACTGTTGCAGAACATGATTTAGCAACCAATGAGGCTACATGCTACATATTGTGGGACGAGACTATAAGAGCTCGAGGAGCATACCAAATTGCGTCATGTTTGTGGCGCCACAGACATGACGCAATTTGGTATGCTCCTGTGCAATTTGGTATGGTGTAGCATGTAGCCTCATTAGTTGCTAAATCATGTATAATATTGTCAAATTAAAAGACCAAAGCTGTCGTTTGTAAAACGAGACAGACGTTTTTAAATTATGGTGTCGGCAAGCACTGCTGTAGGTCAAACGCAAATGCCCTAACAGATTTTTACTTTTTACGGAAGCATCTTGACAACTCGACAACTTAGGTCCATAAGTTGGCAACTAAGTTTCATTTAATATCAAAGTTTTTGTAACCGACATTTAGTGATAACTATACTTATTACATTTAGGGTTCAGAACTTAGCTGGCCGTAACTGGACATCTCAATATTTCACAATTTAAACAGAAATATTTCGGTTGGCTATAACTTGACATCTCAATTTGTCAATTAAAAGAGAAAACTTGTATGTGTATAAGTTGAGATATCAAAAAACAAATGATATTTGTGTTACTGGGTATAAGTTGATATAACAAAATATCAATGTTCGTTCACAAAAACATGTGAATCGTTAATTTGACATGTTGTGTTGTCAAGTAAAACACGTAAAAATGCGAGATGTCAACATAATACCATAGTCGATTGCTCCAAAAGTTATGTATATTATGAGCTGTCAATTTTTTTCATATAAATTCCTAATGCATACGACGTATTAAGCCAATAAAAAAAAAAACATACAAGTCGAGTTGTCAATGTATTCACGCCAGCCACGGATATATTATTATTAGTCTCTCTGCCATGTGCATCACCGATTGTGTCAACAACAATTATCGCGTGAATAACAATAGACGAGCGCTTTTGCGTCCAGGGGCGGAATGTGGTCTTTCCCAAATATTTAACATAAAATGGGTAGGTAATCCACCAACCAGCACTGGGCCTGCGTAGTGGATTATGGCCCACTCCCTCTTACAGAGAGGAGGCCCGTGTCCCAGCAGAGGGGACATTATAGGCTGATTATGATGAGGTAGGTATTATACATAATGGGGATTTCAACAAAAAGACTAGATATTATAAGCAACATCAAATTTATTTAAATTAGCGCAGAAATAATTCATAGCAAAAATTAAAGTTAGTCTATTACACATTCAAAAAAATCTTCACAAATACGTGAGAAGTGTGATAATGTCCACAAAGTTGACAAAAATCTACAATTTATTACTATTTTATATCTTGAGATTAGCCCCAAGAACATGTAAAACCAAGACTCACTAAACATAAAAATAATACATTAAACTTCAATGCCACGACTCTCGGACATTGTAATTTTATTTAGTTGGTCTTGGTTGAACGGAACTCCAATCCTTTACTCGAGTAGTCTTTTCTAACTTGAACAGTGCGATGTTTTACAAGGGCAGGTTGAACTCACACCATTCAATTTAAAAGAAACTTGGTGCGTGCAGGATCCTCGTCATTGCCCGGCATGTAAAATCAAAGCATCGACGACGACACTGTACAGTTAGAAATTGTTACAACCTCTATACTTTGCATTAAAATAATGCCCATTTTCACAGGCAAGGGATCCTAACTTCGCAACCACTAATTCCAGTGATAAATTCACTCTAGCACGTAGTTCTCAGCTTCCCTGCAAAGTTAACCATCTTGTATTCAAAAGAAAACCTAGACTCACTGGTTCAAATTCAAATAAAAACACTCTGCAATCCTGCCTCACATGATTCATCCACAAATTCCAACCCTTGCGTTTGAAATAAAGTTACATTTCCAAGTTCAAGCTGACCGCAATGTTGGAGCTTGTTACAAAGCAAAGGTCGGGCAGTTCGTCAACAAGACATTACTAGCTGAGAATAATTTTTCCGTTTAATGCTCAGCATGTTAGATAGCTGCTTAACACACGACACTTAACTAATTTTATGTAAATAAGTATATATTATCTGGTTTAACAAAATGAAAAATATGACAGGCTACGCCATGATTATAATATACATTAAAAGCTAAGACTTCAACTTTTTTCTGATAAGTATACATTTTATTAATATGAATGCAAAAATCATGCCTAAATAATGCTGAATATTAAACTGGAAATATCCACACGTATTTTTTTTTACATTTATGTATTTTATATTTTTTTTGTATTTTTTCGTTTTTTTTTAAAGTAATTTCCACGCTGGGAAAATTACACTAATTCTATGCAAAGTATAGCTTGTATTTGTTATGTAACCACTCCATACTTTGTTTCATTTAAATTTACGGGCTATGCCATTTATCCTCGCACGTTGGCAGTAATAGTACAAGTGAAAAGTCACTTGCCGATGTTAGATTAAGTATTAAAAAAGAAACTTAAACAGCATTTGAAGATATGCACAAGATTGCCAGGTGCAAATTGAAACAAACAGGGAAAAAAATCACAAGTAAGATACTGCAAACATGCCAGTTATAAAGCATAGCCCGAAGTGCTGTTGGCACACAGGCGTAATGCCATATTCAAATGGGAAGTGGTGATAAAGATAAGTATAGGCTCAAAACCTAACGACATCAATCACCAGCCAGTGCCTTGGGTTCACCACTATAAGGTTATTTGTTCAAATAACTCATTTAAAATAATATGTGTACTGTGGAGCGCCCCGCAAGTGGTGCTGATGTCGCAAGATAGTGAGGCATTCACTTTTTTGTCATGATCTTTAGGTACTCAAGAGCATTCTGAGCTGCAGATGACTGAGCATCTTTGCTGGTGAGTCCAGATCCATAGCAAACAGCCACTGGCAGTGTTGATAGCTGGACAAGGCATTGGCAGCGACCGGTCATTGACTTCTCTTCAATATCCACATAGGTTACTTCAAATGACTGCTCAGAAGCAATCTCTTGCAAGAACTGCACGAAATTGAAGTCCTTGTTGTTCAGTGGGGTCACCTGTTTCAAAAAAAGACATATCAGTATCTTAACAGTCACAGATTTTATCAAGAAAACTAGTTACAACCCATTCCATTAATTGATTTCATACCAACCATCAACAGATATATCCATGCATAATAATTCAAGTATATCATACCTGCAACTTGGCCAGGTTAGGGCCGACCGACTGTTTCAGATGTTTGTGGAACTGCGACACCTTGTGGCTGTGACTTGTAGTCAGAGTGGAGATTTTACTATCTTTCAAGTCGGCATAACGGGCCGCGACTCCGCCCTAGAACATAACACGAAACATTAGATCAAATAGTCAATTTTTACGGGAGTGACCCTTCTGTCCATTCAAGCCTGCAGAAACTGACTGAAAGATAGTAAAACACCTGGCCAAGTGCAAACCTCTCAGGGAATGATACAAAAGAGCCACTCACATGGCTAGTCTAGGGATCGTTAATTAATATATCAGGTAAATAAAATAACAAGTGTAAGTAACCATTATTTTAATAGTGATATTGGGGTTAATTAATCCGCAAAGCAAAAATATTACAGACAATGCTTTCCAGTTAAATATTGGATTAATTTAATGAGGTAACAACAAGTCAATTAGTATTGCATGACTAGATGATGTTAGCAACGTAAAATTCGGTCTTGAAATTGTTGATCATATAAAGAATTAAATGCAATATACCTCTTCCTCCGGCTGGAACGATTCTGGGGGGTTGTCCTGCAGAGCCTGCCACATCTTGTAAGCAGCCTGGCGCTTAGCAAGCTTCTTAGACTTGCCAGTTCCAACTTCACGGCGTTTCAGCAGAGTGCAAATAATCGTAAACTGGCGCTCATGCGGCAAACCTTGAAAAAAAGTAATTTTAGAAAAAAAAGCTGAGATATCTTTACTGTGATATTGCAATATTGTGATAAGAGAAAGACCTGGAGCCTATTTAATAAACGTGACAATCCGAAAATTTTGTTCAGTTTTTGTTAAGTGCCGTTAACAAAAACTGAACAAAATTGCCTTGCCGTTATTAATGATGGCAAGTATGTCAAAATGCAACAGCTAAATACTGACAAAATTGTCAAACTAAAAACCTGTTCAATAAAGGCGACAATCGCCAGGATTTTACCTGTCGAGTCTGAGAAAATATTCTCTGACTAAGACTTAATAGTCATAGTAAATGACAAATTTGTCATTTTTTCTGACCTATTACTATATACCGTCACAATACAATATTGAGGAATGTGATTGAGGCATGTTTTTTTTTTGTGACTTTGAGGATTCCAGCCTGCTGACCGGAGAGAACATGAGGGTATATATAATACTATAAGAATTTAGCAATTTTACATCTGTTTTTGACTTGAACTTCGTTTTTGTTTGCTACTTGAAATGGACGCCAAATGAACAATTTTAGGCCTTATCGATAAAAACAGAGGTTTTATTTGGCAAATTTAGTGATAATAAGTTTCTGTCCAATTTTGTTTATCAAGTTTATGACGGTAGTTTTAAAAGAAAAGTTTATTCTTGGTTTAAATGTGCGACGTCGTAAGGTTTGCACCAAATATTAATCTTCACTACTACTACTACTACTAATTCCTAGTGGGGCAACGTTTTTAAAAAGACAAAAAACAAATTGTGTTGAAACAAATTTGACAAGTTTTTCCAGACAAATTGTCACCTGTCAAGAGAAACTGTTTACTATCTGTCTACCCAGCCTTTTCCCAACTATGTTAGGGTCGGCTTCCAGTCTGGATGCAGCTGAATACCAGTATTTTACATGGAGCAACTGCCTATCTGACCTGCACAACCCAGTAACTGGGTAATACGATACACCTTGGTAAGACTGATTGTCAGACTTTCAGGCTTCTAAAAGAAAGAAAATACTTTTATTTGCAGCAAACATAACACATAAAATAGAAACTAAATACACAAATTAAAAAAAACAACCAATAACAACTGTCAAAGATCTACGAATGACAGCAGGGACCTACGGCTTCACATACTTTCCGAGGCATGGAGGGAAACTGAGAAACTGTTTATTAAATAGGCCCCTGATGATTCTCTCAAGTAAACTTACGCCTGTTAACATTATCATCATTTTCAGCATGGTAAGATGGAGGTGGCCAGAATCTAGACATGCAAAGCTCTTGCAGCCATCCAACCGGGTTGCCCATCAATTTATCTTCAAATGACGACACCACAGTTCCACTGTTAAACAAAGAATTTATAGTTCAATAATTGGACATCTAAGAATAAAATTACATTAATTATATGAATATTTTAATTTACACTTACGTCTCAGGCACGTTGCCATTAGTAGGCTGATCAGTAACTGCCCCAGTCAATTTATCAAGCAAAGCTTTAGCTGCAGAATGTTTAGCTTCCTTCTTGGAGCGTCCAGTACCCATAGCTGTAATTACATCTGTTATTACATTGTTGTGAATGTAAACAGTTTATTACATACTTGCAAATACTTACCAACCATATCAGCAACTGTCACTCGGTAACGGAAGGTTGGCTCATGTATCATGCCCTCTATTTGCACCAGTTCATACTTGGGCACAGTTCCACGACGTGCCAGCAGTTCTTGTAGCACAGACACAGGGGTTTTTAATGGAAGAGACTCCATTTCCTGAAACACAAAACCATTAAATATTTACTTCACCAATTCCAGCCTCTTTCTTATTGATTTTCAATAATCGTTACTACATATATGTATAATTTCAAATATATGTACTTAAAAACATAGAATTACAAGTAAATGGTTATTGTTACCTTAATTCTGACTATTAATGACTTGATAGCATTACGATATACCCTCATCTGTGCAGTCCTAATAAGTTTGGTAACAATAGAAAAAGTTATTGTCTCTCATTAGTGACAACTGAGCTCTTAACAGTAAATCTTGCAGCAACACAATACTGTCACCAGACTGAATCAATTAATATAAGAATTGGTAGATTTATGACTTAAGGCGCTTACCCTCTTAGCAGCTTCATCAAGGGGTAAACGTTCCAAGTTGTTGGGAGGCTTCGGCCTGTTCTGGTAGCGCCGGCGCGGGCCGTGCGGCGCGTGCTCGCCGTCCGGGCCGGCACCGTGCACCGCCATGCCGTGCACCACGCCGGGGATGCCGCCTGGCACCACCCCCGGATGCGGGTGTACTACGTTTCCGTCCATCTATGAAAAGAATAAATAATTCTTCATTGCAAAACAACCACTGCAATGCAAATATTACAGCCCAAATATCTGACAACGAAAAATATCTTGCCAGCTTACAACATGACGTGGCCTGGTCGAGATAAACAAAGCTATAGATCGAAATCTAATGCTAAATGAGTAACGTACCTGATGCTGATGCCTAAGAACATACATCGTAAAATTATCGCAAGATCGTATTGATATCAGCAGTTCACCACTCCCACAAAATGATAACTAATTCAATACACGAGAACTCTTTCAGATTCCTTGAAATTAATTTAAAACAGGGAAACCTCACTTGAGCTAACTCTAGATGCACTGGGTCGATTAATTTTCCGCGAGCATGCGAACTCTAGGTGTGATTCTAGTTCTGTGACATGGCGGCCGCCAGCCATTACAGTAACTCAAAATGGCTTCACCGCATGCCGGCATCCGGCGCCTACATATTCATAACAAACTCAGTTTAGTTGTAGAATTTACTTTATACACTTTGATTGATCATGATTTTTGCTGTAATTACGGATGAAATTATCTAAATTAGGTAATACCGTGATATTTTACTGTAGGTACTTAACAACTTACCATTTTGCAATTTCCTTTTCTGAACTTGTTATTTGAAACAACACTGAAAAGATTTAAAATAAACGATTAACTATTACTATTTGATCGAATGGTACTTTATTTTTTCGGAAATCAAATACTAACCACGGAAAGCTGCCCTACAGCTGCTTCAACAAGAATAGGTATTGAAATTTATTAAATTTAACCGGTTGTCAGAGTAAAAATTAAAAACTCCCATCCCACCACAGTGCAACAATATAAAATGATTGGGTATTAGACACGTATAAATAAAATAAAAATAAGCTAAGAATAGTAGGTAAGCAAATAAGATAATGAAGTTTCAACTCAATAAACTTCAACATCAGCTCATTATAGAAGCTTATTATTATTTACTAGCTTCAACCCGCGACTTCGTCCTCGTGAAAATATATCTTGGAGCACACTCAGCTTTTTTTGTAATAGGTACTATTAGTTTAGTTTATTATAATATTAGTTTAGTATCTTATAATAGAAAAAAAAGCACGAAGAGAATAAATACATTATTAACGTGCGTTTGGAAGTGATACCAATAACCAGCAAGTTAGTAGAATCATTTAAAAAATTAATAAATCCATAACTGCGTCATGGCATTCCTAATATATCCATTACTTTTGTTTCAAATTAAGTAAAATGCAACAAGTGGAAGAAAAATTCTATGCTATGGGGTGGGGAAGCCGAACACCATAATATAATTCAAATTTGGAGAAAACTAAGTATGCAAAGCCGTTTGAATATATGAAAAAAAGATGCAACTGTTGATTCACGTTGATTCATATTATTGAATTTGCGTATTATTCGTATATTGAAGGACCGGGATAAAAATGTTGAAGCTTTGGGCGGAATAGAAGTTTCCCACATTTCATGGACTTTTTAAAAATCTGGTAACTCTAATTGATAGAATACAACAAATATTTATTTTGTTCTCTTGCAACACTATCCGTAAAAACATACTAGTAGCGCCATTGTTGGTGTCAAACTGAAACTATTGAAACTATTTCCGGTCTGCAAGTGCATTACTTCCACAGAGTACATTATTATACTGGATTACTTCCGTATTAATATATTACTCTTTGGTGCATTATTGATTGTTTTTGACGATGAGGCGAAATTATTGGAACAGGTAGGTATTATTCCTAATCGATAATGCAAACACTGGGGAATCATGATTTTAATAATTATGTACACTGGACACATACAAAACAGGTATTGTACCGAGTACACAAATGCAAACCAAAAAAATAACCTACCTACCTATTCGTAACACAAAATTATCATACACGAGCAGTATAGTTGAGGCTGAGGGCACAAACCTAGTTTAACCAATACCTGCCAACTAATTTCATCTTAAATATCTAGAGCCACACGAACGATGGTCGAACGACGTTATGAATAAATCAGTCAGCTTTTAACCGTTTGATTGTAGATTGTTTTAGATACATACCTCACCGGGTCGCCATGGCGGCGCAGCCAGGTCGCATCGCCAACAAAATGCATGGTTGGCTGCGTAACCATCAAACGGACGTCAGGTGAGCCACCCACTATAAAGCTATATACATTGTGGGTAGCTCATATGGCGTCCGCTTCTAGTCTGCCAGTTGGCAGCGCGACCAGTAGTGCGATTCTGTAACCATCTCACCGTGAAAACTTAGGTGAAGTGCGCGTGGAGTGAGCTGTCATTCCAAATAATGCTAGGGATTGACACTACTGACAACTCACATCAAGCTCACTTCACTTGAGTTTTCACGGTGAGATTTTTACAGAATCGACCGGCTGACGACGTTGCCATGGCGTTCCGGTGAGGTATGGTTCTTAGACAATGTACCTAAATACCTACTTATAATATCATTGGTTTTATAGTTGTTTTCTTTGTTCTGCATAAAGTCAGGCAAACCTCAGTCTGCAGCTCTTTCAGATGCCCAAGGACAGTGGCGTAACATCAGATTTTGAAACTCAATTGGGCAACCTTTGTTGTTTTTTTCCGGATAATACACATATTTACAGACTGAGGTTTGTCCGACTTTACAGAACAAACAAAACACCTGTAAAACCAAGGCCGCCGCTGCAGTATGTGGTCCCCTTTTTGGTCGCTGGCTGTTACGTGCTAGTGCTACCCAGGTTTAGCAGTGATTTTACTAACGCTACGGTTTCCTAGAAGAGACGTCACGACACTGGAGACGTCATGTGGTCTCATTTGCGATAGCAAAGAAGTTGCTCAAGAATGTATATATATTTTCATACCACTTGCTCAAAAAAGTGACATTCTATGCCACAAAAAGTGAACATAACAATAGTCATTTTTAATCTGTTAAAAACAGGGAAAGAAAATTGTACTGAATTTCATTCACCTCTAGGGAGAGAATGTGACTACATCTGCGTTTACACCATTGAGTTTGTATATAAAGCATTATACATCTTTTTTAAAAAGGAATACGCATTTATTATGCATTTATCATTATCTATACTTATAATAAATCTGTAGAAGTGAAAATTCTGTACATTGAAAATATCAAAAAAATAAATGGCTGGGGGTGTTACTAGACCGAGACCGAACCCAAAAATGTGATTAAAAAAAAATTTGTCTGTCTGTCTGTCTGTCGGTCTGTCTGTCTGTCTGTCTGTCTGTCTGTTTGTTCAGGCATCACGCAAAAACTACCGGTTCGATTACGATGAAACTTGGTATAATTATTCTTTAATATCCTGTGCACCACACTGGGTACTTTTTATCCCGGAAAAGTATATACAATAAAAAACAAACTTAATTTTGCGGTCCGATCCCTTGACCCGATTACTGTACCAACCGCAAATAATAAGTTTGTCGTAGGTTAGGTCACCCGCAGTGGAGTTCATTTTTATTCCTTTTACTTTTTAGAGTCATTTAGGTTTATTTTTATATAAGTCGTAGTATAAATTTTAATTTTAAAGTATAGGTAGTGTATTTGATAGTGTACGTAGTGACCGTAGGTTATTTTATAATACTGTTAGGTAGGAGTAGTCATTCGTAATATTAGTTTTTAGGGATTTTGCTTATTTATTGAGTTTAGATTAGTTATCATCAGAAATAGGTTTATTTAGGTAGGTATTTAATTTTCTGTTATTGAGTTTTTTTTTAAATGAGGTATGTACTTAGGTAAATATATCATATAGGTACCCTCTTAATCACCACTAATGAGACAAAATTGGTTTTCTATTGTAATTAGCCACAAAGGGCCCGCGAGATAGATGGCATTCTGGGGAAGCACATACCTACATTTTATCCTGTTAGCACGTTCCCGTGGGTAAATTTCCGACATCCACGCGGGCGAAGCCGCGGGCAGAAGCTAGTTTTTTATAAAATGCTTATCTCATATTATTATCGTTTTAATTTTTTCGCAAATGGTACGAAAAGTAGAGTATATTCCTCGGTGATAAAGATGTCTTAGTCTTCGGTGAACTTAAATCCCTCGCTACACTCAGGACTCGTCTTAAATCCCTCGCTTCGCTCGTGATTTCAGTTTTTAACACCCTCGCTACGCTCGGGAGTAAACCTCGAGTCCTTCGTTGCGCTCGCGATTTAAATCGTCACCCGCGACAGAAGACACTGCTTTATCCCCTTGGTTAATAATCTACTATTCTTTACCAGTAGTATCCCCCTTGAGACTACAGAAACCTTAAATTTGTCACTCTCGGTCTCTTTTGATTTATTTCATTTATTTATTTATCCATTTATTTCAGGCATCAAGGCCCTTATAAACACATACAATACAATATTAATATAACTTAAAAATATACTACAAATACATACAACATTATAATTACACTAAGAACTAACTAACGCACACGAAGTGTCTGCGTCATGTTTCGCTGACTGGTGTCATGTAGCCGGCCACGAAACCGGCGGTACACTACACCCTTCGGCCAGAACTCTTCCTTGAGGAACTTCTCGAGATGATAAGATGATGATTTATTTAGTAAGAGCGAACGTTTCAAACTACCCGATTGAATTTAACTTTAAACCCCATAACAGTATTATAAGCTTTTAAACAAATCAAGATCAAATTCCTTTAAAATGTCCTTTAAAGTCGGTACCTCCATAATTAAGACTATAGCGCATTACTTAGCCTTAATATTTAACTTGTGTGTGTATCAAGAAGTTTAGTGTTCCCGGATTGAAATAGGAACAATATTATAATCCGGAGACAGTAAATACACTACTAATTGAAAAGGTGTGAATGCTTAATCAAATGTTCAATAATTTTAACACGAATAAATTCCTCCACGATCAACATTATGGTTTCACCAAAGGACGTTGTACGAACAACGCGTGTAACCTTATTAAAACAAACATTTTTAACGCGTGGGAAAAGGCCCAAGACTTCAGTAGACAAGAGGAATATTTTGTGAACTCTCCAAGGCATTTGATTGCGTTAATCACAAAATCTTACTCTTAAAACTTGAGCATTACGGACTTAGAAAACTTGCGCTCAGTTAAGTAAAATCTTTTTAAAATGATAGACAACAGCAAGTTTAAATAAATGGTGTCAACTCACTCGATTTAAAAATAAAAATGGGTGTTCCATAAGGCTCAATTTTGGGTCCCTTGTCATTTCCTCTCTTTCGTGTATCGCTCTATTCCATTTATTAATCAACCACTTATGGTAGAAAGATAGAATAGACGTGCAACAAATTCTGACAACGAAGAGGTGAAAGTCATAAGCAAAGCACTAGAAAAGGGGACGTATTAGTTGAACCAGGTTTCAGACTGGTTAAAGTAAACTCAGCTTTAATGGGGTACTGTTTAAAATATTACAATAAATTACCACCCCACATACTTCAACTGAATGAGACGAAATCTTCTATAAAACGCACATATCATAAGTTGACGGTTTACGGACGGATAAAAATGCTTGGCTCAATGCTGCAACCACAACTTAACATTTGAAAATACTGTTTGAGCTGCTGAAGATTGTAAGACTATTTTGATAAAGAAGATTGAGTTTATATAATAAACTCAATCTTCCATGGTGCAGCACCACTGCGATGCGACACATTCTCCGATGACGACACAAGCTAAAAGTCAAGGTAAGTTCTGATATTTCTTCATCCTAGGAGGTCCTAGGATGAAGGCATCTCAGTTCCTACCCCTCTAGCAAGACCTGAGATACTCATATCCTAGGGAGGTGGAGTGGTGGACTAAGTATCTCTTGGGATTTTCCAGAAGGACTATAATATGCCCAAGCATTTGAAGTGAGAGGAACCTTTCCTGGCAAAAGGAAACCTTTTGCCAGGAAAGGTTCGTCGGCTAAAATTATACTTTTTATGTAGTCCGCTTGACTGTTACCACTTACAAACCTATAGATACACACATTAATAAGATTTGCTGTCTGAAAGAAAGAAAATGATTCGGTAGTAAAAGATGTATAGGTAGGTACCTACTAATAAAATTAAGAATCAGTAATAATATTATTTATTAGTGAACACTAACAAAGTTTTAAGATATACAGATTATATAAATAACAGTTAGATAGGTACAGACGCCAGCAGCTAGGTCAAGCTACTCGAAACTGTAAAAGTTTCCCAATCAACCTTGAACCTTAGCGATAAAGTTGAAAATCTATTAAAGAAATTTGACAGATTGTAGTAGCTTAATGTGCTGGCGTCTCGCGTCTGTACAATAAAATTGTGTCTTAATATTGAGGACTAAATAGTCATCATTCTGCAGTCACCTACATTAAAGACTAAGGGCTGATTTCTCAATCGACAGATAAATTTTATTCGTGGAATATAATTGACGTCTGACAGTTTTTGTATGGAAGAACTGTCCCAAATTCAAAATAATTTCACGGATAAAATTATCTGGCGTTCGAAAAATCAGCCCTAAATAGTACGTAGGGTACTTAAATGGTGTCATTTTGAGGGAACGAAACTTTGTTTTAAACTTATAAAATACATAATATACATTAACCAAAAAAATATAATTTTGTGTATCAGTCAGTACTCAGTAGTTTCATGTCCTATCAAACTGCACCAGAATTGTTAAATACATAGCTGACGATGCAATTATCTGTAAAAAAACAAACGAGTAACATTACTAACAGTGAATTACCTTACTTAGTGAAAAGTGTTGAATGTGGGATTGACAATATGACCTATGATCAACAAACACGCCCGGTTGATACTGACGATGCTATTTTCCATCCTCGAAACATAATTTATTTGACATTGCTCTTTAGAAGTAGTCATTACGACTCGTTAGTTGGTAGGTCCCTTAGTAAGTATACTCGTACAGTAGGTTTGATTAAACGAGAAATAAACTTGAAAGAGAAAATTAACAAGATTTATTAAATACTTACTTACAGTACCTACGTTTAGCAGGAGTTGGGGCGTAAAAGGGGTCTAAGCAGGTAGTGGTTGGGTCCCCGATTGGCCGATTATAACGCTTATTAAAAGGTCGGTTATTAAAACGCTTATTAAAACTCTTATTAAAAGGTAATGCATATATTTCGAAAAAAATATTTTAAAAATAAAAGCGAAAATTAAACGTAAATAAATGGGCGATTGACAACGAAATCTGTCCTAGTATATTCTCCGAAGTGTAAAATGTCGTGCAAAATCGATAAAAGGAAATTAAAAATATATAATTATGAATGGTTTGTTGTTTTGTTTGTTTTTATAACAACCTAGAAATTTTGGTGAGGTGAAAGTAAGTGTACCCCCATTGATCGTATGTGTGTACATAAGGCAATCTTACTACTGTTAGTAGGAGAACTTAGGATGCATTGCAAGAGCGAGCGAAGCGAGCTCGTGACTTGACGCACCCCGACTCGGACAGGTTAGGTTGGAAGGGGATGGAGGGGTCTAGTGAGCGAGCATAGCGAACGAATTCAGACCCCGCCATCCCCTTCGTGGTTATTTTTTTTTTAAACCACCTCCGCCTACCTTTTAAGCAGCTTTAAAGTGTTTTGAGGTTAGGTTACATAAGTTGATTTTCTCAAGAACGGTGCGTTACCTTTTCATGTTAATGGTGCCAGGGGAGAGGGGGCACCCCTCACTCGCCCCCTCCTCCTGTTTTTATTGAAAGCGTTATATAAGTTCTACAAACTTAATTTTTTTTTATATCTACCGTGTTTCATTTTTTGTGACTTTACAAGCCCATATCTAACCAACTACTGTCTTTAATAAAATAACCGGTCAAGTGCGTGTCGGGCCACGCGCAGTGTAGGGTTCCGTAGTTTTTATAACAGCTAAGTGCGGGTCGTATTCGCTGTCTGATAGTTTCGTACCATGCTCTAACTAAAAGCCAAACATGACTACCAACCTAATTTGACTTCTTAGATAAATCTTCACCTGATCCGACAATTTTGCACGGCAAGTTTTAATTTTTTTTTTTGAGATTTGATTAGGTTAGGTTAGGGATTACGTAACACTTGTCATAGGCGGTGTTGCAACTGCTTTTTTTTTTATAAAACTTATTTGGGAATGAAACAATAGCGCGATACAACTAACGCTTAGCGCCATCTATCGACATTTTTATGGAGTTGTTCGAAATCTTCGAGTCTAATACATTTGATCGACTATATTAATATTTATATACTAATATTTTTGAAAGAACTATCCAATGATATCCCACACTATGGGAAGGACGAAAAAAAATATCATCCCCACTTTAGATGAAGGGGAGGTACCCTAAATATTTTTTTTTTTCAAAATTTTATTTTACCACTTTTTCGGCGTCATTAACGTGTATACTCATGCCAAATTACAACTTTCTAGTACCAATAGTTTTTGAGCTAAACCGCGGACAGACCGACAGACAGACAGACGACATGGCGAAACTATAAGGGTCCGTGTTGACTACGGAACCCTAAAAAGTCACTTGAAAACATTATAACCTTTTTAATTACCTATCTATGGGATCTAATTACTACACCCCATACGATCACGTGTAGGCACTGATTTTTAATCCTCTTTTACATGTATTGGGCGGAGCCACCCCTAATTTTCTTTCCTTATTTCACTGCGACATCCTTTAGCAGTTCATACACCTTCCTTTCAACGATATAGTGCCCAAGGTCTTCGAGTAATATGGCTGTGTGACATACCGACAGACAGACAGGACGAAATTCTATGGGTGCCGTTTTTGCTATTTGGTTGCGGAACCCAAAGAATCAGCTGTTCCATACACTTTGATCGTATTAGTAGCAGCTGATCCACCGAGGTATCGCATTTTTGTGTGGATTTGGTCCCATAGGTAAAGAAGTTCATTTTCATGAGTACCTGGTACGGAGTCGAATGAATAGCTCTAGCTAAGGCGGTATCGCTGGTTTCGCATTTTCGATTTTTGACACCGACTTCCGAAATTTAAGATAAGTATTTATTTAATTATAAAGGTACACCAACAACTTCTGTATACAAAATATCAAACACACACACACACACACACGCACGTTATCTTTCACTTAGGTAGTGTTTTTTTTAGGAAATCGGTTTTTTTTAAGTATTTAAAGACTGTTAGCTTATAAATTATGTAAATGATAACTTCAATGTACCCCCTACTTGGGTATGATACATTTTTAAGTACCTTAGATAGCAGAGCGGCATCCAGTGTAAATAACCCATATGCTGTAATTTCGTCTCCTTGAAACATAATCATCGATGAAAAATGTTGTATCTGGAAATTTCCCCCAAGCGAATTATTTTGTCGCAGATAATATAGTAGGCAATCTTAAAACATTACAGTATTTACTGAGAATTAATTTTACCTCCAATAACAATCGTATATCGTGTTTATCCGTTGGAATACTGTGTACTGCTTGTCCTATTTTCATCACCTGAAATATAATCAACCTATTTGATAATACTTAATAATCATCCAAAGAAAATTTCGCAATTCCCATTAATTACCTCTTGCTTCAATAAATTTCCTGTTCTGGACATAATAAAAACTTTAATGATCTGATAAGTGATCCAAATAGAACAGTTAACGACGGGGTGTAAGAAGAAGTTCCTCTCGACAACCAGACCGTGGTAGATTATGTGAGCCTCGCTTACCATGGAGTGGAAACACTGTAACGTTGTGATCAACAAGGGCGCCTGAAATGCTGCGTTAATATCTCTCTTCGCCTCGAAGGCCTTTTCGTACAAAGATTCCACATATTGCAGTGTCAATATTTTGTTCTCTACCTTTTCAAAATAATCCACCACAACTATTTTTTCTCTCGATAGGTTGGCTATGTGTACTCTTATATTCTTCAGTAGAACCACTAGCATCAAAATAAGCACATAGTAAAACGCTATCACAGTGAACTGCATCATTTGCGGTAACAGGAACGAGATGGACACTAAAATCATCTTCCAGAATGAATCATCTCGAGAGAAGTTCACAGATATCTGCAGTATCAATGCTGTTAGAAGAAATACCATTATCATATTCATTTGGAAACGAAACTGCTTCATTGTACTCTCCATATTTGGAGGATCAGTGTTATTTGCTATTTTGTTAATTATTTGCACGTAAGTACAGCGGTTTTTGAATGCACAGAAGTATGCAGCAAGGCAGAAGATAATGAAAACAACAAGTTCTAGAATATAGTTCATTTGAGTCAGTAGTTCCCTGGTCATGACTGTGTCAGCGATAGAGTCTTTCACATACTGAATGTGCAACACTAAGAAAGACAGCAGTAGTAATAAGTAAGAAATAGCACATAAAGTATTTATGTATATAGACTTCTTGATGATCGTTAAACCACGTTTGCTATTGTTGAATTTAACACTATAGGGGAACAGGCCAAGCAATGACAACACGATGTACAGAGGTTTAAATATATGGCGGATATTGAGTTTCTCATTTCTGCTTGCATAAAAATATTTCTTTACGTTAGAAAACATTGTTTGGAAAAGTAGTGGAGGATATGGAGTTACACGGACAACTAACGCTCCGTATACAAATGAATCAGCACATGAGCAACGAGCGATTGTAAAACACAATTACTATACATAGTGAGGTGATAGTATCTCAGCACATTATTTATTCAGAGAAGGTTTATGTATATGTGCATAACGTAGTATTAAATGTCTATCAACGGTTCAAATATTTTCGCTGATTGTGTAATCTCAATCTGTTACGTAAAACTAAACATAGTGTCACAGTTACACGTAAAATAAACCGTTATAGAGCTACAATTACATGAAAAATGTGTGTTTGCTGTGTGATTATTTTGAATATAGTGCACGGTCCCTCGAATACAAGATTGTATGAAATTGAGGCAGTTAATTTTAATAATCTGGGCTGTTTGTAAGTCGTCTAACCTTGACCTACAAGTTTAATATGGAAGGTGGTACAATGCAGTCCTATTTTAGGATTAAGTTGAACTGATCATCACGCAAGCTCAAAAGCTTGCATTATAAATTTCATTGCTTTTAAGATACTAGCTGCGCACCGCGGTTTCACCCGCATAAGTTTCGATCCCGTGGGAATATCGGGATAAAAAGTATCCTATATATTAATCCTGGTTATAAACCATCTGTGTGCCAAATTTCGTCCAAATTCGTTTAGTAGTTTTTGCGTTAAAGAGTAACAAACATACATCTGATACATCCATCAATCAATCCGTACAAACTTTCACGTTTATAATATTAGTAGGATATATGTACAAAATAGCCGATAGCAGAATCTGAGTTCAAGGGACACATTCTTTGATCTCTGAATTTGTGCCATTGCATAGTCAGAATGAATTAAAACATTCTTTTTCATGCACGGTGATCAAAGACCATGAAACCACTGTCAACATTAACCTGTCAATTGCTGTCAATGGACAGAAGAAAAGAAAAATCATACTTCAAAAACATAAATTTTTAGTCATGTAAAATTTAAAATAAAATTAAGATAAATTCATAAGTCTAAAAAAATATGGTTATTTGGAGATCCTTTTTTCAAGGGTGCCGTGTGGGACGACGGTATATGTTGGACGGGAAATACACCGTGTTGGGTTGTGACGAATGGTATGGGCGAAATGTCAGACGGAGTTACAGCACCTGTCCCGCTTGCCCCAGCGGGTTGAAAGTCACCATCTGCGGCGCCAATGGCTGCACCGGTACGGACCGCTTTACAAACTTAATTTAACGGTATTTAAAACTGTTAAAAGTGTAAACGTAGATTTAGGAATCCCTTTGTAGAATGGGTAACTCGATAAGTAATAACTTCAATGTAGTAATTCAGTAGATAAATTGAGGCCATGAGAGCCGCAGTGGCCTAAATGTCATTTTTTCAATACTGACTTTTTTTGAAAAAACTACTCTAAACTATAAAAGTCAGCGCCACAGTGGCCTAAAAATTTGTTCATTTTTTTAGGTTAGGCCACTGTGGCTCTCTGCCCTAAACTGTAAAGGTCATAGCGCCACAGTGGCCTAAAAATTAGTTCAATTTTTTTCAGTTAGGCCACTGTGGCTCTCATGGCCTCAATTAAAGAGTTACCAAAGAGGTCAATTACTAATAACTATTCAGTTCAGTCTTAAAAATAACTTCTTTGATTAAGAAAGTTCTTATTTTAATCTGCAGGCCAGCCATTAGCCCTATTACTGAAGCAGTGTCCATTGCTGGATGAGTTAGCTCTGTATGACCAGTGTGCTACTTGCGGCTACGGCATGGAATTGAGTCACGTCGACACCAAGTGTAGAATTTCCTCGTACTCCGGGAAACACATGCTGTGCGATGCACTTAAAGTACGATATCATTATAATTATTATTATATTAAGCCTACATCCCTCTTAACAAGTTACTTTAAGAGAGATGTAGGCGCAAGCGTGATTTAAATTGCCGCTTAAATTTTTTTCGTAGCCCATTTTGTTGTTGCGTAGGCCTGTGTGCTACGTGCGTAGCAGTTACACTAAGCTACGTGCGTAGCAGTTACACCAAGCTACGTGCGTAGCAGTTACACCAAGCTACGTGCGTAGCAGTTACACCAAGCTACGTGCGTAGCAGTTACACCAAGCTACGTGCGTAGCAGTTACACCAAGCTACGTGCGTAGCAGTTACACCAAGCTACGTGCGTAGCAGTTACACCAAGCTACGTGCGTAGCAGTTACACCAATTTGAGAACACACTAACAGTAGCAATGGCTTTTATTTTGACAGTTCAACAACAACATTCGTTGCGTTATTTGCGTTGTTGAGCACACAAATTTTTAGAACATATTATTAAGCAATGGATTAGCTTTTCTTCAAAATGATTTCCTCCTCACGCCCGTAGAACGTGCGCAGACGCACTGACAAAAGCAGCGTTGTGTGAAGGCGTGACTTCACACAACGCTGCTTTTGTCAGTGCGTGATAAAGTAAAATTAACTTTTACCTAACCGTGGGCCTGTGCCCTTTATTTAATTTTGTTTTTGTTATCAACGTTACATCCAGTCTAACTGAGTAACAAAATATAATCCAACAATATAAATATACTGAGACATTCAGTATACGAAGGTTACATTTTTGTAAAATAAAACATCTCATAAAATATGTAGCCATCAGTGTGCTTCGGCCTTAACAGAGCTATTAGTAAATGAGTTGGTTATTCCAGGGCTCGAAGGTAGTGATTGTCGTGGCACGGAATACTTATGACACGTTCGAGTACAGTGCGCCGATTTTGACTGAAATAGCACTGCAGATTTGTAACACATGCCCGGCTGTAAGTGACTTTTATTCTATATTTTTTCTTATCTCATACATATTTCTTTATTATCATCATCATCAGCCTACAGCAGTCCACTGCTGGACATGGCCTCTTTAACCTACAATCAAAATTTCGAAAATATGTGACATCCGCCAACCCGCACTAGGCCTGCATATTGGATTATGGCCCACTCCCTCTCGAAGAAAGGAAGACTGTGTCTCAGTAGTGGGAATATCAGATTAAGTATGTTAGCATGTTGATGTGTGTTAGTATCTTGTTAGTAGCTGCGCCCCGCGGTTTCGCCCGCATAAGTTTCAATCCCGTGGGAGTATCGGGATAAAAAGTATCCTATGTATTAATCCTAGTTATAAACTATGTCGGTCTTATTACAAAAAATTGCTTAAGTACTGGTTTAAACCAAGACTAAAAAGTCTAGGATTGTGACGGTATTAAGATTAGTACCAGGATCAAAATGTGTCCCGATTACAAAACGAAGACTATCTGAGGATCTGTTAGTACCAAAGAAAGTCCATGGTTCAAATAATATCCACAGATAAGAAATAAAAATGGCATTCTTTCATTCGTTCGTACAGGCTTTATTTGAAGCAACATTCTGTTTCTCTAAATAGTGATATTATAATAACACTTGAAATGATTTAATAATTATTTATCAGTACAAAAATATGTCATAAATGGTTCTTTGTTTGGATTACAATATAATGAACAAGAACAACTTGTACTTTTGGCGCGCTGATCATAATCAAGTTGTTATATTTTTAACACCTCTAGCGTGAAATGGAGCGAATTACATTCGGCGACAGCCCGCGTCATTTGAAGCGAATGTTTATCTTTTGAAGAAACAAATAATACAATTCTTATTTTTATTCGTTATGGTTTGTTCGTGAGTGGATGTGTCCGATTATGCCTCGTAATAGGCAACGAAACCGTTGGTTGCTTCATTAAACTAAAACACCTCTCCATCGTCTTCCGGGTATATATGGCTGCTGTTATACCTCTCTTCTTGTGGTGTTGTGGGGTTACGCAATGGTGTAAATAAATATGGAGTGCAGTGATAGCCACAGCCACCGAATAATATTCCACATAAAGCGCCAGCCTCAAACCTCTGTTTCAATCTACATCCTCGGAATATATTCTGGAGTCATGGTCCACGTCATCTGGTAACAATGTCCATGATTTTCAGGCCAGCATCACAAACCGCCTGAAAAGTGACCGCATATTAGATCTTTAGACTCGTACTCTGTTATTTTAATATGACAAATAAAACAATAATATTGGGATATTATTTGGATTTTATTTAATGTAATGTTAGCATTGACCAAGGGTACTTACTTCATGGCGAGCCCAGTTGTGTAAGTGTTGGGTTTGGATCCTTGCGGAATAAGTGGACTGTATTATCAATAAGGAACTGGTTTATTTAATACAATAATGTTACAAAATAATATAATAATCCCGACAGCGTTATTTCGTTGTTACGCGGGTGCGCGTGTGTCCTATGCGTAAACCACTTGCACTTCAGGACTCAATGGGCATCCTCGAGGGTCGTGGAGTAAATCTTCACGTAAAACATCCACAATTTATTCCCGAAAACGTTTTGTGAACCTATACTTATATTTAAAATCTTCGTCACTCAATTTAAAAGGATTTACATGATGACGACATCTGTAAGGTCGCCGAGACGTCTCCAGCATAACCAAATCCATCAAATCAATTATAACAATATCCATTTTTGACGATTTGTAAATAAAAAGACACAATAATAATCAAAGCTAACCTCAAATAAATTAGTACCGATGTCAAATCCATGGTTAAACTAGGGGTCTCGGCGGACTAACTTTAGTACCTTAGTTAGTTCAAGAACTAGTGATAAACTTCATTTTGTAATAACGTTTTATTTAGTCATGGTTTAAACCTAGTAACAATCCCAGTACTAAATTTAGATCGTGTTTTGGAATAAGACGGTTTGTGTTTCAAATTTCATCTAAATCCGTTCAGTAGTTTTGGCGTGAAAGAGTAACAAACATCCATCCATCCATACTTTCGCGCTTATAATATTAATAGGATTGGTATATAGGATATGATCACTATTTCATACACAAAGTTAACAGTATACTAGCTTTCTATCGATGCGAAAGCGCCAGTGCGCTAGCGCTTTGTAGTTTTTGCGGGGAGAAGGGGTAAGTTTATGTAAATTTTGCGGGGTACCATAGCGTATCCCGCTTAAAGAATCACAAAACTTAACCTTCGGGGTAATTGCGTAACACACTAATTATCATTAGCATTGGGTTTCATTTTCACAGTTCAACAACATTCATTGCGTTATTTACGTTGTTGAGCAGACACATTTTTGGAACATATGAAGCAATGGATTAGCAATATCCTTCCAAATGAATCAGATTGAGATTGATAGTATGTTACGCAATTAGGGTGCTGGAAATTGTAGAAAAAGCTATAAATTTGTATATCGTGGGCTATCCTTCCGCTTCCCTTTAAGGAATTTCTCGTTTTTGCCCATCAGGCATTCATTTTAGTGGCAACCCAGCCAGTGGAGAGCCTGGTCCCTCTGGTTGGCGAGATCCAGCGCCTCCGCGGCGCTTACAACCCTCGCACGCTCATGGGGTGCGTGGAGCTGAACTGTGTGCGCGCCAACACCGTGCTGGCAGACTTCCTGAAGGTTAGCTTTAATTACTGTATTAATTAATTATTAGTACCGGTTTTACCTGTCCCACTGCCGACGAGGCAGGGACTAGCTATAGACTATTTTTTCGCTCAAGAAACGTACAATAGAAAAAGAGTGTCAGTAAAAGAGATACATACACATAATTTAATATAAGTTGATCGCTGGCTGTTGACACTGCCGGCAAGAACTCTCACTCTACTAGTTTGTCGCAGCGACAAGAGCTATCAAAGAAAAAACGGCTACTTTTAATTCCTAGCTCTAAGTACGCACGGCTACACATCAAGCTACACAGAACCAGTATAAGCTGACTTCTAATTGTTCGACCAACCTATACAATGCGAGGTCAGCTAAAACTGGAAATGTATACCTTAATGTGTAGCCGTGTGTACTCGCTTTTCGCTAATGGTTGGCGGGACAGGTACCTTAAGCGGTATTCATGGAGAACAAACATTTTGCCCAAAAAGATCTCAACTTTATGATTGAACCTATACACAGGTGGCAAAAAAAAACTGTTATAAGTTCGTGTATATGTCAGTTCGTTTCTCGTCTACAATCTGACATTTTATCTATTCTTCCGTTGAAAAAAAATCGTGTCTGGTGGTCATGTTACTCATGCACTGTGCAATCGACATTTAAAAAATCGAATGTACCTATATTTAAAGGCTGATTTTTTAATCGACAGATATTTTTTATTCGTGGAATAAAATGTACGTCTGACAGATTTATTATGTATGGAAGAACTGTCAAAAATTCAAAATTATACTTCAGATAAAGTTATCGGCGTTGGAAAAATCAGCCCTAAGTAGACTAAGGGGCTGATTTTTCAATCATCTGATAATTTTATTCGAGGAATAATTTTGAAATTTTATGCCTCGAATAAAAGTTATCTGGCGATGAAGAAATCAGCCCTAAAAGCTGATTTTTCAATGATCTGAGGGGCAATTCTCGTAATTTTAAGAACCTTCACAGTCTGATCTCAGTCTCAATCTGTCAAAAAATACTTCTAATTTCCCTACATTTTGACAAGTTTTTGACATTTGTTTGTCGCCGAGATGAGACTGCGACTAGATTTTGAACGTTTTAAATTACGAGAATTGGCCTTCTGATAACTTTATTCGAGGAATAATTTTGAAAGTTATTTCATACAAAAACTGTCAAACGTCAATTATATTCCTCGAATAAAAGTTGTCTGGCAATGGAAAAATTTGCCCTTATTACTTTTATTTGCCCTTAGTACATTCAACATAAAATAAAGGTATGACATTAAACATTTTATAAAGGTTCCTCCCGAAGCCGTGAAGGTGCCCGTGATAGGTGGCGCCACTCCGACTACAATGGTGCCTGTACTATCAGCCGCTGTACATCCCTGCGCCATGACTCAACAACAGGTGCGTATGAAGGCACTACACAAAATAGCGTATTAGATTAAGTTCAATAGGGGTACGGTGAGCGTCGTAGCGTCGTCATGAGTGCCTCTGGCAAGATTTGACTTTTGTTTGCACCCCCAATACTTACATGTTTTCTAGGTAGATAAACGACACAATAACTTTGAAAGTTAAAGTTTAAGATAAAAAAATCCTGGGAGCCCCTAGCACACAGGGTGCGGTGAACGGTGGTAACTGTGTTGTAGAGGTTACAAAGGCAGTCGCTACACGTAAATACTGGTATTTTGCTGCATCTGGTTAGACTGGGAGCTGACCCCAACATAGGGTCAAACAAGACTAGGCAGATGATAATGATGAAGGGGCGGCTAAAACAACACCGACTTTAAACCAACCGAATTTAAAGTCCTTGCTGTTACTACGAGATCACAGTTGACTAATCATTCCTATTTATGAAACTGGTTTTTAAAAACAACAAATGCTACCTATTTAAATGAAAGTGTGTTCATTTATTGCGGGACCAATCAAAAATTGAAATCTTTCAAGAATTATGTAAATATCGGGCGACAGAACCAGTGTTCATACATTTAAACAGCGCGTAGTAAAAATATAATTTTCTCCTATTCTTAGAACCGATTTATCATTAGTCAGATAACTTTTACCTATCGAAGAAAAAAAAAAGGCGGTTTGACGTACTTTCTATACAAAAGCTGTAAAGCTTTTCTGACTATTGAAAAATCCACCTTTACTCGATATAACATGACATGTCATATGTAGATTTTGTTATTTACATAATTACAGGTTGAATGCGTGACATCCTGCATAATGAGTGGCAACGAGGCTGTTTGCGCGGCAAAAGGCTGTACGTCGGCGACCGCCTGCTTGGCCGGCGCGTACGCAATAGCCCGCAATACCATCAACGTGCTGAAGGGTATTCAGGGGAAGAGGACTACCCAGTGCGCTTACGTCGACAGTCTGGGCACCTGCGCGCCCAACTGCCAGTATTTTTCTAGTGAAGTGAGTTAAGGGGGATTTTTAGCAACCCTCGAAATTCAAAGGGGTTTGAAGATTTTTATACGGAGCCTGGCATAGCAACTACCACGCCATTTTTTTTTCAAAATGGCGTTTGGTTCTATTGTGTTTTCTGTTTACTTAAATGTCAGCTGTCGATTTATACCTCTAGTAGTAGTAGTTCGGTTATTAGTCCGGTTGACCGAACTACTGAAACTTTCAGTTGCGATAGTTCGGTTCTAACAAAGCACCGAACTACTGAAACTCTTCTAGTAGCAGTAGTTCGGTTGTTAGTCCGGTTGACCTAACTACTAGCCGAACAACTATTTAATTAATAATCAATTATTTTTTATATTTTTTTATAAAAAATAATTGATGATGCGATTGATTGATATTGTGTTGATGCCACTGGCTATCAAAATCATTGTGATCTTAATTCTCGTTACAATAGGGTTGCTATAAACAATAGCCTTTCGACCGATTTCAGTCATGGTGGCCAATCTCAACGGAGATCAGCCAGGTACGCAGGAGAATTATAGTGCAAAAGTGTGTGCGCAAACACAGGTGCACTCTCTGTTCCTTTACTCTAATAGTCCGATGGGACGGCAATCCGACACGACCGGGGAGGAATCAGGACCAACGTCTTTACGTGCTTTCCGAGGCACGGGGGTGTAGCGGTATCTACAACGCCACATTCGAACAACGCTGCATACTAACGTCACGCAAAATCCTGCATCGCGCAAGCAGAGTTTACCGCGCAGTTGGCATACATGCAAACTTCCCAACATCAATCGTTGGGCAGTTGCCCGCCAGACACAACACCCGTCTGGTCCGAGGATCCTCTCTTTTCTATGGAGGATGAGTGAACTTTACACCCTGTTCCTCATGCCTTTATACTGGTGACCCCGAGTATGAACGTCAGCGCAGCCTTCGTGCACCTATGTACTTCAGCGTGACGTCATCATCATTACTCCCGCAAGCTTTAGCGGCGAGTCACCCAGCCAGCCAGCACCCACGGCTTCAACGGGTATCCTGACCACCAAGCATGCAGCGACCGCGCATACCTGGTCATCTTACTTATCACCCTCAGCCTCAACAGCAACCTTGGCACAGCACACTGCACTTTCGCCGGTCAACAAGAAGAGCTCTTAATTCCTCCCTTTTCTATAGAGTATGAGTGAACTTTACACCCTGTTCTTCATACCTCTATGTATATATTAAACCGCCAACTTCCAAACTCCGGACTGTTACAAAAAAATTCCTAATGGAAGACTTTGTCCGACCCGGGAATCGTAGCTAGAACTCCACGCTCAGCAGTCGCGCTTGTAGCCACGAGACCAATGGGGTGGGGGAGTTGGGGGGAGGTTGCTGTTAGCTTGCTACTGCCAGGATAAAATAACTGTTAATGGACTGAACATCAAACGTATTTTCGCCCTGTAGCAAAATGTTTAGGTACAAACAATTTGTTTTTGGAACGAAGTTCCTTATCGCGCGTTGCGAAAGGGGGCTAGACGGAAAAAATTAAGACCAAAAGTTGGAACGATACTTTTAAGCCGTGCGGCGTGCGCGTGTTTCTCTGTCTCGCTCTCTCTCTCTCTTATAGAAAGCAAGCCAGTTATACCTCGTTCCATCCGGGTGTCCCTTGACACCTCTCAAGTTTTTTTTTTTTTTCCAGGTCATACTCGGTCCTTCCGGAATAGAGAAGAACTTGGGCGTACCGGAGCTGACGAAGTTTGAGCATTGTCTTCTGTGTACTTCTCTGCCTTACATTAGGAACGAGATAGCTCGAGGCATTTGGTTGGTAAGTAATAAGAATAAAACAGAAATATCGTTCCGTTTATTTACTTGTATTCGTAAGGTGACGCAAGTGTTTGGTGGGTTTTGAAATTCATTTTCGTGCACAAGCCCGAACGCAAACATCTGTCGCGGCGCGTGCGTCGATCCGAACCTGTATGTCCGTAGATTTGTACAAGTGGTGCGTAGGGTAGAAAAGTGGGGGAATATTGAAATTGAAAGAATTAGAAATTTTCTACCATTAAATTTTATCTCTATGTAAATGGAGAAACAAGCCGACGACCCCTGACCACTATCAATCACAATCTGAATCATTTTGAAAGATATTGCTAATCCATTGTTTCATATGTTCGAAATTGTGTCTGCTCAATAATGTAAATAACGCAATGAATGTTGTTGGACTGTCAAGATGCTATTGCTACTGTTAGTGTGTTACTCAAATACCGCGCCGTGGGTCGCTACGAAGCGTAGCTTGGTGTAACTGCTACGCACGTAGCTTGGTGTAACTGCTACGCACATAGCTTGGTGTAACTGCTACGCACATAGCTTGGTGTAACTGCTACGCACGTAGCCACAGGCCTACGCGACACCAAAATGGGTTAGGTAAAAAATGTAAACAGCAATTTAAATCACGCGTGGCGCCTATTTAGTGTGTTACGTAATTACCCCGCAGCTGATAGTAAGTGGTCACCGCCGCCTATTGATATTTCCAATACCAGGGCAGACGCATCGCATATTCATTGCTATCCCAGAGACAGAACTGAAAAAGTCTTAACTGCCACACAAAAATTGTAAAACATTTTAAAAGAGTAACTATGGAGTTTCTATCCCACTCTTCTCCATACGAAACTACCACTTGGAAGGGGCAACTAGAATCAATTATGTTTCCTTATAATTGTTGACGTTCAAAAGTGCCTTTTATTGGCCTACTCGGGCTTCATCATCTACATCATCATTTCAGCTGAAAGACGTCCACTGCTGGACATAGGCCTACCCCTAGCACCGCCACTTTGATCGGTGCTGTGCTTCCCGCAACCAGCGGATACAGCGGCCTTCACGAGGTCATCGGTCCGCCTTGTGGGAGACCTTATTCGAGCTTGTTTAATTATAACTGTGTTGTTGTAGGTGTACACGATGTGCCAGCAGTGTTGTTGTCCGACTTGTTGTTGGCACCCCAGCACATGTTACACGCCGCCCATCTGTCCCTGCGTGCCCCCCACCAACTGGACTTGTGGCTGTCCTGACGCTTGCAGGGACGAGTACCTTGCCTCGGTTAGTATCCAAGTGTAAACAATAGGCTAATCGATTTTTTCAGAAAATACAGGGTGTAGAAAGACCCATCACGAAGTCATTACGCATTCTGACATCATACTAAGTAACTTTGTGCAAAAGCAATTGCTGGGAAGATGAGTTTTATTTTTGGTGTGAAATTTCACTGGTTACGGTAGTGTGCAATGTAACGCAAGCAAAGTTATAACATTGACTTGTTTTCGTAAAACAAACGTCAATAAAAGTTGAACTTTAACCTTCAATATGTCCGTAACTAGAAGGTATGGTCCAGTACAAAAAAAATATCATAATAACTGGAAGAACAAGTGACTCTCTCGACTTAATTAAGGGTATTTTTACATCAGTTACATACCTAGTACTATTTAGATTCGGATGTATTGGAAAACTCCGTGGCAAACCTACCTACCTGCCATTTTGAAAAATAAACAAAATGGCGGACAGTTAGGTATAAAATCTTCAATCCATTTTGTCTCTGTGAGTACATACAGGAAAATACCCATTGTGTGGCAAAAACAACAACATAATGTTTAACTTTACTGCAATGATTTAACTACAGTCATTTCATTACAACACATCGAGCTTAATGTGTTGTAGTGAAATGACTGAATGAATGTTAAAAGCTAACATTTAAAATAATAATATGTACATGTGAAAAAATAAGCAAAAGATTCATAGGGCATCAAAAAATTCGTCCGCATTGCTGTCAACAGGAACAGTGTCCAAAAGGCTGGCAGCATTGCCATGTTGTATAGCGATGCTAATTCTTTGGCCATGAAACAGGCCAGCCCTCTGGCTCAGCTCATAAATATGTTTGCATTTTCAAAACGAGTTTCATTAAATCAACCATCCTGTGAAATGTATTACGTTTACTGATTATTAATGTAACCCTAAAAATGCAATTTAAAGTCCCACTACTTCCTTTATTTAAATCTTCAATTTTTCATTTATTTCCCACAGATATGTCGGGATATGACGTGCAGATGCGGCAGCACGGAGCTCTGCTGGCGCCCCCGTCAGAACGACTACGACGCCGCACGGGCTGCCAACATCACGCACCAGATTCCCCCGTACATTCCCTCGTGCGGAGCCCAGATCCCCAGGAGCGTTCGCATAACACAGGAAATCTTGGATAAGGCCAAAAATCCCTGCTGCAGGTTTCGCTAAGGATCCTCATAGGCCGTTGCAACTCTGATCTATTCGAGAGAACAGCAGATACAAGGTTTCCAACTCATACATGTTTAAAGAAACACTTAACTTAACACTTGACTACCATCAAGATAGTTTTTTTTTTTTTGTAGCGATGTGAGAAAGCGTCAGATCTTCTTACCTAAAGACTCATCCAAAATATTTCATAAGCTGTCTTGAAGAAAACATGTGAACATGTTCAGTTTAGCGCGAGGGCTATGAGAAGAAAGCATATACGCATGAAAAAGGAAGTCTGGCTGATGTCGCAAATACACGGCTTGTTTTCAAGTGCCAAAAAAAATTAGAAAAGCACCTCGTACAGGACTGTCCAATGTTCATGTCGTGTTTTGCAAATTAGTGACGGGAGTTTATTTAAATGTCTCCATGTTTAGACCTCTGCTCTGTACTGCAATACGTGCACCCAGGGCTAAATTATTGTGACGCCTATTAGGCACGAAGTATTTATATCTAAATTAAAAGCTGGACATGTAGGTCATGCCCAAGAATCATTGGCCCTGACTGCATCGTACACCACGCCGCAACGCCGGTGCTGCAACGGTCATCTACTTCTTCAGCTGAAATCAAAATGTGTTGTTCGACAAAATTCCATGATCTCGTTTTGTTTAAAAACTTGTCTCAAATTTTAGAAGTGACGTTTTACGAAGTGTAAATACCAATGAGTAGTTGTAAGTATTAGCAAATCATAGGTTGGTATCATAATATGGCTGTAACAAGACCCTTTAAAAATTCGTCGTGTATTCTTGTATTGGTGACGAAAATAACGTAATATTCTTACACTTGTCCATTTTGTATGTTTAGGTATATAAAAGAGTTTATATTTTATGAATTATGATTTGCAAATAAAAAAATATATATTCATGAAAATAGTATTTCATTTACTTGTTAAAACTTTCGAATACTTGAACAAAACAAAAAACAAAATAATTGCTTTTCGTGCATATGTAATTCTAAATGTGCAAAATGTGTTTTATCTTTTCACGCCAGCTGTCCAAGGTTCCTTTCAGATTTTCCATATAGTTTACGCAATCACCTTCTTCAATCTGAAAAGGGAGTTCTGTTTAGCCTACACACACAGCAGTGACACAGCACAGCAACTCCATAACAGCCTTGTTCGACACACTGGTCGGAAGGTCGACACAAGGCTATTATGGAGTTAGGACATGATGACGGAGAGGAATTTAAAAGGTTTTCTCGAAATAATGAGTAGTGATAGTTGTGAGAAATATAGGATTTCGGGTAACTAACTAAGTGCTTAAACATCAACAAAATCGCAGGTTTGTAGGCCAGTGCATTGTTTAGCTGAGTCAGCAGCAGGCATTAAACACGATTTGGCCTTAAGTATGACGCTCTAGGCGCCCTCGTAGTCGATAGAGTTGATGTACCTGTACTCCGCTATTTTCCTAGTAGGGCATTCATGGGCTTGACGGCACGGTGATTGGCTGCTGCGCTGCGTGTCGCGGGTTCGATTCCCGCACGGAACAAATATTTGTATGACCTACATGTATTTGTTCCGAGTCTGGGTGTTTTTCTATTTATAATATGTATGTATTTACAAAAAAAATGTATATAAGTAGTTTATCAGCCATCTTGTTACCATAACACAAGCATTCGGTTGCTTAGCTTGGGACTAGATGGCGCTGTGTGAAATGTCCAGGGATATTTATATTTATTTATTTATTCAGTATCTCCCGTTTTGTGGTTATTGGGCTTTTTAAAGCGTGAACAAGTTGCACATTTCGGTGTGTCAGCTTTCTTCGCGCACTCTGACATTGAGTGTCCTTCTTTACCGCAGTGACCACACGTAGATTTTAGCTCACTGCATGTTTTTACTGCATGACCATTTTGTTGGCATTTGTAGCATCTAGTGACCAGGGTGAAGTCCCTGACAGGGCATGACGTCCAATTTATAAAAAGCCTTGATCGGGATAATAGGGCTTTACGTATACTGGCTGTAACTTCAATGACGTAGTTACAGGTCGACGCATCTTTCTTCCCAGATTTGTGGTTTAATTTAATCACGCTCAAAAAGGACTCTATAGGCATTGCTGGGAACTTGTCGGCTACGTTCTGTTCATAAATGCACCTGAAGACTTCAGTTTCAGCCAAAGTGTCGGCACACCTACAACCACGATCCGAGGTTTGCGCTTGTTTGGTTTGTCGGCGGTAAGTCCGGATGTAGAGAGCTGGACTAAACTCTGCTTGCGAGATGCAGGATTTACGTGACGTCAGTATGACGCGTTGTTCGCAAGTGGCGTTGTAGATACCGCTACAAGAGCAAACTTCATTTAAGTGCTGTTCGATGATTAACATCCATTTTTGAATCTCGGACGTTGAAACAACATCGCCCGTGACCGACTCAAGGGCTGGGCTCTGCGTCGTCGTCTTCGACGGCGCGGCGAGGGGGAGGGGTGCACTGGACCCCTTGGATTATAGGGGCTGTTATCCATTTTGTATTTTTACGAGTTCGCTTCGTGTTCATTATTCACTGAAACTCCACACTAAGCAAAATTACAGTTGCATAACGTTGGTAATGCACTAAAGGAGGTCACTATTATTAAAATAGGTAATTATTAAATATTGCTAAGAGCACGTCTGTACACTGCTAATAGTACAACATGAAGTATGATCGTACCACGATATTTTTGAATTTGCGTAAGTGTATGATATTTATACTCGTGACTGTACGAGTCTTTGGTAGATATTAGTATAATATTCCGTGACAAAACTTACTGTTTAGGTGGCCTAATAAATAGTAACTGTTTACCAAATCTGATCGATATACCTACATGTTGTATTTTGTAAAGTAATATAAAAAGTTGAATTACTTTTATTTCTATTTGATTCTCCCTCCGAGGAAAAACAATACGGTCTGATCTGTTCCTTTTTTCAAAATCACTTGACAATTTTGCATTATTATCTAAGCATCTCTGAAAATATAACAAAAGCAATATCGATTACATAATTATTTTAACCATTTGTTTTTTTTTATGAATTTCGGCCACTGACCTACTGTCGATGACAAAATGAAGACAATTGATTTTCGCCATTTTGGCGCTGACAGCAACGTGAGCGTCTGTTGAACTAATATTTTGGATAGCGAGTTTTACAAGATGCGCATACTCTCATGATAAAAAGTTCTAAATATTATCTCGTCGTAAACACAAAATACACAAAAAAGTTTTATTCCACGATTTAGACCTAAATCGTCAGAGACTACCAAATTTTTGTTTTGGTACGTCTCTGACGACGGCCACTTGCGGCAATGTACCAATTTTAGTTTCTGAGATGCTCGAGCCGGGCGCTTTGAATTGGCACAAAAAACCACTGTCATTTCGTATAGTATATTTAGTCCAGCGACTTGTATAATATAGGTCAGTGATTTCGGCCCTTCTGTAGCGTGCTACAAGGATCTTTTGGCGCCTGAATGACATTGACGGTGGGGCGTTTTTAGTAAACACTTGTGAAATTGTCACAGAAATTGTATTGACAAAACAAGATGGTGGCGTTAGTTCCGATTTTAGCCACGCGCCAAAAGAACCGGTAGCGTACTAAGGACCTTTATTAGGCTAGACGCGCACTGATACGGCCACAGCCACGACAACGACTCGGCTAGCCTAGCATGCGGTCAGTCAAAGGCTGAGTTTAGTATAGAAATACAGGACGTGTCGACATGTCACGACACACCGCGTTTCTATAATGAGAGAACGAGATGCAAGCGAGCTTGAATATTAAATTGTTGGGGAGATAATAAAGTAAAAATGTACTAAAATACCTTGGACATGGTTAAGCTAATGCCTCCCAATTTATTTGGTTTGATAATCTCATTACAACTTCTCAGCGATTTCTGAAATGAAAATGTTGTATCCAGTAAAACCAGTACATTCAGTATGTAACTAAATACAGTGTTTCTTATTTTCATGCAAGAAATAACTGAGTTGTATCTATCGTTTTTATTTTATCGACCACTGTGCACAACTGGCCAACTGGGCAGCTGGTGTCCATTTTCTTTTTGCTTGATTCCAAACTAACCTTGGGTAAGCATATGGAAATTCCAGAGGGCTCTCCGTACGGCAAAGTTTTTCTAAAGCAAGGCCCTATCGAAGTCTTCCGATCTAACATCCAAGCTACACTTCGAGTATTTAAATTCTACAAGAAATAATTTTAATAAGTTATTATTTTTGCATACTCAATAAAAGAAACGTGTAACCATCAGTCAGTGGAAGAATTGAATAAACGAAATGAAAAAAAGACCGTAAAATATAGGGATTCAATGAACCTGTAACTGCACTTTGTCCAGATATGCCGGCTGTGTCCAGGAAACTTCTTTTCTCTTCAACTGATTAGTGCTAGTGATCTGTAAATCATCAAGTCACTATTTATTTAGGCTCAATTCACATTGAGGAGGCAGCGATCGTCACCATTGGGTTCGGTAAGTAGTGTTGCTAAAAGAAGTTGCGCGGCGGCGGTCTCGCGCTTTGCATTAGGATTGGGACAGTTTATATTCTGCAAAAGGTCGCGCGGCCCCTCGGGGCACGCTGTTGCTGCGTGTGGTTGCGAAACTGCTCGTGGCGCCAAAGGCGGCCGCGCGGCCTTCTCGAATCTCTGTGACATTAAAATACTATGTATTTTGAGTAATTAACATTAAGTTTAAATTATTTGATACTGAAACTCGAAGCAGTTTCAGTATCAAATAATTTCGGCCGCTGTCAATTAAGGTTCGGTGTGAATTAAGCCTAAGTAGGAATAGAAAGTTTTCCAATTTATTAAAAACAAATATATAGAACTTACTTATGAACTTATCAACGAAGAATCAAGAACTAGTTAGTAGTAGAACTAGTAGTAGGTCAAAATGGTATTTACTTACAACTTCGTTCACGATCCCACATGCCAATTTTTTTTGTAGGGGAATATTTACTTCACTTGCTCGAACCGTAGCAACAGCGTTCTTATTTCCTGTTTCGTTATCCTAAAACATTGCTATGGTGATTGAATGCACGGCCAATACTTGACTGCGTTCGGAATTCTTTGACGTTGTATAAAAGCTTCCGCACATAAAAGGTCATCACATCCTGCATTAAATAACCGCGTACCGCTCCAGTGCAGTAACCCGAAAAGCGCCCGTCACCGCTTCAAAAATCCCACCCGCTTGTCGCCAACGCGCTGTCAGCAAGACGACCGCTCCCTGCTGCCACCGACCGGACAGCCAACGGCTGGTTTTCAGTTTACAGACTGGTTTGCAAATATTCAATCAACTCAGGTTGTCGCAGTCCACTGCTGGACATAGGCCTCTCCCAGGCTGCGTCACAAAAACCTGACCTCCACTTTCCGCAGCCAGTCTGTCCCAGCCACCGAATATCTAATATCTAATTATTATTATTATATTATTATTATTGTCAAAATGTATGGAAATTAGACGTATTTTTGACAGACTGAGACTGAGATCAGACTGTGAACGTTCTTAAAATTACGAGAATTACCCCTCAGGTGAGTGAGAATTTGCGGGCGACGGGGAGACAGCCGTGCTAGCGACGCGGCGACGCGAGAACCGCGCGCGGGTTGGCGAGGCGCTGGCGCCGTCATGCATACCACTTGGTGCAGGCGATTCTTTGCCGGGAAGCGGGCTGCTCCCTTGCAGCGCACGGTCGGCTCGACGTGTGACATCTCACAGGCAGCGCGCTGCCCGCGA
The DNA here is from genome assembly GCA_945859715.1 of Apamea sordens. NCBI lineage: Eukaryota > Metazoa > Arthropoda > Insecta > Lepidoptera > Noctuidae > Apamea > Apamea sordens. Next base: position 12,600,381 of record OX243998.1, on the reverse strand, counting down.
GCTGCCTATGCCTAATTATTTACTAATATGCCTAAGGCATTTTAGTAAATAATTGCAAATATGTCATTTTCGATTCGACAACGTGCCGAATAGCTTTGCAGGTCCGGTTCCTTCTCCTATAAGTCCAATCAGTAGTTTTACTTAATATCTGCCGATTTGCAATAAAGAATTGAGTATTGAGTACATTCTTCTCCTTTTCCCTCAAGACTGCTGAAACTTCGAATTGCTGATTCTATATAAGTAACTCCAGTTTATTTAGCTCGTTCATAGTTCAAAGAAGAGCGTATTATTAATTAAGTTCGTTTTTTTTCGAAATTTTGTATAAAATGGTCAACCATTACATAGAACCGAGAGTTAATTGGATTAAAACTATTTAAGACTAGCTTTTGCCCGCGGCTTATGCCAACTACCGAGATTAAAAGTAACCTATGTCCTAACCCAGTTCATGGTCTATGTGTGTCTGAAATCTGAATTCAGTCGCGAAGGTGTGAAAGGTAACAAACAAATAAACTCACTTTCGCATTTATGATATTAGTTATGATGTCAAAGATTGGGAAACGAGGATATTTTATTTACCTGTTCTATTCGTATGTACAGTCACGAACAAAAGTATGTATACACTCGGCTTTATTCAAAAGCGATTTACTCCTTTATTTTTTAATGAAATTTTATGTTGGTACGAGCATAACATTTTCGAACTCACAGGTTTATGTAATGTGTCGTATTTCAACGTTGCATTCGTTATTTCACGAAAAAATCAAAATTGAAAGTTGCCAAGTGTTGACATATTAGTGCTCGTGACTGTATACTTTCTGACCAGTGTCTTAATAGAAAGTGATCGTCGTGAGTTTCCTAATTTAGCTACAAACAAAGTGAAAAATTCACTTACAATTTTGTTAATTATCTCACTCGCTAATTTTCTTTGCAGTGGTACAGTAACTTCAGTCTCAGGATTTTCAGGCACATATTCCTGAATACGGTGATCAGTATCCTAAAACATCTCAGGAACTCAGCAACTTGGCAAGAATAACTTTTATAGCTCTTAAAAGGTTGCTCATGTGGAATTAAAGTAAAACATTAATTTATTGGTCTTGGTAGTCGAAAGTTTAATTTGCATTTTTCACACAGTTTTATAAATACAAGCTATGTACCTACTTAACTATGTATAATATTCTTAGGGTGGATTCTAAAAAACTGGAGCAGGTAAGACAAGTTTGGTCGAATCCATCCTTAGAAATATTTGTTTTGAACATTCTGGGTAAAATGAACACGAGTAATATTATTATCATAATAAAAACAGCACATTGAACAACGCGTATAAAAATATTTTTGTATATGTATGTGTCGGCACTAACACTCGATGAGCTTTGGCCCTGAAATCTGACCAATCCCATAGGTGTCCAGACCCTCATAAGTGAAAAATATTATAATTTTTAGTAATTTTATATACAAAGCACAGACGCGTAATGTTTACATGATGTAGTAAGTTTTCCTTTTGTTCAGCTGGCCATCTTCGAGCGCCGTTTCCTTCGGACACCCTCAGTAGCACTTCACGGGTGGACACTTATGATCTAGCTGCTGAACTATTCATCACACACTTTACAGGGTCGACTAAACATTTATTGCTTAAATACTTACTAAGATTGAGGGGCGACGCTTGAAAATGGCCAGCTGATGTAACTTTGGAGTTCGCGAACGCGTCGCATATCGAGTGTTGTAGCAGGTTTAAATCCCGCCGGGGAAGCCGCCACCGCGGGGAGAATTTATGTTGTGCTCGGAGGGGGCCTCGTAGGGCACGCCGCAACAGAACAGCTGGCGCCACACGCGGGAAACGCGGGACGCGCGAGAGTCGCTCCGCGGCAGCCCGCCCGCTTCCTCGTCCGACTACAACCAAACAACACGTTACCGGGAGCCACGCATGACACACGCCGCAGCGCTGCTCACAGCCGCATCATTCGCAATTAAATTAATGCATGCGTATCTACCAAACTCTTATTGTCAAGTTTCACGTGACCCAATTGAGTTTTTCACGCGTTAACAAGTGTAGACAAACGATATACATTTGATAGTAATTTTGGGTGAGGTTAGAGCGGCTCTGTGGCGTGCGGGCTGCCGCATATCGACAGTACGATAACTATAGCAATACATATTTAAACAAACCGGACGGTCCGCGATTACTTATATCTAAAACTAAAAAATACTCAATTTTACGTTTGGTGTATTGCATATTATTATTTTCGATCGTCTCAAGTCAACAAAACGCAATAATAAATAAAACGACCGTGTAGCCTAATATAGGGAATATCAATATCCGTACCCATTCCTTGTGTAACGATTCGGCAGTTCGCAACTCGGCGATCTCTTCCGTTATGCTGTCGTCGTTTTCGCTCACTTCCTTGGTGGAAGAGATATCCGACGCTCCAGGGCCCACTGGCGCTGGTATGGGCTGCGTCGCCGGTGGGTGGATGTCGGCTCTCTGAAACATTTCACAGCACAGTTCATAAAAACCCGAAGCAGCGTGATTCACAACGTTAAAAGTATCGCGTGAAATCATTTAATTGCCATCGTTAACGATGCATTCTAATTATCATGTACAGAAACGAATCCGTTATCGCACGACAGTAGCGTGATAGAAGGGTGTTTGTGACAAAATAAAGCGAACTGATTCATTGACCCCACCTGTACATCCACTTCTATAGGCGTCATAGCTATGGCCTCGGGTGACGTCGCTCGCTTCGAAGATATTTTAGCGACGATATGCTTCGGCTTTTCGGAAGATTTTGCTACAATTGTCAATTTTTTATTGTTAGCACTTGGTTAGGTAAGTTATGAGACCGATATTAGCTCGTTCATTAATTTAATCTCACCGTGCTCGCTTTCCTTTCGTTCTTTGATGGTAGTATGCCCAGATGAATCTTTGTATTCTTCAGCTACAGCTGCCAAGATATATGCTTGTAAGTTAACAAAATATACAAAAAATCATTGTTACTCCTGGTTTCACGCATATCTTGCTTGTAGGAAGCTCCTACATTTACCGAATTTAAAGGACGCTATATTATGTTTAATGAAGTAAGAAGCTACAGACCTATATGTTAAACCTTGTACCCAATTTTAAGACCAGCCTAAAGCGTAATTGAATAACGCAAGTAGTCCAAACTCATAAAGACAAACATCCGAAATACTTACCTATTACCTATATATTGAGGTAATTAATTGATTTTAACCTATCTTATCTAGATAAATAAAGTTAACATTTATTATCTATGACATTAGTATAAAATGTCATCAAACCCAGTAGTCAAGCTCAAGAGTCACATATTGTAAGGATTACGCGATAAAAGGAAAGGACATACATGGAACGGCGGGTGCCCGCGACCGTTTATGATGCAGTTCGACTTGGACCTCGTCCGGCAAGTCGGTGGGGCGGAAGGACTTGTGCCTGCTCGCTGTCGTTTTCTCCACCAGCACCACAGCTGACCCGCCGGCGGAAGATGTATTGCTTATTTGCTCTTGATCCGTCATCCTTCACGATCGCGGCAGTTCAAGTATTCCATACGTTACGTGTACCCTGAAACCTTGCTAATTTGTCACCAGAAAATTGGCTAACAATTTTTAGAAAAGCACAAATAGGTAAAACGTCACACTTAGTAAATTTTGACAGCTAACTTACTTGTTTTTCTGTTTCCATTTTTGAAATGGGACTTCAAGGAAAGTATCGTAGGGTCTATTGAGTGAACAATCTGCCATTCAGCGTGTTAATCAATCAGGATCTTAAGGGATCCCACTCTACCCACAGTTGGATTGAATGACTTAAGAGGCTTATTTTGGAAAGTTCCAAACGTATGAAATGCAGCCGACTTGTTTAGCTAATTGCTCTTTAATGATAGCGGTTTATTGGTACAGGTACCTACTTGCTCATCAACAGCCCTGAGTGGTTCCTTATTGGTTTTCAACATCAGATTACCCTTAGCTTATACATACATATTTATGATATATTATCTATATCTATATACTTATAATAAATCTGTAGAAGTGAAAATTCTGTACATTGAAAATATCAAAAAAATAAATGGCAGGGTGTAACGTGTTACTAGACCGACACCGAACCCAAAAACGTGATTAAAAATTTTTTTGTCTGTCTGTCTGTCTGTTTGTTCAGGCATCACGCAAAAACTACCGGTTCGATTACGATGAAACTTGGTATAATTATTCTTTAATATCCTGGGCACCACACTGGGTACTTTTTATCCCGGAAAAGTATATACAATAAAAAACAAACTTAATTTTGCGGTTCGATCCCTAGACCAGATTACTGTACCAACCGCGAAAATAAGTTTGTCGTAGGTTACGTCACCCGCAGTATTATTATGTGCGACCTTTTTATTCCTTTTAGTTTTTAGAGTTATTTAGGTTTGATTTTATAAGTCGTAGGTATAGATTTTAATTTTAAAGTATAGGTTGTATATTTGATAGTGTACGTAGTGACCGTAGGTTATTTTATAATACTGTTGGTAGGATTAGTCATTCGTATAGATATTAGTTTTTAGGGATTTTGCTTATTTATTGAGTTTAGATTAGTTATCATCAGAAATAGGTTTATTTAGGTAGGTAGGTATTTTATTTTCTGATATTGAGTTTAATTTTTTTTTTTTATTTGGTAGGTACACACGGCTACACATCAAGCTATGAAAAACCAGTATTGGCTGACCGTTCATTGTGAGAAAATATCATACAAAGTGAGGCCAAGACAAACTGGTTTTGTATAGCTTGACGTGTAGCCGTGTGTACTTAGGTAAAGATATCATATAGGTACCCTCTTAATCACCACTAATGAGACACAATTGGTTTTCTATTGTAATTAGCCACAAAGGGCCCGCGAGATAGATGGCATCCTGGGGAAGAACATACATTTTATCCTGTTAGCACGTTCCCGTGGGATAATTTCCGACATCCACGCGGGCGAAGCCGCGGGCAGAAGCTAGTAAGTCACTAAATGTTGATATTGATATGAACGCAGCTATTATATTGTACAAGGATGTTATGGCGCGTGGCCAAAATCGGAAGTAACACCGCCATCTTGTTTTTTCAATACATTTTCTCATAACATTACCACAAATGTTTACCACAGCGCCCCCTGTTAACGTCATACAAGCGCCAAAAGATCCCTTGTAGCTTTGTGTTGTGGAGATATTATATAAGTGTAAATATCAACTCTCTCTACTGTATAAATACTTGTAGCTCTGTAATCTCACTTGGAAAAATCCAGACTATTTTATCTATCTAACCTGTATTGTTGCACTGCAGGGAAAAGGGGCCCGTTCCCTCTTCCAAAATACTTTGCTCTCCGCCAATGCGGATAAGAATAGATCTCTCCATTTATATAAATATATAATTAACTGCTTTACACAATTAAATAAAAATTAAAAAAAAAAAACATTTAAAAATGTAAAACAGTAGCCCACCGGTATCCGGAACAGGGTCCAAGCTACCGGCAGGCTGGGCTCCAGAGATACCGTTTTCTGTATTTAGCCCGTGATCCAGCTGCCTAACGAGCGCCTCCTCAGATGTTGGTCAGATGTTGGTCGAGGGTTTTGGGTATTCCCCCCCGGTGGTTTCCCGCATTGTCGAGGCGATGGGGCTCAGTAGCCGTGGCCATCCACGGTGAAGTCAAGAGGAATCTGAGGAGGGGCCGCTCGTCAGGGCGTTGCCAGTAAGCCGATGACGTAGCGACCAACAAGTAAGTTGCGGTGCCGCTTGGGCGACATTGCAACTGAGACGGGCCGCGATATCGTATGGGAGGTATCACGGCTGAGGGTTGGAGGCCGCTGCGGGAGAGGAGTGCCGGTATTGCGGTGCGCTGCTCTCCCTACCTTCCGCAGCCTTGACGGGGTCGCCACCGTCTGATGGTGGACGCGGTGGGGCCGCAGGGGAGGAGGAGTGTTGGTATGACGATGGCCCGTTGGCCGGTCCCTGGGGTGGTCACGGCGTGCTATGTGTTCTGGTGCACCGGTGATGGGGAGTACTCCCGAGAGGAGGGTCCGGTGACGGATAGCCGCGACGACGGATGAGTGCTAACGCGTGCCCGTGTTCCCGCCGTGAGTGGCAGAGGAGGACACCGTGGAGTTTTAGTGGGTTAGAGTCCCACATAGCTGCACTATCTCCCCGTGGTAGTGCAGAATGCATGAGCATTTCTCCACGATATAAAAAAATAAATAAAGGGTTTTGGCTACTAAGCCATTGGCTATCACGACTATCTAGCACAACGATCGCTATTACTATTATTCTTTTCGCTGAGGGTCAGATAGGCCCGCCATGCAACTTAATTTTGTATTCAAACTCAAATTCAAAATTATTCAGCATACAAACTTCAAATCTACATTTCCATAAAGATACTGACGAAGATGAAAGAAGAAAAAAAATTCCAGTCAAAGCACATGTCAGAATAATGTAAAATTTTCTTTTTACTGTAAAATTAAATTATTGTATAATTATTTTAGCTAAATTAAATAGTTTTAGCCTCTTATCATTATAGTTCAGGCGGGTTGATTTTAGAACTATGCATGCGAAGAGGAAAATAAAATGTGATGGAAAATAAACAGACTCCATCCAAGAAGAAGTTATTGTCCATCCAAGAAGAAAAATTGATACGTGAGGTTGATTACGACTATCTCGCAGGAGGGTCGGGCCGCCTGCCTCAGAAACTACTTCTTCTGGGTAACACTCCCCTCATAACAAAGGTTTAATTACTTTCAAATGACTTCTAATAAATGGTACATCTATTCCCAGATTTAGAAATACTTCAGAAGAGTCCAACACACGCTCCGGCTTCACAAAGAGTACTCGTATCCATCAAACCGAGAGCGCCCGCCATCAAAACTATTTACATAGCCGAAAAGAGCCGTTTCAAAGCTAAAAAGGTACCTATAATTTCTTTTGGATTTTATCTTGATTTTATATAACAATCGATTGTTGGCACTGTTTTAATTATTCACGAATTTTTCAGGGTTCAGATAAGTCGGGTTCACGTCTTGGTATTGGAGACCATTCGTCATTTACCACCCGTAAGTATATATTTGGCCATTTTCATATTGATTTGGTATTTTTTGCTAATGCAATGCTTTCATTATTGCAGATTTCAGTGAAGATGATTTAAATGTTATAAATTCAATCAGCTGTGGTACTAAGCAGCCTTATAGGAAAAGTGAAACAGAAACAGATAAAGCTTCCTCGGTCAATATTCAGGTAGAGAGCTCAGCAGTACTTTCAAAATGTTCCCACACTAACATCAGGCCTCAGAAGGTAAATGTGTATAATACAAAACAGAGGTCTGCGGAAAAATGCTATGTTTATACACAACCACAACTAAATATGAACCTTCCTAAAATCGAAGCAAAAACTGATAAAAAGACGTTAAATTCCAATAAAGTCGATATTGCCACATTAATTGTCACGAACACATCTTCTGAAGAGTGTGCACAACCTTCTGGTGCCACAATTAACGAATTGAATAAAAGAATAGATCATTTGGAGCGTAAGATTTTGAGACAGGAAATGGTTTTCCGTTCTATAGATCCTAATGTACCTCTGTCTTCATCAGATGAAGAGCCCAAAGGTAATATAATGGGGACTGCATCTGGGGCCGGGAGGCCTGGTTGTAGCTACATTCAGCAATATAGTCATGTTCCTGAAACATCGGCGTTTCAGCGGTACGCGCAGCAAGCGGCGCCGCTTTCTCCAAGCAAAGCTACCACTTTAGAAAAAGAACATAATTCAGAGCAATACGGTCGAGATTTCACCGCATACGACGGCATCACTGCTCGAGGCCGGCGACAATGTGCGTCCGTACCATGCAAACGAGATGATATACCAAAAATGGCAGCTGAAAGAGTGCATAAGATTCGACACAAACTCAATCCAGTACGAGATTATCGGCTGATGGATACAGTCCATTATTTGGCGCAAGGCGAATTTGCTCCACGCGATGATGGTATCAAATTGACACCTTCAAGGGAAGCTGTACTTAGCGACATTATTTGGGAAGACGTTTGTCGCACACATTGGCCCAATGCTAGGCTCGGCCGACGTATGGCCCACTCGGAGAGGTGCAGCACGAGATGTGAGCTGCAGCGGCTAATAGACAGCTTGCTGAGGGAGCGCGTCGCGCACGTGGAGCGCAGGAGGCGCCGTCACTATAGAATAGTTAAATTGAACCATCGACATGAAAGCTGTAGACCTGTGGGCAAGACTGGGGATATCATTGTGGCTAGTCACAAAAATAGGCAGGGTGAGGAGGTGGCGATTAGCGATCACAACGCTGCGAGCGCGATGATCGCCGACAGACGTTGGGATGAGTCGAGTTCGCGCAGAACTCCAAGAAGCCATGATCGGTTGGGCTCAGACCCGCGACGTAAACGTCATTCTTTGGAACGCAGATTTGGATACGAGGATTGTTCTCCAGGTCCAAGTTACGCAGTAAGCAGCAGGTCTCCAACGAGAAGAGAGCCAACTTGTTGCTACCAGACGTCGAGCCCGATGAAGGCGGACAGGCGCGCTGCCACTCCGGAGAAGCGTCGCAACGGAAGCCATGAGTTGACTAGCGGCAGTAGTTCTACGTGTAAGCCAAAAAGTCCTCGGCTTGTCGTAAAAAAAGTAGCATCTCATCGCAAGTACGCTAGAGAGGAGCCTAATCTCGAACATTACATCTTACTACCAACCCTAGTTGTACGCACACCATCTAATATGAAACGTCAGAAAAAATTCAATGAATTGTATCATCGCATCCTAAACGTTCAGTTAAATAACGGTAAGTATTCTAAGTATTTCTTTACGGAAAACATTTTCAAGTATATTTTATAAAATGCTTTACGTTATAAAAGTAGATCTATAACTTCAATGGTTTAACATGTTTTCAATTTCCTATTGAAAGTATGTATTGATAAAAATTGATGTTTTTTTTTTTCAGTTCAAAACCATACCGGGCCTGATCCCGCGCGCCCGAGCACATCACAGGGCCCCAATACGAAGGACGTTGGACTGAACATCAACATCACATTGTCCAATACAACCACCAAATAAACAGTGGAAACATCATAGCGTGCATCTCCCGAAAGATAAAAATTTTAAATTCTTATAATATGTTTTTATATGTAATTTCAATCTTTTTCAAATATAGTAGGTATACCGTTGCATGCAGGCATTTTTCTTTAGTAACATCAATCTTTATCACCATGTGTGTTATTATTGCCAGGATTACAGCAACTGTTTTTGAAATACTCGTTTAGTTGCCTCAGAACTTATAAATGCATAATTATAACTTTCTCGGAAAAAAAATTGTTTCTGCGTTCTGTAAAAAAAATATTTTTATGGTTCATTTCTACGGAAGAAGTCGCTCTGTTCAATAATGTATAGCGTAGAGCAAGGCCACGCTCGGGAACCGGAGCATTCGTTGCACGTGCCGTTGTTTACTTTGCATTTCAATTTATTATGATAATGGCCGGCCAACGTTGAAGAACTACCTACGACCTCCTTTCTAAGTGATTATTAAATAATAAAAACTATAGCTATTAATCGGATAGTCTATTAGGTGAAATATCTGGGCACATATTTTATCGTCCTATAAATAAATAGGACTCGTCTATTACAGTCAAAGACATCCACTGCTAGATCTATTATAAGAAATCATGCAGATTCTATCAATCTTTAATCATAATCATTCATTTATTCACAAGAAATGTGGTTGCATAGTGGTGGTAAGGTAATTCTAATTCCGTCAAATTCTACCATAACTTCATTCATACATACATTCTTTAGAGGCTACTTACAAAATATTTGGAAAAACTGTTATAATGAATCGTTAACAGTGTTCGTAAACGAATTGGTGACTGACTACGATGAACCTCTTCTTCTTAAAGGCTGATTTTTCAAATGCCTGTTTGACAGTTCTTCCATACAAAAGCTGTCACACGTCAATTTTATTCCACTAATAAAAATTATCTGGCATTTGAAAAATCAGCCCGTAATGAAGTCGCTTTTTCTAAATCCCAGTCCCATACCTTAACAGACAGCTGTGCTGATGGTTGCGCCACTTCTTCCCAGCAGCACAAGAAAGTGGTGAAGAACGGGCGTTTTGGAGGACTGCCTTATGTAATTTGAACGTTAATAAAGTACTGATTCTCAGCCTAGTTTATAAGTATAGAACTTCTGAAAGCCGTGTTTCTAGAAACCGCTTCGTGAAAATATTTTGCTAGCTGATACCTGCCCCGACGCCGGTGGGCTAATATTTTAAAATTATTCGTAAAATGTAAATAATTTACATCCATTCCTAGGTGCAGTTCTGTAGAATCCTCTGTCCCTATAGAATGAAAAGTCAGTACAAATTCTACCTACCAATTTTGTAAAAACGCGTCGTACGAAGGAGCATAATTAGAAGAAGAAAGGGTATCGTGGTGTGATCATTAATATCGATGTCAGCTGCCTTTGTGTCATAGCATTAAATATTTATTTTTTTCGCTGAATCACATAAGTACAGCGTCGGTGTAAAGTTCCTACCTTAAGCTTTTGAAGTTATAAGAGAGATAGGAGAAATCTCAAGTGGAAATAGTAAGAATTGTGAGGAGAACCAAACTTGGGAGTCTAGGCCAGGGCATGCACAGCTGGAGACATGAGGTCAAAAAGATTTGATTTGAAGCCTCAAAAGATCCAATAGGCAGTAATATATATAATAACTAGCTTCTGCCCGCGACTTCGTCCGCGTAGATTTCGGATTTGTGACAGGATTGCGTATCTCAAAAGGAAATCAAAATAACCCATAAAAATACAAAATATTTTTTTGTAAAGTAAATAAAAGAAGATGTATTTTTTAAACTTTGCGAAAAATTAAATCAAAATAACCCATAAAGATACATAATATTTTTTAAAAATAAATAGAAGTAAGAAGATGATTTTTTTAAACTGCGAAAATTATGAAAACTTTATAACACTATACAGATCATGGATGTGATGTAAATAGTTATATTATGACTTGATTTTTGATTTTGTAAACTTCTGCACGTGCACGGCCTTGGTGACACCCACTTCGCAACGGGCCATGCAGCAGAAATCGTAATATTTTAATTTCGCCATAACTTCAAAACCAAACGACCAATTTTAATCATTCAACGACCAAATATTATCTACATAAACTGTACTTACTGATGAAATAATTTATTTTGATAAGAATGAATAGCATGAGTAAAATAAATGCGTATAAATGTAGTCCAAAATAATTCAAGATTTTTAAATAAAAAAATGGTTGTTGTGCCACACTCGACATAGATAGGTATAGTGTGTCGCGGACTTTTTTGTAGATATTTATAAGATCTACAATTAATTTGAACATTTTATGGTTCTATCTTTTATAGTTTAGGCAGCGTACGCAAAATAAGTAACTTTTCTGGTTGATTTTTTACACCTTGTGTCCGAAAAACCCGAACCCCTTACGGAACCCTATTTTTTTCCAAAATAAAATTTAGTCTATGTTACTCATGGATAATGTAGTTTTCGAATAGTGAAAGAATTTTTTAAATCGGTTCAGTAGTTTTTGAGCCTATTCATTACAAACAAACAAACAAACAAACAAAGTTTTCCTCTTTATAATATATATAAGTATAGAAGTATAGATATAAGCACAATATCACATCACCACTGTACCTATTTTTTCTGTTCTGTTTTTCAATGTCTGTTTATATATGTGTGTACATAAATGGTAAAATAAAAAAAAAATAAAAAAATATTTTATCTTACACTTTCTAAGTTTATCTTGGACATCACTGAAATCGGTGAAGGAAAACATAGTGAGGAAATCAGTGGGGTAATTGCGTAACAAACTTACAAAGGCAATGACTTTTATTTCGACATTTCAATATCATTAATTGCGTAATCTTTTAACATTTTTCACCTACATTTTCACGGTGAGATGGTTACAGAATCACACTGCAGGTCTTATCTATACTTATAACTAGATGGCGCTGTGTGAAATGTCCAGGGATATTATTATTATTATTATTTTATTATCTATACTTATTATAATAAATCTGTAGAAGTGTAAATTCTGTACATTGAAAATATCAAAAAAAGAAATGGTAGGGGGTGTTACTAGACCGACACCGAACCCAAAAATGGGATTAAAAAATGTTTTGTCTGTCTGTCTGTCGGTCTGTCTGTCTGTCGGTCTGTCTGTCTGTCTGTCTGTTTGTTCAGGCATCACGCAAAAACTACCGGTTCGATTACGATGAAACTTGGTATAATTATTCTTTAATATCCTGGGCACCACACTGGGTACTTTTTATCCCGGAAAAGTATATACAATAAAAAACAAATTTAATTTTGCGGTTCGATCCCTAGACCCGATTACTGTAACAACCGCAAATAATAAGTTTGTCGTAGGTTACGTCACCCGCAGTGGAGTTCATTTTTATTCCTTTTAGTTTTTAGAGTCATTTAGGTTTATTTTTATAAGTCGTAGGTATAGATTTTAATTTTAAAGTATAGGTAGTATATTTGATAGTGTAAGTAGTGACCGTAGGTTATTTTATAATACTGTTAGGTAGGATTAGTCATTGGTATAGATATTAGTTTTTAGGGATTTTGCTTATTTATTGAGTTTAGATTAGTTATCATCAGAAATAGGTTTATTGAGGTAGGTAGGTATTTAATTTTCTGTTACTGAGCTTTTGGAACGAAGTTCCTTATCGCGCGTTGTGAAAGGGGGCTAGACGGAAAAAATTCTTACGAAAAGTTGTCACGACACTTTTTGCTATAGGTAGTTGTAAGCCGTGCGGCGTGCGCGTGTTTCTCTGTCTGTCTCTCTCTCTCTCTTTGAACTTCGTTCCATCCGGGTGTCCCTTGACACCTCTCAAGTTTTTTTTAAATTAGGTAGGTACCTACTTAGGTAAAGATATCATATAGGTACCCTCTTAATCACCACTAATGAGACACAATTAATTTTCTATTGTAATTAGCCACAAAATAAAGATGCCGCGAGATAGATGGCATTCTGGGGAAGCACATACATTTTATCCTGGTAGCACGTTCCCGTGGGATAATTTCCGACATCCACGCGGGCGAAGCCGCGGGCAGAAGCTAGTAATTAATAAGTCTGAAATCGCCTATCCGAACTTGAGCATGCGTGGTGGTGGCATTTGCCTTGCAGTCGACAATAAAAAAAATAGGTTGTTATTATTATATTGTAGCGGTATCTACAACGCCACATGCGAACAACGCGTCATACTGACATCACGCAAATCCTGCATCTCGCAAGCAGAGTTTACCGCGCAGTTAGCATAGATACAATTTCCCAACATCAATCGTTGGGCAATTGCCCGCCAGACACAACACCCGTCTGGTCGGAGGATCCTCCCTTTTATTTAAAAAAAAGAAAAAAAAAAAATTAAAAAAAAAAAAAAAAAAAAAATTTCACATCGGCAGACACTGCATCAGATACGCCAGTGACATACAGCGACTAAAAACGGCCTTTTCGGGTAACCACTGAAAATCAACGCTGTGCTATGGGTCCCCCTGTAGCATGTTCCCCTTCTTGTCACAGTCGTGACGTGTAGCTGTCGACTGTTTGGTGCTCGTGATATAGAAGATCTATTTTGTTTTTATTTTTCTTTATTATTTGACTTAATTATCTTTTTGTATGCACGTATTTCTGTGACAAATAACCCTATTTTTCTTTCTAAAAGAAATAGGTACGTTAGTCCTCTACTGGTTCTAATAGTTCTCAGCCTTCACTCTCATCATCAGCCTAGCCTTTTCCCAACTATGTTGGGGTCGGCTTCCAGTCTAGCCGGATGCAGCTGAATACCAGTATTTTACATGGAGCGACTGCCTATCTGACCTCCACAACCCAGTTACTGGGTAATACGATACCACTTGGTAAGGCTGGTTGTCAGACTTTCGGGCTTCTGACTAGGTACCCGTAACGACTGTCAAAGATCCACGAATGACAGCCGGGACCAACGGCTTAACGTGCTTTCCGAGGCACGGAGGGGTCTCGGTATGTAAAGATGGTCACCCATCCACAGACCAACCGCGGCAAGCGTAGCTTAACCTGACCGATCGACCTGTGCGGCTGTTATTATTTAGCCACGGGCCCCTCCCAAATAACCCTATTTTTCTTTCTAAAAGAAATAGCTACGTTAGTCCTCCACTGGTTGCAATAGTTCTCAGCCTTCACACTCTACCTAATAATTTTCTTCGGTAGCAACTTGCGCTGTGGGGTGTACGTATTGTTGCATCGCTAAACACCACGCCTGATGTGAAGCGACGAGCCCGTCCAGTTGATTATACACCTGCTATCACTTCTGTTCTATACCGACTTCAAAGTGTGCACTAAACTTAGCAGGACAATTTGTGAGTGACCGTGAAGATGACATCAGCATTCTGGACACAGTGTATCTTTGAATAAGGGTGCCCGGACCTTCAAAACAAGAATATACATATTGTCTGTGTCTGTTTTTTGTGTGATTAGTTACAGTCCGGCCGACGAGAGAATGCGTTTCTGAAACTTAACCGTGTGACAATTCTAGTAGCTAATAACGATCAAATTCGCAAAACACGTACGCGTTTGAATGAAACTGGTAGGTGTGAAGAACGTATTCTCTCGGCCGCACTGTAAGTACAAAGATCTAGTTGGCCATCAATTTCTAAAATAAAAATAAACTATTAGTTAAATACTAGTTCTTTAAACAGTTTGTTCTATATTTTGAGAAACAAATACATTTTTCTGAAAGTAATTGTTGATGCTAGGGCTAGCAAATCGATGTTAGTCGGACACCGGTTAATATTTTATGGGAAACGTTTTCCATAGCACACAGCGGCTTGATATCGATTGGGTGTTATAGCTATATATGCGTGTAGACCATGACATTTCGACATGAATAGCTTCTTCATTATACAAAAGTACCAACCTACTTGTTCTAGAAAAGCTTAAGGTGTGTAGGATTGATATATATCTTCCAATACCTACAGACATGCACTTTTCAGAGACCATAACAATTGCAATATGTAAGTGCTGGTGTATAGATGAATTTAACTCTTTTGTAGAGTTCTTACTTTGGCTAAAGAGTTGATGGTGGGAACAAACGAATTAACTTATCATCAAAAACCATATTTCCTAAAAAAACTGATAAGTTTTTATTCACAGACTAATATTTTTTTTAATACATAATTTTATCTGCCAAACTGCAAAGCAGTTTGTTGAACTTAGCTTCTTTTTTCACCTAAGAACATAAAATAAAGGTAACACTAGGTAATACCTGTTTTTCTTTCTTCAATTATGATGAAAACACCTTTGAATGTAATTGATTAAACAATTTGTTGGTTAAATAATTTGAATTATCAGCTGGTTACTGTTCACTATTGCCTTAATTAAAGAAATGTCAACCCTTGTTAGGTTAACGTTTAAAAATAAAATTAAACTGTAATTATCATACACGACCTACTCTGGCTCCACCTGTAACAATTACAAACAGTTCTAATAGTCCAATTATAGTGGTTATTAATTAATTGACTAACAGTGACATGAAACCAGGTGGTTTTGTATGAGAATGTGACGTGCCTAACTCGCTCCTTAACATGGAGGGCGTGAAGAAATGGCTGACAGAGCGAAATGCGAAGAAGAACGGGATGTATGTGCATTATAGTCCACCTAAACGTAAGTATCTAATCTAATCTAACTAGCCTGTATTGTCCTACTGCAGGGCAAATGCCTCTCTCTCCCTTTAATCCCACACAATTCTGTCTTTGGCTAGTCTTTTTGGTAGGAATCAAGCTGCCCCGCCATCTTCGTCTCAGCCGAAACAATAAATTAAGGTGAGTATAGATATTTGGATGTTTTTTCTATTACTAATTTCTTTTTATCCTCCACTAAAAATTAATTGCATGAAAGTTGAGGAGGTATGTACTTAACATACCTGTTTTCGTGTAATTATATTTACTTAACCGTGACATTTCTGAAATCAAGACAAACATCTTTAGTTCGACTTACAATTTATTATTAGTATTTCTGGTTTAATCGACATTCGGTAACCTTATTATTAAACTAGCTGTGCCCGCGACTTCGTCCGCGTGGAATAGTGACTTTTCGGGCAGCATTATTTTGAATTACATATACCGTCGTTTGGGTAGCTAAAAATTTACTTTACAGTAATGCTTCTCTGTATACGATATTTGACGTATGGCCATCGGGGATGAAAGCATACAGGCTCCTAGGATTGCTAACCCGTGACAGAGCCACATACAACTGACCATGCGAGAAACAGCTGATACTTAGATCTACACCCACACTTTCAGCGTCTGACCTTGGGCTTTATTAATTGTCATCGCAAAACATATTTAAAAAATTGAAAATTTTGAATATTGTTTGGAATGAGTGGAATCCGAGGAATGAAAACACTTTCACCTTTTCCACACCCTGTTAAAATCTCTGCTTCTATCAGATTTCGTTGTAAATTGGTCACTTTTAACCTGGTGCCATTGCAAAGTTTTGGGGGGCTTAAATTTCTAAGAAGCAGTATGGGTTCGCAGACTCACGCGATAGCGCGTGAGCTTCGCGATCGACAGATAAACGTGCCTTTCGTTGTTCCCCGTTTTCCCTATTTCGAGTTGTCATCATTCGAGAACGATTTGAACTCAGTCGAGATTCTCTCTGAGTCGAAGTTTCTGCAGCACGAAACCTAGTCTGATGTTCCCGAGTGGCAGAGAGCCTTGCCTCACGACCTTCCTCAGATTCCTGTGATCGAACTAATTTCATCCTTTTAGCATTTCTGCTACATTGGGAGAGGTTGGAGCTTCTTCGAGGCATTCTTACAATAAAATAGTACTTACTACTTAACACACAGTTATATTATAATTAAATTATAAATACTTATAGATTATGAAACAGTCTAAAATTATCACAGTTTAAGTAATAAGTGTTATTAAGACGTGTAAACCAAACGTCAAATATTGTAAGTATTTGTTATAGGTTAGGCATTTCTTTAATTGATTTTCGGTATACTTATCTTAATTTGTATTTAGGGTTTGTATATAAATATTATAAGTATTTGGTATAGGTTAGGCATTTCTTTTCTTGATTAATAAATTTTGTCTAGCAATTCTTTTGTTTTATAAAGTTAGTAGGTACACACGGCTACACGTCAAGCTATACAAAACCAGTTTGTCTTGGCCTCACTTTGTATGATATTACTTAATAAAGAAAATCAAGAAAAGAAATGCCTAACCTATACCAAATACTTATAATATTTATATACAAACCCTAAATACAAATTAAGATAAGTATACCGAAAATCAATGAAAGAAATTACAATATTTATTTACAAACCCTAAATAAAAATTAAGATAAGTAAATACCCAAAAATCAAGGAAAGAACCGCCTAACCTATACCAAATACTTACAATATTTATTTACAAAATTTTAAAGAAAATTAAGAAAAAGAACCTAACCTACAAACCCTAAAATATAAATAAATGAAATATGCAAACATGACTATTCAAGTGAATCGCAATAATCGAATTCGTCTATACTCTCCAGGATACGTGCGTTCGCTACGAATAACTGAATCCTTATGACAGCGGCGCGTTTTTTTTTTTATGAATGGCATCTCGTAGTTGACCTTGAGAGGTCGTGACTACAACCGGACTATCCTGTGGTTGCCTTAAGAATTCTTAAAGCCTCCAGCCAGGGCTACATCTAGATTAAAACTAAGTGACTGCACGCTAAGGGCAACCCCTGTGGGGTACGAAACTCGGCTTAGGGCGTCGCTGGGAGAGGGCAGCAAGGGATCAGCAGGCTGGATCGAATTAGTATTATTAATGCTTTGATGAGCGCGGCGTTTCCTAGGACTATCTCTGAGAAGAAAGGCCGAAACAAACTCAGAGGTCTCAGTCGGGGAATTTAAAGCTACAGGCTCAGCTACGGCGCGGGCTGGCACTTCAGCGGGCAAGGGTGGGGGTTAGCGGCACGGCTCTCAGCGCACTTTATATCCTTAACAACGTACGTACTCTGATGTCCTTAACAAAAATGTTCGCCGTGATTCTTTAAATTGACATAACTATTTTATTTATGAACCGATTGACATGAAATAAACACTAAATGTTAAGTGAAGCTTACTACAATGTATTAGTGAAAACCGCATCTAAATCTAATAAGCCGTTTCTGATATTAGCGTGCACAAACACACAGACAAACAGACAAAAAAAAAATTAATTACAATTTCGGGTTCGGCATCGATATAATAACAACCCCTGCTATTTTTTTTTTATATATTTCCATTGTACAGACACCACTTTTCTACAATTTTATTATATGTATAGATTGGGTTGTGAATAATAAAACGTCTACAAACCTACTTAAGAAACATTGCCTCTTATTTTTAATGTCTTTGTCTTATAAATATGTACCTACTAAAGTTTCTCCAGGTAATTATTTGTACAGATAGTAGAATTGTTTTCAAGGCATTAAATATCATTACGATAGTTTGTTCAGTAAAGGGGTTATCTGTGTTGGACTTTAAAGATCGCTACCGCAAACAAAACCGATCCATGATTCCATTTACAATTAAAAAAAACACTAGTTTCAATCGGAAATCGATATTGGAAAAAAGACCATTTACACAGCCTGACGAAATACTATGCAAACAGCTTGACTGAAAGCTGTCTGGGATATGTACGGGAGCTCGCGTGTTAGCCAGGAAACTATCCGCCTACAGGCGCTCCATAAAACGAATGTAAACACAAAATTGCCATATAAAGCTGAAAGCTTTTTTCCTATGCAATTTGTCTGTCTAACATTGTTTAAAAAAAGATTAGAGAAAATCTATTACTGCTGGAAAAAAGTATTTGCGCACTACTTAGACCATTTATGGTCTAAGGCGCACTGCTATCGCACATGTCATTTGAAAAACGAACACGTTTTCGAAAAACATGGCAGCTTATAGGTACAAAAAACATGAAGACTGTTTCTCACGAATATAAAAACATATGACTTATATTTTAAGTTAATAATCAGTTCGCGATGAAGATGATTATTTAAGTTTCGATGTCATTACCATGGTGGTCCAATGCCCAATACCAATAAAAAAAACCAATTGTTTTTGACAGCTAACGAAATTGGCGGGTAATTATTGGTGTAATGCCGTTTCTTGAGAAAAATATTAGATTATTTTAGACATAAAATTTATCATTTTTATTAAAACTACTGAATATTATAAGTAGGTACTTAAGTGTTGAATGAAATAAAACCTATTTGCGTGCAAGTCTGAAGTCTGCACAAGCAAGCAACTAAATAAAATAATTCCTAGAAACATGTCAGGAACTATGTCAAGTCTATCAGGTCAAAGAGTAATACTGTGAGTATTATAGACTAAATAACATAATTATAAATAATACTGTTAATAATTTATTTCAACAAGTGCTGGTTACGACGTGGGTGCGATTCGACCTTAGCGTGATGTCGTGAGTCCGACGCTTTTGCAGAAAATGTCATAAGCATTGCAATCACACAACATACCGTGTGACCAACTAGACTACCTACATATTATTAGCCGAGAATATCATTTATAGGTATAAGTTTTAAGCCCGGAGTGCACGGTAGCACGGTAATGTTATCACCGTGGTATTAGCCTCGCCTCCTTTTACATGAAGCGAAATGTGGGTGTTACGATACCTAATCTGCTGAACTAATGTAGATGTTATTTTGTTTTAGAAAAACCCAACCCAACCCAACGCTACGAATATTTAGTTGAAATATGTGATTCTTGTTTTTGGCGTCTCTACTTTACACGTCATTACTTTACACGTTGTAAGTCTACAGCGTATCGCTAAATATTCGTATCGTTAAGAAATCAAAAATAATAAATCAAAGACTTATTTCTATCTTGAATCTAAAGAATGGCAGCAACATAATTATACAATGTACATAATGCACACAACATACTTATAAAATCACAAAAATAATTTTAATTTCACCAATTTTATTACATTTCAAGGTACAGGTCCAAACTGAGGTCGTTCGCATCAACAACACATGTATGACCATGGTCACTAACAATAGAAAACACCTAAACGAACGCCTTTATATTATTGCATTATTGGATTTTCGCTCGACTCCGTTAATTTAGGTGTGACAAAACAATAATCAAAGAAAAGCCTCAGTACATTACGTTTTACACAGTAGGGCTTCTAATTGCTTCACGTGTTAACCGTCAATGTATTACAAATTAGCAGTATAAACAAGTTAAGCCGTTGTGTTAGTACGTGAATATTGATGGAGTTCAATCACCCCCGGCTGTTCACCTATAACGATCCATTAAACGGTGTCAACACACACGTCACACCTACTAATACGTTATTATTAGGATGGCTTAGATACCTAAGTATCTATGTCAAATATTAAGGGTTGAAGGAAAATGTTAGGTAGGTACATTTAATGTTTCTACGTGAGATGAAAAGCTTTTAAAGGCCTGTTTTTGTTCATCACTAAGTAGTGACCGCCTCTGCTGTCACATGTCATGTCATGTGTGACATGTCAAAACATTGGGTATTTCTGTGCGATGTCTAAATTAAATATAAAACACACACACACAAACCCACGCATAAACACACACAAACAAACCTACACACAAACACAAACACGCACAAACCTACATGCACACACACGGTTACCGGGACAGGGTTTATACGCATATATTAAACGCTCTAAATGATGGTGAAACCGCATCAAAATCCGTTGCGTAGATGACCTAAGCAGTCACACAGCCCGATAGGAAAAGTAACTTTGGTCTGTACTGTGTATAAATATTAAACTCTTTACTAACAAACGTAATAAGTCAGGTGAATGGTTAGTCGCCGATTTCTCTCTTTCAGTCGTCAGTAATTTGACTTTCGAAAGAAAAAGACAAAGCATTGTGTTACTATACATACGCTATACAACGTTTATTAGGAAGGAGGTATATATAGAATTATAAATGATTTTATTTTTGTAAGTAGGTTTGTACAAACACTTCTACACATCAATAATATTTTAACAAACTAGACGAGGTCGGCATTTCCTATCTGACTACTCTGAGAAGAAAGGCCGAAACAAACTCAGAGGTCACAGTCTCTTTTAAAGTCCAGACATAATCTTGGTCAGATTATAAGTAGGTACGTATCGTTTTGATATGTGAGCTCTTTTATCTATAACTAAATAATCTCAGTATAACCTTACTATATGTAACTGTAAGTAAAACAATAAAAGTGAAAGCTTAAAAAAAACTTAAATATTGGTTTGTGTAGGTATCCAACGTGCCTTTATGATAAATGGTTGATCGAGCTATGCTTTATCTATAAATAGAATTGAACCATTTAGTTCATTATCAAATTCAATAATCAATATACCGACTGTCTTTTTTAACGTCCGGATAAAAACATGGTACCTACTTATAAAAAGGTGAAGGAAGTCTATGGCACTGAAATTTCTTTTTTTTTTCACAAAAAAAAAAACAATAATAAACGAATAAATCGACAAATAATTTCAAAATTCAACTTAAAAGCACCCTTCTCTACGTGCGGAAATGATCAATGAATTCGAAGCAACGTAAAAAAAGGAAGAAATTTTTTATTTTACTTTTGGTGAAAAAAAAAAGGAATTTGTGCCATTGGCTACTCTTCTCCGTTCACCTTTCATACCCTGTTTTTGTTCAGACGGGAAAAAGGACAGCTGGTATATACTTACTGGATTTTATGATGTGAAATTAGGTAGTATGTGTAAAAATATGATCACGACAATGACCATATGTCCTCTCCCTCGAAAAATCCACATACCTACCACAAAATACCTAATTCACTTATTTTTACGCCCTAAAGCACTTTTCAATCGCGACATAATTAAAACACTTTATCTTAATTAACCCAGTTTCATGCAAACACTGAATTATGCTAGCATGAACTTGTCGCATATCATTATTGTGCTGAAGCTGTTTGACGTGCAAAAGAACAACTACTAAGTGATTATTTAAAAAATAAACACGAATAAGGGCGAGGACACACTCGAAATTAGCAACATAAAGACGAACTTACAATAACAAAATATTTTGAAATCAATGTTTACTGGAGCCCTTATTTTTGCATGTAGGGGTGGGTGTGTTTGCGTCCTAAGAGTGTAAGGTCAGCAGATGTCACGATAAGTCGCGAACAACGGGCTGTTAGCGCATAAATCTCGTAATCTACCACCAGAAATAACCAAGCCTTCAAACAGGATGTTTCTTATGTAGTCACGGAATAAAATGTAAAAATAAATAGTTATTTATTATTCATTAGTACTTCTATGTGACCTTAACATAATACCACGGTTTTATTTCAAAAGCATAGGCAGATGTGTACCTATATTTAATCGATAAAATAATAATAGCCTCCCGACCGATTTCAGTCACGGTGGCCAATCTCAACGGAGATTAGCCAGGTACGCGCGAGATATTATAGTGCACAAGTGTGAAAAACCGTTGCAAAGCCGTTAGTCCTGCGCCTGCAGTGCGATTCTGTAAACATATTACCGTGAAAACTCAGGCAAAGTGAGCGTGGAGTGGCTGTCATTCCAACTAATACTAGGGATTGACACTATTGACAGCTCACTTCACCTAACTTTTCACGGTGAAATTTTTACAGAATCGATCGGCTGATCTCTCCCCGGTCGTGTCGGATTGCCGTCCCATCGGACTAAGAGAGTAAAGCAACAGAGAGTGCACCTATGTTTGCGTATTTAATCTACACAAATAAATAAAATTAAAGTGTCTGTTTGTAATGTCAAAATAACAGCTTTTTACTAAATTAATAATTATTAAAGTATATACGGTAGGTACTTATAATAAAAATAAATAATTTTTAAACAGTTTTGCCTGTCGGAGGAGAAGGAGTTACGCTGCTTAGGCAATTTTTTGTCCCAATAGCACATTCCCGTGGGATAATTTCTTACAGGCGGAGCCACGGGCAGAAGCAAGTTTTGTATACATTTCACTCACAGTTCGCCAGTTACGTTAATATTATGTTACAGTCCCATGTCATCTAGGGGGCGAGCCTATTATATTATCATTCATTCACTTGTTTGCATATAAAACTTGAATAAAAGTAATGAAGCGGTAGGAAAACACGTAGTTATTCATAGTTCCATTCAATCTTCAGTCATAAAAAGCTTTGAATGGATACTAAAACCCGGCGAAGGTTGGGACAGACTAGACAATAAAATTCTTACACAGTCCTAGACTTGTCTTTGGCAAAACCAACCAAGGCGTGCAGTGCATTGTGTTTTTTGTTGGTTTATCCAAGCCAAAATATTTCATTCATTCATTCCTAAGTGCATCATAGTGCAATCGTGAGGAAACGGATTAATACGCTAAGAACCTAGAACTAAACATTCGAAGACATGTCCCATCTACCAACCCGCACTGGGTCCGCGTGGTGGATTACGGCCCACTCCCTCTCACTGAAAGGAGGCCTGTGTCCCAGCAGTGGGAACATTATAGGCTGATTATGTTACGTACTCATAAGTGCATCATATGCACTCTAAATTCTGGGAATCAGAATTTAGAGTGCATACTACTGAATGTGCCCGTTTATATAAAGAATGCTCATAAATTCAATCATCCTTATTACTTAGCATCCTTAGTAACCCGTTTCTAATATAAAGAATGCTCATAAATTCAATCATCCTTATTACCAGTAAGTTCGTCTAACTTGGTCAGAGTTGTACGCATAGTACATCCACATTTCAACAGTTATGTCTAAGTTCCAAGTAATAGGCGAGCCTATTTTTTTTTTTTTTTAAGAAACGTTGCCCGACACTAGGAATTACTCCTGTATCGTGGGTGCGTTTACAAACATTTAAACTCACATACACAAACAGCCAGACCCGGAACAACTACTTGTAGGCCATACAAATATTTGTTCCGTGCGGAAATCGAACCTGCGACACGCAGCGCAGCAGTCAACCGCTTAACCACTGCGCCAACCGTGCCGCCGAAGCCATCAATCGGGCACAAATTCAGACTCCGGGCCAACGGACCACTGCTCAACCCTTCGGAGAAACAGGCGTGATGATCTAACTTATCTACTAACTAGACTTATCTAAGCTATTATAACACTTCAAACAAAAAAAAAAACAGAAACAACTGAATGATAATGTGAGCACTCTGTATGAAGCCAATCAGTAAATCACTGGTCGCAATATCGCAGAAGACAATCTCTTGAACTCGCCGACATTATTTCAGTTTCAGTGAGCTTCTGCTACCGCCCACTTTACTTCTATCTTGCCAATTAAAATATGTGTAGTAATGAAATTGTAAAACATTACGAAAATTATTAAGAGTTTAGAATACAATAGAATAGAATGTTGTTTATTGTTGCTGTAGCTAGTTAACAAATAAAATTGGTCAACATTTAATAAATATCTTTATTAAAAACCTCCAGGGTTAGGATGTAGGTAGTGATGTACAGTTTTAAAAAAAATAATAAAAAGAATATTCTCGGTTAACAAATAACTAAATCCAGGTGAGTTGGGTGGGAAGGCGAAAAATAGACGGGAACAAATAAAACCATTGAATTACGAGTATGTACGATGTTCATTTAAATTCAGGGAAGTCCATTACACACTTTTACTGACAAGTAACATTATTGTCATACTGCTGAGCAAATTCTCCCTCAAATCTTTCCAGGCATCCTTTTCCAGAGCCAACTCGATCCCACCCCCTCGTACTTGTTGTGCTTCTATAAGGTTCAGTTCGGGTAAACATTGTTATTTACTTACATCTAGCCGTCTGTTAGTCTCATAAAGTTTTCAGACTCATATAGTAGTCTGTCTGTGGCGATTACTTCATAACTTTGAGAAAGAAAAATGTTTTCTTGTTGAAAGGCTACAATCATGTTTCAGAATATCTTAAGTTAAGTTTTGAAAAACAGTAGTTAATGTTTGTGATTATATAAAGCTATTACTCGTAGATGTTATTTGAATAACTGATCATTAATCATTTTGAATGTCTCGGAAAAATGCTAAGTGCGCGCATGAGCGACACGCGTCAACGGCAGAGGCAACTACTGCCGTCGATGCGTCGGCAGCTGCCGTTGACAATATGCCGCTCCTGTATTTAGAAAGAAAGAACTAATAAAAAAAAAAAATATATATAAATTAATAATATTAATTAATTATAAAATAATAATAATTATTATTTAATTATTTTTTTACACCTGCATTTGCCTCTGTTACGCGTGACGCTCGTGTGTATGCGCCTTTAGGAATTTTTGTATTAAAAACGCTTAAAATCAACATTATTATCACATAACATTAATTTATTGTATGTTTTCTATTCCAATCTTAGAAAGGCTTATTTATGGGAAAATAAATCCATTAATACAAACATTATAATTCAATTAGCTTAATCAGTCTTAGAATTTAACCTTCACAACATTTTCCTCATTAGTGGTGGGCGTGGTATCAGCAGCCCAGCTTCGCCAGTGGGCACGCGGCGGTGCCGAGAGCAGGCTGGAGCGGGCTGTGCTGGCTGGCCAAGGTCGGCGGCTGCTGGCCGAAGCCGAGGGCGTCTCGATCTCCAACCACCTGTCAAACTTGGTCACCAAGTGTGACGCACTTCATGCCGCTGTAGAGAAAGGGTCCCTCCTTGAGCTCCAGGTATTGCTGGTAATACTCTCTTAAATTACAGAGTGTTGTTTGGATAACAATTTGGCTGAGGCCCAGAGATTCTAGATGTAGAAGGTTACTGGTTGAGGCCGAAACGTACTGGCTGGGAATGGTAACTAACCTAGACCAGTGTGTAGTTAGCAAAAGAAGATAAACCAAACCGTCTCATTACAATACGAGTTAGAAACGTTATTCCAAGCCCAAACCTTTGAACCAGTTATTGTCGAAATGAAGTTCAAAATTGAAAAATAGTTCGATGGTTAAGGTTTATCTTCTGTCACTAACTACTAGATTATTGTAATCGCAGTAGCTTCTGATCCCGACACTGCTGTAGAGAAAAGCTTTTCACTTGAGCTTCAACAAATTCTGTTAATAATATTAGTTAGGTGAGTATAGAGAGAACCGGTGTGAGCGTCTTCAATCAGATGCATGCATGCATGATGCATACATCATGCTATATTTACATCTTTTTGGTTCGGTACTCTATTAAAACTTATGAATTAAATTTAACTTGAGAGATTTATAAATACTTCTACTTCCCTCTTTTGACTATGATTACTAAAGTAATAGATATGTACATGAATATTATTATTGACTATTTTAGCTCTTCTCGCCTGAAACACAGGATCACCTAGATCAGGCACGTAGATCTTAGGAATATTATTTACATTTAAGCAAAACTGTACAAATTTTTTTGCTTTGTAGTTTTTTGAATAAAAAATATTATTATAACACTTAAATAAATTTACTCACAAAGTACATATAAAATACTACTTCCGTAGCGGTCAGTTTACATTATTTCATGGACAAACACAAGTGCTAAGCAAACAACGTAGCGCGTTGCTTCATGAAACATCACTGTAAATATGTGCTCAACTCGATGGCACACAAAACATGATGGAACGGCAATGGCTGGTACTTTTATGTAGAATAGATCATAAACGTAACCGAATGTTGTTTATAATTTTCTTTACTATTGGCTATAAAACATCAGAAATCAATGCGTACTGTTTACTAAGAACCCATCTGCTTACAACAAAATCTTGATTTTAGTAACACGTATAAAATGATAAAGTGAAAACTGTTACTTTTTACGCAGTTTTGTGACCAACTTTCCGTCAATCGTATTTTCATATTATTCTATGGCACTATACTAGGTACTCTGCTTAGCCAACTGATATTATCTTATATTAATTTACTAATTGAACAAATAAAAATAACACCCGTTTAGAATTTGCTACACACTAGTACAGCTATTACCAAAGCTCGTAGCAATATTGCTACGCCGTAGCGCTACGAACAAACCGTAGCACCATAACTAACATTGTTTACGAGACTTCAACTCTCTTTGAATGTTTAACTCAGGAGTTGCTGGAGAGTGACTACAACCGGCGTAAATACGTGATGTGTCGGGACGAGGCCGGCGTCGGGCTGCTGCACAAAGCCGTCTTCTACGACTACATGGACATCGCAGAGTATCTAGTCAAGAATTACCCGCAATTGGTGCATGAGAAGGATTCTGTGAGTCATTGTTTTGTGATTTAAGTTTGCAAACTATGCTTAGACATCTTACTAGCTAGCTATCTATACTAAAACTACGTAAAATGACATCACTTTGTAGAGGCAAACTGAATTGCCAAGTAAAGTAAAATAGATTATCTTTAGGACAAAATGTCTGACACTATCTAATGGCAACCGTGACTGGATGTGAAAATACGAATATGAGCTAAAAAAGCAGTATTGACAGTTGCTTCGAACCCGTAACATCACAAAAACCAACCCTTTAATATCAATGCTGTCACGATTTGCGTTTGTGTAGGTTATGTTAACACAGAGCAATCCTCTCCCAGACGATACATGCTACCTATGTCCTTGTTGTCACAGGAAGGTCGCACCCCCCTGCACTACTCATCAGTGAGCCGCGACTCTGCCGCGCTGTCCGCGCTGCTGGAGGGCGCGGGGGCGTCGCGGGGAGCGCGCGACGCGGCCGGCCACACGCCCGCACATTACCGCGGACAGGCGCGAGAACTGCTCGCGCTACCCGACGTCATGGCGCGCGATAATAAGAACGCACCCGGTAAGTGGACACTTGCCTTTATTTTTTAAGGTTTAGGATAGAAGTGGAAAAGGGTTTTGGAAGGATTTACTTATTTGTTTAAAGAAATTTCTGGATAAATATAAAATTATTTAAATTATTCCTAAATATAAATGATAGCTTTTTTTGTTTTAAATGTTTTCACCTAACAGTTTCAAAGACGAATGAAATGAATCAAAGAGAATGTTAGAATTGTTATTAATTTGTTCGTTGTTAAAGTTTCATTAAAATCATACCATTGTTGGAAGGATTCTTCTAAACTAAACTCATCTGAAACTGCACAAAGTTAGAACGCAAACTGTAAACTTTAAGCAGCGCACTTGTGCTACCAATTAATTTTAATGATATACAGTGTTTTCTCATTAAATAGTTCTTGGAGCAAATATTGAAAACCACTTACAACCGGAATATTACATCATTCAAAGTTATGTATTATTAAAACAAGTATTGACTTAAATAACGAATCCATGAAAAATGTATGCATTAATTTAATTCGCTGCCGACAGCATCAATGAATATGCTTTATACTACTCATCGAAATGGTATCACTTCATAACTTATTGATACGTAAAGTATATCAGTCTGTATGCATTGATTGATTACCACATTACCCTCTGCGTGATAATGATTTTAAAGTTTGAGATCAGAAGTCCAGCTTTCGTCATGGTTCTTGCATAAATCGGGTCTTAGATTCAAATTCAAAGCCATTTATTTAGCTAAAAAAATATCGAAGAAACAAACCATTGACACGAAAAGAAGAAGAAGCTAAAAAAGAACTTAAATATACAAATAGTATGAAGTTCTCACTAACAGAAGACTTAGATAGATTGAGCAGCGGGTCCCAAATTAGGAACAGCCTTTTATCTTGGTGACCGAAAATTGTCTGATAATTTATATCAACCAGCAAAGTAGGTCTAAGCAATTGCCTAGGGCTAAGCCTAAGGCAATTGTTACTTAAATTTTTACGTGACAACGCGAGGTTTCGAATTAGCATTAGAGCGTACAGTTCCACACTATCCGTTGCAATTTTAATTTAGTGCTTTCGAACCCGAATTTAAAACGAAAACGATAGCGTTTTAACTTTGGAATTTCGATATTATTCTACTTAAATTGATAGGGTCTTAGTATGTTTAATTGACCATTTATATGTCCTAATAAATTTAAACTCTCAAACTCAAAGCATTTATTTCAATTAAACCATTTACAGGTACTTTTGAATTGGCAAAATTATAATCAAATAGAGAAATGGTAATCAAAAAGTCTACGGCAATTATTGCTACCTACTTACTCTCTACAACTCTCAACACCAGACAACGCAAGGTTTTGTATTATCAAAAGCGCGAACAGTTCCACATTATCTGCTGCAATTTTAATTAATGCTACCTAAACCGAATTTAAAACTAAACCAATAGCGTTTCCCTAAGTAACCGAACACATAACAGTCTAAACTCCTTTAAAGTTTCCAAGTCATTGTAAAAGAACTTTCACATTGTATTTCACTATTTGTACACGATATCGGCGCAGCTATCAACTACCATCGAACGATCAGTTTAAAGTCACGAGGTAGCTGCCGTGGTGGATAATCACCCAATTTGTCGCATACATTATATTAAATTTTATTGTATGAACGTGGTATGAACAATATGCATGTTTATAAGCTATGCGGTTAACTTAAATGCGGTAATGCAGCCGATTGTATACCTACCTAGCTAATAATATTATGTTAAAGTAGGTTAGGCAAACTGTTCTATAAATTGGTTCTTCTTCAGCTGAAAAATAACAAGCAAGTTAAAATGTAAAAAAAAATCCAGCATCTCAAGCAGATATCTCGATTTTTTGACAACTTTTAATATTCGCCTGAATCGTTGAAAACATATTTAACTTCTTAAATGAAATCGTAAAAGTCAACACAGTTCGACTAGAGAGAAGAAAAGAGTAAATACACTTATACATACATATCAAATAACGGTAACAAGCGAAGTCTTTCAGTCAGTTACACAATAGTCGACAATTACAAATTGCGCGGCTTGACATACCGCTAATGAGAAAGCTGTACATTCTTCTCTGTACAGATAAATGAATCATTTCAAGCCTACAAATGCCTTAGCATACAACCTTTTGAAATAATGATAGTTCTCGTTTAAGTTCCTACAATCTATGCAAATAAAAATAAAATTTGAAATCTGGAACCGAGATCTGAATCGAATCGAAGAATAAATTTTGTCCCGATTGTGCATAATCTAGATTCAAGGCTAACGAGATACCTCCGAAGTACCCTGCTAGCGTGATGAGCAATCTTTAAAAAAATAAGTGCATAGAAAACTATATCATAAAAAACTAGATAACACTGAAAACAAACGAACACAAACAACATCAATTGCAATTACATTCTATAACCACAAAAAACAAAACAGAAATATTTTTACGTACAAACGTAATATTACTGACAGATTGTATCATATTGATTACATATTCCTATGAAAGCATATGCCGGCTAACTATTGGTGACACCGTGCATCGTATGAAACTACCAATTACGCCGGCACACGCCGAACTAAAATACGAGTATACTACTAATACTAGCCAGTGAAAAAGAAAATATGAAAATCAGAAATACACGTTTGAAATTCTAACAAGCTAATGCTAGAATTTCGGTAGCATGTGAGAATGAATGCATGCAACTGTTTGTCGCTTGGGTACTACTGATTTAGGGTTCCATCACATCTAAAAAGTTTTCGCCGAGTATAGTTTAGAGGTAGCAAAACTTTAGGGAGGAATTGAGTTGTGTGCAGTTAAGATTTACTTTAAGATAAAGTGGACAGTAAAAGTTTTAATTTAGCTACTGTACAAGTTAAATATACCTACAGTGGTTTCCAAAATTAGTTCATATTTTTCCACTTCAGCTGTCATTCCACATTATGGTTTAAAACATACAATAACAACAGATTAAAAAACAATAATTAGGTATTCCTTAGGGATTACTTGATTATTTTTATGATAAGTCAATGGTAGTTGAATTAGTCAATAAAAACGGTATAGCAGTTGAAACATTTGGATCACTGGAATAAAAAGTGGAAAAATGTCAACTAACTTTTGGAGGTCACTGTTCATATGTAGATACCTACTTATTAATTTTGAGGTGTGTTATTATGAAAAGATTCATAGCTTTGTTGCGGTTAGTCACAGTACCAGCGGTTGTCCCTGGTTTAGGTAAGCTCCGATAATTTATTAATAGATTTATTTAGTAAGAACTTAGAATGTGATGCCGTAAAGACATTTTTTTCCATTAAATTAGTAAATAGAATTGTTTGGCGCTTTACCTATCACATGCTAACATGCATTTATATTACAGACTAATAAGTCTATTTTATCTTTGCATATAAAATACGTACAAGTTATTAGTTTCTAGGCATTCGTGTCGCGGTAACCTACTAAATAGATAAGTATTTTAACGTTGAAGAAGTGTCGGACGTACCAGACAATCCAGACATGTTTATGTTAGTCAAATTTAAGATCCAACAATTTATGGTCTTGAAAACTGCATGCATTTATTTTTTTGGCGCAAAAGAAATATTTATCGTTTAAGTACCTTGCTACGTAATAGCGAAGTTGGCTTATATTAATCACTTTACATCGCAACAAAATGTTTATTTATTTATTTTAAACTCTTAAACTATCATTACAGGTTTAGAAACCTAATGCGATAGCTAAGCCTACTTATAATATTAACTATTTTAAATAACACTATTACTAACAATTACAAATAACTACACAATACATTAACACCAATTACTTATAACTAAAACAATACAACCTTATACTTATAACAATGTAATCTTTACAGAAAATTAACATAGATATGTTTTACATACAAAATAAAAAATAAATAAAACAATAAAAGAAACAATAAACATAAAATTACACTAATTGTTGCTCTCGTAACATATTATATATAAACTTACTCTTGCGAGTTCACTAAAGTAACACGAATGTATGAAAACCTTCGCATACATAATATTAAAATACAACGTAATGTCTTTACAATACTAGGACCCTGGCATGGTACAAGGATCCGTTTGGTGGAGCAAGTTCAGCCGATCGATTCTGTAAAAATCTCACCGTGAAAAGTTAGGTGAAGTGAGCTTAAAGTGAGCTGTCAATAGTCTCAATCCCTAGCATTAGTTGGAATGACAGCTCACTCCACGCTCACTTCACCTGAGTTTTCACAGTGAGATGGTTACAGAATCGCACTGCAGTTCCTGTTACACGGAATTGTTAATTCCTGTCACACAGGTATTGTTGTACAACCTGCAAATAGTTGTTCTGGTTCTCGCTGTTTATATGTTTTTTTTTTTTAAATTTATTTATCATTTATAAAAAAGAATACAGGATTATTCACAAAAAATAGCAACCAAAAACCACTAAGGTTTAAACTTGTGCTATCACGAGTCTATCTCAATGTCAAACTATACAATGAGACATTTTATAAGTATGCGTCATTGTCCATACAATTATTAACATCATTAGGTCTTTAAATACTCGCAGTTACAATCATTCCTACATAATACTTAAGTAATATTGCTTAAGTTTGCATTTGATATTTTTATGTGTAATACATTTATTTATTTCTGAGGGTAGACTATTAATAAGTATGTATACTTATTATTATTATGTATATGTATGTATACTTTAACCTATGTAAGATTGATGTGTTAATAAAGGCTTTCATGATCCATCCACCGAGGTAGTTCATAGAGACGGAAACAAGGATGAGTTTTTTTTTAAATTTGAATATTAATTGTCTTGAACCATCTCTCTGTAGATGGTAATACAGTGCAATCTTAATATAACGTACCTCAATATAACGAATTCTTCGTAATCCCCTTGAATTGTCCATAAGAGTCAATGTAAAATATACCTTTACATTGCGAAGATTTTTTGCAAACAACCTCTTTATAACGAATTTTCAACTATTAAAAAAAAAGTGTAAACCTCTAATTAACGAATTTTGTCAACCCAAAACCTTTATATAACGTTCCCAATAGTATGTGATTCATTCGCGATAGGTTTCGACACGTTTTTACCTCTTTATAACCAATTTTAGACCAACCTAACCTCAATATAACAAACCTCAGTTTAACGAATTACTTGATATAACGAATATACGAGCAAGAACAAAACAATATCTTCATAATTATAAGACTTATCGGAAGTTCATGACGGAAAGTATCAATTACTACCAAAGACTGTTGGAAAAATTTGATCAACGTCCTCCAGACCGAATTTCGGTCACGGCAGCCAATCTTAGCCTTCGGCGCGGGATCGTAATCGTCAAAAAAACAGCAGTCGTCCCAATACATTTGGTCAAGTAGGCATTTTCTATCTATAATATGTATTTACAAAAAAAAAAAAAATGTATATAAGTAGTTTATCAGCCATCTTGTTACCAGAACACAAGCATTAGGTTGCTTAGCTTGGGACTAGATGGCGCTGTGTGAAATGTCCAGGGATATTATTTATTTATTTATTGAAGTTTTGTATGAGACGACTGCTGTTTTTTTGACGATTACGATGATAGTCCCCGGGAAAAAGTTGATCAGTTTGTTGGCCTGTACCACACCCCCAAGTTTGGTCACACCCCTCTGAAATACATTGTATTATAGTGCACTTTTGTGTGCGCAGACACAGGTGCACTCTCTTCCCTCACTCTCTAGCCCGATGGGACTGCAATCTGACACGACCGGAGAGGAATGAGGCGCAGGAGCAAAGGCTCAAACCGCCAACTTCCAAACTCCGAGCTGCTACTAAGAAATTCCTAATGGAAAAACCCAATAACACTTTTCCCAAACTAGGAATCGAACCCAGGACCCCAAGCTCAGCAGTAGCGCATGCTACCAAGAGACCAACGGGGTAGTTAACGTAACGTGGCGTTTTACGGGTGAATATGTTGTTTAGAATAAGTCTCTAATAAAACTATCACAGTCAACAAACCAAGGATCTCTGAAGTAAATACAAATAAATAATTCATCCAGACCGATTCAAGTACTCGATAAAGAGATCTAGGACTCTCAGATTGATACATTATAAATGCGACGAGGGACTTACTTAGGAACGTTAAGACCTGCTTACCATAATGTCTTATGTTTTGTCACGAACTACAGAATACAACAGCTTTATTAACGAAATCGTCTGTGTTGTTATGCATAGTAATGACGTAGAAATTTTCTCGAAATCGCTATCAACATTTGATAGCTAAGATTCTCGAATTAAAGATAAATGTTTAGTTATTCTGAAAAACAAACAATTACATATTACAAATAAATAAAACGAACATAAGGAGTTATACGAATGTAACCAGCAACTTTCTCCACAGATACACAATAAGACAAAGACAATGTTGATAAAATAAAAGTCGGACAGAATAGATAAGTATGTATGTACATGAAATAAAATAAAGAAAGGAGAAGAAAGAAAGATAAAGTGTTTATTCTGCACAAAAAAAAACAGACAAAATATACACATACAAAATAGTCAAAAGCCTCGTACAGAAAACAAAACAAAAGATTTCTAGGTATAATCTAATCTTTTTTTTTTAAATCTAATTCTATAAAGTTATTCTAAGTCTTAGAAGAAGATAGAGAGAAGATATACGAGTATATAGCACTTCATGTCACGCGCTTCCATGTAATTCGCTGTTATACTTACTGCTATTCATATCAATAAGTTGTTTTACCCCTAAAGAACTATTCCACGTTTCCATTACAACTCGTATTATAATAATTATCGCAACAGACACATCAATAATGGTTGCATGGTGCCTCTGTCACGACATTGTCTGTCAGCGGCTTGTCCATTCCGATATTACAGGCATACATTAATTTCATTAACGTGTAGTAGGCTCGGCTTTCAGGCTTGGTGTTGCGTGGTCATGAATATTTATTTTTATGGAAGCCTTTCTACTCCGAAGGCACGACACACCCCTTTTATTATATTTTTATTTATAACTCCCAAAAACGATTGGTCATTCTCGCTGTAACTTATCCGCGAAGGCCATCGATTCATTACCTACGTGTTTTGGTAATAAGTGCAGTGACGTAAAACCTTTTTCTATTTGAAGGGTGATTAGAGACTCTGCTATTAAGTTGGTAAAATGAGTTATTAATATGTCTACAAGAATATAGAATGAAATGAAAATTATAGGTACGGTTTGTTTTTGTACGAATATATCTGGCTTGTAAGAATTAGGTAGGTATTTCATAAGTGAAACTAGTTAAGGTGCTTTCTTAAACTACATAACATCAGCCCTAATGATATTACAAATCTACACCTTCCATACACACTGTATTTCTACCATTTGTGTACCTATGTTTTGTATTGTTGTGTTTTTTTATCACACTTGTGTAATATTTCCTGTCAATGTTAGAGAATAACCACACTTACACAGCTCTGTTCAGCTTATGTCCATAGAAAACAACGCAAGAAGACGATTATGTAACAATCTCACCGACAAAACTCAAGTGAAGTGAGCTTGATGTCAGTTGTCAGCCGGTCGATTCTGTAAAAGTCTTACCGTGAAAACTCAAGTGAAGTGAGCTTGATGTAAGTTGTCACTAGTGTCAATCCCTAGCATTATTTGGAATGACAGCTCACTTCACCTAAGTTTTCACGGTGAGATGGTTACAGAATCGAACTGCTGTAGTGTCAATCCCTAGTATTATTTGGAATGACAGCTCATCACTCCACGCTCACTTCACCTAAGTTTTCACAGTGAGATGGTTACAGAATCGCACTGCTGAACTGAATAATTGTGGTTAGTCCCTTATTGTTACATTCTGGTAGAATTAATAAATTAGAAAATTGGGACAAATCATTACCCTACAACCCTAAAAATTTGTGAAGGCCCATTCATAACACTATAACAGCAATTTAAATTAACTTAACAACAAGCCCGGCTAGCCAACACTTGAAACTTAAAGAATTTGGTAATTAAGTGTATCACGCGTACAATCTAGTTTGTTTTTGAACTGTTTTGTTGGTTCCTATTATGTTAATCTCGGTTAGCAAGTAGTCGCACGCAAACTTGTTGCTTCGCCAATTTCGTACGTTCATAATATTATTTGTTCGTAATAAAACCTGACAGGTTTTTATAGATGTTGGATATGAAAGGGTGATTTTTTGTCAGCTATAAAGTTGAACCGTTTCAAAATGCTGTGAACACTCTTTTCTAGTGCCGACCACGAGTCACGAGCAGTGTTGGCCTACTGGTATCCGCTCGGATTTACGAGTTGTAGGTCATGAGTTCAAACCTAAGCAGGCACTTTACTTTGTGTATTAATTTTATCACCACTGCCCCTCAAAACGGTGAAGGAAAACATCGTTAGGAAACCGCATGTCCTAGAACCAAATTTCGAAGACACTGGGCCCGCGTGATGCATTATGGCCCATTCCCTCTCTCACAGAGAGGAGGCCTGTATCCCAGCTGTGGGAATGTTATAGGCTGATTATGCATGATTATGGCTACGAGTTATACGATAATAACCCATGTCGTAGTAATAAGGATAAGCCAGTCAGTAAAGTATGCACCTCACCACGGTAGACACCTGCACCTAAGAAGACACATCATCATTTGAGCAGTAGATTTATGTAAAATAGACTGAGTCGCATTACTGTTTTTTCAAACACGACGAATGAAATGCAATCCTCAATATGGGTGTTCTATTGGACATTTAGGTTTACTAAGTACCTTTTTTTTTCCGGGGTGGAAAATCCTCATGGATGTCCGCGCCCTGGGGCGGGCGACGGGGTCTGTCAGACTCTTACTGACTAAAAACCACCCCGGTGTTCCATCTCACACCTACGCCGGGGGTCACGGGAACGTACGATCCTTCCGCAACCCCCGACTGAGGTTTACTAAGTACCTAAACCAACCTAAGCTAAAAATAACTTAGGTACCTTGATCAAAGCCTTTTCCAACCATTTCAGGCGTCATGTTTAGTTAGCACCAATTAGTATAAAAATATCTTGTGCCAGACTTTTATATATTGTTACAAACGGCGACATTGGGGGAGGACCTTCGCTCAGCAATTAGGACAGTGTAGGCGAATAAAAAAAATTAAACATACATACGGTAGGTACGTATAGTAATGAAGTATTTACTCAAACTCAAACTCAAATCATTTAATTCAACTAAACCAATTACAGGCAATTGTGAATTGTCAAAGGGTCGGTCAGTCAGAAAGATGAAGCTAGTTGCCCATTCCAAAGCGTAGGTACCTATGGAGAAGAACGGGCAAGAAACTCCATGGACACTCTTTTAAATCATAAAATTGTTACAAAATATTTGATTACATCATTCGTGTTGAAATTAACCATGTGAGAACGATGTAGAAATACGTGCACGTTAAAAGCGTCCGTTATAGAAAACAAAAACAATTCAGAAATTAAAATATTAAAATAAGCCGTGGCAGCTAAGAGATGAACCGTCCCTACTGACGGCGCCCGTTCACGAACATGACGTATGGATCCGCACCATTCAGCTCAACCATTTTGGAGGGAATTTAATGATCCAACACACACGCCACCACCAGCGAGACATTAGAGTGAGCATGACATACTCACAGCTGCCAGGGCACATTCAAGTCAATGAAAGACGTACCCAGTAAATGGTAGCTTTATAGAAAGTACATAGTGCTCACACGTGTGCTATGCAATTATACAATACTAAGCTATTGAATTTATACAATGCAAAGATAGTTTTTTTCAAAGTTCAAAGTACTAATTTAATGACTAATTTACCTTCACGATTAGCCATTCACAACTAAAAGTTATAAACCTAGGTAGGTTTCATAAAAGTTATAACTAACAATCGAAATACATTGAAAGCCATTCCAAAGAATAGTATACGTACACTTTGTACTCGATGATTGTCCTACATTGAAAGGAACGTAGGGGCCGAAGGGCACAGCAGGTGTATGTGATCGATCGATACCCAAGTCATTAAACATTAAAACCTATCTGTCTGACTTTCATACTGCCTGAATAATATAACGAATGTCCTTGACACTTCAGGTTGACATAAATGTAAGTAGCCATCAGTGTTTACTTAGAATTTCGGTTTTAAAGACGGACGTTTTCATGTATAATGCATTGTATCGTTAACTTATTATCAGCCTATAATGTTCCCACTGCTGGGACACAGGCCTCCTCTCTGTGAGAGGGAGTGGGCCTTTTAATCCACCACGCGGACCCAGTGCGGGTTGGTAGATCGGGGTGGTTGTATCGTTTAACTTAACATATTTCTTCAAACGTGAGCTACTTTAATAACTTAGCGTTTTGCTGGCAATCATATTTTTTGAGAAATGGTTTGCCCAAGGGCTGGCTTTTTAATCGGCAGATAATTTTTATTCGTGGAATAAAATTGACGTCTGACAGATCTAGTATGGAAGGACTGTCAAAAATTCAAAATGATTCCTTCGATTAAATTATCTGGCGTCGGAAAAATCAGCTTTAAATGTAATACCTAATTATTTTGATAATCTTGTCAAGGATTCATATTTATCATGCCTTCATCTTGTGAACTCTCAATGAACCAGTAATTGCTTATAACAGTTTTCATTATTTATTATTATGTATGTAGAGAACATGTTCCTTTGCCAAATCCTTGACTTGGAAAACTGTTGTGTTTTTCTCAGCTTCTCATCAAGCAGGGACTGAGTGGCTCTTGAAGCCGGTTGTTTTGTACAAAACTAAGTACGACATGACTCTATAGGTACCACACGTCGGACTTTCGTATAGCAGCTATATTTTGTCACCGATACTTATAAAATTATTGGTGAAGTTCTAAAAATCAATAAATTAGGTCGCATTGCTGAGTAACACACACAACAATTCTAATGTATAGGTCGTTAGTCTATCTTTTCCGTAACATAGATATTGATTTTATCGAAATAGAATCACCTACTCCACTTTATTTTACGCCAGCAAAGAATAAATTAATGTTACATTAAGATAATTGATATAACAACATTGCAGTATTACTAAGCCTTGTTTTAATTGGACCTCGGTATAGAAAACTAGAATGTTTTATAGGTACTCATTTATTTGCTGATACTCAATCGGCATTCGATTGATTCTAGCCTGATTGGCACGCACGTTGTTAATCGGTTTGTAAAACTTTATGATTTCCCCAAATAGTCGATAGTTGTTTTGATCACCGTTACTAAGTGATAACAATCAACTGTAGCATTTGAAACATTTTTGATAGATGGTTATAAGTATGTTATGAAAACTGTTTTAGAAAGAAGAAAGAAAACTGTTGGTATATAAAAAAAGACAAGAATTCATAAGAATAAATAAGAATAAATTGTCAATTTCTATTTTTAATGTAACTACACATTAAAAATAGAAATTGACAATTTATTCTTATGAATTCTTGTCTTTTTTTATATACCAACAGTGCGATTCTGTAACCATCTCACCGTGAAAACTTAGGTGAAGTGAGCGTGGAGTGAGCTGTCATTCCAACTAATGCTAGGGATTGATACTACTGACAACTCACATCAAGCTCACTTCACTTGAGTTTTCACGGTGAGATTTTTACAGAATCGACCGGCTGAAGTAAAAGTGAAAACGCTCCTCTGCTGGCTTTTTGATAGACGCTTTTTACGAAACAAAACTACAGTTTTACATATTAATTTCCGGCCAGCTACTCTGACTATTTCCATAAATGATGATGATGGATATTAATAACATTATT
Organism: Apamea sordens; assembly: GCA_945859715.1. Taxonomy (NCBI): domain Eukaryota; kingdom Metazoa; phylum Arthropoda; class Insecta; order Lepidoptera; family Noctuidae; genus Apamea; species Apamea sordens. The sequence goes on along the minus strand of OX243998.1, from coordinate 12,560,823 downwards.
CCTTATCAGCCGCTATAAAACTTTATGAACCTGCGCATTACCTGCGTAATCCGACATCCAATAAGTGTTAATGAATTCACGCTATCCACAAAAAAGGTTTAACATTTTCCACCATTTTTCTTCAATGGTGTTCACCTTGAACTTTTCCATCGATTGCAATTCTTGGTACAATCAGTGGCACTATTGGAGGTTCCTTTCGAACTAATGTGTCGGTAAAGCGATATGACGCCTTATCTTGCATGTTTCTACGACGGAACGACGTGTAGGAGCGGATTGTTGGCATAGCACATGGTTGAATAATGTAGCAAGTGCCTGATAATGATTGAACTTATACTGAAAAGCTGAAACAAGTTGTGTAGAATGGGTTTAAAATCTACCTATATTATTTTACTGGTTCTTGACAGCTACCGTTATCGGAGTTTATATTTATGTCTTTAGACCTTCGTAGCCTAATTTTAATCAAAAAGAAAAGGCTTTTATTATATGTCTTCATAGTAGGCACTAGCGGTACCACCTATGTTGAAGCATCAATCTGAAAGCCAATAACAACATCATCAATCATTCTACCTTAAACCACCGTCGTGGTTAATTAAAGCAGTTAATAACTTCGATGCCATCAGTTATTTAAATGAAATAATTACAAAACTGTTATAGGTATGCTTATCTCCAAGTGTAGGGTCGTCTTCCGGTTCATTAAGATATAGGAAACATCCCCCTGGTTCCCTCGTTGGTCTTATACCTAGTCGCAAGCGCGATTAATGAGCATGAGGGGTTCGATTTCCAGGTCGGACAAAATTTTATTGGGTTTTTTTGTTTCACTAGGAATTTCACAATATCAGCCGCGTCTGGATTTGTGCCTGGTTGATGGCAGCAGGTTCGCTTCCCTATTACGTGGGACATACACACACCAATTTTCTCATAAAACATCATAAGATGCAACTTAATTACGCCAAACACAGAATTCTCACACTGCACATGGTTCACATTACCTATTAGACTACTTAAGATGTAAAATTACCACAACTTACTAACACAACCCTATGCCTATGTATGGAATACTGCTGAAGTCAATAGTATTATAGATGATAACTCAACGGACATCAGTATTTCTTACATACGCTTAGTAAACTTACATATTAAGAATGTATTTAATAAAAACTCAGTTCTGCTGCATCCTTATTATTATGAATGAATATGATGAATTACAAAATAATTTATGATTAGGTAGGTATGCTAGAGATAAAATTTAAGGGTGACATAACGTGGGTGTAGGCGGTTGGTTTTTTCGAATTGGCAAAACATCGGGATTTCATTATTATAAGTTTAATATTAATTAATGCATTATACACATAGACCTTCGGGATTAATTATCTTTAATTATGGTGAAAACTGCATCAAAATCCTTTGCGTAGTTTAGAAGAACAACGCAGTCACACAGACCGAGACGAAAAGAGACTTTCAATAATACTACCGGACCCGGCAGACATCGTCCTGCCCGGAAAAGTCCAGCCGTTTAGGAGGAGTTAGGTGACAAACACACGTACAGAAAAATTATATAATATACTAGCTTCTGCCCGCGGCTTCGCCCGCGTGGATGTCGGAAATTTACCCACGGGAACGTGCTAACAGGATAAAATGTATGTGCTTCCCCAGAATGCCATCTATGTCGCGGGACCTTTGTGGCTAATTACAATAGAAAACCAATTGTGTCTCATTAGTGGTGATTAAGAGGGTACCTATATGATATCTTTACCTAAGTACCTAACTAATTAAAAAAAAACTCAATAACAGAAAATTAAATACCTACCTACCTAAATAAACCTATTTCTGATGATAACTAATCTAAACTCAATAAATAAGCAAAATCCCTAAAAACTAATATCTATACGAATGACTAAACCTACTTATCAGTATTATAAAATAACCTACGGTCACTACGTACACTATCAAATATACTACCTATACTTTAAAATTAAAATCTATACCTACGACTCATATAAAAATAAACCTAAATAACTCTAAAAACTAAAAGGAATAAAAATGAACTCCACTGCGGGTGACCCAACCTACGACAAACTTAGTATTTGCGGTTGGTGCAGTACAGACAGTGGTAATCGGGTATAGGGATCGAACCGCAAAATTAAGTTTGTTTTTTATTGTATATACTTTTCCGGGATAAAAAGTACCCAGTGTGGTGCCCAGGATATTAAAGAATAATTATACCAAGTTTCATCGTAATCGAACCGGTAGTTTTTGCGTGATGCCTGAACAAACAGACAGACAGACAGACAGACAGACCGACAAAAATTTTTTTAATCACATTTTTGGGTTCGGTGTCGGTCTAGTAACAACCCCTGCCATTTATTTTTTTGAAATTTTCAATGTACAGAATTTTCACTTCTACAGATTTATTATAAGTATAGATTATTAAGATGTATATATATAGATATAGATTGGTTAACTTTCCTTGTCAGGTCTTCTGGTGATAAAACGCCACAACATCCGGATATGGTGCCACGACTGCGATATGGCGCGACTGCAGCGCGTGGTGTGGGAGGGGCACGGCTCGCGGCTGCTCAGCGAAGTCTCCAACCAGCCGGTGGTCAAGAAGTTCTTGGAGGCTGTGCCTTATATGATGGTGAGTTTCAAAAATTAGGCTTTATTTCCTGTATAGCTTACGTCAATCTCAATAGTAGAGAATTTCCCTACTTTTAAGCTTTTTTATTTTTTTTCAAAATATGTCTGTGGCATTAGTATTAATAATAGTGAACATACCAATACCATTACCATCCTTGTCAAGCGTTCAGCCGCTTGAAAAAAATGTGTCCTTACTTATAGTTTGTTTTATTCGTCGAAAATATCTGAGAAAGAGGCACCAAAAAGTATTGTGTTATTAGAAGAGAAACAATCACCAATTTCCGGCACGGAACTGGCCGCCTTTTTCCACACACGGCTCAACAGTGTCCTCTGTACATGATCCTGTTACTGTAAACTATATTGCAACACATGATTTCTACATAATATTCTCTGTTTACAGAACACCATAAAAGACATCCACACTGCTGTAGTGCAAAATGATCTGGAAGGCCTGATGAAACACTCCGGGGACCCCGTGCCGCCGCAAGCTTTGTCCAGCAGGGATGCTAACAATATGACAGTCATGCACAAGGTATATAATCGAGCAATTTTTAAAACATATGGCAGTAATGCAAAAGGTATTATTATCGATCTACTTCTAAAACGGTAGCCTTGCCACTAATCTAGTCCAAGCTGCCTTTTTTCACATGTCGATAAGGCGATTAAAATAATATTGATTTTTTTAAGAACTGAGGGGCAATTCTTTTAATTTTAAGAACGTTTACAGTCTGATCTCAGTCTCAATCTGTCAAAAAATACTTCTAATTTCCCTACATTTTGACAAGTTTTTGACATTCGTTTGTCGCCGAGATGAGAGAGTTAGTTTAATTCGGAACCAGAAAATAGTCGCAAGGAGCTAAATCTGGCGAATACGGTGGGTGAGAAAGCAACTCATAGCGCAACTCATATATGAAGTTTGGCCATGGCAATCGCGCATATGTGCACTGGTGCGTTGCCTTGGTGGGAGAGGATTTTCTTCTTAGCCACATGCGGTCGATTTTCACGTAAAATTTTGTCAAATTGGTCCAGTAAATTGGCATAATATGCGCCATTAATCGTTTTACCCTTCTCTAGGTAGTCAATATGGATTAATAACCCTACGTGCATCCCAAAAAACTGTAGCCATCACTTTATTGGCCGATAAAACTGCTTTGGCCTTCTTTGGAGCTGGTTCGCCGGTAGCAATCCACTGTTTCGATTGTTGCTTGGTTTCTGGGGGTATGGTGGTGGATCCATGTTTCGTCTTCTGTTATAAAACGACGCAAAAATTTGGTTTTATCCCGTTGAAACAACGCCACACCTGCCTCCGAAGTGGTCAGTGGTGGTAACGCATGCGTTTTTGATCAACAGTCAGTAAACGCGGCACCCATCGCGCGGATCGCTTCTTCATATCTAAATGTTGTTGTAAGATATTGCGAACAGGTTCGTCTGAGATGCCTACTATCTCGACTATCTCCCTCACTTTTACTCTTCGGTCGTTCAACTCGTTCCACGTTCGTGGATTTTAAATTTGACGAAATTCACTTTTCTCCATCTTTGCAAAAACGTGTTCAGTTGTTTTTCATTAATGGCTGTCAAAAAAAAACTAACCGGCAGTACTGGCTGAAAATTTTAATTTAGTCCTTCAAAAGAGTTATGAACAAGGAGGTTCCATGCAATTCGCGATCATTTTATTCCAAAATAGATTTTACCAGACATCACTCCGCCCTCGTACTATTGTGCATGGGTTCGAAACCCAATTCGTAAGGAAATAATGGGTTTACACATTATAGCAAATTAACGTGGTTATAAACTCGAACTTTATAACTTAGAACTATAAGTTGTTTCGGTAAAATAAATATATATATATATAAATATAATGTTTCAACAAAATAATAATATATTATATGTATTTCTTATCCTTCGAAGTACTTAAAAATTATAAATGAATGAACATTATCCAACTTTAACCACATAAATATTTAGGCTGCAGGCTTAGGCCACGGTGGCATCCTCAAGTACATCGCTGAAAGGTATCCGCAAGGTATTAATGACGTAGACAACGATGGTCGCACTCCACTTCATTACGCCGCATCCATGAGAGATGATCAGCATACATACAACACACTCGTTAGTCTCGGAGCTGACGAAAGTGTTGTTGACAACGTAAGTATTGATCGTATACACATACCTACAACTAAAAGGTTTCCATAGGTTTTATTCCTTGACACTGCATGCTCAAATCCATGAGCTCATCACAATTTAAGAATTAAATTACTTATTAGTCACAAACTTTAATAAATACCTACTACTTATCCCATATTTTCTGGTTTTTAGAAAAATAAAACTCCAGCTTATTACATAAATAGGCTCCAGGAAATAGATAAAAATATGTTCAAAACAGTACCCGATGCACCCAGAACTCCATCGAGTGCTTACCCAAATTCTTGGGATTGGAAGCTACTGGACACAGAGGTCATAGCTGAATTAAACAAAAAATCTAGGAGGAGGAATCACAAGGCATCTAACGAAAATATTTCGTCGAAAGATACAAATACGTTCACTGCATCTGAAAGTACAGATAATCGTATCGGTGGGATGAAGGGCAGTAGCACGCATGAACTCATTAATAATTTGCCTGAATTAGATGATGCAAAACAAATTAAAGACGATATTGAGAATCACATTGCAAATGTAGAAAGTAACAAGGTGAGCAGTGCATGACACGTTTTCACGGAATGTTGTTATAATTAAGTTGCGATGCTTTTTTATGGACATCTGCATGAATTTTTATTTTATGCATTTTAGGAATCAGAAGTAGTGGAAGAAAATCATGAGCATGAAGAAGATGCAACAAATAAAGCAAACGCAGAAGAAGCTACTGAGGAGCATGAAGAAACGGTTGATGACGCTGAAGAAGCAGTAGAACATGTTCAAGAAATAAAAGAAGATGAAGAAAATCCAGAGAATAGCCCTGAAGATGCAACTGATCATGTTGAGGAAGCAGCTGAAAATAACGAGGAAGCTACTGTAAAGGTTGAAGAAAGTGCAGCAGATACAGATATCCACCAAGAAGTAGAAAATGATGAAAATGGACCTGAGGGAGGAAATGACGAAAAGGCTGAAACTGAAGGAGAAAAAGCTGAAACTGAAGCAGAAACAGCGGAAACTGACGTAGAAAAAGATGACGACCATACTCATATGCAAGAGGCTGAAGGAGACGCCTCCAAACAAACCACTGAGGAGAAGGAAGAAAGTAACAAAGCACCTCAAGACTCGCGTGAGGAGGAAACAAAAGAAGAAAACGAAGAAATTGAATCACATCACGCTAATCATGAAAATGAGAATCATGCGGGAGAAACTGGGGAACATGAATCTAATCAAATAGAAGAGATGGATTCCAAAGAAAATGAAACCTATCACGAAAATGAAAGTAATGCAGGCGAAGATCATGATGGTGCTGCTTCAAACGAAGGTAATGCTAAAAATGGTGAACACAGTGAAGACGATGACGACGTTCAAGTTCCAGGAGAAACACAGTCTGAATATAGTGATTCGAATCTTAAGAGCACAGCAGAACTATCTGACATGGGAAGTGCCAAGAGAGGTAAAGCCGAAATCTCTTCTGGCACTATACACGAAACAATCAAAATATAATCCTCGTAATTTTAGTCAATTATAAAAGGGGTCCCTGACAAGTTCAATATTTTTGATTATTTTGCTAATTAAGGAAACGTGACCAACGGCCGAAGTACACAGGAAAGTCTTATAGAAGGTGTTGTGAATGGTGAAGCCGAGTTGGATTCACAGGATGCAAGTATGACGCAAAGGGAAGGATCAGTGCACGGAGAAGTTCTCGTAGTTGTGAGTATACCTCTAACTTGTAACCTCAAGTAAGACAATCGACCGACTAAAGAAGGTAATAAGTAAATTGATTAGTTGATTGTGGTGTTCTTTAGATTAGAAGCATCATTGTAGCACTGTGTACTCTCACAGACACCTCGTAACACCACTGTCATGAATTGATTTGCCAGCTTCTTAGTTCTTTGTACTTTCTATCAAGTAAACTATTAGTCAGCGATTGTAGTTCTAACTCTAACACCGCAACCACATCTTATTTTATCTTGACGATTAATATCCTTCTTAAAATTTCGCAGGACAATGAAATAGACCCGGAAGTCACAGATTTGATTAACAATGCAAACATGGAAATGTTGGCTACATTAGTTTTAAATGGCGAAGGATCAAGGCTCATAGGAAGGATTTCGGGAAATTCTGAACTCCAAGGTTTTCTAGACAATGTACCAACTTATATGGTAACTCCCAGTTTCACAAACATTATTATACATTTGTATCTAACAATAGTATTAATTTCCACTTAATGTTTTAGCAAAAAATAAACAAGGTACATATAGCTGCGAGAGAGGGCAATATACGAGATCTCCAAGCGGCACTGGACAGACGAAAATTCGCAATAGCTCGAGACACAATATCACCGAATGGAGCAACTCCGTTACATGTGGCGACCATATTTGGTAAAACTAACATCATCAAGTATTTAGGTGGAAGGTTTGTTACCAGATTTTGTATATACGTAGTTGGTAGGTTATAAGACATAGCGTGTTAGTCATATCGTGTTTATTTTCATAGGTTCCCCGAAACTCTGTCAGCAGTGGACTTTGAAGGAAGAACAGCATTACATTATGCAGCGGTACTCCCAGACAATGGACATTACTACAATTTGCTTCAACAACTTGGTGCCAACTCGAAAGATTTAGATGATGTAAGCGAAACTTTTACCTTTAACCATTTGTGAGGATATGTAGTAGTAAAAACTGTGGCACATAAAATTATATCATTCGTTATAGAATGGGAAGTCTGCTGAGGAGTATCAAAATCATCCAACTTTACTACCTTTTGATCAATTGCTATCAGATTACGGTATAGATGAAGATGCGGCTAAAAGTATGTTCTCCGATAAAGGTATGTAATATCAGCGACAAAAGTCGCTTCCGCAACCAATGAAAAGCGCACTGTAAATGAAGAATTTCACTAAGTATTACTTGTTTTAATATTAAAATATTGTCCGCATGTTTTAACTTGAGTATGTCTAGTCCCTGAGGATCAAGTTTCATCTCGCCGGGTTTTGGATGCGCCTGAAGCTTTGGATACATTGGAACGATGCTATCATCTCTTATCGTCTACCAGACCACCTCGAACGCCCTTATCAGCCTCTTCTAATAGAGCTACGCCACCGCTCGTACTTGCACGATTCCTGAAAAGGCCAATCTTTGATGTTATAAAATACAGAGTCACTAAATTAGACCATGACCTTTTCGACGTCATCTGGCCTGCTGTGAAAAAACTCCCGGATAGTAGAAATATTATTCAAACGGTCGAGGAAGACTTTCCTGGAGGAATTACGGCCCCAGACTACTATGTGTATGATGTTTTTAATGAGTTTTTGTATCCACTTATAAGAGATCTTCATAATATAAACGTGAATTCTGATTTGCCAACACACCCTAGATCAGATTTTATTGCCACCTCGTCTGCAAAGCTATCTTCTGAGCCTTTAGTAGAATTAAATATTGATCCAAATGATGAATTTGTGCTTTCTGGAGTAGTAGAATGTTCGCGTAATTTAGAAGGTTTTGAACTACCTTTAAACATAAAAGTGGGAAAGTTGGAAACAATTGAAAGAATTGTAACAACACTATTGATGAAGGAAGATTTTTCCAAGTTCACCGAACATTCTAATCCCGAATCTGACCAAAAGGGTGGTACTTATTACACCCTGAATGAAGTTTTGGAAAAACCGTCAGAAATATGTGCAGCTTTAGCGTCTAGTGGTCTTCTGATAGCTCTTTGTGATAGAGATGAGATTGATGACTGTGCGAGGTTACATGGGAAACACTGGCCTTACGGTCGTGGTGTATTCGTCACTGACGATAGAAGCATAGCTGTCTGGATTAATGTTCATGACCACATTCGCGTACTTGTATCTACTGCACAAGACTCTCCTGGAGAAATTGGTATAGCGTTCAGTAAAATATCTTACATCATGACTTATCTGCACGAGAAGCTCGACTTTACATGGGATGCAAAGCTGGGATATCTGTCAGCTAGACCAACATATTTAGGCGCTGGCGTTCGTTTTAGCCTCATTGTTAATTTCCCGGGTCTATCGAAGGACGCCGACAACATGAAGCATCTCTGTGCCATGAGGGGGCTGCAGTACCGTGAAACTTTAAGTGCTGATATTGCCAGAATAAGCAACTACCAGTGTTTAAGCGTAACCGAAACGACCTGTTTCAACGATTTTACAACCGCAGCTTCAAACTTACTTCACCTGGAAAAAGATTTATCAATGCAAAACTCAGCACATATAGCAACGATGCTATCAAACATTTTTCGTAAAAAAAGAAGTAGTATTACTGGTCATGAAACCCCAGAGAAGAGGGAAAATTTGTAGATGTTAAAACTATAGATCCATTTCAACTTTTATTCACCTTCACACAACCGTTCACATAACACAAATAATTTTATCGAATGTTGGAAAGATTGTAGGTACTGAAAACGTGCCTATGTATGGTTGCAGCTGAGCAACATCTAGATATCTATTTGCATCTATAGAGTTTTAGGTCAGTACTAAACAATTTCGTTGATATCCTTGTGGGGTGGCGTGTTCGTGTGAGTCTTACACCAGTGAAGTCACTGCAAACGTTCACGCTTGCACATCAAATAGTTACAACAAAACGCTTTTGTTAAACTGCACGCTCACCATCAACCATTTGTCTTTCCAACATTAGATACAGTGTGACGTCGAAAATGTATTGTCCTGTCTTTAGATGGTGTGTGCTTTTTAGAAACTAAGCATTGTTTACTATAAACATGACGTGTAACTGTACGTACTTCTCACCATCCTATTAATAACACAAAGTATCGATATCATTTTAAAACATAATAACGTTACTCAGCGTTTACGTTTACCGGTCAATCGATAACAATGGGTCATGTCAATAATGACTGGCGAATGCTAATAGAGCCTTTCTGTCCAGTTCCCACTATTACCGCCGACTATAATCATCTACCACCCACTGCCCCCACCAGATGTTCACGTTCGCGTAAAAAGCCACGTGTTTGATGTATTCTCGCACCCCTTCCCCTACCACGCGAACATATCGAAGGCCGACACTGAATAATTGATCGGTTTCAGGCACAGGCCACGCCGACAACGGTCATATGAACATTCCCAACTTTCGGACCGAAGAGGGCAGATATCTTGCTAAGTGTAAGCTCCTATTTAAAGTTTTAAAATAATTTGGTCAATGATAAAATGGAATTTGTGAAAGATAGTAAGGACGTTGATTTGAACGATGTGTTCACAGCTCTCGGCGATCCTTTAATCAAAGGTCTGACCGAGGTGGCTAATATAAAGCCTAAGGATCCGGTCGCCTTCCTGGCCAGTTTTCTTCATAACTTTCCTGAACAAGACAAATCCAATTTAGGTACACAGGTGAGCATAACAACTACACATTTTTTTAATCATAGTTTTAATTTAGGCTGTTTTTGATGCAATTTGCAATGCAGCGCATAAACAGATGGCAATTCCTATCGGTTTGTGATAAATTTCAAACCGATAGCCATCACTCAAATCATACATTTTACAGATTATCACTGTGTATTCTGTTAATACTGTATGATTTTCAGCACTCGACCTTCTCAAAACTATATTATACAGTGTTCAATCAAATTAGCATAAAATTCTACAGTTGTCATGGGTATCGATATCTAGAAAAAACAAAACAAAAAACAAGTTTTTTTTGCGAACGTATTTGACGTTAGACCAGACGATTGCCAGATAAATTTTATTCGAGGAATAAAAATTGACGTTTGACAGTTTTTGTATGAGACAACTGTCAAAACAAAATTATTCCTCGAATAAAATTAAGTATCTGGCGTTGGAACAATCAGCCCTTATTCGTATTATTTAACCAACAATCAAAGTCAGTTGTCAAAACTTTTCCACAACTAGGAAACCGAAATGATCGTAACTGGAGAAGCAGCCGAAGTGGAGAACGATCAAGCGCCGCGGTTGGCAATCGAACCAGCTCTGTCCAGCTTACCCCCCGAGCGGAACCGAACGGCCACCAAGCATCAGAGGCCTATTGACATCGTCACCGTGGACCCGCAGCCAGCTACCAGCCCTGATGCACCCGAGTCAGCCTTCAGTAGTGCCACTAGGGTGAGTTTAGTAACCGGTTTTTTTTATTGGAACGAAGTTCCTTATCGCGCGTTGCGAAAGGGGGCTAGACGGAAAAAAATTAAGACCAAAAGTTGGAACGACACTTTTTGCTATAGTTGTAAGCCGTGGGGCGTGCGCGTGTTTCTCTGTCTGTCTCTCTCTCTCTTATAGAAAGCAAGCCAGTTATACTTCGTTCCATCCGGGTGTCCCTTGACACCTCTCAAGTTTTTAAAAAAAGGGAGGGTTTTATGCATTCGGCGAATTATTTTTGATTTTTTTATATAATTATGTACAGTAGCGGTCCAAAGCGGCGCGCCAGTTTCACGAAGCAATAGATTGACACTTCTGTTTAACTTACGACCTTCTTCTAATGAGTAATTCCTATACTTTATAGTATACACACACACACTCTATTCACACACTCAACACACACATTCTCGCATTCGTTTGCAATTACTTTGAATACTTAATCACGGTATTGACTACAGTTACTTATTCGTAAAATTTTAGGATTATACCCACAGATATCAAAATAAATAAATTAGAAGGTAGATGGATGCAGTTAACTTAAAGAGTCATTCAACCGCGACTAAATAGAACGTTGTTCATTGTTGGTTAGCGACGTGTGTTCTATATCTATATATTAGCGGTGTTGTAGTTCCTTTTAAAATGCAAGCAAATTTGAACATTGAAATTAAAGCGAATATTATTGCGCTGCGTAAAATTGGACTTAATATAACACAAATATCTGATGAAACCGGACTGAGTGTAAGTGTAATGATTAAATTATTTTATTAAACGATTTATCTTATTAAAGTAGAACTGCTGATCCTTATTTTTTTAAAACGTTTTATAAAGTCTAAATAGAAGAAAATATAATTCCGAAGTAAATTTATTTACCTAGATTATTGAATGATGGATTAATATAACTATATTAATTCTATAAATATATGTAACATATCTATTGTCATTATAATTTTGTTTCTAAATCGTAGGTAATATTAGTATTTTGCTTAGTAGCCTAACAGTACTCCTTTTTTTATTTTAGAGAAGTAATTCCATGGCCGGCACGACCTCCTGATGACCTCAACCCCATAGAAAATCTATGGGGTTTAATCACACAGCGATGGGACGCAAGGAATGAGAGGACTGATGAGCAATTGAAGCTGCATTGCCTAGAAATCTGGGAAAATATAAGAGGAACAGACATGTGTAGTAATATTGTAGGGTCGATGCGCCAGCGTTTATTTGATTGCATTGCTAATAATGGGGGTTATACGAAGTATTAAATTATAAGTTGATTATAGCAATACTAAAATTATATTGTGATATCCGTAATAAGGATTATTTTGAGGTTTAGCTTCAATCTTCTTTTCATAATGAAAATGAATACTTAAGCTATAACCGCAATAAGTCCTAATAAATACGATTTGTTAACTTTGACATTTGAGATAGGCAACTTAGGTAGGCTACTACTACTGAGTAATTTAATTGTATTGTGACAAGGAGTCCGCACTTTTTTTATTTACGTGGGTAGATTTGCTAGTTGTAGTTTGTTAAAGTACTCTAACAAACTACAACCAGCAAATCTACCCACACAGTGGTAATTAAAGGACAATATTATTATATTAAATTGAATCTTTGTTCATATTAAATTTACAAAACGCATAATTACGGTGAACCGCTATTACCTGCTTAACTTCAATAAATTGTTCTTTATGAGAAAATAAACTGTTTTAACTAGACGTTTATTTATTTCTAGTTTATAAAATTATAACGAATAAACAATTTGAAATTACTTACTTATAAAACATTTTTATTTTTAACCCCATATTACAATAACAATATAATAATAACAATATAATAACTTATTATTATCGTTTATTAATCTATCGAATAATAAAAAAAAACCGATAAAGATTATTGTTGGAAAAGAAAAATTAAAAGTCCCATCTCGAGATTGGAACCCAGACCTATGCGTTCGACAATCTAATACGTAAGACTACTAGCTATCGGTACTTGATGAAATGACTTCAATTTTAGCAATGGTATGAACCAACCAAAGTCATGCGTAATTACGTAGCCTATGTGCAAAAGCGACGGTATGTTTTTTGTTTCGTTCGACGCCAGCCAGTGTGCGAATTCTGAGATGTGCGTTCTGTGTTGATACATCACTACACACAGACGTAGGTACGGACGTTACCGCGCGTTCACAGCAATACAGTCCTTAAGCTGGTAATCAATTAATGACTCTTGACTGTACACCGTGTTTTCCGTGATTACCTACTGGACTGATTTACGTGATGCTTTTTTTGTTTGAACTGTCTCGTTGGTTTAGTACTCGCAATCGCTACTGCTGAACATGAGGTCTTGGGTTCAATTCCCAGGTCGGGCAGTGTTATTGGGTTTTTCCATCAGGAATTTCTCAGTAGCAGCCCGGTGACTGGGGTTGTTAAGAAAAAGAAAAGAAAGAAAGAAAAGAAAAAGTATTTATTGCGTTTGTTGTTCCCGGTTGTGGGCAACAGGCTCGCCCCCTGTTACATACATAGCTGGCGAAATATGGGTGAATACTGGCGTGATGTTATGTGTTATGATTTGTGGTGCAAGTAGGCCTTAATATCATTTGTCAAAACATTTATACCTTATCGTTTCTCGGTCAGGATGAGCATGGCCAGTCGATGCTGCACTTCGCAGCCGCGCGCACGCACGCACGTAACGCGCTATTCCAGCTGCTGCAGGAGTCTGACATCAGCCTCGGCTTCAGAGACGAACTGTACCGAACAGCCAGAGACGTGTCCATACAGGCGAATGTACCGGAGAATACTGTTGAGATTGATAGGTGGATATTACATATGGCTGCCAGAGGTAAGGCATATAATATCAAGGACTATATAGCAGGATTTATGAAGATAAATTTTGGCTGATTTCATTCACCAAGAACCAGTTATAACAGTAGAATTAGATTATGACTGTCGCAAGCTATCATATATTGTTGAAAACCCCAAACGCGGCAAGAAAGTTTCTTGCCTTATTTGTTTTTATTTAAGACTAGCTTTGCCCGCGACTTCGTCCGCGTGAAGCAACTTTCTTAATTTTTTTTTCCGTAAGAACAAAGTATTAGAAAACTTAAAAAAAAAAGATAGTTGAAATCGGTAAAGTCGTTATCAGGTTATGACGTGACCAAGGGCAATAGGGATTCATTTTTATATATATAGATAGATTGAAAATAACATGCTGTCTCAGTAATTATAGTTATTAGTCGAAAGTGTTAACATAGAAAACTCTATTTGATTGTAGGCACTTAATGAATATGAACACTTTCTTTTTACTTCCACTACAAACACTCTGAATCTGTTATATTTTGCTATCAGGAAATACGGACAAGATAATGGAACTACTAATGGAAGGCTACGATCACATACTGGACGTGGTGGATGAAGAAGGAGTGCCGATAACAGAAGTGATAGCTACGCGGGGCGACAGCGATATGGGCAACTTGCTCACTTCTATACCAGCATTTGAGGTAAATATAGCACTGATCTTATATTTTGTATGCCATTATTTGATACCTTTTCCAAAGACACCTAAACCTGTTTTTACTTAATCCGAGAATTCAATTTAAATCTAACGTACTACACAATGGTAACATCACTGCTACGGTGTCCGTGCTACGCTACTACGCTTTAGTGCGCTACACCTGATTTGGCTACGCTGCTACGCCGTAGTGGTTATGGTACAGCCAACAGCAAAAGTAGACGATCAAAATCAGAAATTCAATACTAATAAACGGAGTTCGCAGCTATATGGCAGCTGTACTAGTAGTAAATGTTTGGTATAATTTACAATCACATACCTTTGAATCACTTCGACTCCACACAGTTCTGACGTGAACTCCGTTCATTAGTATTGAATTTCTGATTTTGATCATCTACTTTTTCTGTTGACTGTATTACGCCGTAGCTGCTAGTGTGCATGGGGGCGTTATTGGTAAACATTTTGTGAAATTGTGTCGCAGAAATTGTATTAACAAAACAAGATGGTTCCGTGAGTTCCGATTTTGGTCACGCGCCTAAATAACCTTGTAGTGCTGTACGTTGTAACGCGTATGCTCTACTACGCTGTATTAGCTACGCTACTAGGCCTTAGTGATTGTACTTCTACGCCTTAGTAGCTACCAAGGAACATACCTATTTACTCTAGGTAGCTACGGACTAAAGGGCACACTAGCACGATAGCTTCGCGTCGCTGTATCAGTGCAAATGCATTAAGTACAAATGTTTAAAATTAAATGTTTTTAAATTAATTTTAAAATGTCCCGTGCAAGGAGTCCCGCGAGTCGCTGCACGGCGCGGTGCGGCGCGGCGACCTGCCCGCCGTGCGCGCGGCGCTGGCGGGCGCGGGCGCGCGCACGCTGGCGCGCTGCCAGAACTCCTTCGGTCGCACGGCGCTGCACGTGGCTGTGCTGGCACAGCACGAGGATGTCGTGGCCCACCTGGCGCAGAACTACCCGGAGCTACTGCGGCTTGGGGATAACGTGAGTGCTTTACGAATCATAATTATCATACTCCAATATCGTCATGGCCAGTGGCCTCGACTTACGACGCAAACACGAGATTTTATGAGATTTTTGAGATAATTTTAAGAACACCAAAATGAAGGTGTATACGAGTTTACAGCTTATTATCTCTCATTCCGAGGCGAAACCCCAAATATGACTATAGACTAGTAAGGCAAACGCACACATGAATTTGTGTTTAATATTTTCATTGACGACTATGTTCTGCTCATAAAAATGTTCTCCACGATAGGGATGTTGCAGTTACGACCACACCAGTCTATACCACCACAAATCTTAACAATTACAATTTACAAGTTATAATAAGTCTCTGTACCACAAAACTTTAAGCCACAAAATTGTAATGGAAAAACCTTACAAATATTTAGATTGTATAGACTTTTAGATTGTAAATTGTAACTATACATATTTGTAACATGTCCGTAAGGATTGAGGAGCCACATCAGATTTTTTAAATCTGATCTCTCCATTATTTAGCAGCAATGTAGCTGATTTTGCAGCACGAATTCTAGATTTAGCAGCAAAATATATCACTAGTTATATTAATGCAAAAGTGGCTCCTCAATCTAAACATCTGAATTGAGGAGCCACCTGGAACTCGTTAAGTAATAGATGAATATTTTTGAAAATTTGGTATCATTTAGCAGCAATTGTGCATATTACCTTCTAAAAATTTAGCTTCTGTAGCGCTAAAATGAAAGAAAGTACAACACTTTTAGTATGGCTCCTCAATCTAAACTCAAGAGGTGAATTTCTATTGGATGTGAGCGATCAATTAATATATTCGACATAATGATCATTTAGCAGGTGTTGTGTTTGTTTTTGCAGTATAGGAATAAAATAGTAAAACTGAGTAAATTTTCTAGAAGAACGCATTTTCTTTGGCTCCTCAATCCTGACGTTCTAATTATATATGTTTGACTGTAGCCACCTGAGATCTCAACGGAATCTAAAGCCAGAGATACTAACATTTAGCAGAAATGTCTGCTAAATATATCTGCACAGTTCAGCAATGTACATACTTTGGATTCTGAAAAAACAATACTTAACTATTTTCTTGTAAATTCAGTGTGAAGGGTGACCATATTTTACTCGTATTAATGAAACCAGGATAGTAATTTATTAAATTTATATTTTCATAACAGGTTATATCTATCGTACCTACGATTTGGTTATTTAGCAATCACTTTCGCTATAAGTTATAGAATGAATGAATATTGGCTGATCAGTGCTTCTCCTGACGGTGATATACACAAAATGACACATTCTATAACTTATAGCAAAATTGATTGCTAAATAACCAAATCGTAGGTACGATAGATATAACCTGTTATGAAAATATAAATTTAATAAATTACTATCCTGGTTTCATTAATACGAGTAAAATATGGTCACCCTTCACACTGAATTTACAAGAAAATAGTTAAGTATTGTTTTTTTCAGAATCCAAAGTATGTACATTGCTGAACTGTGCAGATATATTTAGCAGACATTTCTGCTAAATGTTAGTATCTCTGGCTTTAGATTCCGTTGAGATCTCAGGTGGCTACAGTCAAACATATATAATTAGAACGTCAGGATTGAGGAGCCAAAGAAAATGCGTTCTTCTAGAAAATTTACTCAGTTTTACTATTTTATTCCTATACTGCAAAAACAAACACAACACCTGCTAAATGATCATTATGTCGAATATATTAATTGATCGCTCACATCCAATAGAAATTCACCTCTTGAGTTTAGATTGAGGAGCCATACTAAAAGTGTTGTACTTTCTTTCATTTTAGCGCTACAGAAGCTAAATTTTTAGAAGGTAATATGCACAATTGCTGCTAAATGATACCAAATTTTCAAAAATATTCATCTATTACTTAACGAGTTCCAGGTGGCTCCTCAATTCAGACGTTTAGATTGAGGAGCCACTTTTGCATTAATAAAACTAGTGATATATTTTGCTGCTAAATCTAGAATTCGTGCTGCAAAATCAGCTACATTGCTGCTAAATAATGGTGAGATCAAATTTAAAAAATCTGATGTGGCTCCTCAATCCTTACGGACATTTTGTAACTTCTGTGATACGCAATTTTTAAAATATCGTTGAATTGTAGACTTGTACAATTTTTTTGTGGTATAGAGCCCGAGTGTTTTATAGGCCAACCGCTTAACTGAGACGTTGCTCGAGGTAGCAGCGCAGGCAGGACGGGTGTGGTGACGTGATACGAGAGCTCAGTGATCCGTCAACTTGTGATAACTATCACCCCTCCCGCACCGCGCAGCTACCTCAGGCAACGCCTCAGTTAAGCGGTCGGACTATAACAAAAATTCTAAATGGTATTAAAAATTACTCTTTTACAATAGCTGGAGCGCACTCCACTACACTACGCAATGGGAGTAGAGAAGATTGAGTCTCTAAGCAGAGTGCTGATCAAGGCTGGAGCGAAGCGCGTTCTCAAAGACTTGAAGGGAAGACAACCCACGTACTACTTCATGAATAAGTCCGAGATACTGCGCCTCAAGGAGGAAGAGGACATTTATTGAACACTTCAACTTAGCATAACTTAGAATAGGCGTCAAACATGGCTGTGGCTTGTGCAGAAAACTTTGTAAACGGGCTAAGAGTAGGAACTATAGGATCTAGGAATTCGTCGCTTCTTTTTAACGCACATTTTTGCAACTCGCAAACTTTTAATTTCAAATCATCGTAGTTAATCTTAGTAATATAGGAAAATTATTGAGTGCCGAATAGTAGATATTTGAAAATTTTCTATGGTATGTATTTACGTATAATATTACTTGAGGGGGACCCTAATAAATACTTTGGAACTTATTATGATTTAAATAAAATGTCAAAATAAACAACAATGTTTTATTTAACGAGCGTTTAGCTTTTCTACTGTAAACACAATGACCCTGAAAGTAAATAACGCGACTATAACAAAATGTGAATCCAAAAATCGAAAATTTATTCCAAAACCAAGTACATCAGTTACTAAATAATCAGAACAATCATTACTACCTTTAACATTTAATTGTGATTTTGACGCGCACACAAAAATAATACCGATTACCAATCAGTTAATTTTAGAAGTACCTATAATTAATTACAACGATATCTTCTTAGATGTTCATGTCGGAGACTGCCAAGGAATGGGATTTATATACATTTGTGAGACGGAACCACGCATACCTGCAAATAAGAAGATCCATCTTAACATCCTAACTCAAACGACAACCTACATAAAGTGCGCACTCAAAAATGCTAATTTGTTTCAAGTCGCACGTCTACGGCTACGGTGCCGGCATAGCTAGAGATTACCTTAATCTCTAGCTAAGAGATTACGTAGTATGTTATTAGACGCCAAATTAGAACAATTAAAAAGTTACGAACCCCTACAAAATCATACATTTTATTTTAGGTACTATAAATGATGAAGAAAACACCTTTGCTACTCTCACATGCCTGGCAAAGCACGTTAAGCCGTTAATCCCGGCTGTCATTCGTGAATCTTTGGCAGTCGTTACGGGTCGTCAGAAGCCCGAAATACTGACAATCAGTCTTACCAAGGGGTATCGTATTACCCAGTAACTGGGTTGTGGAGGTCAGATAGGGAGTCGCTCCGTGCAAAATACTGGTATTCAACTGCATCCGGTTAGACTGGAAGCATACCCTAACATAACATAGTTGGGAAAAGGAAAGAGAGAGAAGAAGAAGAGTTTAAGAGGGGGTTAAGCTTTTTTATTTTTTTACAATTGTCCCTCTCAACCAAAGCACCTGCCATTTAATCTCTTCACTACCCTTGGTTGACTGGTAGAGAATGCCTAAGGCATTAAGTCCGCCTTTGTACCTTTTTGTGCGAAAAGTTTAAATAAATAAATAAAAGGCTAGGCAGATGATAATGTAAATATAAATAGTTTCATAAAGGCGGCATCCTACTCATTTTCCCAACGTAGGGACTTGCTGGAACTTAATTAAACTTACTAAGCTCGCCCTGGTTAAGTGGCACGGGCAAGGGTTTGTTCTTGCTTGTGCGCAGCCAGTCTCTATACGCTTGCTCGCCATTCGAACGCCTGCGCTCCTCGTCGATAGCCGCGCGCGCCGCCCTGCGCTCTTCACGAGTTTTCATCGCTGCAGCACATTTATTTATGTACACAGTATAACAACTAACGCAGAGCTCTAGTACCGTTACTTGGAAAACATTTAGATTGTATAATATTCATCAAAACTAGAAGGAGGATGCACGGGGTCGCGAAAGATGGAAGGAGTGGAGGGTGGCCTTTGCCCACGAGTGGGACAGCGTAGGCTCGTAAAAAAAAAATATTCATCAATGTCAATGTGAATATAAAGTGGTGTATGATGGTCAAAACAGTTAAAATTTCAAGTTTTATGACTTTAAAGTAGAGCAGCTCAAACTCATTTCATTTCATCTGTGACAGCGATTGAAACTGTAACAAAAAAAAAATATAGCCTCACCTTTCATTTCTTCTTCCTTCCTACGTATCCAGTCCGCCAGTTTCTCCTCTTTAGCTCGATCACGCTTGTTTCGATCTCTTTCGAGCCGTTCGTTTTGTCGGTATTGCCGCATGATCTCTTCGGCTCGCTGTCGTTCCGTCTGTGTTCGTTTTCGCTCCAGCCACTGACGATACGACTCCTCGCGTTGCTGCTGCGATGTTGTAGGCCCAACTCGGCCCTTAGTCTTCTCCAGACGAGCTTTTTCGCGTAGTTTTTTCTAGGATTATAGGAAAATAAACTTTGATAATTATAATTTCGGATCTTACTGATCACTTATCAATACTATAACGTAATCAGACCAAAGCTAAGCTAATTATTCGCTTATAAAAAGAGAGAGACATAACATACGACAGTTCAAATTAATACCTGGCACTCTTTCTATAAAACCTCCACTTGCAACAAAGATATATTAAGTACTAGCTGACCATGTTAAAACATTGTTTTGTCATATAAATTATTTCTAGCTACCCGGCGCACTTCGTTCGCGTGGTGCCGTACCCCTACCCTACTCCTACACTACTCCTACCCTACTCCTACCCTACTCCTACCCTACTCCTACCCTACTTCTACCCTACTTCTACCCTACTTCTACCCTACTCCTACCCTACTCCTAACCTAGTCCTACCCTACTCCTACCCAGAAACCATCCAGGAACTTGAAATATACACACAAAATTTCATCCAAATCGGCCCAGCCGTTCTCGAGTTTTAGCGAGACAAACGAACAGCAATTGATTTTTATTTATATAGATAGATAGATTAAAATGTTCTCACCGAATGATCGGTTGTCCATATTTACAAATTCAAACTGGAGTTTCACCATTATCGACCTACCCCCATCGACTTGCCTACTTCTCAAAAAATCCTGCTATGTCAATCGCAGCACCAATTTACCACAAAGTAATCTACGACTAAATCTCAGTTCAGGTACCTCTTGGTCTTTTCGTGCCACCCATTGCTTAAAGGCTTCGCTCTTTTTATTTTCATTGCGCTCCCGCTCCTCCTTAGCTGTAGTAGTGGTCGACACAGATGCCACTGATAACCTAAAGGTATCGGGTCCGTCTTCACGATAGGTGCAACCAAATCTCGGTGTCTCTTGTTGTTTACTTAAACCCTCTAGGTTCCCTAGACCTGTCAGTCGACATGACTTTCTCTTCACGCTACCCGATGAAAGGCTTGACTCTCGACCACTCAGCATTGGCGTGGAGTTACTCCTATAGCTACTGTGAGGATGTGGAGTGACGTCAGAGAGACTAGAGTCTGCTTGCAGAGATGTCACCGAATGCGACGTCTCCACTGCCTCAATGTAAATAGCCGGATTTATGTAACGCGTTTTACTTTTTCTCGAAGCATTGGATTCCGAATCACTATAATATTGTATATTTTCTCCAGCACCATCAAAAATATGATTAGAATTATTTCTTGATTTCAATTCGTACACCGTAGTGTTACGGGCGCTGTCGCCAAAATTCCCCTTGTCGATGTCGCTCGCCATTATCTCAAATCCCTTTAACAATTTATTATCATAATTAAATAAATCAATAGGTAGTTGCACAGCTCAAATATAAAGGAAGGGGACGAAGGAAAATAAACATAAAAAGATATAATATTGTAGAAGTAGACTGTCAAAATGGCTTACCCTAAAGTAAGTGTTAAAAGAAGTGCTAAAAGAACGTTACGTCAAAATATGGATGGTTGGTTTTGAAAACGAAACTATTTGACTTTAGTTAGTGACCAGTACCTATCGATTAGGCCTATAACGAAAAGGATTTATGTATAGGTAATAACTTTTCTTGAATATGCGCTATTCTACAGTCCTTTCTAGGGTTCCGAATCTCAAAAATAAAAAACGGAACCCGGATCACTTCGTTGATTCATTCGTTCTGTCCGTCCGCCCGTCTGTCAAGACCCTTTTTCTCAGGAACACGTGGATCAGGTACGCCGTCTACGGTCCCTTAGAACTCTAAAAAATCAAGCTTCTAATCAAAACCTTTATGGTACTTCCCGGGCCATTGACCTAAAATCATGAAATTGGGCAAGAAGCAAGGTCTCACAGCACAAGTACCTAAAGGAAATAGTTCGAAAAAAAAATTGCGATTACAAACTTACCTTTGCAAATCGTAACTTTGTAGTTGAAAATATGTTCCCATATCAGCCTGTATCCTATCTGTCCTTTGAAATCCGGAATTGTAAATTCGGGCAGCCAAACACAGCTTTGAGACGGAACCCTCAGGTCACCAGTCCTACTCGCACTTGGCCGGTTTTTTTTTTACCTTTGACAGCCACCAAATAACAACCTTATAGCAATGACTATAAGGATCATTGATGTAAAATCAGACGTAAAAAACATTGAAAAATCAAAAACCTCACTGCGACTAAAAAGGTTCAAAAAAAGGTCACTTTTCAAGCAGTCTGATACATTTGATGTCGATTTGTGACCTTGTTTTTAACTTTTTAGTCGCGCTCGCGATTTTTTTTTATATTTCAATATTTTTTATTTTCCACCTTATAGTGTAGTAGTGGTGTTATACTTATTTTTGTAATCGTCTCCTCCTACAGCTTGCTCATGGTACCTACCTACAACTTACTTTTTTCGAGACATTAAGGCGCGTCCCCACTTCTTGCCGCGCGGCCTCAAAGCCTCGCGAGGCCCGGTCTCGTTGCATGGGAAGCCGTCACCTCCTTCTGCGAAGCAGTAATGCTCGCAAAGGAGGAGGCGGGGCGCGTGAGGGAGAGGCAATCTCTGCGCCCTCACGCCCCTAGTCACCGCAGGAGACGCCCTGGACGTCGGGAGTCAGCCACCGATTCCCGGCCACCGTAGGCGCGGGCTTGCGACAAGGCCCGGTCGACGGCGCATTGTGTTCCACGCGTGCCTCAAAGATATGACATTACGAACTCACTGGGTCCGCTAGGGCCGATGCCTGCCAGGGCCGCGGGTTGTTCGAAAGACATACCGTGGCCCCTGGCATAGGCAACTGAAGGAACACGGGTGGGTTTTAGTCAGTAAAAGTCTGACACGCCCTCCCGCTCCGCTCAGAGCGGGGGGAGATGTCATATGATGATTACCCACCCAAAAAAATAAAAAAGACCCGGTCTCGTGAGGCTTTCGCTATTGTTTGCAACGCGTCCCCATTATAAAAACTCACGAGGTACGGTAGCGCGGCTAGGCCTCACAGAGCCGCGAAGCCCTAATGGGGCTTTACCACAATTTTGATTTTGTAAAAATAAAACCTAGCCTTTATAGCCAAAATTACGTTACGAAATTAGTGACATGAAATAACATAAAATTATTTCGTTGATGACAGTCACGCGGGCGAGCTACAGTCCGTTCAGTTATTTTACCTCTGATTTTGCATCACTGCTCAAATCACAGTGATCTTTATTCTCATTCTTTCTTTCTTTCTACACTGACTACTCTTTCAAAATCATTGTGATTGTGATGTCTGATGTGTGTCGTTACAATAAGGTTGCTGCTGTCAGAAATAAAATAACTGTGTACTTACTGACGCTCCCAACCGTACAGTTTCAATACATGAGGTGTGTATCGACATTCACATCTCATGTATTAAAATCCATTCAGCAGTTAGAATGCAGAATATACAGAATGCCACATACCTACAAACATACGCGTGAAAAACATAACCCTATCTTTTCTGTCGGGTAATAACTGTCAACGGACTGTATTTTGAAAAAGCCTCGACTAAGCGAAGCGCACATTATAGCATATCAAAATATGTGTCAGCCTAAGGGTGGATTTCCACCAGAGATGAGCGAGAAAGCTGAGCGGTGCAAGGAGGCATAGCGGAGCTGTGTCTTTCGAGGATACGTAGCGAACTAGGAGCTAGGAACTATAATAGGAGGCGTAGAGGAAGCCATATTATGTGCTTTGAGTCTGGGGCACAGGCAAGCGGAGTCAACCAGGGATGTACGAGTATGCAAAGCAAAAACTCTGTTTCAGGGTACATGATACCCCGTGTGGTACTTGCTACTAAATTATAGGTACTACGTAGTTATTGAGCGGTCTTCATACGAAAATCATAATAAGTACCTAATAGTAAGTATGTAAACCAGAAAAGGTATTTATTTATTTAATTATTTTACCATTTATGTATGTACACACATATATAAAAAGACGTTGAAAAACAGAACAGAAAAAATAGGTACAGAGGTGATGCTTATTTAATAAGAAATCTCTTCCAGCATACCTGAGATAGGACAATAGATACAGAGATGTAGACAGCGTGTGAGCGTGATGGGTATGCGCTTAGGTAATGTTTAACGTCGCGCTACAGAGGTCATGCTGCATTGCATGCAAAACTAAAAAGTTTTGTACTAAGTACAACGCTTTGTGAGAGCGCATCCACCATTGTTTGCATGAAGTTTTCTCGCTGTCGGGTTATAGTTACCGGCAAGTAAGTTGGTAAGAGATTTAGTAGTGGGGGAAGTTCGCGCACGCACAATTTCATACATTTTTACATGAGCGAAATTCCCCCACTACAAAATCTCTTGCCAACTTACAGTCAACAGCAAAAGTAGATGATCAAAATCAGAAATTCAATACTAAATGAACGGAGTTCGCAGCTATATGGCAGCTGTACTAGTAGTAAATGTTTGGTATAATTTACAATCACATACTTTGAATCAATTCCACAGTTCTGACGCGAACTCCGTTCATTAGTATTGAATTTCTGATTTTGATCATCTACTTTTGCTGTTGACTGTACGTGCCGGTAACGGTAACTATACCTACCGAATTCGGTCGTAAAGCGATCGTTATGAATGTCGAGACTGCTGCCCCTGGTCGTAGATCGTCATTTGTCACTCAAGTTACTTGAATCGCGTATAATCGTTAATTTATAATTTTGTAAACATTGTAACACAAAACCTGCTGCTAGTGCTGCTACAACTAGCTGTTAATCTGTTTGTTGTTGCTCTATATTAGATCTCATCATCGTGTGTTCGTATTTCCGAAGATAGACGATGATTGAGGAGCGCAAATTTTTCTTGGGATAGTTGTTCAGTAAATATTTTAGGCTGACGAAAAATAATAGTCTGTGTAACTCTATTTTTTTTATTGATTATCTTTAAATGTTTAACCAGAAAATGTTAGGGAAAATACAAACTGCATTTATACACATTCATAGAAATGTATTCATTATTATCGACATAGGGTACATATTTAAATTAAATATTGACTATAAGCCAATCATATCACTTTTGGATAGAATTCAACCTGAAATATACGAATTATGAACAGAAATTTTAAGATTCCATTTTAGAGAAATTGTCAACCACTGAGGTTTATTGATGGTATTATTAAGTAACAACATAATATTTTAGCTTAACTAAAACCTATTTTTATGAATAGTTTTGGAACAACTGTCTATAAATATAATCATATTGTAGTTTCATAGCAAGTTTGTCTTTTAAATACTATGGGGAATAATGTTTAATGTTCAAAAATTAGCTTTTGTGGAACCACAATTTTGCCAATGACACCAAAAACAAAACGGTCATAAAATCTCACAAACAAGCATGTAACTACTACAATAATATGTCACAAAGAAATATGTTACGACACAGCATTCAGTCTCACATTATAATACGAGTCTTCAGCCTCTCGCCTTGCTATAAGACCACAACACGATGTACTCACTTAATTTTTACTCACTAGACAAAAGCACCTAAAAAGGGACACCCGGATGGAACGAAGTTCTAAGAGAGAGAGAGAGAGAGAGAGACAGACCAACACGCGCACGCCGCACGGCTTACAACTACCTATAGCAAAAAGTGTCGTTCCAACTTTTGGTCTTAATTTTTTCCGTCTAGCCCCTTTCGCAACGCGCGATAAGGAACTTCGTTCCAATTAGAAAAATATGGTAAGTAATAGTATACTAGGTATGTGATATTTTACGTCAATCTACTAATATGGAAGAACTACTACAAAATGTTTGAAAGGTTTGCTGAAGCAGTAGTTTTTTTACTTACTTATCTTGTGTATGAAGAAATAATATTTACATAAATGCTGCCTAGTGAATAAAAAATAAGGTTTAGAAGCCAGTATCAGTATTACTCTTAGAACCACAATGTATTCTTACAATTGCTTGTGACTAAAGAGCTACTACTTGAGATTGAAATAGTGCCTAGTATAGAGACTCCGCGTTCGATGAACGTGGCTTTTTGATCTTCTCCAAGTTCTTGATGACGATGTCGTGGAGCGAACAGTAGCGGTTACGAATCTCGCACATCACCAGCCATAGCGACAAGTATTCCTTCTCGTCTAGTTCCTGCCAAACAAACAGATCAATTAATACTGATTAGTTGCACAGTGCATGTGCACTGGTAACTGAAAAGTTGTGTAGAAATTGGTTGTCATGGTTATGGGCATGTGATATGGAGGAATGAGGAAAATGTCGTAAGGGAAGTTTTGAGTATGAATATCGATGGTTAAAAGAGTAGAGGAAGAACAAAGATACAAGGATGGACTGTGTGACTGATGTTGTTTAGAAAGGCGGTGACTACCGAGACGACTGAAGGAAAGACATGTTGCGCCGGCCCCAAATAAATTGGGATAAATGCAGGCGAGTGAAGAGTTGCACAGTAGATACATTACTGTTCGTCGTTCGTTTCGTGATTTTGTTACAGAAGACAAACCTTTCCTGTTTAGTCAATTAAGGAAAAATTACACCAGCATGTTGGTTTTTCCTGTGCGTATGACTAATTTTCTATGAATGCATAAATCAAATTGAACCGAAAAAGGAAGAAGGTTCTTAAAGCATTTGATATTTTTTGTCTTATCTAAAAAAGTGAAGAGAATAATACTTACTCGGACAGCTCTCCTGTAGTCTTCAATGTGTGGGTATTTAGCGACTTTAGACACAATCTTCGCCCGCGAGATGAAGTATCGTGAGATTTGGTCAAAGAACGCCGCGGCCTCCGACTCCACAGATTGAATCTCAGCGAGTGTATCCTCCTGTATTGATACACCGAAGTTGTTGCCGTCTTCGATTTTAGGAATCATGAATGATATCCACATTTTCAGCTAGAACAATGGTAAGCAACACTGAGCAATTGGTTCGACATTCATTTTTACATCCAAATAAGAGCCTGCAAAATAAACAATATTGGTGGAATATAATGTCGTGATCGCAACTCTTTGCCAGACATGTGTAGATTGGTGCCAGCTGCCTTCTTACCTGCAAAAATCCCTTGGTCGGCAGTTACGACGAGACCGAAGAAAAAGCCAATCACCCCTCATCCTAGGTGGGCGACGAAAGCGACACGACGCAAGGCAACGCCAAATTACACAATGTGACACAACTGAATGTAAGTCACTTAAAATTAAGTTAGTATTGATGTGTCGTGGAAGAATGGTATGTCGTATCGTAAGAGTTGTAGCAATGCAGGTGACCACGTAGTGGGCACAGCAACTGCCTCATATTCGGCATCGCGTCACGTCGTTTCATTTGTCACTCGCCTAGGACATGGGGTCAGCTTCGATCACACCACGCAGTAGTAAACAAATGAAGTGATAATTTTCATATTTCTCCCTAGAATAAAACTCACCCAATTTGTGAGGTGCGCAGGGAAAGAAACGTCTTATCATTGGACGGTTGCAGCGTCGTGTCATACGGCGTAGTTTCAATTGGCGACTGACGCGGCGACATACGCAGTGTTTGTGCAGATGTCGATCGCGATTGAGTTCCATTAGGCTTAATAGCATATAATCAGAAAGATCTATACACAGTTTTCCAAATACATGTAGGGATGTTGTTAATAGTGAAACAGAAATTGGTTGCATCTCCAAATATAAAATACCTAATGGTTATCTCAAGTTGATCATAGCTGATAGGATAATAGTGTTACTTTTGAACATAGGCCACTTCCAAATTACAACAAAGATTAGGATTCTGGGATTCATAGCTGATATTGAATTTATTTTCGTTATGAATTACTCAAGTCAAGTCCTGATAGTGATGTTTCATAGAAATACACTTAGACAGTTCAGCAGATCAAGACAATCCTTGTCACAAGTTTCATCTGGTGCAACTTGGAAGTGGCCTACACTCAGCAGTGGACTACACTGAGCTGAGCTGATTGATAATGAAAGCTTCATCTTCTTCTTTTTAATTTAAATCCTCTTGCTTGGGTCCTTTTCAGAGTCCTAGTATGATATTACTGGGAATTGATGAGATCTTCATGATATTCCTAATAATATTCACATAAAAGCCACTTACCAAATTGGAATCTTCAACCAGTTCCCTAATGTGTGGTTTTACAAGATGAATGAGGTCACTGAGTGGCTTGTTGCATGGCACAGTGCCGTTGGGCAAGGCATATACCCGAGTGCCCTCAGATGTGTTGCTTGACACCTCGGATGAGTCCATCCGCTGACGTTTAGCATTTGGCTCATTTGCTGCAGATGCAGGCGGTGGTACTGGAATGTTTAAGTCCTGAAATTGTATAACAATGGTAACTGTTAGAAATAAGATATTAGACATAACATCACGCCTGTAATTCCTGGAAGGTTAAGCAGAAGCGTACCTATAGCACACATTTCATGGTATATGTTAATTTAGTGAATATAATATGAACATAAAACAAAAGGATCGTAGCAGGTGGTGTACTGTAGTTTATGCCTTCCCCATGGGAAAAAGGCGTGTGTTTATAAGTATGTATATGTATGAAACAATATGGACACATCTGTTGAATAAAAAACGAAATAAAGATTTGCAGTTATCATTGCACTAGCAAAAGTAAATTATTAGGATAATCTATTCAAATACCTGATGTACATCAGCCAAATCTCGATTCTGGAAATGCGATGTTTCTAGAAGTTCATTTAATTTCACTATCTTCTCTGGAAACCCTTTTATTATTAGATGCTCAGCCTTCTGCTTGAGGGAATCCTTGTAATCCTGTACCTGAAACAGGTACACGTGCCCGATTTACATGAGCCACCTAACAACAGCCATTATCCGTTGTTACGCCTAGGATCCCCCACGGTCGCGCAATATGTTGAGGTTATGCGCTCGTAATACGTAAAACCTACCGCTCCCATTGTAATTGTAACACGTTCCGGTGCTTTTCCAAAGATAATTTTTAACCCACAGGAGGATTTCACCACGAAACAATATTATTCAACAGCACTTTTACAGAAAACTGTGAGGTCACACACACACTAATCAAAGTAAGTAGGTACGTTACTCGTGTCAAACAAAGCGAAGTATCAATAAAATAAAATTAATAATGGGTTTACCTTTTTCGCTACGTCTGCCATTGTGATAATATTATTTTTTTGTGAGATTTTTGCTATATTATGTCCCTTGTTATATTTGTAATACAAAATATACTGTCTAAAATCCACACAACTTTTTACGCTAACAACTCGTGTGTATGAGTGAATGAAATGAATTAGTTAGGTACGTTTGTTAGTAGTTTCCGAAGCGTTCATTCGATGTAGGTATACAAGAATAAAAGTTACTAAACTAAAAAAATACAAACACTTCAATACCGATTTCTTTAGCGCTGCGTTTTCCTTTGGAGTTACATCCATTATTTATAAAAAATCTAACAATATTTTTTACACGTTATGGCGGTGTGTCATAACCAACTTTTATTTTTTTTATAAAATAATGGTTTTTCTTTTATTTTCCCCCAATATCAAAGTATAAAAAGGTCATACCAACAAATCAAAAGGTCTGTGGAGGACCACAGACTACTAAACTAGGTAATTGTCTTTCCTAAATTCCTACGCCCATTTTTGTTTTAATATTCTCTGTGGCTCTGACTGGCTCAGGCAGAAGCCGAATAAGTGAGCGAATTGGAACTGTACTTCCTTACAATAACGTCCAAAATGTGAGTTTGTTGTTCCTCTGTCATTATCAAAATCACTAATGGCTGTCAATGTCAACTTTGACAATGTAAACGTAAACAAACACACGCGGTGTATAGGATAACGCAAACACATTATTTACTTTTTTAATTACTAACAAGAAATATGACTACTTTTAGATTTAACTTTTCTGGTGAAGATGACAGTAATCAACTAGAAGGTGATTCTTTGAAATTTTAACTCATGTTTATATTTTAAGATTTGAGCTTGTGGCTAAGTAATTAACAGCCGCGCGGGTCGATCGATTTAGCTACGCTTACCGCGGTTGGTCCCATGGATGGGTGACCATCTTTACATATCAAGACCCCTCCGTGGCTCGGAAAGCACATTAAGTTGTTGGTCCCGGTTGTCAATCATGGATCTTTGGCAGTAGTTACGGGTCGTCACAAGCCCGAAAGTCTGACAACCAGTCTTACTAAGGGGTATTGTATTATCCAGTCACTGGGTTGTGAAGGTCAGATAGGCAGTCGCTTCATGTAAAATACTGGTATTCAGCTGCATCCGGTTATACTGGAAGCCGACCCCAACATAGTTGGGAAAAGGCTAGGCAGATGATTTTTATATTTTAAGATTTATGGAAAGTTTATCACATTATGTGTTTATCCAACAGAAACAAAAGAAACCATCCTATGGCTAGATAGTGAGGAAGTTGTACCAGATAAACAAATACAAAATCTGGATGATGTAGTCACTCACGCTAAAATGTTCACCTGTGGTGATGTAGAGATTGGGTATGTAGTAGTAAGTGAAGCTATGGCGAGTATTGAAGAATGTGGATTGAAGAATGTAATTGAATTAGCAGAAAAGGAACATAGTGACCTTATCGCCGGGAAATATGAAGGCAAGTGTGCACCCTAGGTATAGCTTAGTACATAATTTTTTTTAACAGTACATTGCCCCACGCTAGGAATTTCTCCTGTATCATGGGTGCGTTTACAAACATTTAAACTCACATACACAAACAGACAGACCCGAAAGAACTACTTGTAGGCCATACAAATATTTATTTTGTTCCGTGCGGGAATCGAACCCGTGACACGTAGCGCAGCAGTCAATCGCTTAACCACTGCGCCAACCATGTCGTCAAATCGTCGTCAATCGTCATTGTTAGCTACTCTTTATTGAAACCCTCATTAGCCACAGCACAGTTCAAACCCTCATTAGCCACAGCACACTTCAAACCCTCATTAGCCACAGCACACTTCACTATATGTATAACTATTTTCAATGTCTGTAGATTAGTGGAATTGAGATATAAACTATTGCATGATACCTAAGTTTTAACCCTTTGTTAATAAAATATGTATTATGATAAATAATTTCAGGTGGACTAAAAATTTGGGAGTGCACTGACGATCTAATAGAATATCTGGAAGAAAATCGATCCGAAATCAAGTTTGATAAGAGCAATGTCTTGGATTTAGGATGTGGGGCTGGGATTTTAGGGATATATGCATTTTTGAATCAGTCAAATGTTACTTTTCAAGATTATGTAAGTGAAGTACATCATTAATTACTGTTATTTATAAACAATTTGGTCTAATAGTAATTACAGCTATTATTTATTTAGAAAAAGTACACTTTCAAATTAATTAGCATTTCAGTAATCATGCAAATGCATTTATAGGTATTCATGACATTGGACATTAAAGACAAAGGAGAAAAAAAATAAAGTGTGTCTAGGAGACCTAAATCTAGAATGCTACAAAAAAAACAAGCTTATTTAAATATAGAAATAATTATTTAGTTTCTAATTTTATGTATAAGGTTGTTTTTGTTTACAAATTTTATTATAACTATACTCCTTTTTTTTTGTATTTATTTTTTTTAATCTAAGAAGTTTTAACTAAATTTTTAATGTTTTTTGTAGAATTAGCATAGATAGATATAAGCGATTTGGCGTAAACTGCTTGATGAATAAATGAATATGAATAAATAAACATGCTGTGTTTGCACTGTTTAAATAGGGAATAAATATAATATAAGTAGGGGGTCTGTATGAAGCGAAACTCATGGAGAAAATATCAATAGCGTAATCTGTCAAGTTGGACCTTTCATTATATTGCATTTATATTTCAGAATAAGGAAGTCTTGGAACATTTCACAATACCCAATGTTATGTTAAACATTGAGGAAGAAGAGAAAAGAGAAACGGAAATACAAAGGTGTAAGTTCTATTCAGGAGACTGGGATTCATTCAACAAGAAGCTGCCTTGCTCAGAAACCTATGATGTTATCCTTACATCTGAGACTATCTACAATGAATGTAACTATGACAAACTCATCTCACTATTCCTGGATAGACTGAGCAAAGATGGAGTAGCTTATGTAGCTGCAAAAACATATTACTTCGGTGTTGGCGGTGGTACACGACAATTTGAACAATCTATTCAGAAACATGGAAAATTAATCAGCGAAGTTTGTTGGAAGTGCACAGGTGGTATTCAAAGGGAAATATTAAAAATCACACATAAACCATAACAACCTTTAATAGTGATTTGTACTAAAATGTTTGCAATAAAATTGTGATAACTTACAACATACTGGTAGACTTTCTCTTACAATAACTTAGTTATAACTGAAACGGTTTAAGGTGACAATCTTTCGTAGACCCAGCCATCCTCTCCTTCATGCAAGAGCTTTCCATTGGGAACCTCTCCTTCTTTCGGCTTCCTGAATTTAATTCTATCATGAAGCCGGTCTCGCTGTCCTTGCCAAAACTCAACAGCTCTAGGACGAATAATGTATCCTCCCCTGAAATTAAAAAAACGGTATTATAAAGAGATAAACTAAGCATAAATGATAAAATTGTTATATTTATTTAGTCTGAAGATAGCAAATTTTTTTTGTATATTTAATTGTTATTGTTTGTCATGATTTATTTTGGCATAAAATGGAATGTTTTATACAACTGATTAAGGTAGAGGTGTATGGAAAAAGGTAACATGTAGACCCTCCAAATAAATTGGGATTATGTTGAAATTAGATTCTTAAAATATAATCACCAAAAACTAGGCTTTGGAACTTCTTTCCCAGGAATCATGTACTCTGCTTCTAAGACTGTCTCTCTCTCACACAAAATGTCCCTCGATTCAATGGGCGTGCTCTGAAAACTAGTGCATGCTGCAATTTGGCTGGGCACTGGTCGTGAGTGGAAATATTTGGTTGATTCAGCCTCATCCAGTTTCTCCACACACCCTTCAATTCTGACAGATCTGTTTAGAATTTCCCAGTAGAATGTTGCAGCCACATTTGGGTTGCCATCCTAGAAAAAGGCAAAAATATCTTTGTAAAATCACATAACTACGTTGCGTGCACACTGCCTGGAAAAATAGTCTATAGCAGAGTTTATCACATCATTCACATGATGTTGGAAAACAATAATGTGTCAAAATAAAAGTAAGTATCCTAAGTTACTCCTTATAATATCAGCTATCAGCCAGTGAAAGTCCTGTCAAATTCTGTCCAGCCGTTTCGGAGATTACCTTGAACAGACAGACAAAAATTGTTTTTTTGGATAAGTAACTAGCTTTATATAATTTCATATGCCTATAGTAAAAAGCTGTTATTTTGACGTTACAGACACTTCAATTTTCTTTGTTTCTATAGATGTAAAGGTATAATACAAACCATTTCACCAGCTTTCCTGCTTCCATAGTTAGTAAAGAATTTAAAGCCATCTTTTCCATATCCCTTGCACAAAACAAATCTTGCTGACGGGCAGCCATCTCTGTAAAAAGCACACATTTCAATCTTCATGTGAACTGATAACAGTAGTGGGAAACTATAGAGATTGTGTTAACGATGTTGAGTTAAAGATAAAGCACAGATATCTACTTGGAAACAGTTGCCAAGCACATAGCATTGGGTTCCAGAATCTCCTTCCTTGAACAAGCTTCTTCGAACCATGCCTTGAATTGACCAAAAGGCTCCTTGGACACCAAGTGTTTCTCCAAAAATGTTTCATCTTTATCCTTGTATTTTATTCTCATGCCTGCAAGTAATAAGATTGCGCATCAATTTGTGTTTTCGTAATCAACTTAAAAGACTGCTACATTTTCCTTCAAAATTAACATCAATTTTAATGAACTTACCTCCAATATCAATACTCATGTTTCTTAAATTATTAGATCCTAGTTTACTGACAGAATACGTTAGATTAAGTAAGCGCTTAGAACCCATACAGCTCCTATAAATTCACTGAATATCGCGTAATAGACCGGCATTCAATGAGCTATTCACAGTTTACGCACACAGCCTTCTCAAAGTTAATGAACAGAATTTTACTCTTCAGTGATCTTGTCAATAAAAAGATAAGAAACGTTGATAAGTAATTTTGTGAGCAGCGTGCTACAGACAAGGAAATTATCAAATTATTTTACAACATACGCATCGCGCATTCTTACTAAACATACAACAGCTGAGTGGGTGCTGACCTCGACCTGACAATTGACATGACATTAGACATTGACAAACCATCATTACACCTACAAGACAAATATTGACATTGACATAGAAAAGTATTCCTATCTCAATGAATATTGACAATAAATAAATCGTCAGTGACAGCCATTGAGATAGGAAAAAACATGGAGATGCCGCGTTATTCTATACATACATTTGCTTATACAAATATGAGTGAAATATGATTCAGAATTTGAAATATCGTTATGTCTCATTCTTTCTAGTGAGATAATCTCATTTGATAAAAGAGACAACTATATTTTAAGTTGTTGCTAATTATGGCAACATTTTGTCTTGACGTAGTGACAGTTGTAGGTAAGTGCCGTAGCAGCCATCTTATGTGACGAGTTTCGTGGTAGTTTTGCTGTCAAATGGTTGTTTGTTTTTTGTATTATTGAGATTTGCGAGAAAATTACGAGGATTTTACCTTTTAAAACTGCATGTAAATGTTGGAAAACAGAAGTTCAACATGCCTGTGTGTTGTATTGTGAAGTGTGGTGCAAGAAAGAATGAAAATCAACCTCAATTGTAGTTGCACAGGTTAGTAGCCGGTTTTCATGCATTAATACATACAATAATACACAAT
Source organism: Apamea sordens (assembly GCA_945859715.1). Lineage (NCBI taxonomy): Eukaryota > Metazoa > Arthropoda > Insecta > Lepidoptera > Noctuidae > Apamea > Apamea sordens. The sequence continues at coordinate 12,525,932 of OX243998.1, read as the reverse complement.
CGTTGATACAATTGTAACGCGATCATGAATTTATGGCTAAAGTATTGATATTTGGGTTCATTTCCATATAACAGGCCTTTTTATTATATTTGTTAATTCATTCGTATGTTTACAAACAGATGTCATAATGGAATAGTGTTGTACCGTTGCCGACTTACCGTAATAGTTTCCGAAACTAGTTCCTCCGCTGGAACGATATCAGTATATTCTGCGATGTTAACATAAATAATCTTGCGTCTTATTCGGTCCGAGTGACCTAGCTAGGTCCGGCCTGTAGTTCACACTTCACAGCACCAAAATCCATCGTGATCCAAACGTGATAACTAGTAAAACTCGTATATAGTATCGTTACTCGTTATAGTAACAACGAGATAACAGTTGTTCCTTGATTGACACAACCCTAGCAATGGCAGCCATTTTATGCGACAATATGAGTTGTAGGTATGCACCCTTTTTTTGTAGGTATTTCCAGTCCATACTTTTCTATGTCAATGGTGACAGCCGACAGATGTCTCCACTCCACAGACTACACATACTACAGATTCCTTGGATGGAAAGAAAAGTTTTGTTTAAATTAGACGATTTCTATTGTTATGCCAGTTTCACACGCTTGCCTAACCACGAAAAATTATCTCGCATTCCAACGTGAGGATGAGGCATTCAGCTTGACTTGTCGCCCCTGCATTCTTGCAGACATTTGATTTTTGTGCAGAAATCAAAGGAAGCTTGTATTGCGATGTATCACATTCACACTTATAGAGGTTTGTGGTTTGGCTACAAATGGTAAGTGTATATGGAGCCGGTTAAACAATACATGAAAAGAAGAGGTAAACCATATTGAATGGAATTTCACACACAGGTCTGCCCCAAAGATGAAGTAAAGCCTCGGATACACTAGGGGACATTTTGTCCCGTAACGTGACGCGCAACACTCAATCTACGTGTCGCTGCAAAGTGTCCCGTTGCGGAACTTGTTGTTCCACGACATTTTACTTGACGCGGGACATGTTGCTTGCTCCCGCTCTGAGACTGATGAGACTGACGCGGAATGCGTGCGCTCGCTCGCGTCCCGCGTCAGTGTCGTGACATTTGTAGGCCTGCAAAATATTCCGCGACATTCTCTCGGGACATGCACGTAGTTCTCGGACGCCATGTTCCGCAACATGTCGCTCCATTTATCCCCTAGTGTATTCGAGGCTTAAGTCTGTACAACCTGTGTGGGTGTCGTGGGTAGACTAGAAAGCTTCGAATCTACCAATGGAGTGCACAAGTACAGGTTCACTGCTTAGTGCACCACGACCCTGATATGTTTAGTCTTCTTTACTCGCAGTGAAAATATTAGTTTTTCAATCGACTAATTTTATAGCAAAACAAAACAAAAATGAACGTCATCTACGTCACCAAACACAACCCTATTTGCCAAAACTTGTGTTCGTGTTGGAGTTTGTTGGAGAATTTACGAGAAATTTTGATTGAATTTTGTTTTCACAATATTTATAATTTATATTCAATAGGTCAATCATGGAGCCCGAAGTAATAAAGGAAAAGATTCACACAGAACCAATGCTGAACGATCCGCGGTATATAACCTTACTGAGCGGCATAGTTCTTCTTTTTACTCTGGGTAAGTGAATTAGATTGACAAATTATTGAACTTACTTTTACATAGTTAATTATCACAAATAGAATTCCCATAGTCACTGTTATAGCCTTAACTTCTGAAGGTATTTTTTCCTTATTGGAATGTAAGCTAGCCAACATTGCAATGGAATAATGAACTAGTAAAACATGTGACAGGAACAAAGGATTTTTTTCTGCAAGGTTTATACACCTTCGTTTTGACTGTAGGTACTGTACCCACCCACTATTCATAATTATTTTAAATTACATTTACCACAAATATTTTTATGTATTTTTTTTCAGTGTTCTGGTGGTGTTTCACCAGAAGGCGCACTCTTCGTAAGTCTGTGTTGTTGATGGGTCTCTCAGACTCCGGCAAAACTCTATTATTTGTGAGACTAGTTTACTCACAATACAGACAGACATTTACGTCTATGCAGGAAAATGCTGAAGAATACCTTACATCCAATGTAAGTTTAAAAAGAATAGAACTAGTAGAATATTGATTTGAACAAAAGAGTTTGCAACTAACTCTTACGGGTCAATGACCCAAATGAGTCTTGGTTTCTGAAATGAGAAGTTTCCGCTTGACTGACTACACCATTCACTTTCAATAGATGAATATTCTTACAGAGCCATAATAACTATAGGTATAGTTACCGGCACGTAAGTTGGCAAGAGATTTTGTAGTGGGGGAAGTTCGTGCATGTAAAAATGTATGAAATTGTGCGTGCGCGAACTTCCCCCACTATAAAATCACTTGCCAACTTACGTACCTGTAACTATACCTAAGACAAGATGCAAATATAAGTACAGGTAACAAATATATTTAGAAATGCAAATGCATACGTGAGGACTTAATGGCAGGATCAGCGGATAGTATAATTGCGTTGCTGAATTTTGAACCAAACAAATTAAAAAAATTATAAATATAATTTTCATGTTAATTTGACCATCGCCAATCGCCATGCCTAAAAACTCAAAAAAAAAACTCAACTCAACTATTTATTTCAAATAAACCAATTACAGCCACTTTTGAATTATCAAGGTCGGTGAGTCTAAAAGATGAAGATAATTGCATAAAAGACAAATGACTATCATTTAAAATGTTCATTCCAAACTTTCTCCAGTATTAAATTGTGGGGCTTAAGTCCAGCAGTGGATGTCTAGTCTATTATAAATGATTAACTTCTTATAAATTTTATTAAAACTGTTTCTACCATTTCCAGAATAACTTCAAATTAGTGGACTTACCTGGCCAAGAGAGACTGAGAAACAAATTCTTTGATCAGTACAAGAACAGTGCTAAAGCTATTGTATATGTCATTGACTCTGTCACCATTCAGAAGGAGATCAGAGATGTGGCCGAGTAAGTATTCTTTATAATAAACTTTACTAATGTTCGCAAACCATCTCAATTATAATCTGTTCCAAAAGCATCTGATGAAAATAAATGTAAACAAATGGATCAGAAAACATACCTGTAGATTGCAAATTGGCCTTAAACCAGAAATTCTAATTAGAGATTTTTCCTGAGAGGTATTTTTCCCTTTCACGGAAAATCTCTAATTAGAATTTTCGAGCTGGTACAAATTTGTACTGCTTGTGGAACACATGAGTACCAACTCCTCCTAATGAAGTATCACCTTAATGAGTGTTTTTGATTTGACAATAATTGCATTGAGGTTAATTTTATGACCTAAATTTTGATGATTTTTTAACTATATGACACATCATACCTTTCTATCACATATTTTGAAGCAGACAATATTTTCATTTATACCTGCCATAATAGTTATTTGTTGCTCGACTCACCCACAAACATTGAAGTTTGACATACCAATGTCACTACATTTATTCCCAAGTGAATAAACTGTTAAAGAAAACATTTACACTTGCTAACATTGTCCTTTTCAATTCCTAATGGAACAATAGCAAAAATCTCACAAAGCATGCACATCATGTGTTGAAAGTTATGATACAGTTTGTATTGCTTGCTAATAGAAATTTATAGAAACATCACCCCTGTATACCCTAAAGAGAAAGGCAGAGGTGTATAGTAGGTACACCAAAATTTACATTAAATGTTGCCATATTCTGTTGAACACACTCTAAAACCTATTTCATGATGGCCTGTTTCTTTCAGATACTTGTACACAGTGCTGTCAGACCCTGTGGTGCAGAGCTACAATCCTCCGATATTGATTCTATGCAATAAACAGGACCAAGATTTGGCTAAGGGCAGCCAGGTCATCAAGAGTCTGTTGGAAAAGGAGATGTAAGTACTAAAAATACCCTTTTATCTAAAGACAATTTAGTATAGTAGTTGCATATCTTATAGACATTTACACAAGGTTGAAATTGCAATGATTATTGAGTGTCTGAAATGGAACAACAATACACAGATAGATAACAAGTTTGATTCAAAGGAACTAGTTATCAATAATATTTATTTTTAAACATTCACTCATTGTAAACATCATAGAAACAATGAATCTAGAACATTTCGCGATAAGAATTTTAAAACTCAATATAAACATGAATTGAGAATCTGTAGGTAGATAATAGATTAGTAAAATTTTTCACATTCAATATTGTCGAATAAAAGTAATGGCTAAGTAGTGTAGGAAAAAGTGTGATGCCGAAAATATAGATTTTTTATCCATTTGTCTGTTTGTCTGGAGGTATGTTCATTTGGCACACAGATAGTTTATAATCTGGATTAACACGTAGGTACTTTTTATCCCGGTAGTATGTTCCCGTGGGATATTTTCCGACATCCACTCGGACGAAGCCGCGGGTAAAATCTAGCTATAGTTATAATAAGTTTTGCGAAATAGACCCCAGTCTAGTCTTTTAGTCTGTAAAGTGAAAGATTCAACATGTACTTTTAAATCACTTCCATATAAATTGGATCTAGAATTTCATCTCTAAAAATGTTGTTTCCAGAAACCTAGTCCGCGTCACGAAATCCAGTCAGCTGCAATCGGTGGACCCATCACAGGGCAATAACGCGACCTACCTCGGCAAGATCGGCAAAGACTTCGAGTTCTCTCACCTCAGCAACCGCGTGGACATTGCCGAGAGCTCGGCTAACACCGGCGACGACGACACGCCCGCAGACATCAAGACTCTGCAAGATTGGATCTCGAAACTTTAGTCATACGCCAACGTCATTATTTTTGAGGCTCCATTTTTTTTTCTTTATCTCATATGGCCGTGCTTTTTCGCGACATCTAAGAACAATAATTTAAAATTATCGTGGAGTGGTTGTTTTGGTTTGTCAAAATACATATTTAGAAATTGAGACGCTTGTTCTATTCTTTAAGTTTTTTTTGTTGGTCTCATGTTTTTGTTGTATGTTTAACTTTGTGATTTTGGATGTACTGAGAGGGTAAATTACTTAGAACGCATTTATTATATAAGGATGTTGAAAATGTCCGCAATTTAATAATATTTATGCAGAGATATCCTTGTTAGGGTTCTCAAAGAATTTTGCATTTGATGATGTAAGTATGTATTTTACTATTGTCAAGGATTTTTATAAATAAAGCTTGACTGATTTTTTGAAAGTTTTGTTTTTAGTGACTCATATATTTCTCATTTTATAAACAAAATTGTTTTGAGTGTAATAATAATAATAATTTTGATATTATTATTTTATTTATTATATATTATTATTATTATTATAATAAGGCTAGATGCCCAAACCTCTGTATACAGAGTGACACAGACATTGACGCGCAACCTGTTAACATGGAATCAGTACGATTCTAAACCCCCTGCGTAGAAAATTTTCGAATCCATGGTTTCAGCTTGCCATCCTGTATAAAACGACATTGATCAAAACGATGATGTAATTCATATTACATTATATCCTCACACGCATGTCCTGTAGCATCGACGTTGCAGGCTTCCGAGATCGCGTACCCAGCTCGCCAAAGACAATGACACCTCAGTCTAACCCTAAAACACCCTTGATTCTTGAATCAAGATAGCAGTACTATCATGAGCGCGCGTTTGTGACTTATGACCATTGACACTACGTTGAAATTACAACGAGTCTTTAGAAATCGCCCTCTGTCTATTACAGATTACCACAATTTGGGTAATAGAATCTATTCACAAAACATTAATTGGGTTTTCTGGGCTGGGGGCCAAGATAAAATCCCTTTTCCCATAACTAATGTTTCCAGCAATTTTGTTTCTCCAGCCCCTTATAATATTCTACTGATGGATGGGCTTTTTTTTTGTCCCAGCCTCCCATTCAAAACCACGCAGGTGTCAAACCTAACCCTTCCTATTTCGAACTTGTGCAGAATCGATTCTATTCCGATGTAACGATTTATGATAGTTACATGACTCGACTAAAATTCAAGATCAAAACCAATATTATTGATTATCATAATTGTTATTTTTGCATATTCATGACTTTAAAAATGATACCTATTGACAGGATTCGATAGCTTTGTTCTTCTAATAAAGCAATAGGTGAAGGGGTTACATATTTGAATAGTTTTTTTTTTTTGCAAGTAACAATAAATTCATTAATAAGTCTTTTTTAATAGTCGATTATGAGTTGTGCATATTCATAAGTTAATCATAAATTAGTTGTATCGAATAGTTTGACTTGAATAGTTTTTTATAAGCACGTGCGTACCTAATAAAAGTATCGATGTATTACTATGTATATTATCTATTCATCGCGCTCCTATAAAGATAAAGGGTTAACTGACAGTTTTCCGTTAGATGCCTCTCGAACCAGCCGGTCGATTCTGTAAAAATCTCACCGTGAAAACTCAAGTGAAGTGAGCTTGATGTGAGTTGTCAGTAGTGTCAATCTCTAGCGTTATTTGGAATGACAGCTCACTCCGCGCTCACTTCGCCTAAGTTTTCACCAAAGAGTATAATAATAATACGGGACGTTTTCACGGTGAGATGGTTACAGAATCGCACTGCAGGTTTGAAAGGATCATTGTTTTTATGCAGAATCATCAATCCATTACTTTTGCACCATTTAATTATCTAACGGAGAACACACCTACCATACACAAACCAGGTTATTTAGTTGGTGTACCAAGTGGTCGCAAACGCAACTGCTGGGCCCCATGCTCAGCAGTTGCGTTTGCGACCTGGGTTCCTGGGTTCAATTACCAGGACTGGATTGGCTTGGGTTTTCCCCAGGAACTCGTCAGTAACAGCCCGACGCCGGAGCCTAGACTGCAATAGGCTCATAGCCTATAAGATACGTATGACTTCAATGAGACTAAGCACCTCTGCCTACCCCTCGGAAATATAGGCGTTATGTTAGGTATTTAAGATCTCAAAAGAGACAGATCGCTTATATGGCATAATATTATCGTAGAAGAAGAACAACCAGAATGCACTTATTTGTGTTGATGATACAAAGCTATTTTCTTAGCGTTCAAACTCCAAAGTTAACATAAATGCGTCCGAAGATGATTACGGTACATTACTCAAGCACGGCAATGCCTCAACAATGTTGTCTCATTAATGACAACACAAACAATTTCCAACTTAGTGAAAAAGTCGAAATATTGATCAAAGTTAAGTGCGCCGGCGACGTCGTTAAGGACACTGGCTGGCAGTGGCTGAGCCAGTCATAGCGCGTTCCTACCTTTTATAATGGACGCCATTTCTCGAATGAATGATAATTTTACATCGAGCTCAGTAAATAGTATGTCCAGTTAAGGAGGAGTCTTTTTAACGTCATGAAGGGCTAGATGAGGATCATTAGAGGTATTTTAACGACTGTAGGTACCTTGTGTGTAAAAGAGAGATCTTAAGAAGTGTTCTGAGTGGAGTCTTGTCTCTTGATTAGGTGATGGTGGTAGAGATAGTATTATCTGCCAAACTATATTGTTTATTTTTTGTTGATTGGTTGGTAGACTGATTTACCTATATTCTAGTCTATTGCTTTTTAAACTCCGTGGTGCTCCTTTCAAACTCGTTTCACACCAAGGTTTCACGTCTCTAGCGGGTAATCTAAAGCGTGTTTTCCCCGTAACTTTGCGTCATTTCAGTCCGCCTTAGTCTTGTGTTCCAATAAGACAAACAATCTCGCCCTTTAGCTAATATGTACTTGTGGCTAGTTTACCCTTTCTGACCGGATTTTTAATTCTAAGCAACCACTCTAATTGTGTAACACACTTTCAATCATAATCTGAATCATTTTGAAGGATATTGCTAATCCATTGCTTCATATGTTCGAAAAACTTGTCTGCTCGCTAACGTAAATAACGCAATGAATGTTGTTGAACTGTCAAAATGAAAGCCACTGCATACGCTAGTAGGTAGGTACCTCACAGGACATCCACGATAGAAGTAGGAACATAACTATTAGTTCCACTTTGAGAACATAGTACCTACCTACACAGTAGTTCAAAAAATCTGTATCAATAAATCGAACATAAATGTGTCATATCTTTTTAATACAGTGTGCGATAAATTACCGCAGATTTAACGTTATGCCATCATTACTAGTTAACTGCCGGTGCATATTCACTTTCGGAAAAACTAAGTGCGGGGTGCTATTAAATTAAATTATGATTGCACTCATCAGGCAAGATGAAGATGCTTATAAAAAGCTGTTCTCCAGTGTCCAGTGAATGTGTAAATCGTTAAATTTTGCATGAAAATACTGTTTTGTTAACTGTAAATACTTATGCTGAAATTGATGGCTGATTCCTTATCAAGATTGGGTCTGGTGATGTCTTCTTTAAGTATCGTGCGTTTAATTAAAGGTGGTGTAAAATAATAATTCCCTTCGCTGTAGATCGGATACTGTTGTAGGTAGTCGGTTTCTAAGTGGTAGGTGTACATACTTTGCATGAGTCTTGTTTGTTTTTGATGCAAGCATGGGTAATGAGAGGGTAGTAGGGACATTGACGCGCAACCTGTTACCATAGATTCAATACATACCTAATTCTGAACACCCCTGGGTTTTTAAAATTACTCATCCATCGGTTATTAAAAAAAAAAAATGATTTTCCATACATTTTGACCGACGTTCTTATGTTGAAAACCGACGAAACATATCTACGCTAGGGCCTAGAAACATGTGTTGAATTCATGGTTACAGTTTGGGTGTCGGTGTCCATGTCAATCTCAATATGAATCATTTCGAAGGATATTGCTAATCCATTGCTTCATATGTTTGAAAAATGTGTCTGCTCAACAACGTAAATAACGCAATGAATATTGTTGTGCTGCCAAAATGAAAGCCATTGCTGGAGTACCTACTCTTAGTATGTTACGCAATTACCCCGTTGTAACTATTGTATTTCACACTGCTTTGGTACAAGCTTTTTGTTCAAAAAGAGACTATTATTTTTGCAAAGTCCTGACTAGGCCTTCGTCGAACAAATTATTTAGACATTACAGCCAGTTGACATTGTTAATAACCCTTCCTCGTAAATTTATTTGCATTCCAAGAAGTTACAAAACCCAATTATTCACAAAGTTCCCACGGTGGAAGGCTGGCGAGCGAGCCTCCCACGGTCATCGCGGGCCTGCCCACTTGTCCTGCCTTTCTTCAATATCCTACAAATCATGAGCACAATAACATGTGAGATGTTCTATACAATGTATGACATCTCATTGTCCGGTTTGAAGACTTCATTTTAAGTTTTTCATCATATTTTCTACGGTTATTAGGCAGGAAACTACTCGAAGACTAGTAGATGCCCATGTTTTTATGGTTTTTTATTAACAGAAACAAATGAATGTTGATTCGATGGCACTTCTTTCCGTCTCTATCTATTACTAGATTTAATGGGATGCTTTGCTATACCACACTAGGTACCTGAACCTATGAATCAGGTCTTATACACAATTTTGTGGTGCATCTAGCACCCTAATTGCGTATCTAACATACTAGACTATCATTCTCACATAACTTCAAATGTTCGATAAATTTGTCTGCTCAACAACGCTGCTGCTGCTGCTGCTGTGTATCTTGTCTTTTTTTTTTTTTTTTACTATTATTATTTTTTTTAGTTGTAATTGTGCGTTTTGTTTGTGCAGAATAAAATATTTTTCTTTCTTTTCTTTAACGTAAATAACGCAATGAATGTTGTTGAACTGTCAAAATTAAAGCCTTTTCATTGCTACTAATAGGTAGTGTGTTACGCAATTAATCCATTGATTTTAGCATTGCCTATTGGTAAATTATTCATAGATTCCTGGAAAAATGGAACTTTTTTCTCACTATCAAATCAAATCATTTTTATTTTCAGATAAATATCCATAGGTAAATTTATAGAGTTGAAAGTACAAAATAGAATAAAAAGTCACTATGAAAATATCAGTTAAATAGCAAATTATAGTTATACTAAACAATAATATCTATCCACTTGCTTAGTTTTCTATGTTATTGTTGAACGATGTTTAGCAAGGATTCAAATGATCGCCGAGTGTTGCGTTTATTTTTTTTTTGTGGGAATCTCGGGTAACCATAGCGTGCCATAGCCAACGGAGTGAAAGGATCAATCAATAAACGCTTTTTGCTGGTTTGCGGCTGCACTCAATGGAGTTAGGTTAAGGGGAAGTGGATATGTTTTAAATTAAATAAATATGTTTTATGTAGTTGAATTTTTGACTCAATGTGAATTGTAATGATTATACAGATCTCATATCACAGAACACAGTAAGTAGGTAAGTACCTACCTAAATACAATGACTTGCTTATACAACAATGAATTTAAGGTTTATCGTAAAGTTATAGTTAGTAATTCTTCGGTTAAGTAAGTTTGGTCATTGTATTAATCTGATCCGCTGGTTTCTATAATGGCTTTATTCACCACAATTTTAAACTTTTTTAATTTACAACCACTAGTCTTCCCCTTAACGTAGGTAAGCGTGGGAGAAATGCGACCGCGACCGCCAGCAAGTGCACCGGTCCATGGGAATCAAACTGCGATTCACTTTACAACACTTTCCTTACCTTTTTCGGAATTGCTGCATTTGCGATATTTTTTTCATGTTCCACAAAACGAGTACCAGCTGTACCTATAGTAATATACTTAATATTGGTTGCAGGTGATACACAGACATAGGAATATAAAAATATATCTATTTACATAGAGCTAGGGCTTCTACTTCTTAGCGCATCGATGGCAAAAAGTTAAAACATCTTAGGCCCAAAATTCAGCTGCGTGAACTCCGCTCACTGACGTAGTCATAAGCTCATCAAGTGCACAGGTGACAGGGCATGCGGCGCAGGATGGAAGGTGGGCCATTGTCTGTGGGGAGGTTCCGCATACTCACTTGATCTGAGCCGTCCGTGAGCCCCCATACCCACTAACTAGGTAATTAGGTAACTAGGTAATTCCGAAGAAGAACGCATATTTTACAAAGTCTTTAGTAAAAAGTAGATTAAAAAAAAACATGTTGCGCAGGCAGTGTTACCCAACACGACCTACTTTAAAGACAAAACCTATAGGTACGTGCGAATAATAAGACTACAGTAATATCCTGCCTGGACCTGTATTAAATCTTTCGAGAGCGACTTAAAAAAGCCTTAATAATATTATACGACATCGACAATCGATTTCGGCGACGATCGACAGTTTCCTGCCATCATAATTCGACACAATGCCTCATTTGGACATAAATAAGATTGAGAAATTCGGGCAATTTTAATTTGAGGAAGGAGGTTCACAGGATGGTATTATAAAAGGCATATCTATATTTGATCGAACATCTAATATGTAGTTCCCATTTCGCGCTCCTAAAATTATTATTGAACAATCTAATATGATAGTGCTTCATTTTGTGAACCTCATAAAATTCCTATTTTGGGGTCCTAAAATACTAAATGGCCAAGTCAGTGTGACAACCGCGGGTGATCAACCGCTAAATCCAAGTTCTAACCTAACCTAACTCGTTTGTTAAAAGGGACGCCAGCACGTAACTTGGCCAGAGTCGTTAATCGTTCCTCTCCTTTCTTTAACTTTGTTCTAAACAGACTTGTATAAAAACCAATTATGGTAATAACCATAGAATATTATCCTGCAATAAAAGTGACCGTTTTTTGTTGCAGTGTAGATGCGCAAACTTTCTCCCACTACGCTGCCGCCGTGCGACTTACCCTCGCTTAGTTACTGCGACCAACTGTGAAAAAAGGCCAGATAGTTAAAAAACCCTCCATTATTAAAAATAGAGTGCATCATTAGATGTTCAATAAGTGTTTGGAGGATCGGTTAAATAAAATTCCCTTATGAAAATTGTGATAAATATGCAGAAGTAAACAGCGACTGAAAACGGGGCCACTAGATCATTAGAATCAGCCTCTATAATGTTCCCACGCTGAGACACAGGCCTGGCCCAGGCCAGGGAGTGGGCCGTCAACTACCACGTGAGTCCAATGCGGGGTGGTAGATGTCACATGTCTTCGATTTTTTGGTATTAGGACATGCCGGTTTCCTCACGATGTTTTGTTACACAGTAACTGGGTTGTGAAGGTCAGATAGCCATTCCCTCCATGTAAAATACAGCTAGTTAGTTTGGAAGCCAACCCCAACATTCTTGGGAAAAGGTGAGGTAGATTCTTATTCTTCGTATCGCTGGCACGACTGTATTTCAGATCTTCGCTACTTCCTTAGCGTCGTCGGTGGCAGCCCAGAGGTCACTTTGACTACATGTTTTGAGGCAGGCAGATTGATTGATTGATAGGTACCTATATATATAGGATAGTAGGTAAGGTTGGTAATAATCTGCCTGTTTAATAATTCTGGATGTTTATTTTATCTGAGTCAGGAAAAGCAACGCTTCGATGAAAGAATGGGTGCATTCAGACGCGTCCGCACTTCGTGCAACTCGTACTGATACGGGTAAGTAGTTAAGTACATATTAAACACGGATTACATTACGATTTTAGTAGCGTCTTAACCTTTATCAGTTAATCTTAATCGACGGTTAATTATGTTGATCTGGCCGACACTGCTAATGGTTATGGTCTCAGTATGTATTTATGTAAAGCTATAACGATTTTTCAATGCATTCTATTGCTACCGGCTTCGACAACACCGCTACATATATTTTATACATGTAGGTTTGGATACAGTCAACATATTATGGGCACATAAAATGCATTGATATTAAAAATCGTTATGTATAAAAACCAAAATTACTTTTGTTTTTAAACTGTAATTTTCGTGCTGTCTCACTTATCATGATTGCCGTACGAAGGATATTATAATATAAGCCGTAAAGTTTCAGGCAATGACTTCAATTGAAAGTTTATGTCAACGTTCTCTTATTGATTGTTATCTCATTAATTTTTCGCATTGGTTCGGGTGGTGGTCGCCGGTCCTGTCGGCGTACTCTCCCGCTCTGTAGCGAATGGCTAATTATTTTAATCAAGGATTAATCGAATTCTTTGTTGGGGAGATAAAGGAGATTGTGCGCCGTCGTCACATGTCATCTGTATTAATATGCGCACTAAACCGTTAAAATATCGCGCTCGCACGGAACAAACAGGCCGCGCCGTGTGTGGTCCAGTGCGCCCTAATGGGAATCAACGCAAATTTCAATATTTATCAACAAATGTGAACCCATTGCGCCACTGAGATATGCGGTTATGCAAAATGCTTATTAAGTGGAAGTTATTGAGTTTAGAATGGAGTAACTTTTAAGTTACGTGCTTTTAACCGGCTAAGCTTTAAATGCATTGTTTATTAGACTTGCTCGTGCCGTAACGAGTGTTATTTCTAGGTCTTATAAACCTTGTTTTCCACTAGTTGCGATTAATTTGTCTAGTCATGTGGTATTCTACCAGACTCTGTATGAATTACATACTTACCTACCTACTTTTGAGATATTTACTTGTAGAGTAAAAACTATAATTTAACATCATCTGCCCAGCCTTTTCCCATCTATGTTGGGGTCGGCTTCCAGTCTCATCTCTCTCACATGGAGCGACTGTCTATCTGACCTCCACAACCCAATTACTGGGTAATACGATACCCCTTGGTAAGACTGGTTGTCAGATTTTCGGGCATCTGACGACCCGAATTCGGCTGTCAAAGATCCACGAGTGACAATCGGGACCAATGGCTTAACGACTTAACGTGCTTTCCGGGGCACGGAGGGGTCTTGGTATGTAAAGATGTTCATATTCTCAGAAACAAAAGTGTCAGTTCATAACAGAAACAAAAGTGTCCGTTGTTACTATACAAATATCGGCAATTACGTAATAATACCTAGATCTATTTCATTTTTACTAAATGAAAGGGATTTACAGTCTAGGTAGCAATGATTTAACACTTCTTGTTCGGGTCAGTGGTGGCTGGTGGAAGCGACCGCAGTCGATAGTGGCACTCGTTAAGGGTGTACAATTAACCGATTACTGTGAAATAAGCGTGGCGGGCCGCGGATGCCCGACAACCCGACCCCTGGAGCACGCTCAGGGGTGCCACAGAGAGTGAGTGAATATGAAAAAAAGAAAGTCACACTAAAAAATAATAACATTGTTCGATTAGGCAATTGTGTGTCAAGTTCAACTGAATATATGTGTATAAACCTGAAAAAAATACACAGTGCATCAGTTGGTTATGAACTCGAAACAAATCATGTAGGTAGAGTGCATCTATTATGAAAAACAGCTTAGAACTTCCAGGTTCTTATATTGGATATTTTCTGCCATCAAAATAAGTAGGGCTACTTATATCCTTGAACGATACCGGACCATATAAACTTGCTTGCCGTTGGATTACGTGACTCAGCTGAAATAAGTTTGAAAGCCAAAACATCACAGCAATTAGTGACAAGTGAATTCCATTTTTGTGTGTATTAGCGCACAGCCCATTCTTGCGTACCGTGTGCCATAACAACTTTTGATTGGTCAATACCATAATGGCATGCCTTCTACTTGCTTACTTTTGTGCAAGTTACAGGCAAGTGTATTCCGGGCTTTAAAGAGTATCGGTAAAAAAAGGACTGAATAAATATTTTGGTTGAGGGGCAATCCTGTCCTTCCTCACGAGCGTCAAGTGGCAACCTTGGCCACGAGCCGCTTGCCTCGCCTTTGTCGGCGAACAGTGTCTTGTTGACATTTTGTGGGGCAAATCTTCATTCCGCGGCCCCTTTGATCCCAACCACCGTATTATTTAATTTTGATGTACGCCTCATACGTTTTATAAATAATGTAATTGGACTATCCTTGACGTATTTTTTCGAAGTGAATCTTACTGGAAAAGGATTTAAATTGATGTTGAGGTAATTTTCTGATATGTAGACCTTTTTGTCCTATAAAACCTCTGCCCTATCTCATATGTCTTAAGTTTGTGAAGTAAAATCTTCACTAAAGATTGCAAATATTTAGTTAAACCTCCCTGGCAGGAGACCATATTACTAAGAGCCTTAAAGCCCCTAAAATTATTGGAACGCAAACCACAATGTAACTATTTCTTCGCCATCATACCCTAAAGCCAGTAGTCACTATTTTGCACCGTTTCGTTTTCGGAAAATACAAAGAATTTAATTCAATACAATCCTATAGGCTTCTCATTGAGAAAGCTTTTCAAGGGAACGATTTTCGCGAACATTTTTACTTTATCTACACAGCACTACATAAAACTAAGTATATAGTGTCTAAGTATGAAGTGTGTATTATTTTAGCTCTAGATCTGTCGAATGTTTATTAATAAAACTTACAGAATTTATTAGTTTTGGAGGGGACACTTTATTTATCATCAAGAAGCCTCTCACTGAATTTCGGTTTCTGAAACTTTGGTTTATTATACTATTATCTATATTTGGTTTCATATAATAGGTACTATATTTTATTTTACTACAATATTCAACATCGTACCGGCCGTCAATACACGGGTACACAAGCTAAATAAAAATAAAAGAACAAGTACAAAGCTCGTTTATTTTTTTAAATGTCTATTTAATGGCTGAACTACTTTAGCCCTTAAATAGTTACTCGTATGTGTTTCTAGGATCAGTTTAAATGGTAATAAAAACTTTTTCTACATCATCTACATTATGGAATAAGGTTGCACCTACAAGAAATGACTCGAAATCCTTGGTGCACCTGCTAGGTCCGCCTACCTCCGAGCCTGACCTTAAGGATATCAGCTGATTGGTCTAAAAGTACATACATATGAGTACTTAAGTATAATATAACAGAATAAGTAAGCAATAGTTTTTCAGTACTAGTTAACTACGAGTTCGGTATGTCTCGAAGTCGACACAGAATTGTAATGACACCATTTTGTTTTTTTTTTAAATAAAGGATGTATAAATGAATGGCCATTGCCGATCATGATCGATTGTAGAACTTGTTGATGAGTCGGTTTTTGCTTCATTTGCGCGATGTATTATAATAAAGTAATGAATTTTGATTGTATTGACGACCATGGAGCTACGTGGTTTTGAAATACATGTTATTAATGGCGTCTTAGTTTTTGTTATGTAGGTATGCTCATGTCCTACCTATATAGGTGTAATAATTACGGTGAATTCATTTGATCCCGAAAAACAATTCGTAGAACATACGCCGCAGTCTCCGTAGCACGTTGTAGCCCTTGCGAAGTACTGTTGGTAATGAGCAATTCTATTAACTACCCATAACTTTTACGGTATCTTCAAGAAAATAATATTTAATTTTATCGAACAACCACGATCACACTGTAATTGAAGCAGTAAACATGTAATCATGTAACCAGAAGTATCTTTAAAATTCTTTGAACCAGTCAGGTTCAGAAAACGCATTCAGAGAGCCGTCGTCGCGCGTCGTTGCAAAAATAACAAATTTGATTTTTATTAATTGAACTGCCAAGCGGAGCAATCATGTGGCAGCGAAAAACAACAGGCCATACATCTGCCCCATTTATTAATACCACTGACAATAAAACATTTGAAACACGTTCTTGTGAATCAATACTCGGCTCTGCGATATGAATTATTTATATATTTTATTGTCGCTTTATCGCCTGCATCGTGCACCCTCTGGCCGGCGGATGCCGCGTCTTGCTTGAAATAATAATCAGAACATAATTTTATTTTTGACAAATAACTGGTCAGCGTATGTGTAGTCAGGTTTTTGTTGCGCGGGCGCGGCGCGGCGGTCGGCGAGGCCCGATGCCGCGGATTCCGGGTCCCCCGCTTTATTGCCTGAATAAATATAAGAAGATGCTGTCGGTATTCCGATCTCGTGTAATTGTCCCCGATGAATGCGTCGCAAGAAAGTGCCTTGTACAAAGGCCGTATGTACCTCGTTACTATACGCACCTAGGTGCATCCTACCTGTTTCTTTGCATGATGGCTGGTCCATTTATTTTTATTCGAGTGGACGCTCGTAATGTAAAATTAATAAATCATTCTACTGAATAAAAAGGCTTACTGACCTCCTGGGTTCTCATTCCAGGCGATGTTTAAATATATCCTATGAGTGAGTATCCCACAATGTGAGCATACATATATGGGCTGTTCAATTCTAAAGTGAATTGGTGCTAATGTTTGTGTCAATGTTTTAATTGTCGTTCGATCTGAAACTCAAGAACATGAACTCTCATTTTTTTAATAAAAGTGTATCTCTGGTGGAGTTATGACAAAATACATTCATTGTTAATTCAAACTAACTGCGCTCCGCGATTTCACTCGCATAAGTCTCAACCTCAGGAGAAAATCAGGGTAAAAAGTATTCCATGTCGAAATCAGCTCATGATCTACCCATGTACCAAATTTCATCAAAATCCGTTAAGCCGTTTTAGCTTGACGGCGTAATAAATAAACATACAAAAAATCAAATCTTTTCTCTTTACAATATTAGTTTAGATAATTCTAGCAGGTACTACTAGTTTTCCTTTGTTATAGCATTGAATTGTGTTGTCTCTTTCTTTGTCCCGACCACTGATGACCCTTATGCCGCACCATTTCCTGCATGATCACAACCTATAAACCACATTACAAATCAATCAGCTAACAAACGATGCTAAAAAGGCTATTGTAATAAAGTTATGTATCCGAACGCAACGGGACGTGCTTCAGACAGATATTAATCGTAGTTGCGTCTGGATACGCGTCAAGCTCGTTACAAACTTACAGTATAGAAAGTAACGCCCGCCGCGGGTATATCTCGCTTGACAATGTATAAATCATTGTCATATCAGACCAGAGGCGCCGCAACTACGGTCGGCTCATTTGGTCAGTCTAAATGATGGGCTTCAGCTTTGGCTGAATGATGAATTGTGTAGTCGATTTGTAGTTTGAAGCTGTTTCATTAGGCGTGTAGTCTATGGTCTATGGATCCTTTCAGGTGGTGTTTATCGTTTGCTGCTGCATATGATTCTTTGTTTATTATCTAGATACAACGTAGCTCAAGGCTACGCTTTTTTTCTCGTTACCACAGTACGACTGTGGAGCCACATCACAAAGGCCTCACCTCTTTACGTGCCCTCCTGAAAAAACGCCTGCACTATGGCCACCTTTGCGAGGCCAACGCTGACGCGTTGTTATTGTTGTCGCTATGTTGAAGTGGCCGAATTCTGGTCGAAGCTTATATAAAATTAATAAAAGATAATCATTGATACGACGAAGAAGAAGACGTTAGGAATAAAAGTCTGTCATGGTATCCACCACTCCAAATATGATCTAGGATGTAACATGCGACCTTTCCAAAAGATTTTAATATCATAATCCTTAACCTTTTAAAAACATCACGCCATCAGTTTTTGCCGTGGCCCTTCCTCCGTAAAGCTTCACTTTACATTAAGTGATACGAACGTGTTCAGCAAGTCAGTTGGAAATTTGATCAGGTCTCGTTCGATCTGGTTGACTTAATGAGTCGTGGTTGTCAATCGACTGTCCCTTACCCCGCCCGAGGACCGTATGCAAAACGAGCTTCGATATACGAGATACTTTCGTACTCCGAACTTTTTACCAAACCTGTTTTTTTGCTCTAATTTGGACTTAATTAAATAGAAATAAAGGAGCGCAGCGTGTGCCCAGTGACTTTTAATGCATTTAGATATTTAAATTAGTTTCGACGTTGTTGCGAGGACATTGACAACATGGATGTGTTTGTTCGGTTTATTTTTAGATGGCTCATGATATCTTAAAACATGTTAAAATCATGCAACATAAAAAGAAATGGCGAATTCTCTGCCTAATTGATTAGTCAGCAATGACAGGAATAGTGGTTGAAGAAATGAAAAAAATATGTTTGCAGTCGACTATTTACATGAAGAAATCGAAATGGTTTCGAATCTTTTATTCAATGGGATCTCAAAAAACAAGCAGCCAAGCAAATCTTTTTTAAGTACCATCATCATCTTAAAAACGAGATCAATTTAAAACATCGAAAAAATATTATAACAAAAACGTAATATGACTTTTATGTTCAACATAGCAACTACAAAAAGGTGGACAAAGATTTATCGGATGCTCTTAACCTTTATTTTGTGCGAACATTTTGTTTGTACGGAAAATCTTCGCAATCGTTGTTTTTATCAAAACTTGCTTTTTAACAAATGCCCGGGACAGATTGCGGTATGCCCGATGGCCGCGCAATGGCCGCAAAGTATTTTAATTAATGCCACACCAGGGGTACATAAATTTCCAGTTCATTTTGCTGATTAAGGTTTCCTTGCCGTCATCCACTTATTGGCCAGTTTCGTGACTCGTTACAATGAGTTTCATAAATAGTTGGAGCGCGTTTTTCCAGTAATTTGGAAAAATAATTGGTAGAGTATCAGAAGGAGAAAATATTTTACGTATATTATTCATAATCGTGAAATAAAACGTTAAAACAATTTACAAGATACACATAGGGTATTGAAATTATTATAGGATTTATAAATAGACCAATACAAGATTTTCGAAGTATTTAACACAACTTTACGGGCGTTAGACGAGTTTACAGTATCGCAGTAATATCTTTTAAATTAAAATCTAATTAACAACAGTATAAAATTAATTTTATGCACCATAAACGGAAATTACGCGCAGAATTTACATTCAATCATGCAGTGCTTCCAATTTAATGTTCTTACCTAAACCGTTTTCCATTCAATCAGGCTCTGTAACGGTATTTTCCAGTATTTCTTATGTCGCAAAAATTCATCAATGCCATTACAAAAACGAAACCTCGAAAAAGAAAAAAAGTGAAAAGACCAGGAAACCAGACGGGCATTATCAACATATGTAATGTGTGCTAATAAAATCGGCACGTATTGTACCGCTACCGAAATCTGGCTGTCGCAGGAAGCGTGCGCGTGCTCAGTACAGCGCAGCGTTCCGAAGCGTGCATTATTCAATACAATATTATCAATAAATTAATGCTCACATTCGGACGCCACCACACATACTAATGGCGACACGCGGCGAATCGCTTTTTGCGTCGCCGTCGAACCATTCAGCTCCATTGATACGGAGCACGCAAAAACTGGTCGCTGATCATGTTCGTGAAACTAACTAACATTGCCACTTTTTGTTTTCGTTTCGACAAGGACGTGATCCGTTTTTGTTTTGGTAAAGCGACGTGAATACTTTTAATGGGGTAGGCAGTCAGGTACCTTCACAATTGCTGGTTGGTATTTGAGTTCTGAGAGCAGCTATTTTTGGGTAGCGAATGATAAGTCTTCTTTTTGTTTTGTTGATCTTGACTGCAGATAGTCAGATACATAATATAGATCTACATTCTTCAATACATAATCTAGCCTGTTTCTTGTATTTACACGTATGTGTGTTTGAACGCGTTTTTGTTTGATAGTTTGTGTAGCATAACCAGCCAATAATGTTCCCACTTCTGGGACACAGGCCTCCTCTCTGTGAGAGGGAGCGGGCTATAATCCAACAAGCTGGTGTGCGGGTTGGTAGATGAAAAATGTCTTTGAATTTTATGGTTATGCCGGTTTCCTCACGATGTTTTTCGTCAACGTTTTGAGAGCAGTTTGCGTAGGCTGTTGAGGAAAACCTTACAAAAATAGCACTTATGAGCTTAAAAATAGCACTTACCAATTAAGGTTGATTTAATACTTAATTCAAGCACCTGATATAATTGTAATGTAACAACAAAATAAATTATAAGCATATTATTCATAAAAACTTTGACCCAATCAATATTCAGCACCCTATTGTAAATATCACCTCCCATATTTATGTGAGTTATAAAGAATTAAGAATTTATGCTGATTGCAGGTTTACGAACGGAACGGTTTTATCATACGTACTATTTACCTACCTAATTAGTATTTTATGAGTATCGCGAAGAAGGCGTGCACTGCCAAAATGGTTGGGGTGCAATCAAATTTGCTAACGACGATGCGTGGATGGTCATAAGTTATTGAATGCTGAATATATTATTATTACAAGCCTCTAACATGAAATATAAAAGCCATTAAGAGCAAGTTGCATGTACCTACGTTAGTACTTGGTCGTTAACACGAAGACTTACTTGCTTGCTTGTGAATGTATTTTCAATTAAAAGTGTTTTACAACACCTCAAGTTTAGGAATAGTGGAACGTTAGCTGTCTACATTACCTATATCTTATAAGGCATAGAATGAGTATCTCGCCTCATCGTCCATATAACCCCTCGTCGAGTCGTGCTCGATACGAGATCTCTCCCTTTCTATTAGACCTGAAAACAAAAATAACTCTCTTTAAATAATCAACCTATAACATTCCCACTGCTGGTACACAGGCCTCCTCTCGGTGAGAAGGAGTGGGTCGTAATCCACCACGCGGGCCCAGTGCAGGTTGGTAGATGTCAAATGTCTTCGATTTTTTTATTCTAGGACATGCCGGTTTCCTCACGATGATTTCCTTCACCGTGTTAAGAGCAGTGGTGATGAAATTATTTACACAAAGTAAAGCGCCTGTCGGGGTTCGAACCTACGACCTACAACTCGTAAATCGCGGCTGATGCCACTGAGCCACCACTGCTCATTAAAACCTTATAATTAAGCTTTCGGACTAAATTGACTTAGATTTCTGAATTCCGAAGGCTGACACCTTTTCATTGTGCACAAGTTATAAACACACAAAGATATTTAGCAGGTGTGGCGTAGGCACAGTACGGGTGACTCCTAATCGATAATTAAGATAAAGCAGCTATTGCTTCAAATCATAATAAACCTCGCAAAGGCCCCTTATTGTAAAAGTGTCGCAAGAATAATCAAAACATTCCAACGAAGACCTATCCCATTCACGAGCTATGCCATAACGTGGAACTGGCTTATTTATGATCACCTGCATTTTAGGATCTATGGAGAGTAAAGACGAAAGTATTGTCTTGCATAAAAGGGTTCTTTCTCTCAGTTCAGCCCACCACCCAAAAAAGAAAACATCGTCCGTTCCCACCTTCCCACCAAATTCTTTGCATGCACCGTCCAACACACGCTTATCTTAAACGTTTCCTCCAGTCTCATTAAACACGTACTGACAGCCTGCGATGATATTCGGCGGGTCTGCTCCGGGGCTGTGCGACCACTGCGGGCGTCTCATTAACTCGGGCGGCCATCTTGTCGCGCGTCAATTTGCGCGTCGCGTGTGACGATGCTGCGCACGCGCCGCGCACAGCTGTTTTGCTGTATAACTGTGCTTAAGATTTTTCGTGTTTGATTTTGGCTGGGCTGATATTTTTAAGGCTTTGAGCCTTCACGACATATTGGGAATGTTGATTGAAAAAGGAAAATACGTGCGATGCATCTTGAACTTTATAATTTAAAATTAAAATAATGGTAGAAATTAATTTTAATAGAAGCCGGTTAAAAATTACATAACGATAACAATAAGAAAAAAAGGTTAAAGAAACTCAAACGACATCACGAAAATGTTGTGCCGTAGGCCCGTAGTAAAGACATCAACGAGTTTGTTTGAAGTGGTAATCAACTAGGAGTTACGATAAAAACTTTGATGTTTCTCTGATACCGTCTTAAAGTTATTCAATTCATATTTTGTAATATTTATTAGGTATTTGTTAGTTACTATTTGCAAAATATTTCCATTTTATTATAATTTCAAGTCGAATAAAAAAAAATGAAATGTAGACTTACTGAAATTGTATTACAATGAATATTACCCTCTTGGACCCAAATTGCTTTGTGCTTAGCTCTACAAAAAAACATGGAAGCAATGAAGTGCAACATTGTCCTCCGCGGAACTGACGCGCGTCTGATCCAAGGCTGTGTCCGTGCTTAGAATTAAAACATGTCTAACGAGCGAGTCGACCTCCGTACAAACGACGTTTAATTGATAAATTCCTGAGAATAACGGCTTTGTATCTAATTGAATAAGTTGAATTATTTCAATAAGAAAGGGCAGGCGGCGGCGCCGCGGCAAATTGTGCCTACCCGTGCCGTTTTCCTTTTGTAGTTGTTGCCGCGCCGACGCCCATTGGTCCATTTTAATGAGCTCCGATCAATGGGCGTAATTATTTCTTGTATCATTCTTTGTCCGACGCGAGCGCGCTGTCATCCTGTAAGGCTTGCTCGCCTTACATACGCACTTGTGCGAGTTTTTGCAACGGTTTTTGGTGAATATCCATATAGAGAGATCGGAACAGAGCCTCCGGCGATATCGACGGCGGCGTATCGACAGCTATATATCGGTGCCAGATATATCACGGTGCAGCAATCAGTCACAGTTAATCACCGTTAAGTACGATCATATTTTTAAGGTGATGTCTCGATGACGAGCTTGCAGACTGATAAGACAAGTCGTGAACACAACTTATTCGTTTTTTTTTTACCGTTTAGCTTCATTATATTGAAGAAGTCATCTTCCCAAAACTTAGCTCGAAAAATGCCTTTCCAAATGAATCCCACTATTACCTACTTGCCTAGAAAACTACAATCGCTTGATGTCGAAAGCGATTCGACAGGCACCTTATTCGCGCCACAGATAAGTTAGCGAATTCCAATTATCGAGTAGTGCGGTGCGTATGGAGAGGAGACCGCGCACCGATGTCGAACAATGCGTAACAGAATAACTACAATGTGCAGAGATATTACAGTAGGACTGATAAGAAGAGTCTTGAAGGATAGCTTGATTTTAGGAAAACTATTTTCCATGTTTGTGGAAAGTGCGATGAGTGTGAGTCAGCTGATTACCACTGTTAGGTCAAGTAATTTCTGCATTAACACTTTTGAATACTAGAGGGAAAATAGTTTAATCTGAAAACCACTTTACGAATACTTTTCGACTGAATGTATATATTTTAACTATAAGTAGGTATACTAGGGCCACGACTTCGTCCGCGTGAAATTTTGGCCCTTGACTCACCGCGTTGCATTGCATCCCATCGCCCGGCTCTTAACGGTCGTAGCATGAAGTTTAACTAGCATATAACCTTCCTCAAGAATATAGATTTATTATCTATGAAAGAGCCCATTATTTACTACTAGCTTCTGCCCGCGGCTTCGCCCGCGTGGATGTCGGAAATTTACCCACGGGAACGTGCTAACAGAATAAAATGTAAGTGCTTCCCCAGAATGCCATCTATGTCGCGGGCCCTTTGTGGCTAATTACAATAGAAAACCAATTGTGTCTCATTAGTGGTGATTAAGAGGGTACCTATATGATATCTTTACCTAAGTACCTAACTAATTTAAAAAAAAAACTCAATAACAGAAAATTAAATACCTACCTACCTAAATAAACCTATTTCTGATGATAACTAGTCTAAACTCAATAAATAAGCAAAATCCCTAAAAACTAATATCTATACGAATGACTAAACCTACATAACAGTATTATAAAATAACCTACGGTCACTACGTACACTATCAAATATACTACCTATACTTTAAAATTAAAGTCTATACCTACGACTCATATAAAAATAAACCTAAATAACTCTAAAAACTAAAAGGAATAAAAATGAACTCCACTGTGCGGGTGACCCAACCTACGACAAACTTAGTATTTGCGGTTGGTACAGTACAGACAGTGGTAATCGGGTATAGGGATCGAACCGCAAAATTAAGTTTGTTTTTTATTGTATATACTTTTCCGGGATAAAAAGTACCCAGTGTGGTGCCCAGGATATTAAAGAATAATTATACCAAGTTTCATCGTAATCGAACCGGTAGTTTTTGCGTGATGCCTGAACAAACAGACAGACAGACAGACAGACAATAATTTTTTTAATCACATTTTTGGGTTCGGTGTCGGTCAAGTAACACCCCCTGCCATTTATTTTTTGGATATTTTCAATGTACAGAACTTTCACTTCTACAGATTTATTATAAGTATATAGATAACAACACACAACTCTCTAAAGTCCTTCAGAACTTCACAGGTGTGACGTGTCGACGCATTTTTATGTTTTCCTATGTATAACTTCTGTAATATCTCTATACATTTCAGACGGCTTGTTGCAGTTGCCGTAAACGTAGGTCGAGGTACTTACCTACTGTTTTCATGTCACTTTAATGAGACGTTCGTACATAAGTAACTGATGTAAAAACTTTACATAAAGTGTAGGTTTCACTCTTATTTATTGAAACGCAACCTCTTTTTTGTACTGGCTGCTTATAAAACAGGTGAGGGTTCAAATAAAATACTGTGTTCTATTTATAAAATGTTATTTTTTTACGCGCGCTATTTATCTGGGTGTGCCAAATTGACAGTTCTTTGGTTTGTCTAGAAGATTCTCTGAGATCGTTTAGGAGCAAAGGTCAGCGTGAAATCACAAATGGGTTGCAAATTGTCAAAAGAGCAGACTAGCATAAGTTAAGTTTCTGTATGGTTTTTTCCTAAAATTGACAATATTTTGTTTTTCCTATTTTATAAGGTTCTTCTTAAAAATGGAACTCGTTCGATTTTCGCCTCAAGTCAGTGTCCTGGAATTCCAATTTTGGTTGAACAATTAACAATAACAGTTATTAGTTTAACATTCAATTCTTTCTTCTTGTACATTATAATAAATCAATCTTCAGAAGCTATTTAAAAGCCATTTGTTCGCACGTCTCCAAATTTCAAACAAGTCATTAAAAACGTTTTACAATTAAAAATGCACATAAAGTGTGCGCAGGTGTGATGAGAGCAGTAAAAGTTCGAATGACTTATAATTGTTCATGTTTTTGCGTTTATTACCTCGTGTTTGGAGCACTCGGGTCAGTGACCGGATGCTGTAAAATAAAAGAAAAAGAAGTTAGTCAAATACTTCAGTTGCATTGCTTCGTGAAACCTAGATGAGCTGAAAAAGCTTCAGAACTAGGTGGAAATTTTCATAGAAAATATCACGTAAGTATTTAAATCGACGAAAAAGTAGGAGGTCAAGTAAACGCGTATATTTTATTCTTAATATAAAACAGACGTTTCTTTCAAGTCCCT